>CM061552.1:250766687-252050020 GCA_030864225.1 Capsicum baccatum var. pendulum | reverse complement strand
AAGGATTTTGTTATGTTGCATGACTGCGGTATTTTTTAATGTGTGTTAGTTCTAAATCACATTTGGTGTTTCCATGCATGTGAGTGTTTCCCTTTCATTATTATTTACCAAACTAAACATATATTAATTCCCTATCTCATTTGTTTTGGTGCATGTAGTGCTGAGTATGTCTCGAACCCCGCTTCTCCTTTAGTGGGCCAAGGAGGCCCACAATTCATCGAGTCAAAACCTCGCGACAAAGTCCTAAAAGGACCTCTCTTTGCACTGGTATACAGTGCTATATGCATCAGAGGCGCTAGTATACAGGTCATATGCGGCTGGACATGGAAAAGGAAGCTTATTCTGCGGTTTGAAAGCAAAATATGTATATATTTGACCAGTATATGGTCTTATATACGTTGTATATACACAAAAACGCAGCAGCAGGAAAACTGATATACAGTCAGTATAGAGCTGGGTATACATTGCAGAAATGGACCTAAAGTCCAAGAAGAATAGGCCCAAAAGTTAGCCAGATTTGAAAAGGGCCCAATCTTTGACTCTTTTTCTCTTTAGTTTCCATTTTAACTTGTTTATTTGTATTTATTTGAACACTTTAACTAATTAATTTATATAAACTCTCTAAAGCATCACCAATTTGTTTTTATCGTGGTTTTGGTCAATTCGTAATTTTCTCACCCAATGTATCTCGTCTAAATGAATTAAAATGTGGTTACTTTCGATTTTCCTTCCTAAAACTAAGCTTAAAAGAAATTGTCAAGTATTTTGTTAAAAATGACATTTGTTTTGTTCATATGATTAATGGCGTATTTGGGTTAAAAAAAATTTCTTTCGAATAAAAAAAAATAAATTATTCTTTCACATATTTTTTTAGCTATTCATAATTGATAAAATATTTTAACATAACAATTTCTAAATAATTTTCAAGCGCGTTATTTATAATAAAAGTGACATTTTTTTTTATAAATGATAAATAATAATAAAATTAAAAGAAGGTGATATAATCCTCTTTTCTCGCTTGGATAAACAAATGTAAATTTTAAACATGTAAATAAATAATTTTAATATTTTAAAAGTCAACCTTTTCGTAAACTTAGCCACCTTTATTTTCAAGGATTTATTTCTGTTTTTTAATCTTTGAAGTTCCTTCAATTTTTTCTTGAAATTTTCTATAAAAAATCAAGTGGCGACTCTGTAAATTTTTTCTAAATTATTTCAAAATTTTACTGGGATTTTTCGAAATAGTTTGAGAAAGGTCAAAACCATTTCCTTTAAAATAAAATTCGAAAATGGATAAAACAAGGGTATAAAAATGCATAAACGTGAATGTGGAGGACTTGTAACATACTTGTCACCACATCTAGTAAACTCTCCAAATCCTATCGAGTTTGGAGAGAATAAAGTTAGTTCTGGCACTACCCACTGGTGGCATTAGAGGTGGCGCCCTACTGAGTCGGGCGACCTGCTAGAGCTGATGAAAGGTTGGACTGATGCTGTAGACAAAAATCCTTTCCCTTCTGGGCAGCCACCGGGCAATCAATTATCATGTGGCCTGGATTGCCACATCCAAAACACACATCACTTCCTGCCCTGCACTCTCCCTGATGGTTCTTCCCACATCTCTTGCAAAGTGGATTAGTGTGACCATTATTTATGCTACCCTGGGACATAGAGCCTGACGCTCTATCCCGATTGTCTTGCCTAAACTTAGGCACGGGCTCACTGGCTGATTATGTGACTGGAGCTAAATGTTTTTAGAAAAAGCGAGAATGATTCCTACTATCAGTCCATTATTATGGTAAGTTGAAGCTACCGATTCTATTTTTTCCCCCCTTTTCTTCTCCTTGAGCTTCTCCTCCTCAATCTGCTGAGCATGGACCATCAACCTAGAAAGTTCTATCTCCTTAATCAAAATAGTTGTTCTACACTCCTTGAATATACCAGCTGACACAACAGATATAAATTTACTCATTCTGGCCCTAGAATTCACTAGTATTTTTGGATCATACCTTGCCAACTAGGTATACTTAAGTTAGTACTCCTTTACACTCATGTTACCCTACTCCATGTTTATAAAATCCTACACCTTGACCTCCCCCAACTTGAGTGGAAAGAATCTATCTAATAAAGCCATAGAAACTCCTCTTACTCAGTAGGTCCTACCTCAATATCTCTGTCCTCTTTGTACTGCTTTAACCAAGTATGAGCCATTACTTGTAATTGGTAGCAGCTAAGTCAACACTCTCATAAGCAGTAACACCTATAATATTTACCACTTTCTGCACACCATCCAGAAACTCTTACAGATTTCCCTAAGACTTGATCCAAAAAATAATAGAGGATTCATTCAAGTGAAGTCTCGGATTTTAATTGCAGTCGTGCTAACTACTAGATTGGCTGGGGCAACATCCTGCTTGTTATTCTGAGAAGCCATAGTCGAGGCCAAAATGGTGAAAGCGGTTCTGAATTTAGTATGGGAAACATGTTCGGTTAGAGGGTCTTACTCAACAGGTGGTGGTTAAGGCAGATCCTCATTTCTTCTTCTGTTATTTCTTCTAGGAGGCATATTCTATAAACGAATGAAAGATGAGCTAGAAAATGGAATTCAATGGAGCTCATGTTCTTTTGCATGTCATGAATACTAAATAAAAGGAAACTTTCTAAAACATCTTGTAGACTCTTGCCCATAGGTGTGACATGCTTCACACCTATGCACAAGATTCTACACAACGCTACTTTCAGATACCCAAGGACACTTTAAAACCTTAGGCTTTAATACAAAGTTTGTCATGACCTGAGATTACCCTTAGTCGTAACATGGTGCATAAGGCCACAAGTAACCCCAAGCTAACCCATGAATTGGTATCTTCTATAAGCATTAAATAAGGTAGTAATAAAATATCATATGTAGAAGATAAACTGATCAGAAGTTCTTATAAACTGTAATATTGAAACAATACCCAACATGGATGGACTTCTGATAAGATAGAAAATAAGTCTAAATATCTGAAAGCCTCTAAAGATGAAGAGTTTATGGTACAAACCCCCCAACTAAATCCGACTGACTGAAATAAAGAAATTATTGCAAATAACTTGTTCTCTATGGATGAGGACTCACCACAACTAATGTTGAGTGACATTGAACTTACTAAGGACAATTAGGAACTAAGCTTTTAAACCTATGTTATAAGAAAACATAACGAAAAAGAGAGTATGCGATCAGTACTTTGAATATACTGGTACATGAGATAAGGACTAACTGAAGTGAATATAGATACTTAGCATGAATACATAAATATGTGAAATGAATGTAAAACCAAGTAAAACATGTACTGAAATAATCTGTAAAACTGATTGATTGATTATCCGGTAACTAAACACTTGCTCATGAATACCTAAAGTAATATAGCAAGAATACTAACCTGAAACTGTAGGAACTAGCATGTAATCAATATGCACCAATCTAAGATGATTGGGGTTCACCCTGTAACCCTAGTTGGAAGGGTCTCATTACCTTGCAATAGGTACTAACACTGGCTGTGTGGATCCATTAAAATGGTCTCTTAAAGGACTAGGGTGTTAGTGCTCAACTGGCGAATGACCCCTAAGAGAGTGTTAGTCCTCTACTGGCGGGTGACATCTCAAAACCTACACTAGCTACGTAGTTCTGGAACCGTGAGACTACTATTAAAGGTCTTAGTTCTTTATATGTGGGTGAGCCTTCATTACTAGGTTCAATTAATGCTAAATCCTACTACCAACTGAACTAACACTGGTACTAATCAAATTTAATAGGACTCACAACTAATAATTGCTCAACTTGAACATGCTAATCTGAATATGTTGGTAAAATCATAATTGGACTGGCTTGTTATTTGAAATAAAAAACACACATAAAAATCTAGCTATCGGGTGTTCATAACCCACCATTACTGAATATTACATTAAATATAATAACATCTTTCGAAAACTGTAAGGAAATTCATGATTCGTAGACCCAAAACATAGTATATTTCACCAAACTAATGAAATCCATAATTATGAGTATAGGAATATGTTAAGCTTATGAAGACAACATTCTCATGTGGTTCAATTCATAAATTGGTAAACTAACTATCATGACCCGAGACTACCCCCTAGTCGTAACGCGATGCTTAGAACCTCAAGTGATCCCAAGATAACCCATGAACTGGTGTGATACTTGAGCAACTAATTTAGAATATATAAAATAGCTAAGTTTTCTATGAGGAAACATAATCATGGAATAATCTAGATAAATATAATACTGATAAAGCTTACATCCTGATAAAACATAAGAGAGAACTGGAATGTACATTTCATGACACTGACTGACTATCTATGAAGCCTCTACTATACTGACTATGGATAGCTGGTACATGCATCCAACTACCACAAATCTATACATATGAATAAATAAAATATAGTACATGAAATAGAACTGACTGGAGTCCCTGAAATAGGAGAACTCATCACCTGCTGGCTAGAAGCTGCAACTGTCTGATTATGATGTGTAGGTTACAACTGGTACCTACATTATAAGACAATGTAGTACATAGACATATATGCTGATCGGCACTTTGGAATGTACTGAGAAAGTGGGGGTAAATGAAATAAGTAAAACCAAGTAGCTACATAATCTTTAAATATGCATGCTAAGTGCAAGTATACTCACCAAGCGACTGAAGTCAACTTAATCTGAAATAACTTAAGACATAAGTAACAAACATAATCTAATAACTGGTGAATACTAGACTTAGTTTCTTTAAGCTTTACTTTTGTAGAATAAATAGAACGGAAGCTACGATACAATAAAACATGAATACTGCATGTAAATCTTATGTAAGACTGAATATGTTGTATAAAATTGTACTGAGAATGATGTACGAATACTGGGTATGACACTATAAAATTGTCTCTTTCTTTCCCCTTCATCTATAACCTTAGCTAAAGAAATCACCTCAAAATTTTTCACATTTAAGACCATCTACTCCCCTACCTAAAACATTAATACTCTTCCATAACTACTATCATACTATCAAACGGTGGGTCATTGAGGGACCCGATCATAAGTATCATAAAAAAATGAGTGACACTATTCGACTATAACTTATACTTATTGAACTACTCAGGGTGGGATATAAGATGAAGGTACATTACAATAGGCACAAAGTGCTTCATATATCAAATGTCTAGATCATGAGTAGAGAGTCATTCTGGCATAAACACAACACAACATAGATTCTTAGGATAGGCCACAGTGAGAAAACATGAGTGCATACATCAAGAGTTGTATAACATAAGGCTGGAATTCATGAAGTCGACGATTGAGGCAAGGATTTCTACTTGGAGCCATTGCTCATCATTTAAGAATTGAACATAGCCATGAGTTTCATAAACTTTCTCTCATTAGGCTAGATCCGACATAGCATAAATCAATAACATATAAAAAGCATAGTTTTTCTTAGAACCAAGCATGTTAGAAGACATGGATTTTTTTATGGATCATGAGCATCACATCATAGATCTTGAATGCGTGAAAGACTGGACTTACCGAGACATCATTTCTTCTAGTTTGGAGGTCAAAACATGACATGACTTACATAGAGAACTCAAACCCTAGACACAAGCAGGGCCTGAATACATAAGACATTGGTAGAATGAACTCTTAATCTAAAGTAGGAGGAATATTCTTGAATAGGAAAAGGTTTATCATGACTCTTCCATAAACTTTCCACAAATAGAAAATTTGGGATCTACTTTAATTCATCATCTCCCCCTTAGATCCAAGTCACAATTCTAGACTTGCAGATATAACTCACATAAAATACATAGCCACAACTCTCAACATAAAAGGTATATCACCAAAAACGTAAACTCTAAACTCTCCCTGATGAACTATACTTTGAAGGCCTTGCTTTCAAAAAAATTCTACTCTTAACTTTCGCTAACCTCTATAGCCATCACTCTACAACTCCCACTCTCATGAGAGTATGCATCCACACTCCTTATCATAAAGGGGTATCAATATGCACATGAACACAAACTCCCCTCAATAAATATATAAGGATACTAAATTCTTTCTAGAACTTCTCATTCTTAGGGACACTACTCGTAATTTCCTCCAACCCCCAAGGTCATTAGCTTTTGACTACCATTATCATGGGCATAGTAACCCACACTTCTAAACACTTAACACTCCATCTTCAATTCCTTAGAATGCTAGATTTGCACCTCTAATTTCACAACTTAATACTTAACAAAATTTTTGAAACTATACAAAAGGCATATATTGCCTACCTATATTTTCTCAACTCCGCTATAAAGAATACCATACAACAACTCCTTAGTCTTCCCCAGACATATCCATACAACAAATTTCAAGAACACATACTATGTACACCAAACACTTATACATATAAAACTTTATTTAACAATCTGCTACCTGGGGTTCAACTTATTCCTTTATTCTCACATTCTTATCCACTTAATGATACAACCATAATTCATCATTTTAACACTAGTCCTCATGACATGTATACCTCACAATTACCACTTAAACTTTTCATAAATTATCAACCTAGTCCATTTCACACATCACATCAAGACTGCTATTAATTCTAATAAAACATACATCATTAATCTTAAGCTACTACTCTTACCACCACACTTCACATCTAACGTTCAAGCCTATAGTCTAACGTTCATCATGTACCTCCAACAAAGTATGCTACATACTATACTAGTCCATCAACTTGGGAAATCAATCCAAAATACTTTATTTCGCCTAGCTACTACCTACAATCACATCCCCTTCATGACCTTACTACTACACCTTAAATTCCTTTACCGACATTCTCACATAGTACTAGTTTACAACTACTAAAGAAAAGAAATCAAAGGGGTAAAGTTACATCATAGGGATAGTCGATCTTAACCTTATAATATAACCCATTTCAATATTATCAACATATTCTAATTTCTCACATCATACTTACTTGCCCATGTTTATATTCTCACTATCACCAAATTCCATAAATAACAATGAGACTCTATCTATAACCTATTGACTAAACTATCCATTTCTATTCACAGCCAATAAAGGATTTCTACAACCACCAAAACTATCCACTCTGGGCTCCTTCCCTATTTTAAATAAATAACAATCATAGCCAATCACTTCTTTCACAGACTATCATACAATCTATAAATCTTGCTACAACATTAGCCAACTACCATAAAAGGAAAGAACATCCCTCAATCAAAAGGTTAAACAACTAAAACTACTTAATTGTTCAAAAGTCACCCTCACTCTAACTTATAACCTTGAGACTTTATGTCACCAACTTTTGGATCAAATCACTACCAATAGGTCATGATGCTTTAAAATATACTACTACTCGGGTGGAAATACAGTTCCAATACTCTGCTACACATCACTACCCTAGTGTGTGACGTCTGTAACAATAATTTTGATTTGTTCTCAGGTTGGAAAGCACGATTTCATCATGATGGTGGTATACACTTGAATCAATACACCTTGAACCAATAATGGACTCCTCTCAAGTCCTTGTTCTACCTCATAACTTTTATGGATAACTCCATCAGAGAGAACGACTTCATTTGGGGAGCTAGACTCTTAGACTTATATAGCCTTGACAATGAGGCATGACCCATAAAATTAGAACAAGGAATTTGGATAAATTTTTTATGGACGACACTATAGCATAAACTAGAGTATGAAAGAATAAGAAACGACTCCTAAATGCCTTGTAGCCTCCTGATTATAAGTATGATGCACAACGCACCCATAAGCAAGACTCTACTAGACAAGATTTTGCAGAATCCCAGTGACCATGAATCTTGCTCTAATACCAAGTTTGTCACCACCCGAGCCAAGACCTTAGCCGCAATGAGCATCCAAAACCATGATGGCCTGAGCGCCCTTCACTCTATGGAAATCATACACATGTTCACATACTATAAAAGAAAATATAGAAATATATATCTATACAGAATCATGGTCAAATAATATAATTCAAAGGAATTATTCAAAATGGAATTCATAACTTCTAACAACATCTAGCAACCGTCTGCGAAATCTCTAATACAAAGGAACCAATATCTTGTCTAAAACTGGGACAAGGCCCCCAGTATACCATACACAGAAGAAAATAACAAAATCTAAAAATTAGGCCTTTAGAATAGAGAAGGCTCATCAACTGCAACTTCTGACGTACTCAAGTCTATTGCTGGATACGACCCTGGGATTATGCATCAGATCCTGAGATAAAGAGGGTCAATACATATGTACTGGAATGCAGAGCAACCTAAAATAATGTACTTTTATATATACATAAGTGAGAGTAATTCATAAAATATTTTACATATAATTTATAAAAATAAATGGGCACACTTTAAAGACTTTAAAACATTTCTTTGAAGCCCAAACTTACTCTTTGTTTTACTTTTGAACTAGGTGATACACCCTACATATTTGAAAGTATCCCACGAGCTATATGGGATTCGCCCTTAACTTGGCAGCCAAGCCCCCAACCCAAGTTTGCTGCAAGGGTTGGAGTATCTGAATGTGATACGTCACAGTGCACTAGGCAGCATATAATCCCTCGTTGGGGATATAATAAACCCTTATCGGCAAAACACAATTTCAGGCACGAATCATATGACTCATGCCTACTTAGGGTAACTACCTAACTCTCTTGGTGCCCATTTTTAACCTGTTCTAAACATGCATCTTTCTGAATTAAAAATCTAATAATCAGAATGAGATTTGACTTATGTTCTACTATGCATCTATTATGGCATTATCTGATTGGTATATTCATACCAAGATTTGAAAGTCATATTTAAAATCCATACATTATCAAGTTACAAATATTTTCAAGAAAAACAATGTTTAGACCACCAAAGCAATCAAACAATGCAAGAGAGTTTTTGTTTTCAAAATATATTTCAAACTATGCAGAGATTCTCTTTTTTTAACATTTTATCAAACATGTGGTGGTTAAGTATTTTGTGACAAACCATGCAACTCTTAAAAATCATCACATCTCCTTTAAATAAACAAGGAATACCCTCTCTTAAATTCATAATTAAGATCAAGTCTTAAACAATGGTAAAGACATTGGTAACATACTTCTCAATATGAAATTAAATAATTTATAACATATAAATAAGGGGATTTATAAAAAGAGAGGGATTATAATTCTTCTTGCTCACAATTCAAATCCAAAACATCAAACCACATGTATATATATATGTATATGTATGTAAACAAAACCAAATTTAAGGGGTAAGGTCTCAAGACCAAATCAATATTTTAAAAAAAAAAATTTCAATGCATAATTGTCAATGAAGATCTCAAAACCCCTTGAAGTTTCATGATTTCTCAACATTCACATATCATTAAAACTATTTAATCATGATCATGTATTTTTAGGAAAACTTCACGTACCTTAGATTACTTAGTTCGTAGAATAGAACCTGAATCTATACTCATTTCTTGGAAATCTTGGATTGAAAGGCTTGAATTCTTGCCTTGAAGGAAATCCCTAATTTTCTTTTGTTCTTGAGTGTAGAGAGGATTGATATGTGTTTAATACTAATAAAAGATAGATTATAATGCTTAGGGTATGATTTAAATCATATGGGAGAAGTTTGGGGTGGGGTAATACCAAAATACCCCTTCGAATTCAAATAGGAATTGCTGAATATTATAGGTGACGACCTCGGTTGATATGTCATCAACCAAGTGATGACCTATCACACCAAGTCGTTACTAAGAAGCTGATTTTATGAGTTGTTGGTCTTGGGTGATGACTTAGGCTAATAGGTCATCACTTAGGTCATGGCTTATCAACTTAGGTAGTCACTTGGAAGCTGATTTTATGCGTTGCTAGTCTTGAGTGATGACTTGGGATGATAGGTCATCACTTACGTGATGGCCTATCAGCTCAGGTCATCACTTTGTTGACAGAAAAACATGCTGAAGTAAAATGAGCATAACGTTTTGCTCTGTTATCGGATTAAGGTAAAACCAAAAGTGTTAGAAAGAAGACTCAAAGAAATTTTATTTGATATATGGTAGGACCTATAAATCGTTATATACAAGAAGTTATGGTCGATGGGAGTTGACCAAGTTGAGATCTTCACCAAAACTTAATCGATAGAAGAGTTTTCAACTCGTCGTTAAGTAAGGTGATATTTGTGACCTCAATTAATATCCAAAGTATTCCCACACTATAGAATCAATCATAATACATATATTAACATCGAATTATTGGGTTTGGGTACACACGCATAGGAATAACAATTTTAAATCTAGCCTTAAAAAATGTGGGGTGTTACACTTTACTAACTCTAAATTGATGCAACCATTTTCCTTTAGAGTATGAGATATAACAATACACATGTATACTAAAACCTCCCTAAAAGTGTAAAATCTAATTCTAATACTTCTCTCTAAATTTACACCATCTTGAAATTCATATCTTCTTTCTATTAGCTGATTTAACCAAGATTCAAACTTAAATTCTAACACTTAACATGGATATTCCCAATATTTTAATGAACCATACTAATTTCCTTCTTAGCCTACTAATGTCACACCTCTAAATTTATATTTTTTACTAAACTAGGATAATTACTATTACGCCAATATTTCTAACATCATCATACCAAATTTTGAATCAATAAACTCAAATTCTTGCATGCACTATTTCAATCCTATTGATTCACCTTTCATACAGCTAGCCACATGAGTACATAATCTACTAAATCCAGATAAACACTATGTCCACTTTATTGCTACTAAACTTCTGGATTCATGCTTCTAACTCTAGATCATATGCTGTTAGAGGATTCTGGGAAGGGATCTGAAGGAACATCTGACTTTGGCCTAGTGCAAGATTTTCATGAACATGAATGAATTCTTTCAAACTATGGAACTTAAAAAAACTGATGGGATACCTTTGAGCCTACGTATAATCCTATAACTGTCTGAGAAAACTCTGTAAGGATTTAAGATGGGCTATTTTTGTTGCCTCAAGAATAAGGCATAGTTGGCACAAATGGATTCATGCAAGAATCTGGATAAATTCCTGTAAGAACACTTCTTCTACACAATATCAGATATGAAAGAAGGGAAATATTTCTTAAATTCCCTATAGTTACTATTCTGTAAGACTCTACTAGACCCGGCTTTATAGACACCCTTGCACACTTGAACTATGTGCTCTGATACAAAGTTTGTCACAACCCGAGACTACCCCCATGTCATAACACGATACTTATAACCACAAGTGATTCCAAGTAAACCCATGAAATGGCATGATCAAAGCATGCTCGATAAGTGAAAAGGGGTTAAAAAGATGACTTCTGGCACCTACTAATACAACCTATGGAACGCATGTAGGAACTACGGACCATGGGTGGATAGAGCAGGTGATAGAGGTTGAAATCCTGAGAGAAAGGCTACAGAAGTTTCACCTGTGGTCTATACCTACAACCTGTGTCAGGACCGCATATACTACCTGCGTCCTGTGCCAGACCACAGGTATATAGAGTGGGTGGCTACCGAACAAGTTTATTCCTATTTCATTTGGTGTTTGGTTTTAGAGTTTCCTCTTGTACTATAAAAACCCTAACTGTACTTTTTAGTCATAGTTACACACTTTTGATAATCACAAACATATTTTGATTCCAAGATCCATCTTTAATCTTGGGATTTTCTTGTATTGATTTTTGTATATTAATTTAGTTATAGTTATAGGTTTTTACACTTCTTCTTATTGTGATTTTATCTATGCTTTCAACTAAGAATGTTATTAATTTCTTCACAATCATGATCGGGTAAAACCCATAGCTATGGTTGTGGAAACCCTGGTGGATTGATGAAGTAGGAAAAATGCGATTGTTTTTCTAAACCAATAACCATGGTATGAATTGCTTTATCTTCTTTATAATTGATTTCTTAATGGGTGAACACATTAGGATCCCACCTAGATATTGCTGCTTACCCCAAAAGAGGAGTAGTGACTAGAAAAGATGAAGACAACTGTAACTCGAGGTTAATTGTTGATCCATGCTAATCATGAAATATAGTGAATGACTATAAAATGTCATCTAATAACTAGAGACTCAAAAGTTATTAGTTAATTGGGATAAAGGTAAGGGTTAGTAAGGAAACATCCTAAGACTCAAAAGCTAAAGGGTGAAATCCTTCTACTCGTCTAAAAGACTGTAAAAGGTACATAACTTATTGATTCTGCATGAAAGGTATTAGGTTAGTTCAACAATGCATGATAAGCTTACAAAATTGAGAAGCAAATGGGAACGTAATCCTAGTGTTCACCTATAATGATTACAACCCAAGTCAATATACTTACTTACTCGGATTACTACATCAAAACCTTCATTTACTTTTCTTCTTTTGCCCATTGTCTAAAACTACTGAGATCAGCAAACCACGTGTTCCCTTGATATTCGATCCCAACCCTTGTTGGGTTACTATATTTTGATAGAAACTATATCATCATCTAAAAAGAGGTGTTTTTTGGACGTTTATCAAAATTTTGGCTCTGTTGTCGAGGAACAGGGTGTTGAGTTATAATTGAAAGTTATTGCATTTTTTGGTTTTTCTTTTTATTTTTATTATTAGTTGGGCATAAGCTGGTGTATGCCTATCATAGAGTAGAGACTGTCCCTTACTCCCAGTGAATCTTAATCCAGAGAGGATTCTACAGACACCTAGTAGGATGTCTGAGTAGAAAAAAATGAACCTTCTGAAGGGGTTCGTGATAATCTACCACCCCCCCTCCTGAAAAAGTACAAGATATAGTTGATCGGCATACCAGTCAACTTTTGGCTTAAGCAGAGAGTGAGAGAAGAGAAATTGAAGAAGCTTAGATTAAAGCTATAGAGGTAGATCTAGATGAGTAGAGACTATTAGTAGACCGTCGATCAGTACTCGGTGGAAACTAGAATAGAGCCAAAGGTGACCGTGTTCAAGTAATCCCAGTATATTAGTATATGCTACCATATATAACTGACGAAGAAGAGTTAGGATATGTTAAGTCGGCAAAAACTAGAGCCATAGTTCCTTATATTTTGCCTCCAGGAATCAAGTTTGACATCACAAGTGCAATGATCCAACTTTTAAATTTGAAGGGTGTGTTTGTAGTTTTGCCTACAAATGATCCAAATTTTCACCTTGTAAATTTCCTCGGGATCTGGAGTTCGTATACAAATCTAGGGGTAAATTAGGAAGTACTTAGATCGAGGCTTTTCCCCTTCTAACTTACAATAGAAATATCTTTATGTTTAGGGGAACTGCAAATAAGCTCTATCACTACATGGAATGAGTTGTGCAAGCAATTCTTGAACATGTTCTTCCTCCATCTAAGATTTTGTAGCTCAAGGACAAGATTTATAACTTTAGGTAGCTACATTCTGAGTCTATGTACGAGGATTAGTTTAGGTTCAAGAAGAAGCTGAGCATGGTTCCCAATCATTGGTTTTCATAGACGAGCTTATTAAAGATATTCTACAGAGCCTTGATCATCAACTCAAGATCCATGGTAGGCATCATATCTGGAGGAGCTTTTATAAGACTATGTTGGGTTGTATCTTTGAAGACGTTAGAGCAGATCTCTCTCACTAACCGAGGGTGGAAAACTTAAAAGGCTGAGAGGGGATCTAGTACTTATGCTATTGGTGCCTCCTGCGACCAGAAAATAGTTGATGATACAGTAGCGTAGGAGATTGCATTACGAAGAACTAATCTTGGGGTACTAGTTGTAGTATCAACTTCTGAGAAGGTAAATGCAATAACAGTATAGGGGTCAGCTTCCACATCATACGATTTAAAATTAGAAGAGGAAGTGAATTATCTGGAATTGTCAGATGGCGGGTTTCCGAGACCAAGGGCAATGGAACCCAGTTTGGAACTACTATGATAGATATAAAGATCATAGCAAAGAGTGAGATGGTTACTAGAGGAAAAACAATGACTACACAGAGAAGGGAGATATATACATTCCACCCGGCAGATGAGATACAGATACCAAAATGGAAGAGATGCTGGCTAAGCTTATGAAGGGTCAAGAAAATCAAGAGATCAACCTTAAGGAGAATAATCTCGACATTACAAGATTGACCTAGAAGGTTGAGTCACATACCACTTCTATTAAGTAGTTGGAGCACCATTTTGGGCAAATTTCAGCAACTCTGAACAAGAGGCCAAGCAACGCTACATAAAATTCTAATAATTATGGTCATGCACTTGATATTACCATGGGGAGTATGAGAAGGTAAAATGTGATAAAGGTAATGTTACTGACAATAAAGGTAAGGGTTTGGTCACTAAGCCAGAAATCAAACAGATTCTAATACTGCCCCTACCATATCCTTAGAGTTTAAGGTAGAAAAAAAAGAAAGGTAAGTTTAAGCGATTCATTTAAATACTAAAAGAATTGAGCTTGAAAATATCTCTCCTAAAGGCATTGGAGCAGATGCCTAGATACTCCAGATACATGAAATAATTGGTCATAAGGAAAAAAGAAGCAACATTGAGGATATTAATGGTATGAACCACTGCAGTGCAATCACGACTAGGTCTTTGGCACAGAAAAAGGGTGATCCTAATGCATTCACTATAACATATACTATTGGGTCATCCCAATTTACTAGAGCAACTTTGTGTAATTTAGGGGATAACATTAATTTAATGTTGATGTATGTGTTCAAGAAGTTGGGTTTGAACCCTCTAGAACCAACTGCGATGCTACTATTGATGGATGGCCATGCAGTGAAGAAACCGGTGGGAATCTCTTTTAATGTGATCATGAGGGTTTATAACTATATCTTTCTAGCTAAATTTGTCATACTGGACTCTGAGGTTCACACTGAGATACCCATTATACTAGGAAGACCATTTATGGCCACAGGCAGAGATATAGTTGACATGGAGATAGGGGAGCATAGAGAGGCTCCTAATTTACCTACATAGGGTGAGGGAACACAAGCTACTTCTTCTTTCTACATATCCTACTCGTCCATCCACTACAATTTCTAAAATAGGTATGATTACTATATCTAGTGAGTTTTTACAGACCTTAGTAGATAACCAGAGGGCCACAAATTCTAGAGTGAGGGTTGTCGAGACTGAGATAACTACCACCCATGATCATATAAGATTAGGGGTTAAGAGTAGATTTGATCAGGCTCAGAATCGATGGGAGAGCCATGTTGCAGCCACTCCCTCAGTTATACCCCATGTGGCCCAGCTATTACCTTCACGTTCATTGAGATAGTTTAATTTTCTTATGGATGAGGATGTAAGGTCTCAACAGTTGGTACCAAGAGAGGTCTCCTAGAGGACTTATAGTATCTTGATATGATATAAGGCCAAGATATTCAAAAGGTCAGGCATGATTCATTAAAGACTGTATTTATACTACAATAGCAAGTGCCTTTACAAGTAGTGTACTACCACCACCATCTTTGCTAGCTAATATGCCCCCATCTTGGGATGCTTCTGATTTGGGGCACCTTGTGTATCCCAGGTATGTTATCATTTCCCTTAGTTTACTTTATTTTAGTGCATTAATAATAGTGTGCAGTTTTTCATTTAGGGTAGGTATACCTTGCCACCATGGGTTTTTATTATCGTGCTTTTTTTCCTATCGGCCGTGGTGTGGTAGTAGAACCGGTATGTCTAGGATTATTTTGTGTCATATTGTGTTTTTCTCGTATTGTGTTTTTTTATGTAATAAGGAGATTTTGAGTATTTAAGGCTGTAGCCATATTTTGACTAATTTTTGATACCCATCCAAAATTTGTGTTTTAGAATTATATGAGTAGATATTGCATCATCATTGTGGATCTTGTTATGGCATTAGGATTAGGGACATGATGATCACTTTAACAATTGCATTAATAGAATAGGTAGTAGTTGGTAATATTGACTCTATGCTATGTGTGAGTTGAATAATACCTAGTTCCCTTTGTGTGTCGAATTCAGAACTTTCCTGGTTAATCTTACCTAAGTTGAAGGATATTTTGCTAGGAAAGGATCATAGGTCTTTTTGAGTTTAGTCTACTTTTAGCCTAAATGACCTTCCATGTGTAAAGTATATCTCTTGATCCCTATTTTGAGCCTTTGTAGCCTATTGTTCTTGTTCCACCATTCACCTTCCCATTTATAGTACAATGAACCTATTTTTGCCTTTGTCCTCACTGGATATTGTGCACCTCAACTCAAGAAAAATACCTAAGTTGAGGGTTGCTATCATAGGGCTGTGTAGTGTAAAATCGGTATAAAGAAGGGTAAAATAAGAGAAAAAGGTTGTAGGGAAGGGTGTGGTAGAAAAAAAAAGAAAAAGAAAACAAAAAAATATGAAAAATAGAAAAAGAACGAATAAAAGACCACACCCAACCCGAATGTGCAGTAAAGATTAACAAGGGATAAATAAGGGTGGAATAAAAGAAAATTGTATAGTAAGTGAGACCACATGGTTAGTGTATTTCCAAGGAGGCTTAGTCCCTTGATATATCCATATGTACCATACTATCCCCCAAGTCTCCATTACAAGTCGAGAAAATTTCTATAGTGATCCTAACTTGACTACCTTAATGACAGGGTAAAGAAAATAAGTGTAAGCCTATGGTATTTGATATGCATTGATTGGAAATTCTTTTTGAGTATGAGTGTATCTTGATCGTCCCTGCATTGACATACATGATTTCATATGAGTGGGTGGGATATCTCTGTTATGAGGGCACTTGAGTCATATTGCCAGCAATTTTCTTGTTCGGGTAGTGTAACTTGTATGTATGAGTTGTTTCCTTTTTCTAATGTAATTTCCATACCTTGATCCCATTATATCACACTGATGTACTTCATGTTCATACGCAGTTGGTTTTGAAAAATAATATTGGAGGTGGATGTTGTGTTTTGAGTTTAAGTGTTAGCAGACTGCCTTGAGTAGCTTAGTTTCTCCAAATTAAGCATTGTTTTTATTTTTATTGTGTTTTTTTGCCTGAAGATATGCAAACATTTTAAGTAGAAGGTGTTGATGTACTATATAAATATAGCACTTTTGATGCTTAAAACGAGAAAAATATACAAGTTTCTAAGGCTATTTTATTAGATATGATCTGTTTTGGGTATGCTTTGTAAAAAATCATGTTTTGGATGCTATGTTTGTGAAAAGGTGAAAAAAGGTATTTTGGCCACTTTTTGGAGAAATTATGGATATTTGGGAAGTTTTCAAGCTTGGTCATGATCATAGCATGCTCGAATAGTGAAAATAAGCTTAAAAGATGACTCCCGGAACCTACCAAGGCAACCTACAAACCACATGTAAGACCTATGAAATGTAGGCGTACAGAGAAGGTTCCATAGGTTGAAATCTCAAGAGCTAGGCTATAGGAATTACACCTGCAGTCTACACCTCACCTTGTGTCAGGACCACATATAAAGAGAGTAGGTGGCCACGGACCCAGTATTCTCCTATTTTTTTGGACATTGGTTTAGGGTTTCCTCTTGTACTATGGATACCCTTTATGAACTTTTTAGTTAGATTTATGCACTTTTGATATTCACAAACATATTTTGATTCCAAGATCAATCTTTGATCTTGGGATTTTCTTTTATTGATTTTGGTTCATTAATTCGGTTACAGTTGTGGGTTTTTCCCCTTCTTCTTATTGTGATTTCATCTATGATTTCAACTAGGAATATTATTGATTTCTTCACAATCATGAGCCGCTAAAATCCATAGCTAGGGTTATGGAAACCTTGGTGGATTCAATAAGTAGGGGAAGTATGATTGTCAATCTGAACCAATACCCATGGCATGTATTGCTTTATCTTTATTATAATAGATTTCTTAATGGATGCACATATTAGGATATCACCTAGATATTGCTGCTTACTCCAAAAGAGGAGAATGACTAGGAAAATATAAAGACAATAGTAATTTGATGTTGATTCTCAATCCATGCTACTCATGGAATATAGTGAATGGATGTTAATTTTCACCTAATAACTAGAGAATCGAAAGGTAATAGTTAACTGGGATCAAGATAAGGGTTAGTAACGGGACATCTTGAGATGCAAAAGGTAAAGGGTGAAATCATTCTACTCATCTAAAAGACTCTACAAGGTACATATCTTATCGAATCTACTTGTAAGATATTGGGTTAGTTCAGCAATGCATGATAAGACTACCGAGTTAAGAAGATAGGGGGGACACAATCATATTGTTCACCTACACTGGTTATAACCAAAGTCAATTTAGTTACTTGCTTGAGATTAATATATCATAATCCCATTTACTTTTTTGTTTTTCCCCTTGACTACAACTATTGAGATCTGTAAACCATGTGTTCTATTGGGATTCAACCCCACCCTCTGTTGGGTTACTATATTTTGACAACGACCGTATCATTCTCTAATAGGAGGTGTTGATTGGACATCAATCATCAAACACTAGTACTGTGTTCCCCCTGTCTTCTCAACTCAGTAGGTTTATCTTTCTTTGTTGAACCAACCTTATATCTTGCACGCAAAATATGATAAGTTATGTACCATAAACTATCTTATGGGCTTATTAACAGATTTCAACCTTTACCTTTTAAGTCTCAGGATACGGTATTACTAAACCTTATTCAAAATCCCAATTAACTATTACCTTTTGAGTATCAAGTTTTTAGATGATAGATAACTGTCATACATAGATTGTACTGATTATCCTAGATAGATAATTAATCTTTAGATTACTATTGTGATTATCTTTTCTTTATCACTACCCCTCTTGTGAAATAAGTAGCGATATACTAGGCGAGATCTTAATGTTTGTAACAACTAAGAAATCTATTAAATTGAAGGTAATCACAATACATGCAAGAATATTAGTTCTGAAAAACTTTCCACTTCTCCTATTTTGTCAATCTGCCAGGGTTCCCAAAACTCTAGCTAAGGGATTTAGCCACTTATTGTTTTGAAATTAACAAATAATTTCATAATTGAAGACATTCAAATAATATCACAACAATCAAATAATAAAACCCATAGGCTGTAACTAAATTATCAATAAAAGTCAAGAACAAAGAAATCCTATGATCAAATTCAAATCTTGGAATCAAATATATGTTTGTAAGTACATAGAGTAAATTAACTAACTAAAACTGTCAAAGGATTATATATAGGTTACAAGGTAACCCTAGGAAATAACTTTTGACTGAAGAAGGAAAATCAGGATCGATGGCCGCTTATTGAGCCACCTATAGGCCATAGGTGGCACCTACGATATGTAGGTGGCCAACGTTGGTGGCCTACCTTTCTAATTTAGCTCCTAAAATCTCTAGATTTTTTCTCTATTGCACCTACTCTATCACTTATGGATCAGAAGTGGCACCTACAGACCGTAGGTGCCTCTCCATAAGTGACAGTCTTTTTCCTATACTTCTGAGCATCTGGACTTCCAATTTCTGACACCTTTATTGGCACCTACAAACCGTAGGTAGCACATATGGGTAATAGGTGCCTTCTTCTGTGGCCAAAAACTTTAACTTTCACTCCTTTCTTCCAGAATAGAACCAAAACTTGATTTCCTATAAAAACATAGCAAAAATACAACGTATCTAATAAAACAACCTAAGTAACTTGTATATTTTCATCGTTTAAAGCATCTAAAGTGCTATAAATCCATGTCATATCAAGACCCTCAACTTAGAACATTTGTATGTCCTCAGGAAACACAACAAAACAATACAAAACAATGACGCTTAACTAGGAGAACTCTAAGCTATCTAAGGCACTTAATCAACACTTTGATCTCAAAAACATTACCCCCTCCTATTTCAACAATTCAAAACCAACTTTGTCTATACATGAAGCATAATAATATGACACAAGGTAATCAACGTATGGCAATTATATTCACAATAGACAACCATCCATAGCTACAAGTTACACGACCAAAACAAGTAAGCAACTAGAAATGCAACCCATGTGCCCTCGCACAAAGAAGTCCCACTTACTCATATGAAATAATGCATGTGAATGCTGGGATGGTCAAGAGGAACTCAACTCAAAAGAGAAGTTCCACCAATCCACATCAAATACCATAGGCTTACCCTTATTTTCTTTACCTTAGTGTTCATACAATCAATTTAGGATCACTATAGACTTTATTTGGCTTGTAATGTAGGCTTGGGGGATGGTATGGTATATATGTATAAATTTAGTAACTAAGCCTCCTTGACACTACACTTACTTTGGGGTCCACTCGCAACCAATTTCCTATTTATTCCACCCTTATCTCTTAATTTTTATTTCTTTTATTGCACATTCACGTTGGGTATGATTTCCTTTATTCTTTTTTTTTCCTCTCATTTTTTCTTTTTTTATACCACATCCAGCCCTAGTATCTTGTTCTCTTATTTTACCCTTCTTCACAACCATTTTACGTTATGCACCCTTATGATAGTCACCCTCAAATTAGGTGATTTACTGAGTTCAGGTACACAATGTCCAAGGAGAACCAGGGCCAAAATAGGTTCATTCTAACAAAAATGGGAAGGTAAGGTGTAATAAGAAAAAATAGGCTATAAGGCTCTAAAATTGAGATCAAGGAATACGTATTCACACATGAAAGGTTATTTAGACTAAAAGTGGACTAAGATCAACTACGACCTATGACCCTTTCCTAACCGAATATGCTACAATCTAGGAAAGACTAACCGGCAAGTTCTAGATTTAATACACAAAGAAAACTAAGTAGCATCTCACAAACACATGGCACAGAGTCACATCACAAGATACTACCAATCCAATTCATGCACAAGTTAGCTATGAATATTATGTCCCTAATATTAATGCCATAACAAGATCCACAATGGCCACACATATATACATTGACACAGTTCTAAAAACAAATTTTTTTGGAGGGGTATCATATTTTCAAAAAGCAATAAAAAATATGTCAACTGCCCTAGATACTAAAAAATCTCCTAATTACACAAAAAAAACACATCACTAAACAAATTTAACCTAAACATGCCAGTTCTACAACTATGCCGCGACCGATAGAAAAAGAAGCATTACTATAAAAACCCATGGAGGTTATGGTATACTCACCCCCAACTAAGATACTGTGTATAATTGCTAGTGTGTGTACACAATGTAAAGAAAGGGAATGAGGACATACCTGGGATGCACTAGGCATCCGTGTCATGATTGTCCCCAGGTGAGTGTATCTCAAGTGGCGAAGGTAGTAGTGGTGGCGGTGCACTACTAGGGAATGCACCCAAAGCTATGTCGACATGCCTCTGCCTATAAAAAAAGTCAGTATCTTTATAATCATGTCTGGCCCATTTCAGAGCCTAGTTAAATGGTATATTGGGGACCATCTCCTCATTCTCTGCAAACAAGTCAAAGTGTCTATGTCCATGCGAAGGTACCAGTGGAGCAAGTGGAGGTGAAACTAGAGGGATGGCCAAAATGGTGCTCTAAGTGAGAGAGCATATCTCTACCCTTAATATATCCACCTCATTTCTAATCTCACCCAGATTAGATGTCTTAATCTCACAGAATTAGGCTTAGACTCGACCTTCGAAAGAATCTATATGAGCATGCACCTTAGGTCAAAACTCTAAAATCTTAACCTATGTATAGCTTTTGATCTTGTCTCTACCGCCTCAAGTGTCTCCCAGACCCAAGGTCAGATCTGCGTATGCCATGATACTGTATTTATGTCAACATCCTTTAGATAGGCGGTGGTAACTCTCTAACTATCTACTAAGCTCTACATGAACTCATGCAATACAAAAAACATACCTGATGTCAAACCTGGAGTAGAAGGGTGAGGGGGAAATACAAATATCCTAATTGTCTCTGAAGAAGAAGCTAGAGCTGAAGTGGATATGGCTATGGTCCTATCTCTCTGTGTACTTATCTCAGGGGCCTCACTCTATTCCCCTTTTTGAAAATCAATGTTAACACCAATATCCACATTCTCTGTAGCAGTAGGCTTCACAATAATTGATGGGACCTCAGACCGGGATGGAATTAATACTGAAGGCATACGAAACTTTGTGTAAGGATTGGATTAGCTAGATCATTAATTATACTAGTTTGGTCCATGCTGTTTGCCTCTACTCTCATATCAACACCTGGAATATCTAGCATACCAACTTCATCATATATCAACGGTACTAATCAAAGAAAAGGCAGTATAGTAGTCTCCCTAAATGCCCTCTCATGCATTAAATATGTAATGATGGCTGAAAAATCAATATCATAGTAATCTTCCATGAACACAATCAGTGTTGCACCATAAAAAAAAGTAAGTTTTCCACTGCAGTTGTACACAATCAATAATGCACTAATAGAGAGCAGAACTTTGTGGCAAAATTCAATGCTGCCTTCTTAATCACAGTTGGTCACTCAACCCAAGGGGCATCTATACCAAGAGGTGAAATATAATTAGCAATCTATCTCTGTAAACCTACCCTCTCACTCCTATGCTAGGCTCTCTATTGGTATGCATGTCACACATAAATTTTCTAAAGGTGATCACACTTAGCTGTAGACATAGGAGCTGCATAATCTGGTCTAAAAAGAACTCGGTGGATGGTCACCATTGAAATATCAACCCTGTCCCCTGTCACATGCACCTACTCCAACTGGGGTTGCTCCACATGCCTACCAACTTTAGGTGTACTCAAAGATATGGTGACATGGAAGGAGGCATAAAACTCCTACACTAATATCAAGCTGTATGAACTAAGGGGTCTGGTCATCCACCCGAGATGATACCTATCAAACAAAAACATTAATAATGGTGCTCTATCCCACCAAGACAAGTCTAACTATCTCTTCTCATCAATAGCCTTCTTGGGCCATACTGTCTGGGTCATAAAGCTATCCCTCTCATAAAGCAATTGGAGTCCCTCTATGCACCATCTCAAGTTTACCTTATCAATTGGATCGATTGAGACGTGTGTAGGGTTTGAGGCCTTATCTATCAGAGTTGGAGGCTCTATACTTGGGGGTGGCTCCTGATGTAAAGTCTGGTCTGTATGCTCCTCAGATCGGGGTACTGCTGATGACTACTCATGTAATGTAGCCTCAAACTCATCCTTATCCTCTGACCCCTTTTCAAACTGGGGTCCTGTGTATTTGTCTCTGGAAATAGCTCAGACTCCACCTCTTTCTCATTATCATCCTCGTTCTTATCACCATTACCCTCATTATCTTTCTAATTAGATTGGGGAGAATGTGGAAGTGATATAAAATCCTTATTCATCCTCGACCTGGGCACTGGGATACTAGGTTGTGGCAGAGCTCTAGGCCTAGTAGAAATAGGTTGTCTATCCCACTATAAAGGGGCATCAAGTTGTATGCTCAATTTTTCTATAATAATTATCTCAGCTGCAACATGTTTCTATGACGTAGTCATTGGTCATGTCACTTTTGTCGGGGCTACTCTTGTTCTGGCAAGCGAGTTATCCTTTTCTGAGCTACTACTCTCGAAAGAGTCCTCTCTCCTCCTAGAAGGTGCAGACTTTTTCTTTGAAGCCTTTGGTTCCATGTGTACCTAAAAAACCAAGAATCACAGTTTCAAAGATAGTGAGGGATTACGAAACTTCAAGGAAAACTCAAAACTCAAAAACTTCAAATTTTCCTTTACATCTCTATAGCTTTTACTCAATCTCAACAAGTCCAATATGCACATATTCTACTAGAATAACTTTTTCAATGCAAAATAGCATGCAAATTTTTGGGATTCCTCTACCCTTTAAATTTTCAACTTTCATTTAGGGCATGATCATAGGGTTTAATTCAAGAACAATGCCACGTATTAGGATATTTAGGCCAATTCAAGGCTCCTATATATAAGTTTGTTGATTCTTACATATTTTGCATGAAAATAAACATAGAACTCACTTATTTCAAGATTAGCACAAGATACTACTATTAGGAGCTAAGAATGTTACCTTTCCTTTAAAGAACCAAAAGTGAAATATGAGAAAGTAAAGTGAAACCCAAGTTTGAATATGTACTTAGTGCTTTTTGACAAGTTGGTACCAAGAACATGTCTTGTTTTAGCCTTTTATCATCTGTAGGGAAGTGGGGTAGTTTGAATTATAAGAGGGAAGAAGGAATTTTGAGGATTTATAAGTTTAAAAATAAGTTAGGAGACTTAAATAACCTTGCGGGGTTGGTTTAAGGTTAAATTAGGCTACCATGGGCCGAAAATTTTAAACAAAAAATAGGCCCAATCTCGGCTACTTATGGCAGCCACCTATGGGCCATAGGTTATACCTACGGTCCCTAGGTGGACCAAAATCTTTGACCTTGTTTCCTGCTCACTGGACTATGCATTCTGACACTTACTACTCTACTTACAATGTCATAAAAGGTATTTACCACCTCATAAGTATGTTCACAACTTCAAGTCTAGAAAATTCCCTGAAATCCTTAAAATTCCATCTTTACATTTAATGCACAACTTACCTACCTACGTGGGACTTATGGCCTTCGTGAGTTGGTCACAAAGTCCCCTTACCTAGAGTATTTTGATGAGACACTGTATATTACCATGTTCCAGGACATTACCTATGCTATTGTACCTATAAAAATGAAAACAATTATGAACACTAAAATAGTGGGTTTTCTCCCACACAGTGCTTGATTTAACATTGCGGCATGACGTGGCTATGTTTGTTACTCAAACTTCACCAATAATCCCATGGGTTTCCTCCCATGCAGCACCCTCATGTTGGTAAGACCTTTAGGATCATCAATATAAGGGATAACCAAAACTACACCCTCATATCGGTAGGCTGCTTTATAGTTCTTTGGACGTTGAAAGTGACTTCTTCGTTACTGACTCTGAACTTCAGCTCCCCCTTTTCTATGTCAACTATCGCTCTACCCGTGGCCACGAATGGTCTTCCTAAAATGATGTGCATTTCAAAGTCAACCTCATTATCCAAAATGGAAAAGCAGTTGGAAAAATAAAGTTATCAGTTTTCACCAACATATCAAATAATATGCCCACGGGTTTCTTTACTATGAGGCCTTTCATCAACAATCACATAATAGTTGGCTCTAGAGGTATCAAGCCTAATTGGTTGAATAGAGCCAGCAACATCAAATTGATGCTTCCTCCCAATTCACATAGCACTCTAGAGAATCTAGATGTCCCTATAGTACATGACATAATGAACGCACAAGGATCACTCTTCTTCTATGCTAGATATTTAGAAGTGATTACATAATAATGGTTCACTCCATCAACGTCCTCAAAACTAACTGATCACTTCTTTGTCACCGATTCTTTCATAAATGTATCATACCTAGGCATCTGCTCCAAACCCTTAAGGAAAGGTGATGTTCAAACTCAATCTCAATAAATCTCCTGAATTTCCCATACTCCTTCTTCTATTTCAGTCATTGAGGAAAAGGTAGGAGCGGTCATGGAATTTGATTCATAGGATCATTGACCTTGACCTTACCTTTATCCTTACCCATACTAACATTAACACTTATCGCCTTGTCTGACTCCTACGTAGGTGTCTCATCAACCATAATACTATCATTCTTTGACACATCCATAACAAGTAATGGGGGATCAATAGTAGACTTACCACTCTAAGTGGTAATAACAAAACTATGACTATTATTTTTTGTATTCTAGACTGTGTTGCTTAGAAGGGTACCCAATTGCCTCTGATTTAAAGTAGCAAACATATGCCCAAACTGCATCTCTAACTACTTGATTGCAGTTGCATGAGACTCAAACTTTTGGATCAGACCTCAGATATCAGCCTTAATCTCTTTAAGGCATGTTTCCTAATTTTCTTAGAATTTCACTTGTCTAGAAAATAATGCCTCCATTCTCAATTCGGTATCACGACTTTTCGGCAAAACATACTTATATCTTTTCTCATAATAGTCATCTTTTCATCTCCAGTCACCATCACGCTCCCTCCTGCGATCTCTATATCTATCTATCTCAATAATAGTTCAGGCTTGGTTTCCTTTCCCCTTGTCTCAAAAATCCACCAATTATAATCTAGATACTTAGCCTCCTCTTCCAAATTAGACTCATATGCTCTAGAGGCTGAACTCTATGCACCTACTGCATTTACCTTCTTACAATTCACCGTTGATAACTTTTTAGGCAGCAACCCAATATCAGTCCTCAACTTTTCAATTTCTTATGCCATAAAATTATCCACTGCTCTATGGTCATCGAAATATAAAATAGCATAAGTGCCAGAACCCCTCCCAACCTTCCGAGTATGCCACTCTTGATTGGTAAGAGAGATCTGGTCTATAACATTAGAAGTTGCTTCCAAGTGTAATATCATGAATGCTCCTCCAGTGATTATGTTTACCATGGTTTGAGAACAAATGTTCAGGGCTCTATAAAATATCTCTAACAAGCTCATCCCTAAAATACGATTGTGTACAATGCTAAACTTCTTCTTAAATCAAAACTAAGCCACCTACAACGACTTTAAATGTTGCTGCCTGAAGTTGTATATCTCATGTTTTAACTACAAAATTTTGTCCTGAGGAAAGATATAGTTCAAACATTGCATGTATAACCCATCCAAGTAGTAATAGATCCTCTTAGAAAACCCTTTAACCAAAAAGAATCCTCTCCAGTCAATAAAAAAAGTAATAACCTCAATCTTAGTGCCTCCAGGTCTACCCTCAAAATAGTGTAATAAGTGTAGATCCAAATAAAATTATCAAGATTCATATTTGCTTTGTCTATAGATGAGCCCAAAAATATATCTTTTTAGTTTAAGAGATGGATCATGGCACTGGTTATGTCAAATTTCACATTAGGAGGTAGTGAAAGAGGAATCATAGCTCCTATTTTTGTTGGCTCAACATATCCCATATCCTCTTCATCATGATATGGCTGGAAGTATTGGTATGCTGGGATCACTTAATCTTGACTACCTCAAATTCTATCTCAATTATAATTGAGTGTTTCTCAACGATCAACTTCAAGACTTTACCTAGATAGCTCTGCCCATAGGGCTAACCAGTCCTCCTCATCCCTTCTCTGGTTGGCAGTTGCATCTGCCAACAACTACTTCACCTACCAATCAACAATATTCTGATAATCACCTAGAGTAGGGGGAGGTGCCGCATTAGGATCATCCCAACCCCTTTCAAGATATTCTGCAAGTAACGATACTATTATTGTATGATTAGGATATAAAATCCTTTATGGGTTTAGATTTAGTTGGAATAAGGGATTACCTTGACTCTTGGTGTTAGGCATATACCAGTGTACACCTAATTAAAAGATGAAAACCAAAAACACAAAAACATCAGCAACTTCAATCAACAACTTAACACCATATTCCCCAATAATGGTGCAAAAATTTTAATTAATGTCCAAAACAATATTTCCAATTAAAGATAAAGAGGTCACTTTCAAGTAAAGTATTTTAACTCGGGGTCGAACCCAAGGGAATATGTGGAATTATAATCTCATTTGCTAGAACTAATGGGCAGCACAGAAAGTAAATGGGGGTTTGTAGTAGTAATCTCGAATAAGTAACAAAACTCAACTTTGGTTGTAATCAATTAGCGGAGAACACTAGGATTGTGTTCCCTCGGCTTCTCAACTCAGTAGGTTTATCATTCTTTGTTGAACCAACCCGATATCTTACATGTAGTATATGATAAGTTATGTACCATCAACTGTCTTGTGGACTCATTGACAAATTTCACCCTTTACTTTTTGACTCTCAGGATGTTACATTGCTAACCCTTATCCTAGATCCCAGTTATTAGATTATAGATGATAGTCTTACATAGATTGTTATAATTAGCATAGATCTATAATTAATCTTTAAATTGTTGTTGTGATTATATTTTCCTAATCCCTACTCCTCTTGTGAAGTAAGTAGTGATATAATAGGTGGGATATAAATGTTTTCAAATGCTAATAAATCTATTAAATTGAAGGTAATCATAATACATGTAAGAATATAGATTCAGAACAAATTAGAACTTTCCCTACTTTATCAATCTGCTAGGATTCCCACAATGCTAGTCAGGTGCTTTAGCCGCTCATTGTTGTGAAACAAAAAAGGAATTCATAATTTAAGACATTCAAACAATATCACAATAATCATTCAATAAAACCCAAAGGCTATAACTAAATTATAAACCAAAATCAAGAACAAAGTAATCTTAAGATCAAATTTGAATGTTGGAATCAAATATATGTTTGTAAGTATATAGAGTGCGTAGACTAGATAAAAACATCAAATGATCATATATAGGTTACAAGGAAATCCTTGGAAACAACTCCCGAATAAAAAAGGAAAATCAAGGTCGGCATCCACTTACTAGGCCATCTACGGGCCATAGGTGGAAATTATAGGCCGTAGGTGGTCCATATACATGGACCCCCTTTCTCATGCATCTATTGAACTCTTTGTACTTTTCCTCTCTTGAACCTACTCTATTACCTGTGGACGATAGGTGGAATCTACGAAATGTAAATGCCCCTCTTAAAGTGATAGTCTTTTTCCTGCACTTTTGAGCTTTTGGACTTCAGTTTCTGATACCTACATTAGCACCACTAGGCTGTAGGTAGCACATACAGCTCGTAATTTCTAGATTTTATGGCAAAAAGCATCAACTTTAACTCCTTTCTTCCTAAATAGTCCTAAAACCTTATTTCCTCTAAAAAATAATAAAAATACATAATATCTAACAAAGCAACATAAGTAACTTGCATAGTTTCATCATTTTAAGTGTTGAAAGTTCTATAAATCCATAGTACATTAGAGAACTAGTCGTTATGAGTGACTCATTGTCATAAGAGTGAGGGAGCAGAATTTTGATCTTTAGGTAATGACTTTAGGCCACAACTCATGGTCAGGCCTCTCTAGTTCTTACCCAAATCATGATGATTGTTCTTATTTTTCCTACGCATTTTGATTAGGGACTTTTTTGTGCTTTTTCTCCTAGTACACTTATTCCACGACTTAAAAACACTCCAATGACCACTCTAATATCAGTTATTAAAAATCAAACTTCACTTAGTCCTTTTTAACTCCTAAGGCAAGAGATGCTAGGGTTTGATAAGGGATTCAAAATTTAGGCTATAAAACTTGAGTCCTCTTCAATCCTGAATACATTTCAGGCATGAATTTCATCCCTAAAATTATCTTTTATTTTATTAAAAAAAATCAATTCAACATTCATGTGATTTAATTTTGGGTTTGAGATTGGGTTGAGGGCTTTTGATTGAAGTCTACTTGAATTTTTTCCCATGATTTAAATATGTTATTGATGCTTTTATTAATGGTTTTAGGGATGAATGGGTGCATTATTATGGGGGTTGGAAGAGAGAATATGAGTTTCCCCAAATTGATTGATTTTTCTCTTTGTAATGGCATTAACCCCAAACCACCTTCATCCCTTTGGTTTTGAATTTGGAATTTGTATAACTTAGCTTACTTTTGGAACCTTGTGTGGCAATAAAGTATAATGGATGATGAAAAATGGTTTTTCAATGGCCTTGGTGGCAATAGTTTGGATTTTAAATAGAACTTAAGAGTCCAAAGGTTAATTAGATTTGTTTGGCATAATTATATGAGCTTGCAAGAATATTGGTACGGTGATACCAAGTTAATAAATTCCTTAATAGATTACTCCTCTATTAATGTTGTGGTTTATGTACAAACTATTTAAATTTGGGATTAAAGGGTATTGTGTAGGTCATTGTAAAGGTGTAGGTTTTGGGGGGATCAACGCTGTAAAACACATTTATCAAGGTGAGGATCCATGTGATTGTGTACCTAGTGCACATATTATATTTTGGGTGGATATCTCTTTGATGTCTTTAGCCTTTTCTTGGTTTCCTCAATTCATACAACTAACATGAATTGCGGCCCTTTAAGTAGGAAGAGTTGAACCCATATAGCCTATGGGTGACTTAAGTGATGGATCAAGATATACAATTTAGGTTAATGGTTTAAATGCCCATGTTTCATGACCCTTATTCCTATCCTCGCATCCTATATATGTATACATTAATTTTGTGCCTGTGGTTTTGACTGGTTTTTGCAATGGCATTATTATAGCACTTTCCTTGAGTTACATGTAAAATCTTCCCTACTGACTGTCCTTGGACACTACATTATTTCATGATGTAGGGTTCGGGGGATTTTCTGTTACCCCTATGTTGCTTTAGGTGGTATGGTACACCGATTGACTTATTATGAAGTGGTGATTCTCCATATTTTGGAAAGCCCTACCATTTTATTAGGTATAGTTTAAGATTTTGGGAATTGTGAGTTTTCTTTTATCATAGTCAGAGGCATGTCCCAACCTAGTTTGGCATTCTAGTTTAGAGGCTTTCTATAGACATGTGTGGGTTTTTTTGTTTGTTTTTAATCTTGGTTTATATTCGGTTTATCTATTCTCCTTATCATCATATTTGTTTTTTTTCTACTATATTCATTTATTGTTTTCTGGATGCTAGGCTAAAGGGATTGTCTGCAGTTCACAGTGGGCTTGACATACCTATCATGACTAGACCCTAGTTTGGATTATGACATGCGTATAGAGCATGGTTCAAGATCTTTAGGGGTCCATAAATCTATGTTGATTAGAGTCCTTTTTGTGGGTGTGTAGCATGCTATATTTATAAGGGAGAGGCTACAAGGCAGTAAGGAATGTTTCCTTTTCTTGTGTTCTATTTTGGGCTATAGAGTCTAGTTACCTTTAATCTTCTCTAACTACTAGCTTACTCACATTTATAATCATTCCTTCTTAAAGAGGTTTTGACTGTACTGCTCTATGTGGGGTTCCACCCATCCTTAATAGTCCTCCTTGGGCTTTCTGGTTGGTTATACATATGCTCAATCGCCTAAGAAAGCTTTTTCTAATGTAGAGTTCTGTCAGCCTATTCATATACTTGCTTAGTTGGTGACACCATAGTCCCACTGATCTGACCATATTAGTCCTATTGAAAATTCATCTGAGGTCACTCGGGTTGGTCAGTTTATGAGGTTGAATCCCCAAACCTTTATAGGATCTAAGGTTGAAGAGTATCTTTAATAGTTTATTTATAAGATGAAGAAGATTTTCAAGGTTATGCATGTTACTAATTTGGGGGGTATGGAATTTGTTGCCTATCAGTTGAAGGATGTAGCTTACTAGTGGAATGAGGAGTTAGAAGCGATGAGGGATGATGATGCCGATTTGGTGGTGTGCCATGAGTTTTCAGGTGATTTCCTTGATTACTTCTTTATTCAGGAGTTTAGAGAAGGTAAGGTCGAAGAGTTTGTGAATCTGAAGAAAGGTAAGATGAGTCTAAAGAAGTCTACACTAAAGTTCTAAAAATTATACCGTTATGCTCTAGAGTTAGTGTCTAATAGAGATCTAGAATGAGGAAGTTTGCTTCTTATTTGTCCCATGATTTGGTGTTAGAGTGTAAGGCTACTATGTTAAATAATGATATGGATATCTCCAGGTTGGTGGTTTATATGCAGTAGGTAAAGAATAAAAAGAAGAAGAAAGTGGAAATGGAAAAGAGGCAGAGCAAGAAGTTTAGATATTCAGAGTAGGGTTTAAGCCAGCAGAACACTAGGAGGGAAGGTTGGGCATAAAATACCAAAAAACCAAATTACCAAACCAAATTGAAAAATCTGGTAATTGGTATTCAATAATTTGGTATTTGGTAGGAATTTAGGAGTAAAATTTCAATATTTGGTATTGGGATTGGTACAAGATATTAGTACCATTTGGTATTTGGTATTTATTGTATACCAAATTATTTAATATATATATACATATATATATATATATATATATATATATATATATATATATATATATATATATATAACATGTTATGTCTAACTAACAAAAGAGACAATAGTATTAGTCAATCCAAGGAATCTCTTGGACCTAGACAATATATTCACAAAAAGCATAAAAAAAATACTAAGTAGGATTTTTGTTAAATATACTTTTTGAATTTTAAATTTAGTTTGAACAACTCCAACTTTAATATAGTATTGCCAAATACCATATCAAATCAAAGTTTAATTTACCAATTACCATATTACTGAAATGATGTTTTAAAGTATGGTATGTGGTATCTACTCTTAAATATCAACTACCAAATTACCAAATCCAAGCTTTAAAAATACCGAACCAAATATCAAATTCCTACCCCATGGTAGGGATGGTAGGAAGTGGACTAAGAAGAAGTATTGAGGAGGGTCATATTTGATGGCTAGTGCTCCTTATCCTAAGCCTTCAGGTGATCATTATTTTTAGGCCAGTAGTGGTCTTAAGGAACAGGGTGCCTAGTCTCAGGCTAGTGGAGCTCAGTCAGCCCCACCTTACCTTTTTTCCTATTTTAGTAGGCAGCTTGACCGTGGTTATTGTGAAGAGGAGAGAAACTTATGTTTTAATTATGGACAACCTGGTCATATGTTGTAAATTTTCTTGTAGATAAAGTTTCTATTGGAGATAATAAGGTTTTGGTCACCACTTCTTTAGCTCCTGCACCTAAGGGCGCCCACTTCAGGTACCGACACTGGTCAGAATTATCTCTATGCTCTTGCTACTCAATATGTTGTACTGATATGTTATAGCTCTTCTCTCATGATTTTTACTATTTTTTTTATTTAGTTTCTACCCTATCCTATGTGACTCCTCATGTGGTTGTATGTTTTGGTTTTGGTTCTACAAATATTTTTTACCCGTTTTTGTGTCTACTCCGATGGGTGATTCCATTGTTACTAAAAAAATCTACAGGGTTTGTGTGGTGTCTATCTTTTATAGGGAGACATTAGTGGATTTGATAGAACTAGATATGGTAGATTTTGATGTAATCTTGGGGATGGATTGGCTTTATTCATGCTATGATTCTTTGGATTATAGGTTCCAAAAGGGGTCAGTTTCTATTTTCCTAAAGAACAGGTAATTGAATGGGAAGGGAGTTATGTAGTACCCAAATGGAAGTTTATTTCCTCTCTTAGAGCTTAGAAAATGATATCCAAAGGGTGTTTGTATCATCTAGTTTGGGTTAAGGATTCTAACTCTGAGGGTCCTTCTTTGGAATTTGTCTCTATGGCTAATAAGTTTCCTAAAGCTTTTTCTGATCTTCTTGCTAGAACTCCTCCCAATAGAGAGATAGATTTTGGGATTGATCTTTTACCGAATACCCTTTCCATTATAATTACTCCTTATAAAATGGTTTAGATTGAACTAAAGAAGTTAAAAGAGCAGTTAAAATATCTTCTTGATAAGGGTTTCATCCATCCTAATGTTTCCCTATTGGGTGCTCCTACACTTTTTGTGCAAAAGTAAGATAAGTCTCTTCGGATGTGTATAGACTATAGTTAGTTGAAAAGGTTACAGTGAATAATAAGTACCCTCTCCTTAGGATTGCTGACTTATTTGATTACTTTCAGGGTGCTAGGTGTTTCACTAAGATTGATCTTCGTTTGGGCTATCATCGGCTGAAAATTAGGGAGGTTGATATTCCCAAGATAGTTTTCCCAACCTAGTATAGTCATTATGTATTTTTGATTATGTCATTTGGGTTGACTAATACTCCTGTTGCTTTCATGGATCTCATGAATTAGGTGTTTAGGCAGTTCCTAGTGTACTCTAAGAGTGAGGAGGATTATGCCAATCATCTCTGAATTGTGTTGCAGACTCTTAAGGACTAGGATTTATATGTAAAGTTTTCTAAGTGTGAATTTTGGCTAAGTGGTGTGACCTTTCTTAAGTATGTAGTTTCTAGTGATGTGATCAAGGTAGATCTACAGAAAGTTGAGGCAGTTAAGAAGTGGCCTAGATCTATGACTCTAACTAACATTAGGAGCTTCTTTGTCTTACTGGGTACTATAGGAGGTTTGTGGAGTTTCTCATCTATTCCTGCTTCGCTGATGAAGTTAACTCAAAAGAAATCTAAGTTTTTATGGTCCTATGCTTGTAAGGGCAGTTTTGAGAAGTTTAAAGATAAGTTAACTTCTACGCCAAATTTAAACCTGCACGAGGGTATTTATGGGATTGTAATGTACTGTTATGCGTGTTATATGGGACTCAGTTGTATGTTGATAAAGCATAGTAGGCTTGTTGCCTATTCTTTTAGGAAGCTTAAGGTTCATGAGAAGAATTACTCGACTAATGGTCTATAGTTGGCAGTTGTGGTTTTTGCTTTGAAAATCTGGCATCATTATATGTATGTAGTTTATGTAGATAATTAATCAGGCCATATATATTTACGTAGAAGATCATGCGATATATATTTACGTAGAACCAGTTCAATCTCAGGTAAAGGCGGTGGCTTGAGCTACTTAAGGATTACAACATAAGACTTCACTACCATCTAGGTAAAGCTAATGTTGTTATTGATGCTCTTAGCAGGCTATCTTTTGGAAGCTTATCACATATTGATAAGGAGAAAAGAGGTTCAGTAAAGGATATTCACAAAATGGCTAACTTAGGAGTTTGTCTCTTGGACACTGAGGATGGAGGGGTAACTGTTCAGGAAGTTTTTAAATAATCTTTTGGTGTTGTGGTGAATTAGAAGCATTCTTGGATCCCAAACTCATATAGATTAAGGATTATGTGGGTCAGCAAAAGGTTATGCCATTTGAGATTAGTAGAGATGGCATCCTGAGATATCAAGAAAGGTTGTGTTTTCCTAATATAGATGGGTTGCTGAAAAGGATTTTGACCAAAGCTCATGAATCCAAAAATATCGTTCATTAGGGTTTCACTACGATATATCTTGAATTGAAGAAAATCTACTGGTGGAATAACAAAAGGAGAGATGTGGTGAATTTTGTTGCTAAGTGTACGGTTTATCAGAAAGTCAAGGTAGAATATTTGAGGCATGGTGGCTTATCCCAAGAGATAGAGATACCCATGTTGAAGTGGGAAATGATTAATATGGATTTCAATATAGGTTTTCTACGGTATCGCAATGAGTATGATTCTATTTGGGTCATTGTGGATAGAGTGACTGAGTCTTCTCACTTCTTGGCAATGAGGACTAACAAATAAGGAAGATTATTATGCTAAGTTATTTATTCAGGAGATAGTAAAGTGGCATGAAATGCCTATGTCCATATTTTTAAACCGAGGTATGTAGTTTTCTTGTCACTTTTGGCATTCATTTTAGAAAGTTTTGGCTACTCAGGTGAACCTTTGGATCGATTTCCACTCTCAAATGGATGGACAAGTAGAATGGACTATTCAGACTCCGAAAGATATACTAAGGGCCTGTCTGATTTATTTTACAGGATAGTGGGTTCACCATTTGCCTCTTATTGAGTTTGCTTCTAATAACAATTATCATTCTAGTATTTAGATGGTTATTTTTGAGGATATTTATGGTAGAAGGTGTAGGTCTCCTATTGGGTGGTTCGAGATTGGTGATACTACGTTATTTGGTCCTCACTTTGTTCACCAAGACATGGAGAAGGTGACAGTGATTAGAGAAAGACTTAAGACTTGTCAAAGTTACCAAAAGTCTTATGTAGATGTGAGGCAAAGATAGTTGGATTTTGAGGTTCGTAATTAGGTGTTCTTGGAGGTTTCTCCTATGAAATGAGTCATGAGGTTTGGAAAGAAGGTAAATCTTAGTCCTCATAACATTGGTCCATCTTAAATTGTTAGGAAAATTGGAAATCTTGCCTATGAGTTGGATTTGCCAACAAGTTTGGCTTCTATTCATCATATTTTCCATGTTTCTATGCTGAAAAAGTGTGTGGGTGACCTTCTTTAATAGTTCTTACTGAGGATGTTGGTATTTCAGACTCTTTGTCTTGTGAGAAGGTCTCGATTGAGATATTAGATAGGTAATTTCATAGATTGAGAATGAAGGATGTATCTTTGATAAAGATGCTTTAGAGAAATCAAATGATAAAAGAAGCTATGTGGTAATCTGAAGAAGATATGAGAGCCAAGTACACTTTGTTATTTCCCATTTGGATGAAAATGCTTAAGTAGTGATTTTTATTTCCCCTCTTATTGCATCTCAAATTTTTCCCTGGATTTTGGTTGTATTCTTTTTTTTGTCGTGCCAAGGGTACCTTAACTTCTTAATTAGGGAGGAATGATCCTGGGGGGGGGGGGGGAGTAATGTAACACCCTAAGTTCATGAGCTTTAGACCCTCCAAGATTTAAGTAATTGAATTAGCTAAGTTGCCATGGTAATGTCAAAACTGCTAGTGATAAAGTCTAGGGTACAACTCGTTAGGACATGTAATGAGTCTTGATGAAGATTTGTTGTCTTGGCACTGAGTTTTGGTCCCTTGACAATTAGTATAGGGTATGACCCATTGTGTGACATAAGAAGTCATTAAGATGGACTCGTTGTCACAATAGAAAATTACCCAGGTTCTCAGTCACTGACCACAAGTCCTCATTATGACTTATGATGTCAAAAAATGAGTCGTGAGAAGTGAATTGTAATCATAATAGTGAGGGACCAATATTTTAATCCTCAGTAATGACTTCGGGCCACATCTCATGGTTTGGCCTCACGAGTCATTAACCAAGTCATGATAATTGTTTCTATTTTTCATGGATGTTTGGATTAGGGATTTTTGGGTATTTTTCTCCTATTACACTTTACTATGATATAAAAACACTCTAATGATCCCTCTAACACCAGCTATCAAAAATCAAACATCACTTTTTCCTCATTAACTCCCAAGGCAAAAGATACTAGGGTTTCACAAGGGATTCAACATTTAGGCTCTAGAACTTGAGTTATCTTTAATTCTATGTATATTTCAGGCATGTCTCTTATCCCTAATCTACTTTCACGTGATTTAATTGTTGGGTTTGAAATTGGGTTGAGGGCTTTTGATTGACTTCTACTTGAATTGTTTCCCCATAATTTAAATAGGTTATTCATGCTTTTATTAATGATTTTGGGGCTGATTAGGTGCATTATTATAGGGGTTGGAATGGGGAACATGGGTTTCCCCAACTTGATAGATATTTGGCTTGGTAATGGAATTAACCTAAACCCACCCTCATAACTTTGGTTTTGAATATGGAATTTGCATAACGTAACTTACTTTTGGAACTTTGTGTTGCTCTAAAGGATAATGGAGAATGAAAATTTGTTTTGGAATGACCTTTGTGGTAATGGTTTGGATTTTAAATGGAACTTAGGATTCGAATGGTCAATTTGATTTGTTTTTCATAATTATATAAGCTTGCAAGCATATTGGTATGGCGACACCAAGTCGATAAATGCCTTAATCGATGACTCCCGTGTTGCATTTTGGGTTTATGTGAAAACTATTTTAATTTGGGATTAAAGGGTATTGTGTAACTCACCGTGAAGGTGTAGGTTTTGGGGGGACCAATGATGTAAACAATATTTGTCAGGGTGAGGGTCCATGCGATTGTGTGTTCAGTGCACATATTATATTGTAGTTGGCTATTGCCTTGATGTCTTTAATCTTTTCTCGGTTTCCTCGGTTCATATAGCTAACACCCTTTGGGGCCCATTAAGAAGGGGGAGCTGAATCCATTTATCCCTTGGGTGCCTTAAGGACAGAGCGAGCTACACAACTTAGTTAATGGTTTAAACTATCATGTTTCGTGACCTTTTTTCCTATCCCGGCATCCTATATATGTATATATTAATTTTGTGCATGTGGTTTTGATTGGCTTTTGGAAATGACATTTTTGGAGCACTTTCCTGAGTTATATACCAGTGTTTGCTTCATTATCTGTCCTTAAACGCTGCATCATTTCATGATGTAGAGTCCAAAGGATTTTCTGTTACATTTGTGCTCCATTAGTTGGTGTGGTACGATGATTGAGTTTTTGTGAAGTGGTGAGCCTCCATCTTTCAGAAAGCCCTGCCCTTTCTTTAGTTTTTTTTCATATTTTCAAAATTGTGAGTTTTCTTTTGTCATAGTTGGGGGCATGTACCGACCTAGTTTGGTATTCTGGTTTAGAGGCTTTTTGTGGACACGTGTGGGTTGGTTTTTTGTTTTGACTCTTTGTCTACATTTGGATTATCTATTTTGTATCATGATATTTTGTTAGCTTCTGCTGTATTCATTTATTGTGTTCTGGATGTTAGGCTAAGGAGGTGATCTCGGTCTCACGATAGGCTTGAGATACCCGTCATGACTAGGCCTTAGTTTGGGTCATGACATGGTAGTCATGCTTCATTGGCATAAGTGATGAAGAGAGAGTATAGAGAGGCGGCTTGAGAGATAAGATGAAAAAAGATGTGTCGTGGCAGTGGCACGGAGGGATTTTGCTGGTGTGAGACGGCGGCAGTGCGGTGGTTGTTTATAGGGGAGATGTCGGTGATTGAGGGAGATATACATTTAAAGTGTAATAATATGGATTTAGGACTTTTGGTGGTTAAAAAGGAAAGAGAAGTGGGATTGAATCTAAACCGTTATTCATATGATATGACCTATTGGGATTAAAATTAGGGAGATGGGTTGGATCCGAGTTTGTGTTTAAATTGGGATTTAAAATTTCTAAATACTGGACTCAATTTAGGATAAAATTGACAATAATTGGAATAAAATGGGTAGAAATTAAATGGTTAGCAAAAATCAAATGGAATTAGGCTCCTAATTAATAAATATAATTAATAACAATAGAATCAAAAGTAATACCATAAATATTAAACAAAAATGTTATTTTGGAGTCAATCATAAATAAAGTACAATAACTTGGAAAAAGTTAAACTTTAAATGAAATGTTAATAAACTAAAGTATGTGCATATACAAATTATGTATGAAATTAATAACGATAATAAATAATACATATGTATATTTGAAATTAAGATATGTCAAAAATAATTAAATGTATGACTAATTGTTCAAATGTATAAATGATTATATAAGTGAATTTAATATTAAAAAGATCTAAAAGACGTTAATTAGTCAAATAGCAGCTCGAGTCGGGTATAGTGAGGTGAAAATTTGGTGTCAATTGATGCCCCTTCATTTCTCAAAATCATCCACTAAGGTGGTACAATTCCCATTGTGGAAGATTTAGTTTATAACTGAAAATTGGGTGCAAATCTCTTTTTAGGGAAACAATAGTAAAACCAAGATTCAGTTGGATGATCGTACCATTAAGTGAGCATGAATATACTCTATTTATGAAATGCCATCACCAGTAACCAAACAAAAAAATTATAAGCACTTTAACATCCATATTTTACAGCTACAACCTTTACAAGGATAAAACACTCTCCCAGAAATCCGACTAAGATCATAATCACTGCCTCTAGCCCAATAATATATACTCAGCATAAATATAACACCATATTCTAGAGTAAACCATAATAATCCACCAATTTAAATAGTAAAACTTATACTAAAAGGTCCTTAGCCTCAACTAGGTCTAACATGCTAGTACCTAGGGTAATAAGATCCTATAGGCATAACAAGTATTTCATCTTAAGGGTTGATTCACCTTTCTATTCTCTAAACTCATAATTTAGGCTAAGTCATGATAATCTACCTATAATCACATCTAAAAACCAAAACCCAAATGAAAAAGGAAAATTGAGGTCAGTGGCCACTTACTTAGGCCATATATGGACCGTATGTGGTCCTTAGTACGTGGAAGACCGCCTGCACGACTCTTGAAGATCTCTGGACTTGACCCTCTGGCACTTACAAAGGCCACTTACGGACCGTATGTGGTCCTTAATAAGTGACAGAGTCTTGTTTTTTCTGTTTATGAGCCTCTGGACTTTATGTTCTGACATCTACTTAGATCACCTGCACCCGGAAAATGGCACATACACCCAGAATTGCCTCGATTAGTTGCCAAAACGTTCCATTTTCATCTTTTTCTTTAGTTTAGCATCTAAATCATTATTTTCTGCAAAAAACCCCTAAAACACATCATATCTCACAAAACAACCTAAGAAGCTTGCATATTTTCATAGTTTTAAGCATTTAAAGTGGTATAAATCTATAACATATCAACACCCTCAACTTAGAACGTTTGCATGTCCTCAGGTAATACAATACAATTAAACAAAATAAAAACATGACACTTAAATAGGAGAATCTAAGCTATCTAATGAAGTCAATCATCACTTTAAGCTCAAACACATTACCACCTCCTATATCAACAATTCAAAACCAACTGTGTGTAAACAATGAAGTACATCAATAGGACACAAAGGAATCAAGGTATGGAAATTACATTAGCAACAAACAAACATGCATATATACAAGTTACACTACCATGACAAGTAAATAGATTGCAATAGAACCCATGTTCCCTTATAACAAAGAAGTCTCACTTACTCATATGAAATAAGCATGTCAATGTGGGGATGGTCAAGAAATACTCACTCTCAAAAAGGAAGTTACATCAATGTGCATCGAATACCATAGACTAGCCTTATTTTCTATACCTTATTTATCATACATTGAAGTTAGGATTACCATAGGACTTTATTCGGCTTGTAGTACAGGCTTGGGGAACTTGTATGGTATATATGGATGCATCAAGTGATTAAGCTTCCTTGGCACTACACTAAATTTGGGGTCCACACATTAACTAATTTTCTTTTATTCCACCCTTATTTCTCCCTTTTATTCTTTTATGCACATTCAGATGGGGTGTGGTTTCTTTTATTCACTTTTTTTTCATTTTCATATTTCTCTTTTCTTTTTTTTTCTTTCTCATTTTCTACCATACCCAACCTTTTACTATCTTTTCTCTTATTACACCTCTCTTTATACCCACTTTACATTATGCACCCCTATGATAGCCATCCTCAACTTAGGCATTTACGTGAGTTGAGATACACAATGCCCAAAGAGGATCGGGCCAAAATAGATTCATTGTAACACAAAAGGGAAGGTGAATAGTGTAATTAGAAAAATAGGATACAAGGATCAAACATCAGGATCAAGGGATACTATTTCATATTGGGAAATTTATTTGGGATAAAATTTGACTAATATAAAAAAACAACCTATAATCCTTTCCTAACCGACTATCCTACTACCTAGGAAAGATGAACTGGGCAAGTTCTGGATTTAACATGCAAAGGGAAATAAGTAGCATCTCACCAGATGGAACAGAGTCACATCACAAGCTACTACCAATTCGGTTTATGCATAATTTAGTTATGATTATTATGTCCCTAATCTAATGCAATAACAAGATCCATAATAGTCACACGCATATACATTCACACGATTCTAAGAAAATTCAAAGGTGTATCATTTTTACTCAAAATCAACAAAAAAATATGACAACTACCCTAAATATATAAAAATCTCCTAATTAAACAAAAAACAATAAAAAACAAAACACATCACGACATAAATTTTAACCAAGAATGCCAGTTCTACAACCAAACCATGATTGATAGAAAAAGAAACATGGTAACAAAAATTTACGACGGCTATGGTATACCCCACCTTGAACTAAAATTATGCATTGTCCTCAGTTAATGTAAATAATACAAAGAAAGGAAATGAGGACATACCTGGGATGCACTAAGCATCTGTGTAATAATCATCCCTAGGTGAGGGTATTTAGAGTGGTAGAGGCAGTTGTGGTAGCGGTGCACTACTAGAAAATGCACCCACAATTACCTCAACATGTTTTTGCTTATCAATCACTGCAATCTCCTATAAATAACTTCTAACCCATTTTAGGGCCTGGTCAAATACAATACTAGGATATAACAAGTCCCTCTCTCTGCCTCTGTTCGTCCCAACTACAGGGACCAACTCATCATCCTCCATAAATAAGTCAAATAATCTAGGCCCAGGCATAGGTGTTGACTGACCAAATAGGGGTACAACTGGAGGGATAGATGACGTATTTCTCTCTGTGAGAAAGCATACCTCTTCTCTAATGACATCTATCTTCTCCCTAATATCTCTTTGATCTGGTGTCTCAATGCTACTGAACTGGGCTAATGTTGACCCTCAAAAACATCTATGTGTGCATGGAACTCATCTTGTAGCTCTAACATAGTAGCCTAATGAACAGATTCCAATATAGCCTCAACCATCCCTAGTGTAGTCAAGATCCATGGTCAGATCTATCCATACAACATCGCCACCTTGGCCTCAGCATTCTGTAGCCGAGTGTTGGTGATTCTTTAAATGTCCACTAAGCTTTGAAAAACTTACGAGATACTAACATCATACTTGAAGCTGTAACAAAAGTAAATGGGTGAGAGGGAACTAATGATGTACCACTATCTCTTTTGTAGAAGTTGGGGTTGATATAGATGTAGCTAGGGTCATTTTACTTAATGTACTTAACTCAAATCCTCTTTTTTCTCCCTCATATCAAACTCTATACTAGCTCTCTCATGACCTCTCTATGTATCAATAGGCTCCATAGGAACTGATAGACCCTCAGACTGGGTCGGAGGCACTATACTGGGTGTACAGGGCCTCCTAGGAAGGTCCGGGTGTTCTTGATATTTCATTGTCTTAGTATGTGCCATGGCCATCATTGTTACTCTCTCATCTACCCCTGGTACTTCTGTGATGCTGGTCTTATCACATAACCTCTGTATAATACATGGGAATGGCAAAGTCGTAGTCTCACCAAAAGCTCTCTCATGAAGTCCATGCCGGATCATTTTTTCAAAGTCAATATCGTATCCAATCATCATGATTGCAGCCAATGCAACTCCATCCCAAGTCAATATATTACCCAAAGTAGTCGGAAACAATCTATATCGAACAAGCAGCCACCAAATATTTATTAAAACAGTCAGTGTCGCATTCTTAATTATACCCTACCCCTCGATCCAAGGGATATCATCACCTGAGGTTAAAGATAGCTAGCTATTCATCTCACCATATCAACTCACTCTATTTCTCCTAAACTCAGCATCACGCATAATGTTTCTATCTTATGCAACTCTCAATTGGTAATCACACTTTGTTGTGGACGCTGGATCAATATAATTTGGCCCACAGAGAACTCGACAGATGGTCACAACTGAAATTTCTACCCAAAACCCCTCTCACAAGTTCTTAATTAAGCTGGGTATTTTCATCATGCCTTGGAAGACACCTATATCTGGTAATAGTCGGAGCTACGATGGTATGATATGAGGTATATAATTCTCGCACCAAGGCAGGGCTGTAAGATCTTAGAGGTCTAGTCATCTACCCTAATTGTTAATTATCAAAATTAGCCCACAACTGTGGTGATCTGCTCAACCCTGATAGTTCGATATGTCTCTCCTCATAAATAGCCCTCTTGGGATAAACAGTCTTGTTAATAAAACTTTCTCTCTCATACAATATTCAAAGCCCCACCATACATCATCTTGAGTTTACCTTATCAATAGGTTTATTCGAGATATGTGTGGGGTTGTAAGTCTGACTATGATAAGATGTTGCGTCTGAATTAGGAGATGGCACCTGGTGTGTAGCCTAGTTAGTACCCTTCTCAGACTAGGGTATGGTTGATGACTACTCCTAAGCTATTGCACCCTCATCAGATAAGGGTACTGCTGATGACTACTCCTCGTCTACTACATCAAACTCATCCTGGGACTGCTCCTCGGCTTGGGGGTCTTGTATAACTACTGTAGGAGGTGACTCAGACTCTACTTCTTCCTTATTATTATCATCACCAAACTCAACAGGTTGGGGAGAGTGTGATGGTGATCTTTGGGTCGACTTCTTGCTCGCCTTAGATATGAACTAGATAGCCTAATTCTAGGTCTTAGGCCGAGTAAAAGCCAACTGTTTGCCCCACTGTTATATTTTTGCAAGTTGTAGACCTAGTTTATCAATAATAATAGCCTTAGCTAGAACATACTTCTGGCCCCTAGACACTAGCCCTATCACTCTAGTCGGGACTGCTTTGGATCGGGCAGAATAGTACTCCTGCTCCAAGCTACTATTCTTAGAAGAGTCATCCCATCTACTAGAAGGTGAAACCTTCTTCTTAGGTGCCATGTTTACAGAAAAAACCAAGTTTTAGCATCCAACAGATAGTGAGGGATCACAAAGTTTAATGAGAAACTCCAAATTTGAAAACTTTAATTTTTTTCTTCAATTTTGGCATACCTTTAACTTATAATAAGTCCTAACAAGTCCAATATCAACTTATTCAACTAGAATCAACTTTTCAATAGAGACTAGAATTCAAAACTTTTGGCATTCCTCTATGTCATGACCCAAACCAGGGACTGGCTGTGACAGGCATCCCAAGCCCACCAAGGATTGGAGACTAAGACCTTGAGCCTATTCCAATATAACTAAGAACACCTAGCAGTGGATGAACATCAATATAAGACAAATGTAATAAGAGATCCAAGAAGGTTATTTAAAGGATCAAATCTAAGATGAACATAATACCTAAGCCAACAGTATCGACAAAGCCTCTACAAAAATCGAGTACAAATAAAATCTTGGGACATGCCCCCGAGAATAGCCAAAACTAGATTAAAGAAAAGGTTATGACATAAGGAAACCAAATCATAAAATGGGGTCTTCCGAAGTATGAAAGCTCACCACTTCAGTCTGACTCAGAGCTGACCCAGGATCACCTAGTCACTGTGTAGGAGGAGTAGTAATATCGCTAGTCCCTATATCATATGGGGATACAATACCTGAAGACGATTAATGGTTGAGTTCTAGCATGTAACTCATGGATAAAGAAGTAAAGAAATACCATGATCCATAATATGAAAACCAGTAAAATCAATGCATAACATCTTATACAATGCGTACATATATATGTAATATATCATATGCCAGGGAAAGGGAACAAGGCTTAGCATGCACTTCAAAACTTTAACTTGGACCATGTAGCTCAACCGTCATAAAAAGGCACCCACGGGCTATATGGCTTCATCTCCCCCAGCTGAAAGGGATGCGGTACATACTAGCTACATGAACCAAAGGTATCAAGGAAAACCAGGGAATTCCCCGACCCCACGTCAATCCAAATACAATATATGTATATCAATAGTGTAAACCATGTACAAAGGTAATCAAGACCAAACCTCATATCAACAAACATGAGTTTCCGGTGCAAGTTATCCAATACCCACACCTTGACAGCTTTTCTACATAACCACCATTTAACCTAAATTAAAACAAGTTTAACATAACCCATTTATTAATCAATGAACCAACAATTAAGGCACACACATGGGTATCTTCATACCATTTCACTTTCAAGCTTATCTCTATCCCATAAAAATCATGTTTAACCTTGGGGAATGCCTCAACCCCCTTTTTGTTCATTAAATAAAGTATAGAGGAATGTTCTGAACCCCTTTTTGTTCATTAAATTAGAACATAGCTAACAAGACCTTTAAAATCCACGTTTATTGTTTAACCTTTTTAATCCATGTAATTACATAGGTGGGTAAGTCAAACCAAGTGATAAAATCATATTCATTGATAATTTCACAAACAAGTTGAGCGCTTATAATTTCCAAAGCCATAAATCATGCCAAAATCAACAAATTAGGGATTAACCATGATCCCTTAGTTTAATAACATTCCCATACATCCCACAAAGTTCTAAATCATAATTAAAAAATGAATGTTGCATAAATAACCATGGAAAAATCAATTAAGCAACCAACCAAGTCAAAATCCCTCAACAATATCAAAACCTACATTAAAACCATGTATTTATCAATTAATGTTAGTACAAAAATATAAATTCAAGGGAAAGAGCTACATGCCCTACTTACCAAGAATCTTGAAGAAGAAAACACCCTTAGGATCCTAGATGACTACCTTCTTGAACCCTAATTTTGACTTGAAAAGGGAAATTTGAGAGAGGATTTTTAAGAGTGAAGTAATTCATGTTACGTTGTGAAATTTGATGGAAAAAGGTTAATATAGTGTTTAGGGGTAGTTTATAAGTGATAGGACTTGAATACCCCTCCTCCTAAGTCAACAAAAATAAAAATTACTAAATTTAAAGCATTAGTGAATCATGGAGAATAAGCTCCGTGATAAGCACCGTGTCCCGCTGCTATCGCGGACCCTTACTGCCTCTTCATAAAAATGCTCATAACTTTTCACTCGGGTATCATATTAAGAATAAATTTGTTGCGTTAGAAAGATGACACATTTATATATAATTTGGTCAGTCATGAGCATAAAAGTTCCAGATATTCCTGAAGTTATACACTTTCAAAGTTGACCCTGGTAGAATCGAATTCAAAAATTTGGTCGATAAAGAAAGTTCTTAACTCCAATTTAATCCAAGTGTTTACTATGAAAATTCTTCCCCTAAAACGCACTTTCACACTATGATAATTATTATGACACTTTATATAGAAATAATTAGATTCGAGTTTATACATGTAGAAACAATGGTTCAAATTCTAGCCCAAAGATATTGGGCATCACATTATCTCCCCCAAGGAACATTCATCCTTAAATGATGGATAGGAATATTTTGAAGCTTCAGAAGTTTGAAACAAAGTATGTAATTTCACATCGAGAATTCTCCCACAACAAAACAAGTATAGGAATAAAAAAAAAAGGCTTAATGGCATCACCAAGAAAATTATGTAAGAACGAATCATGTGACAATGAAACCAATATAGCACAAAGGATAAAATACCGAAAACTCCTCACCCTAAGTGAGAAAATCAAAATAACTAAAATTTTACCTAGGTCCACGTCGTGGACCTTATCGCGGATCATATTCTCTGTAACCCAAAACTACATCGAACGCCATCTAAAAATTCTAAAACTCTTCTGGGTTACCCTTTTTAACATCTTTGAACATAATTTGAGTAAAATATTAATGTTTCAAATATGAGGAGAGGGGGTTCAAATTAAAATATAATAAATTTTAAGGGCCTTATACTAATAGCCCTTAAATATCACAATACTTCTCAACTATAAATTCTCCTATGAATATAAGACTCCACTATTTCAATCTTAAAATTTCCCCCACAAAACATATTGCTACAAGAGCCAGAGTCTAACTATACATTGCTTCCATATTAAAGCCTAATCCAGAGTTAAGAATGCTAGCTTAATCTATAGGACCCTATACCTTACATCCATCAAAGAATACTACTCCATCCTATCATTTTGGTCAAACAACATCATGTTTGATTAAGAGTACTAGCCACATAACACCATGATTTGTGTATCTATAAATCACAATATTCAAGCTTATCCTTACTACACCCACTTTACGAATTCCCCACCAAAAATCCCATTGACTTCTATCAATTTCATAAGGGTTTTTCACGATATATTCCCTCCTAACTATTTCACATAATAAAAGTTTCATCTCACTCTTTTAGCTTTAACTATAACCTTAGTACGGGCAGCCACACCAAGAAAAAATGATTTTTTTCAAGAAAGATCTACCACTCTTTAATCTAAAACATTACTATGCTTCCATAACCACCACTATCCTGATGCTAGGAGTGTAATGAAGGAAGTACAGTACGAGCTTAAAAAATAGGAGTAACAGTATTCTGATACAATATATATATATTTGTTGCACCACTCACTGTGGGTTTTGTGATGCAAGATATGATCTAATAAGCACAAAGGGATCTATACATTAAAAAACTTTGATCATAATTAGAGTGCTGAAACACGGATAAAGGTTTCATAGAGAACTAGAAATTTATACATAGACACTATTTTAATATGGAGGTATTGGTAGAATGTCCCTTAAAACCAAACTATGAGGAATTTGCTATAGTAAGTATAGATTTATCATGACTCATCCCTAACTCACCACCATCAGAAAATTCAAGATTTTCATAATCTCCTTCTTAGATCAAAGGTCACTATCCCAATCTTGAAATTATATACCCTCATTAAATCTATACGCATAATATTTTGTATAAAAAGGGGGTGGGTATCACTATGCATAAGAACACAAACTCTTCTCGATAACTCAAACATCCTGGGTTTGGACCCTTAGAAAAATTCCTAGATTTTTGGATTCTGGACATCATATGACTTGTGGGTACAAGTCATATGATGGGGTATGGTTGGTATGCTCTTGAACACATACTAACCAGTGTTGGTTGGTGGGTTGGATTTGTTTCTAGAATGGGTACCACTTGGTGGGTACGAGTCATATTATTGTTGATGGGTCTTATGGCTTGGGATTTTTCTTCACTTAATCTGAGACTTAGTAACTTAACATGGATCTGAGTATGAGTGGCTCAACATGAGCCTTAAGTTAGGGTACGAGTCATACCATTGACTCATATTGTAGACTGTTCTCAAACTCTCTTTGATTTTTTTTCCAGGGATATCGTTTAGGGGTACTAATTATATGGTTGGGTATTACTTAGTTTGGGTAAGTTTTATAGTGGACAGTTTTGGGTCCAAGGGTAAGGCCTACGGTACAAGTGATGGGCACTAATCGTATGGAAGGGTATGACTGGTATGGGGGAGTCGTACCATTTGATGAAAATTTTTAGCAGTTTAAGTTAGGGGTAATCTGGATATTCCCTACTCAACCTCTTAAGGCCCCATGACTTATATCACTATTGAGATATCATTTACCCTATTATTTGAATCTTAAACACTTAAAAACTCTCTCTAAGGCTCTTTGGTAAAGGAAGGATAAGGTTTTATCTAGAGGATCAATTTAGGGCTTGTACGAGTGATTTCTCACCATAATCTTCCAACTAATGGCATATTTTATACAATGTTCTCATGGCATAATTATCATATGATTTTGGATTTTCAAACGTATGTTGGGGTTTTGGTAATAAATGTTTGGTTATGGGTTTTCCATATTTTAATTATGAAACTACAGGCTTTAATGATGGTTTGGACAATTGGTTGTATGGAAATAATTAATTGGTAATTGGTTTTGGTTTTGGAAATACTATACCCCTAATATATTTGATAAAATGCCTATGATAGTGATTTTATTATATTTTTAGACTTTTAATGGAACTATTACATGGTAAGGTTTGGTAATGGAATCCTAAATTGTATAAATTGTTTAAATGATTTGTAGGGTCAAATAGTAAGGTTTGGTGGTCATGGTTATGGTTAATTAAAATTCATTGTGGGGTACAAGGAAATCCCCCAAGTAAACATGTTAATGAACAACTTGTTGGGTACATGGGATTCCCCTGACAAAAAATAATAATGGAACACTTATGGGGAACATGAGATTACCCCAAGTTAAAATGAGAATGTAATCTATAGGTACATAGGAATCCCTTTAAATAAAAAGGTCAGCCAAGGACATTGCTTGTAAGCTATGGTTAGTATGACAATACCACTACTCATAGCCTTAATTAATAATGGAATAGTTGTTTAGTTGGATAGTATTGGTTTTAGTTGGGCAATAATGATAGGGTGTAATAGCTAACTGTAAAGGTGCGAGTCCAATGGTAGGATACTAGAAACTTATGTTTGTCAATATGAGGGTTGGTCATAGCAATAATATATGATACTATGAGGTACATGGTCATCTTTTAATTACACCATATATATGTATCATGTAGAGCGAAGGGTAATTGAGAATCCCCTACTCTTATGGTATCTATGGTTCATGCGACTACACACATCGGGGCCCGTTTAGGGGGTTACACTGGACCCATATAACTCATGATTGGTTCTAGGATGGTTAAGCTACACGTACCCAGGTTAATGGTTTTAAAGGTATGCTTAACTCGACTCCCTTTCCCGGCATAGTTGTATACATAAATCTATATTTATGGTTATAAGCTTATAGTTGGTTTAATTTATTTTAATGGATGGCATTATTTTATCCTTTTTATTAGTTCATGTGAGCATTCACTCGCTAACCCATCTTCGGGCAGCTATATCCCTACGCGATGTAGGAACCAACCATTTTACTCCTCTTATTTAGTAATTAGATTTGGGATCAGCTATTGGATTAAAGTGGTGAGATTCCATATTCTAGAAGGCTCCATTTCATGACATAGATGTCTTTATATACTTTGGTCATTTTATGGATATTAGGTTTTGCTATGGCTGGTGGCATGTCCTAACCGAATATTATTTTTCTTTGGGTCAAAGGCTTTGTGTGACTACTATAGGTTGAAATAAGTGATGTTGGTATTACTGTCAGACTTAGTATTGGTATTGGTATTGGGGTTGATACCATTTGACTGAATTTATGATTGTTCCATCATTTTATCTTATGTTATGGGAAGGACTTGGTTTTACTTAGTTTGTTATAGTTTTTGGATAGTAATAGATTATTGGAATTGTTTGGGTTGATTACGATTATAGGCTTATCCCAAAGTCTAGAATCATAATAAAATCTATCTTGTTATATGTCCAAAATTCATCCAACTCATGGTATTCATATTTGGAGGTTGGGTTGGGTAATGGGGGTGGTCCCCAATCCTTGTTAGACTTGGGACATCCATTACGACAAGGCCCTAGTTCGGTTTGTATCAAGTTTGTATCTGAGACTTAGATTCATGGTCAATTAGGAGTCTATAAATCTATGTCTAGTAAAATCTCTTTTAAGGATATGTACTTTACCATACTCATAAGAGTGAGGCTACAAGGCATTTAGGAATGTTTCACTTTCTTGGTATTCTATTTTCAAGTTTGGAGTCTAAATCCTGGAATCTTCTCTAATTCTGGTTTATTCTCTTTTCAGATCATGCTTTGATTATCTGAGATGTAAGGAAACTCTTTTGTCCAATTTGGGATAATGTTAAAAGGACACATACGACCTAAGGGATCCATACTCTGTCTAGGGGTTGCGCCCTTGATTGTTCTGGAGTTCTACCAATTGCTACTAGTCCTCCTCAGAGTGAGGTGATATATGTGGAATTTTGTCAATCGATTCATATTATTGATCAGTAGGTTGTTGCTCAAGCTTATTAGGATGAATTTGGTTCTTTATAGGCTGAGGCCAGAAGGGTTGGCCAGTTTAGGAAGATGAATGCTTCAAATTTTACTGGTGTGAAGGTGGGGGAGGATCCTTAAGGTTTCTTAGATGAGATGGAGAAAAATTTCAAGGTGATGTAGGCCACGAATGTGGAAGGGGTGAATTTTTCTACTTATTATCTTAAGAATGTGGCATACAAAAGGTATGAGAAGTGGGATAAGATGAGAGGTGATTTTGAAGAGTCGAATTTAAGGGAAGCAAAGGTAGAAGAATTTATCAATCTGAGATAAGGAAATGTCTGTCAAGGAATATTCCTTGAAATTTTATCAGCAATCAAGGTATGCCCCTGAATTAGTGTCTGATATGAGGGTAGGGATGAAAAAGTTCACTTCTGAACTGCCTCGGGGTTTGATCCTTGAAAGTAAAATTGCATTATTGATCAAAGATATGGGTATTTCTAGGTTGGTGGTTCACATAGAATAGGTGGAGAAGGAAAAGAGGAAGAAGGATGAGTTTGGGAAAAGGAAGTGTAAGAAGTTCAGATTATCTAAATAGGGTGGTGCTTAACAGAAAGGTGGTCGGGATGGTGGTAAGTGTCCAAAGAAGAAGTAGGAGAATTCTAGTTCCTTCTCTTTAGATAGTGCTCTTTACCTGAAGTACCCAAGTGATAGACGTTAGTAGGGTGGCAATAATTTATGAGAATCGAGTGCCCAATCTCCGATGAGTGGGGCTAAACTGGCTTCATCATGTCCTCTTTGCCGGTTCTGTAGTAGGTTGCATAGGGGTTTTTATGATGAGGGAAGGAACAAATATTTCAAATATGGTTAGCTATGATATATACTTAGAAAATTTCTAGTTGGTAAGGGTGCTTTGGGGTCGAGCAAGTCTCCTATTGCTTCATCTTCTTTTTTTATACCAAAAGGTATTGCTTCTGCATCTATTCCTTCTCTTAGTACTGGTACAAGTATGAACTAGTTATATTCTCTTGCTATTCAATAGGAATTTGAGGCATCACCTTATGTCATAATTGGTAATTTATAACTCTTTTCCTATGATGTGTATTATTTTCTTGATTTGGGGTCCACTTTATCTTATGTGACCCCATTTGTGGTTGTGTATATTGGTTTTGATTCGGAGGTTATTTTGGATCCCTTTTTTATTTTTACCCTTGTAGGTGAATCAGTGGTTGCTAAAAGAATCTATAAGGGTGTGTGGAGTCTATTGGTAGTAAGCATACTTTGGTGGATTTTCTTGAACCTGATATGGTTGATTTTAATGTTATTATAAGGATCGATTGGTTACAGTCTTGTTACACATCCTTAGATTTTTGGACCCATATAATTGTCTTTCGGTTCCTTGGCAAATTAGTTATTGAGTGGGATGGTGGTTCCTTAAATCCTAGGGGGCGGTTTATTTCTTATCTTAAGCTCCAAGATTAATCTCCAAAGGGTGTCTCTATCGTTTGGTCTGAGTTAAAAATTCTAACTCAGAAGGTCCTTTCTTGCATTCACTTCCGGTGGTAAATGAGTACCCTAAGCTCTTTCTTCATGATCTTCACGGTGTTCCTCTGGATAGGGAGATTGATTTTGGTATTGATTTGGTTATGGACACTCGTCCAATATCTATTTCTCTTTATAGAATGGCTCCTACAGAGTTGAGGGAACTTAAGGAGCAAATTAAGGATCTTTTAGATAAGGGTTTCATCTATCCTAGTGTATCCCCTTAGGGTGCACCAATATTATTCATCTGTAAGAAGGATGGTTCCCTTTGTATGACTATCAATAGTTGAATTAGGTGACAGTTAAGAACAAATATCCTCCTCCAAGGATAGATGATTTATTTGATCAGTTCTAAGGTGCTAAATTCTTTTCTTAGAAGAATCTTTGGTTTGGGTATCATCAACTTCTGTTTAGGGAGGTGGATATCCCTAAGACAGCTTTTCATACTTGCTTTGAGCATTTTGAATTCTTGGTTATGTCATTTGATTTTACTAAGGCCCCAGCGGAATTTATGGATTTGATGAATAGGGTTTTCAGGAAGTTTCTAGATCTTTTTATCATTATGATCATTTATGACATTCTAGTTTATTCTAAGAGTGAGGTGGACTATGCCAATCACCTTTGTGTGGTGTTGAAGACCTTTAACGGGCAGTAGTTGTATGCTAAATTCTCTAAGTGTGAGTTTTGGTTGAATGTTATAACTTTTCTTGGTCATATTATCTCCGGTGAGGGGATCATGGTGGATCCACAAAAGGTAGTTGTAGTTATAAGATGGCCTATACCCATGACTCCAAATAATATTTGAAGCTTTTTATGTTTGGCTGGGTATTATAGGTGGTTCATGGAAAATTTCTCAATGATAGATGCTCTATTGACTAAGTTGACTCAGAAAAAAGTAAAATTTTTGTGGTCCAATGATTGTGAGGGAAGTTTTGTGAAGCTGAAGGATAAGCTAACTTTGGCTCCAGATTTGACCTTGGCTGAAGGCAATGATGGGTTTGTTGTTTATTGTGATGTGTTCCTGGTGGCACTTGGTTGTGCTTTGATGCAACATAGGAAAGTGATTGCCAATGGTTCAAGGCAGCTGAAGGTGCATGAGAGGAATTATCCTACTCATGATTTGGAGCTTTTAGAGGTAGTTTTTGCTTTGAAAATTTGGCAGTATTTTTTATATGGAGTGCACGTGGACATCTTTTCTTATCATAAGAGTGTATAGTATGTGTTCACTTAGAAGGAGATAAATCTTAAGCAAAGGAGATGGTTGGATCTTCTTAAGGTCTATGATACAAGTCTTCACTACCACTAAGGTAAAGCTAACGTGGTTGTTCATTCTCTTAGCAGGTTATCCATGGGGAGTTTATCTTATGCAGATAAGGAGAGGCCAGAATTTTTGAAGGATATTCACTGCTTGGCCAATTTTAGAGTTCATCTCTTGGACTCTAATAATGGTGGTATAATGGTACAAGAAGTGGTTCAGTCATCTCTTGGTGTAGAGATCAAGGAAAAGCAAATGCTAAATCCTATCATAAAGAAAATCAAGAGTGATGTTGGTGTGAAAAGAGTAATGGTGTTTGAGGTTAGTAGTGAAGGTACCTTGAGGTACCACGGGAGATTATGTGTTTCTGACGTCAATTTTTTATGAAAAAGGATTTTGGCTGAGGGGCATGAATCACGCTTTGTTGTTCATCTCAGTTTGACAAACAAGTATCATGATGCCAAGGAGATGTATTGGATAAATGGTATGAAGGAAGTTGTGGCTGATTTTGTGGCCAAATGCATGGTGTGTCAACAAGTCAAAGTTGAGCACATGAGTCTTGGAGGGTTGTATCAAGAAATTGAATTGCCTAAATGTAAATGAGATATAATCAATATGGATTTCGTTACCGGTCTTCCTTGATCTAGTAATTATTTTTATTCAATGTGGGTCATCATGGATAGGATGTCAATGTTTGCTCACTTCTTTCCAGTGAGGATTGATTCTTCGACTGAGGACTATGCGTGGTTGTATTTTCATAAGATTGTAAAGCTGTATGGGGTACCTATTTCGATTATCTTTGATCATGGTACATAGTTTTCATCTTATTTTTGGCGGTCTTTTCATATAGGGTTGGGGACTAAGGATATTATGAGTACTGCTTTTCATCCACAAATGGATGGGCAAGTAGAGAGGACTATTCAGACACTAGAGGACATGTTCTAGGTATGTGTGACTGATTATGGTGGAAATTTTGTTGAGCATCTATCTTTGGTAGAGTTTTCTTACAACAATAACTATCATTCTAGCATTGGGATAGCCCCTTTTGACGCATTGTATAGTAGGAGGTATAGATATCCTATTAGGTGGTTTGATCTTGGTGAGGTGGATATGTTCAGTCCAAATTTGGATTATTAGGCTATGGACAAGGTGGAGGTGATTCGGGATAGGATTAGGGCTGTCAAATGTCTCAAAAAGTCCTATATCGTTTTAAGATGTAGAGACTTGGAGTTTGAGGTTGGGACAAGGTGTTCCTAAAGGTATCTCCTATGAAGGGAGTGATGAGATTTGGAAAAAAGAGGAAGCTCAGTCCCCTATCTGAAAAGACCGCTACATTGCCAGTCATTCGAGGATTAATGATCCTAGTGGGGGAGACTGAAACCAGTGTTTGTAAGTAGGTCAGATTAGTTTTTGGAATGGGTACGACTTGGTGGGTACGAGTCATATGGTTGGTGAGGGGACGTATGGCTTGGGTTTTTTCTTTACTCAATCTAAGATGTGGTAAGTGAACTTTGATCTGAGTATGAGTGGCTTACTATGAGCTATAAGATCGGGTATGAATCATACTATTAACTCGTATGGTAGATAGTGATCAAACATCCCTTGATTCTATTCTACGAGGGATATGGTTTAGGGGTACTAATCCTATGGTTGGGTACGACTTGGTTTGGGTAAGTCATATACTGGACAATGTTGGGTCCAAGGGGGAGGAATAGGGTACGAGTGATGGGTACCACTTCTATGGAAGGGTACGACTGGTATAGGGGAGCCGTACCATCTCACAGGAATTTTAAGTAGTTTAAGTTGGAGGTAATCTGGACATTTTCCCACTTAATCTCTTAAGGCCCCATGATTTATATCACTATTGGGATATCATTTACTCTATTATACTAATCTTAAATGCTTAGAAACTCTTTTTAAGGCTCGGGGACAAAGGAAAGCTAGGATTTTATCTAAAGGATCAATTTGGGGCTTGTATGAGTGATTTCTCTCCATCATATTCGTAATCTAGGGCATGTACTCCTCCCTCATTGTTATTTCCAACTAAAGGTATGTTTTATATAATGTTTTCATGGGATAATTATTATATGGTTTTGGGTTTTCAAACATATGTTAGGGTTTTGGTATTAAATGTTTGGTTATGGTTTTCCCATGTTTTAATTATGAAATTATATGCTTTAATGGTAGTTTGGACATTTGGTTGCATGGGAATGTTTAATTGGTAATTGGTTTTGGTTTTAGAAACATTATGCCCCCAACATGTATGATAAAATTCCTAAGATAGTGATTTTATTATATTTTTGGACTTTTAATGGAACTATTGCATGGTATGGTTTGGTAATGGAACCTTTAATTTTATTAATGGTTTAAATGGTTTGGAATGGTCAAATGATAAGGTTTGGTGGTCATAGTTATGGTTAATTAAACTTCCTTGTGGGGTACAAGGAAATTCCCTGAGTAAATATGTTAATGAACAAGTTGTGGGGTACATGGGATTCCCCCAAGAAAACATAATAATGGAACACTTATGGGGTATACGGGATTCCCCCAAGTTAACTTGAGAATGTAATCTATGGGTACATAGGAATCCCTTTACATAAAAGGTTGACTAAGGACATTGCTTGCAAGTTATGGTCGGTATGACGATATCACTGCTCATAGTCTTGGTTAATAATAATCGAATAATGGTTTGGTTGGATGGTAATGGTTTTACGTTGGCAATAATGGCAGGGTGTGATAGCTAACCGTGAAGGTGCGAATACAATGAACGGACACTGGAAACTCTTGTTTGCCGGTATGAGGGTTGGTCATAGAGACCATATATGATACTATAAGGTACATAGGAATCTTCTAAGTACACTGTGTATATGTATCATAGAGAGGGAAGGGTACTCGAGAATACTCTACTCTTATGGTATCTCCGGTTCATACGGCTACACACATCAGGGCCCGTTCAGGGGGTTACATTGGACTCATGTTGCCCGTGGGTGGTTCTAGGACGGTTAAGCTACACATACCCAGGTTAATGGTTTTAAAGGCATGCTAAACCTAGCTCCCCTTCCCGGCAAGGTTGTATACATATATATACTAGATGTAGAGGCCCGTGCGAGCACAAACCCAATATATGTTATCTTTTATTTCAATTTATGTGACAAAGATAGAATTTAGATAATCATATTTTAATATATTTTTAGACATAATAATTTTTATTTAATTTTCAAATAATATATGTTACTCTCCTTGTCTAAACTTTTGTGACATTGATAGTCAATTATATTTTTAAAATAGTTTAAGTTTTTAATTATTGTGATTTATAATACCTTTTGTTCTATTCTAATTTAAGTGACACTGAGATAATTTCAAAAGTCAATCACATACCACGGTTGAAGTAGCGAAGTAGAAATGTCTTAAATGACTCATAATAACTAATTAGAAGTAATATAGCAAAATTGGTATAAAAACATTTAAGTGATTCTCACATAAGATGTCAAGTTAATTTAAAATAACATGAGTTAATTTTTGTCCATTTTTCCTTTTTTATTTAATATTATCAAATTTGTAATACTTAGATGAGTTATAATAATTAATTAGGTGTGATATAAATAAAATTACGATTGAAGCAGCTGAAGCAGACATGTTATAAATGTCTGATTCACTTTTTCTATAAAACATGATTAATTTTCTAATACCTAAGATCCAACCAAATATCACGATGCGGTGAATTAGATATGTATGAAATAACTCATAATAACTAACTAGAAGTGATATTACAAAATTACTATAAAAAATATTTGTGAAAATAATTTAAGTAGGTCTCTTATATGATGTCAAGTAATTTAAAACATCAAGAGTTAATTTATCATTTTATTTCTATTTTATTTTTTATTAAATATTATTAATTTTTTAATACCTAGATGACTTATAATAATTAATTAGAGGGTGATATTAAAATTGCGATTGGAACAACTAAAGCAAAATTGAATAACCTAGACTTTGAACTATTGAAAGAAATTCTCCATTTAATATCACTGGGGTGGGTACGACTAGCGGCACGAGTCATACCACTTGGATACTAGTCATATCCTTCTTCCCCTACCCTAGCATATTCTACGCAATGTGGTGAGTATTAATCACTGTCCTAGGTTTGAGTGACACCCTCCTTAATCGTACCCTAAGTTTACGAGTCATACCCAATATGATCGTATAGAGGGAAGTCCTAGCTTGAGTGCACTGTTTTGAGTACGAGTGGTGTATACGAGTTAGGTATTGAGTCGTACCCTTTGGATATGACTCAAGGATATGTGATCGTACCCTTAATAGTGTCGGTGACCAAGGAGAAGCCTAGAATACGAGTCACGGTACCACTCTTACCCTAGGCTACGGTTTGTAAGGTGAGTCATACCCCAACACGAGTTCATTTTACAGCTTTTAACTAAGGGACTTGCGGTCATTTCCCATGCCTTACACCCTAGGTCACTTCACTATATGTGTATAAGTCTCCCTTAAACACACTTTGAGTGGATCAAACGCCAAAAACACTCTCTCAAACTCATCTTTGAAGAATTAAGGGCTAGGGTTCCAAGGGTGATCTTCAAGAGGCAAGGTGAATTCAAGTTTCTTGGTGAATCAAGTTGTCTAAGGCATGTAACTCTTTCCCTTTCTAAATAACTCTAAACCCATGTATTTCACACTTGGATTAGTAAGTGTACATGGTGATTTTGAAATCAACTAAAAAGGTTATTGTTGCCTAATGATGAATAATGTTGTTCTTGCTTAGACTTATGTTTATAGGATAATTCTTCCTCGAATGAGGGGTGAGGTTAGTATAAAAACCAGCTAACATATCATCACACATCAAAACAACCTTTAGAGAAGTTAGAAAAAGCATACAAATAGGATATAACACACATCATGCTCCTTATCAATCAATAATTTGCTTCATCGTCTTACAGACTCAAATCCATTATTTATCAAAGACACTTGTTCATTCCAAAGCTTTAGGAATTAAACCCTTACTTATCAATAGTTACTCATTTCACAACTTAGGGACTTTAACCCATCAACTTATCAAGAATACTTGCCCAATTAAACGATTAGGGACTCGAACCTATCATTTTACCAAAGACATGAATCAACTCAAGATACTAGGACTTAAACCCATCATAAAAAGGACACATATAGTTTTAAAGCATTAGGGACTTGAACCCATGGTCCAACAAGACACAAATCAACTAAACACATTGGGGAATTTAAACCATTGCCTATCAAAGATATAAATTAAAGAAACGCGATAACCACAGACCTCTATCCCAAGTTTCCAGAATAGGAAACAAATACGGGTACTTGGACTTTATGTCCTCTTCCGCTTCCCAAGTAGCTTTGTCAGACTTTTGGTTTCTCCATAGAACCTTCACCGAAGCCACCTCTTTCTTTCAAAACCAGCAAACGTGCCAATCCTAGATCCTTACCGGTATCTCCTTATAGGATAAAGAGTCCGATATATCAACATCCCTCAAGGAAACAACCAACGAAGGATCACCTATACATTCCTGTAACATAGAGACATGGAAAACCAGGTGAATAGAGTTCACACTAGTAGGAAACTCCAACTCATAGGCACCATTGTCAACCCTCTTCACAATCAAGTAGGGGCCAGCATATCGGGGAGTAAGCTTCTCGTTTTTACCAAATTGCATCACTTCCATCATGGGAGACACTTTCAAGAGTACCCAATAGTCAAAACTAAACTCTAAGTCCCTCCACCTCACATCTGCATAGGACTTTTGGAAACTTTGAGTGGTTTTCAAGTTATCATGAATTACCTTCACCTTATCAAAGGCTTGGTGAACTAACTTGGGTCCAAGCAACTTACCATCGCCAACTTCGTACAACCTAATAAAAGATAGACATCTCCTACCCTACAATACCTCGAACGGGGCCATGCCAATACTAGAGTTGTAACTATTATTATAGGCTAACTCAATAAAAGGCAAGTGGTCATACCAACTACCACCATAATCAATCACACATGCCCGCAACATATCCTCCAATGTTTAGATGGTCCTTTTTGCTTGTCCATCCGCGAAAAGTGGTACTAAGGTATACTCTAGTACCCAAATCCTATTGTAACAACTTCCAAAAGTGGGATAAAAATAGAGGACCCCAATCTGAGATAATAGAAACCAGAGCACCGTGCAATTTCACAATCTCTGTAAGACACAACTTAGCATAATCTTCCACTGAGTAATTTATCCTCACGGATAAAAAGTGAGTGCTCTTGGTCATTCTATCATCAATGACCCAAATAGAATAACATTGATTCCAAAATTTAGGAAGACCGGTAAAGAAATCCATATAAATTGTTGCCAATTTCCATTCGGGCAAAACAATTTCTTGGTACAACTCATCGGGCCTTATGTTCTCAACTTTAACTTGTTGACATACCCAAAACTTGGCCACATAACTATCCACATCACATTTCATATTGTTCAACAAATAGAACTCTCTAAGATCATGATAGATCTTGGTGGAACTAGGATATATAGATTACCGAGACTCATGAGCCTATTCCATGACTTTTTCCCTTAATCCATCGACGTCGGGAAGACATATGCTACTTTGGTATCTCAAGATACCATCACCACCAATCATAAAGTCCGCAACTTTATATTGACCCACACTACTTTTGATCATCATCAAGTTGGGGTCCAATGCTTACTTTTCCTTTATCTTAACAATAAGATACTACTAAGATACCAAAAGCACAAATATATCACTAATGCTCAGAGTCCGCAAGTCAAACTAAAATATTAGCCAAATGGTGAATTCCCTTCACATATTGGAGACTCTTATGATCAGAAAATATGTCGACATAAACCCTATAAAAATAATGCCACCAAATCTTTAACATAAAAACAACAACTAACAACTCTAGGTAATGAATAGGGTAGTTCTACTCATGGACTTTTAATTGCCTAAAAGAATAGGCCACCACCATACCATGTCACATCAACACACAACCGAGACCAAAATAAGAAGAATCATAATATACCACAAAACCATCACTACCCTCGGGCAAGGTCAAAACCGGAGCCAAAGACAACTTATCTTTCAACTTTTCTAAACTACCCTCACATACATCGGACCACAACAACATGACTTTTTTGGGTCAACTTGATCAATGGGGAATCTATCGTAGAGAAACTCTAAACAAATCTTCTATAGTAACCGGCAAGACCCAAGAAGCTTCGAATATCGGTTGGAGTCATAGGTCAAGGCCACTTCTCAAATGCCACAACCTTTTGGGGATCCACAATAATTCCTTCACTACTGATAATATGACCAAGAAAAGATATGGATTTCAACCAAAACTCACACTTGGAAAACATGCCATACAAACGATGGTCCTTAGAAGGTAGCAATATGGCGCGGGGGTGATCTATATGATCTACCTCACTCTTAGAATAAACCAAGATATCATTAATGAAGATAATGAAAAAAAGGTCCAAGAATGGGAGAAAGACCTTATCATAGAGTCTACAAATGCCGTTGAGGCATTGGTTAACCCAAAAACATGAAAAAAACTCATAGTGACCATACCGGGTTATAAAGGTCGTCTTAGGGATATTTGCATCCCTAATCTTAATCTGATGATAACCTAATCTAAGATCAATCTTAGAGAAATACTTCACACCCTGGAGTTGATCAAACAAATCATTTATCCTAAGAAGAGGATATTTATTCTTTAGATCACTTTGTTCAACTGAAAATAATCAATGGACATACAAAGGGAACCATTCTTCTTGCTAATCAACAACACGGGAGCACCCAATGGAGACACACTAGGGCAGATAAAACCTTTATCTAAGAGGTATTTCAATTGCTTCTTAAGATCTTTTAGCTCTATCAAAGCCATTTAATAAGGAGGGATAAAAATCGAATGAGTGTCCAGAACAAGATCAATCCCAGCATCTATCTCCTTATCGGGAGGAACACCATAAAGACCATCAAAAAACACCTTGGGAAACTCATTAGCTATGGGAATAGATTCTAGATAAGGCTCTTTCAAGTTAGAATCTGTAACTATGACCAAATAATACAAATACCCCTTTGAAATCAACTTTTGGTCTTTAGATAAGAAATGAACCTTTGTTTAGGCACCAAGGAACCACCTTCTCATACAATGACCAGCTCATTAGGGAATTTAAAAATAAACCAACCAGTCTGGCAATCTAAAGAAGTATAGCAAGAGTGCAACCAATACATTCCTAGAATGACATCAAAATCAACCATGTCTAACTCTATCAAATCTACAAGAGTATCCCTGACACCAACTGATATCACACACCCCTTATAGACCCTTCTAACAATCACAGGCTCTCCGACTGGGATAGCAATAGAAAAATGAACCTACAAACTCTTAGGACAATAATCATAATGCACAACCACATACGGGGTAACATAGGAAAGAGTAGACCCTGGATCAAGGAAAAACCACGTATTACAGGAGAAAAGTCTCAATATACCCGTGATAAAATTGGGAAATGCCTCAAAATCTTGGTGAGTAGCAAGTCCATACAAGCAATTTCGGCCAGTGCCGATGCCAGAAATAGAAGCAGAGACATACATGTCACCCTTTAGTACAGGAGTAAAGAGAGTAGCAATAGGGGCCCTTTTGGCCCCAAAATCTTCTAGATAGGAGCCCCACACCGCATATGCCCAATCTGATCATAATGGAAACATCTGTTTCTCCCCTTCTCTTACTGACCATGATAACTCTAACCATAGAATCAACATGGAGGGTGGGGTAGAGCTGATTGGACACCACTAGCATAGAATTGGGAAACCTATGCTCAGGACCCACCACCAAACTGAGACCAACGACCACCTAAAAACTTTTAGCAAGGAGATCGAACACTAGCCAAGGAGAAAAAAACTCAAACTCTCCCACTTCTTCTATGAACACTTACAAATGTCACCATCACTATGCTTAAAAGGTCTAAATTTCCTTCCTTGCCTCTCACTAAGCTCAAATTTCTTATGTTTCTCTTCTTCCACTTGTTGCATGTACATGATCAACCTAGAAATATCAATGTTATCAATCAACAGGTCCTCCTTGCTCTTAAGTACCATATCACGGGACAATCTTAAGAAAATCTTATATATTCTATCCCTCATGATAGTAATTATCTCAGGGGCATACCTTGACAATTAATGGAATTTCAAGGCATACTCTTGAATAGACATCCACCCTTTCTTCAAGTTCAAAAACTCTTCCACCTTTGCCTTCCTCAACTCTTGAGGGAAGAAGTGGTCTAAGAAAGCCTTGAAGAAATCCTACCATATGGCAGGACTAGAATCAACATCTCTTGACAACTCCCACCCTTCGTACCATTGGTATGCTACATCTTTTAATTGGTAGAAAGCAAACTCAACGACCTCAATCTCCGGCATAATTCAGAAAATCTTCTCTATTTTATTAATGAAGCCTTAAGGATCTTCCACAAACTTTATATCGAAGAACATAGAAGGGCTCAACCTCATAAACGAGCCAATTATTATGGCCTAAGAGGAAGCATTATCTAGAGCACCACGCTTTAATTGAGAAGCTACCAATTGAGTCAAGAGATTCATAGAGTGACAAAACTTGAGATTAGAAGAATCCCTAAGATATCATGGGATATAAGGGTCACTCTAATAGTTGGGGTTGGTGGGGACAGGTGGAACCCCATGAAAATGGTTGGATACCATAGCCCTAACTTGAGTTTGAACTCCAACAGTTAGACGAGCTTCATCCATTGGTCCCTCATTGGGACAAAAGTGTTTGCCTGAACCTCAGATCTGCTTGAGGCATGATCTGAAAGATAGCAAATAGAAATCAGAAGAATCTAAAACCTTAGACTCTATAGCTTGAGATTGAAACACAAGAAAGGGAAATATTTCCTAAAATGTCTTATAACCCCTTTTTATGAGTGTGGCACACTTCACACCCATAAAAAAGACTCTACTTGACACGGTATTGTGGAACCCAACTCACCATGAAACTAGGATCTAATACCAACTTGACACACGCCGAAACTGGGATATTTCATATGGGCACCTCAAGGCCACATGAAATAGAGGTCGCTTCAATAACCCATTTTATTAACTAAGGACTTTTACCAATAATAGAAGTTATAACTTAAAAATGTATAACCATTTCTTAAATATCAATACACTAACTAATATACCTAAGACCACAGTCATTCATAATACCTCTATACAGACCAAAGTTTAGAAATATATATCCTGGGACATACCCCTGATAATAGACAACCAAGTCAAAATAAAACTAAGTCTAAATATAGGAGACCAAGAATGAATGTCTTCCTAAATAAGGAAGAGCACAAGTCTAATGTCAATGAATGAACCACTTTGATTACCTAATCAATGTGTTGGAAGAGAAAATGATGCTCCAGCCCATATGTTGCATGAGGACATAACATCTGGAGATGGTTAGCGGTTGGAACGCTAGGAAATAATTCAATGATAAATATAAAGTAGCATCATTATTCAACAACACACCAATATATCACATTCAATCATATTCATACACTTTATCCTACATATAGGTATATCACATGGTAACCAAGAAATAAAGGCTTGATAAAATTTTTGAACATTTATTTATTAGACATAACATGGAGGACTTCGACCTTTCACACTTAGATTCAACAATTCTATTTAGGCATATGACTTTAACTATAATCACATGCAATTAGTAAAAAAAGGCTTTAACCATGCTCACATATTCATTAACAAAGTACTTTAACTGCATACACAATTATTCAAACAAAGACTCTAACCACACACACATTCATCTAGGTAAGGGACTCCAACCTCATGCCCATTCATTATACAAGGGACTATAATCTCATGCCAAGGGACTCTAACCATAAGACATTTCATTCGGTGAGGTACATTAACATTCAGAGATATCTTTAAGCAAGGGAATTTAACTTAGAGTAATTTCATTGGGCAAGGGACTCCATCCTCAAGCCATTCCATAAGGCAAGGGACTTCAACCTCGAGCCATTTTATAAGGCAAAGGACTTCAACAACAAGCCATCACAACTAGCATTAGTTGACATTAGTACTTTAACACTTTACCCATGCATAAACATTTATTCTATATGCCACTTAAATACTTTAACCATTTAACTAATTATGGTCCTTATGGAAGCCATCATTGCTCAACCATTTCAAAGAGCCATTGCCTTCATTCAATACATCATCCAATTTAAGTTATGTTAATCAAGACCCTCTCAAACTATTTACATTTCATTAACCATATTATAATAGAACATTCTCACCACACTTGTTTGAACACACAATTCAAATACATTATTATGTTTAGGGACTTCAACCCCTCATTAATCAATTAACCCAACGTGGACATCAATTATACAATACATAGCTCATAATATTTTAACATATCATTTATCAATCATTAATACTTATTGGGCCATTCCTCTTGTTTAAAACATCACCAACCTATGACTAGACAATTTACTTAGACATTTTCACAAAAACCTTATGCGCATACCTTTAAAAAGGCTATTTTCATGGTAGGAATCATCAAGGTTAGGGTTACTCAAGAACCACATATTAAACCACATACAATAAGAACCCAATTATGCAAATCACCATCAATGAAATGTATAAATTTAAGATGAAGCACGAATCAACATTATTCATCATTAGGCAATAATACCATTTTTATTTATTTCAAAATCACCATGTCCGCTTACTAATCAAAGTGTTAAAGACATGGGTTTAGAGTTATTTATCAAGAGAGAAAACTTGATTCACCATGAAGCTTGACTTTACCTTGCCTCTTGAAGATCACCCTTAGAATTCTAGCCTCCAACTCTTCAAAGATGAGTTTGAGAGAGTGTTTTGGTTGTTTAATATACTAAAAATATGTTTGTGAAGGCCTTATAAACTTATATAGTGAAGGGACATAGGGTTTAAGGAATGGTAAATAACCACAAGTCCCTTAGTTAAAAGATATAAAATAAATCGATGCAGAGGTATGACTCACCTTACAAACCGTACCCAAAGGTATGAGTGCTACCCTGACTCATACCGTAGGCTTCTCCTAGGTCACCCATACTATTAAGGGTACGATCACACACCTTTGAGTTATATCCAAAGGGTATAACTCAACTCCTAACTTGTATACACCACCCATACCTAAAATAGTCCACTCAAGCTAGGACTTTTCTCTATATGATCATATTGGGTATGACTCATATGCTTTAGGATAGTAAGTAATTCTCACCACATTGACTAGGATACTAAAGGGGAGAGGGAGGAGGATACAACTCGTATCTAAGGGGTACGACTTATGCCCCTAGTCGTACCTACCCTAGTGACATCAAATGTAGAATTTCTTTCAATGGTTGAAAGTGTAGATATTTCAATTGGTATAGCCCCTTGTGAGGCATTGTATGGTAGTAGGTGCAGATATCCTATTAGTTTGCTTGAGCTTGGTGAGGCTGATATATTCGGTTAGGGTTTGGTCTATTAGGATATGGAAATAGTGAAGGTGATTCAGGGTAGGCTTAAGGCTAACCAAAGTCACCAAAAGTCCTATATAGATGTAAGGCATAGAGAGTTAGAGTTTGAGGCTGGGGATAAGATGTTCCTCAAGATATCTCCCATGAAGGGAGTATTGTGGTTTTTCAAAAAAGGAAGCTTAGACCCCGATATATTGGTCTATATAGGGTTTTGTGGAGGGTTGGAAATGTTTTTTATGAGTTGGACTTACCTTCTAGTTTGAAGTCCCTTCATTTGGTATTTCATGTCTCCATTTTGAGAAAGTGTCTTGGTGATCCTTCTTCGGTTGTTTTTTTGAAGGGGTTGGGTATCTTGGACTTTGTCTTATGAAGAGGTCCTGATTGAGATCTTTGATAGGCAGGTTTGTCGGTTGCTAACCAAGGATATGGCTTTGGTTAAGGTTCAGTGTAGTAACCATAAGGTTGAAAAATCTACATAGAAAGTGGAGAATAACATAAAGTCCAAGTACCCACATCTATTTTTTGCTCTTGGGATTCGTGAAGAATGTATGTGACTTTAACACATCTTTATTTTTTGATTTTGTTAATGGAAATATTAATATCTTTTCCTCTTTGTTTTCAAACTTTGTTATAGATTGGGAATATATTTGATATTGCAAATGACTCATGCATATGGTTACCCCTACATTATCCGTTATTTGAGGATGAATGTTCCTAGTGGGTGAGATTGAAACACCCTAGTTCTAGATCTTAGAAAATTTCCTAAAATTTTGGTTTATGGACCCAATATGACTCATGGATATGAAATGTATGTTGGGTACAAATGGTATGGTTCAATCGTAACTGACAAGTGTTGGTTGGTGGGATGGGTTTTGGTTACTGGAATGGGTACGACTTTAATGGTGCGAGTCATATGGTCGGATACGAATTATTTGGTTTGGGTTTTGCTTAAATTAACCTTAGACTTGGTAACTTAAGTTAGATCTAAATACGATTGGATCACCATGAGCTATAAGCCAAGGTACAATTTGTTCGCAGGACTCGTATGGTGGACAGTGTTCAAACCTCTTAGGATTTAATTCTGCCAAGGGTATGGTTTATGGGTACCATTCATATACTTGAATACTACTTGGGTTACGGTGTGTTGTACCTTGGATAGTGTTGGATTTAAGGTATAAAGTCTTAGGTACGAGTGGCGGATATCACTCATTCAGGGAGAATACGATTTATAAGGGTCAGTCGAATCCCTATGATGGGATTTTTGTACAACTTAAGTGGGGGTAATCTGGACATTTACCCACTTATCCTAATAAGGTCCGATGACTTATATTGCACTTAGGAGGTTAATTTCCCTATTCTTCTAGTCTTAAACACTTGGAAAACACTCTTAAATCCACTCTAGAGTTCTTGGGTGAGAGAAGCTAGATTTTCATCATAAAGATTAAATTGGGGCTTGTCTTGGTGATTTATCTCCATTATCATCATAGCTTAAGGAATGTTATCTCCCCTAATTGTTAGTTACAACTAAAGTCATAGTTTTATACAATGTTTTTGTGATTTGAATATTGTATGATTTGTGGGTTTTGGTTATAAATGATTGGTTATGGTTTTCCCATGTTTTAGTTATGATTCTATATGCATTAGTGGTAGTTTTGGGTAATTGATTGCATTGGAATGGTTATTTGGTAATGGACTTTGGTTTTTGAAATACTATGTCCCCAATGTGTTCGATAAAATGCCTTTAACAATGTTTTCACTATAATATTGTTTTTTAATGAAACTTATGCATTGTTTAAACTTGGTAACAGAACCCTAAATGATATGGATTGTTTAAATGTTTTTAAATGGATTGGAAAGGCCTTGGTGGCCATGGTTTTTGTTAAATGGAAATCGTATGAGGTACATGAGAATCCCCCAAGATTTGGCTAAGGATAATATTTTCAAGTTATAGTTGGTATGACGATACCATTACTAATTGCCTCGGTTAATAATAATAGAATAATGGTTTGGTTGGAAAATGGTATTAATTAGGCTTAAATAAGGGAGACGTAGCAAAAGTTCTAGAAGGTGGAGGTCCTGGGGGGATCTAAACTGGAAACACATATTTGCCGATGTGATGTTTGGTCCTAGTGACTGTGTACACGATATTACACTTTATGATTGAGGGATGTACTAGTCATCCCAGGTTTTCTTCCCTGTTGTGTGACTTCATGAACTGGGACCCTTTCATCTAGGGGAGATGAACCCATATATCCCATGGCCGGTTTAGGATAGCAAAGCTACATAACCTAGTTAAAGGTTTTAATGGCATACTAAACCCAATACCCTTACCCGACATGGTTATATATATACATCTATTGTTGTGTTCATATGGATGGTCTTTACTTGGTTTTATAAATTTAATTATTTAATCCTTTTCTTGAGTTCATGCTAGCGTTCACCCACTAACAAATCTTTGGGAATTGTATCCACATATTATATAGAAACCGACTATCCTACTTCTCTTGCTTAGCGATTTGGACTTTGGGGTCATCATTGGTATTGAAGTGGTAAGCTTACATCTATCCATAAGGTTCTATTTCATGGATGTTATTTCATACTTTGGATTATTTATGGATATTAGTTTTGTCTATGGTTGGGGGCATGTCCCAATAAGATTTTGGTATTCTTTTGGTTGGAGGCTGTAAGGTACTGCTTTGGGTTGGAATGGGCGGGTTCGGTAGTGGTGTCAGCCTTAGCACTATTATGGGTATTGGGGCTAATAAAGATAGATGATATTGTTAATTGTTCCATAGTATTTCATTTTGGGATTAATCATATTATGTTTTGGATTTCATTTGGTTATGGCCTGGTTTATGGCCCTAGTTCGATATTGGTTTGGTTTGGTGGTTTGGTTGATATGGTTTGATGGATGGGGTGAATAGGTAGGGCTGTTCTAGGAATAGACCTATCCCAAAGTTACCCTATGTCTAATTATGTTATCTTGTTATATGTTTGAAATTAAGGCAACTCAGGGCTGGAGGCTGGAGGTTGGGTTGGGTAACAAGGGTGGTCTCCGGTCCTGGTTGGAACTGAGATGCCCATTACGACAAGTCCCCTGGTCGGTTCGGGCCACTCAGCTTCTTTAGAGTTCTTATACATAAGAATATCCGGAAATACAAATTCTACAACTATTTTAGGACTATTTACCATTCCAATTTCATCATTTGGGTAGTCATAAAATTGGTCCTTCTTAAACCTGGTCTTGTACCCTCTAAAAGCAACATCAATTGCATTCATAGCCCATTTTTTCCCGTTTTCAGAATGTAATATCTCTCCTACTATTTGGTGTAATTTGGTTTGTGCAAAAATTGAGAAATGACTTCAACTAGAAATTAGAATATTAAGAACTTTGAATTTGGATATAGCTCCACATATCATCATGTTCCTACAAATTTATCCAACTAAGATGAAAAAGAAAAAAATGTCCCATTCCTTACCAAAGTGCCAAGGAAACTGCTAAACTCAGTGACCACTTCTATTGTAGGACCAATAGGTTGATTGAACTCATTTAGGACTATTAGTTGACGCTCACTTGATCTATTTACTGCTTGAATTTGTGTAGAGCCTCTTTTTCTTTTATTAATTTAAGGGCCTATAATAATATGAACAACAAAATTACTTGAATACAGATAATTTTTGAAATAGTAAGAACTAAAATATACGTACTCTTACCTTCTCCAGATTGTTCATTTGCTTCAAAATTAGGAAGTTGTGACATATCTTACTGCACTTATTCGAGTGCTAGTTGTGATGCAAGAGTAGTGTAATCTGGTAATTCTTGTCGCACTTGCTCCTCTATTGATGTTCCAGGTAAGATAGAATCCTAAACCACGTGTTGCACTTGTTCTTGTACCTAGGATCTAACTGGAATAATGTTTCAAGTTCCATTTTAAAAAAAACTGGATTTAGGAATCTAGATAACTACACTAATCATAAAATCAATATTGTTTATAGAAAACATATCATCAAATATTGAACAAACACAACTTCCCAATTCATATTTCATTTTCACACCTATTAGATGATGCTATAAGAACAAAAGGAAAAGAAAAAATATAGAAAAATGTTGTTGTTTTCCTTCTTTTTATGCTGGAAATCGAATGTGTGGGGCATGGAAGCCACAGAAAAGTATGTCACTTAAATTTTTTATCATCTTCCACTATAATAAAATAAGATATTATGCATGAATGCCAAGTAAAACTTAGTAAAGGATGCATTTTTTCATGACAAAACAAGAGCAAAAGTAAAAATTATAGTTTTATCTAAAGAACTACAAAATACAATAGAAGTAATTACAATAGACAGTGCAGGTAAAGGAATTACGAAAGTCCCAACCCAAAACAAAAATAATTTTCACCTTCTTCTTATTTGGTGGGCCTCTATCACTTTCCTGCAAAAAAGAAAGATACCAATCAAATGATCAAGAAACAATATTAACTCTCTTTTGCAACAATATATGGTATGGTCACTTTATTGAGTCATTTTTCCCGAAACAAGAAACCATATCAGCTAAATAAATGGTTTAATTCAATAAAAGAAGAAAACTACCAGCCGTAGGAGATGTCAAGAATTGATAAGACATTCTTGACATCTCCTACTGCTCACCAAGTGCTTAAATAAACCTTTAACACATTTAAACTTGTAATGCACCTTAAAAATTACCGGCAATAAACTATATCAACATCACTCTTGTTCTTTTAGAAACTTGAATTATGATTCCCATGTTATGAATTGAATTATGATTACCATGTTATGAATTGAATTATGCTCATGTTTTTGTTGAATTATGATTCCCATGTTATTGATAACACCCAAACTACAGCTCTCGTAAAAGTGTAAGCGGTCGCTGTCAAATATAGAACCCAACTGGGTTGGGTTTCCAATCCCACAGGGAATACTCGGTCACTAAGTATGCAACTATTAGTAGACTGTTGGTCTGAAATTCAATAGAAAAGGGGGATTTTGGGTTTGGCGTGAATTAGGAATAGCAAAGTAAAAACGGAATGCTTTATTTAGTAGGATTTAATCAATGAGAAGTATAAGTTAGGGTTATGTCCACCTTATGAGTTCTACGTATCTATTAAGTATGAGTTATGCGGAATTCAGGCATGTATGCACTTATAGAGATTCGTATTCTAATGGTAAATCCTAGTGTCTCTCGACCAGCCAGGATTATTTCACTTTAACTCTCTCGAGCTTAAAGTATATACTAACGGTACAAACTCTCCAAGAGGTTCATCCAGTTACGGCACTAACGTGTAAATAGGGGTTGGTAGCCCTATTTCCTTGTCACACTCTCTTTTCCAAACATGTAACTTTTCTCTCGAACAAGTTAATGCTATAATGGCATATTTTATATGTTTGCAACCACAAGAATTTAATTAAGTTGAAGAGAGTAATGATATAAGTAGCATACGTATCAAGAATTCACAAACTCATAGCAATAGATAGTATATCATAAGGCTTCCATAACCCTAACAGAGAAGTTTAGCTACTCATAATTGAGAAGGAAAAAAACGAAGACATCATCATCATACCAAAACAATAGCAATCTCACGATAGGTATGTGTTGGCGTCACTAATGACGATGACGTGATTTCCTTGCTATCCGTCCTTGTAGAGTTTTTTCTCTGTCTCACGTTACAGAAATCGTACGTGAATAATACTCAGAAGTCGAATGAAAGAAATAGAATAGTAGTAAAAAATTGCTTGCTGAAAAATTCAGCAAATAAGGTTTTTATAACATCCTAGACCTAGTCCTACTCGGTTACTGCATCCTTGTCATATTCCTACTAGGTTACTGCTGCACCCTTAAGTATGTAAAAATACTATTTTTGCCATGGGCAGATTCTCCATGCATCGTATTTAGTCCTCAAGCTTCCAAAAGCTGCCTTCCATCTTATGCGAAGTTTCCCTTTGCTACCGAAAAGTCCACAAAGTGCCGAAATCTTCATCATAAATACCTGAAAACATGCTAATCATGTTGGTTAGCTCAGTTATAGGAAAATGGACTAAAAGTGCAGGAATTATATATTTTGTCCTTAAAACTTAGCTAAAATATGGGTAAATTATAGTGCTTTGGGCGTGTAAATACACCCATCATCAACACCCCACACTTAAAGCTTTATTCGTCCTCGAACAAAATATTACGTCCATGCAAACATTTACTTAGGATTTCACAGTAACAACACAAAATATTCATCAAGACAGGCATGGGAATCATTAACAAAGAGTAGGTTCCTTGATTGCTACTAGAAACAATTTAACCTCCAACCTAGACTCATGATGATGGCTAATTCGTATTCACAAGTTAAGGCACAAAGAATCATACACAACTACCCAAAACTCGTCAACCATGTGTGTCTCACACAATATATTACCCATAATCACTCACAAGTTTTGCATTTTTTGAAACATGGGTACAATATTTTCCTTGCTCTCACTCTCACAAAGAAATCATATGTTGCAACTGATGACCATAGGCTTGCCCTTAGTGTAATGCTTTACTAATATCAGAATGCTAAGCTTAGGATCAAATAGGTCTTTTACAGGTTGTAATGTAGGCTAAGGGACGGGTAGGACTATTTTGGCCAGAAATAGTGACTATGTTCCTAAGCGCTTTATTACACTACGTTATGTCATTAACACTCTCTTTTAAACAATCCTGCTGCCTTTCTTTCATCTACCACCACTTTCACCTATTTTGTTATTCAATTATAAACACAACTATATTTTTTCTATTTTTTTTTTCGATTTATTATTTTTTCTCTCTTTTTTTATAACACACCACTATGATAGCCATTCTTTTTCATAACTATTTCAAGTACCAATACACTCTGATGCATCACTCTCACCAAATTTCCTCTTATTTTGTCACATGACTTTACAATTTAAAGAACTTAGGGATTTGGATCAAATTATGGTCTTGAAAAAAATAGATTAGGCTTACATATGAGGCTGTCAAAGAAAATAGCTAAAAGCTCAAAGGGGGTTAACTAGGATAATGTCCATGGGTAGGTAAAAAGAAGGTAAACAATCATAGGCTGCCAAAGAAATGCCTAAATCATCTCCTAAACTTGCACTCTTTATTTCGCTTACACACGCACTAGGCAAGTTCTAGCATCAGCCATAACACAGAATATAGACCCAACAAATAAAGGAATTCAACCACACACTTATCACATAGTGAGTCACACTTAGAGCCTAAATGTCTCAATAGTAATGATTTTAGCACAAACTCTTGTCATAATACTATGCCGCCTATCAGAACAATTTTATGCATCAAAATCTAAAAAAATCTATGACTAATTAAAATAACAAAAAAAAACATAAATAAATACAGGCAAAGAAATACAGCATACAAATACCAGCACCCCACACTTAGACGGGACACACTATCCTCAGTGGAAAATAAATAAGAAGAACCTGGATTAGTCGGACTCCTTCTCTATGTCTGGGGTCATACCCCCTGCATCAGAATCATCATCGGAGTCGTCGTCATCAGAATTCTCCTCTACGTCTGAGTCTGGCATTCGGCGATCATCGTTGGTTGGCACGTCATCGTCAAGAGGTTCGTCAAAATATACACCTACTCCACACATAGCCCTCGCATGCTCATTCATTGGGTAGTCATAATCCAACTGTTGGAGCTCTGCAGCAGTTGGAACACGACCCCCGCTCATCATGGTGGACCTCGTCATGCCATATAAATGGTGGAAAAAGCTTTCATCGCGAGCATGTCTTTCTGCAGTGGTCAGGTTGACGCCATGCATAGATTCAGCATCTTTAACCTTTGTCAGATCAACCCTCTTCGGTTTGTGTGGAAGCTTATGATCTGCAGGTTCCTCTTCGATGTCTTCATTCCTCAATATCGCAGTCAACAGATTGCCAAAGCTGAAGTGGGACCTCTTGTGCAGCCTATCCTTACGCATTAAAGATCGAATAATCGCCCCAATGTTGATGGGGATGTTCGTCATCAATACGTACACCAAGCATACTCTATCACGTGTGATCTTTGTGTACTGCGTCCCTGGAATTAGGCAAGAGTTGACTATCCACAACCATGTCCGAGCTTCTCTGTTCAAGGAAGCATATGGAAAGGTGTTGTGCCGACCGGTATCCTTGTGACGACTCCAACGTGCCATTGATATTGTTCCGCACAATGTGTATCTTATTGCCCTGTACAGAGGCCTATTATAAAGCTCCTTGAGTGGTGATGGATCAACAGATGGCAAACCTAGAAAGGAGTTGAAGAACTCCGCATTTAGTTGCAAAACTTGGCCCCTAATCTTTACTTCACTCCCTGTAGTTTTTGGGGACCAATTGGCATAGAATTCTCGCATTAGATCGAGATTGAACTCTCCCATATCTCGGAAAATGAAATCAAGATGTAATGCCATTATTTTAGCCAAAATGCGAGGTTCTTTCTTTGCTAGGCTTTCCTTTTGTAACAACTCCACGTGAACATATTTTTTCATTTTGTTATTCTTGTACCACTCCTTTCCTTCCTCCTCTAGCACCCATTTTATCTCGTACATGCGGCGAGGTATTTGCAGCAAGGAGGATTCAGCTTGCTCTTTTCTTCCCCTTTTTTGGCCTTTCTGTGAGGTGGATGCTTTTTCTTTTCCTGGTTGACTTTTTGGTGCCATTGTACCTAAGATTAAAATAAAGTCATGTTAGCTTCATCTTGGTATGATTCAATCGACAAACAGATAGTAGTGGTACCACCCCACACTTAATTTGTTGGTACAAACTAATTGAGTGAATGATATCGATTACTCAGGCTTTATCGACATACGTATTGGTGATATGTTCAAACAATACATTGTAGCACAGTCATACTTTTATGATGTCTTTAACTATTCTTTTAAACTCTATGTCATGTAATCTTGACCATACTTTATGGTTTGGATTAATGCACTTTTAGAACAAGATGACCACGTAGAGATTGAATCAAGTTTATGGTATAGAAATAATAGCAACATATCATGCTTGTATTCAATCATGCTCTTCATCTCGATGGACAGGTTATTCAAACATGCAAGCTTTCGAGTTACAAGATTATGCAATTATCTTAACCATGTCGATTCCGCAAAAATATGACAGTGTATCAAAATCAAATACAGGTTGGAACCAAGTCTAGAACACCCATATGTATTCTTTTACTCACTTAGTTGTATCACAACAAATCAACCACATTCAAATCACCAACACTACTTCAAGATTTAACAACTTATTATTGGCGTAGTATTGTAATACTTACGAAATATAAAAGAAGAGCAAAGAAGTAATTACTTGGTGATGGCCTCAGAAGATGTTCTTGCAAAGTTAGAAGAGCAAAAAGAAAATTTTTGAGAGATTTTGGAGAGGTAGGCGGCGCTTAGGTTGAGTTTGCAATGAAATTTTGTTCTAAGACTAAGGTTCTATTTATAGGACAAGCTTGGGTCGGGTTTTGACCCATTTGGAATCGGATTAGGAGACCAAAAAGTGAGCATAGGCGGCGCCTAATGATTTGCCTATGCATAGGCGACGCCTTTTGCAAAGCCTAGTTGAGCATAGGCATCGCCTATGCTATGGCATTGTTGGGCATAGGCGGCGCCTATGCTATGGCATTGTTGGGCATAGGTGGCGCCTATGCTATGGCATTCTAGATTCAGAGACAAAAGGCTTTAGCATAGGCGACGCCTATGCTATGGAATTGTTAGGCATAGGCGGCGCCTATGCTATGGCCTTCTACATTCAGAGACCAAAGGCCATAGTATAGCCCTTGCCTTGTTCGTTGCCTAGATTTACATAGGCCTTGCCTTTACCATTGCCTAGATTTGCATAGGCAATACCTAACCCATAGCCTTTGCTTCTTCATTCCTAACTTACCACCTTCAACATGAAACACTTTCAAATCAAAATTTGAAACCAATCTCCTCCTTTATACCTCTTGTACCTACACTTACTCAAAAACAACAAAAACGATTAGAACGATAGGTTGCCTTCCACCAAGCGCCTTAGTTTTGGTCGTGGCTCAACTACAAAAACAAACTCCTAGTAAAACAAAACAATTAAAGATGATGGGTTTCCTCCCATCTAGCGCTTGATTTATTGTCGCGGCACGACATAGCTATCTCGATTACTTAGACTTCATCGAGATAGACAGTGGATCGTTTTCTGAATGGATATAGGCGACGCTGAGGTTTACTTGTAGGCATTCAATCTTCTTTAAGATGACTCTTGTGCATACATATCCCAGGAGGGATACCAATTATATTATCAATAGACCAACCAATGGTTCTCTTGCACCTCTTCAGAGCAGAGATGAGAGCCTCTACGTGCTGTTCACCTAAATCAGCCGCAACACTCATCGGAAGTGTATTTACACTTCCCAAGAACGTATACCTTAGGTGACTGGGGAGCTCTTTCGATTTAGCACTGGTGGCTCTTCAATGGAAGTCTTCACTGTTGGTGAAGGTCGATTCTTAAGATCAAGGTCCAGCTTCTTAGGAGCATGAGAATAGGACCCTATTCCTGTTAGAGCACAAATGGTTTCTTCATAATCTTCAACATCCTTACGCTCCGAATTCAAAAGCATAGCAGACAACGGCTCAACAGTAAGTTGTTTCTCTACAGATAATTCTTTCTCCTCCTCATGATAAGTATCAGCTACAGAGAACACATTCATATCTCTAGGCTGCCTCATTGCTTTGCATACATCAAAACAGACTACTTCGTCATTCAACTGAAATAAAAGCTCATTAGCTCTTAAGTCAATAAGCACACTTCCAGTTGCGAGGAAAGGGCGTCCCAAGATTATGGGAACTTCAGAATCCACCTCGCAATCCAAAATAACAAAGTTTGTAGGAAAGATGAAGGTGGAAACCTTCACCAACACATCATTCAAGATACCCAAAGGTCGTTTTAGTGACCTATCTGCCATCACGAGCCGCATATTGGTTGTTGTAGGGTCACCCAACCCCAACTTTCTATACACGGATAGCGGCATAAATTTATGCTAGCTCCCAAATAATACAATGCCTTAGCAAAATTCAACGATCCAATCGTGCAAGCAATAGTGAAAGCACCAGGATCTGCCTTCTTCTGTACTAAAGATCTCGTTGTAATTGCACTGCAATGATGAAAATTATCTACCAGCCCATAGCTTACTACCCGCTTCTTTGTCAAGAGGTCCTTCATGAATTTAGCATACCCAGGCATCTATTCTAGTGCCTCCACCAAAGGAACATTAATGGTCAGCTGCTTCAACATGGTCATGAATTTACTGAACCTGGTGTCATCAGCCTTCTTCTCCAGTCTCTGCGGAAAAGGTGGTGGTGGAAGGGGAATCGTTTTCTCCACCACTTTCTCTTTATCTTGCTTCCAATTATCAACCTTTTCAGAAGTGTCACCAGCCTTCTTCTTCAGTCTCTGAGGAAAAGGTGGTGGTGGAAGAGGAATCATTTTCTCCACCACTTCCTTTTTATCTTGCTTTCGATTATCACTCTTTTCAGGCTGGTGACGTCTAGGTGTAACATCATGAGTAGTCACTTCAGCTTCTAGGACATCTTCAAACTCTGTATCAAGAACATTCTCCTCTGTATTATCAACTACCTGCTTGCCTTTGGACAGACTTTCCAAAACTTTACCACTCCTGGTAGTAATAGTCATACATGATCCATCATTCCTTGGATTTTGCACGGTGTCGCTAGGTAAAGTGCCAGCTTTTCATTGATTGAATGCCGCTGATAGTTGACTTAATTGTTACTCCAGCTGTTTTATTGCAGTAGAATGTGAGTCAACCAATTGATTTATTGAAGACAAATCATTCTTCACCTCAGTTACGCCCATGTTGGTTGCCTCCACTCCTTTCAACAGCTTAGCCATCATATCTTCCATGGACATCTTCCCAGAGCTAGATGCCACGGCCTCACGATTTCCAGGAGGAACATACAAACCACTCCTGTCAGTCTTATTCTTCCAACTACCTTGATCATGGTCCTTGTTTCCAGATTTATCATAGTAGTTCCGACCTTGGTTTTCTTGGGCATTGCCTTTGAAACCCTCCTGATTATTCAAGTAGTTGGCTTCTTCCTCAGAATCGGATTCATCTCTTGCCTGTGACACAACAACTTTGACTTTTTCGGTCTTTCCTGATAATAAATGCTTGGTAAGAAAATCCATCTGCATTTTCATGTGAGCCATATCCTAGTCATGTTCCTCCTCTCTTCGCCTTTGTTCTGTAGTCATTCCAATAGATACAGTAAAGCTTGCTACCTCAGAATCCCTGGTATGCCAAGCTCTACTCTGCTTTGTCATACGATCTAGCATACCACTTGCCTCTTTAAAAGTAAGGTCCATCAATGACCCACCCGCAGCATTATCAACCACTGGCTTAGTCACTGAATTAAGAGACCTGTATAATATCTCCATCAAGTGGACATTGGTCATGTCATGATTTGGACACCGCATAAGCTTCTTTTTGAACCTCTCCCATGTTTCGTGGAGAGCTTCAGTTAGAAGCAGTCGAAAATTGCTGATCTTATCTCTCAACTGTGCTCTCTTGGATGGTGGAAAGAATCTTTCTAGGAAAGCGTCTTTCAATTGCCTCCAATTAGTAATAGAATTAGGAGTTAGCCCATTCAACCATAGAGTTGCCTCCCCAGATAGAGACAATGGAAATAAGCGCAGCCGAATTGCATTCTGTCCAATGACTGGATTGTCAAATGACTTGCATGTTGAGATAAATTTGATCAAATGGATATTTGGATCATCACCTGCAAGTCCACCAAACAATCCCTTGAGCTGCAATAGTTGAATCATGGTGCTTGTGATATTGAACTTGGCTCCAGGTGCCAAGGGTGGAGGAATAATAGCTCTGGTGGCACCATCCCCATCTACATCGTCATCATCATCATCAAAAGGAATCTGCATAGCTGGACGTTCAGGCCTACTTCTTGCTTGACGATCTCTTCTGTTTGCCGGTGTTGCCACCTCAGCATCACGCCTAGGGTTTAGTAACTCATCATCACCCAGGTCCTCATCATCAGGATTTGCTGCTCGCCCTGGGTTATCAATATTCTGTTGATGCACTTGAGCAGCGGCCAACGCAGCTAATCTAGCCTGCTCCTGTTGAGCAGCCCTTCTTTCAATGTCACGTTGAGCCTCCATCCTGCCAATAAGTTGCAGTTCAGGGTTTATGGGTAATAATGGTTGACCAGAACTTAGAGTATTGTGCATGCACTGAACAAAACCTGAATAAAACAAAAACAACAACTAAAATTAAAATCTGATAATTTTTGACCAAAGGGTCTAACTATCACAAACTTAGTAGACAACCGTATTCCCCGACAACGGCGTCAAAATTTGATAACGCCCAAACTACAGCTCTCGTAAGAGTGTAATCGGTCGCTGTCAAATATAGAACACAACTGGTTTGGGTGTCGTATCCCACAGGGAATACTCGGTCACTAAGTATGCAACTATTTGTAGACTGTTGGTCGAAAATTCAATAGAAAAGGGGGATTTTGGGTTTGGCGTGAATTAGGAATAGCAAAGTAAAAAAGGAATGCTTTGTTTAGTAGGATTTAATCAATGAGAAGTATAAGTTAGGGTTATGTCCACCTTATGAGTTCTACGTATCTATTAACTATGAGTTATGCGGAATTCAGGCATGTATGCACTTATAGAAATTCGTATTCTAATGGTAAATCCTAGTGTCTCTCGACCAGCCAGGATTATTTCACTTTAACTCTCTCAAGCTTAAAGTGTATACTATCGGTACAAACTCTCCAAGAGGTTAATCCAGTTACGACACTAACGTGTAAATAGGGGTTGGTAGCCCTATTTCCTTGTCACACTCTCTTTTCCAAACATGTAACTTTTCTCTCGAACAAGTTAATGCTATAATGGCGTATTCTATATGTTTGCAACCACAATAATTTAATTAAGATGAAGAGAGTAATGATATAAGTAGTATACGTATCAAGAATTCACAAACTCATAGCAATAGATAGTATATCATAAGGCTTCCATAACCCTAACAGAGAAGTTTAGCTACTCATAATTGAGAAGGAAAACAACGAAGACATCATCATCATACCAAAACAATAGCAATCTCACGATAGGTATGTGTTGGTGTCACTTATGAGGATGACGTGATTTCCTTGCTATCTGTCCTTGTAGCGTTTTTTCTCTGTCTCACGTTACAGAAATCGTACGTGAATAATACTCAGAAGTCGAATGAAAGAAATAGAATAGTAGTAAAAAATTGCTTGCTGAAAAATTCAGCAAATAAGGTTTTTATAACATCCTAGACCTAGTCCTACTCGGTTACTACATCCTTGTCATATTCCTACTAGGTTACTGCTGCACCCTTAAGTATGTAAAAATACTATTTTTGCCCTGGACAGATTCTCCATGCATCGTATTTAGTCCTCAAGCTTCCAAAAGTTGCCTTCCATCTTATGCGAAGTTTCCCTTTGCTACCGAAAAGTCCACAAAGTGCTGAAATCTTCATCATAAATACCTGAAAATATGCTAATCACGTTGGTTAGCTCACTTACAGGAAAATGGACTAAAAGTGCAGGAATTATATATTTTGTCCTTAAAACTTAGCTAAAATATGGGTAAATTATAGTGCTTTAGGCGTGTAAATACGCCCATCATCAGTTATGAACTTGTGTTAGACTTGAACTTGATGAAATTATCGCTTTGTTCTTGAGAGAATTTGTGAGATAATGAGTGAATTTTTCCCTTTGAGAGGTTTAATTTCATGTTATGGCTGAGTATTGTAAGGGGTAAATTATCGAATTACCCCCATAAACCCGTAACTTAATATACAAAATATGCCCAGTGATGCAATAGGTGATGCATCACGTCGATGGTATCGACAAGATTGCTAGTTCACCACATCGATGCTATCGATGCGATAGCAACGCGACACTTCGAGACCGTGTTGGCTTGATATTTTAGTCATCCAAACGTGACTCTAACGATGTCCAAAAAATCTAAAACTCACCCAAGATGACCTATTTATATTCTTGATCATGAATCAACTTACAAATTGACATTCTAAGGTCATACCGAAGTCTAAAAATTCTTCTAAGTCTTAACACTTCGCTGAAATTTTTTAAGTTTGGGACCTCTTTTGGCATGCTATAAAAGACTTAAAAGGGCTAGGACTTTACAAGGTCTTACAATATCTCCCCTTGGAAACATTTGTCCTCGAATGAGACTGACTTAATTTAGAGAAACTAAGGAACTACACTTACAAGACGTGCATAACTGAAGCATGACTAAATTCTGGAGACATGACACATGACTGAACTATTTCATGAATTCATGAATGATGTGAGAATGTTATGCAGCTGTAAATGAGCATGGAATAGAGTAAATCCAAGGAAGACTATTACCTTAGGATGAGTATTTGTTTTTGAAGAAGAGATAAGGGTACTTGGTTCGAATGTCTGCTTCTGCTTCCCAAGTGGCCCCCCCAACATACTGATTCCACCAAAGAACTTTGACCAAGGAAACTTCTTTGTTCCTTAGTCTACGAGTCTAAAAATCAAGGATTTTGACTGTAACCTCTTCGTAAGAAAGACTATTCTGATCATCTACACTCTCTACAGGGACTACAATTGCTGGGTCACCTATGCATTCTTTAGCAAGGAGACGTGAAACACTAGGTGCACTGATGCTAAGTCTGCCGACAACTCAAGATCATAGGCTACCTTACGGAAATAGCTCAAGATCCTATAAGGACCAACATAGGACTAAGGTTCCTCTTCTTATGAAACCTCTTTACCCCCTTCATAAGAGAGATTTTCAAATGCACATTATCACCAATCTCAAATTCAGGATCTTTCCTTCTCATATCTGCATACGATTTCTATTAGCTCTGTGTTGTCTTAAGCCTCTCTCTAATTAACTGCACTTTCTATAAATCATCAAATACCAAGTCAGGCCCCACACCATGAACTTACCTACTTCAAACAATCTAATGGGAGATCTACATCTTCTCTCATAATGAGCCTCAAACAGAGCCATTTAAATACTAGAATGATAGCTGTTATTATACACAAACTCAATCAAAGGTAATTGGTCATCCCAACTTCCCTTAAAGTCAATGACATATGCTCTCAACATATGTTCTAAAGTTTGAATGGTCTTTTCTGCCTGACCATCTGTCCGAGGGTGAAAGGCTGTACTGAGGTGTACTTGGGTACTAAGACTCTTTTGGAAGGCTTTCCAAAAATGAGAGGTGAACTATGTACCCTTATCTAAAATGATAGACAATGGGACACTGTGTAACTTAACCAACTCTCTGAAATAGAGGCTGGCATAGTCCTCAGTTGAATAAGAAGTATGAACTAGCAAGAAATGGGCTGATTTGGTCATCCTATCTGCAATGACTCAAATCAAATCATGTTGAGGATGTGTACAAGGCAAACCTATCACAAAGTCCATGTTCAATATCTCCTACTTCCAAGTGGGAATACTGAACTCTAGCATAGACCTACTAGGCTTCTAATGTTCAATCTTAACCTGCTAATATGTTGAGCACTTAGCTACAAACTCTGCAATATCTCTCTTCATCCTACTCAACCAATAGACTTCCCACAAGTCAATGTATATCTTAGTTGACACTGAATGAATAGAGTAACATAAACTATGTGCATCCTCAAGAATTTTCTTTCACACGCCATTCACACATGACACACATAGCCTACTCTAGCAATGCAACACACCATCTCTCTCTTGGGATAAACCCTGTACTTTTTGGTCTCTGACTGACTCTTTCAACTTAACTAAACTGGGATCTCTGTCCTACTTTTCTTTTACCTCAAAAACTAAAGAAGACTCCAAACTATTCTGCACCCAATCACTTCTCTCAGTAGAATCAACGAAATGGACACCTAGTCTGGCAAGATGATGAACTTCTAGAACTAATTTATTCTTACCATCCTCAACGTGGGCAATAATACTTATGGAAAACCTACTAAGGGCACCTACCACTACATTGGCCTTGCTCAGATGATACAAAACACTCATGTCATAGTCTTTCAACAACTCTAACCACCTTCTCTGATGCAAGTTTAGGTCTTTTTATGATAACACATACTGCATGCTTTTTGTGGTCTGTGAATACATTAACATTCACCACATACAAATAGTGCCTATAAGTCTATAGGGCAAATACAACAACTGCTAATTCAAGATCATAGGTAGGATAATTCTTTTCATGGGGCTTAATCTGTCTAGAGGTGTAGGTCACAACCTTAGCTTTCTACATCAAAACACACCACAAGCCAACTCTCAAAGCATCATAATATAAAACAAATCCATCTGAACCATCGGGCAAAGTCAAAACAAGGGCTGTAGTAAGTTGAGTCTTTAACTCCTAAGAAACTCTTCTCACAAGAATCTGACCACTGGAACTTGAATTTTTTTAGAGTTAATATGGAAATGGAAGATGCAATAGATAAAAATCCTTTAAAAAACTATCAGTAATAGTCATCCAAACTGTAATGCGCTGAGTCTGCACCACGGATGCTACACGATGCTCCTAATCCCAAAGGACCACAAGCTAACCCATGATTGGTACCTGCTACAATAACTGAATAATAACATTGTAAATATGTAGAAATTAGGTGGAAACTGGACATAAGGTTCAATAGTATAAATAAATATTGAATACAGTATATTAATGCAAACCCTAAACATCTGTCTAAAAATACTCTAGTCTAAAAAGCCTCTACTGTCTGAACATGGATTTGACGGGACAAGTCCCCAACTAACTCTGAACTACTGAAATAAACTAAAATACTGACATAATAATCATGTCCTCAAACTATGAGGACTAACCACTAACTCTGACTATAGAATATTTGAACTGCTAAATGTGATCAAGAGCCCGTACATCTAAACCTATGATATAAGATATCATAGCGCAAAAGAAGAGTATGCATCAGTACTTTAAATGTAATGGTATGCTAAGTGAGGTAGATTGAAATGCATGGGTTCATATGTATGAACAATATTGACTAAATGACATGAGTATAACTGAATAAGAGTATATGCATGAACACATAAACTATGAGTGATATCATGATAGTACTGGATACAGAGTTGTGAATACTAATTAACTGATATGTAAGTATTGATTATATATTACTGATAACTGAATGAATGTATCTGACAGTCCTTATTCTGTGGAATTGTGTTGAGTTCCATACTGAGCTGAGTGACTATATCCGACAGTCTTGATCCTGTAGAACTGAATTGAGTTCTATACTGAGACTGGAACTGAAACTAAGACTGTGGGAAGTACTCATCTAACCAACATGCCCCACTCTGAACTAATTGGGGTCCAACCTATAACCCCAGTTATAAAAGTGTTAGTACCATGCCATGGGTAAAGACAAGTTGAGTCACCTTCATCTGGCAGGTGCTCTAAATGAGAATGGTGGAACCCTCAACTGGAAGGTTAACGCACCTCATCAACCCTCAACTGGTAGGTTTATGTCTCAACCTATGCTGGCTATGCAGTTCTAGAATGCGAGGACTGCTTCTAAGGATCACACTCTCTACTGGCAGGTGAGTCCCCACCTTGGGTTCACTCGGTCTGAATCCTACTCCTAACTGAATAAACACTGGACTGAATTCTAAACCATTCTAGACTGGACTGAACTATTAAGATTGTACTATATAGCTGGACTAAACTGGGTTCATTGGGTTCCGTGGATGATGTTAGGCGTATTTACACGCCCAAAGCACCTTAATTACCCATATTTTAGCTAAGTTTTGAGGACAAAATATATAATTCCTGCACTTTTAGTCCTTTTTCCTGTAAGTGAGCCAACCAACGTGATTAGCAAGTTTTCAGGTATAAATGATGAAGATTTCAGCATTTTGTGGACTGTTGGACGCCAAAGGAAACCTCAACGTAAGAAGGACAGCAGCTTCTGGAAACTGGTGGACTGAAAGTGATGCATGGAGAACTTGTCCCGGGCAAAAACAGTATTTCTAAAGACTTGGGGATCAACAGTAACTTAGTAAGATTAGGACAAGGATAAAAACCCTATTTCAGTAGGACAAGGATAAAAACCCTATTTCAGTAGGACTAGGACAAGGGTGTTATAAAAACCCTTATTTGCTGAATTTTTCAGCATTCAATTCAATCCAATTCATCCCATCCTATTTTCTATTCAATTCTATTTTTCGACATTTAGTTCTTCACGTTACTTTCTGACAGAGAAAGCACGGCTCTTATGACCAACGCGAGATCATTCTCGTTTTGATATGATGATGATGTTTATGGTGATCTCCGTTGCACTCATGAGTAGCTAAAATTCTCTGTTAGGGTTATGGAAGCCTTTTGATAATACTATCTATTTCTATGAGTTTGTGAATTCTTGATACTCATGCTACTTATATCATTACTCTCTTCATCTTAATTGAATTCTTGTGGTTGCAAACATATAGAATATGCCAGTATAGCATTAACTTGATCGAAAGAAAAGTTACATGTCTAGAAAAGAGAGAATGACAAGGAAATAGGGCTACCAACCCCTGTTTAAAAGTTAGTGCCGTAACTGGATTAACCTCTCGGAGAATTCATACCATTAGATACGCTTTAAGCTCGAAAGAGTTAAAGTGAGATAATCTGTGATGGTCGAAAGACGCTAGGATTTACCATAGAATACGAATCTCTATAAGCACATGCATGTCTGAATTCCGCATAACTCATAGCCAATAGATACGTAAAACTCATAAGGTGGACATAACCCTAACTTACGATTCTCATTGATTAAAATCTTACTAAACATTCCGTTTTTACTTTGCTATTTTGATAATTTTACTTCACGCATAAAATCCCCCCTTTTTTCCGTAGAACTTTCACCAAAAGTCTACTAATCGTTGCATACTTAGTGACCGAGTATTCCCTGTGGGATTCGCACCCAACCCAGTTGGGTTCTATATTTGACAGCGACCGCTCATACTCTTACTAGAGCTGTAGTTTGAGCGTTATCAAATTTTGGCGCCGTTGCCGGGGAATACGGTTGTCTACTAAGTTTGTGATAGTTACTAGAACCTTTGGTAAAAGATTCTTGTATTTTACTTTTAGTTGTTGTTTTTGTTTTATTCAGGTTTTGTTTAGTGCATACCAAATACTCGAAGTTCTGGTCAACCGTTATTAACTATCAATCCTGAACCACATCATATTGGCAAAATGGATGCACAACGTGACATTGAAAGAACGGCTGCTCAACAGGAGCAAGCTAGATTAGCTGCATTAGCAGCCGCTCTAGTGCATCAACAGAATATTGATAATCCAGGCCGTGCAACAAATCCTGATGATGAGGACCTGGGTGATGAGGAGCTACTGAATCCTAGCCGTACTGATGAGGTGGCGACGCCTGTGAACAGAAGAGATCGTCAAGCTAAATTGAGGCCTAAACGTCGAGTTGTGCAGATTCCTTTTGATGATGATGATGACGATCTGGATGGAGCTGGTGCCACTGGGGCTATTATTCCTCCACCCTTGGCACCTGGAGCCAAGTTCAATATCACTAGCACCATGATTCAATTATTGCAGCTCAAGGGATTATTTGGTGGACTTACAGGCGATGATCCGAATATGGATCTGATCAATTTTATCTCTACATGCAAGTCATTCGACAATCTAGGAGTTGGACAGAATGCAATTCGGCTGCGCTTATTTCCATTGTCTCTATTTGGGGAGGCAACTCTATGGTTGAATGGGCTAACTCCTGATTCTATTACTAATTGGAGGCAATTGAAAAACGCTTTCCTAGAAAGATTCTTTCTGCTATCCAAGAGAGCACAGTTGAGAGATGAGATCAGCAATTTTTGACAGCTTCCAACTGAAGCTCTCCATGAAATATGGGAGAGGTTAAAGAAGAAGCTTATGCGGTGCCCAAATCATCATATGACCAATGTCCACTTGATGGAGATATTATACAGGTCCTTGAATTCGGTGACTAAGCCAGTGGGTGATACTGCTGTAGGAGGGTCATTCATGGACCTTACCTTTATTCAGGCAAGTGATATGCTAGATCGTATGATGAAGCAAAGTAGAGCTTGGCATACCAGGGACTCTGAGGTAGCAAGCTCTACTATATCCATTGGCATGACTGCAGAGTAGAGGGGTAGACAAGAGGAGCGAGACCAAGATATGGCTCATATGAAAACACAGATGGATCTTCTTACCAAGCACTTATTATCAGGGAAGACCAAAAAAGTTAATGCCATTGGAGCACATAGAAGAGACGAATTTGATTCTGAGGAAGAAGCCAACTACTTGAATAATCAGGGGGGTTTCCAAGGCAATGCCCAAGGAAACCAAGGTGGGAAATATTATGAGAAATATGGATATAAGGACCGTGATCTAGGGAGTTGGAAGAATAATTTGGACAAGAGTAGTTTGTATGTTCCTCCTGGAAATCGTGAGGCTGTGGCGTCTGGCTCAGGAAAGATGTCTATGGAAGATATGATGGCCAAGCTGCTGAAAGGAGTGGAGGCAACCAACACGGGAGTAACTGAGGTAATAAATGATTTGTCATCAATGAAGCAATTGGTTGACTCGCATTCCACTACAATAAAATAGCTGGAGCAAAAATTAAGTCAATTATCGGAGGCTTTCAACCAAAGGAGGGCTGGCACGCTACCTAGCGACACTGTGAAAAATCCAAGAAATGATGGATCATGTATGGCTATTACTACCCGAAGTGGTAAAGTGTTAGACAATCTATCCAAAGGCAAGAAGGTGGTTGATGATATAGCAGATAATGTTGCTGATGCTGAATGTGAAGATGCCGTAGAAGCTGAAGTGAGTGCTCATGATGTTACACCTAGACGTCACCAGCTTTAAAAGAGTGATAATTGGAAGCAAGCTAAAAAGGAAGTGGTGGAGAAGACGATTCCCCTTCCACCACCACCTTTTCCGCAGAGACTGAAGAAGAAAGCTGATGACACCAGGTTCAGTAAATTCATGACTATGTTGAAGCAGCTAACTATTAATTTGCCTTTGGTGGAAGCACTGGAACAGATGCCTGGGTACGTGAAATTCATGAAGGACCTGTTGACAAAGAAGCGGGCAACAAGCTATGAGCCGGCAGATAATGTTCACCATTGCAGTGCAATCGCTACAAGATCGCTAGTTCAGAAAAAGGTAGATCCTGGTGCTTTCACTATTCCTTGCACGGTTGGATCTATGAATTTTGCTAAGGCATTGTGCGATTTGGGAGCTAGCATCAATTTGATGCCACTATCCATCTACAGAAAGATGGGGTTGGGCGACCCTACACCAAACAATATGCGGCTCGTGATGGCAGATAGGTCAGTAAAACGACCTGTGGGTATCTTGAATGATGTGTTTGTGAAGGTGTCTACCTTCATTTTTCCTGCAGACTTTGTGATTTTGAATTGGGAGGTGGATTTTGAAGTTCCCATAATCTTGGGACGTCCTTTCCTCGCAACTGGAAGTGTGCTTATTGACTTGAGAGCTAATGAGCTTTTATTTTGGTTGAATGACGAAGTGGTCCGTTTTGATGTATGCAAAGCAATGAATCAGCCCAGCGATATGAATGTGTTCTCTGTCGATGATGTTTATTATGAGGATGAGAAAGAATTATCTGTAGAGAAACAACTTACTGTTGAGCCACTATCTGATGTGCTGTTGAATTTTGAGCGTGAGGAGGCTGAAGAATATGAAGAAACCGTTTGTGCTCTAACAGGAATAAGGTCCTATTCTCATGCTCCTAAGAAGCTGGACCTTGATCTTAAGAATCAATCTTCACTAACAGCGAAGACTTCTATTGAAGAGACACCAGTGCTAGAATCGGAAGAGATCCCCAGTCACCTAAGGTATGAGTTCTTGGGAAGTGGTAATACACGTCCGGTGAGTGTTGCGGCTGATTTAGGCCAATTTTTGATAACGCTCAATCTACAGCTCTCATGGGAGTTTAAAGCGGTCGTTAGCAAATATAGAACCCAACCTGGGTTGGGTATCGATCCCACAGGGAATAGCTTGGCCAACAAGTAAGCAAAATTACTAAACTTTTGGTGCAAGTCTCGAAAAAGGGGGGAGTCTTGTCGTGCAAGTAATATAAATAAAACAATGAAGTAAAAGCTGAAAATAGCAAAGTAAAAAGAGAAGGATTGTTACGTAAGTTGTAAACAATGAGAATTGAAGCGTTCGGGTTATGTCCACCTCCTGAGTTATACGTCTCTATTGACTATGAGTGTGTAGAATTCCGACATGCATGTGCTTATAGAGAATTGTATTCGATGGTAAATCCAGGCGTCTTTCGACCTATTCGAGGATTATTTCACTTTAACTCTTTCGAGCTTAAAGCGTGTCTAACGGTACGAATTCTCCAAGAGGTTAATCCAGTTACGGTACTAACTTTTTAATACGGGACGGGACCCTACTACCTTGACATTATCTCTTTTCCAGACAAATAACCTTTCTTTCGAACAAGTTAAATGTTATACTGGCGTATTCTTGCGTTTGCAACCACAAAGAATGTAGATTAAGATGAAGAGGATAATGATATAAGCAACATACGTGTCACGAACTCACAAACTCACAGCAATAGATAGTATCTCAGTTGGCTTCCATAACCCCAACAGAGAAGTTTAGTTACCCATGAATGCGAAGGAGATCACGATTGACATTGTTGTTATACCACAAGATTGATTAATTTCGTGTAGCACAAGTGGTAGGCGTTTAGGCGTGAATTCCTAGGCAAAGTAACGATTCTCTTGTTGCGGAAATTAAGAATAAATGAATAGAAGAAGAAAAATAGAATTAATGGGAAGATTAGAAGAGTTGTAATTGATGGAAGAATTAGAATTGTTAATTGAAGTGTGTATATTTTTTTCTTTTTTAAAGATTATTAAAAATCTCTAGCATGATAGGGTATTTATAATACCCATATCCTAGTCCTACTAAGCTAATGAAATATCTAACCAAATCCTACTAAACAAATGAAATACTTAACCCAATTGTACTAGGTTAATGTAATATTCTCCTAATCCAAATAAACAAATGAAATACTTAACCCAATTGTACTAGGTTAATGTATCATTATCCAAATCCAAATAAGTTACTGCAAGTCCCCAAAGTCTTCAGAAATGTTGTTTTAGTCCGGGACAGATTTTCCATGTATCAATTTTTGGTCCTTTAGGCGTTCAAGCTCCCTTTCCTTCCTTCGTGAGCTTTCTTTGGCGTCAAGTAAGCCATAAAATGCTGATTTCTGCATCATTTATACCTGAAACTTTGCTAATCATGTTCGTTAGCTCACTTACAGGAAAAAGGACTAAAAGTGCATGAAATATATAATTTGTTCTCAAAACTTGGCTAAAATATGGGCAAAATCTAGTGCTATAGGCGGTAAATTCGCCTATCATCAACACCCCACACTTAAAGCTTTGTTCGTCCTCGAACAAACTATCATGTCCGTCTAAACATCAACTTAGGGTTTCACAGTATCAACATAAAATATTCGTCAAGACAAGCACAACAATTATCAACAAAGAGTAGCTTTCTGATTATTAGTAGAAACAGTTTAGCCTCTAGCATAGACTCGTGATGGTGGTCAACTCGCATGCAAAATTTAAGGTACAATGAATCATATACAACTACCCAAACTCATCAACCATGTGTGTCTCACAATATAGTACCCATAAGCACTCACAAGTATAGCATATTTTTCAAACATGGGTATCAAAATATCCTTGCTCTCACTCTCACAAAGAATTCATATGTAGCAACTGATGACCATAGGCTTGCCCTTAGTGTGATACTCCACTAAATGTCAGAATGTTAAGATTAGGATCAAGTAGGTCTTTTGATGGTTGTAATGTAGGCTAAGGGACGGGTAGGATCAGCAATTTTGGCCGGAAATAGTGACTAAGTTCCTAAGCACTTTAATACATCACATTGTATCATTGACACTTTTTTCTTTCATCCTTTCTTCTTCTTTTCATCTACCACCCTTGTTCTCCTCTTTTGCTTTTCAATTTTAAACATAACTCACTTTTCAGCTTTCTTTTTCCTTCTTCTTTTCACAACATACCTCTTATGATAACACTTTCTTTTTCATAACACATTCAAGCACCATTACAATTTAAAGCATTATACTTACCCAATTCCTCTTATATTGTCACATGACTTTATACTTTAAAGCACTTAGGAATTTGGATCAAATCAAGGTCTTGAAAAAATGGATTAGGCTTACATACAAGGTTGTCAAAGAAATAGGCTAAAGGCTCAAAAGGGTTTAACTAGGATGATGTCCAAGGGTAGGTAAAACGAAGGTAAACATATGTAGGTTGCCAAATAAATGCCTAAATCATCTCCTAAACTTACACTCCTTATTTTCGCTTTGCATACATACCAGGCAAGTTCTAGCATCAGCCACAAACATAGAATATACTATTAATCTCACACACACAAGGCACATGGTCGACTTTATTGGAAGTAATATAGACTCTTGATCCAACAAGTGAAGGAATTGAACCACACAATATCACATAATAAGTCACAATAAGAGCCTAAACATCTCAATAGTCATAATTGTAGCACATACTCTTGTTATAATCTCATGCTGCCTATTGGAATAATTTCATGCGAAGCTAAAAAAATTATTCCTAAAAAATGACACAAAAATAAAACAAAGTAAACAGAGTAAACAAACATAGATGCGATAGAGAAGTATAGCATGCGATACCGCCACCCCACACTTAAACGGGACACTGCCCTCAGTGGAACATAAATACAAAGAACCTGGTCAGTCGAACTCTTCCTCAATGTCGGGGGTCATACCCCCTTCGTTGGAATCATCATAAGAGTCGTCGTCAGAGTTCTCCTCCTCGTCGGAGTCTGGAAAGCGCCGATCGTCATCGGTCGGCACATCATCGTCTAGAGGTTCCTCAAAGTATACACCCACTCCACACATCTCTCGTGCATGCATGTTCATTGGATAGTCGTGGTCCAGCTGTTAGAGCTCTGCAGCAGTTGGAACACGTCCACCACTCATCATAGTAAATCGTGTCATGCCATAAAGATGACGGAAGAAACTCTCATCACGAGCATGTCTCTCCGCAGTAGTAAGGTTGACACAATGAGTTGTTTCAGCATCTTTGACCTTTGTGAGGTCAACCTTCTTCGGGTTATGTGGGAGTTTGTGATCAGCTGGTTCCTCTTCGATATCCTCCTTCCGCAAGATTGTTGTTAACAGATTACCAAAATGAAGTGGGACCTTTTGTGGAGTCTGGCCTTCCGCATTGTAGAGCGAATGATCGCCCCAAAGCTGATAGGGACATTCGTCATCAAAGCATAGACCAAACACACTCTATTTCTTTATATTTTGGTGTATTGAGTCCCAGGAATAAGGCATGAGTTGACAATACGCAACCAAATTCTTGCTTCCCTATTCAATGGAGCATAGGGGAAGGTGTTATGTCGTCCGGTGTCTTAGTGTCTGCCCCACCTTGCCATGGATCTACTTCCTCAAAGTGTGTGTCGTATTGCTCTATAAGTAGGCCTACTGTACAGCTCTTTGAATGGTGCTGGGTCGACCGAAGGTAAGCCAAGAAAGGAGTTGATCAAATCCGCGTTGAGCTGTAACACTTGGCCCCGAATCTTGACTTCGTTTCCTGTGGTTTTCGGCGACCAGTTGGCATAGAATTCCCTTGTCAAATCGAGATTACATTCTCCCATGTCGCGGAAGATGAAATCCAGATTCAACGCCATTATTTTCGCCAACATACGCGGCTCCTTCTTCACTAGGGTGTCCTTATTGATCAAGTCGACGTGAACATATTTTCTTTCCTTGTTGTTCTTGTACCATTCTTTGGCTTCCTCCTCAAGAACCCATTTTATTCCAAACATTCGGCGGGGTAGTTGCATGGAGGATGATTCTCCTTGGTCCTTGTGACCTCTCTTCTTGCCCTTTTGGGAAGTGGTAGCCTTATCTTGTCGCGCTTTAGGTGCCATTGTTCCTGAGATTTAAACGATATTTCATGTTAGCATCAACTCAATGGAAACAATCTATAAACAAGCCATCGGGGTACCACCCCACACTTAAGTTCGTTGATACAAATCAGTGAAGTGAAAGTGGTCGATTACTTAGACTTCGTCGACATACGTTTAAGGAGCTATATTCCGACAATAAAATTAGCGATGCATCACTACTTGCAGCCAGTGCACTACTTTCATGTTAGGTATAACAACACTACTACATAGGGGTTACATCATGGTATAGTTTTTTCAACAATCACAACCTCCTAAGTCGGTAGGCAACTATAAGTCTTATCCCGATGAACGGGATAGTCTAACATGTAAGTATCCAAGTATCAAGCTTAAGAAATTTTCATAACCATAGCAATTCCGCAAATAGTATAACAAGGCTAGTATAACCAAATTCAAGTCAGAAACAAGTCAAGATTATCCTAACGTATATGTTTACTCACATGGTTTTGTATCAACAATCCAAGCACATTAACATCACCAATAACCCTTCAAGATGTAGCAATTCATAATAGACATAGTAACGTAGTACTTACGAGAAATAGATGAAGAATAAAAGAGTACTTACGTGATTGGAGCCTTTGGAGATGGTCTTGTGAATTGGAAGAGGAAAAAAGAAAAATTTTGAGATGATTTGGGTGGATGTGCGGCGCCTTTAGGTCAATTTACAATGTAGTTATGTTTCAAGACTAAGTCCCCTTTATATAGGAATAGAATGGGTCAGGTTTTGACCCATTTACAAACGGTTTTGGAGACAAAAATGACCTCTATGTGGCGCATAGTGCTTTGCATAATCATAGTATAGGCGGCGCATAGTGTAGTGCATTTAGGGACATATGCGGCGCATAGTGTATAGCATTTAGGGACATATGCGCCGCATAGTGTATGGCATTTGAGATACTGAGACCTAATGCTATATCATAGGCGGCGCATAGTGTATAGCACACTTAAGCATGGGCGGCGCCTATGTCTTTGCACACTAGATGCCGAGACCTTAGGCTATAGTATAGGTTTTGCATTGTTCGTGGCCTAGTTTTACCTAGGCCCAGCCTTCCTTGATGCCTATTTTGGCATGAGCAATGCTCAATCCATAGCCTTATGCATCCTTATTCCTAACTTACCACCTTTACCATACAATACATCCAAATCGTCATTTGAAACTAATCTCCTCGTTAAATACTTCTCGCACCTATATTTGCTCAAAACCAATGAAAACGATTAGTACGATGGGTTGCCTCCCACCAAGCGCCTTAGTTTTGGTCGTGGCATGACTCTTATTTTTGGATTTTCTCTTATCAAAAGCAAAACAAGTAATAGAACAAAAGAAAGACAAAACGATAAATGAAAAATGATAAAACAATAAAAGGATAGGTTGCCTCCCATCTAGCGCCTTATTTATTGTCGTGGCTCGACGTAGTTTCCTCGAGTACTTAGACTTCGTCAAGGTAAGTGATGGCCATATAATTCATTGAGTCAAGAGGACCGATATAAGGTTTAACACGTTGGCCATTCACTTTGAAGACAACACCATTATTGCCTTCCAATTCGACTACTCCAGACGAGTAGACTTGGATAACTTTGTATGGACCAGACCATTTAGACTTTAACTTACCTGGGAAGAGCTTCAATCTGGAGTTGAAGAGAAGTACCATATCACCCCTTTGGAAGTTTCGTCGAACAATCCACTGATCATGATACTTTTTCATCCGCTCCTTGTATAGGTCTGATCTTTCATATGCATGGAGATGGAACTCATCTAATTCGTTCAGCTGCTCCAACCTCAGATTCTTAGCATCATCCCAATTCAAATTCAATTGCTTCAATGCCCACAATGCCTTATGCTCGAGCTCGATGGGTAAGTGACAAGCCTTCCCATAAACTATTTGATAAGGAGACATGCCAATGGGTGTTTTGAATGCAGTCCTGTACGCCCATAGTGCATCATCAAGCTTCCTAGACCAATCCTTCCTATTCGCATTAACTGTCTTCGTAAGGATTTGCTTGATCTCACGATTGGAAACTTCCACTTGTCCACTAGTTTGGGGATGATAAGGCGTAGCTACCTTATGTTGCTTGACACCATACTTGGCCAAAACTGATTTGAATAGCTTGTTGCAAAAGTGAGATCCTCCATCACTTATGATAGTACGAGGTACTCCAAAGCGAGAGAAGATATTCTTCTTTAAGAACGATACAACACGCTTCCCTTCATTGTTGGCCAACGCTACAGCTTCCACCCATTTCAAAACATAATCTACAGCAACCAATATGTACTTCATTCCAAACGAATTTACGAACGGACCCATGAAATCAATACCCCACACATCAAAAATTTCTACCTCAAGAATTTTGGATATGGGCATCTCATGGTGTTTCGATATAGCACCTTGGCGCTGACATTGGTCGCACCTTCTAACATAGTCGTAGGCATCTCTAAATATCGAAGGCCAATAATAACCACTTTGCAACACCTTTCTTGTTGTCCGATTACCTGTATGATGTCCTCCAACTTGGGAAGTGTGGCATGCTTCCAAAATATTAGGCACCTCTACATGGGATATACATCGTCGAATAATACCATCCGAGCATTGTCGAAACAAATATGGCTCATCCCAATAGTAGTGTTGTACGTCATGCATAAACTTCCTCCTTTGGTGGTAAGATAAATTGGCAGGTATCACATTACTCACCACAAAATTTGCAAAGTCGGCATACCATGGTAATTTTTCCATTGTTGTCTCTAATATCTCTTCATCCGAGAATGCATCATCAATCTGAATTTCAGGTTGCGCCACATGCTCATTCTCAAGTCGAGATAGGTGGTCGGCCAATTGGTTCTCGCAACCTCTTCTATCTTTGACCTCAAAATCGAACTCTTGCAGCAGCAACACCCATCGAATCAACCTTGGTTTCGCATCCTTCTTTGTCATGAGATACCTAAGAGCTGCATGGTCTGTATGAATGATAACCTTAGTTCCCAATAGATAGGCACGAAACTTCTCAAATGCATACACAACCGCTAGGAGCTCTTGTTCTGTCACAGTGTAGTTCCGTTGGGCTTCATTTAGGACCTTACTTGCATAGTAGATAGGATGAAGTAATTTTTCCTTTCTCTGACCAAGAACAGCACCAACGGCTATACCACTAGCATCACACATGACTTCAAACGGGAGAGACCAATATGGTGCTACCATGATAGGGGCTTCAATGAGTTTTGCTTTGAGGCATCCGAATGCCTTTAAGCAATCTTCATTAAAGTCAAACTTCACATTTTTCTCCAATAGTTTGCACAATGGACTAGCAATTTTGGAGAAGTCTTTAATGAACCGACGATAGAAACCTGCATGGCCGAGAAAACTACGAACTCCTTTCACCGAAATTAGAGGCGGTAGCTTCTCAATAACCTCTATTTTTGCTCGATCAACCTCGATTCCTCTTTCAGAGATTTTGTGCCCAAGAACGATTCCTTCTTTTACCATGAAGTGGCACTTCTCCCAATTTAGCACAAGGTTGAATTCTACACATCTTTGCAACGCCATGCTTAGGTTCGCCAAGCACGCCTCAAAAGACTCACCAACAACTAAAAAATCGTTCATGAATACCTCCAAAGTGTCTTCAACCATCTCAGAAAAAATAGACATCATACAGCGTTGAAAGGTGGCTAGTGCATTACATAACCCGAATGGCATACGTTTGAAGGCAAACGTACCATATGGGCATGTAAACGTTGTCTTCTCTTGGTCTTCGGGGGCAATACAAATCTGATTGTATCCTGAATAACCGTCCAAGAAACAAAACCATCCTTTCCTCGCTAATCGATCTAGCATTTGGTCCATGAATGGCATTGGGAAGTGATCTTTAAGTGTCCAAGAATTCAGCTTTCGGTAGTCCATGCATACTCTCCATCCAGTGATGGGTCTGAGTGGAATAAGCTCATTCTTAGCATTCGCGACCACCGTCATGCCTCCTTTCTTGGGAACACATTGTATCGGGCTTACCCATGTACTATCAGAGATTGGATATACAACTCCTGCGTCTAACCACTTGATAATTTCTTTCTTCACCACTTCTTGCATAGGTGGGTTTAGACGTCTTTGATGCTCAATGGTGGGTGTGCAATTTTCTTAAAGCTGAATTTTATGTGTACAAATCCCTGGTGGAATACCAATAATATCCGCAATGGTCCATCCAATGACTCGTATATACTTGCGTAGAATAGCAATAAAAGCTGCAACTTGTTGCTCACCCAAATCGGCTGCCACAATAACTGGAAGTGTGTTTCCGCTTCCTAAGAATGCGTACTTTAAATGACTTGGCAGCTCCTTCAATTCTAACGTGGGTGGCTCTTCAATAGATGGCTTAGCTGGTGGTGTGGGTCGATTCTTGAGATCAAGGTCCAGCTTCTTGGGAGCATAGCGATATGTCCCTAATCCCAATAGAGCACAAATAGCTTCTTCACAATTTTCAGCATCCTCATTCTCTCCATTCATAAGCACAACCTCCAAAGGGTCATCAATAATTTATTCTTCTTCAAGTAATTCTTTCTCATCATCAAAGAAAATATCAGCCACCGAAAATACACTTAAATCTTTGGGTTGCTTCATTGATTTGCACACATCAAAGCAAACCACTTCGTCATTTATTCAGAATGAAAGCTCATTAGCTCTCAAATCAATAAGCACACTTCCTGTAGCAAGGAAAGGGCGCCCCAAGATTATTGGAACTTCTGAGTCTGCTTCACAATCCAAAATAACAAAGTCTGCCGGAAAGATGAATGAAGAAACCTTCACCAATACGTCAAATAGAATACCAACAGGTCGTTTTACCGACCTATCCGCCATGACGAGCCTCACATTGGTTGGAGTAGGATCACCCAACCCCAACTTCTTGTAGATTGATAATGGCATCAAATTGATGCTGGCTCCTAAGTCACATAATGCTTTGGCAAAATTCAAAGATCCAACGGTGCAAGGAATAGTGAAAGCTCCGGGGTCGACCTTCTTCTGAACTATCGATCGGGTAGCAATTGCACTACAATGATGCACATCTTCTTTCAACTCATAAATTGCTGCCCGCTTCTTAGTCAAAAGATCCTTCATAAATTTCGCATACCCAGGCATTTGTTCAAGTGCCTCCACCAATGGAACATTAATGGTCAGCTGCTTTAACATAGTCATGAATTTGCTGAACTTTGTGTCATCCGCCACCTTCTTCAATCTTTAGGGAAAAGGTGGTGGTGGGTATGGAAGTGTTCTCTCCACGGTTTTCTTCTCCTCTTGCTTCCGTTTTTCAGATTTTTCAGATTGCACAGCACTGGGTGAGGCGTCCTTGTCATCAGGAGTAGGTGCTGCGACATCTTCTCCTTTTGCGTTGTCATCCATGCCCGCAACTTCATCAACCACTTGCTTGCCTTTTGCTGAAGTTTCCAGCACCTTACCACTTCTGGTAGTGATGGCCATGCATGACCCATCATTCCTTGGATTTTGCACAGTATCGCTAGGTAAGGTGCCAGCCTTTCTTTGATTGAGTGCTGCTGAAAGTTGGCTCAATTGCTGCTCTATTTGCTTGATTGAAGTGGAATGAGAATCAACTAATTGTTTCATGGAGGACAAATCATTAATTACCTCCGTAACTCCCGCGCTCGTTGCTTCCACTCCTTTCAATAATTTAGCCATCATGTCTTTCATACTTCCAGAATTAGATGTGGTGGTGTCACGTCTACCAGGGGGAACGTACAAACCACTCTTATCATTCTTGTTCTTCCAACTACCTTGGTCCTTGTTTCCAGATTTATCATAATAGTTCCGACCTTGGTTTCCTTGGGTATTACCTCAGAAACCCCCCTGATTGTTCAAGTAGTTGGCTTCGTCTTCCGAATCAGATTCGTCTCTTCATTTTGACGCAATAGCTTTCACTTTTTTGGTCTTCCCTGATAATAGATGCTTTGTAAGAAGATCCATTTGAGTTTTCATGTGCGCCATATCCTGATCACGTTCTTCTTCTCTTCTTCTTTGGTCTGCAGTCATGCAAATAGACAAAGTGGGGCTTGCTACCTCAGAATCCCTGGTATGCCAAGCTCTACTTTGTTTCATCATACGATCCAGCATATTGCTTGCTTGACCAAAGGTGAGGTCCATAAAAGATCCTCCAGCTGCGTTATCCACCACTAGTTTAGTTATTGAATTCAAGGCTCTATATAGTATCTCCATTAGGTGAACATTGGTCATATGATGGTTTGGGCATATCGCTAGCTTTGTCTTGAACCTCTCCCATGTTTCATGAAGAGCTTCAGTGGGAAGCTGACGGAAGTTGCTGATTTCATCTCTCAATTGTGCTCTTTTGGATGGCGGAAAGAATCTTTCTAGGAAAGCATCTCTCAATTGCCTCCAATTTGTAATAGAATCAGGAGTCAGCGCATTCAACCATAGAGTTGCCTCCCCAGACAGAGACAGTGGAAATAGACGTAATCAAATTGCATTCTGACCAACACCAAGATTGTCAAACGACTTGCATGTAGAAATAAAGTTGATGAGATGCATATTCGGATCATCGCCTGCTAGTCCACCAAATAATCCCTTGAGTTGCAATAACTGAATCATGGTGCTTGTGATGTTGAACTTGGCTCCGGGCGCTAATGGTGGTGGAATTATGGCTCCAGTGGCTCTGGCACCATCAAGATCATCATCATCATCGTCGAAAGCTGGCTGCATAGGTTGGCGATCATACCTAAACCGTGCTTGTCGACCTCTTCTGTTGATAGGTGTTATAATTTCAGCATCACGCCTTGGGTTTAGTAACTCGTCATCACCTAAATCCTCATCGTCAGGATTTGCTGCTCGCCCAGGGTTATCAATGTTTTGTTGGTGTACTTGAGCGGCAGCAAGAGCAGCTAATCTCGCTTGCTCCTGTTGAGCAGCCATCCTTTCGATTTCTGCTTGTGCTTCCATTCTGCCAATACATTGTGGTTCAGGATTGATAGGTAATAACGGTTGACCAGAACTTCGAGTATGGGGCATGCACTAAATAAAAACCTGCAGTAAACAAAAACAAAAACTAAAAGTAAAAGTACGAGAATCTTTGACCAAAGGGTCTAGTAATTATCACGAACTTGATTGACACTCGTATTCCCTGGCAACGGCGCCAATTTTTGATAACGCTCAATCTACAGCTCTCGTGGGAGTGTAAAGCGGTCGTTAGCAAATATAGAACCCAACCTGGGTTGGGTATCGATCCCACAGGGAATAGCTTGGCCAACAAGTAAGCAAAATTACTAAACTTTTGGTGCAAGTCTCGAAAAAGGGGGGAGTCTTGTCGTGCGAGTAATGTAAATAAAACAATGAAGTAAAAGCTGAAAATAGCAAAGTAAAAAGAGAAGGATTGTTACGTAAGTTGTAAACAATGAGAATTGAAGCGTTGGGGTTATGTCCACCTCTTGAGTTATACGTCTCTATTGACTATGAGTGTGTAGAATTCCGACATGCATGTGCTTATAGAGAATTGTATTCGATGGTAAATCCAGGCGTCTTTCGACCTATTTGAGGATTATTTCACTTTAACTCTTTCGAGCTTAAAGCGTGTCTAACGGTACGAATTCTCCAAGAGGTTAATCCAGTTACGGTACTAACTTTTTAATACGGTACGGGACCCTACTACCTTGACATTATCTCTTTTCCAGACAAATAACCTTTCTTTCGAACAAGTTAAATGTTATACTGGCATATTCTTGCGTTTGCAACCACAAAGAATGTAGATTAAGATGAAGAGGATAATGATATAAGCAGCATACGTGTCACGAACTCACAAACTCACAGCAATAGATAGTATCTCAGTTGGCTTCCATAACCCCAACAGAGAAGTTTAGTTACCCATGAATGCGAAGGAGATCACGATTGACATTGTTGTTATACCACAAGATTGATTAATTTCGTGTAGCACAAGTGGTAGGCGTTTAGGCGTGAATTCCTAGGCAAAGTAACGATTCTCTTGTTGCGGAAATTAAGAATAAATGAATAGAAGAAGAAAAATAGAATTAATGGGAAGATTAGAAGAGTTGTAATTGATGGAAGAATTAGAATTGTTAATTGAAGTGTGTATATTTTTTTCTTTTTTAAAGATTATTAAAAATCTCTAGCATGATAGGGTATTTATAATACCCATATCCTAGTCCTACTAAGCTAATGAAATATCTAACCAAATCCTACTAAACAAATGAAATACTTAACCCAATTGTACAAGGTTAATGTAATATTCTCCTAATCCAAATAAACAAATGAAATACTTAACCCAATTGTACTAGGTTAATGTATCATTATCCAAATCCAAATAAGTTACTGCAAGTCCCCAAAGTCTTCAGAAATGTTGTATTAGTCCGGGACAGATTTTCCATGTATCAATTTTTGGTCCTTTAGGCGTTCAAGCTCCCTTTCCTTCCTTCGTGAGCTTTCTTTGGCGTCAAGTAAGCCATAAAATGCTGATTTCTGCATCATTTATACCTGAAACTTTGCTAATCATGTTCGTTAGCTCACTTACAGGAAAAAGGACTAAAAGTGCATGAAATATATAATTTGTTCTCAAAACTTGGCTAAAATATGGGCAAAATCTAGTGCTATAGGCGGTAAATTCGCCTATCATCAACACCCCACACTTAAAGCTTTGTTCGTCCTCGAACAAACTATCATGTCCGTCTAAACATCAACTTAGGGTTTCACAGTATCAACATAAAATATTCGTCAAGACAAGCACAACAATTATCAACAAAGAGTAGCTTTCTGATTATTAGTAGAAACAGTTTAGCCTCTAGCATAGACTCGTGATGGTGGTCAACTCGCATGCAAAATTTAAGGTACAATGAATCATATACAACTACCCAAACTCATCAACCATGTGTGTCTCACAATATAGTACCCATAAGCACTCACAAGTATAGCATATTTTTCAAACATGGGTATCAAAATATCCTTGCTCTCACTCTCACAAAGAATTCATATGTAGCAACTGATGACCATAGGCTTGCCCTTAGTGTGATACTCCACTAAATGTCAGAATGTTAAGATTAGGATCAAGTAGGTCTTTTGATGGTTGTAATGTAGGCTAAGGGACAGGTAGGATCAGCTATTTTGGCCGGAAATAGTGACTAAGTTCCTAAGCACTTTAATACATCACATTGTATCATTGACACTTTTTTCTTTCATCCTTTCTTCTTCTTTTCTTCTACCACCCTTGTTCTCCTCTTTTGCTTTTCAATTTTAAACATAACTCACTTTTCAGCTTTCTTTTTCCTTCTTCTTTTCACAACATACCTCTTATGATAGCACTTTCTTTTTCATAACACATTCAAGCACCATTACAATTTAAAGCATTATACTTACCCAATTCCTCTTATATTGTCACATGACTTTATACTTTAAAGCACTTAGGAATTTGGATCAAATCACGGTCTTGAAAAAATGGATTAGGCTTACATACAAGGTTGTCAAAGAAATAGGCTAAAGGCTCAAAAGGGTTTAACTAGGATGATGTCCAAGGGTAGGTAAAACGAAGGTAAACATATGTAGGTTGCCAAATAAATGCCTAAATCATCTCCTAAACTTACACTCCTTATTTTCGCTTTGCATACATACCAGGCAAGTTCTAGCATCAGCCACAAACATAGAATATACTATTAATCTCACACACACAAGGCACATGGTCGACTTTATTGGAAGTAATATAGACTCTTGACCCAACAAGTGAAGGAATTGAACCACACAATATCACATAATAAGTCACAATTAGAGCCTAAACATCTCAATAGTCATAATTGTAGCACATACTCTTGTTATAATCTCATGCTGCCTATTGGAATAATTTCATGCGAAGCTAAAAAAATTATTCCTAAAAAATGACACAAAAATAAAACAAAGTAAACAGAGTAAACAAACATAGATGCGATAGAGAAGTATAGCATGCGATACCGCCACCCCACACTTAAACGGGACACTGCACTCAGTGGAACATAAATACGAAGAACCTGGTCAGTCGAACTCTTCCTCAATATCGGGGGTCATACCCCCTTCGTTGGAATCATCATAAGAGTCGTCGTCAGAGTTCTCCTCCTCGTCGGAGTCTGGAAAGCGCCGATCGTCATCGGTCGGCACATCATCGTCTAGAGGTTCCTCAAAGTATACGCCCACTCCACACATCTCTCGTGCATGCATGTTCATTGGATAGTCGTGGTCCAGCTGTTAGAGCTCTGCAGCAGTTGGAACACGTCCACCACTCATCATAGTAAATCGTGTCATGCCATAAAGATGACGGAAGAAACTCTCATCACGAGCATGTCTCTCCGCAGTAGTAAGGTTGACACAATGAGTTGTTTCAGCATCTTTGACCTTTGTGAGGTCAACCTTCTTCGGGTTATGTGGGAGTTTGTGATCAGCTGGTTCCTCTTCGATATCCTCCTTCCGCAAGATTGTTGTTAACAGATTACCAAAATGAAGTGGGACCTTTTGTGGAGTCTGGCCTTCCGCATTGTAGAGCGAATGATCGCCCCAAAGTTGATAGGGACATTCGTCATCAAAGCATAGACCAAACACACTCTATCTCTTGATATTTTGGTGTATTGAGTCCCAGGAATAAGGCATGAGTTGACAATACGCAACCAAATTCTTGCTTCCCTATTCAATGGAGCATAGGGGAAGGTGTTATGTCGTCCGGTGTCTTAGTGTCTGCCCCACCTTGCCATGGATCTACTTCCTCAAAGTGTGTGTCGTATTGCTCTATAAGTAGGCCTACTGTACAGCTCTTTGAATGGTGCTGGGTCGACCGAAGGTAAGCCAAGAAAGGAGTTGATCAAATCCGCGTTGAGCTGTAACACTTGGCCCCGAATCTTGACTTCGTTTCCTGTGGTTTTCGGCGACCAGTTGGCATAGAATTCCCTTGTCAAATCGAGATTACATTCTCCCATGTCGCGGAAGATGAAATCCAGATTCAACGCCATTATTTTCGCCAACATACGCGGCTCCTTCTTCACTAGGGTGTCCTTATTGATCAAGTCGACGTGAACATATTTTCTTTCCTTGTTGTTCTTGTACCATTCTTTGGCTTCCTCCTCAAGAACCCATTTTATTCCAAACATTCGGCGGGGTAGTTGCATGGAGGATGATTCTCCTTGGTCCTTGTGACCTCTCTTCTTGCCCTTTTGGGAAGTGGTAGCCTTATCTTGTCGCGCTTTAGGTGCCATTGTTCCTGAGATTTAAACGATATTTCATGTTAGCATCAACTCAATGGAAACAATCTATAAACAAGCCATCGGGGTACCACCCCACACTTAAGTTCGTTGATACAAATCAATGAAGTGAAAGTGGTCGATTACTTAGACTTCGTCGACATACGTTTAAGGAGCTATATTCCGACAATAAAATTAGCGATGCATCACTACTTGCAGCCAGTGCACTACTTTCATGTTAGGTATAACAACACTACTACATAGGGGTTACATCATGGTATAGTTTTTTCAACAATCACAACCTCCTAAGTCGGTAGGCAACTATAAGTCTTATCCCGATGAACGGGATAGTCTAACATGTAAGTATCCAAGTATCAAGCTTAAGAAATTTTCATAACCATAGCAATTCCGCAAATAGTATAACAAGGCTAGTATAACCAAATTCAAGTCAGAAACAAGTCAAGATTATCCTAACGTATATGTTTACTCACATGGTTTTGTATCAACAATCCAAGCACATTAACATCACCAATAACCCTTCAAGATGTAGCAATTCATAATAGACATAGTAACGTAGTACTTACGAGAAATAGATGAAGAATAAAAGAGTACTTACGTGATTGGAGCCTTTGGAGATGGTCTTGTGAATTGGAAGAGGAAAAAAGAAAAATTTTGAGATGATTTGGGTGGATGTGCGGCGCCTTTAGGTCAATTTACAATGTGGTTATGTTTCAAGACTAAGTCCCCTTTATATAGGAATAGAATGGGTCAGGTTTTGACCCATTTACAAACGGTTTTGGAGACAAAAATGACCTCTATGTGGCGCATAGTGCTTTGCATAATCATAGTATAGGCGGCGCATAGTGTAGTGCATTTAGGGACATATGCGGCGCATAGTGTATAGCATTTAGGGACATATGCACCGCATAGTGTATGGCATTTGAGATACTGAGACCTAATGCTATATCATAGGCGGCGCATAGTGTATAGCACACTTAAGCATGGGCGGCGCCTATGTCTTTGCACACTAGATGCCGAGACCTTAGGCTATAGTATAGGTTTTGCATTGTTCGTGGCCTAGTTTTACCTAGGCCCAGCCTTCCTTGATGCCTATTTTGGCATGAGCAATGCTCAATACATAGCCTTATGCATCCTTATTCCTAACTTACCACCTTTACCATACAATACATCCAAATCGTCATTTGAAACCAATCTCCTCGTTAAATACTTCTCGCACCTATATTTGCTCAAAACCAATGAAAACGATTAGTACGATGGGTTGCCTCCCACCAAGCGCCTTAGTTTTTGTCGTGGAATGACTCTTATTTTTGGATTTTCTCTTATCAAAAGCAAAACAAGTAATAGAACAAAAGAAAGACAAAACGATAAACGAAAAATGATAAAACAATAAAAGGATAGGTTGCCTCCCATCTAGCGCCTTATTTATTGTCGTGGCTCGACGTAGTTTCCTCGAGTACTTAGACTTCGTCAAGGTAAGTGATGGCCATATAATTCATTGAGTCAAGAGGACCGATATAAGGTTTAACACGTTGGCCATTCACTTTGAAGACAACACCATTATTGCCTTCCAATTCGACTACTCCAGACGAGTAGACTTGGATAACTTTGTATGGACCAGACCACTTAGACTTTAACTTACCTGGGAAGAGCTTCAATCTGGAGTTGAAGAGAAGTACCATATCACCCCTTTGGAAGTTTCGTCGAACAATCCACTGATCATGATACTTTTTCATCCGCTCCTTGTATAGGTCTGATCTTTCATATGCATGGAGATGGAACTCATCTAATTCGTTCAGCTGCTCCAACCTCAGATTCTTAGCATCATCCCAATTCAAATTCAATTGCTTCAATGCCCACAATGCCTTATGCTCGAGCTCGATGGGTAAGTGACAAGCCTTCCCATAAACTAGTTGATAAGGAGACATGCCAATGGGTGTTTTGAATGCAGTCCTGTACGCCCATAGTGCATCATCAAGCTTCATAGACCAATCCTTCCTATTCGCATTAACTGTCTTCGTAAGGATTTGCTTGATCTCGCGATTGGAAACTTCCACTTGTCCACTAGTTTGGGGATGATAAGGCGTAGCTACCTTATGTTGCTTGACACCATACTTGGCCAAAACTGATTTGAATAGCTTGTTGCAAAAGTGAGATCCTCCATCACTTATGATAGTACGAGGTACTCCAAAGCGAGAGAAGATATTCTTCTTTAAGAACGATACAACACGCTTCCCTTCATTGTTGGCCAACGCTACAGCTTCCACCCATTTCAAAACATAATCTACAGCAACCAATATGTACTTCATTCCAAACGAATTTACGAACGGACCCATGAAATCAATACCCCACACATCAAAAATTTCTACCTCAAGAATTTTGGATATGGGCATCTCATGGTGTTTCGATATAGCACCTTGGCGCTGACATTGGTCGCACCTTCTAACATAGTCGTAGGCATCTCTAAATATCGAAGGCCAATAATAACCACTTTGCAACACCTTTCTTGTTGTCCGATTACCTGTATGATGTCCTCCAACTTGGGAAGTGTGGCATGCTTCCAAAATATTAGGCACCTCTACATGGGATATACATCGTCGAATAATACCATCCGAGCATTGTCAAAACAAATATGGCTCATCCCAATAGTAGTGTTGTACGTCATGCATAAACTTCCTCCTTTGGTGGTAAGATAAATTGGCAGGTATCACATTACTCACCACAAAATTTGCAAAGTCGGCATACCATGGTAATTTTTCCATTGTTGTCTCTAATATCTCTTCATCCGAGAATGCATCATCAATCTGAATTTCAGGTTGCGCCACATGCTCATTCTCAAGTCGAGATAGGTGGTCGGCCAATTGGTTCTCGCAACCTCTTCTATCTTTGACCTCGAAATCGAACTCTTGCAGCAGCAACACCCATCGAATCAACCTTGGTTTCGCATCCTTCTTTGTCATGAGATACCTAAGAGCTGCATGGTCTGTATGAATGATAACCTTAGTTCCCAATAGATAGGCACGAAACTTCTCAAATGCATACACAATCGCTAGGAGATCTTGTTCTGTCACAGTGTAGTTCCGTTGGGCTTCATTTAGGACCTTACTTGCATAGTAGATAGGATGAAATAATTTTTCCTTTCTCTGACCAAGAACAGCACCAACGGCTATACCACTAGCATCACACATGACTTCGAACGGGAGAGACCAATCTGGTGCTTCCATGATAGGGGCTTCAATGAGTTTTGCTTTGAGGCATCCGAATGCCTTTAAGCAATCTTCATTAAAATCAAACTTCGCATTTTTCTCCAATAGTTTGCACAATGGACTAGCAATTTTGGAGAAGTCTTTAATGAACCGACGATAGAAACCTGCATGGCCGAGAAAACTACGAACTCCTTTCACCGAAATTAGAGGCGGTAGCTTCTCAATAACCTCTATTTTTGCTCGATCAACCTCGATTCCTCTTTCAGAGATTTTGTGCCCAAGAACGATTCCTTCTTTTACCATGAAGTGGCACTTCTCCCAATTTAGCACAAGGTTGAATTCTACACATCTTTGCAACGCCATGCTTAGGTTCGCCAAGCACGCCTCAAAAGACTCACCAACAACTGAAAAATCGTCCATGAATACCTCCAAAGTGTCTTCAACCATCTCAGAAAAAATAGACATCATACAGCGTTGAAAGGTGGCTAGTGCATTACATAACCCGAATGGCATACGTTTGAAGGCAAACGTACCATATGGGCATGTAAACGTTGTCTTCTCTTGGTCTTCGGGGGCAATACAAATCTGATTGTATCCTGAATAACCGTCCAAGAAACAAAACCATCCTTTCCCCGCTAATCGATCTAGCATTTGGTCCATGAATGGCATTGGGAAGTGATCTTTAAGTGTCCAAGAATTCAGCTTTCGGTAGTCCATGCATACTCTCCATCCAGTGATGGGTCTGAGTGGAATAAGCTCATTCTTAGCATTCGCGACCACCGTCATGCCTCCTTTCTTGGGAACACATTGTATCGGGCTTACCCATGTACTATCAGAGATTGGATATACAACTCCTGCGTCTAACCACTTGATAATTTCTTTCTTCACCACTTCTTGCATAGGTGGGTTTAGACGTCTTTGATGCTCAATGGTGGGTGTGCAATTTTCTTAAAGCTGAATTTTATGTGTACAAATCCCTGGTGGAATACCAATAATATCCGCAATGGTCCATCCAATGACTCGTATATACTTGCGTAGAATAGCAATAAAAGCTGCAACTTGTTGCTCACCCAAATCGGCTGCCACAATAACTGGAAGTGTGTTTCCGCTTCCTAAGAATGCGTACTTTAAATGACTTGGCAGCTCCTTCAATTCTAACGTGGGTGGCTCTTCAATAGATGGCTTAGCTGGTGGTGTGGGTCGATTCTTGAGATCAAGGTCCAGCTTCTTGGGAGCATAGCGATATGTCCCTAATCCCAATAGAGCACAAATAGCTTCTTCACAATTTTCAGCATCCTCATTCTCTCCATTCATAAGCACAACCTCCAAAGGGTCATCAATAATTTATTCTTCTTCAAGTAATTCTTTCTCATCATCAAAGAAAATATCAGCCACCGAAAATACACTTAAATCTTTGGGTTGCTTCATTGATTTGCACACATCAAAGCAAACCACTTCGTCATTTATTCAGAATGAAAGCTCATTAGCTCTCAAATCAATAAGCACACTTCCTGTAGCAAGGAAAGGGCGCCCCAAGATTATGGGAACTTCTGAGTCTGCTTCACAATCCAAAATAACAAAGTCTGCCGGAAAGATGAATGAAGAAACCTTCACCAATACGTCAAATAGAATACCAACAGGTCGTTTTACCGACCTATCCGCCATGACGAGCCTCACATTGGTTGGAGTAGGATCACCCAACCCCAACTTCTTGTAGATTGATAATGGCATCAAATTGATGCTGGCTCCTAAGTCACATAATGCTTTGGCAAAATTCAAAGATCCAACGGTGCAAGGAATAGTGAAAGCTCCGGGGTCGACCTTCTTCTGAACTATCGATCGGGTAGCAATTGCACTACAATGATGCACATCTTCTTTCAACTCATAAATTGCTGCCCGCTTCTTAGTCAAAAGATCCTTCATAAATTTCGCATACCCAGGCATTTGTTCAAGTGCCTCCACCAATGGAACATTAATGGTCAGCTGCTTTAACATAGTCATGAATTTGCTGAACTTTGTGTCATCCGCCACCTTCTTCAATCTTTAGGGAAAAGGTGGTGGTGGGTATGGAAGTGTTCTCTCCACGGTTTTCTTCTCCTCTTGCTTCCGTTTTTCAGATTTTTCAGATTGCACAGCACTGGGTGAGGCGTCCTTGTCATCAGGAGTAGGTGCTGCGACATCTTCTCCTTTTGCGTTGTCATCCATGCCCGCAACTTCATCAACCACTTGCTTGCCTTTTGCTGAAGTTTCCAGCACCTTACCACTTCTGGTAGTGATGGCCATGCATGACCCATCATTCCTTGGATTTTGCACAGTATCGCTAGGTAAGGTGCCAGCCTTTCTTTGATTGAGTGCTGCTGAAAGTTGGCTCAATTGCTGCTCTATTTGCTTGATTGAAGTGGAATGAGAATCAACTAATTGTTTCATGGAGGACAAATCATTAATTACCTCCGTAACTCCCGCGCTCGTTGCTTCCACTCCTTTCAATAATTTAGCCATCATGTCTTTCATACTTCCAGAATTAGATGTGGTGGTGTCACGTCTACCAGGGGGAACGTACAAACCACTCTTATCATTCTTGTTCTTCCAACTACCTTGGTCCTTGTTTCCAGATTTATCATAATAGTTCCGACCTTGGTTTCCTTGGGTATTACCTCAGAAACCCCCCTGATTGTTCAAGTAGTTGGCTTCGTCTTCCGAATCAAATTCGTCTCTTCATTTTGACGCAATAGCTTTCACTTTTTTGGTCTTCCCGGATAATAGATGCTTTGTAATAAGATCCATTTGAGTTTTCATGTGCGCCATATCCTGATCACGTTCTTCTTCTCTTCTTCTTTGGTCTGCAGTCATGCAAATAGACAAAGTGGGGCTTGCTACCTCAGAATCCCTGGTATGCCAAGCTCTACTTTGTTTCATCATACGATCCAGCATATTGCTTGCTTGACCAAAGGTGAGGTCCATAAAAGATCCTCCAGCTGCGTTATCCACCACTAGTTTAGTTATTGAATTCAAGGCTCTATATAGTATCTCCATTAGGTGAACATTGGTCATATGATGGTTTGGGCATATCGCTAGCTTTGTCTTGAACCTCTCCCATGTTTCATGAAGAGCTTCAGTGGGAAGCTGACGGAAGTTGCTGATTTCATCTCTCAATTGTGCTCTTTTGGATGGCGGAAAGAATCTTTCTAGGAAAGCATCTCTCAATTGCCTCCAATTTGTAATAGAATCAGGAGTCAGCGCATTCAACCATAGAGTTGCCTCCCCAGACAGAGACAGTGGAAATAGACGTAATCAAATTGCATTCTGACCAACACCAAGATTGTCAAATGACTTGCATGTAGAAATAAAGTTGATGAGATGCATATTCGGATCATCGCCTGCTAGTCCACCAAATAATCCCTTGAGTTGCAATAACTGAATCATGGTGCTTGTGATGTTGAACTTGGCTCCGGGCGCTAATGGTGGTGGAATTATGGATCCAGTGGCTCTGGCACCATCAAGATCATCATCATCATCGTCGAAAGCTGGCTGCATAGGTTGGCGATCATACCTAAACCGTGCTTGTCGACCTCTTCTGTTGATAGGTGTTATAATTTCAGCATCACGCCTTGGGTTTAGTAACTCGTCATCACCTAAATCCTCATCGTCAGGATTTGCTGCTCGCCCAGGGTTATCAATGTTTTGTTGGTGTACTTGAGCGGCAGCAAGAGCAGCTAATCTCGCTTGCTCCTGTTGAGCAGCCATCCTTTCGATTTCTGCTTGTGCTTCTATTCTGCCAATACATTGTGGTTCAGGATTAATAGGTAATAACGGTTGACCAGAACTTCAAGTATGGGGCATGCACTAAATAAAAACCTGCAGTAAACAAAAACAAAAACTAAAAGTAAAAGTACAAGAATCTTTGACCAAAGGGTCTAGTAATTATCACGAACTTGATTGACACTCGTATTCCCTGGCAACGGCGCCAATTTTTGATAACGCTCAATCTACAGCTCTCGTGGGAGTGTAAAGCGGTCGTTAACAAATATACAACCCAACCTGGGTTGGGTATCGATCCCACAGGGAATAGCTTGGCCAATAAGTAAGCAAAATTACTAAACTTTTGGTGCAAGTCTCAAAAAAGGGGGGAGTCTTGTCGTGCGAGTAATGTAAATAAAACAATGAAGTAAAAGCTGAAAATAGCAAAGTAAAAAGAGAAGGATTGTTACGTAAGTTGTAAACAATGAGAATTGAAGCGTTGGGGTTATGTCCACCTCCTGAGTTATACGTCTCTATTGACTATGAGTGTGTAGAATTCCGACATGCATGTGCTTATAGAGAATTGTATTCGATGGTAAATCCAGGCGTCTTTCGACCTATTCGAGGATTATTTCACTTTAACTCTTTCGAGCTTAAAGCGTGTCTAACGGTACGAATTCTCCAAGAGGTTAATCCAGTTACGGCACTAACTTTTTAATACGGGATGGGACCCTACTACCTTGACATTATCTCTTTTCCAGACAAATAACCTTTCTTTCGAACAAGTTAAATGTTATACTGGTGTATTCTTGCGTTTGCAACCACAAAGAATGTAGATTAAGATGAAGAGGATAATGATATAAGCAGCATACGTGTCACGAACTCACAAACTCACAGCAATAGATAGTATCTCAGTTGGCTTCCATAACCCCAACAGAGAAGTTTAGTTACCCATGAATGCGAAGGAGATCACGATTGACATTGTTGTTATACCACAAGATTGATTAATTTCGTGTAGCACAAGTGGTAGGCGTTTAGGCGTGAATTCCTAGGCAAAGTAACGATTCTCTTGTTGCGGAAATTAAGAATAAATGAATAGAAGAAGAAAAATAGAATTAATGGGAAGATTAGAAGAGTTGTAATTGATGGAAGAATTAGAATTGTTAATTGAAGTGTGTATATTTTTTTCTTTTTTAAAGATTATTAAAAATCTCTAGCATGATAGGGTATTTATAATACCCATATCCTAGTCCTACTAAGTTAATCAAATATCTAACCAAATCCTACTAAACAAATGAAATACTTAACCCAATTGTACTAGGTTAATGTAATATTCTCCTAATCCAAATAAACAAATGAAATACTTAACCCAATTGTACAAGGTTAATGTATCATTATCCAAATCCAACTAAGTTATTGCAAGTCCCCAAAGTTTTCAGAAATACTGTTTTAGCCCGGGACAGATTTTCCATGTATCAATTTTTGGTCCTTTAGGCGTTCAATCTCCCTTTCCTTCCTTCGTGAGCTTTCTTTGGCGTCAAGTAAGCCATAAAATGCTGATTTCTGCATCATTTATACCTGAAATTTGCTAATCATGTTCGTTAGCTAACTTACAGGAAAAAGGACTAAAAATGCATGAAATATATAATTTGTTCTCAAAACTTGGCTAAAATATGGGCAAAATCTAGTGCTATAGGCGGTAAATTCGCCTATCAAGGCAATAGACAAGGCAAGGCCAATGTAAATCTAGGCAATGGACAAGGCAAGGCCTATGCTATGTCCTTTGTTCTTTGAATCTACAATGCCATAGCATAGGCGCCACCTATGCCAATGCCTTTGCTCTCTGAATCGACAATGTCATAGCATAGGCGCCGCCTATGCTCAACTAGGCAAAGCATTAGGCACCGCCTAACCTTCCAAAATCTCTAAAAACTTTTCTTTTTGCTCATCTAACCTTGCAAGATCATATTCCGAATCCATCACCAAGTAAGTTCTTCTTTTATATTTCGTAAGGGTTACAATACTATGCTTATAATGATTTGTTAGATCTTAAATTGGTTTTGGTGATATGAATGTGGTTGATTTGTATGATACATCTGGTTGAGTGAAAGAGTACGTATGGGTATTCTTGACTTAGTTCCAACTTGTATTTGATTTTGATACACTGTCATACTTTTGTGAAATTGACATGGTGAAGTTAATTGCATAAACTTCAAAATTGAATGCTTGAATATTTAATGACTCGTTCATCCAGATAAAGATCATGATTGAATACAAGCATGAGATGTTGTGATTATTTCTATACCATAACTTGATTCGATCTCTATGTAGTAGTCTTGTTCAAAAAGTGCATCAATCCAAACATGAAAGTATAGTCAAGATTACATGAAATAGAGTTGGAAAGGATAGTTAAGATGACATGAAAGTATGACTGTGCTAAAATGTGTTGTTGGAATATATTGTCTATACGTATGTCGATGAAGTCTGAGTAATCAACATCACTCACATAATTAGTTTGTACCAACAAATTAAGTGTGGGGTGGTGCCACTATTACTTGTTTGTCAATTGAATCTTCCGAGATGAATCTAACATAACTCTATTAGGATCTCAGGTAGGATGGCCTCAAAAAGGACGATAAGAAAAACAAAAAGTGTCCACCTCACAAAAAGGTCAGAAAAGGGGAAGAAAAAAGCAAGTTGGGTCCTCCTCGCTACAAATACCGCGACGCACTTTTGGGATCAAGTGGGGTACATTTTGAGGAACTTCTGAGGATGAAGACTCTGATAATGATTCTGATGCAGGGGGTATGACCCCAGACATAGAGGAGGAGTCCGACTAATCAGGTTCTTCTTATTTATTTTACCACTGAGGGTAGTGTGTACCGTCTAAGTATGGGGTGCTGGTATTTGTATGCTATACTTCTTTGTCTGCATTTACATTTATTTATGTTTATTTGTTCGTTTGGTTTAGTGTAAAAAAATTTTTAGATTTTATTTTGCATGAAATTGTTCTGATAGGCAGCATGGTATTATGACAAGAGTTTGTGATAAAATCATTACTATTGAGACGTTTAGGCTCTAAGTGTGACTCACTATGTGATAAGTGTGTGGTTTAATTCTTTCATCTATTGGGGTCAAGAGTCTATACTGCTCCCAATAAAGTTGACCATGTGCCTTGTGTGTGTGAGATTATAGTATATTCTGTGTTTGTGACTAATGCTAGAACTTGCCCGGTGTGTATGTAAAGCGAAATAAAGAGTGTTAGTTTAGGAGATGATTTAGGCATTTCTTTGGCAACCTATACTTGTTTACCTTCTTTTTACCTACCCGTGAATATTATCTTAGTTAACCCCCTTTGAGCCTTTAGCCTATTTTCTTTAACAGCCTTATATGTAAGCCTACTCCATTTTTTTTCAAGACCATAATTTGATCCAAATTCCTAAGTGCTTTAAATTGTAAAGTCATGTGACAAAATAAGAGGAAATTAGGTAAGAGTGATGCCTTATAATGTATCGGTACTTGAATTTGTTATGAAAAAGAGTGGCTATCATAGAGGTGTGTTATAAAAAAAGAGAGAGAAGAAAAGAAAAAGAAATAGAAAAACAAAAAGATAAATTATGTTTATGATTAAATAAAAAGATAGTTATGTTTGAATGGAAAAATAGGTGAAAAGGGGTGATAGATGAAAGATAGGTAGCAGAGTTGATTAAAAGAGAGTGTTAATGGCATAATGTGATGTAGTAAAGCGCTTAGGAACATAGTCACTATTTCTGGCCAAAATAGTCCTACTTGTCCCTTAGCCTACATTACAACCTGTAAAAGACCTATTTGATCCTAAGCTTAGCATTATGATATTAGTGGAGCATTACACTAAGGGCAAGCCTATGGTCATCAGTTGCAACATATGAATTCTTTGTGAGAGTGAGAGCAAGGAAAATCTTATACCCATGTTTCGAAAAATGCAATACTTGTGAGTTATTATGGTTAATATCTTATGTGAGACACACATGGTTGATGAGTTTTGGGTAGTTTGTATTATTCTTTGTGCCTTAACTTGTGGATACGAATTAGCCATCATCACGAGTGTATGTTAGAGGTTAAATTGTTTCTAGTAGTAATCAGAAAACTACTCTTTGTTAATGATTGTCGTGCCTGTCTTGATGAATATTTTGTGTTGTTACTGTGAAACCCTAAGTAGATGTTTATATGGACATGATATTTTATTTGAGGATGAACAAAGGCTTTAAGTGTGGGGTGTTGATGTTAGGCGTATTTACACGCCCAAAGCACCTTAATAACCCATATTTTAGCTAAGTTTTGAGGACAAAATATATAATTCCTGCACTTTTAGTCCTTTTTCCTGTAAGTGAGCTAACCAACGTGATTAGCAAGTTTTCAGGTATAAATGATGAAGATTTCAGCATTTTGTGGACTGTTGGACGCCAAAGGAAACCTCAACGTAAGAAGGACGGCAGCTTCTGGAAACTGGTGGACTGAAAGTGATGCATGGAGAACTTGTCCTGGGCAAAAACAGTATTTCTAAAGACTTGGGGATCAGCAGTAACTTAGTAGGATTAGGACAAGGATAAAAGCCCTATTTCAGTAGGACAAGGATAAAAACCCTATTTCAGTAGGACTAGTACAAGGGTGTTATAAAAACCCTTATTTGCTGAATTTTTCAGCATTCAATTCAATCCAATTCATCCCATCCTATTATCTATTCAATTCTATTTTTCGACATTTAGTTCTTCACGTTACTTTCTGACAGAGAAAGCACGGCTCTTGTGACCAACGCGAGATCATTCTAGTTTTGATATGATGATGATGTTTATGGTGATCTCCGTTGCACTCATGAGTAGCTAAAATTCTCTGTTAGGGTTATGGAAGCCTTTTGATAATACTATCTATTTCTATGAGTTTGGGAATTCTTGATACGTATGCTACTTATATCATTACTCTCTTCAACTTAATTGAATTCTTGTGGTTGCAAACATATAGAATACGCCAGTATAGCATTAACTTGTTCGAAACAAAAGTTACATGTCTGGAAAAGAGAGAATGACAAGGAAATAGGGATACCAACCCCTGTTTAAAAGTTAGTGTCGTAACTGGATTAACCTCTTGGAGAATTCGTACCATTAGATACTCTTTAAGCTCGAAAGAGTTAAAGTGAGATAATCTTTGGTGGTCGAAAGACGCTAGGATTTACCATAGAATACGAATCTCTATAAGCACATGCATGTCTGAATTCCACATAACTCATAGCCAATAGATACGTAAAACTCATAAGGTGGACATAACCCTAACTTACAATTCTCATTGATTGAAATTTTACTAAACATTCCGCTTTTACTTTGCTATTTTGGTAATTTTACTTCACGCGTAAAATCCCCCCTTTTTTCCGCAGAACTTTCACCAAAAGTCTACTAATCGTTGCATACTTAGTGACCGAGTATTCCCTGTGGGATTCAACACCTAACCCAGTTGGGTTCTATATTTGACAGCAACCGCTTACACTCTTACGAGAGCTGTAGTTTGAGTGTTATCAGTGGACTGACGGAATACTACTGAATTATGTTAACTAACTAAGTACTTCTGAGGTCTGAACTAAATGTTGTGACTGATTTTTTGAGTAGTACTGAGTTTTCCTGAGTTCTGTAATAGATTGAATTCTACTGATAGTGACATAGCTAGTACTATTCTATGACTGACCAGGGCTCTAGGTAAATAGCTAAATTATAGGGTATTGAATACCCCCAGGACTTGATAGCATAAATTATAAGACATGACACAATCTTGAAATATGATAGCTAATTACTTGAGCATCATTCATCCATTGGGACATTCTAGCAAACACTTCCATGGCATGAACTTGAATACATGCTAACATGATATACTTTCACTATTAAACTCACATGAGCAATTCAACCAACACTTGGAGGACATATTATGTACACATAATATTAAACTACATGCATGCATCATAATTTCAAATACCAATAATTTCATATGCATCTTGCAATTAAATCATGAACTCAAAACCCCATTAACATGGTAATCATGAGTATATTCAAATCTAATCATGAAATTCATCAAACTCATTAACTTGTAGTTAAAAAGGGTTCTTGAACTCCAAGGGTGGAAGGAAACCCTTGAATGAACACTTGACATACCTTGGTTGCTAATTCTTGAATAATGATGGTGAAATCTTAAAGCTTGAGTTTGAAATTTGATCTCCTAGGGTTTTTGTTCTTAAGTAATTTTTGAATAGAGAATGAATTTTGCCTTGAAATAGGCTTAATTTCATATTTTACGACTGATAACCGTGGTTAAAAAACCCAAATACCTTTGAGGAATGCGACTTTTGAATTATTGAAAACTAATTTAGCGACGTACATACCGACATGCCATATCATTGGATCGATGCGATGGCCAACACACCATGTTGAGTCCACATCGGTTCACTAAAATTTACACTGGGGAGCTGGAGGAAAATATTCATCATCGCGATAGGCGATGCAGAGCGTTGAGATCACGTCGATAAACTCATTTGGACTTCCAAACGTGCCTCAAACGAAGTCTAAAAAAATTGAAACTTGTCCGAGGAAACCTACTGACATGCCTAATCATGATTAATCCTAAAGATTGACATTTTAAGATCATAGAGTTCCTAAAATACAGTTACCAACTTTTGAAGGCTAAAATGACACTAAGTCTAAATACTTGGCTAAAATGTTCTAAGTTTGGGACCCCTTTACAAGATTTAAAGGACTGAGTTGAGCTAAGAATTTTGCGGGGTCTTACAATATCTTCCCGTTGGGAACATTCATCATCGAATATGACTAACTGAGCTAAGAATACTGATAGACTGAATTCATGTACTGATCATGCCCAACTGAAACATTATTTCATGACTGACATTACTGACATACTAAAATTTCATATTGAACATGCTTATATGATACATGAATGCATGACTGAAATTGCTGATAAGCTGAGTCTCTTATACTAAACATGCATATCTGATAAATGAATATCTGATAGAACTGACTCATAAAAGTATGACCGGATATGCAATAGCAACTGATACCAATTTTATAAGCAAAATCTGAACATGAACTGAGTAAGTTTATAGCGAACTGTTACCTTAAGATGAGTTTGAGTTTATGGATAAGAGGTGAGGATACTTGATCTGCATGTCTTCTTCTGCTTCCCACGTGGCTCCCTCAATGAAATGATTCTGCCTAAGAACTTTGACTAGTGGGACTTCTTTGTTCCACAGTATGTGGATCTGAAAATCAAGGATTTCGACTGGAATATCTTAATAAGAGAGGATGTTTTAAATATGTACACCCTCTGTAGGGACTACGACTATTGGTTCACCTATGATTTTCTTAAGCAAGGAAACATGGAACACTGGATGTACTAAAGCTATGTCTGAAAGTAACTCAAGCTCATAAGCTGCCTTTCCAAAATGGCTGAGAATTTAGTAAGGAACAACATATCGGGGACTGAGTTTCCCTTTCTTGACAAACCTCCTCTCTCCTTCCATAGGAGAGATTTTCAAATACGCACAATCATAAATCTTGAACTCGAGATCCTTTATGCGCATATCTATATATGATTTTTGTTGGCTCTGAGCTGTCTTGATCCTTTCCCTGATCAATTGAACTCTATCTAAGGTATCAAATGCCAAGTCAGGCCCTACAACAGTGGCCTCACCCACTTTAAATCAACTGATGGGAGACCTATATCTCCTACCATAAAGAGCTTCAAACGGGGCCATCTAAATGATAGAATGATAGTTGTTGTTGTATGCAAACTAAATCAAAGGCAAGTGGTCATCCCAACTACTTTTAAATTCAATCGCACACGCTCACAGCATATCCTCTAAAGTCTGGATGGTCCTCTCTGCCTAACCATCTATTTGGGGATGAAAGGTTGTACTGAGATGAACTCAGGTACCAAGACCCTTTTGGAAGGCTTTCTAAAAATGAAAGGTGAACTGTGTACCTCTATCTAAAATAATTAACAAAGGAACACTATGTAATATTACTAACTCCCTAACATAGAGCTTCACATAATCCTCGGATGAATAAAAGGTATGGACTGGTAGAAAATAAGCTAATTTGGTTATCCTGTCTATAATGATCCAAACTGAATCATGCTGACAACTAGTATGAGGCAAACCCATCACAAAATCCATGTTCACCTCTTCCTATTTCTAGGTGGGAATACTGAACTCCTGCATGGACCCACTAGGCTTCTGAAGCTCAATCTTAACCTGCTGACATGTTGAGCACTTAACTACAAATTTTGCAATGTCTCTCTTTATCCTAGTCCACCAATAAATGTTCCACAAATCATGGTACATCTTAGTGGACCCTGGATGAATAGAGTAGCGCATACCATGCGCTTCTACTAGAATTTGCTGCCTTAAGTCATCTACACCTGGCACACATAGCCGACCCTAGCAACGCAAACTCTTCTCACAAGAATCTGACCACTGGAACTTGACCTTCTTCTGAGTTAATCTGGACATAGGGGATGCAATAGATAAAAATCCCTCAACAAACCATCAATAATAGCCAGCCAAGCCCAATAAACTCTGGATATCTGACGAAGAGATGGGTCTAGGCCATTTTCTTACTTCTTTGATCTTTTGGGGATCAGCTCTAATTCCATCACCAGAAATGATATGGCCGAGGAAAGCTACTGTCCTTTGCTAAAATTAGCACTTACTAAATTTGGAAATAACTAATGTTTCTGAGAGTTTGTAATACTATTCAGAGATTGTCTACATGATCATGCTCACTTCGGGAGTAAACAAGAATGTCATCTATGAAAACTATGATGAACATATCCAAGTAATGCTTAAACACGCAGTTCATAAAGTCTATGAAAGTTTTTGGGAAATTGGTAAGACCAAATGACATAACTAAGAATTTGAAGTGACCATACCATGTTCTGAAAGCTATTTTCAGAAAGTCACATTCCTTGAATTTGAGTTGATGATAGCCTGATCTGAGGTCTATCTTAAAAAAATAACTAGCACCCTGAAATTGGTCAAACAAGTAATTTATTCTAGAAAGTGGATACTTGTTCTTGACCGTAGCTTTATTTAGCTAATGGTAGTCAATACACATTTTCAGGGAACCGTCTTTCTTACGCATGAATAGAAATGGTGCACCTCATGGGGACATACTGGGTCAGATGAATCCCTTATCTAAGAGATCCTTCAACTATTCTTTTAACTCCTTGAGTTCTGCAAGTGCCATCCTATATGGTGGAATAGAGATGGGTTGTGTATCTGGAAAAAGATCGATTCCAAAATCAATTTCCCTCTCGAGAGGAACTCCAGGAAGATCTTCCGGAAACATATATAGAAATTCACATGCTACTGATATTAACTCAAGAGTAGGGGTTTATGAACTAGAATCTTGGACTCAAATAAGATGGTAGACACATCCCTTAGATATCATTTTCCTTTCCCTTTGGTAGGAAATAAGTTGACCCCTAAGTGCTGAAGTACTACCCCTCTACTCTAGGATGGGCTCATTTAAAAATTGAAACTGGACAATTCTATTCCTGTAGTCGACTGAGGCATATAGCAGGAATGAAGCCAATCTATGTTGAGAATTACATCAAAATCGGTCATCTCTAATTCAACTAAGTCTGATGAAGTGACTTTCTGAGATATCATAATCGGACAGTTCCTATATAGTCGTTGGTATATGATAGATTTACCTACTGGGGTAGAGACTAAGAAAGGCTTTGTTATGATTTCGGGACTAACTCTGTAGTCAACAGCTATATAAGAAGCAATAAAGGACAAAAAAACTCTTGGATCTAGAAAATCATAAACATGTAAATGGAAAACTTGTAACATACCAGTGACCATATCAGGAGAACTTTTCTAATCCTGTCGGGACAAAAAAAACATAGTTTATTTGGGCATTGCCTACTGGATGTGGCACCCTGCTAATTTGGGTGACCGAACTGAGCTGGGGGACAGTTATACTATCCCTAGCAGCCTGACTAGGGACAATCTCTGACTCTGTGACCTGGCATGCCACACTTGAAACACATATCATTGTATGATTTACAGATACTCTGGTAATTTCTGCCACATTTCTGACTAGGGGATTAGTTTGGGCGCTGCTGACAATACCCTGAGGTTTAGGACCTAGTGCCCTATCTCTATTGACGTCTAATGGAGAACTGGCTAAGAATAAAACTGGAACTGATGATTTCAGGCAGAATTGAGACTGATTTCCACCCTCTAACTTAGGTTGAGCAAAGTTTAAACTACTTTTTTTCTCTCTCATGTTCTCTCTTTCCTTCTCCATATTCTTGGCCTCTTCTATCTGCTGAACATGGACCATGAGCTTGGATATGTCCATTTCCTTAATCAGCATTGCGGTCCTACACTTATTTACCATACTGTTAGATACCCTAAACATAAACTTACTCAACTTTGCTCTGCTATCTAATACCATATGAGGCGCGTATCTAGATAGTTGAGTAAACTTGAGAGGATACTCTTTCACTATCATGTTTCCCTACTTCAGATTAATAAATTCTAAAACCTTCACTTCCCACAACTCCATTGGGAAGAACCTATCCAAAAAAGTAGTGGCAAACTCCTTCCATTCTATAGGCCCTGATCTGCAGCCCTTTTTGCTTTCCACTATTTGAACCATGAGTGAGCAACATCCTACACTGATATGAACCTAGCTCAGCACTCTCACTAGCTGTCACCCCTGTGACCTTCTGCACCTAATCAAGAAATACCTGTGGGTCCTCATCTGACTTAGACCCAGTAAAAGATGGAGGGTTCATTCGGGTAAAGTACCAAATTCTAGCAGCAGTAGTATTGGCCACTGGGTTAGTTGGAAAGGTAGATGAGTGTTTATTCTAGGCTACCATAGAATGATTTAGGGTAGTGAAAGCTACTCTGAATTCAGCGTGGGAGATATATTCATCCAGGGGATCTAGATGGATGGGCTGAGGTGTTGGATGATTGATGTTGGGCATATTTACACGCCTAAACACCATAATTTACCCATTTTATAGCTAAGTTTTGAGGATAAAATATATAATTCCTGCACTTTTAGTCCATTTTCCTGTAAGTGAGCTAACCTATGTGATTAGCATGTTTTTCAGGTATTAACGATGAAGATTTCAGCACTTTGTGGACCCTTGGGCAGCAAAGGAAAACTTCACGTAAGAAGGAAGGCAGCATTTGGAAGCTTGTGGACTGAATGTGATGCATGGAGAATCTGTCCCGGGCAAAATCAGTATTTCTTAATACTTAGGGGTGCAGCAGTAACCTAGTAGGACTAGGACAAGGATGTTATAAAAACCTTATTTGCTGAATTTTTCAGCATTCATTCATTCGATTATTATTCATTCGACTTGGGATTATTGAGTTTACAGAATCTGTAAGTTTTAAGACAGGGAAACATGGCAAACACATAAGCAACGAGGAGAGCAAAATCGTCAATCCCTTTTGACGCCAATCTCATCCCCAACGTGAGATTATTCTAGGTTTGGTATGATGATGATGTCTATTGTGATCTCCATTGTAGTCATGAGTAGCTAAACTTCTCTGTTAGGGTTATGGAAGTCTTATGAGATACTATCTATTACTATGAGTCTATGAATTCTTGATGTGTATGCTACTTATATCATTACTCTCTTCGTTTTAATTTAATTCTCATGGTTGCAAACATAGAGAACATGCCATTATAGCATTAACTTGTTCGAGAGACAAGTTATAAGTTTGGAAAAGAGAGTGTGACAAGGAAATAGGGCTACCGACCCCTATTTACACATTAATGCCTTAACCGGATTAATTTCTTGGAGAGTTCGTACCATTAGTTATACGCTTTAGGCTCGAGAGAGTTAAAGTGAAATAATCCTTGATGGTTGAGAAACACTAGGATTTACCATTAGAATACGAATCTCTATAAGTGCATGCATGTCTAAATTCCGCATTACTCATAGTTAATAGATACGTAGAACTCATAAGGTGGACATAACCCTAACTTATTATTCTCTGTGATTAAATCTTACTAAACAAAGTATTCCGTTGTTACTTTAACAATAGTAATTCACGCCACAATTAAATCTCCCTTTTCCGTGAAATTTTCAACCAACAGTCTACTAATAGTTACAACACTTAGTGACCAAGTATTCCCTGTGGGATTCGACACCCAACCCAGTTGGGTTCTATATTTAACATCGACCGCTTACACTTTCTAACGAGAGCTGTAGTTTGGGCGTTATCAAATTTTGGCTCCGTTCCTGGGGAATACGGTTGTCAACTAAGTTTGTGATAGTTACTAGACCTTTTGGTCAAAGATTTTCGAATTTTACTTTTTGTCTATTGTTTTTGTTTTATTCAGGTTTTGTTCAGTGCATGCCAAATACTCGAAGTTCGGGTCAGCCATTATTACCCATAAACCCTGAACCGCAACTTATTAGCAGGGTGAAGGCGCAATGAGACATTAAAAGAAGGGTTGCTCAACAGGAGCAGGCTAGATTAGCTGTATTGGCCGCTGCTCAAGTGCATCAACAGAATATTGATAACCCAGGGTGAGCAACAAATCTTGATGATGAGGACCTGGGTGATGATGAGTTACTAAATCCAAGGAGTGCAGATGAGGTGGCAGCGCCTGTGAACAGGAAAGATCATCAAGCTAGAGTGAGACCTGACCGCCGAGCTGCGCAGGTTCCTTTTGAAGATAATGATGATGATCTGGATGGAGCTGGTGCCACAGGGGCTATTATTCCTCCACCCTTGGCACCTGGAGCCAAGTTCAATATCACTAGCACCATGATTCAACTATTGCAACTCAAGGGGTTATTTGGCAAACTTGCAGGCGATGATCCGAATATGCATCTGATAAATTTTATATTCACATGCAAGTCATTCGATAATCCAGGCATTGGACAGAATGCAATTCGGCTGCGCTTATTTCCATTGTCTCTATCTGGGGAGGCAACTCTATGGTTGAACGGGCTAACTCCTGATTCTATTACTAATTGGAGGCAATTAGAAGACGTTTTCCTAGAAAGGTTCTTTTCGCCATCCAAGAGAGCACAGTTGAGAGATGAGATCAGCAATTTCCAAAAGCTTCCAACTGAAGCTCTCCACGAAACATGGGAGAGGTTCAAGAAGAATCTTATGCGGTTCCCAAATCATCATATGACCAATGTCCACTTGATGGAGATATTATACAGGTCTTTGAATTCGGCGACTAAGCCAGTGGTTAATAATGTTGCAGGAGGGTCATTTATGGACCTTACTTTTATACAGGCAAGTGATATGCTAGATCGTATGACAAAGCAGAGCAGATCTTGGCATACCAGGGATTCTGAGGTAGCAAGCTCTACTATATCTATTGGCATGACTGCAGAACAAAGGCGAAGAAAAGAGGAACGTGATCAGGATATGGCGCACATGAAAACACAGATGGACCTTCTTACCAAGCATTTATTATCAGGGAAGACCAAAAAAGTCAAAGCTGTCATATCATAGGGAAGAGATGAATTAGATTCTGAGGAGGAGGTGAACTACCTGAAAAATCAGGGGGGTTTCCAAGGCAATTCCCAAGGAAACCAAGGTCGAAACTATTATGATAAATCTGGAAACAAGGACTGTGATCAAGGTAGTTGGAAGAATAAAACTGACAGGAGTGGTTTGTATGTTCCTTCTGGAAATCGTGAGGCCGTGGCGTCTGGCTCTGGGAAGATGTCCATGGAAGATATGATTATTAAGCTGTTGAAAGGAGTGGAGGCAACCAATACGGGAGTAAATGAGGTAAAGAATGATTTGTCATCAATAAATCAATTGGTTGACTCGCATTCCACTTTAATAAAACAGCTGGAACAACAATTGAGTCAACTTTCAATGGCATTCAATCAAAGAAAGGCTGGCACTTTACCTAGTGACACTGTGCAAAATCCAAGAAATGACGGATCATGTATGGCTATTACTACCAGGAGTGGTAAGGTGTCGGAGAATCCATCCAAGGGCAAGCAGGTGGTTGATGATATAGTAGTTAATGTTATTGATGCAGAATGTGAAGATGCCGAAGAAGCTGAAGAGAGTGTTCATGACATTACCCTTAGACGTCTGCAGCCCGAAAAGATTGATAATCGAAAGCAAGATAAAAAGGAAGCGGTGGAGAAAACTATTCCTCTTCCACCACCACCTTTTCCTCAGAGACTAAAGAAGAAAGCTGATGATACCAGGTTCAGTAAATTTATGACTATGTTAAAGCAGCTGACTATTAATGTTCCTTTGGTAGAGGCGCTGGAACAGATGCCTGGGTACGCAAAATTCATGAAGGACCTTTTGACAAAGAAGCGGACAGCAAGTTATGAGTTGGCAGATAATGTTCATCATTGCAGTGCAATCGCTACAAGATAGTTAGTTCAGAAGAAGGCAGATCCTGGTGCTTTCACTATTCCTTGCACTATTGGATTTTTGGATTTTGCCAAGGCATTATGCGATTTGGCGGCGAGCATCAATTTGATGCCGCTATCCGTTTACAGGAAGTTAGGGTTGGGTGATCCTACACCAACCAATATGCGGCTCATGATGACAGATAGGTCAGTAAAATGACCTGTTAGTATCTTATATGATGTATTGGTGAAGGTTTCCACCTTCATTTTTCATGCAGACATTGTTATTTTGGATTGCGAGGTAGATTCTGAAGTTCCCATAATCTTGGGACGCCCTTTTTTTGCAACAGGAAGTGTGTTTATTGATTTAAGAGCCAATGAGCTTTTATTTCGGATGAATGACGAAGTGGTCCATTTTGATGTATGCAAATCAATGAAGCAGCCCAAAGATATGAATGTGTTCTCTGTAACTGATGTTTATTATGATGATGAGAAAGAATTATCTGTAGAGAAGCAGCTTATTGTTGATACATTGGCGGCTGTGCTTATTAATTTTATGTGTGAAGGTGTTAAAGAGTATGAAGCTACTATTTGTGCTCTAACAGGTATAGGCTCCTATTCTCATGCTCCTAAGAAGCTGGATCTGGATCTTAAAAATCGACCTTCACCACCAGCAAAGCCATCCATTGAAGACCCACCCGTGCTAGAATTAAAAGAGCTGTCCAGTCACCTGAAATATGCATTTTTGGGAAGTAGTGATACACTTTCGGTTATTGTCGCAGCGGATTTAGGTGAACATCAGGTTGCAGCTCTCATCTCTATTTTGAGGAGATACAAGAGAGCCATCGGTTGGACTATCGCTGATATTATTGGTATCCCACCTGGGATATTTATGCACAAGATTCAGCTTGAAGAAAATTGCATACCCACTACTGAGCATCAAAGACATTTGAATCCACCTATGCAAAAGGTGGTGAAGAAAGAAATTATTAAGTGGTTAGATGCAAGGGTAGTGTATACAATCTTCGACAGTAAATGGGTGAGTCCGGTACAGTGTGTGCCCAAGAAAGGGGGCATGACGGTAGTTGCAAATGAAAAGAATGAGCTAATTCCACTCAGACCTGTCACATGGTGGATAGTGTGCAAGGACTACCGGAAGCTGAATTCGTGGACGCTTAAGGATCACTTCCCAATGCCATTCATGGACCAAATGCTTGATCGATTGGCAGGGAAAGGGTAGTTTTGTTTCTTAGATGGTTATTCCGGCTATAATCAGATTTGTATTGCTCCTGAAGATCAACAAAAGACAACGTTTACATGCACATATGGTACATTTGCCTTCAAACGCATACCATTTGGGCTATGTAATGCACCCGCCACTTTTCAGCATTGTATGATGTCTATTTTTTTTTTATATGGTTGAAGACACCTTGGAGGTGTTCATAGACGATTTTTCAGTTGTGGGTGAGTCGTTTGAATCGTGCTTGGCGAACTTGAGTATGGCGTTGCAGAGATGTGTTGAATTCAACTTGGTGCTAAACTGGTAGAAGTGCCATTTTATGGTTAAGGAAGGCATTGTTCTTGGGCATTAAGTCTCCAAAAGAGGAATTGAGGTTGATCGGGCCAAGATCAAAGTTATCGAGAAACTACCACCTCCAATTTCTATAAAGGGAGTCCGTAGTTTCCTTGGTCATGCAGGTTTTTATCGAAGGTTTATTAAAGACTTCTCCAAGATTGCTAGTCCATTATGCAAACTTTTGGAGAAGGATGCAAAGTTTGACTTCGGTGAAGATTTCTTGAAAGAATTTGAATTCCTCAAAGGGAAGCTAGTTGAAGCTCCTATCATTGTAGCGCCTGATTGGTCTCTACCATTTGAAGTTATGTGTGATGCAGGCGGGGTAGCTTTGGGTGCTGTACTTGGTCAGAGAAGATAAAGGTTATTCCATCCAATCTACTATGCAAGCAAGGCCTTGAATGGAGCCCAGAAGAACTATACCGTCACGGAACAAGAGCTTCTAGCGGTTGTTTATTCTTTTGAAAAGTTCTGTACGTACTTGTTGGGAACCAAAGTGGTGGTTCATACAGATCATGCTGCTCTGAGATATTTAATGGTAAAGAAGGATGCTAAGCCAAGGCTAAGTCGGTGGGTGTTATTGCTGCAAGAATTTGACTTTGAGGTAAAAGATAGAAAAGGTTGCGAAAACCAAGTAGCTGATCATCTATCTAGACTTGAGAATGAGCACATAGCGCAGCCCGATCTTGAGATTGATGATGTATTTCCCGATGAAGAGATCCTAGACACGATGGTGGAAGAGTTACCGTGGTACGCAGACTTTGCGAACTACGTGGTAAGTAATGTGATGCCTGAGAATCTCTCTTTTCATCAAAAGAGGAAGTTCATGCATGATGTGAAACACTACTTCTAGGATGAACCATATCTTTTTCGACGATGTGCGGATGGTTTTATTAGGCGATGCATATCTCATGCGGAGGTGCATAGCATATTGGAAGCAAGTCATGCTTCCCAAGTTGGGGGTCACCATGCAGGTGATCGGACAGCTAGGAAGGTATTGCAAAGCGGCTATTATTGGCCTTCATTATTCAAGGATGCCTATGATTTTGTGAGAAGATATGATCAGTGTCAGAGGCAAGGCGCGATTTCAAAGCATCATGAGATGCCCATGTCTAAGGTTCTTGAAGTAGAGCTATTTGATGTGTGGGGTATTGATTTCATGGGCCCATTTGTGAGTTTGTTTGGGATGAAATATATCCTAGTTGCTGTGGATTATGTATCCAAATGGGTCGAAGCAGTAGTGCTGGCTGATAATGAAGGTAAGCGTGTTGTAGCATTCTTGAAGAGAAATATCTTCTCTCGTTTTGGGGTACCACGTACCATTATAAGCGATGGAGGATCACACTTTTGCAACAAGCTGTTCAGAGCCGTGTTGGTGAAATATGAGGTCAAGCAACATAAGGTAGCCACACCTTACCACCCACAAACTAGTGGGCAGGTAGAGGTTTCTAATCAGGAGATCAAGCTGATCCTTGCTAAGACTGTAAATGCTAGTAGGAAAGATTGGTCTCGAAAGCTAGACGATGCCTTATGGGCTTATAGGATTGCGTTCAAGACACCAATTGGCATGTCCCCGTACCAACTAGTTTATGGGAAGGCCTGTCACTTTCCAATTGAGCTCGAACATAAAGTATTGTGGGCGTTGAAGCGGCTTAATTTGAATTGGGATGATGCTAGTAATCTGAGATTGGAGCAACTGAATGAGATGGATGAATTCCGTCTACATGCGTATGAAAGATCAGACCTCTACAAGGAACGGATGAAAAAGTATCATGATCGTCGGATTATCCAACGAAACTTTCAGAAGGGTGATATGGTACTTCTTTTCAACTCTAGACTGAAGCTATTTCCAGGTAAGCTGAAGTCTAAATGGTCTGGTCCGTTCAGAATTAGCCAAGTCTATTCGTCTGGAGTAGTAGAGTTAGAAGACAATAATGGTGGTGCCTTTAAGGTGAATGTCCAATGAGTGAAGCCATATATCGGTCCTCTTGACTCGATAAAATACATGGCCACCATCTATCTCGACGAAGTCTAAGTACTCGAGATAACTATGTCGTGCTGCGACAATAAATCAAGCACTACATGGGAGGCAACCCATCGTTTCTAATCGTTTTGTTTTACTAGGAGGCGTTTTTGTTAAATAAAAATCCAAAAAGAAGAGTCGAGCCACGACCAAAACTAAGGCGCTTGGTGGGAGGCAACCCATCGTTCTAATCATTTTTGTTGTTTTTGAGTAAGTGTAGGTGCAAGATGTATAAAGGATGAGATTGGTCTCAAATTTTGATTTAGAAGTGTGCCATGTTAAAGGTGGTAAGTTAGGAATGAAGGAGCAAAGGCTATCGGTTAGGCATTGCCTATGCAAAACTAGGCAATGGTAAAGGCAAGGCCTATACAAATCTAGGCAACGGACAAGGCAAGGCCTATGCTATGGCCTATGTTCTCTGAATCGACAAGGCTATAGCATAGGCGCCGTCTATGCTCAACTAGGCAAAGCATTAGGCGCCGCCTATGCCATTGCCTTTGCTCTCTGAATCGACAAGGCTATAGCATAGGCGCCGCCTATGCTCAACTAGGCGATAGCATAGGCACCGTCTATGCCCAACTAGGCAAAGCATTAGGCGCTGCCTATGCCAAGCATAGGCAAAGCATTAGGCGCTGCCTACTTATGCTTTTGGTCTCCTAACCCGATTTTACATGGGTCAAACCCGACCCAAGCTTTGGTCTATAAATAGACCCTTAATCTTAGAACAAAATCTCATTGTTTGCTCTAGATAGGCGCCTAACCTTCCAATTTCTCTCAAAACTTTTCTTTTTGCTCATCTAGTCTTGCAAGATCATCCTCTCGAACTACCACCAAGTAAGTTATTCTTTTATATTCCGTAGTTGTTGAGATGCTACGTTTATAATGATTTATTAGATCTTAAAGTGGTGTTGATGATTAGAATGTGGTTGATTTGTTATGATACATCTAGTTGAGTGAAAGAATACGTGTGGGTGTTCTTGACTTGGTTCCAACTTGTATTTGATTTTGATACACTGTCAAAATTTTGCGGAATCAACATGGTGAAGTTAATTACATAATCTTCAAAAATTGAAATCTTGAATGTTTGAATGACTAGTTCATCTAGATAAAGATCATGATTGAATACAAGCATGAGATGTTGTGATAATTTCTCTGCAATAACTTGTTACGATCTCTATGTAGTAGTCTTGTTCAAAAAGTGCATCAATCCAAACATGAAATTATAGTCAAGATTACATAAAATAGAGTTGGAAAGGATAGTTAAGATGACATGAAAGTATGACTGTACTAAACATGTTGTTGGAACATATAGCCTATATGTATGTCGATAAAGTCTGAGTAATCGACATCACTCACTTAATTAGTTTGTACCAACAAATTAAGTGTGGGGTGGTGCCACTACTGTTTGTTGGTCGATTAAATCTTCCGAGATGAGCTAACATGAATCTATTTTAATCTCAGGTAGAATGGCACCAAAAGGACGACAAGGGAAAGAAAAAGTGTCCACCTCACAGAAAGGTCAGAAAAGGGGAAGAAAAGAGCAAGCTGAATCCTCCTCACTGCAAATACCCCGCCGCACTTTCGGGATAAAATGGGTCCTAGAGGAGGAAGGAAAGGAGTGGTACAAGAACAACAAAGTGAAAAAAATTTGTTCACGTGGAGTTGATACAAAAGGAGAGTCTAGCGAAGAGAGAACCTCACATTTTGGCTAAAATCATGGCGCTACATCTTGATTTCATTTTCTGAGATATGGGAGAATGCAATCTTGATCTAACGTGAGAGTTCTATGCCAATTGGTCCCCAAAGACTACCGAAAGTGAAGTGAAGATTCGGGGTCAAGTCTTGCAACTGAATGCGGAGTTTTTCAATGCTTTTCTGGGTTTTCCATCTGTAGATCCATCACCGCTCAAGGAGCTTTATCACAGACCTCCGTATAGGACAATCAGACACACACTATACGGAACTAGATCAATGGCACGTTGGAATCGTCACAAGGATACTGGTCGGCACAATACCTTCCCATATGCTTCCCTAAACAGAGAATCTCGTATATGGTTGAGGATAGTCAACTCTTGCCTCATTCCTGGGACACAGTACACGAAGATCACACATGATAGACTATGCTTGGTGTACGCTCTGATGACTAATATTCCCATCACCATTGGTGCGGTTATACGATCATCAATGTGTAAGGCTAGGCTACACAAGAGGTCCCATTTCAGCTTTAGCAATTTGTTGACTGCGATATTGAGGAAGGAGCACATTGAAGAGGAACCTGCAGATCATAAGCTTCCACACAACCCGAAGAAGGTTGATCTGACAAAGGTTAAAGATCCTGAAACTGGGCATGGCATCAACCTGACCACTGCAGAAAGACATGCTCGCGACGAAAGCTTCTTCCGCCATTTATATGGCATGATGAGGTTTACCATGATGAGTGGGGTTCGTGTTCCAACTGATGCAGAGCTCCAGCAGTTGGATTATGACTACCCGATGAATGAGCATGCGCGGTCTATGTGCGGAGTAGGGGTACACTTTGAGGAACCTCTCGATGATGACGTGTTGACTGATGATGATCGCTGAATGCCAGACTCAGACGTGGAGGAGAACTCTAATGATGACGACTCTTATGATGATTCCGATGCAGGGGGTATAACCCCAGACATAGAGGAGGAGTCCGACTAATTAGGTTTTCCTTATTTATTTTCCACTAAGGGTAGTGTGTCCCGTCTAAGTGTGGGGTGCTGGTATTTGTTTGCTGTAGTATGCTGTACTTCTATGCCTACATTTATTTATGTTTGTTTGTTTGAATTAGTCGTAATTAGTTAGTTTAGATTTTTAGATTTGCATGAAATTGTTCTGATAGGCGAAATGGTATTATGACAAGAGTTTGTGCTAAAATCATTACTATTAAGTCGTTTAGGCTCTAAGTGTGACTCACTGTGTGATAATTATGTGGTTTAATTCATTTATCTGTTGGGTCAAGAGTCTATACTGCTCCCAATAAAGTTGACCATGTGTCTTGTGTGTGTAAGGTTGTAGTATATTCTATGTTATAACTGATGCTAGAACTTGCCTGGTGTGTCTGTAAAGCGAAATAAATAGTGTGAGTCTAGGAGATGATTTAGGCATTTCCTTGGTAACCTGTGGTTATTTACCTTCTTTTTACCTACCCTTGTACATTATCCTAGCTAACCCCCTTTGAGCCTTTAGCTATTTTCCTTGATAGCCTCATATGTAGACTAATCTATTTTTTTCAAGACCATAATTTGATCCAAATTCCTAATCGCTTTAAATTGTAGAGTCATGTGACAAAATAAGAGGAAATTGGGTGAGACTGATGCCTCAGAGCATATTGGTACTTGAAATTGTTGTGAAAAAAGAGTGGCTATCATAGAGGTGTTTTATGAAGAAAAAAAAAATAATAATAATAATAATAATAAGAGAGTTGTATATTCTCATCTTTGTGTTTATAATTGAATAACAAAATAGGTGAAAAGGGGTGTTACATGAAAAGAAAGGTAGAAGGGTTGTGAAAAGATAGTGTGAATGGCATAATGTGATGTGTTAAAGCGCTTAGGGAATATAGTCACTATTTCTGGCCAAAATAGTCTTACCTGTCTCTTAGCCTACATTACAACCTGTAAAGACCTATTTGATCCTAAGCTTAGCATTCTGATATTAGTGGAGCATTACACTAAGGGCAAGCCTATGGTCATCAGTTGCAACATATGAATTCTTTGTGAGAGTGAGAGCAAGGAGAATCTTGTACCCATGTTTCGAAAAATGCAAAACTTGTGAGTGATTATGGGTGATATCTTGTGTGAGACACACATGGTTGATGAGTTTTGGGTAGTTTTGTATGATTATTTGTACCTTAACTTGTGGATACGAATTAACCATCATCACGAATCTATGTTGGAGGTTGAATTGTTTCTAGTAGTGATCATGAAAACTACTCTTTGTTAATAATTGTCTTGCATGTCTTGTTGAGCATTTTGTGCTGTTACTATGATATTCTAAGTAGATGTTTGCATGGATGTAATATTTTATTCAAGGACGAACAAAGCTTTAAGTGTGGGGTACTGATGTTGGGCGTATTTACACGCCTAAACACCATAATTTACCCATGTTATAGCTAGGTTTTGAGGATAAAATATATAATTCCTGTACTTTTAGTCCATTTTCCTGTAAGTGAGCTAACCTATGTGATTAGCATGTTTTTCAGGTATAACGATGAAGATTTCAGCACTTTATGGACCCTTGGACAGCAAAGGAAAACTTCACGTAAGACGGAAGGCAGCTTTTGGAAGCTTGTGGACTGAATGTGATGCATGGAGAATCTGTCCCGAGCAAAATCAGTATTTCTTAATACTTAGGGGTGCAGCAGTAACCTAGTAGGACTAGGACAAGGATGTTATTAAAACCTTATTTGCTGAAATTTTCAGCATTCATTCATTCAATTATTATTCATTCGACTTGGGATTATTGAGTTTACAGAATCTGTAAGTTTTAATACAGGGAAACACGGCAAACACGTGAGCAACGAGGAGAGCAAAATTGTCAATCCCTTTTGACGCCAATCTCATCCCCAACGTGAGATTATTCTAGCTTTGGTATGATGATGATGTCTATTGTGATCTCCGTTGTAGTCATGAGTATCTAAACTTCTCTGTTAGGGTTATGGAAGTCTTATGAGATACTATCTATTACTATGAGTCTATGAATTCTTGATGTGTATGCTACTTATATCATTACTCTCTTCATTTTAATTTAATTCTCATGGTTGCAAACATAGAGAACATGCCATTATAGCATTAACTTGTTCGAGAGACAAGTTATATGTTTGGAAAAAAGAATGTGACAAGGAAATAGGGCTACCAACCCCTATTTACACATTAATGCCTTAACCGGATTAATTTCTTTGAGAGTTCGTACCATTAGTTATACGCTTTAGGCTCGAGAGAGTTAAAGTGAAATAATCCTTGATGGTTGAGAAACACTAGGATTTACCATTAGAATACGAATCTATATAACTGCATGCATGTCTAAATTCCGCATTACTCATAGTTAATAGATACGTAGAACTCATAAGGTGGACATAACCCTAACTTATTATTCTCTGTGATTAAATCTTACTAAACAAAGCATTCCGTTGTTACTTTAACAATAGTAATTCACGCCACAATTAAATCCCCCCTTTCCGTGGAATTTTTGACCAACAGTCTACTAATAGTTACAACACTTAGTGACCAAGTATTCCCTGTGGGATTCGACACCCAACCCAGTTGTGTTCTATATTTGACATCGACCGCTTGCACTTTCTAACGAGAGCTATAGTTTGGGCGTTATCAATGATCTCCCATTACAATTCCCAAAGTCCTCTTTGGAGGCCTATTCTATAAACGGAAGAGAAACTTATGTTATACAGAGAATTTAACTTGGGATTGTGCTCACTCGCATGACATGATTACTAAAAAAGGGAAACTTTTCCAAAAAAATCTTGTAGCCTCCTATCCATAAATGTGGTGTGCTATACACCCATGCACAAGACTCAACTATATGCGGCTTTAAGACTTCCTAGGACTCTGTTGAACCTTAGGCTCTGATACCAAGTTTGTAACGCCCCGAGTCTGCACCCATGATGCTATGCGGTGCTCATAATCCCAAAGGACCACAATCTTACCCATGAGTTGTACCAGCTGCAATAACTAAATAATAACACTATAAATATGCAAAAAAATAGGAAAAAACTAGACATAAGGTTTAATACTGCAAATAAATACTGAATACGGTATGTCAATACCAACTCTGAATATCTGTCTAAAAATACTCTAGTCTGAAAAGCCTCTACTGAACATGGAGTTGATAGGACACATCCTCAACTAACATTGAACTACTAAAATAAACTGAAATGTTGACATAATAATCATGTCCTCAAAATATGAGGGCTCACTACTAACTCTGACTACTGAATATCTAAACTACTAAATATGATCGAAAGCCCTGTATTTGAACCTATGATATAAGACATCATAGCTCAAAAGAAAAGTATGCGTCAGTACTTTGAATGTACTGGTATGCTAAGTGAGGTAGGCTGAAATGCATGGGTTCATATGCATGAAAAATACTAACTGAATAACATGATTATAACTAAATAAGAGTACATGTATGAACACATAAACTGTGACTGATATCGTGATAGCACAGGATACAGAATTGTAAATACTAATTAATTGAAATATGAGTTTACTGATTCTGTATTACTAATAACTAAATGACTGTATTTAACAGTCCTGATTCTATGGAACTGTGCTGAGTTTCATATTGAGCTGAGTGACTATATCTGACAGTCCTAATCTTAAAGAACTGAGTTCTATATTGAGACTGGAACTGAAATTAAGACTGTGGGAAGTAATTATCTAACCAATATGCCTCTCTCTGAATGGATTGGGGTCAAACCTGTAAACCCAGCTGGAAGGGTGTCATACTGTGCCTTGGGTAAAGACAAACTGAGTCACCCTAATCTGGCAGGTGCTCTGAATGAGAATGGTGTAACCCTCAACTGGTAGGTTAAAGCACCTCATTAACCTTCAACTGGTATGTTGATGTCTCAAACTACACTGGCTATGTAGTTCTGGAACATGAGGACTACTTATAAGGATCAAACCCTCTACTAGCAGGTGAGTCCCCATCCTTGGGTTCACTCGATGTTGAATCCTACTCCCAACTGAATAGACACTGGACTAAATTCTAAACCGTTCTAGGCTAGACTAAATTATGACTGATCATACTATATAACTGGTCTGGACTGAGTTCATAGGGTTCTATGGAGAGAAAATGGTCAAATACCCTCCAACCTTTACCCCAAATCCCAACTACACACTTATACTCTGAAAGGGTCCTATCACCCCTCTGAACTATTTTAAAATGAAATTATTATCCCTCAAACTATTTTAAAGTGGAATATATACCCCTCTAAAAACTCATTCCCAGATTTTATTTTAATTTGCGGTCTACACGCGCTGCCACATGTCATGCCACATAATTCCACATCATATATTATTTTTTACCATAAAAAATTAATTCCACATCATCATCATCTTCTTCTTCTTCTTCCTCTTCTTCTTCTATTCTTCTTCTTCTTCAATGGCATAATAAATCATATAGAATTCACACGATATGTAATCTTATCAAAATCAAATCAACAATTAATGTCCAAAAAATATTTGATTTTCAAAAAATGGCGTCGGGATAGTGATGGCGCCACGACAGTGATAGCACCGGAAAATTCAAAATTCTGGTGACTTTATTTTCCAATTTGAATTGATTCAACATTCTCATGTAATTCGAGTTCTTGGATGCCATTAAAGAATAAGAATAAAAATAAATATCATTGATGAGTTCTTGGATGCCATTGAGAAAAAGAAGAAAAAAAATTAATTATTATTGATGGGTTTTTGGATGCCACTGAAAAAGAAGAAGAACAAGAACAAGAACAAGAAAAAGAAGAAAAAAAGTTAATTGCCATTGATGGGTTGTTGGATGCCATTGAAGAAGAAGAAGAAGAAGAATTGAAGAAGGAAAAAAAATTAATTGCCATTCTTGGATGCCATTGAAGAAGAAGAAGAATTGGAGAAGAAGAAGAATGGAAGAAGAAGAAGAAGAAGAAGAAAGAAAAATAATAACTAAAATTATATCTATTTATTTAAGGAAATATTAAAATTAAATTTTTAATAAAATATTTTTGTTCTCACTCTCTTTAAAAAGAGTGAAACATACTCTTTTTCCATGTCAGCGTTGGAGGGGTAATAATTTTATTTTAAAATAGTTCTGTGGGGTCATAGGACCTTCTCAAAGTATAAGTGTATAGTTAGGATTTGGGGTAAAGGTTTTTTTTTTGGGGGGGGGGGGGGTATTTTACATTTTCTCGTTCTATGGACTGACGGAATACTACTAAATTATTTCAACTAACAGAGTACACCTGAGGTCTGAACTGAATATTGTGACTAATTTTATTAGTACTACTAAGTTTTCCTGAGTTCTGTAACTAACTGAATTCTACTGATCGTGTCATGACTGGTACTTTTCTCTGACTGACCATGGCTCTAGTTAAATAGCTAAATTATTGGCTATTGAATATCCCAGGACCCGATAGCATAAATTATAAGACGTGGCATAGTCTTGAAACATGATAGCTAATTACTTGATCATCATTCATTCATTGGGACATTCTAGCAAACACTTCCACGGCATGAACTTGAATACATGATAACATGATATACTTTCACTATTAAACTCACATGAGCAATTCAACCAACACTTGGAGGACATATTATGTACACATAATATTAAACTACATGCATGCATCATAATTTCAAATACCAAATTCACAATTTGGAGAGTTTTAGCATAAGTTAATATAGTACAACACATATAACCAATAATTTCATATGCATCTTGCAATTAAATCATGAACTCGAAACCCCATTAACATGGTAATCATGAGCACATTCAAATCCAACCATGAAATTCATCCAACTAATTAACTTGCAGTTAAAAAGGGTGCTTGAACTCCAAGGGTGGAAGGAAACCCTTGGATGAACACTTGACATACCTTGGTTTCTAAATTCTTGAAGAATGATGGTGAAATCTGAAGCCTTGAGTCTGAAATTTGATCTCCTAGGTTTTTTGTTCTTGAGAAATTTCTGAATAGAGAATGATTTTTTCCTTTAAAAGGGCTTAATTTTGTATTTTGGGGGTGATAGCAATTGTTAAAAGATCCAAATACCCCTGAGGAATGCAAATTTTTAATTAATAAAAACTGATTTACCGATGTACAGACCAATGCCTCGCATCGTTGGCATCAGTGCGATGGCCAATGCGCTGCATTGAGTCCACATTGGTTCACTAGAATTTGCACTGGATTGGAGAAAAATATTCATCGACGTGATAGGCGTTGCGGCACGTCAAGATCGTGTAGATCTACTGGTTTGAACATCCAAACATGCCTCAAACAAAGTTTGAAAAATCCAAAACTTGTTCGAGGATACCTACTGACACTCCTGATCATGATTCAACCTAAAGATTGACATTTTAAGGTCATAGAGGTTATGAAATAGAGTTGAAAACTTCCGAAGGCTAAAATGACACTAAGTCTGAATACTTAGCGAAAATTTTCTAAGTCTGGGACCCCTTAAAAAGATTTAAAGGACTGAGTTGAGCTAAGGATTTTTTTGGGTCTTACACAAACCCAAGAAATGCCTGATATCTGATGGAAAAATGGGTCTGGGGCAGTTTCTTATTGCTTTAATCTTTTGAGGATCAACGCTAATTCCATCACCAGAAACTATGTGACCAAGGAAAGCTACTGACCTTAGCCAAAATTTGCATTTACAGAATTTGGTGAATAACTGATGGGCTCTGAGAGTCTTCTATACTATTCTGAGATGTTCTGCATGGTCATTTTCACTGCGGGAGTAGACAAGAATGTCATCGATGAAGACTATGATGAACATGTCCAAGTTCTGCTTGAACACACGATTTATTAAGTCCATGAAAGCTGCTGGGGCATTGGAAAGACCAAATGATATAACTATAAACTCAAAGTGACCATAACAAGTTATGAAAAATGTTTTCAGAATGTCACATTCTATGACTCTGAGCTGATGATAGTCGAATCTAAGGTCTATCTTAGAAAATTAATTGGCACCCTAAAGTTGGTCAAACAAATCATTGATTGTAGAAAGTGGGTACTTATTCTTGACCGTGACTTTGTTCAACTGACGGTAGTCTATGAACAATCTAAGAGAATTATCTTTATTTTGCATGAATAGAATTGGTTCACCCCAAGGAGATACACTGGGCCTGATGAACCCTTTTTCTAAGAGGTCCTTCAACTGTTATTTCAACTCTTTAAGTTCAGCTGGAGACATTCTATATGGTGGAATAGAGATGGGCTGAGTATCAAGAAAAAGGTCTATTCCGAAATTGATTTCCCTGTTAGGAGAAACTCTGGGAAGATCTTTGAGAAAAATATTTGGAAATTAACTTATGACTAGACCTAACGCAAGATTAGGAGTCTTAGAACTAGAGTCTTTGACTCGCACCAAATGATAGACACATCCCTTGGATATCATTTTTCTCGCTCTAAGGTATGAAATAAACTGGCCCTTAAGCATTGTGGTACTACCTCTCTATTCTAGGATAGGTTCATTTGGGAACTTAAAATAGACTACTCTATTTCTATAATCAACTGAGGCATAGCATGAATGGATCCAATCCATGCCGAGAATGATGTCAAAATCCATTATCTCTAGCTCTAATAAGTCTGCTGAAGTTACTTTTTAAGATACCATAACTGGAAAGCTCCTGTATACCCGCCAGACTATGATAGATTTATCCACTGGGGTAGATACTGAGAAGGGTTCTGCTAAGATATTGGGACTGACTCTGAAGTGGAAAGCTATACAATGAGTTACAAAGGACAAAGAATCTCCTAGATCTAGAAAAGCATAAACTTGCAAATGGTAAACTTGTAACATACCAGTGACTACATCGGGAGAACTTTCCTGATCTTGTCGGGACTGGAGTGCATAAATCGTGTTTGGGTGCTGCCCTCTAGTTGCATTGGAAGCGGTACCCTGCTGAGATAGGAGATCGGATTGAGCTGGGGGATGATTATACTGACTCTTTGAACCCACCTAAGGATGCTCTCTGATTCTATGACTTTGTTGGCCACACACAAAACATACATCTTTGCCCGCTCTATAGATACCCGGATAATTTCTTCCATATTTATGGCAGAGAGGATTTGTTCGAGCACAGCTAACACTACTTTGAGATTTGGAACCTGGTACCCTCTCCTTATTACCATTTCTAATTTAGACATAGAAGCACTAGATGAGGACAGAGCTGGGACTAAAGATTTCAGGAGAAATTGAGGATAATTACCACCCTCTAGCTTAGGCTAACCAAAACTAAAGCTACCTGTTCTAGCCTACTTATTCTCCCTAACTTTCTCTTTAGTATTCTGTTCCTCAATATGTTGAGTATGGGCCATCAACTAAGCTAATTCCATCTCTTTAATAAGCATTATGGTCCTATACTCCTTGACCACACTATCAGATATACCAGACACAAACTTGCTCATCTTAGACCTGCTATCAACTACCACATGAGGAGCATTCCTTGCCTAATGAGTAAACTTAAGGGAATACTCTTCCACACTCATGTTGCGCTGCTTCAGATTAATATTCTAGTACCTTAGCGTCCCTTAACTCCAACAAAAAAAAACTATCTAAAAAGGCAATAACAAACTTTTCCCATTCTATAGGCCCTGCATCTGCATCCCTATCTACCTTCCACTACTTAAACTATGTATGAGCTACATCTTGCAACTGGTAGGATACTAACTCATCACTTTCATTAGTGGTTACCCCGATAATTTCTGTTAGCTTCTGTACTATATCAAGGAATTTCTATAGGTCCTCTTCAGACTTAGACCCTGAAAATGAAGGATGGTTTTTTTGGGTGAAGTCTCGAATTTTAGATACATCAGTATTGGCCTCTGGGTTGGCTTGAATAATAGCTATTCGAACATTTTGAGCTTTCATTGAATGGTATAGAGTGGTGAAAGCTGCTCCGAATTCTGTGTGAGAAATGTGCTCATTCAGGGGATCTTCCTGAACGGGTGGAGGTGCTGACTAGTTCCCAGTCCTTCTTCTGTTGGTCTTTCTGGGAGGCATTTTCTAAAAATGAAAGGAAAATTTAGATTTGAAAGAGAGTTTAACTTGAGAACATGCTCACTCGTACGATATGAACACTGAAAGAAGGGAACTTTTTCCTAAAAATGCCTCATAGCCTCTTGTCCATAAGTATGGCATGCTACACACCTATGCACAAAACTCTATTTGATATGTCTTTCAGACTCCCTAGGAATCTTTAGAACCTTAGGCTCCGATAGAAAGTTTGTAATGTCTTGATACTACACCCAGTGTGTCACATGGTGCTTACGATCTCAAAGGACCATAAGCTAACCCATGACGTGTACCTGCTGTAAGCAATGAATATAATACTAAAATATATATGCAAAAGAAATATAAATATGCCATAAGGTTATCAAAATACTGAAATAATAACTAAATATAACTGATAATAACACCTGAAAATTGAATAACTGACTATGCTAGTCTGAAATCCTCTAATTGTCTGAATATAGAGTTGATGGGATAAACCCCCAACTAACTTTGATTGAAATAACTACTGAACTGATGGAATACTAAACTAGATAAAATCTGTCCTTGAAATATGAGGAATCAACCTAATATTTTCTGCTGATAACTTAAACTTCTAAGTACAATTAGGAACCTGAGCATCCAAACCTTTGATATGAGACATCATAGCATAAAAGAGAGTATGCGATTAGTACGTGGAATATAATTGTATGCTAAGTGAGGTAAGGGTGATATACATGGGTTCATATGCATGATATGATAACTGACTGAATGAACGTCATGAAGTAACTGGATGAGAGTACGTGTGAAACTGTGACTACTGAACATACTAAATATGCAATGATGTACATATTGGTATACATCGTGTATTTGATATTATACTGAAACTTAATACTGAATTTTGATGGTTGAGTGACTAATAAATGATATTCATGCTTATGTAGAACTGACTGAGCTCTTTACTGAATACTGAGACTAAAACTATAATTGTGGGAGTGTTCATCTAACCGACATACCCCAATATAGACTGATTTGGGGTCAAACCTGTGACCCCAGTTGAAAGGGTGTTATCACCTTGCAACGGGATACTAACCGTTGTGCCAACCCTAATCTGGTAGGAAGACTCATGAAATATATATATGATTGGATCAACCCTAGTCTGGTAGGAGGACAACTTACCCTAAGCTTGCTATGTAGTTCTGTAATTCAGGGATTCCTACGAAGGGTCAAACCCTAATTGGAAGGAATGTCTCTATCCCTAGGTTCGCTCGATACTAAATTATACTGCTAACTGAAAGAAACTGATCACTAGAATGTGATAAGCCTGACTGAACGGACCCTGATCGTGTTGACTGACTGATCTGGACTAAGTTCACTGAGTTTTGTTAACTGACTGAGTACTATGGTTCTTGACCTTTACTGGTATGATTCTATAACTACTACAACTAAGTAAAGAACTAGATTTCGGGTAATAAATACCCTAAGACTCGATAGTATAATTGATAAACTAATATCACAACTTTAGAAATACAACAATAGGTTACCATGCATAATTTAGTCATATGAACATTTTATCAAATAGTTGGGGAGCATGATTGCTATACATGAAAACTAACCACATAGGGCATCATAACTACAACATGCAACTAGAAAATTTAAGGGTTTTGATATGAGATATTCATAATTCAACGCACATGCTAACTAAATTTCATGAAACACAAAAAAGATCTTAACTTGAAACCTATACAACCACATAAACATGAGCATAATTCAATTCATAACATGGGAATCATAATTCAAGTTTTGAAAAGGGTTCTTGAACTCAAAGGGTAGAAGGAAACCCAAGGATAAACACCCAACATACCTTGATTGATGATTTCGTGAGAATTGTGGTTAATTTTTTAGACTTGGACTTGAAATTCATGAAACAAGTTCTTTGTTCTTGCGAGTATTTATGAGTTAATGAGTGAATTTTTCCCTTTAGGAGGTTTAATTTCATGTTATGGCTGAGTATTGTAAGGGGAAAATGACTCAATTACCTCTACAAACCTGTAACTTAATATAGAAAACTTGCCTAGTGACATGATAGATGGTGCACCGCGTTGATGGTATCGACACGATTGTCGACTTGTAACATCGATGCTATCGACACGATAGCCAATGCGACACATCGAGATCGCATTGGCTTGCTGTTATAGTCATCCAAACATAACTGTAACGATGTCTGAAAAATCCAAAACTCACCCAAGATGACCTATTGACATTCCTGATAATGAATCAACATAAAAATCAACATTTTAAGGCCGTAAGGATTGAAAATAAGATCATTCAATTATGAAGGCTAAAAATGCTTCTAAGTCTTAACATATAGCTAAAATTTTCAAAGTCTGGGACCTCTTTTAGCATGCTATAAGGACTGAAATGGGATAGGACTTTACGGGGTCTTTCAGGACTTCGTGAACAATGAGTGATTCTTAAAAAGATCTTAGGAAGAGTAAGTTGGAAAATTTGTATTTTCATTTTCAAAGCCTTCAAATAGTATTTTGTTTGGACTCAAGACCTATTGAGAGAAGTCAAATTTACATGGTGTGGAGAGAAAGAAATAACATTGGCTTTCAGGGAAAGTCATTGTAGATCGACAAATTATGTAGAGAGATTGTTGTCTACACATATAAGAGGAAGAATACTGAAGATGGAGCTCAATGCCTTGCTACTATACTGCAAGGTGTTCCTTATAGGGTCAACTGCATAGATCTAATACGACTGATAGCATAGTTTTTGCTATACTATTTGAATCTATCTAGATACATGGGTTAGGGAAAGTACTTTTTGTTCCCCCTTTTATTCTTTATATTTTCAAAAAATTCCATGTAACCAAGTAAATATTCAATTCAAATTCGCGAGAGAATAAATAAATGAAACCATCACAACACGATTTAGCAAAGGTGGACAGAATAAATATAAAGTATTATAACATATTCTAAAAGAAAAAAGTTCAAATCTTTGAGCACAAGCATAAATGATTCCAAGCCTCACCAGCAAAAGCTTAAAAGCAGTTGGCACATTTCTTCTCTGTGTAATCTAGAAAACATCTGCCTTTTGAGTTGCGTACAATCATAAATCAACTATAATTGGATTTTCCCTTTGAATCCTTCACAAATAGGAATCAACTCTAGTTAAACTCACACAATTAATCCTAAATTTCTCAACCAAAAGTGATTGTGATCTACTAAAAATTATCATTGTCATGGAATCTCTGGTGGAGCAATAGCTGGCATATCAGCTGCAATAATTTTTCTAGTAGCCTTCTTAGTGACTTGTCTGTATCTTATCTTTTATAGAGGCGGGGAAAAGGAAAAATATTTATTTACTAACTTGGAACCTTAAAAACATAGAAGTAATGAGCATCAGCATGGTAATTTATATAGTTTTTGAATTTACTGGTATATACTTAGTTACCCGTCTCACTGTATGCCAACTAACTATTTTATCAAAGAAATGAGTAGTTCATCATTGGAATAAGTTTTATAACCAGCAACAAACATTGTTATTTTCCTTAAATGACTAAGGTCCTACAAATTTTGAGAATTCTTCATAAAGGGGTCCTCTTAATAAAGGTGCTTCTCTAGAATCCCCAAGGATCACAGTGGATAAATATGTGGAATTTTCATATAATGAACTTGATAATGCATGTGAAAACTTCATCACAGCCTACAAAATTGGACAAGTCTTTTTGCATCTGTTTATTATGGAGAGTTAAGAGGCGAGGTTCATAGTTATTCTTATTATATTAAAATAATTAGCAATTATTTTTGATACTCAGATTGATCATCAACTTAGTTCTAGCTGCTTTATTATGTTGCTATTAAATTTCATAATTGTCTCGACTCAGCAAATTTTTCTTTTCCATAGTTAGTTAGTAATTTGGGTTTTCTATATTCATACGTTTAATCACCCTTGTCCTAAAAGAAGTTTCATTTCAGAATATTTAGTATGATGTGTCATCTGAGAACTTCCTGCAGTGCTTTAAGAAGTTGTATAACAGATTTTGTTGTATAGTCATTACTTAACCATATCAAAATAATATTAAGTTTAAGCTATTTGAGATATAGGTAAACTATCTATTAACCAACCATACCTTAGTCTCAACTGGTTTAGGTTGGCTTCTAAAATGAATATTTAGATCCATATAATTCTATTCAGTTTCACTTCATCCCAATATTTTATAATTTGTATTAAAACTTGAAGTCTATTTTGTTCTACACTTACTCCTTCAGGAATATGAAAGTGTAGCACAAAAGGATCATTTTACAACATAACTTGTTGAAATATACCTGGGTCAACCCATACTCATCTACTTCATATTGATATCAATCACATTTAAATAATACACCATTAAAATAACCATAGTAATCAATCTCAATAATATCTTGAATAACTCCATAATAAACCACCTCTCTATCTATGTGATTTTGGTCCCTAGCACTAGCAAAACTATCAGTTGTTGCTGATAAAGTCACTCCAGAATTCTGACTTTTGCGTTGGGCATCCTGAGTTTTTGTATGAAATTGATATCTATTAATAAAATATGTGTTATATCTCTTTTCCACCATATTGGGACCCTCGGCTAGCCATTTTAAATAATGAGATACTTTAAAATTTTTAACCTTCTCTTCAAACCAACTGCCGAATTCATAACTATGATTCATTGCTCTTGTCCATGCATTGGATCTACTATGATTACTCATTGTTTTCTTATGTTACCTAAAATAAAGAATAGTGCAAATATAATTACTAAGCCTTTATAAATAGATGTTCATGTACCTTATAATAACCAAATACATGAAGTTTAATATGTAAATAACTTACTTGGTGAACTTTTGTACTTCTTCTTCTCTCGTGTTAAAAAGGGCATGTCGATGTGCTTCGTAACGTAACTTTGAATCTATAAATAAGGTGCTATTTTTTTCTCAAATCCAATTGGATGACCATTCTTTGGGAATATAGGTGAAAAATTCTTAATGCATTCTTCATCTTCTATTTGGTACCTACTAAATCGTATCTTCACACTATCATGTAGGTTTCTTAAACAAAATATCAGGCACTCTTCAACCAAATAACCCTCTACTGTTGATGCTTCTGGACAAGATCAATTACGAATGAGCCGCTTAAGGTTGCATTGGCTCCCCTCAATGAAATACATCCAACAAAGATGTATGGAATCTCAAGCTTAATTTCATTCACTAAATGAACACACAAATGCAGAATTATATCAAAAAATGTTGGATGAAAAATAATTTCAAGGTTAGATGTAATTTCACAAATTTCAGTCTCAAAATTTTCAAGATCTCTCAGCCAAATCACTTTACTACATATGGATCTAAAGAAATTGCCAAACCTAATTAATGTCAATGAAATATTTTTAGGTAAAACTTTTCTAACATCAACCTGGAGCAAGTGATGCATTATAAAATGAGCATCATGACTTGTGTACTCTGATATCTTCATCTCCTTCATATGAACGCGATTTGATATATTTGAAGAATACCCTTTAGGTAATTAGACATTTTTCAAGACACTGCAAAACAATCATTTCTATTTTGATTTCATGAAAAAAAAAAAAAGATTGAGACAAGCTTACATTTCCATTACTATCTTCTACTTGTTGTAGCTCCTCTGGTATTCTCATTTCTTGTAAGACATATCTAGAATTTACATTATCCTTTGAATTACCATCTATCTCCAATAGAGCCCCAACCAAACTATCACATATATTCTTTTCTATATGCATTGAATCAAGATTGTGCCTTAATGTATTATCTGGCCAATATGAAAATTAAAAAAAATAGATCTTTTCTTCCAAGGGCCCTTGTTATCTATAGACCTTTTATTTTTGTCCTTTTCAAAAACTTTGTTGAATTCACACAGCTCTTCAAGCACTTCTATACCCGAAAAAGGAGAAAGTATAGGTATATTTCCTCCTTACCATCAAATGACTTTTTATCATTTTACAATGGATAATCATGGGGAAAAAATCTTTGACGACCGAAATAACACATCTTATGACTATGTTTGAGATATCGTTAGCATGTGTCATAATTACAAGTAGGGCATGAGAATTTTTCCTTAGTGATCCATCTTGAAAGCATTGCTAATGCTAGAAAATCACTAACTATCCATATTAAAGTGGCACGTATTTAGATTGTTTGTTTGGTTTTAGAATAATATGTTCTTATCCCAGGTTCCTATAGTTCATTCAGTACATCAATTAGTGATTGTAAATACACCTCAATATAATTTCCAGGTGATAATGGGCCTGGAATGATCATTGACAACATAAGATACTCTATTTTCATGCAAATCCATGGTGATAAATTATGTTTCATCAACATAGCAGACCACGTGCTATGAGAAATGCTCATTTTTTAAATAGATTAAAACCATCACTTGAGACACCCAACCTAACATTACGAGGATCTCTAGAGAAGTCTGGATACAAATGATAAAAATCCTTCTATGCTTTCCCATCAATGGGATGCCTTAGATTTACATCATTCGGTCCTTCATTAGCATGACATTTCATTGCCATAGCTATTTTAGGACAAATAAACATCCTTTGAAGCCTAGCTTTAAGGGAAAGTATCTTAAAACCTTTGCAGGAATTTTAGACCTTGTATTGGTTGAGACACCATCAACACTCTTCCATCTAGAAGTCCCACATATAGAGCAGTTCTTAGTTTTTTCATTGTCTTTCAGAATAACATGCAATTATTAGGGCATGTATATATTTCTTTTCATAATCAAGACTCAAATCTCTTATCATATTTCTGGCCTTATTGAAAGACTTTAGTATCTGAGCATAGGAAAATGCCTCTTTTATCAACACTAACTAATCTAAAAATGCTACATTACTTAACCCATGCAATGATTTAAATAAGAACAACTGAATGGAAAAGCTCAATTTACTAAAATTTTCACACCACAAATATAATTGTTACTTTCTTTCCTCCAATAATTTAAAAATTTTCTTTGCATCTTCAAGCAATCCCTCTCCATCTTCTTCTATGCTGCAATTTACCCTCTACATTTCTAAATTTATCCTAAAGTAGTCCATCAATGCTATCATGTATATTTGAACCTTTATCATCATTGATTGGATGATACATCTTTCTCGAGGAAGCACTTTCTCCATGGAAAGTCCATTTAGTGTGAGCACCACGAAACCCTCTAGAAAGCAAGTGATCCTCCACCACATGTATATAGTACAAAAAATTATTCTTGCAGTCTCTACAAGGATAACATAAAATCTTATTTCCTTGTGAAGCTCGTTCAAATGCCTTCTCAAGAAAGTTTTTCACTCCATGCTTGAACTCATCAGACCATATTAAAAATTCATCCAACTTTAATCCTCACTATCAAATGAAATCCTATATAACACACTGAAATCACCGAAATTAAAATAAATTATGATCCATATCTTCAACTAAACAAACTATAATAGATCACTCAATAATAGAAGTACAAACAACAATATAAAACACTCATTTTCAACATTCAAAGTCCATGTTAAAATTTACCTAGTAAAGACTCCTAATTTACCCAATAAACTTCCTACCTTAGGAACTAAGTCAAGTAACATTTCACCCTTTATATAAAAAAAATGTTCAAGAGCTACAATTCCATTGGTAGATATGGGGTAGATCATCGGGTGGAATCTTAATATTTTCCTATATTTTTAATTAGATGAAATAATCAATAGAAAAAGGAAGCCCTCATGCGATTGACCACATCCTAGCATGACAAGTAGCTAAATAATTTACCTAAAAGCATGACTTACTTCTATAAAAAGTTATAATTACTTCACCAAAGAATATATTTGTGCAGTTGGATTGATAAGAAACCTAACATATAAACCAATTACACAAATTACACAAGTAAGTTTTTATCAAGTGGTAGTGGTCTACCAATGGGATAAAGAGGAAGTGTATTTTGCAGATGTAGTTACTTACACTTACTTAAAATTGAACTACTTACACTTACTGGATTTGAATGAGCAGATTCACCATAGTAGATCTTTGCAATAGAAAAGGTTTATTGTTCAAGTGTAACTTTAAAATAGTGTAAGAAGCAACGGGCACACTTGTACTAATAAGCTAGGCCTATTAATGATTCAAAATTATATGGAAATACAATATATCCAACTAGACAACAACAAGATCCCAACCGAATGGCACCATGTCATATCTAATAATTTCTCCTTATTTTATACTTATTCAGTCTATATCTGCCTCTAATGCTAACTTGTGAAGGTGTGTAAATACTGCATTGTTTGGGTTGCATTGATGAGGGAGAGAACACTAAAAATTAATAGAACCAAGGCCACACTCACACCAGCACATATCCAACTTAAGCCTTCTTCATGCAAACACCACAATACCCTCTACTAACCATATCTCCATATAGACGGTGATAACATAACAAGAACACAGGTAGAGCCAACATCGCTACAAGTATATTCAAAACTAAAGCAAGAAAATTATGGTTCAAAACTGAAAGAATAAAAATCCTAGCTCTGCCAAAGAAAGAAAGTAGAGCAACAAAATTAATACATCAAGGAACACATTTACTGTCATGAACGACAGCTCTGGTTAACAAAAATTTGGCATCAATGGTCAGCAAGGTACACAATAACTTATTAAACCTCAATAATGTGTACTGATCTCATAAACCCAAAGTTTGCTGATAAACATGGCATATGTACTTTGCTTGTGATTTTTTAGCAGCCTACAGGTACAAAACAAGATAAGAACTATCTGAGTATTTATTCAAAGCATGAGTATGATTATGCTTTGTTAAATCCTTTATTGACAAATGTAGATATCTAAACATAAGAAAAATTCAACTATCAACAATCAATTTAACATCAAAATAAGTGGAAACATAATGTAACCCAACTATACAGGAACATTTTAGGTTTACTTAAATAATTACCATACTCTAGTGATATGACTTATGACTGACAAATAACTACAACTACATAACAAGGGTTTAATCCACATAAACTTCCGTAATAGTGCATGTCAAAACCAGAAACTCTCCATGGCCTTTAAGGTTTCATGGAGCGGTTGAGTATCATTCTCGACTTCCCTTCATTTGTTTTGCTCATATCACCTGACTAGAACTAACTGAACAAGCATATAACATTTTTCTAACTCAATCACTAGCTCATAAACTTTAAAGTAATCATGGAACTTGATATCATATTTTAGGTCTTATCACATCAGGATGCAGCATCTCCTAATACCTTGAAACATAATAAGTCAAAATAGCATTTACCCTATTCATAAACTATATTATTTTATATTCGAGTAGGTGTTAAGTTTTTCTTAGCATCATTCTTGTCCCTCATCATTTATTCTCGAGCGTATTACTGTACAATACTCCCCATATTTAAATTTTATATGGCCTAGTTTCTTTATTAGTCTATCCAAAAAGAATGTCACTTTTCTAAGTCACAGTTTTGTTAAGACAGTGAAATATAGCAAACAAGTATAATGCATTGACGTACTGCACTTTGATAGTTTGATGAATATTTATTAAATAATAAACTAACAATGAACACAAGTAGCACAGAGGGTGAATGTAAATCAAAATGGATTAGATAAATAAAAATTATGAGAAGTTTATTTCTATTTTCTATGAATAACAAAGCTCAAAGTGCTAAACAAGTAATCTTATAAAACTGTCTTTATTCTACAGGGGCATTTCTACTTTCCAATTCTGTTGAAAAAATTTCTTTAACATACAGGAAACATCACTATTACAATTCTACAACAAACAATGCAACATCGTTTAAAACAAAACCAAAAGCCCTAAGGATTTCACATCTAAATATTAGTGCATGTTGAAATTTAAATCCATCCCCAAATTTTAAGTTAGCAATCAAAGTGAATGAGAAGAAAATCCCAAAATAGAATCTCAAAACATTAGGTTAAACTTATAGAGCTAAATAAAAGTGGTTGTCAGATCAATAGAGAAGTTGATTTGTGGTCGGAGCACTAGTGGTTGATGTGTGGTCGGAGGATGCACTGATGGTCAATTTATAGTCAGAGCATGAACTGGTGGTTGATTTTATGGTTAGAGCACTTGTTCTATTAGTGGTGATTGTGGTCGGAGCTAACTGGTGGTGATTATGTACGGAGTGTAGGTGGTGGTGATTGTAGTCGGAATGCACTGGTGGTGGTGGTAGTTGTGGTTTGAGAGTAGCCGGTGGTGATTGTAGTTGGAGCGTATAACTAGTGGTGATTGGGGTCGAAGAGTACTGGTGGTATAGAGAGTGAAATTTTCTTTATATATTTCTTTAATTTGTAATATATAATTCTTTAATTTTTGGCAGATAAAGTAAAAAATTTGGGAGGGAATAAATCACAACCGATGCAATAATTTTTTTCGTCAATAAAGTTGTCATAGGTTACTTTATAGCAACATTCAAGCAACCGTTGATCTAAGGTACTCTATTGCAACATTTGTCCAATAATAGCAATGGTTATAACACAAAATAATTCTACTAAAATAATTTTTTTTGCAACGATTGGAACCATTACAATAGATGATCTATCAAAATTCTTTTGGAATCATTGAAAAAAGGTTTGTTTCAATGGGGTAATTTCTAGTAGTGAGCCCACAAATCTTAGGCAGTGAACTTTAAGGGGTGTGCTTGTATATGGTGACCCATTGACCCTAAATACTCTCTCCCCAGCCTCTGCAATGTGGTCTGCCAACCACCTATAGTGTATCATGTTTTCATTTGTGCTTAATTTATTCATCCTTATTAGATTAGTAATCTAGAAAACATACTCTAGAGTCTCTTCAATTAGCTCAAAAGTTTTTCTAAATAAGGCTTGAGATATAGCCTTATTGAAAATGTTAATCACATTACCTCATACTAGTATCATGTCCAAATGGGGATACTTACTCATGTCATTTTTTTGTCAGAGGGAGTCATGTTTATAAGCATTACTACATAACTGAAATAAAATATCCTCATTATCTTTGGGTTGTAGTTTTAGAGTGGTCTAGTCATCCACCACAAGTGATACCTCTCAAATACCCAAATCAACTCTGAGACTTTCTGTAGTCACTTAGGCAAGATATAGGGTTCTTCCTGAATACTCTAATTTTTGTTCCCTTTGTTGTTTAGGGAAACCCCATCAATGTAGCAGTCCAAGAAGTTCAACACTCTCTATTGCCTCGGTTCTACACCCATTTGAGGTATGCCTGCAATAGGTCCCTTAGAGAATTTATGTTGGACTCTTTCTTCCTTAAGGAACTTTTCTCGTTATCATTTTGCTCAGCTTTAGGCTGTCCCTTACTTGGATTGGATTCTTAGCCTTTCTCTATAGGCTGAGAAGGTTTGATTAGGGTAGCTATAGGTTCCAAGGTAGTGGATAGATTAGACATGGCCTTTAGCAATTATGCTCTAGTGGTTTACTGGGAGTGGTGCTTTTCAATTTCAGTATTAGAGTATTGGACCTCGAAACCCTAAGATTCATCTAAATCATTTTTTTAGGCTAAAAAAATCATATTTTGTGCTTGTTCTAAATCTATATTCTTGTGGAGGGACTCTTCTGTCATCTACTTGAGTGATTTAGGAGCCGTAGTACCTGCATTATCTAATAGCAGTCTCAATTTTGAAGTAAAATATATCAGTTCAGGCACTTACGTAGATGATTCTTCCTATGATCATGAAATGAGGGTACAATCATACCTTTGTACCTCTTAAATTTCTTGAGATATTGTTACATTAGAAGTCTACTTCTCATGATCGTAACAAGATCCAACAGTTGTGGAAAGTGATTGTTTAATGAACTCATGAGACCCATGATCCAACCTATGATTTTTGGTTGATATCACTATCGTAGATTATTTTGTTGAATGTGTACTAACATTTAAATAACTTTAAACACTCAAATTTTATACCTTTGACACAATTTTACCCTATTTGAATAGCTTAGAGGTATGTAGACTTCTCTCATCTTTTGTTTTAACTACACATATAATTCAAAAACCCCTTAAAGCTCGATTAGTCCATTTTGAACCATAGTATTGGTTCCTAACACCATCAAAACTCAAATAAGGACACTTGGATCACTTAAAAGGTAATACACATTCATTCTTTTCCTATTTCCAGTTTTAAATAAGAAATTAACCCTAAGCATGCAATGTACTTGCTTATAATGAAATTGAGCTAAAAACTTGTTTGAACACTTGAGGGACCAGGTGTATCGCACAAATTTTAGGTAGAAATATTAGATGATCAAAAGAAATCATTAAATATGATTGTTAATAAATAGTATTCTAGTGATAAAGTGATAAAATCAATAATTCCTCTGTTAGAAGAAATTAGCCTACCAGTAGATGGTGGAGTTGATACTAAAGATCATCCTACAAATAAGGATATAAATAGGATACTTCAACAAAATAATTATTACATGTAGTGTCTAAATAGATTCTTGAAGCCGAGAATTAATCAACTTTTAAAGACAACCCAAGTTCTTCTTATCATGCTAGGAAGTTAGAAACTAATCCAATGTATAAAACACTTGAATTCTCAAAATATAAATTTCCTAAATTTGAAGAATAGTTTGAAGTAACAAATGATATTTTAGGAAAAGTTAATGAAAGATTAAATGCTGAACTAAAAGTCACAAATGATAAAGTTATAAGAACTTTATCGGAAAAGAATGTTAATGAAATCAATAAATTAAGATCTAAATATTTTGTAAAAAGGAATTATCATAAAAAGCCCACATTTTCGGATATCCAGTATGAAAAAAATGAATTTTTATCTCATACTTCACATTCAGGAAGAGAAATTGCTGAATGGAATGTAGTTGGATTAGCATAACATCAAATATATAATAAACTTCATGAAATTGGATTGGCCATTATAACATATAAAATTAATAAAAAGAAAGATAACAAGCAGCTACTATGATTATATCAAGATTTATAGGTACTATAAAATATTGGTGGGATAACTACCTTATAAATAATAATAGGCAAAGCATATTGATAACGCTCAATCTACAGCTCTCGTAGGAGTGTAAAGCGGTTGTTAGCAAATATAGAACCCAACCTGGGTTGGGTGTCGATCCCACAGGGAATAGCTTGGCCAACAAGTAAGCAAAATTACTAAACTTTTGGTGCAAGTCTCGTAAAAAGGGGGGATTGTAATATGTAACCAAAACAATAAAGTAAAAGCTGAAAATAGCAAAGTAAAAAGAGGACGATTGTCACGTTGGTTGTAGACAATGAGAATTGAGGCGTTGGGATTATGTCCACCTTCTGAGGTATACGTCTCTATCGGCTATGAGTGTGTAGAGTCTTGACATGCAATTGCTTATAGAGAATTGTAGTCGATGGTAAATCCAAGCGTCTCTCGACCTGAACAAGGACTATTTCACTTTAACTCTCTCGAGCTTAAAGCGTGTCTAACGGTACGAATTCTCCAAAAGGTTAGTCCAGTTACGGCACTAGCTTTTTAATAGGAAAGGGTGTCCTACTACCTTGACATTATCTCTTTTCCAGACAAATAACCTTTCTCTCGAACAAGTTAAATGTTAGACTGGCGTTATTCTTGCATTTGCAACCGCAAAGAATGTAGATTAATATGAAGAGCGTAATGATATAAGCAATATACGTGTCTTGAACTCACAACTCACAGCAGTAGATAGTAACTCATTCGTCTTCCATAACCCCAACTAAGAGGTTTAGTTACCCATGAATGCGAAGGATATCACGTTTTGCATGGTGGATGGCGTGAGAAGTGGGTGTTTAGGCGTGTGGTTTTGGTGATTCCCTAGCAAGTAACGATTCTCTTGTTGTGGAATAGATGAATAGAAAAATAATAGAATTAATGGAAAGATTAGAAGAGTGAATAGAAGTGTTGTAGTGGAAGATGAGAGGGCTGGAAGAATTGTATTGTAAGAAGATGCATAAAAATCTCTAGCATGATAGGGTATTTATAATACTCCTATCCTACTCCTACTAAGCTGATGAAATAAATAACCAAATCCTAATATACTAATGAAATCCTTGACCCAAATGTACTAGGGTAAGGTTACAATATCATAATCCAAATAGATTAGTGAAACACATAACCTAATTGCACTAGGTTAATGTATCTTGGTAACAATCCAGCTTTGTGTCTGTAAGTCCCCAAAGTCTTCAGAATTGTTGTTTTAGCCCGGGATAGAGTTTCCATGCAGCAGATTTGGTCCTTTAGGCGTCCAGCTCCTTTCCACTTCGTTTGTGAGCTTTCTTTTGCGTCAAGTAAGCCATAAAATGCTGTATTTTGCATCATTTATACCTGAAACTTTCCTAATCATGTTTGTTAGCTCATTTACAGGAAAAAGGACTAAAAGTGCATGAAATAGATAATTAGTTCTCAAAACTAGGCTAAAATATGGGCAAAATATATTGATATAGGCACGTAAATTCGCCTATCATCAACACCCCACACTTGAAGCTTTGTTCGTCCTCGAACAACATATCATGTCCTTCTAAACATCGACTTAGGGTTTTTACAGCAACAACACAAAACATTCTTCAAGACAAGCACAACAATTATCAACAAAGAGTAGCTTTTCGATCATAAGTAGAAACAATTTAACCTCAAGCATAGACTCATGATGGTGATCAACTCGCATGCAAACGTTAAGGTACATGGAATCATATACCACTATCCAAAAACTCATCAACCATGTGTGTCTCACAATATAGTACCCATAATCACTCACAAATATAGCATATTTTTCAAACATGGGTATCAAAATGTCCTTGCTCTCACTCTCACAAAGAATTCATATGTAGCAACTAATGACCATATGCTTTCCCTTAATGTAGTACTCTACTAAATGTCAGAATGTTAAGATTAGGATCAAGTAGGTCTTTTGATGGTTGTAATGTAGGCTAAGGGACGGGTAGGACTATTTTGGCCAAGAATAGTGACTAGGTTCCTAAGCGCTTTTAATACATCACTTTGTATCATTGACACTTTTTTCTTTCAACCTTTCTTTATTTTATTCTTCCACCCTTGTTCTCATCTTTTGTTTTTCAATTTTAAGCACAACTCACCTTTCAGCTTTCTTTTCCTTTTTTCTTTTCACAACATACCTCTTATGACAGCACTTTTCTTTTTTATAACACATTCAAGCACCATTACAATTTAAAGCATCATACTCACCTAATTTCCTCTTATGTAGTCACATGACTTTTTCACTTTAAAGCACTTAGGAATTTGGATCAAATTACGGTCTTGAAAACAATGGATTAGGCTTACATACAAGGTTGTCAAAGAAATAGGCTAAAGGCTCAAAAGGGTTTAACTAGGATGATGTACATGGGTAGGTAAAACTGAAGGTAAACATGTATAGGTTGCCAAAGAAATGCCTAAATCATATCCTAACTTACACTCCTTATTTTCGCTTTGCATACATACCAGGCAAGTTCTAGCATCAGCCACAAACATTGAATATACTATTATCTCGCACACACAAGGCACATGGTCGACTTGTTTGGAAGTAATATAGACTCTCGACCCAACAAGTGAAGGAATTGAGTCACACAATATCACATAATAAGTCACAACTAGAGCCTAAACGTCTCAATAGTCACAATTGTAGCACATACTCTTGTTCTAATCTCATGCTGCCTATCAAAATAATTTCATGCGTAGCTAGAAAAATTTGACTCCTATAAAAACATTTGAACGAAAAAAAACAAAAATGGATGGACTCAAAAAAAACAAAGTAAACAAGCAAACATAGGTGCAAACAAGGAAGTATAGCATGCAGATTCTGCCACCCCACACTTAGACGGGAAACTGCCCTCAGTGGAAAATAAATGCGAAGAACCTGGTTTAGTCGGACTCCTCATCAATGTCGGGGGTCATATCCCCTTCGTCTGAATCATCATAAGAGTCATCGTCAGAGTTCTCCTCATCATCAGAATCAGGCAAGCGTCTATCATCATCAGTTGGCACGTCATCGTCCAGAGGTTCCTCAAAATATACGCCCACTCCACACATCTCCGGGGCATGCTTGTTCATTGGGTAGTCGTGGTCCAGCTGTTGGAGCTCTTCAGCAGTTGGAATACGTCCACCACTCATCATAGTGAATCGTGTCATGCCATAGAGATGACGGAAGAAACTCTCATCACGAGCATGTCTCTCCGCAGTAGTAAGGTTGACTCCATGAGTTGTTTCAGCATCTTTGACCTTTGTGAGGTCAATCTTCTTTGGGTTATGTGGGAGTTTGTGGTCAGCTGGTTCCTCTTCTATATCCTCCTTCCGCAACATTGCTGTGAACAAATTGCCGAATGTGAAATGGGACCTTCGGTGGAGTCTGGCCTTCCTTATGGTAGATCGAATGATTGCCCCAAAGTTGATAGGGACATTCGTCATCAACGCATAAACCAAACACACTCTATCTCTTGATATCTTGGTGTATTGCGTCCCAGGAATAAGGCATGAGTTGACAATGCGCATCCAGATTCTTGCTTCCCTATTTAGTCGAGCATAGGGGAAGGTGTTGTGACGGCCTGTTTCCTTATGTCTGCCCCATCTTGCCATCGATCTGCTTCTACAAAGCGTGTGTCTTATCGCTCTGTAAGGAGGCCTGCTGTACAGCTCTTTGTATGGTGCAGGGTCGACCGAAGGTAGGCCAAGAAAAGAGTTGATCCAATCCGTTGTAAGCTGTAACACTTGGCCCCGAATTTTTACTTCATTGCCTGTTGTGTTCGGCGACCAGTTGGCATAAAACTCTCTTGTTAAGTCAAGATTACACTCTCCCATGTCGCGGAAGATGAAATCTAGCTTCAAAGCCATTATTTTAGCCAACATTTGCGGCTCCTTCTTTGCTAAGGTCTCCTTGTTGATCAAGTCGACGTGTACATATTTCTTTTCTTTGTTGCTGTTGTACCATGCCTTGGCTTCTTCCTCAAGAACCCATTTTATTCCGAACATTCTGCGTGGTAGGTGTGCTGAAGATGATTCTCCTTGGTCTTTTCGACTTCTCTTCTTGTCCTTTTGGGACGTGGTAGCCTTCTCCTTGCCTTGCTTTGCTTTAGGTGCCATTGTACCTGAGACTAGAAGTAATGTTAGTTGCAGCACAATCTCACTTTATACAATCTATATGCAAGCATTAGGGGTACCACCCCACACTTAATCTTGTTAGCACAAATCAGTGAAGTAAAAGTGGTCGAGTACTCAGATTTCGTCGACATACGTTTTAGGATTGTATTCCGACAAGAAAATCAGCATTACATCACTTATTTGCAGCCATTGGACTACTTTTATGGTGGATATAGCAACACTACAACCTAGGGGTTACCACATGGAAATATTATTCTTACAACAAGCACAACCTCCTAAGTCGATAGGCACTATAACCTTATCCCGATGGTCGGGATAGTCTATCATGTAATCATCCAACCAACAATCTTAAGCAATATTCATAGCCATATCCATTCAGCAATTATCATAACAATGCTATCGAAACAAAATTCAAGTCGGAAACAAGTCAAGAATTCCCTACGTATATATTCAATCACATGATCTTGTAACAATTATCCAAACACATGAACATCACCACCAATCTCACATGATTTAGCAAAATATCATTCGTGGCCTATTTTTACCAAGGCCTAGCCTTCGTCGAAGCCTATTATGACGTGAGAAAGGGTCAATTCATAGCCTTATGCATCACCATTCCTAACTTACCGACTTTACCATACAATGCGACCAAATCGTCAATGGAAATCAATCTCCTCGTTGCACACTTCTTGCACCTATATTAGCTCAAAACAAATGAACACGATTAGTACGATGGGTTGCCTCCCACCAAGCGCCTTAGTTTTGGTCGTGGCACGACTCTTATTTTTGGATTTTCATTTATCAAAAAGAAAAAAATACTAAAACGACAAAACGATAAAACGATAAAACGGCAAAACAATAAAACAATAAAACGATGGGTTGCCTCCCATCTAGCGCCTTAGTTATTTTCGTGGCTCGACGTAGTAATCTCGAGTACTTAGACTTCGTCGAGATAAGTGATGGCCATGTCATTCATCGAGTCAAGAGGACCGATATATGGCTTGACACATTGGCCATTCACTTTAAAGATAACACCCTCATTGTTTTCCAATTCGACTACTCCAGACGAGTAAACTTGGATGATTTTAAATGGACCAGACCATTTTGATTTTAACTTACCTGGAAAGAGCTTGAGTCTGGAATTAAAGAGTAGTACCATGTCACCTTTTTGGAAGTTTCGTCGAACAATCCGCTGATCATGATACTTCTTCATCCGCTCCTTGTATAAATCTGATCTTTCATATGCATGGAGACGAAATTCATCTAGTTCGTTCAGCTGCTCCAACCTCAGGTTCTTCACATCATCCCAATTCAGATTCAAGTGCTTCAATGCCCACAATGCCTTGTATTCAAGCTCGATGGGTAGATGACAAGCCTTCCCATAAACTAGCTGATAAGGTGACATGCCAATGGGTGTCTTGAATGCAGTCCTATACGCCCATAGTGCATTATCTAGCTTTCGAGACCAGTCCTTCCTATTCGCATTAATCGTCTTGGCAAGGATTTGCTTGATCTCGCGGTTGGAAACCTCAACTTGTCCACTGGTTTGGGGATGATAAGGCGTAGCTACCTTATGTTGCTTGACTCCATACTTGGCCAATACAGATTTGAATAGCTTGTTGCAGAAGTGAGATCCTCCATCACTTATGATAGTACGAGGTACTCCAAAGCGAGAGAAGATATTCTTCTTTAAAAATGCTACCACACGCTTTCCTTCGTTGTCGGCCAATGCTACAGCTTCAACCCATTTTGACACATAATCCACAGCAACCAGGATGTACTTCATTCCAAACGAATTCACGAATGGTCCCATGAAATCAATACCCCACACATCAAAGAGTTCTACCTCCAGAATTTTGGACATGGGCATTTCATGGTGTTTTGAAATAGCACCTTGACGTTGGCATTGGTCACACCTTCGCACATAGTCATATGCATCTCTGAATATTGTAGGCCAATAATAACCGCTTTGCAAGACTTTCCTTGCCGTTCGATTCCCTGCATGATGTCCTCCAACTTGCGAAGTGTGGCATGCTTCCAATATAGTAGGCACTTCTTCATGGGATATACATCGTCGAATGATACCATCCGCGCATCTTCGAAACAAATAAGGCTCATCCCAATAGTAGTGCTGAACGTCATGCATAAACTTCCTCCTCTGGTGGTAAGCTAAATTGGAAGGTAACACATTACTCACCACGAAATTTGCAAAATCGGCATACCATGGTAATTTCTCCATTGTTGTTGCTAGTATCTCCTCGTCAGGGAATGCATCATCAATCTGATTTTCTGGTTGCGCCACATACTCATTCTCAAGTCTGGATAGGTGATCCGCCACTTGGTTCTCGCAACCTCTTCTATCTTTGACTTCGAAATCAAACTCTTGCAGCAGCAATACCCATCGAATCAGCCTTGGTTTTGCATCCTTCTTTGTCATTAGATACCTAAGAGCTGCATGGTCTGTATGAACGATCACCTTAGTACCCAATAGATAGGCACGAAACTTCTCAAACGCATACACAACCGCTAAGAGCTCTTGTTCAGTAATAGTGTAGTTCCTTTGGGCTTCATTTAGGACCTTACTCGCATAGTAGATAGGATGAAATAATTTCTCCTTTCTCTGTCCAAGAACAGCACCAACGGCTACACCACTAGCATCACACATGATTTCGAACGGGAGCGTCCAATCTGGTGCTACCATGATAGGGGCTTCAATGAGTTTTTCTTTAAGGCATTCGAATGCCGTTAAGCAATCATCATTAAAGTCAAACTTCGCATCTTTCTCCAATAGTTTGCACAATGGACTAGAAATTTTTGAGAAGTCTTTGATGAATCTACGATAAAACCCAGCATGGCCAAGAAAACTACGAACTCCCTTCATCGAAATTGGAGGTGGTAGCTTCTCAATTACCTCTATTTTGGCGCGATCAACCTCTATTCCTCTTTCGGAAATCTTGTGCCCAAGAACGATTCCTTCTTTTACCATAAAGTGGCACTTCTCCCAATTCAGCACAAGGTTGAACTCTACACATCTTTGCAATGCCATGCTCAAGTTTGCCAAACATGCTTCAAAAGACTCACCAATAACTAAAAAGTCGTCCATAAATACCTCCAAAGTCTCTTCTACCATATCAGAGAAAATAGACATCATACAACATTGAAAGGTGGCTGGTGCGTTACATAACCCGAATGGCATGCGTTTGAAGGCAAAAGTACCATATGGGTATGTAAACGTTGTCTTCTCTTGGTCTTCGGGGGCAATACAAATCTGATTATAACCTGAATAACCATCCAAGAAGCAAAACCATCCTTTCCCCGCTAATCGATCTAGCATTTGGTCCATAAATGGCATGGGGAAGTGATCCTTGAGCGTCCAAGAATTCAGCTTGCGGTATTCCATACATACTCTCCATCCAGTAACGGTCCTGAGTGGAATAAGCTCATTCTTTGCATTCGCAACCACCGTCATTCCTCCTTTCTTGGGAACACATTGTACTGGGCTTACCCATGTACTATCAGAAATAGGATACACGACTCCTGCGTCTAACCACTTGATAATCCCCTTCTTCACCACCTCTTGCATGGTGGGTTTAGACGTCTTTGATGTTCAATGGTGGGTGTGCACTTTTCTTGAAGCTGAATTTTATGTGTGCAAATCCCAGGTGGTATACCAATAATATCTGCAATGGTCCATCCAATAGCTCTAATATACTTGCGTAAGATTGCAATAAGAGCTGCAACTTGTTGCTCACCCAAATCGGCTGCTACAATGACTGGAAGAGTATTTCCGCTTCCTAAGAATGTGTACTTCAAATGGCTTGGCAGCTCCTTTAATTCTAACGTGGGTGGCTCTTCAATAGATGGCTTAGCTGGTGGTGTGGGTCGATTCTTGAGATCAAGATCCAGCTTCTTGGGAGTGTAGTGATATGTCCCTAATCCCGATAGAGCACAAATATCGTCTTCAGAAATTTCAGCATCATCATTCTCTCCTTTCATGAGCGAAACCTCCAAAGTATCATCAAGAATTTGCTCTTCAGCAAGTAACTCGTTCTCTTCATCAAATACAACATCAGCCACAGAAAATACACTCAGATCTTTGGGTTGCTTCATTGATTTGCAAACATCAAAGCGAACCACTTCGTCATTTATTCGAAATGAAAGCTCATTAGCTCTCAAATCTATGAGCACACTTCCCGTAGCAAGGAAAGGGCGTCCCAAGATTATGGGAACCTCTGAATCTGCTTCACAATCCAAGATGACAAAGTCTTCTGGAAATATGAATGAAGATACCTTCACCAAGACATCGCATAGAATACCAACCGGTCGTTTTACCGACCTATCCGCCATCACAAGCCTCATATTAGTTGGTGTAGGATATCCTAACCCCAACTTCTTATATATCGATAATGGCATCAAGTTGATGCTGGCTCCTAAGTCACACAATGCTTTAGCAAAGTCTAAAGATCCGACGGTGCAAGGAATCGTGAAAGCTCCGGGGTCGGCCTTCTTCTGAACTATCGATCGAGTAGCTATTGCACTACAATGGTGCACATCATCTTTCAGCTCATAACTTGCTGCCCTCTTCTTAGTCAAAAGATCTTTCATAAACTTCGCATACCCAGGCATTTGTTCAAGTGCCTCTACCAACGGAACATTAATAGTCAGCTGCTTCAACATGGTCATAAATTTACTGAACTTAGTGTCATCGGCCACCTTCTTCAATCTTTGTGGAAAAGGTGGTGGTGGGTATGGAAGTGTTCTCTCCATGGATTTCTTCTCCTCTTGCTTCCGTTTATTGTTTTTTTCAGGTTGCACGTCACTAGGTAAAACATCCTTGACGTTTGAAGTAGTTGTTGCGGCTTCTTCTCTTGTAACGTCACTAGGTGTGGCGTCAATGTCTGCTGCTACGTCAACCACTTGCTTGCCTTTTGCTGAAGTTTCCAGCACCTTACCACTTCTGGTAGTGATGGCCATGCATGACCCATCATTCCTTGGGTTTTGCACAGTATCGCTTGGTAAGGTGCCAGCCTTTCTTTGATTGAATGCTGCTGAAAGTTGGCTCAATTGCTGCTCTATTTGCTTGATAGAAGTGGAATGAGAATCAACTAATTGCTTCATGGAGGCCAAATCATCAATCACCTCCTTAACTCCCGCGCTCGTTGCTTCCACTCCTTTTAATAACTTAGCCATCATGTCTTCCATAGAATTAGATGTGGTGGTATCACGTTTACCAGGGGGAACGTACAAACCACTCTTTTCATTATTTTTCTTCCAACTACCTTGGTCTTTGATTCCAGATTTATCATAATAGTTCCGACCTTGGTTTCCTTGGGCATTCCCACGGAAACCCCCCTGATTGTTCAAGTAGTTGGCCTCCTCTTCCGAATCAGATTCGTCTCTTCCTTTTAGCGCCACATCTTTCACTTTTTTGGTCTTCCCTGATAATAAGTGCTTTGTCAGAAGATCCAATTGTGTCTTCATGTGCGCCATGTCTTGCTCACGTTCTTCTTCTCTTCTTCTTTGGTCTGCAGACATGCCAATAGATAAAGTGGGGCTTGCTACCTCAGAATCCCTGGTGTGCCAAGCTCTACTTTGTTTTGTCATGCGATCTAGCATATTGCTTGCTTGACCAAAGGTGAGGTCCATGAAAGAACCTCCAGCTGCGTTGTCCACCACTGGTTTAGTTATTGAATTCAAGGCTCTATACAAGATCTCCATGAGGTGAACATTAGTCATGTGATGGTTTGGGCATCTCGCTAGCTTTGTCTTGAACCTCTCCCATGTTTCGTGAAGAGCTTCAGAGGGAAGCTGACGAAAGTTGCTGATTTCATCTCTCAATTGAGCCCTCTTGGATGGCGGAAAGAATCTTTCTAGGAAAGCGTCTCTCAATTGCCTCCAATTTGTAATTGAATCAGGAGTCAGCCCATTCAACCATAGTGTTGCCTCCCCAGACAAAGACAATGAAAATAGACGTAGTCGAATAGCATTCTGACCAACACCAGGATTGTCAAAAGACTTGCATGTCAAAATAAAGTTGATGAGATGCATATTCGGATCATCGCCTGCTAGTCCACCAAATAATCCCTTGAGTTGCAATAACTGAATCATGGTGCTAGTGATGTTGAACTTGGCTCCGGGCGCTAATGGTGGTGGAATTATGGCTCCAGTGGCTCCGGCACCATCAAGATCATCATCATCATCGTCGAAAGTTGGTTGCAAGGGTTGGCGATCATACCTATACCGAGCTTGTCGACCTCTTCTGTTGGCAGGTGTTGCAATTTCAGCGCCATGCCTTGGGTTTATCAACTCGTCATCTCCTAAATCCTCATCGTCAGGATTTGTTACTCGCCCAGGATTATCAATGTTTTGTTGTTGGACTTGAGCAGCAGCAAGAGCAGCTAATCTTGCTTGCTCGTGTTGAGCAGCCATCCTGTCGATTTCAGCTTGTGCTTCCATTCTTCTAATTCGTTGTGGTTCAGGATTGATTGGTAATAACGGTTGACCAGAACTTCTAGTATGGGGCATGCACTAAAAGAAAAACCTGCAATAAGCAAAAACAAAAACTAAAAGTAAAAGTACGAGAATCTTTGACCAAAGGGTCTAGTAATTATCACGAACTTGATTGACACTCGTATTCCCCGGCAACGGCGCCAATTTTTGATAACGCTCAATCTACAGCTCTCGTAGGAGAGTAAAGCGGTCGTTAGCAAATATAGAACCCAACCTGGGTTGGGTGTCGATCCCACAGGGAATAGCTTGGCCAACAAGTAAGCAAAATTACTAAACTTTTGGTGCAAGTCTCGTAAAAAGGGGGGATTGTAATATGTAACCAAAACAATAAAGTAAAAGCTGAAAATAGCAAAGTAAAAAGAGGACGATTGTCACGTTGGTTGTAGACAATGAGAATTGAGGCGTTGGGATTATGTCCACCTTCTGAGGTATACGTCTCTATCGGCTATGAGTGTGTAGAGTCTTGACATGCAATTGCTTATAGAGAATTGTAGTCGATGGTAAATCCAAGCGTCTCTCGACCTGAACAAGGACTATTTCACTTTAACTCTCTCGAGCTTAAAGCGTGTCTAACGGTACGAATTCTCCAAAAGGTTAGTCCAGTTACGGCACTAGCTTTTTAATAGGAAAGGGTGTCCTACTACCTTGACATTATCTCTTTTCCAGACAAATAACCTTTCTCTCGAACAAGTTAAATGTTAGACTGGCGTTATTCTTGCATTTGCAACCGCAAAGAATGTAGATTAATATGAAGAGCGTAATGATATAAGCAATATACGTGTCTTGAACTCACAACTCACAGCAGTAGATAGTAACTCATTCGTCTTCCATAACCCCAACTAAGAGGTTTAGTTACCCATGAATGCGAAGGATATCACGTTTTGCATGGTGGATGGCGTGAGAAGTGGGTGTTTAGGCGTGTGGTTTTGGTGATTCCCTAGCAAGTAACGATTCTCTTGTTGTGGAATAGATGAATAGAAAAATAATAGAATTAATGGAAAGATTAGAAGAGTGAACAGAAGTGTTGTAGTGGAAGATGAGAGGGATGGAAGAATTGTATTGTAAGAAGATGCATAAAAATCTCTAGCATGATAGGGTATTTATAATACTCCTATCCTACTCCTACTAAGCTGATGAAATAAATAACCAAATCCTAATATACTAATGAAATCCTTGACCCAAATGTACTAGGGTAAGGTTACAATATCATAATCCAAATAGATTAGTGAAACACATAACCTAATTGCACTAGGTTAATGTATCTTGGTAACAATCCAGCTTTGTGTCTGTAAGTCCCCAAAGTCTTCAGAATTGCTGTTTTAGCCCGGGATAGAGTTTCCATGCAGCAGATTTGGTCCTTTAGGCGTTCAACTCCTTTCCACTTCGTTTGTGATCTTTCTTTTGCGTCAAGTAAGCCATAAAATGCTGTATTTTGCATCATTTATACCTGAAACTTTCCTAATCATGTTTGTTAGCTCATTTACAGGAAAAAGGACTAAAAGTGCATGAAATAGATAATTAGTTCTCAAAACTAGGCTAAAATATGGGCAAAATATATTGATATAGGCACGTAAATTCGCCTATCATCACATATTAAATGCTACAACTATTGCACAACTTATTAAGATTGAGTCAACACGACAAACAGTTGAAAATCTAGTCTTAGAAGATGCCACCGCCACTTTAATTTATAGTATTGCCAAACATTTTATAGGAGAACCTCAACTTTTTCAAGATAAAAGTTTAGAAATATTATCAAATTTATCATGTCCAAAGTTAGAAGATTTTTGATGGTAGAAAGATGTTTTACTCAACAAAGTCATGGTTAGAGAAGATTGTAATCATGATTATTGGAAAGAAAAATTTATAAGTGGTTTACCAACTTTATTTGCAGAAAAAGTTAGAACAAAATTAAAGATAGATTTGAGGAAAAAAATCCTTATAGTAATTTAACTTATGGTGATATTATAAGTTTTATAAATGTCACAGGACTAGAATTATGTACAAATATTAAACATAAAAATCAACAAAAAAGAGAGAATAAAATAGCACGACATGAGCTAGGAAGATTCTGTCAAGATTTTGGATATATAAAATTATTAACCCCTTCAAAAGAAGCTACCAAGAAGATTAAAAGACAACATGAAAAATTACAAATATAAATTTAAAAAATCTCATTATTATAAAAGATAATTTAAAAGATTTAAAATTCTTCTAAAGGTGAATATAAAAAAAAAGGAAAGAAACATGTTAGAACTGCGGAAAAACTGGTCATAAGTCTAAAGATTGTCAGGTTACAAATAAAAAAAAAAGACAAGATTAATGTGTTAGAATTAGGAAATGAAGTTAAAAATACATAATATTCAATTCTTGATGAAAATAAAAATAGTTCATCTTATGAAGAAAGTTTTAGTGAAGATGATCAACTTAATATAGCATACAATTCAAACAGTAGTGAATCAATAGACCATTATAATTTAAGAGGTGCGATTTGCACTTGAGATAGTCATTCTATAAATATTATCACCAATAGTAATAAAGAAAAAGAGGCTTTATTTAACATGATAGATCATTTAGAAGATTCAAATCTTAGGAGAATACATTTAATATCCTTAAAAGATGTTGTTCTTAATCATCGGGTTGATAAAAAGACTATTGAACCCTTAAATATGAAAAATTTATTAAATGGGTTTAAATAACATAAGTCTGAAACAACAATACTAGATCTTCAGACAGAATTATTATACATAAAAGAACAAGTTAGAAAATAAGAAGGGGATTAATGAACTAAAAAAAGAATCACTTGATAATAAACTATAAAATTATTTAACATCTAACCAAGATCCCAAATCACATCAGTTTGAGCATGCTGAAACATCAGGAGTAAAAAGTAAAAATAAGGAAATAGAGTCTATAGAAATAGAATCTCTAGAAAAATCTCCAATAAACAAATCATAATTAATACAATTACAGTAGTTAAAGTGCAAAGTTACTATATACCAATTACGATAGTTATCAATAAAGTTTACAAAATTCATAAGATTGCATTATTTGATAAAGGTCTTGATGAAAACTGCATTATAGAAGGAATAATTCCTATAGAGTACCGAGAAAAAGGTGTTACACGATTATTTTTTGCAATAGGAGAAAGATTAAAAATAAATTATAAACTCCCCAAAGCACATATATGCAACGACGGAGTCTGTTTTATAAATGATTTTATAATAACTAAAGATATAAATGAAGAGATAATTTTAGGTATTCCTTCTAGGACTCAAATAAAACCTTAAATTACCGAGCTAGATGGCATCCATCTCACTATATTTGGAAAAGGAATTATCTTTCCATATCTAAATAGCATATCAAAAGAAGCAAGTGTTTTTATAAAAGATCAAACTATTTAGGATGAACTATGTAAAGAGTCACATAAATATTAAAAAATTAGAATTATCACTAGAAAAAAAGTAGAAATCCACAAAAGGTCATACAAAAAGATGTTTGTTCCAATGAAACTCAGTCCGAAAGGTTTTTAGGCAATTCCAACTATGTTGTAGATTTTATATTAGATAGGTTTGTAGGATTCATCTTAAAAAAAAATTCTGTACAGTGGGGATTAGAGAAAAACTAATTTACTATTAAAAGAAAACTTAATGATATTATGAGTCATCAAATTTCAACAATTCTTTGAAAACTATCAAAACTGTTCTACAAAAGATGTCAAAAAAATAATTTTAATATATTTTACAAAGGGAGAAATTCTTTCCTAGAATTTTAATAAAAAATTTCTACATGAAAATAATGAGACCTGGAACACCCGAAATAAGGATGAGGCCTCCATTTCAACCTTTCCAACCCAAAGATAAAATGAAAAGGCCCTTCAACGAATAAGATAAAAGATAAAAAAATAGATATTCATTTCTAGCAGAATTTCCATCCAAGCCATAGCGTGCAATTTCTCCTACCATTAAGAGAATCCATTTCCAGTTTACCCAAAATGCAACTACTTAAACAAATATTTAAAGAAGAATCCTCGTTATCAATGAATAAAAATATTTCTATCCAAATCAAATATAGTTATGCGATGAAACCACTGGAGACATACTTATAGTAAGTCTCGTCATCCTCTCTACAAAAAAAGGAAGAACAGAGTGTTCCTAATAAAACCTATTTGAGATAATAGATTTACAGGTACTGCCAATAATGGCACTTGATAAAATATATGAAGATTTCTGAGTATCGGAGTTCTTAAAATCTTGTTATACAAATTGAAATTATGTGGAGACAGATGATTCCTCTAAATCTGTAGGTATTATGAGTTCATTTTAATAGATACTGATTCGTTGCAAATTAAGAATAAGTCAGTAGATATAAATGATCCCTACAGTATTTCTTGAATCTTGTTTATCATAATTTGCATCTTAACTCAGTGTATTAATTCATCGTTATCATTTTTGTTCCTTCCCTAGTTGGGTTTGTTTCTAGATGACAAAAGTTTTTATTTGAATGTTCTGTGTGTATTGATTCAAGTTTGATTAAAACTTTGTTAATCGACTATTGTTGGTAGATTTTGAGTAAATATTTGCTTAATCTCTGTAGAATACTGATGTATTCTATGTCAAATAGTCATTAATTTATGCTAAAATCAATTGGGTTAGTTCAATGAAATCTCTATTGATTCATGCTTCCTTATTTGTTTCTAGTATGTCTTTATTATTTGAATTAATTTTGGTACAATTGATTTTGTTGTATTTGATTTTCAATTTTGACAACTCCTTTACTACCCTATTTATGATAAATTATATGTTTTAGAGTTTAGTTACTATTCACCTCCCTAATTTGGTACAAACAAATTTCTTTTACCCGTTTTGTTTTTTGTTATTTGACAGTATTTTCTTTTAATTGATTCTCCATGTTGATTAAGGAAAAAGAATTTCCATGATTCAAGAATTTCCCAGACTCACTATTTAATGTATTCCCTTCCCTTACTAATTTATATTTCATAAACTATATAAACAACTTTTCTCTTTCATCTTTCTCACGTTTTCACGAACTATTGTCTTCTACAATTACAATATTTTTTCAGCTTTTGGTTGGTCACGTATAAAATACTTTGAGTTTTCATCTTGTTTGTATCCTAGAAACACTAATATTTGCTTCTTGTTTCATTATTCTCATCTCGAGTGCTGTTAAAGTATGGTATTCCTCATCTGTTTACTGTTATTAACCGATTAGTTTTCTTAACAATGCATTCATATTTGTATGTTAAGTTCTTTTTGATGTTTAATATTGCTCTTGGTGTGCATTCCTTATAATCTTTAAGTTTCTACATGCTCTTTCAAACCTTTTGTAGGGGGTGCGGATAACTAAGCTGATAAATAGATTTATAAATAGATTTATTATACCTGATGAATCTATTCTTTTTTATGCGTGGTTATTTCTTAGATTTTGTTTTAATAAATTATTCTTTTTGTGGGATGTATTCATTAAATTATTTGGTTTATTATTTTGTCCTGTAGTAACTGCTGAGTTACAAATTTCTGTATAATAAGTTATTCTTTCTGTACTGTAATATATATCTAATTCTAGATTTTCTATGTCATTTATTATCTTATGTTGTTCTTTTCGTAGTGAGTTTTTTATATTATATAAACTGTTACATGTACTTTTTTCTAAATTTTCTAAGGTTTTTTCTATCCAAATTAACTTTTCTCTTAGATCTTCCATTATTTTTCTAATATGGTTTCTATAATTAATTTCGTTATTTAGATTATCTTGGTTTTCTCTAATTTTTCTAATATATTCTAACATCCACAATCTTGATCTGAATAATATCCTTCTGGGTATATGTCTTCGTATATTTGTTCTAAGGCATTTATCATTTCAATTTTGTAGTTGATTACTTCTTCTAATATCATTTTTTTAATATCTATTATTTCTATATCTTTAAGTATATATAAGATTAAAACTCTAAGGTAGTCTAAATGAGTTATTTTCTAAAATTGATATTTTATAGTTATTTGTTTTAGACTTAGTAGTTTTTGCATATTTTTATTAAGAGATTTTATATATTTTTTATTTTCCATGTATTTGACTATATTTATTTTTGTCTGTTTTTCTAGTAACTGCATATTTCGCATATATTTAAAAATTCTACGTAATTTTAACATAATAAGTATTTATAAGAGTAGTTGGGTATGTGTGGTATATAATTTATTCTATCCGTATAATTTTTTCCAAATGCTTTTTCTAATATAATTTTTCTTATATCTGCAACATCTATATTTCTAAGTGCATACAAAATAAGTATCTTAAATTTATCTACCATGACATCAGATATATTATCATTCATTATCATAAAATTGCTTTTTTCAAAATATTCCCTTCAACCATGCACATCATAAAATATAGTCATCTCAGATTACTATATACTAGATTATTCTTAAATAACATGTTCTTCGGTCACTATTAGCATGGTAATTCAGATACTTTTTCCCTTAAACAGCGCCTCGACTTTGGTTACTCCCCGCCACGGCTTCTTGCCTCATTGGTTTCACCTTTAGGATGGCATAGTTCCTAGGGATTTTTCTCCATTTCCACTTTGCTAATAAACTTCTTAACATATTATTTTTTGAATAATTCTACTATAAAGTAACTAATATGAATTTATTTTATCATATCATGATTGTCGGGAATTATGAATTTAGCTATTCATAATCATAAATAGATATACCTGTTCCGGTAGCTTTGATATTTCTGAGGTTTGTTGTTCCATAGCTTTTTTCATTGCAGTGTATATATTTAATTAACTGGGGTAAATATTTTTGAACGGAATGGAGAGAGGGTTTTTTGGCTAATGTAAGAAGGCTTGCTTTGCAATGCCTTCTTGCTTCTTTATTTATAGAATGATTTTTATAAATACTTTACATGTTTTACAACCTTACGTAAAGGCTAAAAAGCTAAAAAACAAAAAACAATCAAAGAAAGACTTAAAAAGTCTTAAAGCCTACCTAGCACCTAGCCTACCCTAAGCCTATAAGGCTAAAATTCAAACTCTATTCAATTTACATTAAATGCTACTAACTTTTTAATGCTAACTTACGTAAACAACTTGTAAAGTTTTACAATAAGTCTTCTGTCTATTTTGTCATATCTGTTGTATCTCCATTATTGCTCTGGTCTTATCTTTCCAGCTGGCGTCCTTATCTCTTTTATTCTAACTGAACTGCTTGGACGTCATTATCTCCTCCATTACATTTTGAACATTTGTGGTCTGGATATTTGTGTCCAATAGTCTTGCAATATCTTGTCAATAATTCCTCTGAAATAAATTTTTCTCTGATAGCTCTGGCGATAGGTTCCGTTTCTGGTTTAAGCAACGTGATAATCCATTGCCTAATAGTTTTCATAGCTGTTTCTCGTAACTCTTTTGAATTTGAATATATTAATACATGATTTCTTGAATAGTAACTCCATATAGGATTTTGGTTGCAATATGTGTTTGCTAGCTCTTGTAAAATTGTAGATAGTCCGATAATTCTTTTGTTCGCATAAAATTTTGGTATCTCGATTCTGGGTATCTCTGGCTGTGAACTTATATCTTGTGGTATAATCATATCTCGTGTCATTCCTATCTTTACAACTTGTATAGGTTTTTTAACTTCATCAAATAATATCTCTGCTGGTGCCGTGTAAATTTTTATAAAAAATAAAGTACCTTTGGTTATTCTTTTAAATGTGGTAAATGCTTCGTATATCTCTGGTATAGTGGATATCTCAGTTTCGTCCGTGGTATATACGGTACTAAGTAATCCATATTCGTAGCAAGTTTTAACTAAGCTTGGTTTGGTTTTAGGTAAGGCAATTAGCTTATTGTATCCGGTCAATTTCTGGGTTATATAATTTGTATCTAGTTCTTGGATATTTGTAGCTTTGGGGTTGCTATTTAAAAAGGTTTGTACATTGTAGATATTTTCTATATATGTGTGGGCTGTGTAGTTGTATGTCTTTTTGTCTCGGTTTAGACTATCTCGATATGTAGTAACTTGTGGGGGTATAAATATGGGGTCTTTTGATGTATTTGGTGTATATGGTTTGTCAAATAGCTTGTTTAGGTTCATATTTTTTCTAACTCCTTTGTTTGTACCTGCAGAAGTAGATTGATAAGCGTTATGGGTTTTATGGAGTATCCTAACATCTCCTTCTAGCTCTGGAATTTTATTGTCTTCCGATCGACATAGCTCTGCGCATTGCTGAGTTAGCTGATTCATAGCTATAGACTTCAGTTTATCTTCACTAGTCTTTAGCTTTAACATTTCTATCTCAGTACCCATCTTTACTATTTCAGTACCCATACTGTCCACTTTCAGTGAAAGTGTAGTCAGGGCGTTGAGTATCTTTTCATGTATATTTTCTTCTATCATTTCAGTTTGTGTAGCTTTGTCTTGATATGTAATCTGCAATAACATTTTTGTTAGTACTGATTACTTCTATTACAAATGTAAAATTTAATATGTTTAAAACTAGTCTCCGAATCTCTTTTGTTGTAACTGAATTTTGTATTTTCTTTGTTAGCTACCAGCGTACCTGTGTATTATCTGTTCGCACAATAAATTTGTTATATACAATATATGGCTCAAATGCTAACAAACATTTATATAATGAACATAATTCTTTTCTATTTATTTCCCATTTTATTTCTGTCTCGTTGAACGTACCTGAGTAGTATCTATAATGGTGTTCTATTTTTTCTGCTTCATATCTATATTTAAGTACTCCTCTGTAACTATATTCACTGGCATCTGCTTCTACTATGTATGTAAATTTTCTATTTTCATCCGGAAATTATAATTTTGGTAATTCCTTGCAAAGTAATTTTATTTTTTGAACTTGTTTTTTATCTTCTTCTTCATAGTTATATTCTATATCTTTTTTTAATTTTTTCTGTAGTGGTTTTAAGTTTTCTGCTAATTTTGGAATATATTCTCTTACTTGGTTTACTAATCCTAAAAAGGATTGTAATTTCTTTTTTGTATCTAATTCTTCTTTCGAGTTTATTATTTTTGTACTATATGTTGTTGCATTTTTACTCCACTTTTATCTATTTGTATTCCTAAAAATTCTATCTGTTTTTTCATAATTCCTTTATAAAAGAATGTACATGTTATAATTGTGGAAAGTTAGGACATTTAGCTAGAGATTGTAAATTACCCAAAAATCCAAAAAATAAACAAATATCCGAAATAAAAATAGAAAATACAGAATATATGCAGATAGATTATATAGATTATGAATTAGAAAGTGAAGATAGTATATATGAAATTTCAGAAAACGAAACAACTACTGAAATAGATAGCGAAATAGATGAATCGAATGACTGAAGAAGATATAAAAATAATAACAAAGGAAGAATATTTAAATGACGAAGGAACAGAACAAAAAATAATATTTGATAGTAATATATTTGATGAAATAAAAGGAAAAGAGTTAGATTTAAGTGTAGAAAAAATATTTAAAATACCAACAATAAAAAATATTTTTAGTAGGAAAAAAGATGAATATTATGTAGTATGTCAAAAAGAACATGTAATAGACTGTAGATATGCAAAAGGAAAAGCTAGTATACCACTTGTAACAAAAAGAATAATTAATAAAGAAATAAATGATATAAAAAGTAAAGGAGATCCAATAAAATATGTACACCTTGGAGGTACAGAAATATTAATAAAAGCATGTTTTAGAGAAGGAATAGATACACCGATAGAATTATATTTAGCAGATGATAGAATTATAAAACCTATAGAAAAAAGCATAATAACTGCCGTAAAAGGAAATTTAATATACCAAAAATTTAAATTTATAATAAGTGCAAATTATTCAGTAGCAGTAACAGATAAAAATATAGATAAATCATTAGTATTATATTGGAAAATATCAGGAATAGAATTAACCCCAGGAAGTAAAATATTTACAGCAAGATGTAAAAATTTATATGTATTTATAACAAAACATAAAATAACAGGAAAAAATAAAATTAACAAAATACAAATAGATAGCCCATTTGAACAAATTGTAAAAACAATAGATTATAATGATTATAGCTATAGAGACATAGATATAGAAGAAAATTTAGAAATAGTAAATGATAGAATAAGTACAACAAAAAAAAATAGCTAATGTAAGACCAGAATCATCAACCTCATCAAAAAGAATAAGTTATGAAACAAATTCAACAAATAATTTAAACCAATATTACATAACAGGAAAAATAAATGAAAAAGAATATTTAATATTATTAAACACAGGACAAGAAGAAAATTATATAGCAAAATGTTTAGTAAAAAATGAAGAAATAAAAACTGATAATGATATATGCCCAGATCTACCGAGAAGTTTAATAAATAATAAAGATATAGCAGAAAAAGAAATAATAATAGGAGGAATTAGAAAAATAAAAATAGAATTTGAGGTAAAAGAAGAAATGCAAAAAGCAGATATAATATTAGGAATAAAATGGTTAGAACAAGTAAAACCATATAATATAGAACATACACAATTAGCCATAACATATAATAGGGAAAGATTATTCTTAAAAAGAGCCTTAACATAAAATGAAAATATATGTATTAATGAAGATAGTAGTGGAAGGATATTACAGTAGATATTATACGCCTATGATAGATACAGGAGCAAAAGCTAATTTATGTAGATATAATTGCTTACCAGAAAGTAAATGGGATAAATTAAAAATACCAATAGTAGTTAAAGGATTTAATAATGAAGAAAGCTTAATTACTTATAAAGCTAGGAATGTAAAAGCACAAATATGGGATAAGATACTAACAATAGAAGAAATTTATAATTATGAACTAACATCAAAAGATATACTTTTAGGAATGCCATTTTTAGATAAACTATATTCACATGTAATAACTAAAAACGATTGGTGGTTTACAACACCATGTAAACAAAAAGTAAGAGCAAAAAGAGTTAACAATAAAATAAGAAAGAAAACTGATTGGATAAAAGGAAGTGAAAAAATTACACAAAAGTTAGAAAATATAAAAACCACTAAAGATACAATAGAATTAGTAGTATTTTCGATAAATAAAACAGAAATAACTATATTTTCAATAAATAAGATAGAAATAGTTAAGAAAAAATTAGAACAATTATATAGTGAAGATCCACTAAAAGGATGGGAAAAACATAAAACTACCATAAAAATTGAATTAATAGACAAGAACAACATAATAACCCAAAAACCATTAACATATAATTTTGACGATCTAAAAGAATTTAAAATGCATATAGATGAATTATTAGAAAAACAATATATACAAAAAAGTAATAGTAAACATAATAGTCCAGCATTTATGGTAAATAAACATAGTGAACAAAAAAGAGGAAAAAGTAGGATGGTTATTGATTATAGAAATTTAAATGCAAAAACTATAACATATAATTATCCAATACCAAATAAGATATTAAAAATAAGACAAATCCAATGATATAATTATTTTAGCAAATTTGATTGTAAATCAGGATTTTACCATCTAAAGTTAGAAGAGAATCTAATGAATTAACTGCATTTACGGTACCACAAGGATTTTATGAGTGGAATGTATTACCATTTGGATATAAAAATGCACCAGGTAGATATCAACATTTTGTGGATAATTATTTTAAACAATTACCTAATTGCATAGTATATATAGATGATATATTATTATATACAAAAACTAAAGAAGAACATATAAAATTATTAGAACAATTTACGGATATAATAGAAAAATCAGGAATAAGTCTAAGTGAAAAGAAAGCCGAAATTATGAAAAAACAGATAGAATTTTTAGGAATACAAATAGATAAAAGTGGAGTAAAAATGCAACAACATATAGTACAAAAATAATAAACTCGAAAGAAGAATTAGATACAAAAAAGAAATTACAATCCTTTTTAGGATTAGTAAACCAAGTAAGAGAATATATTCCAAAATTAGCAGAAAACTTAAAACCACTACAGAAAAAATTAAAAAATGATATAGAATATAACTATGACGAAGAAGATAAAAAACAAGTTCAAAAAATAAAATTACGTTGCAAGGAATTACCAAAATTACAATTTCCGGATGAAAATAGAAAATTTACATACATAGTAGAAGCAGATGCCAGTGAATATAGTTACGGAGGAGTACTTAAATATAGATATGAAGCAGAAAAAATAGAACACCATTGTAGATACTACTCAGGTACGTTCAACGAGACAGAAATAAAATGGGAAATAAATAGAAAAGAATTATGATCATTATATAAATGTTTGTTAGCATTTGAGCCATATATTGTATATAACAAATTTATTGTGCGAACAGATAATACACAGGTACGCTGGTGGCTAACAAAGAAAATACAAAATTCAGTTACAACAAAAGAGATTCGGAGACTAGTTTTAAACATATTAAATTTTACATTTGTAATAGAAGTAATCAGTACTAACAAAAATGTTATTGCAGATTACATATCAAGACAAAGCTACACAAACTGAAATGATAGAAGAAAATATACATGAAAAGATACTCAATGCCCTGACTACGCTTTCATTGAAAGTGGACAGTATGGGTACTGAGATAGTAAAGATGGGTACTGAGATAGAAATGCTAAAGCTAAAGACTAGTGAAGATAAACTGAAGTCTATAACTATGAATCAGCTAACTCAGCAATGCGCAGAGCTATGTCGATCGGAAGACAATAAAATTCCAGAGCTAGAAGGAGACGTTGGGATACTCCATAAAACCCATAACACTTATCAATCTACTTCTGCAGGTACAAGCAAAGGAGTTAGAAAAAATATGAACCTAAACAAGCTATTTGACAAACCATATACACCAAATACATCAAAAGACCCCATATTTATACCCCCACAAGTTACTACATATCGAGATAGTCTAAACCAAGACAAAAAGACATACAACTACACAGCCCGCACATATATAGAAAATATCTACAATGTACAAACCTTTTTAAATAGCAACCCCAAAGCTACAAATATCCAAGAACCAGATACAAACTATATAACCCAGAAATTGACCGGATATAATAAGCTAATTGCCTTACCTAAAACCAAACCAAGCTTAGTTAAAACTTGCTACGAATATGGATTACTTAGTACCGTATATACCACGGACGGAACTGAGATATCCACTGTACCAGAGATATACGAAGCATTTACCACATTTAAAAGAATAACCAAAGGTACTTTATTTTTTATAAAAATTTACACGGCACCAGCAGAGATATTATTTGATGAAGTTAAAAAACCTATACAAGTAGTAAAGATAGGAATGACACGAGATATGATTATACCACAAGATATAAGTTCACAGCCAGAGATACCCAGAATCGAGATACCAAAATTTTATGCGAACAAAAGAATTATCGGACTATCTATAATTTTACAAGAGCTAGCAAACACATATTGCAACCAAAATCCTATATGGAGTTACTATTCAATAAATCATGTATTAATATATTCAAATTCAAAAGAGTTACGAGAAACAGATATGGAAACTATTAGGCAATGGATTATCACGTTGCTTAAACCAGAAACGGAACCTATCGCCAGAGGTATCAGAGAAAAATTTATTTCAGAGGAATTATTGACCAGATATTGCAAGACTATTGGACACAAATATCCAGACCACAAATGTTCAAAATATAATGGAGGAGATAATGACGTCCCAGCAGTTCAGTTAGAATAAAAGAGATAAGGACGCCAGCTGGAAAGATAAGACCAGAGCAATAATGGAGATACAACAGATATGACAAAATAGACGGAAGACTTATTGTAAAACTTTACAAGTTGTTTACGTAAGTTAGCATTAAAAAGTTAGTAGCATTTAATGTAAATTGAATGGAGTTTGAATTTTAGCCTTATAGGCTTAGGGTAGGTTAGGTGCTAGGTAGGCTTTAAGACTTTTTAAGTCTTTCTTTGATTGTTTTTGTTTTTTAGCTTTTTAGCCTTTACGTAAGGTTGTAAAACATGTAAAGTGTTTGTAAAAATCATTCTATAAATAAAGAAGCAAGAAGGCATTGCAAAGCAAGCCTTCTTACATTAGCCAAAAAACCCTCTCTCCATTCCGTTCAAAAATATTTACCCCAGTTAATTAAATATATACACTACAATGGAAAAAGCTATGGAACAACAAACCTCAGAAATATCAAAGCTACTGGAACAGGTATATCTATTTATGATTATGAATAGCTAAATTCATAATTCCCGACAATCATGATATGATAAAATAAATTCATATTAGTTACTTTATAGTAGAATTATTCGAAAAATAATATGTTAAGAAGTTTATTAGCAAAGTGGAAATGGAGAAAAATCCCTAGGAACTATGCCATCCTAAAGGTGAAACCAATGAGGCAAGAAGCCGTGGCGGGGAGTAACCAAAGTCGAGGCGCTGTTTAAGGGAAAAAGTATCTGAATTACCATGCTAATAGTGACTGAAGAACATGTTATTTAAGAATAATCTAGTATATAGTAATCTGAGATGACTATATTTTATGATGTGCATGGTTGAAGGGAATATTTTGAAAAAAGCAATTTTATGATAATGAATGATAATATATCTGATGTCATGGTAGATAAATTTAAGATACTTATTTTGTATGCACTTAGAAATATAGATGTTGCAGATATAAGAAAAATTATATTAGAAAAAGCATTTGGAAAAAATTATACGGATAGAATAAATTATATACCACACATACCCAACTACTCTTATAAATACTTATTATGTTAAAATTACGTAGAATTTTTAAATATATGCGAAATATGCAGTTACTAGAAAAACAGACAAAAATAAATATAGTCAAATACATGGAAAATAAAAAATATATAAAATCTCTTAATAAAATATGCAAAAACTACTAAGTCTAAAACAAATAACTATAAAATATCAATTTTAGAAAATAGCTCATTTAGACTACCTTAGAGTTTTAATCTTATATATACTTAAAGATATAGAAATAATAGATATTAAGAAAATGATATTAGAAGAAGTAATCAACTACAAAATTGAAATGATAAATGCCTTAGAACAAATATACGAAGACATATACCCAGAAGGATATTATTCAGATCAAGATTGTGGATGTTAGAATATATTAGAAAAACTAGAGAAAACCAAGATAATCTAAATAACGAAATTAATTATAGAAACCATATTAGAAAAATAATGGAAGATCTAAAAGAAAAGTTAATTTGGATAGAAAAAACCTTAGAAAATTTAGAAAAAAGTACATGTAACAGTTTATATAATATAAAAAACTCACTACGAAAAGAACAACATAAGATAATAAATGACATAGAAAATCTAGAATTAGATATACATTACAGTACAGAAAGAATAACTTATTATACAGAAATTTGTAACTCAGCAGTTACTACAGGATAAAATAATAAACCAAATAATTTAATGAATACATCCCACAAAAAGAATAATTTATTAAAACAAAATCTAAGAAATAACCACGCACAAAAAAGAATAGATTCATCAGTTATAATAAATCTATTTATCAGCTTAGTTATCCGCACCCCCCTACAAATGGACAAACGCCTATTTTGATTGATTTTTATAAACCAATTAAACAACCAAGTTGTACTACTTGTTATTATTTATTTGGGTATTAGATATGTTATAGCATGCTCATATGATTATTTTTATATGTTTAGTGTCAAATTCTATTGGCTTGTTGTTGCACATTTGTTGTGTTTAACAAGTATTGTATTAGGTGGATATTGGTTTACGATGAAGAGTTTCTTTAGGTCCGAGGGATTTTTTCCTAAAGATTTTCAAACAGACTTGACATTTTTTTTAGTTATCTTTTTATTAAAATTTGGGTTTGTAAAGTCATTATATAAATAATATGTACATATTGAATGATTATGGAGGTTGCTTCTCGTGTGAGGATTTTTCACTTAAATTTTTTGAACAATAGCATACCCAATATATTACCACCAAGTGGGTAATGGGAAAACAAAGTGTACGCGGACCATACCACTACCTCAGAGGTGAGATAGAGAGGTTGTTTCTGATAGACCCCCATCTTAAGATAAAATAATCTAGACAATAATAGAAAAAATACAAGATTCAATAGAAATCACGACAACCCAATAATACCATACATATGATTCACCAAGTAATACGACAAATGACACTACATCCAAAAATAATACTAACCTTCTACCTTAATAAGCCTCCTCCACAACTTCCTATCCAGGATCATGTCCTTAGTAAGCTGGAGTTGTTCCATATCCTATCTAATCAACTACCTCCAAAATTTCTTTTGTCTACCTTTACCTCTCTTAAAACCATCCCTATACAACCTCTCATACCTCTGCACTGGGTATTTATGGCCCTCCTTATCACATGCATAAACCATCTCAACCTCATTTCCCTCATCTTGGCTTCCACTGACATGCCTCCCACCTTTTTTAAAATAACCTTATTTATAATTCTATCTTTTCTTGTAGACCCACACATCCACCGGAGTATTCTCATTTGTGCCACCTTCTTATTTTAGATGTGGGCCTTTTTGAAAGGCCATTACTCTACCCCATATGACAAAGTTGGTCTAACCACCAATCTGTAAAACTTACCTTTAAGTTAGGAGGTAGCCTTTTGTCACAGAAGATTACGGAGGTGAGCCTCAATTTCATCCACCCTACCCAAATTCGATTATTGAAATCTTCATCAATCTCTCAATTTTCCTGAGTTATAGATCGTAGATACTTGAAACTACCTCTCTGAAGGATGGAATAAGCATAAAGCATAACAACCACATCGGACTCATGAGTCATCTCACTGAACTTACACTCTAAATATTCCATCTTGGACCTACTCAAACTAAACCCCTTAGACATAAAGGTTTACCTCCAAGCCTATAATTTAGCATTAACTCCACCACGTGTCTTATCAATTAAGAATACATCATCCGTAAAAATCAAATAGAAAGGCACCTCATCTTGAAATTCTAGTATCAAAACATCTATCACTAAGGCAAAAAGAAATGGATTAAGAGTCAATCCTTGGTGTAACCCTATCAAGATGGGAAAGTTCTCTGAGTCCTCTTCCCAAGTCCTAGACAGAGTTTTGGATCCATTATACATATCCTTTATCGCCCTAGCATACACTAGAGGTACACCTTTAACCATAAAACATGTAATACCTTGCAAGATTCTAGATGAGTTTCCATCTATTCGTCACATGTTTAGAAGTCCCAAAGAAATTATTTCATAATAATTAAAAGTGCCATGGCCATTTTAACGCCCCTAAGATTTTGAATATTTATTTTTTGGCCTTCCTAAGTTCCAAACATTGGTTTATAAGTTAAAATATTATTAGGAATGTTAAAAGGGTCATCCGGGAGTGTATCAAAACTTTTGTAAGAGGCTCGGAGTTGAGACGAGTGTGTCATGAGGATAGTCTTCGATGATGCACTGTGTGTCATGGAGGCTAGGCTTCGAGATGGACACTGTGCCACACTGTAGTGTAAAATCCTACTTCCTTCATCAAGGTGAGGGGTATTTTAGTCCTTTTACCTTCTCCTAAGAACCTAACTCATAACTTAAAACATAAGAGGGGCATTATTTTCCCCATTCATTATCAGTTAATGACACTCAGTATCCTTCCATTCTCAAGAGCATTAAAATCAAAAGATTCTTCAAAGAATTCATCATCCCAGGTCTCAATTCAAATATTTCATTAAGAATTCAAGCAACTCAGGTATGCGGGGTATTTATCAATGGGTTCCTTCCACCCATTAAGTCCCAAGAATCCCCAGTATTTCAAGTATAAACACTTTTTCCTCTTTTTATGAAAATTTTAATGTTAAGTATTAATTTACTCACTTTGCTCTAAATAGTTTTGATATCAAACCATGACAATGTGTTTTTCCCATGTGAATTATGTTCTAACATGCTTTTTAATCTCAATCACCCATATCATATTCAGTTGACATCATGTCAATTTAACACCCCGTATTTTTTATCTAGACTTTGAATCGTCGTTCTTATGAGTGTAAAATCTAATCCTATGATTTATATTTGAATACATGTGTAATTATCATTATTCTATTGTTAAGAATTCTTTTGAGGTAAAAATATTCATGGGAATCACGTAGAGAAAAGTTGAGCTAAGAGCCTTTGATTCGGTCAAATTATTGTATTTGATTCTATAAGGACCCACTTTGAACATGCATAATTATTTTATATATGTGGAATTTTTCATATCAAGACACACCTAATGATAGATAATTGGGTTATCTTTCCAACGATACCAATTTCACCTTAATCCGATACCCAAGAAAAAATTATGGCATTTTTCATGAGAGGCAGTAAGGTCAGGCGATAAGCCTGGGCCACGGAGGTTATTCCCCCCATAATAAGGTGGGAATCGTAGCGGATACTCCCCCGGACTAAGCGGTGCACCTCAGGGTCTATTCATTCAATGTTTCAGCTTCTTAAGGGTCAAGGTGCACTTTGGTCCTTTCCTCTCAACCCCAAATATCCAAGGTAGAAATTATAACACCCAAAAGGGCATTATTTGTCCATCTTCTTCAAATCAACTCATGCAAAAACTCTCCACTTTCCCAAGAACAATAAGACAAGATTTTCTTCTCAAGAACACAATGATTCAAGCTTCAATTTTAAGATTTCTTTAAGAATCCATCTAATTAAGGTATGTTGGTGTTCATCCATAGGTCCCTTTCACCCATGGATCCCAAAAACCTTCGTTTCAATTAAAGTATGGATTTTTATCTTATTATGGAGTTTTATATGTTAAATATGGATTAAATTCATGTATTTCCTTAGAAATTAAAATCAATTTCATGTTAAAGTATTATCTCATGAAAGATTAGGTTAATTCATGTTTTAAACTACAATTTCCCATGTCATGTTCAAGTGAATTTCATGTTAAATCCATAATTTATGAATTTGGCCATGGAATCATGTTGATTTACCATGTTTAACACATTCCCATGTTCAAATTCATGATTCTCACATGTTTGGTGGAATGTTCATGTTTTGGGTCTTTGAACAATGATTTCCATACTATAGTTTTAAATATTGATATCATGAATTATATCATTCAGTTTTGGCGGGTTACAAACATCCGATACTTATATGCTTATACATATTTCTATTTTCAAGTAACAAATTAGTCAGAACCATGGTTTTATCCCTATACTCAGATTATTATTTTTATAACGAACCCACTAATGTTATTACATGATAAATCCCTCAGTTTACAAGTCCATGGTTACATCAGATTATTAATAATGCTCAAATTACACTCTTGAATGGGTGTAAGCGATCGTTGTCAATATAATAACCCAACTTTGAACTCGGGGTCGAATCCACGAGGAGCAATGTGACTGGCGATTAAACTAGTTTGAAACTATAGCTACAAGTTGAATTTAAACAAATGATTGAAAAAAATAAAATGGGGGGTTTTTAATGGTTGAACACAAGTTAATAAACAATTCAATTTAACAATGTTATGGGAAACTAGAGTTATGGTTACCAAGATGCTCAAACAGATCAGGTTGTAAATCATTTTAGAGTTCCAATAGATATTTCAATTGCAATAAGAGTTGAATCCTATTATTTACCCATTCCTCTCTCGACCTCTGTAGGTAGTGCATCCGTTAATTCTCTTGAACATGAAGGATATGTTTGCTATTCAATTATGTTCTCATGTAGGCAAATCCGGTTAAGGCATTTGCCATTAAACTAGAGATTAACATCTTTCGAATCCATGTAAACACTTTCTTTTCCCACATACACTTTCCTCTTGGACAAGTGATGTTCTTGGGCTCACCTTTCAAGTTGCAACTAAGAGAGATTGTTACATTGCTCGACAAGCACTTTCCTCTCGAACAAGTAATTGTTTCATTAAAGTAACCTAACAAACACTTTCCTCTCGGACAAGTGATGTTATGGTGCTGACTCTACTAAGTTGCAGCCAAGAAAGATCATTAAAATAAAGAAAGGTTTATACCACATCAATTTCTCATGGACATAAATCAAATTCACAACCCAAATTAGTATTCACATCAAGGTTCCCATAACTCAAGTAAAGAAAATTAGCTATTCATGATACAAAAATCAACAATATGTATTGAATTCATAATCAAGAATAAGTAATAAATAATACCCACAATCAATCTTCAAATAGAAGATGTTTACAAGAATATTGGGAACCCTAAATGAGAGGTTTCCCTCACTTTTTTGCCGCCCCTAAGCTTCCCCAAGTTATATCTGATATGAAATCCCAAAAGGCCGCTATTTATAGTCGTAACTTAAGACAAATTCGAAATTAATTAGAAAACCCTAAACTATTCCTTAAATACTTCAACCTAATTATGGAAATAAAATTAAAGTTTCAATTTTCTCTTCAGATTGGATGACGAAGATCTTGACGGCATGTCAGATGTCTGATGACATGTGCGAGATGTCGTCAACGGTTCCAGTGAATTGTTATCTTCTGGATCTTCAGATGGCAAACCTAATGGCGTGCCAAAATTCTTAACGGTGCGTGACAACTGCCGTCACAACTTCACTAGAAATCAGTATTCTCTGCTTCTGGTTGACAATAATTATGATGCCATGTCACATATTTGATGGCCCGTCCTTAATGTCGTCATATTTCATCTCAATTTCTCAGGTTCTGTGTAAGCTTGACGGTAACTTTGACAGCCTGTCCCATGTATGACAGCGCTTTAGAATTGACGTCAGCTATACTTCAACTTATTTACACTAGATTTCAGTTGATTTATTCTTCTTTCCTTTGGTTTCCTCCCCGATCACTTGTATCTGCATTAACATATTAAAAGCAATCAAAATCCACAAAATTTGATTAAGACCTCTCAATTATTAAGAGTTAAAAGCTTCAAATATGTTAGCATCGGCTCACACATCAACACTCTCAACTTAAATAATTGTTTATCCTCAAGCAACCAAAACATAACTAGGAGTATACAAAGTACAATTCGGCAGCTAACTACCAATTTAGCTGAAAACTCAGTTACCATATCCAAGGTTAACCAATTTAAACTAACTATGTAGATTATTGAAAAGCAATAATGTAACACAAAGGATTCTAGCCATAGCGTTAATTAAGTACCAAAAATCATGCATGTATCAATATAACACTCCCCAAACAAATAATTAACCTAGCAAGATACTAGTGTGCCCCCACAACAATGATATTTCCCTTTTTCTCTCATCTCAAAAATCAAAATTTAAACATGGGGATTTGCACAAAAATATACACTCTCAGAACGAAGTTCCAACTATTTTATGCCAAATACCATATGCTTTCCCTTATCTTCATTACCAAGGTATCCAGATACGTGAGTTAGGATCACTATAGGTCTTTCTCAGCTTGTAACATAGGCTAAGGGCCGGTATGATATTAAATGGCATTTAGAGTGACTAAACTCCTTGGCACTACCTTAACTTGTGGGATCCACTTATTAACCTCTTTTTCTCTCCTTTTCTTTTCTTTTCTGTTCCTTTTTTCCTCTTTTTCTCTTTTTCTTTTTTCTTGATCCCCCATTATTCAAGATGGATGCAACTTTTCTTTTTCATTCTTTTTCTTTTATTAGTTTTTTTACACAACCCAATTTATTATTTTTCTCTTATTCTTTTTTCTTTTATTCTACCCCTCTTCATACCCAGTTTATATTATGCACCCCTATGATAGCCACCCTCAACTTAGGATGTTTACCTAAGTCAAGCTGCACAGTGTTTAAGGAGGACCAGGGCTAAAACAGGTTCATTATGATCTAAATAGAAAGGTGATAGGTTTCATAGAAAGAAATGGCCAATTCTGGCTCAAAATAGGGATCAAGTGATATCATACATAATAGAGAAGGTAATTAAGGCTGAAAGTGGCTAAAAGCCAAAACGACCTATGATCCTTCCCTAACCCCTATTTTTCAACTAAGGTAAGACAAACTAGGCAAGTTCTAGATTCGGCAGTACAAAGGGAACTGAGTAAGATCTCTCACACACACATGGCACACAAGTGTATTACCAGCTACTACTCATCCAGTTCGTGCAATTGTTAGCAGTGATTGTCAAGCAACTAAAACTTAATGCCATAACAAGATGCACAGTGGTTACACATGAATGCAATTCACACAGCTACCACATAGATAATTGGAGAGGTAGTTACCATTCCTAAAATTATGTCAAGTGTCGTGGATACTTATTTTTCTCCTAGTTAACCACAACACATCATAAAGCAAAAACAATATGCCTAAACATGCCAGCTCTACTAGGAACAAGACTCGGGAAAAAAAAAGTAACGGTAACAAAAACCCCAGGAGGACATCATCACCCATAAGTAGCCTCATCCTCAACTTAAAATTATGCAATGTGTCCAATGCGTCAAACCAAAACAAGAGAGTTAGAAACATACCTGTGGCACCATGGGTGCGAAGATCTAATGTCAATCACATAATACTAATACAAATAAAAAAATTTCGTGGGTTGCCTCCCAAGAAGCGCCTAATTTAGTGTCGTGGCACGACTCAGTTATCTTGACTACTCAAACTTAGTCAAGATACCTTTTTGATAATTATTTATGTCTCCACTTGGAGGATTTGAAATGTCGGCCCAACTTTTGATCAATACATCTTTGGGGTGTGTTGGGCAAATGTGTGGGCGTGATGACAAATGTTCTATCACTCCACTTTGAAGACTTGAACTACTTGCCCAATTTTGTATCAAACTTTCATGTGGGCTCATTTGGAAATGGTGAGAATCTTAAATAGCCACTAAATGGACATCGATCTTTAAGATCCTTCGCCTTTAATATTGGGTTGTAGTATACCCTTTTGGATGGAAAAACTCCAAAATGCAAGAATCTTCCTCCTAATTTTCAAATTTACTCATTTTCTTGGGTGATTCAACTTTCATCACATCCACTAAGCATAATATTGAAAAGTGATTTGAACGAGGACTAACCCTCAATTTTGGAATAAATTCCCTATTAGTATTTTTTACCCCAAAATGGACTAGTGTCTTCATGAGGACTGTGCTTGATTTCTTCTTTTGACTCTAATACTATTTCCTCATCCTTGGCATCTTTATTCATGAATGGTTTGGTTGGTTGGGAAATCACCGAGGGTTGCTCAACATCAAGCTCATCATCAACATCAGATTCTTTATCTTCATCCTCACACTCTTCTATTATTTTAAATAATTCCACAGATAAGATATCATCTAAACATAATGTAGAAAAGTGTTTTGGATGATTGACCTCAATGCCCATCTCTTCTATCCTTTCTCTTTCCTTGTTAAATGCCCTAATGTCTTGACGTATGTCACATATGGTATCATTCATTATGTCTATACGATCCAACATTAGTTGAAGCATAGCTTCAATGTCACTCTTTCCAGTGCTTCATTCTTCTTTTTCTTGACTAAAAGACCTATCATACTCATAAGAAAAACTAGAACTTGGGTTAGCGCAATAGGATGGGGGGAATTTGGGCAATCACTCTAATGTCCATCTTGACCACCAAATAAAGAACAATTATACTCCCAGTAGGATGGAGATGGTGCACACATCTCTCTCCGGGGAGCATATATACAATCTTGCCAAAAGTAGGGTCTATCATAATATGGACATGGATCATCCAGATAATATTTCCAACCATCAAACTTACATTCATTCCATGATGCCATATTAAGAAATAACAAAAATAAAGAAAATCTACCTAACACAAGAAACAAAGGAAATCACAAACAAATATTTATGAGTTTCAATTTAAGAAAGTAAGCTAAAATTCCAAACTAACTTAATACATCAAATTATTCCGCGGCAACGGCGCCATTTTTGATAATGCTCAAATTACACTCTTGAATGTGTGTAAGCGATATTTGTCAATATAATAACCTAACTTTGGAGTCGGGGTCGAATCCACGAGGAACAATATGACTGACGATTAAACTAATTTGAAACTATAGCTACAAGTTAAATTTAAACAAATGATAAAAAAAGATAAAATGGGGGGGGGGGTTTAATAGTTGAACACTAGTTAATAAACACTTCAATTTAACAATGTTATGGGAAACTAGAGTTATGGTTACCAAGATGCTCAAATAGATCGGGTTGTAAATCATTTTAGAGTTCCAATTGCTATTTCAATTGCAATAAGAGTTGAATCCTATTATTTACCCATTCGTCTCTCGACCTCAGTAGGTAGTGCTTCGATTAATTCTCTCAAATTTAAAGGATATGTTTTCTATTCAACTATGTTCTCATGTAGGCAAATCCAGTTAAGGCAGTTGCCATTAAACTGAAGATTAAAATATTTCTAATCTATGTAAACTTTTTCTTTTCCCACATACACTTTCCTCTTGGACAAGTGACGTTCTTGGGCTCACCTTTCAAGTTGCAACTAAGAGAGATTCTTACATTGCTCGACAAGCACTTTCCTCTCAGACAAGTAATTGTTTCATTGAAGTAACCTAACAAACACTTTTCTCTCAGACAAGTGATGTTATAGTGCTGAATCTACTAAGTTGCAGCCAAGAATCATCATTAAAATAAAGAAAGGTTTATACAACATCGATTTCTCATGGACATAAATCAGATTCACAACCCAAATTAGTATTCACATCAAGGTTCCCATAACCCAAGTAAAGAAAATTAGCTATTCATGATACAAAAGTCAACAATATGTATTGAATTCATAATCATGAATAAGAAATAAATCATACCCACAATCAATCTTCAAATGGAAGATGTTTACAAGAATGTTAGGAACTCTAAATGAGAGGTTTCTCTCACTTTTTTTCCACCCCTAAGCTTCCCCAAGTCGTATCTGATATGAAACACCCAAAAACCGCTATTTATAGCCGTAACTTAAGATAAATTTGAAATTAATTAGAAAACTCTAAATTATGCCTTAAATACTTCAACCTAATTATGGAAATAAAATTAAAGTTTTAGTTTTCTCTTTGGATTAGACGACGACGATCTTGACGGCGTGTCAGATGTCTGACGACGTGTGTGAGATATCATCAAAGGTTCCAGTTAATTGTTATCTTTTGACTCTTCAGACGGCAAACCTGATGGTGTGTCAAAATTCTTGACGGCGCATGACAACTGCCGTTACAACTTTACTGGAAATCAGTATTCTCTTCTTCTGGTTGATGGTAATTTTAATGCCATGTCATATATTTGACAGCCCGTCCTAAATATCGTCACATTTTATCTCAGTTTCCAAATTTCTGTCTAAGCTTGAAGGAAACTTTGAAAGCCTGTCCCATGTATAATGACGCTTCAAAATTGACATCAGCTATACTTCATCTTATTTACACCAGATTTCAGCTGATTTATTCTTTTTTTCTTTGGTTTTCTCTACGATCACTTGAATCTGCATTAACACATTAAAATCAATCAAAAACAATAAAAGTTACTTAAGACCTCCCAATTAATCAGAGTTAACAGCTTCAAATATGTTAGCATCGGCTCATACATTAATTATGCATGCACTGTCACTTTTCAGAGCACCATGTTTTGGCATATCGGTCTTCAGTGTATGCACTAATTTACTATTTCACTGTTATTTTAGTTGAGAGTAGGATTTATCATCAAGCAAACCCATGGATGGGGGATCACCTGGCAGTAGAGGGTGTGTTATTTAGTAGTAGTCCCAGAGTTCTAGAACTACATAGACAGTGTAAGTTGGAGATGTCTTACTACAAGTTGTGGGTTGACATATATCTCATGAGAGCACCAGCCAGTAGAGTGTGACTCCTTAGTCCTTGGGGACACTAGTTTAGTGTATCCACACAACCAGTGTTAGTAGTACCTATGGCATGGTAATGACACCCTTCTAATTAGGGTTACAGGTTTGACCTCGATTAGCTAAGATTGGGGAATGTCAATTACATTATACCTCCTACAATTTCAGTCCAGTTATTTAGACTTAGTACAACTAATTTTTACGTTATCAATATTCAATTATCAGATAATCAGTAAATAGATACTGACAAATCAATATTCAGATATAAGTAAAAATCAATATCAACATGTTAGTTACTTAGTATTCAATTATCATTTATTCAGTATTCAGAGATCAGTTCATCGATTTTCATATATCAACTACTTAGTATACTGTAAAGACCAGAATCTAGTACCCAAAATACTACACGGTACTCATGACCCCAAAGGATCATAAGCTAACATATGACTGATATCCGTACTTGAACACTGCATAATGTACCATATGAATGCAGAAATAAAGGCTTTAAGGACATAAGGTTAAAAACTAATAAAAACATCTCTGAAAGATATGGTATCATAATACAAAAAAAAACCCTAAAATAAACTGTCTGAACATGATAGTCTGAACAACCTCTAACTGACTGAACTATCTGAATAAGGAGTTGATGGGATATGTCCCCAACTAACTCCAAATACTGAAATAAATTAATTAATGAGATAATAAAGTAATGGTCATGTCCTTGAAGGATGAGGACTCATTGCCAACTCTGACTGCTGAGACTAATGCTCTGGAGCTCGTGCTTCTGAACCTATGGTATAAAACACCATAGTGCAAATGCATCAGTATGCTTGAATGTACTGGTATGCAAGTGAGGTAGGCTGAATGCAAAAGGGTTCACATGCATGACCTACACTAACTGACTGCATAACATGAATGTGAGAATACATGCATGACTACATAATAATTATAACTGCGTTCGTGATAAAATGATTACTGAGTTTGAGTATTGATAACATGAGATATTGATATTTGTATAACTAAAATAATTGATACTAGGTGACTGTATCTGACAGTCTAGGTTATAATGGAACTAGCTGAATTTCATACTATTCTTAGTTAACTGTATCTGATAGTCCTGAATCCTGTAGAGCTATCTAAGTTCTATTACTGAGACTGAATGACTGTATCTGATAGTCCTAATTTTGTACTAAAACGGTGGGAAGTATACATCTAACCAACATGCCCCAAATAATGCATTATAGCTGAGTTGGGCTGTAACTCCAATTGGAAGGGTATCAATACCGCACCACTGGTAAGGACAATTTGTGAGTAACACTCATATAACAGGTAAATCTAGTGTGAATGGTGGGAACCCTTATATAACAGGTTAAGCCATCCCATCTACCCTCATAAAACAGGATACGATGTCTCAACCTACACTGGCTACATAGTTCTGGAATAGAAAGATTTCTTCTAAGAATCACACCCTCATATAACAGGTGGGTTCCTATCTTTGGGTTCGGTCGGTGCTAATTTCTACTCCCATCTGAATAGACATTGAACATGATTAACTGAACAGACTGGACTGAGTTAACTGAATTTTTGTGGACTCATGAAATGCTACTGAGATTACTAAATTTCTGAGATTTTTGAGATTACAGAGTTTACTGAGTTTTCCTGAGTCACATGACTGACTGAATTTCTATGAACATGGCTTGACTGAGAGTATCTTGAAAACTTGACACTGGCTTTAGGCACACAGTTAATTATTGGGTACAAGTACCCCAGGACTCTATAGCATGAAACTGACAAAGCATGACTTTCATGAATACATGACCAACATCGACAATCCATAGTATAATAAAATGGGATTTCATGAAGTACAAGTGCTAAAGCACCACAATGGCTACACATCTATCCATAATTCATTGACTAAGACATTTCATCAAACACTTAGCATGCATAAAATTGTACATGAATGGAGATTGCATATTATCATACTAGTATGACACTTTTCCTTCACATAGGCATTTAATCAAACACATGGGAAGCATTCTTTGGTTATACAATCATCAACACATCTAATAATCATGGATACATCCATCAACGTGTAAATTTAAGGGTTTTGTCATATTTATTATGCAAATCATGACATCCTAAGGTCAATCAGTGGAATATGTAATTTAGAGCATGAATCAAAACCTCACAATATCATGAACATGAATTTCCATACAATTTAAATCATGAACATTCATAAATACACAAATCCTGGATTTTGAAAAGAGATTCTTGAGCTTCATGGGTGAACGGGATCCATGAATCAACACATGACATACCTGGGTTGTGAGTTTCTTAATGTTCCTGGACTTGAAGATCTTAGAATCTCTTAGTTTCTTAAAGAATGATTTGGATCTTGTTCTTGGGGATTATCTTTGAGAGAAAACCCTAATTTGGTGTTGTGGATGGATAATGATCTTATGAGCTTTGGTTTGATATAATTATGGATTAGAAAGGGTGAAAAAAAAACAAATACCCTTTTTAAAATGACTTTAAAATAACTGAACAAACTATGCGACGGTGGGTGCGAGAGTCCATCGGTCCTGACTGTCGCACCTAGGTAGAATAAGGGTTCACTGCCTCTGCTGCAATGGCTTGGGCGACGGTACATCGCTAGATCGATGGTCCATTTTCCTGACCCTTCACCCTTAGGTAGAATATGGTCTCACTACCTTCACTGCAATGATTTCAGTGATGGTCCATCGCTAGCTCGACGGTCCGTCGGCCCTCATCGTTGCACCTGGGCAGTTTTAACTTCTTTCTATAAAACGATCATAACTTTCTACCCTGATACCAAATTTTGATGAAATTGATATCGTTGGAAAGCTAATTCAATTTACCACATGAACAAAAACTAAAAATATTAAAAATTCCTCATATATAAAAGTGGATTCATCTTTCAAATTAAGTTTTTAACATACTTGGGATGATTTCAAGCTAGGTAGAAGTCAGGGGTATTACAATATCTCCCTCTTGAGAACATTCATCCTCGAATAAGACTGATTGAGAGAGAAGAAGATAAACTGACATACATACTGAACATGAATAACTGGAACATGATCTCATGACTAACATGACTGATAACTAAATATATATCATACTGAACATGCATGTCTGATGCTTGAGCAACAGATTTATGACTGGATGACTGAATTACTGATAAGATGAGTTTCTCATCAAACTGAACATGCATATCTGATGCATGAATACATAACTGACTATGCAATGGTACTTAATACCAAGTTAATAATGGAATTCTGAACATGAATTGTATACCAAGCTTGTCACTAATATCTAAACATATAAATGAAAAACTTAAGGAGAACTGTGAACTTAAGCTAGATCTAAGTTGGCAGAGCAAGGGAGAGGATACTTGGTATACATGTATGCTTCTGCTTCCGAAGTAGCTCCCTCGACGGACTAATTTCACCAAAGGACTTTGACTAGAGGGACTTCTTTGTTCCTCAGTCTACGAGTCTAGTAGTCAAGAATTTTGACTGGAATCTCTTTATAAGAGAGGCTATTCTGAACATCTATGCTCTGAATAGGGTCTACAACTGCTGGTTCACCTATGCACTTCTTGAGCAAAGAGACATGGAAGACTGGATGAAGTGAGGATAGATCTGAAGGCAATTCAAACTCATAAGCTACCTTGCTGAAGTGACTTAGAATTTTGAAGGGATCGATATATTAGGGTCTGAGCTTTCCCTTCTTGCCAAATCTCTTCACTCCCTTCATGGGAGAGATCTTTAGATAGACATAATCACCAATCTCGAACTCGAGATCCTTTCTGCGTATATCTACATAAGACTTCTATCCACTCTAAGCAACACAGAGTCTTTCTCTTATCAACTAGATTTTTTCTAAGGCATCGAATATTAAGTCACTCCCTATGATTGAGGCCTCACTAACTTTGAACCAACCGATTGGAGACCTACATCTCCTACCATAGAGAGCTTTTAATGGAGCCATCCAAATATTGGAATAATAGTTTTTATTGTATGAAAACTCAATCAAAGATGAGAGGTCATCCCAACTACCCTTGAAATCAATTGTACACACCCTTAGCATATCTTCTAAAATCTAAATGGTTCTTTCTACTTGACCATCTATCCAAGGATGAAAGGTTGTACTGAGATGAACTTGGGTACCAAGATCCTTTGGGAATGCTTTCCAGAAATGAGAGGTGAACTAGGTACCTCTATCTGAGATAATAGATAAAGAAACACCATGCAATTTGACCAACTCTCGGATGTTAAGTTTGGCGTAATCCTCGTTGAATAGAAGGTATGGACTGGAAGGAAATGAGCTTATTTAGTCATCCTATCTACAATGACCCAAACTAAATCATGCTAGCGATGAGTACGAGGCAAACCCGTCATAAAGTCCATGTTCACTTCTCCCACTTCCAAGTAGGAATACTGAACTCCTGCATGGACCCACTAGATTTTTTATGCTCTATCATAATATGCTGACATGTAAAGCACTTATCCACAAACTCTGTAACATCTTTCTTCATTCCACTCCACCAATAGATTTCCTACAAGTTGCGGGACATTTTTTTGGCCCCAAGATTAATAGAGTAGAACGTACCATGTGCTTCTACAAGAATTTGCTGCCTTAAGTCATCTACACCTAGAACACACAGATGACCCTGACAACGCAAAATACCATCACCCCCTTGGGAGAAAACCACTACTTTTTGATCCTTGACTGACTCCTTTAACTTGACAAGGCTGGGATCTCTATCTTTCTTTTTCTGTCACCTTGGAAATTACAGATGATTCTGGACTACTCTGAACCCATATGTCACCCTCCTCTTAAATGACTAAGCAAATGCCTAGTCTGGCAAGCTGACGGATTTCCTGAGATAACTTCTTCTTACTGTCTGAAACATGAGCAACACTACCCATAGATAGTCTACTGAGAGCATTGGCCACTACATTAGCCTTGCCCATATGATAAAGGACACTTATGTCGTAATCTTTCAAGAGCTCCAACCACCTTCTTTGGTGAAGATTAAGATCTTTCTGAGAAAAGACATACTGAAGGCTCTTATGATCTGTGAACACATCAATATGAACTCCATATAGATAATGCCTCCAAATCTTCAAGGCAAATACTATGGCTACTAACTCAAGATCATGAGTAGGATAATTTTTCTCATAGGGTGTAATTTTTCTAGAGGAGTAGGATATGAACTTACCATGATGCATAAGGACACAACCCAAACCTACTCTGGATGCATCATAATACATTATGAACCCATCGGAACTATCTGGAAGAGCCAAAACTAGAGCTGAGGTGAGTCGAGTCTTCAACTCTTGAAAACTCTTCTCGCAAGGATCTGATCACTAAAACATGACTTTATTCTGAGTCAATTTGGACATAGGGGATTCAATAGAAGAAAATTCCTCAACAAACAATCTGTAATAGCCAACCAAACCTAAGAAACTCATGATATCTGATGGAGAGACAAGTCTGGGCCAGTTTCTTACCACTTCAGTATTTTAAGGATCAACCTTAATACCATAACCAAAAATGATATGAACAAGGAATGCTACTGACCTTAGACAAAATTCGCACTTACTGAATTTGCTGAACATCTGATGATCTTTGAGAGTCTGAAGTATGATTTTATAATGGTCTGCATAGTCACGCTCACTGTGGGAAAAAACCAAAATGTTATTTATGAAGACTATGATGAACATGTCTAATTACTGCTTGAACACCCAATTCATCAAGTCCATGAAAGCTGCTGGGGCATTGGTAAGACCAAAAGACATAACTAAGTATTTGAAGTGACCATACCGAGTATGAAAGGCTATTTTTAAAATGTTAGATTCTCTGACTCTGAGCTGATGATGGCCTGATCTGAGGTCTATCTTAGAGAAATAGCTGGCACCCTAAAGTTGGTCAAATGAATAATCAATTTTGGGAAGTGGATACTTGTTCTTGACCATGAATTTATTGAGCTGACAATAATTAATGCATATTCTGAGAGAACCTTTTTTCTTATGCACGAATAAGATTGGTGTGCCCCACGGGGACATGCTGGGTTTGATGAATCCCTTATCTAAGAAATCCTTCAACTGCTCTTTCAAATAACTGAGTTTTTCTAGTGCTATTCTATATGGCGGAATAGATATAGGCTGAGTATCTGGAAGAAGATTAATGTTGAAGTCCATTTCCCTTTCAGGAGGAATTCCTGGAAGATCTTTGGGAAAGACATCTAAATATTCATTTATGATTGGGACTAATTCGAGACTGGGAGTTTTAGAACTAATGTCCTTAACTCAAACTAGATGATAGACACATCCTTTAGATATCATTTTCCTTGTACAAAGGTAGCAAACAAGTTGACCTCTGAAACTCGAAGTGCTACCCCTCCACTCTAGGAAAAGTTTATTCAAAAACTAAAACTAGGCTATTCTGTTTTTGTAGTCGACTGTGGCATAGCCAAAATGAAGCCAATCCATACCGAAAAGGACATCAAAATTAGTCATTTCTAATTCGACTAAGTCTGCTAAAGTGACTTTTTGAAATATCATAATCGGGCAGTTCCTGTATACTTATCGAGCTATGATGAGTTTACCCATTGGGGCAGAGACTGCAAAGGGATCTTGTAGAATTTTGGGACTAGTTTTGAAATCGCCTGTTATATAGGGAGTAACAAAAGACAAAGAATCTCCTAAATCTAGAAAACCATTAACATGCATATGAAAGATCTATAACATACTAGTAAGCACATCAGGAGAATTTTCTTGATCTTACCAGGATTGGAGAGCATAAAGTCGATTTAGGTGTTTCCCACTAGTAGCACTGAAGGTGGCACCCTGCTAGTTTGGGCGACCGAAATGAGCTGAGAAATAGTTTTGCTGACCCTGAGGACCTGGCTGAGGACAGTCTTTGACTCTATAGCCTAGCTTGCCGCATCCAAAACAAATACCACTACCAGCTCTGCAAATACCCTGATGGTGCTTGCTACAAGTCTGGCAAAGAGGATAGGTGCAAACACTACTAACACTACCTTAAGCCTTAGAGCCTGGCACTCTATCTCTATTACCATCCCTGAACTTAGGAGCTGGAGCACTAGTTGAATAAGGAGATGGAACTACTGACTTAGGACGAAACTGAGAATGGTTACCTCCTTCTGAGTTGGGCTGAACAAAGTTGAAAATACCTATTCTTTCTCACTTAATCTTCTTTTCTCTCCTCTTAATCTTTTGCTCTTCTATCTACTGAGCAAGGGTCATAATCTTGGCTATGTTCATGTCACTATTCAACATCACGGGCCTGCACTTATTGTCTATACTATCATTCACCCTAGAAACAAACTTACTCATTTTAGCCCTGTTATTTGTAACTAGTTGAGGAGCATATCTGTCTAATTGAGTAAACTTAAGAGAATACTCGTTCACCATCATGTTTCCCTGCCTGAGGTTGATAAATTCTAATACCTTAGCTTCTCTCAGCTCTAGGGGAAAGAACCTATCTAAGAAGGCAGTAGGAAACTCCTCCCACTCAATAGGCCAGGCATCTATAACCCTCTATGACTTCCACTATTTGTACCAAGTGTGGTAATATCCTGCATATGATATGCAGCTATCTCCACAATCTTACTAAAAGTAACCCCCATGATATCCATAACCTTTTGAACTTGATCAAGAAATTCCTGAGGGTCCTCATCTAACTTGGACCCAAAAAAGGATAGAGGATTCATTCGGGTGAAGTCCTGAATCCTAGCTGCTGCTAAATTGGCAACTGGGTTGGCCAGAACGATAGCTGGTCGTTCATTCTAAGAAGAAACTGACTAACCAAGAGTAATGAATGTAGCTCTGAACTCTGCATAAGAGACATATTCACCCAAAGGATCTTCAGGCTGAGGGGATAGCTGATTCCCATTTCTTCTTTTAGAAGGCATGTTCTGTAGAAGAAAGGGAGAAATAGATTAGGCTGAGAGATTGACTTGATATTATGCTCACTGGCATGACATGAATACTGAAAGAAGAGAAACTATTCCTAAAACATCATATAGCCTCCTGCACATAAACGTGGCGCACAACAGACCCATGTACAATACTCTACTAGATGTGGTTTTCAGACTTCCTAGGACTCTATTGAACCTTAGGCTTTGATACAATGTTTGTAACGCCTCAAATTTGGTACCCGAAATGCTATACGATGCTCATAACCCCAAAGGATCATGAGCTAATCCATGACTGATATCAGTACCTGAACACTGCATAATATATCGTATAAATAATGGAAATAAAGGCTATAAGGCCATAAGGTTCAAAAATGATAAAATAATCTCTGAAAGATATGGTATCATAATACCAAAAAAATACTGAAATAAACTGCTTGAACATGATAGTCTAAAAAGCCTCTAACTGAATGAACTATCTGAAAAAAGAGTTGATACGATATGTCCCCAACTAACACCAACTACTAAAATAAATTAATTAATGAGATAATAAAGAAATGGTCATGTCCTCGAAGGATGAGGACTCACTTCTAACTCTGGTTGCCGAGTCTGGAATGCTACTGATGCCCTGGAGCTTGTGCTCTGAACCTATGGTATAAAACACCGTAGCATAAATGTGTCAGTACGTTTGAATGTACTAGTATGCATGTGAGGTAGGCTGAATACAAAAGGGTTCACATGCATGAACTACACTAACTGGATGCATAACATAAATATGAGAATGCATGCATGACTACATACAACTATAACTACGTTCGTGATAACATGATTACTGAGTCTGAGTACTAATAACATGAGATACTGATATCTATATAACTGAAATAATTGATACTGAGTGACTATGTCTGACAGTCTAGGTTCAAATAGAACTAGCTGAGTTTCATACTATTCTGAGTTAACTGTATTTGACAGTCCTGAATCCTGTAAAACTATCTGAGTTCTATTATTAAGACTGAATGACTATATCTGTAAACCCTAATTCTATACTAAAACTGTGGAAAGTAGCCATCTAACTTACATGCCCCAAATAATGCATTATAGCTGAGTTGGGGTCCAATCTGTAACCACAATTGAAAAGGTGTTAGTACAGCGTCACTAGTAAGGACAATCTGTGAGTAACCCTCATATAATAGGTAAATCTAGTGAGAATGGTGGGGTCCCTTATATAACAGGTTAATCCACCTCATCTACCCTCATATAACAGGCTATGATGTCTCAACTTATGTTGGCTATGTAGTTGTAGAACGCAAGGATTTCTTCTAAGAATCACACCCTCATATAACAGGTGGGTTCCCATCCTTAGGTTTGCTCGGTGCTAATTTCTACTCCCATATGAATAGACATTGAACATTATTAACTAAACTGAGTTAATTGAATTTTTATGGACTGATGGAATGCTACTGAGATTACTAAATTTTTGAGATATTTGAGATTACTGAGTTTACTGAGTTTTCCTGAGTAACATGACTGACTGAATTTCTATTAACATGGCTCTACTGAGAGTATATTGAAAACATGACACTGGCTCTAGGCACACAGCTAATTGTTAGGTACAAGTACCCCCAGGACTCGATTGCATGAATTTGACAAAGCATGACTTTCTTGAATACATGACCAACATCGACAATCCCTAATATAATAAGATGGGGATTTCATGAAGTACAAGTGCTAAAGCACAAAAATGGCTACACATCTATTTATAATTCATTGACTAAGACATTTCATTAAACACTTAACATGCATAAACTTGTACATGAATGGGGATTTCATATTATCATACTAGTATGACACTTTTCCTTCACATAGGCATTTAATCAAACACATAGGAAGCATGCTTTGGTTATACAATCATCAACACATCTAATAATCATGGATACATCCATCAACGTGTAAATTTAAGGGTTTATCATGTTTATTATGAAAATCATCACTTCCTAGGGTCAATAATGGAATATGTAATTTCAAGCATGAATCAAAACCTCACAACATCATGAACATGAATTTCAATTTAATTTAAATCATGAGAATTCATAAATAGACAAAACTTGGATTTTGAAAAGAGATTCTTGAGCATCATGGGTGAAACGAACCCACGAATCAACACATGACATACCTAGGTTGTGAGTTTCTTGAAGTTCTTGGACTTAAAGAACTTGGAATCTCTTCGTTTCTTGAAGAATGATTTGGATCTTGTTCTTGGGGATTATCTTTGAGAGAAAACCCTAATTTGATATTGTAGATAGATAATGAACTTATGATCCTTGGTTTGATATAATTTGGGGTTAGAAAGGTTGGAAAAGACCCAAATACCCTTTTAAAAATGACTTTAAAATAACTGAACAAACAATGCGATAGTAGGTGCGTCGTTCCATCGCTGGGTCGATGATCCATCGGTCCTGACTATCATAGCAGAGCCAGTATACCTGGGCAGAATCGGGGTTCACTGCCTCTACTGCGATGGCTTGGGCAATGGTCTGTCACTAGCTCGACAGTCTGTCGGCCTGACCAGTTGCCCTTAGGCGGAATGTGGTATCACTGCCTCTACTTTAACGGTTTGGGTGATGGTCCATTGCTAGCTTAACGGTCCATCGGCCCTCAACGTTGCACCTGGGCAGTTTTGATTGCTTTCTATAAAATGGCCATAACTTTCTACCCCGATACCAAATTTGGACAAAATTGGTATAGTTGTAAAGCTAATTTAATTTCCCGTATGAAAAAAGTGAAAATCTTAAAAATTCCACATATTTAAAACTGGATTCATCTTTCAAAGTAAGTTTCCAACATACTTGGAATGATTTCAAGCTATCTATAAGTACAAGGTATTATATATTCTTGAAATGCAAAAGAGCATGAGCTCTATTGAATTCCCTTTCTAACTCCTCATTCATTCATTTATAGATAATTCCTCCTAGAAGAAATAATGGAAGAAGAAACAGGGATTATCCCTAACCACTACCTATTCAGAAAGACACTCTAAAAAAACATGTTTCCCATACCAAATTCAGGACCACTTTTATTTTTTTGGCCAAGACTATGGCTTTTCAGAATAACCAGCTGGTTGTTGCCCCAACCAATCTAATAGTGAGCACAACTGCAGCTAGAATCCAAGACTTTACTCTAATGAATCCTCCATTATTTTTTTGGATCCCAGTCTTTGGGCAATCAGTTAGAGTTTTTGGATAGTGTGCAGAAAGTTATAGATATTATGGGTGTTACTGCTATAGAGAGTGCTGACTTAGTCGTTACCAACTATAAGTAATGGCTCATACTTGTTTCATGCAGTGGAAAGAGGATAGAGGTATTGAGGCAGGACCTACTAAGTAGGAGAAGTTTTCTACGACTTTATTAGATATATTTTTTCCACTCAAGTTGAGGGATACCAAGGTGTAGGAGTTTATAAACATGAAGCTGGGTAACACGAGTGTAAAGGAGTACTAACTTAAGTATACCCAGTTGGCAAGGTATACTCCGACTACAGTGGCGAATTCTAGGGCTAGAATTAGTAAGTTTATATTTGTATGTTAGATAGTATTGTCAAGGAGTGTAAAAAAACTACTTTATTAAGGAGATAGAACTTTCTAGGTTAAAGGTTCAAGATCAGCAGTTTGAGGAGGAAAAGCTCAAGGAGAAGAAAAGGAAGAAAAAAATGGCAGAAGCGGTAGCTTCAACTTATCATAATAATGGTCTTATAGAGGGATCATTCTCAATTTTGCTAAAAAATTTTAGCTCCAGTCGCATCATCAACTAGTGCGCCAGTGCCTAAGTTTAGGCAGGACAATCGGGATAGAGCGCCAAGCTCTAAGTCCCAGGGTAGTGTGAATAATGGTCACATCAATCCACTTCGCAAGAGATATAGTAAGAACCATCAAGGAGAGTCTAGGGCAGGAAGTGATATGTGTTTTGGATATGGCAAGCCAAGCTATATAATAATAGATTACCCAGTGGTTACCCAGATAGGAAAGGATTTTTGTCAACAGGGTCATTCCAAACTTTCATAAGCTCCATCAGGTCACTCAACTCAGCAGGGCGACACCTCTAGTGCCATCAGTGGGTAGTCCCATAACTAACTTTATTCTCTCCAAACTCGATAGGATTTGGAAAGTTCCCCAAATGTGGTAACGAGTATGTTACAAGTCTTCCATATTCACGTTTATTCTTTTTTAGACCTCGAAGCTTTACTTTCTTTTATGACTCGTTGTTAGTTCTGATATATTAGTAAAGTCATTCTTAATGTCTATACAGTGGATGGCTCTATTATAGCCAGATGGGTACACAGAAATTGCCCTATCATAGTGTCTCATAAAGTCACTTCAGTTGACCTTGTAGAGTTAGAGATGACTAATTTTTATGTCATTCTCGACATGGATTGGATCCACTCGTGCTATGCCTTAGTTGACTATAGAAACTGAATAGTCTAGTTCTAGTTTTATAATGATCCTGATATTGAAAAGAGGGGTAGTACTTCAATGCCTATAGGTTTAACTGTCTCCTATCTTCAGGCAAGAAAGATGATATCCAAGGGATGTATTTACCATCTCGTCTGAGTCAATGACTCAAATGCTAAAACTCCAAATCTTCAATTAGTTTTAGAAGTGAATGAGTTTATAGAAGTATTCCCTAAAGACTTTCTCAAAATTCCTCTCGAGAGGGAAATTAGCTTTGGAATAGATCTCCTCCAAGATACCTAGCCTATATAAATTCCACCTTACAGAATGATACTAACTGAGCTGAAGGAATTGAAGGATCAATTGAAGGATCTTTTAGATAAGGGTTTCATAAGGCTTAGTATTTCTTTGTGAGGTTCTCCAGTTCTCTTCATGTGCCATAAAGATAGTTCCCTATGAATGTACATCAACTATGGTTAGTTGAAAAAAGTTACAATCAGGAATATGTATCCTATCCCCATAATTGATGACTTGTTTGACAAACTTTAAGGAGCAAGCTATTCTATAAGGTAGACCCCAAATCCAGCTATCATCAACTTAGAGAATGTGAAATCCCATAGACAACCTTCATAACTCGGTATGGCCACTTTGAATTTATAGTTATGTTGTTTAGACTAATAATGCTCCTACAACTTTCAAGGACTAGATGAACAGGGTGTTCAAGCAGTACTTTGACATGTTCTTCATAGTCTTTATAGATGTCATCCTCGCCTATTCTCATAATGAAGGTGATCATGCAGACCATTTGAGGATTGTACTGTATATCCTTAAAGATCACTAGTTATTAACCAAGTTCAGCAAGTGCGAATTCTGGTTGAGATCAATAACTTTCCTTGATTACATCATTTCTAGGGATGGCATTCGAGTTGATCCTTAAAAGACCGAAGTAATGAAAGACTTGTCTAGACCCATCTCTCCATCAGATATCAGTAGTTTCTTAGGTTTAGCTAGTTACTACAGATGGTTTGTTGAAGGATTTTATTCTATTACATCCCCTAGCTCTTGACTAACCAAAAAAAGGTCAAATTTTAGTGGTCAGATTCTTTCGAGAAGAGTTTTCATGAGTTGAAGAATCGACTCACTACATCTCAGTATTGACTCTATCAAGGGGTTTTGATAGATTTTTAGTTTATTATGATGCCTCTAGAGTTGGTCTTTATTGTTTATTGATGCAACTAGGTAAGGTCATAGCCTATGCCTCTAGACAGCTTAAACCCCATGAGAAGAATTACCCGACCCATGATCTTAAGTTGGAAACAGTTGTCTTTGCCATAAATAATTGGAGGAATTACCTTTTTGGGTTCAAGTTGATATGTTTTCAGATCATAAGAGTTTACACTACGTGTTCACTTAGAAAGATCTATATTTTTTCTAGAGAAGATGGCTTGATATGTTGAAAGACTATGATATGAGTGTGTTGTATCACTCAGTAAGGATAATATAGTGGCCAATGCCCTTAGTAGATTCTCTATGGATAGTGTTGTACAGATTGAGAAGGATTAGAAGAAGTTATTCTGTGAGGTTCATCAGCTTGCTAGCTTAGGTGTTCGATTAGTTGATTCGATCAAACATAGTATATGGGTTTAGAATGGTTTGAAATCTTCATTGGTGGCTGAAGTAAAGAAAAATCAAGACAACAATCCTATTTTGGTTAAATTGAAGGAGGTAGATCATAATCAAAAGGTTGAGGTTTTATCCCAAGGGAGATATAGTATACTTCATTGTCATGGAAGGTTATGTGTTTCGAGTGTGGATAATTTTAGACAACGAATATTAGCAGAAGAATATGGTGTATGATATTCTATGCACCAGGAGCCACTAAGATGTACTGTGATTTGTGAGAAGTCTATTAGTGTAATGTTTTGAAGAAAGATATTGCAAAATTCATGGCTAAGTGTTCAAATTGTCAGGAGTCTAAGGTTGAGCACTGAAGGCCTAGTGGTATGCTTTAGTAGTTTATCATCCCCACTTTGAAGTGAGAGCTGGTGAACATCAATTTGGTTACAGTGTTACCTTGTATGTGTCGTCAACATGATTCGATTTGGGTCATTTTAGATAGAATGACCAAGTTGGCCCATTTTTTGCAGTTCATACTTTCTTGACAGTCGAGGATTATGCTAAACTCTCTCTCATAGATTGGTAAAGTTGCACGGGGTGAAGAGGTTTGGGAAGAAAGAGAATCTGAGTCCCCGCTATGTTGGCCCATTTAGGATTTTGAGCCATTTTGGGATGGTAGATTATGAATTGGAGTTGCCTACAGAATTGGCATCAGTGTATCTGGCATTTCATGTTTCATTGCTGAATATATGCATTGGTGAATTAGATTCTGTCATTCTTTAGAGAGTTTGGGCGTGAAAGACAGCCTTTCCTATGAAGAAGTCCCAATTGAAATCCTTGACAGTCAAATTCATAGATAAGAAATAAACAAAATTGCCTTGGTAAAGGTTTTTGGGAGAAATCAGCCCGTTGATGGGGCTACTTAGGAAGCAGAAGCTGATATGCGAGTCAAGTACCCCATTTTTTCTATGAATTTAGATTCATCTTGAGGTAATTTTTCCCTTAAATTGATTATTTCATTCTCAATCTCATCTATCCAACCATCCTTCTATTGTAGCATTCATTCATAAATTCAAATCAGTCCATGCATCATGTTTTAGGATCAGTTATTTAATAATGATTTAGCATATGAGTATTCAAAACATGATCTTAGTATTCCTAGTATCTTAGCTTAGACAGTTTTATTCAGGGAAGAATGACCACAATGGGGACATTTTGTAATACCTCGCAAGATTCTAGATGAATTTTCATCTATTCATCACATGTTAAAAAGTCCCAAAGTAATTATTTCACACTAAGTACAAGTGATATGGCCATTTTAACACCCCAAGATTTTGAATATTTTATTTTTGGCCTTCCCGAGTTCCAAACGTTGAATTATGAGTTTAAATATGTTTAGGAATGTTAAAAGGGTCCAAAAGAGTTTCAAAATTTTCAAAAGAAGTTCAGAGTGATTTTGGACCACGGAGGTAGTAAGCCTACGCTATTTCAGCATGTTATGGAGGATACTATTCGCAATATACAGCGGGTCACAGAGGATAGTATCCGTGATAGGCCGCATGTCACTAAGGCTAGCCTTCATGATGGCCACCATTTCACGCTGCAGTGTAAAATCCTATAGCCTTCATTAAAGGGTGAGGGATATTTTGGTCTACTCCCCCTCTCCCTAACAACCTAACTTACGACATAAAAACCAAGATTGGCATTATTTGACCCATTTATTATCTGTTAACGACACTCAGTCTCGTCCCTTTCTCAAGTGCACAAAAATCAAAAGATTCTTCCAAGAATTCATCATCCAAGGTCTCAATTCCAAGCTTTCTTCAAAAATTCAAGCAACTAAGGAATGTGGGGTATTCATCAGTGGGTTCCTTCCACCCATTGAGTCCCAAGAATCCTTTGTCTTTCAAGAATAAACCTTTTTCCCTCTTTTTATGAAAACTCCAAATTGAGGATTCCCAAGACAAGATAATCAAGAACTTATCTTTAAGAACTCAAATAGGAATTAATAATTTAAGATTCTTCATCAAATCATCTACCTAGGTATGTGGGGTTTATGAACAAGGATCCTTTTCCATCCTTGTGCCTAAAACCATGTTTTGATTGCAAAATTGATATGATTTTAAATAAATATCCATGAGATTTGAATTAGGGTTCATACCCATTATTGCAATTCGCAAGATTATGAGTTTTTGAGATATTTTGAAGATGAATTGCATGTTTATTTGTATGTTTTCATGCATATTGCAGTAAACTCCATATTTTGAGATAAATTATCGTTGTTTTCATTAGCAAGGATGATTATTATGATGTTTTGACATGAAGCTGGTGCATAGGTTATCAAGCCCAAGTTTATATACTGATATTTCAAGAAAGATAATGATTTAAGCATCCTATGATCAGATTATTTATAGATTTTCCATAAAGTTTTGATCTTTTGATCCTCAGATAAGATTTGGAATCCACTTTAAAGATTTATCTCAGATTATAGAATTCAAATTAGCTTTATTTACAAAATTCAGATTAGCTTTATTTACAGAATGACTCTGATAAAAGCATAATTGGTTTTGTAATAGCCCTTATGATAGTTTTTAAAGTGGATTTCTAATAGAGTGAGCATACAAATTAAAAGGGAGTAGTATTTAACACCAAGCGGAAAGTGTGGGATTAGCGTGCCCTATCTTCCACAGAACTACGTAGCCAACGTAGGTATAAATTATCAGATTATTCCCATTTTTATATGGATAACAGTTACAGATGTGATCACTTAGCTCAGGTTATACTCCTTGCCAAGAGTAAGACACCTCTACCCATCATGAGGTTTTCCCCATAGGGTAACAAGACATTGGACTCCATGTTAGCTCACATAGTTTATATCAGTTCGAAGAATCTCCTTAATAGTAAAGACATTCAAAATAGTTTTTAAAGTATTTTTCCCTAAAAACTACAAATTTCAAAAAAAGTTTAATAGAAAATCTTTTAGAAAACTAAGTGTAGAGGCTCACAACTTTATTCAGACTATGCTTTACAGAAAGATAATAGTTACAGACTTCAGCTTTCATATTTTAGATAAGAAGTGAGATCTTTTATACCTAGATAATATGATTTACAGATAGGACATTAGTACAACTTCAGAACTAAATATTATGACTCACTAGATTTGTAAAGTATGATTTTCTTTTTATTATTTCAAATTTCAATTTTCTTTAGATATTCTAGCTTATGTGAGTCATTTACATTTAGCATGCATATTTTTTACAAATTATGATAAAGAGATGATGTTTTACTTATGAATTTCACCCCCATATACTCAGTACATCGTCAAAATACTGATCCACATATACATTTGTCTGCTATATTATCTCATAATATAGATTCAGGTGCTTAGTTCTAGCATTGTGAGTAATTTCAAGCATCTCCATATATATCATAACAGTTGGTGAGTCCTTATAGTTTGGGACTTAGTTATTCAGTTTATTTTTAGCTTAGCAATTTAGATAATTCAGTATGGGTTTGTCCCAGTGACTCTCTAGATATTAGTATAGAGGCTTATCAGACTGCTAGTTTTGATTCAGATTATTCAGTATTGAGGCTTTAGATATTATTTTTAGAAATTATATTCAGATTATTCTCATTTATTTCAGACGAATTTCAACATTTAATGTCACTTTTATGTTTGTATTTCCCTTATTATGAGATTTAGTCTTAGTAGAAGATAGACAGGGTTATCTTAAGGCTACTCATAGTCTTGAGCACTGTGTGACATCTTGGCACTAGGTTCTGTGGTGTAATAAACTTGGTATCAGAGCCTAAGATTTGTAAGGGTCCTACGGAGTTAGACAAATTGCATTACGTAGAGTCTTGATCATGGGTGTGAAGCATGCCATATTTATGAGCAAGAGTCTACAAGAAGTTCTTTGGAAATCATCTCTTTATTTCATGATCTGTAGTGCTTATAATATATCTGTTTTTAACTCGTGCTCTTATGTTACAATTGAATATGCCTCCTTGTCAATCTAACACCCACAAAAATGATAACTAGCCACCCTAGCTCTCTAATCCTCTAAATGAGAACGTATCCCCTGCTGAGTTTCGCGATGCTTTCAGCCATTAGCCCAGGCAGTGACTGCCAATGTTCAGGGCAACCATCAGGCTGCAGTTTTACTTCAGCAAAATAGTGATTTAGAAGTAGCTAGAGTCAAAGACTTTATGAGAATGAATCAGCCAGAGTTCTTTGGGTCAAAAGCAGGTGAGGACCCATAACTTTATTTAGATGAGGTGAAAAAGATCACCCAGTTTATGCATATTTCTAAAGAGAAGAGTTTAGAGTTGGCATCTTATAGGTTGAAGGATGTAGTGTATGATTGGGTAGTCCTGTGGAAGAATGGTAAAGGTAAGAATGTTGCTCCTATGAGTTGGTAAGTATTTAAGAATGCATTTCTAGATAGGTTCTTTTTGTATGAGACGAGAGAAGCAAAGATAGAGGAGTTTGTGAATTTGAGGCAGGGCTCAATGACAGTGAAGAAGTAAAGACTTAAGTTCAGCCAAATGACTAAGTATGCCTTTGATACGATGGTTGATCCTAGAGTAAGTATGAGTAAGTTTGTTATTATCGTATCTAGATTTGTAGTTAACGAGTATAGGACTTTTATGCTTATTGTCGACATGGACCTAGCTATATTTAATGATTCATGCTCAGCAAATTGAAAAAGAGAAGTTGAAGGGAAGAGAGATGGGAAATAAGAGATCTAAAATACAACAGTTTGAGTATGGCAAGTTAAGGTCTCAAAGAGGAAATCGTTAACAGTTTTAGAATCGTTCATTTATGCCATCCCTATCTTTAGCTAGTGCTCCCACTCCCAGATCTAGGTAGGAGCACTAGGGTAAGTCTTTTATGTCCAAATCTTAGAATGGTATGAGTGTAAGGCTAAGTTATCCTCTATGTGCTAAGTGTGGTAAGAATCATCCTGGAGAGTGCTTGGCTAGACAAAAGGGTTGTTATGGTTGTGGTAAGTTGGGTTATAGAATTAGAGAGTGTCCGCATGCTGAGTAGGGAAATAGAGATGTTCGACCCCAAACTTAGGCTACTAGTGTACCAGATCTTTTAGGTCACCTAGTCCCTCCTCAGGGCGCATCATCTAGTACGGGTAGCGATTAGAGCCATAATTAGTATTATGCTTTACCACCCTGTCAGGAGTAAAAGGATTCACCAGATATTATTACTGGTATGCTTCGTGTCTTTCATCTTGATATTTTTGTGTTGGTAGAACCTGGGTAGAGTTTTTCTTATGTGACCCCATTATCTGTAGTGGATTTTGAAATAGGTCCTGAAAGGATCCCTAGCCCTTCTTTTTTTCTACCTAGTGGGTGAGTCAGTTATTGCCAAACAGATCAATAAAAAGTGTCCTATCACTGTCATTCATAAAATCATGTTAGCATACTTAATAGAGTTAGATATGGTTGACTTTTATCTTATTCTTGGCATGGATTGGCTCCATTCCTATTATGCCTCCATAGATTGTTGCACCCAGGTGGTAAAGTTTCAGTTTCCAGATGAGCCATTCTTTGAGTAGAAAGGTAATTCCTTGCCTCCTAAGAGTAGTTTCATATCTTATCAAAAAGCCAAAAAGTTGATTCCTAAAGGGTGTATCTATAATCTAGTTCGAGTCAAGGACACTAAGTCTGAGACATCAATAGTTTAGTTAGTAAGTATAGTTAATGATTTTCCTGATTTTTTTCCCAAAGATTTTCTAGAGGTACCTCCCGATAGGGAAATAGAATTCTGAATTGACGTTCTCCCAGATACTCAGCCTATTTCTATTCCTCTTTATCGTATGGCTCCCACCGATATTAAAGAGTTAAAATAGCAACTCAAAGATCTTCTAGATAAAGTTTTCATAAGTCCTAGTGTTTCTCCAGGAGGCACTCCCATCCTATTCATGCAAAAGAAAGATAGTTCATTGAGAATGTGCATTGACTATCGTCAGCTGAATGAAGTTATAATAAAAAACAATATCATCTTCCTAGATTTAATGACTTATTTGATCAGCTCCAAGGTGCAAGTTATTTTTCAAAGATAGACCTTAGATTTGGCTATTATTGGCTTAGAGTAAGGAATGTGTGATGTTCTAAAGACAGCTTTCAGAACCCATTATGGTCATTTTGAGTTTCTAGTCATGTCCTTCGGGCTAACAAATGCCCCAGAAGCCTTCATGGACTTTATGAACAGAGTATTCAAACAATATTTGGATATGTTTGTCTTAGTCTTTATCGATGATATTCTTGTCTACTCTCGTAGTGAGGATGATCATAAAGACCATCTTAGAATTATGTTCAAAACTCTTAGAGATCACCAGTTGTTCACCAAATTTAGTAAATGTGAATTTCGGCTAAGGTTTGTATCTTTCATTGGTCATATTATTTCCAGTAATGATATTAGAGTTGATCCCCAAAAGACAAAAGACATAAGAAATTAGCCTAAACCTATCTCTCCATCATACATTAAGAGTTTCTTTGGTTTAGTTGGCTATTATAGATGTTTTATTGAGAGTTTTTCTTGTATTGTGTCTCCTGTGTCTATATTGACCCAGAAGAAAGTTAAGTTCCAGTGGTCAAATTTCTGCAAGAGTTTTCAAGAGTTAAAGACTCGATCACTTCAGCTCCAGTTTTAGCATTACCTAATAGTACAGATAGTTTTGTGGTGTATTGTGATGCCTCTAGAGTTCATTTGGGTTTGTGTTTTGATGCAGAGAGGTAAGGCCATAGCTTATGTCTCTAGAAAGTTGAAGCCTCATGAAAATAATTACCCGACCTATGATCTTGAGTTAGCTGTTATTGTGTTTCCTTTGAAAATCTGGAGACATTATTTATATAGCATGCATGTTGATGTGTTCATGAATCACAAAAATTTGCAGTATGTGTTTACTCAGAGGGATTTTAATCTTCAGAAGAGAAGGTGGTTAGAATTATTGAAGAATTATGATATGAGTGTGTTGTATCACCCAGGAAAGGCCAACGTAGTTGCAGACGCCCTTACTAGATTGTCTATGCGTAGTGTTGCTCATATGGAGAATGATAAGAAGGATTTAGCTTAAAAAGTTCATCAATTAGCTAGGTTGGGTGTTAGATTGGTTGATTCAGATGAAGGAAATGTTTGGGTTCAAAGTATTTCCGAATCATCTCTAGTTTCAAAAGTGAAAGAGAAGCAAGATGAGGATTCTATTTTGGTCAAACTAAAGGAGTCAGTTAAAGACTAAAAGATAGAGGTTTTCTCCCAAGGAGGAGATGGTGTATTGATATACTAGAATAGATTATCTGTACCATGTGTTTATGATTTAGGATAGTGGATTATGGCGGAAGCACATGGTGCGCGTTATTCCATTCATCCAGGCGCCAGCAAGATGTACTATTATTTGAGGGAAATCTATTGGTGGAATGGTATGAAGAAAGATATAGCAGAATTTGTAGCCAAGATATAGCATGATCTGGTGGTACGTTGCAAGAGTTTGGTATTCCCACTTGGAAGTGGGAAGAGGTGAATATGGACTTTATGACTGGATTACCCCATTTGCATCATCGGCATGAATCGATTTGGGTCATTGTAGACAGATTGACTAAGTTATCGTATTGCTTACCAGTTCACACATCCTACACAACTGAAGATTATGCTAAACTGTATGTCAGAGAGTTAGTCAGATTGCATAGAGTTCCTTTATGCATTGTCTCTAATAGGGGTACTCAGTTTACCTCTCAGTTTTGGAAAGTCTTTCAGAAGGGTCTTGGTACCCAAGTTCATCTTAGTTTAACTTTTCATCAGCAGACAAATAGTTAGGCAAAAAGGACTATTCAAACTCTAGAAGATATGTTGAGGCCATGTATTCTTGATTTTAAAAGTAGTTGAGATGAGAACTTACCGTTGATTGAGTTTGCTTATAATAATAGTTACCATTCTAGTATACAGATAGCTCTGTTTGAAGCTCTTTATGGGAAGTGATTTAGATAGCTAGTTGGTTGGTTCAAAGTGGGTGAGGCCATTTTGATTGGGCTAGACATAGTGTTTGAATCCATGGAGAAAGTTTTGTGTGAGAAAGATTGAAAGCAACTCAGAGTCGTCAGAATCTTATGCAAACGTAAGAAGAAGAGATCTTGAGTTTGAGGTTGATGATCTTGTGTATTTGAAAGTTTCACCCGTGAAGAGGGTGAAGAGATTTAGCAAAAGGGGGAAGCTTAGTCCCCGATATATAGGTCCACTCCCAATTTTGAGTCATGTTAGAAAGGTAGCATATGAGCTTGAGCTACCTACGGATTTATCCTCAGTTAATCCAGTGTTCCATGTGTCCTTGTTGAAGAAGTGCATGGACGATTCAGCCATTATAGTCCCTCTAAAAAGTACAGATATTCAGAATAGCCTCTCATATGAAGAAGTTCTAGTAGAGATTCTTGATCATCAAATTCGTAGACTAAGGAACAAAGAAGTTCCCTTGGTCAAATTTCTATCACAGAATCATTCCATTGAGGGTGCTACTTGGGAAAAAGAAGTAGACATATGTACTAAGTATCCTCATCTCTTCTCCACGAACTGAGATTTAGCTAAAGGAAATATTATTCCTTCATTCAATTCTTTTCTAGTCTCAGATTCAGCCATATAGCTATTTCCATGTAAATTCATGCACTCGTACATCAGTTCAGTAGCTAAGTATGTTTTTCTTTCAGTCATACAATTATTTCAGTTATGCATGATAGCTTATAGCCTCATATCCTCAGTATTTTTAGCTAAACAAGCCACAATCGAGGATGAATGTTCCCAAGGGGGAGATATTGTAATACCCTATACTTTTCCTAGCTTAATTTTTCTTCTATAAAGTCAAGGATTAGCTTCAAAAATGAATAACAATTGTTGTATGTGAAATTTTCCAAATTTACACCCTCTATTGTGTAGATAATTGAATAAACTTTCATCAATACCAGCTCCGCCCAAATCCGATACTCGATTGAGAAGTTATGTATTTTTTAGTAAAGTAGTACCCCATCTGGGCAATCACCACATCGCGGTGAAGGTTACATTCCTATTCTTCAAATTCCAGTGGAACACCGTGATAAGCTCATATCGCAGTACGGTCCAATTTCCCAGTTGTCATTTTCCAGTAGGCCAACACGATTGTACCAAATCGTGTTGATGGCCTAAATGGCATTCCAAAGGTTCACTGCGATAGCTCCACAACGCGGAGAACTTCCAGTTCCCAATTGTTCTATTTCCAGTGAGCCAGCACAATAGTGGCACATCGCGGTGGCATGTCAAATCGGAATTCTTGTTCCCTTTTCCAGTTATGATTAAAGTTTAAAAAAGGGAAATTTGGTCAATTCTCAAGTCCCCAATTCATCATAAACAAGGAATTTAGCATATTCAAAGCACTTTATATTTATTTTCATCCATTTTCTCTTAAAGAAAAATCCTAGAGATCCAAAGCTTCTTCTCCAAAAAATCAAATCCGTCCATTGTTTCTCCAAGAAAACTCCACATTGAGGATTCCCAAGACTAGATAATCAAGAACTCATCTTCAAGAACTCAAGTAGGAATCAATAATTAAAGATTCTTCATCTAATCATCTACCAAGGTATGTGGGGTTTATGAACAAGGATCCTCTTACATCCTTGTACCCAAAACCAAGTTTTAATTAAAAAATTCATATAATTTTGAATAAATATCCATGAAATTTGAATTAGGGTTCATACCTATTATTGCTATTCACAATATTATGAGTTTTTGAGAGATTTTGAAGATGAATTGCATGTTTATTTCCATACTTTCATGCCTATTGCAGTAAATTCCAGATTTTGTGATGAATTATCATTTTTTTCATTATCAAAAATGATTATTATAAAGTTTTGACATGAACCTGATGCATGGGTTATCAAGATCAAGTTTATATGTCGATATTTCAAGAACGATGATGCTTTAAGCATCCTATGATCATATTATCTATAGATTTTTAATAAAGTTTTGATCTTTTGATCCTTAGATAAGATTTGGAATCCACTTTAAAGATTTATCTCAGATTACAGAATCCAGATTAGCTTTATTTATAGAATGACTCATACAAAAGCATAATTGATTACGTAATAACCTTTATGCTAGGTTTTAAAGTGGATTTCCCATAGAGTGAGCATACAGATTAAAAAGGAGTAGTATTGAGCACAAAGCGGGAAGTATGGGATTAGCATACCCTATCTTCCACAGAACTATGTAGCTAACGTAGGTACAGATTATCAAATTATTCCTATTTCTATATGGATGACAGTTACAGATGTTATCACTAAGCTTAGGTTATACTCATTCGCAAGAGTATGACACCTCTCCCCATTGTGAGGTTTTCCCCATAGGGTACAAGACGTTGGACTCCACATTAGCTCGTATGATTTATGTAGGTTAGAAAAACCTCCCTAATAGTAAAGACTTTTAGAATAGTTTTTAAAGTATTTTTCCCTACATACTATAGATTTTAGAAAAGTATAATCGAAAAGTTTTTATAAAACTAAGTGTAGAGGCTCACAACTTTATTCAGATTATGCTTTACAGAAAGATAATAGTTACAAATCTTAGCTTTCAAATTTTACATATAGAAGTGAGATCTTTTAAACTTAGATAGTATTATTTATAGACAGGACATTAGTACAGATTTTAGAACTAAATGTTATGACTCACTAGGTTTATAAAGTATGATTTGCTTTTTATTATTTCAGATTTCAGTTTTCTTCAGATATTCCCGCTTATGTGAGTCATTTACATTTACCTTGCATTGTTTTACAAATTCTAATGATGACATGATGTTTTACTTATTAATTTCACCCCTATATACACAGTACATCCTCAAAGTACTGATCCACATATATGTCTATGTGCTACATTGTCTCATAATGTAGGTTCAGGTGCTCAGTTTTAGCAGGGTGCATAATTTTGAGCATTTCCATCTACATCCCAATAGTTGGTGACTCCTCATAGTTCGGGTACTTAGTTATTCAGTTTATTTTTTGCTTAGCAGTTTAGATAATTCAGTATTTCAGACAGTTCGAGTCAACTAGGGGTTTTTCTAGTGACTCTCTAGATATTAGTAGTAGAGGCTTGTCAGAATGCTAGTTTTGATTCAGATTATTTAGTATTAAGGCTTCAAAGATTATTTTCATAAATTATTTTTAGATTATTCTTAATTATTTCAGATGAATTTTTGCATTTAGTATGAGTTTTATTTCTATATTTTCCTTATTATGAGATCCAGACTTAGTAAAAGGCCAATAGGTTAGCTTAAGGATACTCATAGTCTTGAGAACCATGTGATATCTCAGGACCAGGTTTTAGGGCGTTGCACTACTTCTGCATCTATTTCTACTTCTGGTACCGATATTGGTCGGAATCATCTATATGCCCTCACTACCCGACAGGAGTCTGAGGCATTGCTTGATATTTTGATTAGTATGTTGAAACTTTTCTCTCATGATGTGTATTTTTTACTTGATCTGGGGTCCACTCTCACTTATGTGATCCTATTTATGGCTATGTATTTTGGTTTTATTCCCTAGATTATTTCAGACCCTTTTATTACTACGCCGGTAGGTGACTTTGTGGTTGCTAGAAGAGTCTATAGGGTATGTGTTGTATCTTTTGGTAGTAAGGAGACTTTGGTATATTTTTAAGATTTAGATATGTTGGATAATAATGTTATTCTAAGTATGGACTGGTTACACTCGTGCTATGTGTCCTTAGATTGTTGGACTCATAAGGTTGTCTTTAGATTCCTTGGTGAGCCGGTTATTGAATAGGAGGGTGGTTCTCAAGATCCTAAGGGGAAGTTTATATCATATCTTAGAGCTCAAAGATTAATCTTCAAAGGGTGTCTATCATTTTGTCCGGGTTAAAGATTCTAACTCGAAGGGCCCATCTTTACATTCAGTTCCAGTGGTGAATGAATTTACTGAGGTTTTCCCTCATGACCTTCTTGGTGTTTATCCTGATAGGGAGATTGAGTTTAGGATCAATCTGGTTTCGAACATTGATACTAATTTTTACTCCTTCTTATCGAATGGCTCTAGCTGAATTAAATGAGCTCAAAGTGTAACTTAAGGATCTTTTGGATAAGGGTTCCACCCTAGTGTGTCCCCATGGGGTGCACCGGTATTATTCGTGTGCAAAAATAATGGTTCCCTTTGGATGTGTATTGACTATCGATAGTTGAATAAGGTGATGGTAAAGAATAAGTATCCTCTTCCAAGGATATATGACTTGTTCGACCAGTTGTAGGGTGCCAAATTCTTCTCTAAGACTGATCTTCATTCTGGGTATCATTAGTTAAATATTAGGGATGGGGATCTCCTTAAGACAACTTTTCTTACTTTATATGGGCACTTTGAATTCTTGGTGACATCTTTTGGGTTGACCAATTCTCCGGCAGCATTTATGGATCAGATGAATAGGGTCTTTCGTAAATTTTTGGATCTATTTGTCATTGTTTTCATAGATGACATTTTAGTGTGCTCTAAGAGAAAGGTGGATCATGCTAATAACTTCTGCATTGTGTTGCAGACCTTGAAGGAGAAGCAGTTGTATTCCTAATTCTCAAAATTTGAATTTTGGTTAAACATTATCAATTTTTTAGGTCATATTATTACTAGCAAGAGGATCATGATGATTTGTAAAAGGCTGCAGTGGTTATGAAGTGGCCTAGACCCATGACTCCAACCAATATTCAGAGTTTCATAGGTTTAGCTGGCTACTATAGGAGGTTTGTGAAGTTCTTTTCTACTATAGTTGTCCCTTTGACTAAATTGACTTAGAAAAAAGGTAAAGTTCTTATGGTCTGATTCTTGTGAGACGAGTTTCGAGAAGCTAAAGAATAAGCTAACTTTGGCTTTAGTTTTGACTTTGTCAAAAGGTACTGAGAGGTTTGTGTTTTACTGTGATGCATCCTGGGTGGGACTTGGTTGTGTTATGATACAACATGGTAAGGAGATAGTGTATGCTTCTAGGCTATTGAAGGTGCATGAGAGGAATTATCCAACTCATGATATGGAATATTTAGATGTGGTATTTGCATTAAAAATCATGCGGCACTATTTGTATGGAGTGCACATAGAAAGCTTCTCAGATCATAAGAGTATGCAGTATGTGTATACTTAGAAAGAGCTTAACCTAAGGTAGAGAAGATGTCTTGAACTTATCAAGAACTATGACACGAGCCTTCACTACCACCCAGGTAAAGCTAATGAGGTTGCTGATATAGTTAGCAGGTTATCCATAGGGATCTTAGATCAAGTAGAAAGGGAGAAGCGGGAGTTGGTGAAGGATATTCACCGCTTGACTAACCTTGGAGTTCATCTTGTATACCTTGCGAATGGTGGTATATTAGTACTGGAAGTGGAGCGGTCATCTTTTAGTGCGAAGATTAAAAAGAAAAAAGTGTTAGATCCTATCTTGATGAAAATTAAGGGTAATATAGGTGCGCAAAAGGTGATGGTATTTGAGACTAGTGGTGATAGTACTTTGTGGTATTAAGGGAGGTTATGTGTTTGCAAATTTGATGGGTTGCGTGAGAGGATATTAGCTGAAGTACATGAATCATGCTATTTTGTTCATCCCTATTTGATAAAAATGTATCATGACCTCAAGGAGATGTATTGGTGTAATGGTATGAAGAGAGATATGGTTGACTTTGTTGCCGAGTGTATGGTATGTCAACAAGTGAAAGTTGAGCGCATGAGGCCCTGAGGGTTGTATCAAGAAATTAAGTTACCTGAATTGAAGTGGGAAGTAATCAACATGTATTTTGTTATCGGTCTTCCTTAGTCTCGAAATCAATTGATTCAGTTTGGGTCATTGTGGATAGGATGATAAAGTCGGCTCACTTCTTGCTAGTGAGGACTAATTTTTTGGTTGATGATTATGCAAGGTTGTAACTCCAAGAGATTGTGAAGCTGCATGAGGTACTTGTTTCTATCATCTCTGATCGTGGTATATTGTTTTTGTCTTACTTTTGGTTGTTGTTTAAGATGGGGTTGGGGACTAAGGTAAGTTTGAGTACTTCTTTTCACCCACAGGTGGATAGGGAAATAGAGAGGGATATTCAAATATTGAAGGATATGCTTTATATGTATGTGATTAACTATGGTGTAAGTTGGGTTGAGCATCTACCTCTTATAGAGTTTGCTCACAATAACAGTTACCATTCTAGTATTGGAATGGCTTATTTTAAGGCATTGTATGGTAGGAGGTACAGACCCCTATTGCGTGGTTTGATCTTGGTGAGGAAGATATGTTTGGTCTAAACTTAGTGAAGGTAAAGGCAATTCAGGATAGTCTTAAAGCTGCTCAAAGTCGCCAAAAGTCCTTTGCAGATATACGGTATAGGGACTTAGAATTTGAGGTTGGGGATAGGGTTTTACTAAAGGTGTCTCCCATAAAGAAAGTGGTGTTATTTAGGAAGAAGAGGAAACAAAGGTCCCTGATATCTTGGTCCTTATGTGATTTTGAGATGAGTTGGTAATATTGCGTATCAATTAGAGTTGCCTTCATAGTTGAGCACCATTCATCTGGTGTTCCATGGATCTATGTTGACAAAGTGAGATGGTGATCTATCTCAGGTGGTGCCTATCAAGTATACTGGTATTTCAGATTCTCTGTATTATGAGGATATCCCGATTGAGATCTTAGATCGTCAGGTTTGTGAGTTGCGGACCAAGGATATGGCCTCGATAAAGGTTCTATAAAGGAACCACAAGGTGGAAGAGTCTTCTTGGAAAACGGAAGATGACATGAAGTCCAAGTATCCTTAATTGTTTTCCAATTCGAATATTGATTCTTAAGGTATGTGTTCTTCATAACATCCTTGTTTTCTTATTTTAGGTTACAAAAAAGGTTGATTTCTTTGCATTTTGCCTTCTAACTTGATTAGTGGTTGGAATGGGGGTGTTGGGAGGTAAGTTGTGCTATACTGCCTTGTTCATCATTTAGGGATGAATAATCCAAGTAGGGGAGAATTGAATTACCCTGGGTTCTGGTCCTTAGGAATTTCCTAGATTTTGCACATTCTCAATATCATATGACTCACCATACTAGTTGTATAGTGAGGGTACAGGTCAGCTGACCCAGTCGTATATTTTCCAGTGTTGGGTCGTGCTGAGTGGTTGAGTATCTACTATGGGTATGAGTTTTACGGTTGGTGATGGGTTGTTGGGTTGGGTTTTTCTTTACTTAATCAGAAACTTAGTAACTTAACTTAGATCTGAGTACGAGTGGCTTACAATGAGTTATGAGGATAGGGTAAGAGTGGTATAGTCTAACTCATATATTGGACAGTGTCAACCTCTCTTGATTCTGTTATGGGTACGAGTTAAAGGTACTTGTCTACACTTGGGTACGAGTGGCCTTGGTAGTCGTACCTTGGAAAGTGTATGGGGTCAAAGGGATACCTAGGGTATGAGTGGTGGGTACCATGTGTATGCTAGGGTGCAGAATGGGTGGTGGAGTGGTACCCTCCTACAAAAAATTTTATACAGTTTAAGTTGGGAGTAATCTAGACATTTCCCCTCTTAACCTCTTAAGGCTCTATGACATAAAGCACCTTTTTGGTGCTTCATTAGTATTTGCAGTCAATCAAACTCTCTTAAACACTCTCAAATTCTCTCAAGGCTCTTGGGTCAAAGAAGGCTAGGATTTCTTCATTAGGATTAATTTGGGGCATACAAGGCTAGTTTCTCTCCGTCTTCTTCATAATCTAAGACAAGTTACTCATCCCTTATTGTTAGTTCAACTAAAGGCATGAATTAAAGTATGTTTTCATGGCATAAATAAGGTATAGCTTTCGGTTTTGAAGTATAATGTTGGGGGTTTTGGTTATAAATGGTTGGTTATGGTTTCCCTATGTTTTAATTATGGTTTTCATGCTTTAATGGTGTTTTAAACATTTGGTTGCATGGGAATGGTCAATTTATCCTTGGTTTTGGTATTGGTAACTATATGCCCCTAACATGTTTGATAAAATGCCTATGAGAATGCTTTTGTTATATTGTTGAACTTTTATAGAAATCTTTGCATGGTATAAAGTGGTAATGGAATCCTAAACTAGTTTGGATGGGTTTAAATTATAAGTTCTTGGTGTTCATGGTTATGGTATGATGAAACACTTGTGGGGAACATGGGATTCCCCCAAGTAAACTTAATGATAATGAAATTTCTAGGTAAATAGGAATACCTTTCTTTAAAAAGGTTGGCTAAGGACATTGCTTGCAACCTATATTCGGTATGACGATACGACTTCTTATAGCCTTGGTTAATATTAAATGGAATTGGTGGTATGGATTTTGTGGCAATGGTTTTAATTGGGCAATAATGATGAGGAGTGAGAGCTAACTGTGAAATTATGAGTCCAATGGAAGGACACTGGAAACTAATATTTACCGACATAAGGATTTTTCATAGAGACCACATACTATACTTATAGGGTACACAGGAATCCCTTGAGTTACACTTGTATGTATCTATCATGGAGAGAATAGGGTACACGGGAATCCCCTATTCCTATGGTATCTCCGATTTATGTGGCTACATGCATCAAGGCTCGTTCAGGGGGTAACACTGGACCCATATAGCTAGTGGGTGGTTCTAGGATGGTTAATCTACACATACCCAGGTTAATGGTTTTGAAGGCATCTTAAACTCGATTCTTTTCCTCAGTATCGATATATATATATATGTATGGTTGTGAGTGCTTATGGTTGTTTACTTGGTTTTAAGGGTTGGAATTATTTTATCCTTATCCTGTACTTGCTAGTGTTCACCAGATAACTTCTCTTCGGGTGGCTGATCCCCATGCAATGTAGGAACCGACCATACCACTCCTCCTGCTCAGTGATAGGATTCGGGATTAGCTTGTGTTGGATTGAAGTGGTGAGCTTCCATACTCTAGAAGTCTCTATCTAATGTAATGGTCTTTTATCATACTTTGGATACTTCATATACTTTTGTCTTGGCTATGGTCGGGGACATGTCACGACCATATATTATTTTACTTTTGCATAGAGGCTTTGTGGGGCTACTATGGGTTGATATAGGTAGTGTCAGTATTAGTATCAACCTTTGTATTGGCATTGGTATTGTGCTGACACCAGTTGACTGTATTTGATTTATGATTGTTCAATTTAGTTTTTATTATATAAATATATATATTTAGAACTCATCGGATATGGGATGTAGGGTGGTTATAGTGGGGTATTTGGGGTGGTTTCTGGTCCCAATTGGGCTTGACGCACCCGACCCGACTAAGACCTTTCTCGGGTCATGTCATTGAAAGACTCCTTGGTAAATGGTTGGAAGTGTGTAAATGATTTAATATGTTCCTAAAGGTGTTGAGTAGCAAAGCCGTGAAAGGTGGAGGTCCCGGGGGGGCGATAATGGAAACTCATGTTGCCAATGTGAGGGTGGTCTGGGTTACCATGAGCGTGATGTCACACTTTACATTTTTGGGATGTACTAGTCATATTAGGTTCTTTTCTCCAGTCATGCGGCTAACACGCACCAGGTCCCTTTCAGCAGGGGGAGCTGAACCTATATAGCCCGTAGGTGGTTTTAGGATGGTCAGCTACACAACCCTGGTTAAGATTTTAAATGAATACCAAATCTTGTTTCCTAGCCCAACACGATATATACATTTATATACATACATATATATACATATATATATATGTGTGTGATTGCATATGATTATTAATTTGGTTTTGAAATGATGGCATTATCTTATCTTTATCCCTGAGTTACACATTAGCATTCACTCTGCTAACCATCTTCGAGCGTTGTATCCCGACACAATGTAGAAAACAGCCATACTACCATTCCACCTACTCAGTGACTTGGATTTGGGACAACTTTGATTCTGATTGGAGTGGTGAGCTTCGATACTCCAGAAGACTCTGTTTCATTCCATTGAATTCTTTTCATTTTTGTTATTTCCTTGGTTTTGGTTTTGTCTATGGTCAGGGGAAGGTACCGATCGGATGTTCTTTGATTCTAGTTAGAGGCTTTGTCAGATTACTATGGGCATGGACGGTGTCGGGTATTAGTGTTTCCATTGGTATTGGTATTTGTATTGGTATTGGTATTGGTTGGATATGTGGTTGTGGATGTTTTGTTATGGTTATAGACTTACTTTATTGTCTTTATGCTATGATTGGGGGACGGATCGGGAAAACGGGGAGAAAAGTAATAGTTTAAAGTAGTTTACATTTTGAAAGTACTTTAAACTTTGAAATTAACTTTAGAACAACAAAATAAGAACAAAATAAAAACAAAGTAAAATTAATTAAAACATTAGAGAAGTAGAGAAATTTATACTTACAAAAACTTTTTATTGATTTGGGAAATGTAGAGAACTTATAAAGGGAAGATAAGAAATATTGGAAAACGGCAGAGAGTTTTTCTGATTTTGGGAAATTTCCAAATACTCTCCACTATTACAAGTTGAAAGCCTTAAATAGGCCTCAAAAGTGCTGACTAATATCTAACAAACACTATCTATTTTGCATCTGTTCATATACTAATATATGTTATTTATTCTACGCCTATCTAAGAGTAACTGGCGACTATTTATATATTCTTCACGTGTCTCTGTCTATCTTTTCATCATTATCATAAATATGTGTCTTTTGATGATTTTGAGAAGATTTTGACTTTTTCTTTCTTGATGATTTGTGCCATTTATATTTTAGTCTTCATTTTGTCTGTGGGGTCCACCAAGTAGCTTTTTAAATTTTAAAGGAGTGCTGGCACCTTTTTTTTTAATTAAGGAGGTATGCCTATGCTTTCCTTATGGATCTATCATGTCCCCATTGCTAGGTTCACTGCATGTGAAGATGCAATATCTTGTAACTCCCTTATGTGAATTGAATCATTCTCATTATCTAAGCTTGATAAGGCTTCTTTATGTCTTCTTTTTAATACTTCTTTGGAAAGGTGTGATTCCTTCCGAAATGATGAACTTGTTGCAGTTCTGTTGGACTCCATCCTTTAATCTTGATGGTCTTACTAAGTATTTGATCCATTAAATCTCATGAATATCAAAGGACCAATAGATAATACATGAAATCTTTTTGCAATAAAAATTTACATCATTTAACATTCTCCAGCAGTATAGAGATATTCTGCTTTACCTGGAACTTTTAAAACTGTTTTTGAAATTGTGTTGACAGTACCTGTTTATTTCCTTCAAATTGGCTCCATCAATCATACAACCATTAGGGAATTACAACAGTTTTCATCTACTCTGAGTATAACAAACCAAGAATAAGTTTTAGGTCTAACATACATAAAACTGTACCAAGCCGCCTTATAATGATACAAATTATATGTTTAAGGTCTTTGATTTCTTGACAAAGGAATAGGTGTATGTAGATGATCTACATACCATTAAAATGGGCTTAATATCCTTTTAATTATAAACTTGGAGTATTGAATATTATTGGGATCATTTATATCTGCTAACTTATGGTCAATTTGCAATAAATCAGTATCAGTTAAAATGAATTCATAATACCTTCGAGTTTTGAGGGGATCATTGTTAGACTACTATATTTGAGTTTTATTAATGACAACTAATGGGTTGACTTTTTCCAGATATTGGAAGATCTCCAATCATGGAAGGATATCTCACAAAAAGATATAAAGGATCAAATAAGGCTAATTCAACATGGAACTAACCAAGAGAGTCAGCACTAAAATGAAAGGGCATCCAATTATAAAGATCCATGACCACGACATATACAGAGTATGACAAGCAAATATATCAAGCATTTAAATAAATGAAAGAAAGATCACAGTCTAAAAATCATGGGAAATTAAATCAATCAAGAATTAGAAAAAAAAAGAAGGAAGACCACAACCTCTATATGGACATATATGATATAGCCATGTATAGCTATAGAAGTTGCACCACATATGGACATATATGATATGGAAATACTTTATGGTGCCATCCCTCAATCAATGAATCAATTCAAATAGTTGTTTGAGAAGAAATATCTTAGGTTTCTTTTTAAGAAGCATCGACAGTGGAAGCTAAAAACTATAAAAGAAGAGACGAAAGGTGAAGCATACACTCAACTTCAAGGAGAAACTTCAAAGTGTCTAAATATTAGTATCACAAAGCTTTGTAATCTTTAGCTTACAATTGTTGTATAACGAATAGGATCGAGTCAACTTTGTTATACAAACTGAAGGTGTTTCACAAGATTTGAAGAACAAAATAAGTCTTCGAAACTTGTTTCTCATTATTGTACTAGAGCAAACACTGAAAAATGTAAGGAAACATTGAAACCCAAGGGGACTGAAAATAGGCACCACATTGGTGTTCTGAACCAGGATAAATCATCATGTCCTTTACTTTAGATTCAGTTATTTATTAATGTGTTTGTTTCAAATCTAATCTACTTTGTGAATTATACTGATCTGCAGGCAAGTCGACTATGAGGAGTCAATTATCGACTCACATAAATTTTGAATTCACCTCTGCCCTCTTGAATTTCAATTGATATCATAGCAGGTCTTACCAACAGTGTTGCTTAACACATGTGAGCAAAGATCAAATGGAAAAATATAAAATTCCCAACGCTCTTCTTTAAGATATTCACTCCTCCATAAGACCACCATACTTTAATGGACAATGTTACTCTTACTAAAAGAGCAGATTCAAAATATTTGTCCAATCAAATAATTGCAAGCCTAAGTTGTTATTAAGAAAGGACCAAAGTCGATCCCAGGACTCAAAGAAAAAAAATACAAAGACAAAGAATCGAGCAGTACTGATGTAAAAGACCTTGAAATCTTTGAGGTAACCAATGAACAATAAAAGGTAATTCAAACCAATGAACGAGCTATAAGTTAACTTCTTTGTGCAGATATTTGAGAAGAATATGATAGGATATCAACCTATGAGACTGCAAAAGAGATGTTGGACAAATTGGAGGTGACATATGAAGGAACAACAATAGTAAAATAATCAAAAATTGTTGCCTTGTTCAGTGACTACGAATTGTACAAAATGGAAGAGAATGAGAACATTGAAACAATATTTTCCAGATTCATCAAGATTGTATGTGAACTTAAATCACTGGGGATGATCTATCCACATTGCCTTCAAGTCCAGAAGCTGGTCAGAAGTCTCCTAAAAATTTAGGAAATGAAGGCTACCATTATAGAAGACGGAGATCTTCACAACATGACATATGATGAACTACGACGTAACCTCATTGCATATGAATAAAATTATATCAATAGGTACCACAAAAATAAAAAGAAGAAACTAGTAGCCTTCACTAACGTACAACTGAAGAAGAGAATATTCTGGAAGATGATAATAGTGAATGAATGGATCTCATAAATAGTAGAGTAAGGTAGATCATGAGACAGAGACATTAGAGATCTCAAGAAGCCTAAAATAATGACTCAAGTGGAAACGATAATCATTGATATTTCTATGAAAAGCCTGGCCACGTCAAATGAAATTGTCTTGAGTTAAGAAGAATAAGATCATCTTGAAAGAATCAAAATTTTGGATCCTGGAGTGTTGGATATGAAACTGAAGAAAAAATAGAAGTTGCCAATATGTTCTTCATGGCAACATGTGAATCTAGTGAGATAAGACCGCACGATTGTCATAATTGTAATATTTTTGAATCTAATCTAGATATTATAGATGACAAGATTTAAGAAGTTATAAATGTGTATAGTAAACTCGCTCAATAGAAGAAAAGTTATGAAGCATGATTTAAACAAAAACTTGAAAACAAATGAAGAAACTGTCAAATAAAAATTGAAGCATGTCAATTTAAAATTGACTTACTTTATGAAGAGCTTGATGATGTAAAAATATAGTTGAATAGCATTACGAAATCACCTAGTCACAGTTTCATGAGATCAGACTCTTTTTAAAAAATTCAAGTTCCTCATCAAGATTGTTTAAATCAGCCAAGACCTGTTTATCCTCTCGAGGACCTGTCTATTTTATATATGGACAGAAAAGGCATAAATCCTACAATAACAGGCACAAGACTAAAAGTATGTGGTTTTGGAAACCTAAAGGAAGAACCTCTAATCCACAAGGACCCAAGACCACTTGTGTACCTAAGAAAAATTAATTTTTCATTGATCCCAGATATTCCATAAACATGACCAAGAAAAGGAAAAATTTCTGCCTTAAAGAAAATAGATGGGGGATCAGTAAGATTCAGTGACAACGCCAATGGCAACGTCATCGGAGTCATCTCAGCAAAGCTCACTCCACATGTGAATTTACTAATGTTTACTTTTTAGATGTACTCAAGCATAACTTGCTCAGAATCAGTCAGCTATTTAACATCAGATTTAGAGTCTCTTTCAAAGCTGAAAGTTGTTCCATCAAACATGAAATAAGAGATATATCTCTCATTGATGAATGCATTAATAATATTTATGCCTTAAATAGTCTAGACTTTGCCACCATAACCTTCCTCACTATGCAAACCAATGATATTTAGTTGTGGCATAGAAAGCTTGGGCATGCTTTTATGTACACCATTGAGAAACTATCTAGACAGGAATTGGTGAAAGATTTTCCAAAAATCAAGTTTGAAAAGGATTACATATTATGATGCTTTCCAATTGGGTAAATAGACCTGGACATCATTCGAAGTCAAAGACGTTGTCTCTACTATCAAACCCCGTCAAACAATCCACATAGATCTATTTTGCCACTCCAAACCACAAGTATTCATTCAAAGAGATATGTTTTTGTTATAGTTGATGATTACTTATGTTTTAATTGGGTAATATTTCTTCCTCATAAACATGAGGCCTTAACAAACATTGAGATCTTTTGTAGAATGGAACAAAGAGAAGTTGGACACTTCATCAGTTATGTTCACAGTGGTCATGGAGGAGAATTTAAAAATAAAGAATTTGGGGAATAATGTGCTCAGAACAGATACTCTCAGAACTTCTCATCACCTTGGTCTTCTTAGCAAAATGGTGTAGTGAAGAAAAAGAATCATCTCTCCAGGAAATTGGCAAGACCATGCAGAAAAAGTAAGCACAGCATGTCACATCATCAACAGATGCTTGATAAGACCTATTCTAAAAATGATGCCTTATGAACTATGGAGAGAAAAGAAGCCCAACATCAGCTACTTCTATCCTTTTTATAATATCCCATATTTTGGACTAGAATGAAAATCCATCATTCCTATGCATAGATATTTCAAAAGCCTCGAATCCTATGTAAATTTAGTGTTTTAATAAATTATGTAGTTTGTGAATCTATTTGAGCATGAATTTAGATCATAGAGGTTCCCTAACTCAAGTACAAGTTGAAAGCTTTCCTATCGTTAAAGTTTTAGTGAGCGTCAAAACTTAGGTCAACTTCAGTCAGCAATAACTCCTTGTATATATTGAATTATAGGGTCTAATATATTTCAAATGAAAGACCTTTGAATTACTTTTCCAATGATACTAATTTTGCCCAAATCCGACACCCGAACAAGAAGTTATGACTTTGCAAAGTGGAGTACATTGCCAAACATAAGGTGTGCGATGCACAACCTAATGTGTGCGATAAAGTGTGTGCCACACATGTTGTAGTCCAGGTGACTTAAAAAGTCCGTTTTTGGGGCAAAATGGTCCTTTTTTTCGCCCCTATATAATGCCTAAACACGGAATTAAGTCCTTATTTCATCAAAACATATTCTTTCTCTCAAAATCCTCTAAAGAACACAAACTAGGGTTTTCATAGAAGATTCAAGATCAAACAATTCTCTCCATCAATCTTTATGAAATTGAGAAATAAGGTATGCGTAGTGTTCTTCCACGGATCTCTTTCATTCGTGGAGCTCAAGAATCATGTTTTAAATAATAAATTAGGATCTTTATGTTATTGAGTGATTATGTTCATGTTGATGGTTGTTAATTGTGTTTCAATATGGTATCTAAATGTGTTTCCAAGAAGTGTATGGGCATGTTAGTTAGAAACCCATGAATTTGGGTGGTTCAAGATTTCTAAATTTGTTAAGTACACCTATGCTCAATATTGTGCATATTAGGTGTTTGATAAAATGCCTAGAATGATAAAAATAATTTATTATAACTTAGGGGTGAACTATATGATAAATTCATGCTAGTCTATTATGTTCAAAGAGCTCATTTTTCATTGTTGTGCAATATATGAGTTAATGGAATGTACATGATGATTAGGGAATGGATTTATAGTATGTCTATATGACTTTCATGCTATGAACAAGATCATGATTTTGAAGTATCATATGAGTTATCCCCAAATTATTACAATATGAACTAAATTTTACATGTTTTCCAATCCCTTATGCTTAAATGGTTTTCATGCTATCGTAATGAATAGTATATGTTGTCGGAATGCCCATGATATTAGAATATGAGATTTATGACTTGATTATAAGCATTCCTATTCAAGTTAGATATTACGATGACCATGTACTTCATGAAATCCCTCACTCATGTATTATTGATTGTTATTGATGGTCATGTACTCAAGAAAGTCAAGTTGTGTCAGTTTCCTTCCATCTATTCCTGGGAGTAGTTGTACCTGAAAAATGTAGTTGTGTGCCTAGAGCCATGTCATGTTATCACCATACTCTCAGTTAAGACATGATCTATAGAATTTAGTCAGTCATGTGACTCATGAAAACTCAATAATCTCAGTAATCTTAGTAGTCCAGTAATCTCAGTAATCTAAGTGCTCAGTAACCTCAACAACCTCAGTATTCACCATTAATCTCAGTAACTTCAGTACTCTCAACTAGTCCTTAGAACTCAGTACACTCCATTAGTCATCGAAATCCAGTAAACATAGTTTAGCTCTATTAAACAATACCACTAGTATCGTTCCAGTTAATCAGTATTAGTTCAGCTAATCAGTTCAATTCAGTTATTCATTTTAGCTTAGTTATTCAGTTTAGTGTCCTTCAGATGGGAGTAGAAGTTAGCACCTAGTGAACCCAAGGATGGGAACTCACCTGCCAGTTCAGGGTGTGATTCTTAGCATTCATCCTTATGTTCCAGAACTATGTAGCTAGCGTAGGTTGAGACATCTTAACTTATCAAATTAGGGTTGATGAGGTGGCTTAACCTACCAATTTAGGGTTTTCACCATTCTCATTTGAGTACCTTCTAGATAAGGGTCACTCACAACTGTCCTTACCAGTGGCGCGGTATTGACACTCCTTCAGTTGGGGTAGAGACTGGACCCCAACTTAGCTATATACGTTATTGGGGAATGTAATTTAGACAACTACTTTCAACAGTTTCAGTCCCAGTCTCAGTAAAAAAACTCAGATAATTCTTTAGATTTTAGAAAGTCAGATGCAGTCAACTCAAAAATAGAATGGGACTCAGATAGTTCCTTCAGATTTATGGACTGTCAGATATCGTCACTTATGCTATCAGTTATATCAGTTCTCAGAACTCATGTTATCAGTCACATTAGTTATCAAAATTCAAGATATCAGTATTCAGCTTTATGACTATCAGACATAGTCAATTAGACCAGTTATTTATAATCAGAACTGTTATATATAGTTATTCATGTATCAGTAATATAGTACTAGTCCCTTAGTATTTACTAATACAGTATCAGTTCCTCACTTATTAGTGATTTACATACTGAATATTCAATTTCAGGACAATTAGACACAGTCAATTAGACCAGTTCTTCATAATTCGAATAGTCAGAAATAGTCGTTCATCTATTTAGTGTCTCAGTATCAGTACACTCATGTTTTTATTATTTTAACTCAGTAGTTAGTATCTCCACGAGTTCAGTTACAATTACGTATATATGTATGTATTCTCACATTCATATCGATCTGTATTGTTCATGCATATAACCCTTTGCATTTAGCCTACCTCACTTGTATACTCAGTATATTTAGACATACTGATGCATTTCCGCTATGGTGCTTTATCTTATGTTACACCATAGGTTCAGAGGCATGAGCTCTAGATCAACAGTAGCATTCTAGTGCTCAGAGTTTGCAGTGAGTCCTTGTCATTCAAGGATGATATGATTATTGCTTCATTTACTATTTTAGTTCAGTTGCTAGATGGAGTTAGGTTGGGACATGTCCTATCAACTCCTTATTCAGACAATTTAGAGTCTTTCCAGACTATAGCACATCAGACAGTTATTTCAATTTTTTTTTGGTATTGTATACCATTTTCAGACATTGTTCTTATTAGATACTTTATTCAGTTGAACTTTATGGCCTATTTTCATGTTTCTATATTTTATACATATATTATGCAGTTTATATGTACAGATATCAATCATGGGTTTGTTTGTGGTCTTTCGAGTTCATGAGCACCGTGTAGCATTCCAATTCAGAAAATTAGGGTGTTACAAACTTGGTATCAAAGCCTAAGTTTCAATAGAGTCCTAGAAATTTTGAAAGCTTCATCTAGTAAAGTCTTGTACATACGTTTGTTGTGTACCACACTTATGTACAGGAGGCTATGAGATGTTTTAGGAACAGTTTTCCTTTTTTGATGTCTCAGATTGTGCTATAGCAAGGTTCTCATGGGAACCCATGCAGATTCACATCATGCTCCCCTCATGTCAACTTTACCTTATTTTCAAGGTAATGGAAATAGTGAAGCTCAAGTCCTAAAGATAGGGTTTTCTCATATTGTATCCAATCAGTTAAGTTATGTTCCAAAGTTGTCAAATTTCATTCGTGGTCATAAGAACTCGTTCTTGAACCCATATTTAGATATGCCATCAGATCGGATCCCTTCTCAGAATCTTATAATAGAATGTGACCCAGAGTTCAAAGCATAAACCCAGGAGTTTAGCAGTAGTAGAGTTGGAATGAAGATATCCATATTGAACAGACTATGTATTCATGGGGATAGTTGTGCTAAAATAAATCAGTAGGCTTGAACAGTGTGAGTTAGAAATTTAAGTTTATTGACTTGAAATTAAGCATACAGGTGTGAATATGATGTTAGTAGTATATGAGGGAAACAGGGGCAGACGATGTGTTTAGTAACGCAAGCATGTTCTAATCAGAGTCTAAGCATGTGATGATGATTTCAGTTAAGTTTAGAGGTTAGTTTAGTGTTCACAGACTTATATGATGGCTTAAATCCAAGGGGGAGATGGTAGATCAAGTACCCAAGTCAGGTTCTCAAATTTCAATAGTAGTTCCAGTATGTACAAAAAAGCAGTTAGGGAAGACAATTCTCGGCCCATCCTTATCTCAGTAAGGCTTCGTACTTCAATTAGCATAATGCCTATGCATGCTTCATGTCTCAAATTCCATGAATACAGCTTATGTTCAAACGCATTCTATAGAATCATGTTCACTTTGAGTTCCTAGTATAGAGAGTTCAGTTCTAGATCACTCAGTGTTATAAATCATGTTCCATGAACTCAGAAATTCCAGACTCAGGTCATGCATGTCATAACTCATGTACAGGTATCATGCTCCCCATTATACTCAGTTTCCATGACTCATGTTATGCCCCCATTGACCAGATAAATTTAGACTACATCATGTATATACTCAGTTCAGACCTTTTTGGTAAATCTATGTTGTTGATATTCTATTCCTCGGGTTTTAGTCATGTGTCAAGTTTAGTCAGTATCCATTCATGTTTTAGGTTCTCCTAATTTAACCCTTTAACGAGCTCTCTTTATGAGAAGAGTGTAGTGCTGAGAAATTGCTTAGATGGGAAAGAGTTAATGTTTCATGTTAAGAGAAGATTATTGCATAGATGTTTTATATGAGGGCGTAAATATGAAAATAGGCTTTAATATCCTGTTAGTATGCAAGTAAAGGGATAACGAGAGGCAGTGCTTAGAAAATTGGAAAAAAATTTAGAGTATGAATGTATATTCAGATCCTTAACTTATGTCAGCCTTCATTATGTGACTATCATAACTCGGTTGCCATCTTTATTACAGTTCCAGTTATCAGGACCCAGTATTTAGTTACAATATGGATCCCAATTACAGTCTTAAGATATAGTGTCTACTTCAGATCAGTATTCAGCTTAGAAATTTAGTTCAGTTTTAGACTTGCTTGACCATAGCATAAAGTTATCAACTACTGATAACGCTCAAACTACAGCTCTCGTAAGAGTTTAAGCGGTCGTTGTCAAATATAGAACCCAACTGGGTTGGGTGTCGAATCCCACAGAGAATACTTGGTCACTAAGTAAGCAACGATTATTAGACATTTGGTGAAAGTTTCGTAAAAAGGGGGGGATTGTAGCGTGCAAGTAATGTAACAAAATAACAAAGTAAAAATGGAAAATAGCAAAGTAGAAAGAAAGAATGTTTTGTAAGATTTTAATCAATGAGAATTGGAAGTTGGGGTTATGTCCACCTTATGAGTTATACGTCTCTATTGGCTATGAGTTATGCGGAATTCAGACATGCATGTTCTTATAGAGAATTGTATTCTATGGTAAATCCAGGCGTCTTTTGACCATCAAGGATTATTTCACTTTAACTCTTTCGAGCTTAAAGTGTATCTAACGGTGCAAATTCTCCAAGAGGTTAATCCAGTTACGGCACTAACTTTTTAACAGGGGTTGGTGCCCTATTACCTTGACATTATCTCTTTTCCAGACATATAACTTTTCTTTCAAACAAGTTAATGCTATACTGGCGTATTCTATGTGTTTTCAACCAAAAGAATTTGCATTAAGATGAAGAGAGTAATGATATAAGCAGCATACGTGTCATGAATTCACAAACTCATAGCAATAGATAGTAGCTCATAAGGCTTCCATAACCCCAACCAAGAAGTTTAGCTACTCATGGGTGCAATGGAAATCACAATAGTCATTATCATCATACCAATATAAGGATCTCACATGTAGTATATGTTGGTAGGGCTTTGTGGCGTGAAGACCTTGCAAGTAGCGGTTCTCTTGTTGTGGAAATTTTAAGTCGAATAGATGAAGAGAAAGTGAATAAGAATTAATTGAAAGCAAATTGTTTAGAGTTGTAGATGAATGAATTAGAATGTGAATAATGAGAATAATGAGAATGCTCAAAAGCTTCAGCAAAATAGGGTATTTATAATACCCATATCCTATTCCTACTAGGCTACTGCGTACTTATCCTAATCCTAATAAATTACTGCATCATTATCCTAATCGTAATAAGTTACTGCTGATCCCCAAAGTCTTGAGAAATGTTGTTTTTGCCCGGGACAGGTTTCCATGCGTCACTTTTAGTCCTGGGCGTCCAAGCTCTGCTCTCCTTCTTTCGTGAAGCTTCCTTTGGCGTCAAGTTATCCATAAAATGCTGAAATCTTCATCATTTAGACCTGAAAACTTGCTAATCACATTTGTTAGCTCACTTACAGGAAAGAGGACTAAAAGTGCATGAATTATATATTTTGTCCTCAAAACTTAGCTAACATATGGATAGATTATAGCACTTTAGGCGTGTAAATACGCCTATCATCAACTACTCAGTTATAGATATTCTAATACCTCAGTTTATGGAATGTTTCCAAATTATGTAATACGCTTGGTCCTGCATTTTTAGACAGTATAGCTTTCATGAAATCCATGATCAGTTACCTCATGTTACTCAGTTATCCCCTTTTCATATGCATAATACTTTATGGCCTCAATCCAACTACTCATATTAAGTATAATTGATTCTTGCATGACCAGCATTCAGTTACCAGTTACTCAGTTAATTAGATAAGTCAGTATGTATATGCATTCGTGCATCACACTTCAGTTTTAGATCTCAGATAATTAGTCACGATTTCGTATCTAGGTACCTTTTGCATCGCTTCAACATCCTCAACCTCTCATCAAGGTCATTCCAGCATCTTTCAAGAGACCTAGTGTCCCAAGGGGGAGATACATGATAGCCCCCAAACTTACATGATTCAAATATGTCATTTCTTTTGATGTATCAAGTCTAGAGTAGGGGTATTCGTAAGTGGTCCTGTATATCCAAACTCAGTAGTAAGCCATGTACTCAATGGCTTAGTTTAGCCATAATACGATACTCTGTCCATGTCACACATTACAGACTCAGTTCAGTTCATGTATCATGTTCCAGACTCAGTTATGTTCTTATGTTTCTACTTATGCATATTGAGTAATCAATCTCAGACTCATCAGTATTTTTAGTTCATGGTAGTATTCTTCTTTGAGCTTACTCATTCTCATGTTCATATTTCAGTATCAAACTTGATATTTAGATCCATGATCAGTTTTTAATTCAAACTTGGTATCTTTACCATTGCATGATTATGAGCTAGTTCAGTCATGAATTCTCGCATCAAATATGCATAATCATCTTACCAGTATTTTTTTTCATGCATTCATGTATCATGTCAGTCATATAATTATGCATCAGATATGCATAGATTCAACTTATTAGTTATGCATCAGATATGCATTCTCAGATTGAGAAACTCATTTATCAGAACACTCAGTCCTACACTTCTAAATAAGCTACCCATACATCAGATATACATGAACAGTATGATATGCTCAGTTTTCATTCATGTCAGCCATGAAATCATGTTCAGTCGTTCATTCTAAGTAATCACGTCAGTTGTCTTTCTCCCCTATCAGTCAGTCTTATTCGAGGATGAATATTCCCGATGAGGAGATATTGTAATATCCCATATTTTGTACTAGAATAAAAATCCATCATTCCTATGTGTAGACATTTCAAAAGCCTCAAATCCTATATATATTTAGTGTGTTAATCAATTATGTAGTGTGGGAATCTATTTTAGCATGAATTTAGATCATATATGTTCCCTAACTCAAGTACAAGTTGAAAGCTTTCCTATCGTTCAAGTTTTAGTGAGCGTCAAAACTTGTATCAACTTCAATCAGTCATAACTTATTGTATATATTTAACTATAGCGTCTACTATATATCAAATTAAATATCTTTTAATTATCTTTCCAACGATACCAATTTTGCCAAAATTCGACACCCGAGTAAGAAGTTATGACTTTACAAAGTGGAGTACATCGCCTAACGTAAGGTGTGGGACGCACAACCTAATGTGTGCGATAAGGTGTGCGACATACACCCTAATGTGTGCAATAAAGTGTGCGCCACAAATGTTGTTGTCCAGGTGACTTAAACAGTCCATTTTTGGGGGAAAATGGTCCTTTTTCCACCCCTATATAATGCCTAAACACGAAACTAAGCCCTTATTTCACCAAAACATATTCTCTCTCAAAATCCTCTCAAGAACACAAGCTATGGTTTTCATACAAGATTCAAGCTCAAGCAATTCTCTCCATCAATCATCATGAAATTGAGAAATAAGGTAGACATAGTGTTCATCCACGATCCCTTTAATCCGTGGAGCTCAAGAACCATGTTTTAAATAATAAATTATAATCTTTAACTTGTTGTGTGATTATGTTCATATTGATGGTTGTTAATTGTGTTTCAAGATGGTATCTAAATGTGTTTCCAAGAAGTGTATGGGCATGTTAGTTCAAAATCCATGAATTTGGGTGGTTCAAAATTTCTAAATTTGTTAAGTATACCTATGCTCAATATTGTACATGTAAGGTGTATGATAAAATGCCTAGAATGATAAAAATCATAATAGTATAACTTAAGGGTGAACTATATGATAACTTCATGCTAGTCTATTTTGTTCAAAGATCTCACTTGTCATTGTTGTGCAATATATGAGTTAATGGAATGTGCATGATTATTGGGGAATGGATTCATAGTATGTCTATATGCCTTCCATGCTATGAACAAGATCATGATTTTGAAGTATCATATGAGTTATCCCCAAATTAGTACAATATGAACTAAATGTTACATGTTTGCCATTCCCTTATGCTTAAATGGTTTTCATTCTATCATTATAAATAGTATAAGTTGTCGAAATGTCCATGATATTAGAATATGAGATTTATGACTTGATTATAAGCATTCCTATTCAAGTTAGATATTATGATGACCATGTACTTCATGAAATCCCTCACTCATGTATTATGGATTGTTATTGATGGTCATGTACTCAAGAAAGTCAAGTTGTGTCAGTTTCCTTCCATCGAGTCTTGGGGGTACTTGTACCCGAAAAATGTAGTTATGTGCCTAAAACTATGTCATGTTATCACGATACTCTCAGTCAAGCCATGATTTATAGAATTCAGTCAGTCATGTGACTTAGGAATACTCAGTAATCTCAGTAATCTCAGTAGTCCAGTAATCTCAGTAATCTCAGTGCTCAGTAACCTCAGAAACCTCAGTATTCACTATTAATCTCAGTAACTTTAGTACTCTCAACTAGTCCTTAGAACTCAGTACATTCCATCTGTCATGAAAATCCAGTAAACTTAGTTTACCTTCGTTAAACAATACCACTAGTATCAGTTTAGTTAAATAGTATCAGTTTTGCTAATAAGTTTAGTTTAGTTCTTCATTTTAGCTTAGTTATTTAGTTTAGTGTCCTTCAGATGGGAGTAGAAGTTAGCACCGAGTGAACCCAAGGATGGGAACTCACCTGCCAGTTCAGGGTGTGATTCTTAGCAGTCATCCTTGTGTTCCAAAACTATGTAGCCAGCATAGGTTGAGACATCTTAATACGTCAGATTAGGGTTGATGATATGACCTAAACTACTAGTTTAGAGTTCCTACCGTTCTTATTTGAGTACCTAGCAGATAAGGGTCACTCACAATTGTCCTTACCAGTGGTGCGGTATTAACACCCCTTCAGTTGGGACAGAGATTGGACCCCAACTTAGCTATATACATTATTAGGGCATTTTGGTTAGACAACTACTTTCCACAGTTTCAGTCCCAGTCTCAGTAAAAGAACTCAGATAGTTCTTTAGATTTTGGGACTGTTAGATACAGTTAACTCAAAAATAGAACGGAACTCAGATAGTTCCTTCAGACTTATGGACTGTCATATATAGTCACTTATGCTATCAGTTATATCAGTTTTTAGAACTCATGTTATCAGTCACATCAGTTATCAGAATTCATGATATCAGTATTCATCTTAAAGATTATCAAACATTGTCAACCAAACAAGTTCTTCATAATCAGAACTGTCATATACAGTTATTCATGTATCGGCAAGATAGTACTAGTCCCTCAGTATTTACTAATACAGTATCATTTCCTTACTTATTATTGATTTACATACTCAATATTCAGCTTCAGGACTATTAGACATAGTCAATCAGACCAGTTCTTCATAATTTGAACTGTCAGAAATAGTCGTTCTTCTATTCAGTATCTCAGTATTAGTACACTCATGTTGTCAGTATTCAGACTCAGTAGTCAGTATCTCCACAAGTTCAGTTACAGTTACGTATGCATGTATGTATTATCATGTTCATATCAGTCAGTATTGTTCATGCATATAACCCTTTGCATTTAGCCTACCTTACTCGTATACTCAGTACATTCAGACGTACTAACGCATTTGCGCTATGGTGCTTTCTTTTATCTTACACCATAGGTTCAGAGGCATGAGCTCCAGATTAGCAGTAGCATTCTAGTGTTCAGAGTTTGCAGTGAGTCCTTCTCATTCGAGGACGATATGATTATTGCTTCATTTACTATTTTAGTTCAGTTGCAAGATGGAGTTAGTTGGGGACATGTCCTATCAAATCCTTATTCAGACAGTTTAGAGGTTTCCAGACTATATCATGTCAGACAGTTATTTCATATTTTTTTTTAGTATTGTTATATCATTCTCAGACATTGTTCTTATCAGATACTTTATTCAGTTGAACCTTATGGCTTATTTTTCATATTTTCTGTATTTTATTTATATATTATGCAGTTTACAGGTCCATATATCAGTCATGGGTTTGTTTATGGTCCTTCGGGGTCATGAGCACCATGTAGCATTCCGATTTAGAAAATCGGGGTGCTACACTTTTGGATGCAAATATTTTATCCACAACAATAGTAATAATAAATTTAGAAAATCAATCCACAAAGTGATGATGGTAATTTCCTTGGGTATTATCCCACTAGTCATGCTTACAAAGCTTACAATAAAAGAACTTTATGTATTAAAGAATATATGTATATTGTATTTGCTGAATCTAATCAGCACTCTATGAGTTTAAGTATTGATGAAGAACAGGTAAGTAATCTATAATCTGGAGAAAATGATAGCACAAACTCTGAGCCATCATAAGATGAGTTGACTATACCCCCTCCGTAGTCAACTTCCATAGTAAAAATAGTGAAATCGAGTGTTCTAAGAGAATAAAAACATGATGTTAGCTATCCAACCTAATTTATCATTGGAAATCCATATGATAAGGTTCAAACAAGAGCATTATTGAGAAAACAATCATTTGCTGCCTTTGTATCTCAAATTAAACCAAAGAAAACAAATAAGTCCCTCAAAAATGAATCATGGGTCAAAACTATGAAGGAAGAATTGGAATTGTTTGAACGTACTAAATTGTGGACTTTGGTTCAAAGACCAAGAAACTTCTCAATAATTGGAACTAGATGGGTCTACAAAAATAAATTGAATGAAGAAGGTCAGTTTATCAAAAGTAAAACCAGACTTATAACTCAAGGATGTGCCCAACAAGAAGGTATTGATTATGACAAAACCTTTGCCCCCGTCGCAAGGTTAGAATCAATTCATATTTTATTAGATTTTGTTGCTTTGAAATATTTTAAGCTATATCAAATGGATGTAAAAAGTGCCTTCTTAAATGGTTTTATTAATGAGGAAGTTTATGTAAAACAAGCCCCAGGGTTTGAAAATCTGGCGTGTCCTAATCATGTTTTTGAATTGTTATAAAAACTCTACTGTCTCAAATAAGCAGTAAATGCTTGGTATAAGAGATTGAGTACTTTATTACTAAAAAAAAATTTTCAAGGAGGTAAAATTGATACAACTATGTTCATACAGAAGCTTAAATCAAATCTCCTTATAGTCTGAATTTACGTTGATGATATCATTCGTGGTAGTTCTAACATCTCTCTGTGTTAGAATTTTTCTACTTTGATGAAAGGATAATTTGAAATGAGTCTTATAGGTGAGCTCACATTCTTCTTAGGATTATAAATCAAGAAAACTCCCAATGGTACTTTCATCAGTCAAGCCAAGTACATGAAGGAACTCATCAAAAAACTGGGTATGGAAAAAGGAAAGGCCTATAGAACTCTAATGAGTCCATCCACATGTCTTGGTTTAGACTCGTTTGGAAAAAAAATTGATGAGAAAATGTGCAGGGGAATTGTAGGATCACTACTTTTCTTTACTTCCCGTTGACCACACATCATGCCCAGTGTATATAAGTGTGACAGGTTCCAGTCGACTCCCAAAGAATCTCATCTGACTACCATTAAAAGGATCATCTGATACCCCATAGGAACTCATGACGTAGGACTATGGTATACTTTCTCTTCTCATTTTGACTTAATTGGATATTCAGACACTAATTTTGCAGGTGATAAAAGTAATAGAAAAAGCATTAGTGGAACTTAACAAATTCTTGGTGATGCCCTAATTTCATGGAACAGCAAGAAAAAAACTTTAGTTTCACTTTCAAAAACTGAAGCTGAATAGGCTATGGAAGTTGTGGTTCTCAACTTTTATGGATTATGCATCAACTACTTGATTTTAGTTTATCTTTTGAATCTATTACCATAATGTGCGATAAGACCAACACTATTAGTCTATCTAAATATACTATGCATTATTCTTAGGCAAAACACATTGATATTAAGCATCATTTTATTCGTGATAATATTGAAAATGGCAATTTTTCATTAACATTTACTGACTCCGAAAATCAACTGGCAGATATTTTTACAAAATCACTATTAGAATAAAGATTTTGTTACCTTAGAAAAAAACTTGATATTCTTAGCATTAATTATTTATGAGCTTTATTTTTGGACAAAAAGCATTTTTACTTGCTACAATTTTACTGTCAGTATTTTTTAAGTCGAATAGATGAAGAGAAAGTGAATAAGAATTAATTGAAAGTAAATTGTTTAGAGTTGTAGATGAATGAATTAGAATGTGAATGATGAGAATAATGAGAATGCTCAAAAGCTTCAGCAAAATAGGGTATTTATAATACCCATATCCTATTCCTACTAGGCTACTGCGTACTTATCCTAATCCTAATAAATTACTGCATCATTATCCTAATCCTAATAAGTTACTGCTGATCCCCAAAGTTTTGAGAAATGTTGTTTTTGCCCGGGACAGGTTTCCCATGCGTCACTTTTAGTCCTGGGCGTCCAAGCTCTACTCTCCTTCTTTCGTGAAGCTTCCTTCGGCGTCAAGTTATCCATAAAATGCTAAAATCTTCATCATTTATACCTGAAAACTTGCTAATCACGTTTTTTAGCTCACTTACAAGAAAGAGGACTAAAAGTGCATGAATTATGTATTTTGTCCTCAAAACTTAGCTAACATATGGGTAGATTATAGCACTTTAGGCGTGTAAATACGCCTATCATCAACACCCCACACTTAAAGGTTTGTTCGTCCTCAAACAAAATATCATGTCCTTCTAAACATCCACTTAGGGTTTCACAGTAACAACACAAAATATTCATCAAGACAGGCACGATAATTATTAACAAAGAGTAGTTTTCTGATCACTTCTAGAAACAATTCAACCTCTAATATAGACTCATGATGATGGTTAATTCGTATTCAAAAGTTAAGGCACAAAGATTCATATACGACTACCCAAAACTCATCAACCATGTGTGTCTCACAATATGTCACCCATAATCACTCACAAGTATTGTATATATCTCGAACATGGGTATAAGATTATCTTTGCTCTCACTCTCACAAAGAATTCATATGTTGCAACTGATGACCATAGGCTTGCCCTTAGTGTGATGCTCCACTAAATATCAAAATGCTAAGCTCAGGATCAAATAGGTCTTTTACAGGTTGTAATGTAGGCTAAGGGACGGGTAGGACTATTTTGGCCAGAAATAGTGACTATGTTCCTAAGCGCTTTAATACATCACATTATACCATTAACACTTTCTTTCAAACAACCTTTCTACTTTCTTTTAATCTACCACCCCTTCTCACCTCTTTTGTTATTCAATTTTGAACAGAATTAACTTTTTATTTTCCTTTTCATTTTTCTCTCTTTTTTTTTTATAACACACCTCTATGATAACCCTTCTTTTTCATAACAAATTCAAGTACCAATTCCCTTTAAGGCACTACTCTCACCCAATTTTCTCTTATTTTGTCACATGACTTTACAATTTTAAAGCACTTAGGAATTTGGATCAAATTATGGTCTTGCAAAAAATGGATTAGGCTTACATATGAGGCTGTCAAAGAAAATAGGCTTAAGGCTCAAAGGGGGTTATCTAGGATGATGTCCATGGGTAGATAAAATGAAGGTAAACAATCATAGGTTGCCAAAGAAATGCCTAAATCATCTCCTAAACTCACACTCCTAATTTTGCTTTACATACATACCAGGCAAGTTCTAGCATCAGCCACAAACATAGAATATACTATCATCTCACACACACAGGGCACATGGTCGACTTTATTAGGAGTAGTATAGACTCTTGACCCAACAGATGAAGGAATTAAACCACATAGATATCACACAGTGAGTCACACTTAGAGCCTAAACGTCTCAATAGTAATGATTTTATCACAAACTCTTGTCATAATACCATGTTGCCTATCAGAACAATTTCATGCAAAGTTAAAAAAAAAATTTAACTACTAAAAAAAAACAAAACAAACAAACATAACATAAATAAATGCAAATGCAGATAAGGAAGTATAGCATACAAATACCAGCACCCCACACTTAGACGGGACACACTGCCCTCAGTGGAAAATAAATAAGAAGAACCTGATTAGTCGGACTCCTCCTCTATGTCTGGGGTCATACCCCCTTCATCGAAATCATCATCAGAGTTCTCCTCCACGTCGAAGTCTAACATTCAACGATCATCATCAGTTGGCACATCGTCATCAAGAGGTTCCTCAAAAAATACACCTACTCCACACATCGCCCTCGCATGCTCGTTCATTGGGTAGTTATTATCCAACTGTTGGAGCTCTGTAGCAGTTGGAACACGACCTCCGTTCATCATGGTAAACCGATTCATTCCATAAAGATGGCAAAAGAAACTCTCATCCCGAGCATGACGTTCTGCAGTGGTAAGGTTGACGCCATGTGTGGATTCGACATCTTTAACCTTTGTGAGGTCAACCTTCTTTGGGTTGTGTGGAAGCATATGATCAGACGGTTCCTCTTTGATGTCCTCCTTCTTCAATATTGCGGTCAACAGATTGCCAAAGCTGAAGTGGGGCCTCTTGTATAGCCTGGCCTTTCACATTGTAGATAAATAATTGCCCCAATGTTGATAGGGACATTCATCATCAATACGTACACCAAGCACACTCTATCTCATGTTATCTTTGTGTACTGTGTCCCTGGAATCAGGCAAGAGTTGACTATTCACAACCATATCCTAGTTTCCCTATTTAAGGAAGCATATGGGAAGGTGTTGTGCCTACCGGTGTCCTTGTGTCTGCTCCATCGTTCCATAGATATTGTTCCACACAATGTGTGTCTAATGGACCTGTAAGGAGGTCTGTTATACAGCTCCTTGAGTAGTGATGGATCAAAAGATGGCAAACCTAGAAAAGAGTTGAAGAACTCCGCATTTAGTTGTAGGACTTGGCCCCGAATCTTTACTTCACTCCCTGTAGTTTTCGGTGACCAATTGGCATAGAATTCTCGTGTTAGATTGAGATTACATTCTCCCATATCTCGGAAGATGAAATCAAGATGTAACGCCATGATCTTGGCCAATATGCGAGGTTCTTTCTTTGCTAGGCTTTCCTTGTGTATCAACTCCACATGAACATATTTCTTCTCCTTATTGTTCCTATACCACTCCCTTCCTTGCTCCTCTAGGACCCATTTGATTCCAAACATGTGGTGAGGTATTTGTAGCGAGGAGGATTCTCCTTGCTCTTTACGTCCCCTTTTCTGGCCTTTTTATGAAGTGGTTGCTTTATCCTTTCCTTGTCGTGCTTTTGGTGCCACTTGTACCTGAGATTAAAATAATAGGCATGTTAGCTTCATATCGGCAGATACAATCAACAAGCAATCAGTAGTGGCACCACCCCACACTTAGTTTGTTGGCACAAACTAGTTAAGTGAACGTTGTTGATTACTCAGACTTCATCGATATACGTTTAGGTGGTACGTTCCAACAATATAATCAGTGCAGTCATACTTTTCTTGTTATCTTAACTATCCTGTTTGATGTTATCTCAAGTAATCTTGACAATACTTTTCATGTTTGGATTGATGTACCCTTTTGAACAAGACTACTACATAGAGATTGTATTAAGTTATGGCACAGAAATAATCAACATTTCATGTTTGTAGTTAACCATGATTTTTCATCTTAATGAACAAGTAATTCGAACATGAAAGCTTTCAAGTTACAAGATTATACCATTTTCTTGACCATGTCAATTCCGCAAAAGTATGACAGTGTATCAAAATCACATTCAAGTTGGAAACAAGTCAAGAGCATTCTTACGTATTCTTTCACTCACTTAGTTTCACCACAACAAATCAACCATATTCAAATCATCAATACTACTTCAAGATTAAACAATTCATTATAGACGTAGTAGTGTAGTACTTATGGAACATAAAAGAAGAACAAAGAAGTACTTACTTGGTTGATGGCCTTGGAAGATGGTCTTGCAAAGTTAAAAGAGCAAAAGGAAAATTTTCGAGAGAATTTGGATATGTAGGCGGCGCTTAGGTATGGTTTTCAATGCATTTTTGTTCTAAGACTAAGGTTCTATTTATAGGACAAACTTGGGTCGGGTTTTGACCCATTTGGAATCGGTTTTGGAGACCAAAAGTGACCATAGGCGGCACCTAAAGCTTTGCCTATGCTTGTCATAGGCGGCGCCTTTTGCAAAGCATTGTTGAGCATAGGCAGCGCCTATGCTATGGCATTGTTAGGCATAGGTGGCGCCTATGCCATGGCATATGAGATTCAGAGACAAAAGGATTTTGCATAGGCGGCGCCTATGCTATGGCATTGTTGAGCATAGGCGGCGCCTATGCTATGGCACTCTAGAATCCGAGAGCTTAGGCCATAGCATAGGCCTTGCCTTGTTCGTGGCCTAGATTTACATAGGCCTTGCCTTGTTCTTTGCCTATATTTTCATAAGCAATGCCTCACCCATAGCCTTTTGCTTCTTCATTCCTAACTTACCACCTTCAACATGCAATACTTCCAAATCAAAATTTGAAACCAATCTCCTCTTTTACACCTCTTGCACCTGCATTCACTCAAAAATGACAAAAATGATTAGAACGATGGGTTGCCTCCCATCAAGAACCTTAGTTTTGGTCGTGGCTCAACTCTTCTTTTTGGATTTTTATTTAGTAAAAACAAATACAAAGGAAACGAAAAAAATCACGATGGGTTGCCTCCCAACTAGCGCTTGATTTATTGTCGCGGCATGACATAGTTACCTCGAGTACTTAGACTTCGTCGAGATAGATGGAGGCCATATAGTTTATCGAGTCAAGACGACCGATATATGGTTTTACTCATTGGCCATTCACCTTAAAGACAATACCATTATTATCTTCTAGCTCAACTACTCCAGACGAGTAGACTTGGCTAATTTTGTACGGACCAGACCATTTGGACCTTAACTTACCTGGGAATAGCTTTAGTCTGGAATTGAAAAGAAATACCATATCACCTTTTTGAAAGTTTCATTGAACAATCCACTGATCATGATACTTTTTCATCCGCTCCTTGTAGAGATCTGATCTTTCATATGCATGTAGATGGAATTCATCCATCTCATTCAGCCGTTCCACCCTCAAGTTCATAGCATCATCCCAATTCAAATTCAGTTGCTTCAACGCCCACAATGCTTTGTACTCGAGCTCAATGGGTAAATGACAAGCTTTCCCATAAACTAGTTGGTACGGGGACATGCCAATTGGAGTTTTGAATGCAGTCCTATAAGCCCATAGTGCATCGTCCAGCTTCCGAGACCAATCTTTCCTATTCGCATTTATAGTCTTAGCAAGGATTTGCTTGATCTCTCGATTGGAAACCTCTACCTGTCCACTAGTTTGTGGGTGATAAGGTGTGGCTACCTTATGTTGCTTGACACCATATTTTACCAACACATATTTGAACAGTTTGTTGCAAAAGTGAGATCCTCCATCGCTTATGATAATACGTGGTACCTCAAAACGAGAGAAGATGTTTTTCTTCAAGAATGCAACAACACGTTTTCCTTCATTATCAGCCAATGCTACTGCTTCAACGCATTTTGAAACATAATCTACAGCAACTAGGATATATTTCATTCCAAACGAATTCACGAATGGAATCATAAAATTGATACCCCATACATCAAAGAGCTCTACTTCAAGGATTTTCGACATGGGCATCTCATGGTGTTTCGAAATCACACCTTGTCTCTGACATTGGTCGCATCTTCTCACAAAGTCATAGGCATCTTTAAATATCGAAGGCCAATAATAGCCACTTTGCAATACCTTCCTTGTTGTCCGATTACCTGCGTGATGTCCCCCAACTTGGGAAGTGTGACATTCTTCCAATATATTCGGCACCTCAACATGGGAGATGCATTGCCTGATAACACCATCCGCGCATCGTCTAAACAAATATGGTTCATCCCAGAAGTAGTGTCTCACGTCATGCATGAACTTCCTCTTTTCATGAAATGATAGATTCATAGGCATCATATTACTTACCACAAAGTTTGCAAAATCTGCATATCCTGGTAACTCCTCCATCATTGTGTCTAAAATCTTTTCATCAGGGAAGGTATTGTCAATCTCAAGATCTTGCTGTGCTATATGCTCATTCTCGAGTCTAGATAGATGATCAGACACTTGGTTTTCGCAACCTCTTCTATCTTTTACCTCGAAATCAAATTCTTGCAGCAACAATACCCATCGAATTAGCCTTGGTTTTACATCTTTCTTTGTCATCAGATATCTAAGGGCTGCATGGTCTGTATGAACTATCACTTTGGTTCCCAACAAATAAGCACGGAACTTTTTGAAGGCATACACAACTGCTAGAAGCTCTTGTTCTATGACAGTATAGTTTTTCTGGGCTTCGTTCAAGACCTTACTCGCATAGTAGATTGGATGGAATAACTTTTCTCTTCTCTGGCCAAGTACAGCACCCAAATCTACCCCGCTAGCATCACACATGACTTCAAACGGTAAAGACCAATCTGGTGCTACCATGATAGGGGCTTCAATTAGCTTCTCTTTGAGGCATTCAAATGCCTTCACACAATCTCCATTGAAGTCAAACTTTGCATCTTTCTCCAAAAGTTTGCATAATGGACTAGCAATTTTGGAGAAGTCTTTGATAAACCTTTGGTAGAAACCTGCATGACCGAGGAAACTACGAACTCCTTTGACCAAAATTGGGAGTGGTAGTTTCTCGATAACTTTGATTTTAGCTCGATCCACCTCAATTCCTCTTTTGGAGATTTTATGCCCAAGAACAATACCTTCTTTCACCATAAAGTGGCACTTCTCCCAATTTAGCACTAGGTTGAATTCAACACATCTCTGCAACGCCATACTTAGATTTGTCAAGCATGATTCAAATGACTCACCCACAACTGAAAAATCGTCCATATCATAAAAAATGGACATCATACAATGTTGAAAAGTGGCGGGTGCGTTACATAGCCCAAATGACATACGTTTGAAGGCAAACGTACCATAGGGGCATGTAAACATTGCCTTCTCTTGATCTTTGGGGGCGATACATATTTGATTATAGCCGAAATAACCGTCTAAGAAACAAAACCATCCTTTTCCTGCTAATCGATCAAGCATTTGTTCAATAAAGGGCATTGGAAAGTGATCTTTAAGGGTCCACGAATTCAGCTTACGGTAGTCCATGCATACTCTCCACCCTGTGACAGGTCTGAGTGGAATTAACTCATTTTTTTCATTCGCAACTACCGTCATGCCACCTTTCTTTGGTACACATTGTACTGGGCTTACCCATATACTGTCGGAGAAGGGATACACAACCCCTGCATCTAACCATTTAATAATTTCTTTCTTCACCACCTCTTGCATAGGTGGATTCAGACGCCTTTGATGCTCAATAGTGGGTAAGCAATTTTCTTCAAGCTGAATCTTGTGTGTACAAATCCCAGGCGGAATACCAATGATATCAGCGATGGTCCAACCAATGGCTCTCATTTACTTTCGTAGAATCGTGATGAGAGCTGCAACTTGCTGCTCACCAAAATCTGCCACCACAATAACCGGGAGTGTGTTACCGTTTCCTAAGAATGCATACTTTAAATAGTTAGGCATCTCCTTTAATTCTAACGTGGGTGGTTTCTCAATATAAGGTTTAGCTGGTGGTGTTGGTTGGTTTTTGAGATCAAGGTCCAGCTTCTTGGGAGCATGAGGATATGACCCTAATCCTGTTAGAGAACAAATAGTTTCTTCATAATTTTCAGCATCCTTATGCTCAACATTCATAAGCACAACCGCCAATGGGTCATCAGCAAGCTGCTCCTCTACGGGTAATTCTTTCTCATCATCAATATAAACATCAGCTACCGAGAACACGTTCAGATCTTTGGGTTGCTTCATTGATTTACATACATCAAAGCGGACTACTTCGTCATTCATCCGGAATAGAAGCTCATTAGCTCTTAAATCAATAAGCACACTTCCTGTTGCAAGGAAAGGGCGCCCCAAGATTATGGGAACTTCAGAGTCTACCTCACAATCCAAAATAACGAAGTCCGCCAGAAAGATGAATGAAGAAACCTTCACCAATACATCACATAAAATACCAACAAGTCGTTTTATCGACCTATCAGCCATCACAAGCCTCATATTGGTTGGAGTAGGATCACCCAACCCCAACTTTTTGTAAATGGATAATGGCATCAAGTTGATGCTGGCTCCTAAATTGCATAATGCCTTGGCAAAATTCAAAGATCCAACAGTGCAAGGAATACTGAAGGCTCCTGGGTCAGCCTTCTCCTGAACTAGTGATCTGGTAGCAATTGCACTACAATGATGAACAGCATCTGTCAACTCACCACTTGCTGCTCGCTTCTTTGTTAAAAGATCCTTCATAAATTTTGCGTAGCCTGGCATTTGTTTTAGTGTCTCAACCAAGGGAATATTAATGGTCAGCTGTTTTAACATTGACATGAATTTATTGAACTTGGTATCATCAGCTCTCTTTTTTAATCTTTGCGGAAAAGGAGGTGGTGGAAGGGGAATTGTTTTCTCCACAACTTTCTTTTCATCATGCTTAGGTTCGGAGATCTTTTCAGGCTGTGGACGTCGAGGAATGACGTCATGAACGTCTTTATCAGTTTCGACGGCGTCATCCTCTTCTGTATTACCTACGATATCTTCAGCCACTTGCTTGCTTTGGGATGAATTTTCCAGCACCTTACCATTTTTGGTAGTAACTGCCATGCATGTTTCATCGTTTCTTGGGTTTTGCACTGTGTCGCTCGGTAGGGTGCCAGCTTTTCTTTGATTTAATATGGCTGATATTTGACTCAATTGTTGCTCCAGCTGTCTTATTGAAGTGGAATGTGAGTTAACCAATTGCTTCATTGAGGCCAAGTCATTTGTTACCTCAGTTACTCCCGTGCTTGTTGCTTCCACTCCTTTCAACAGCTTAGCCATCATATCTTTCATTGACATATTTCCCGAACCAGATGCAGTGGCCTCTCGTCGTCCAGGAGGAATATACACGCCATTCCTGTCAGTCTTGTTCTTTCAACTACCTTGATCCCGGTCCTTATTTCCAGAATTATCATAATAGTTCTGACCTTGGTTTCCTTGGGCATTGCCTCGGAAACCCCCTGATTGTTCACGTAGTTGGCTTCTTCCTCAAAATCGAATTCCTCTCTTCCTTTTGATGCAACTGCTTTGACTTTTTTGGTCTTCCCTGATAGTAGATGCTTTGTAAGAAGATCCACTTGTGTTTTCATGTGCGCCAAATCTTGATCACGTTCTTCTTCTCTTCTCCTTTGTTCTGCAGTCATGCCTATAGAAAAAGTGGGGCTTGCTACCTCAGAATCTCTGGTATGCCACGCCCTACTTTGCTTCATCATCCGGTCTAGCATATCACTTGCCTGAACAAAGGTGAGGTCCATAAATGATCCTCCAGCCGCATTATCCACCACAGGTTTAGTTACTGAATTTAAGGATCTATATAGTATCTCCATCAAGCGAACATTGGTCATGTGATGGTTTGGGCACCTCATAAGCTTCTTCTTGAATCTCTCCCATGTTTTGTGGAGGGCTTTAGTTGGAAGCTGTCAAAAATTGCTGATTTCATCTCTCAATTGTTCTCTCTTAGATGGCGGAAAGAATCTTTCTAGGAAAGCGTCTTTCAATTGCCTCTAATTAGTGATAGAATAAGGAGTCAGCCCATTCAACCATAGAGTTGCCTCCCCAGATAGAGACAATGGAAATAAGCGCAACCGAATTGTATTCTGTCCAACGCCAGGATTGTCGAATGACCTGCATGTAGAAATAAAGTTGATCAGATGCATATTCAGATCATCGCCTGCTAGTCAACCGAATAATCCCTTGAGTTGCAATAACTAAATCATGGTGCTCGTGATGTTGAACTTGGCTCCGGGCGCCAATGGTAGAGGAATAATGGATCCTGTGGCACCAGCTCCATCGAGATCATCATCATCATCATCAAACGGTATTTGCACGGCTCGGCGCTCAGGCCAAAATCCTGCTTGACGATCTCTTCTGTTTGCCGGTGTTTCCACCTCAGCATCACGCCTAGGGTTTAGTAGCTCATCATCACCTAAGTCCTCATCATCAGGATCTATTGCTCGCCCTGGGTTATCAATATTCTGTTGATGTACTTGGGCAGCGGCCAACGCAGCTAGTCTAGCCTGCTCCTATTGAGCAGCCCTTCTCTCAATGTCACGTTGTGCATCCATCCTTCCAATAAGTTGCGGTTCAGGATTTATTGGTAATAGTGGTTTTCCCGAACTTCGAGTATTTGGCATGCACTGAACAAAAACCTGTAGAAAAAAAAATAACAACTAAAAGTAAAGTACGAGAATCTTTGACCAAAGGGTCTAGTAATTATCACAAACTTAGTTGACAACCGTATTCCCCGGCAACGGCGCCAAAATTTGATAACGCTCAAACTACAGCTCTCGTAAGAGTGTAAGCGATCGTTGTCAAATATAGAATCCAACTGGGTTGGGTATCGAATCCCACAGAGAATACTTGGTCACTAAGTAAGCAACGATTATTAGACTTTTGGTGAAAGTTTCGTAAAAAAAGAGGGGATTGTAGCGTGCAAGTAATGTAACAAAATAACAAAGTAAAAATGGAAAATAGCAAAGTAGAAAGAAAGAATGTTTTGTAAGATTTTAATCAATGAGAATTGGAAGTTGGGGTTATGTCCACCTTATGAGTTATACGTCTCTATTGGCTATGAGTTATGCGGAATTCAGACATGCATGTGCTTATAGAGAATTGTATTCTATGGTAAATCCAGGCGTCTTTCGACCATCAACGATTATTTCACTTTAACTCTTTCGAGCTTAAAACGTATCTAACGGTACAAATTCTCCAAGAGGTTAATCCAGTTACGGCACTAACTTTTTAACAGGGGTTGGTTCCCTATTACCTTGACATTATCTCTTTTCCAAACATATAACTTTTCTTTCAAACAAGTTAATGCTATACTGGCGTATTCTATGTGTTTGCAACCACAAGAATTTGCATTAAGATGAAGAGAGTAATGATATAAGCAGCATATGTGTCACGAATTCACAAACTCATAGCAATAGATAGTAGCTCATAAGGCTTCTATAACCCCAACCGAGAAGTTTAGCTACTCATGGGTGCAATGGAAATCACAATAGTCATTATCATCATACCAATATAAGGATCTCACGTGTAGTATATGTTGGTAAGGCTTTGTGGCGTGAAGACCTTGCAAGTAGAGGTTCTCTTGTTGTGAAAATTTTAAGTCGAATAGATGAAGAGAAAGTGAATAAGAATTAATTGAAAGCAAATTGTTTAGAGTTGTAGATGAATGAATTAGAATGTGAATGATGAGAATAATGAGAATGCTCAAAAGCTTCAGCAAAATAGGGTATTTATAATACCCATATCCTATTCCTACTAGGCTACTGCGTACTTATCCTAATCCTAATGAATTACTGCATCATTATCCTAATCGTAATAAGTTACTGCTGATCCCCAAAGTCTTGAGAAATGTTGTTTTTTCCCGGGACAGGTTTCCCATGCGTCACTTTTAGTCTTGGGCGTCCAAGATCTGCTCTCCTTCTTTCGTGAAGCTTCTTTTGGTGTCAAGTTATCCATAAAATGCTGAAATCTTCATCATTTATACCTGAAAACTTGCTAATCACGTTTGTTAGCTCACTTACAGGAAAGAGGACTAAAAGTGCATGAATTATGTATTTTTTCCTCAAAACTTAGCTAACATATGGATAGATTATAGCACTTTAGGCGTGTAAATACGCCTATCATCAACTACTCAGTTATAGGTATTTTAATACCTCAGTTTATGGAATGTTTCCAAATTATGTAATACGCTTGGTCCTGCATTTTTAGACAGTATAGCTTTCATGAAAAACATGATCAGCTACCTCATGTTACTCAGTTAGCCCCTTTTCATATGCATAATACTTTATGGACTCAATCCAACTACTCATATTAAGTATAATTGATTCTTGCATGCCCAGCATTCAGTTACCAGTTACTCAGTTAATTAGATAAGTCAGTATGTATATGCATTCGTGCATCACGCTTCAGTTTTAGATCTCAGATAATTAGTCACGATTTCGTATCTAGGTACCTTTTGCATCGCCTCAACATCCTCAACCTCTCATCAAGGTCATTCCAGCATCTTTCAAGAGACCTAGTGTCCCAAGGGGGAGATACATGATAGCCCCCAAACTTACATGATTCAAACATGTCATTTCTCTTGATGTATCCAGTCTAGAGTAGGGGTATTCATAAGTGGTCCTGTATATCCAAACTCAGTAGTAAGCCATGTACTCAATGTCTTAGTTTAGCCACAATACGATACTTTGTCCATGTCACACATTACAGACTCAGTTCAGTTCATGTATCATGTTCCAGACTCAGTTATGTTCTTATGTTTCTACTTATGCATATTGAGTAATCAATCTCAAACTCATCAGTATTTTTAGTTCATGGTAGTATTATTCTTTGAGCTTAATCATTCTCATGTTCATATTTCAGTATCAAACTTGATATTTAGATCCATGATCAGTTTTTAATTCAAACTTGGTATCTTTACCATTGCATTATCATGAGCTAGTTCAGTTATGAATTCTCGCATCAAATATGCATAATCATCTTACCAGTACTTTCATTCATGCATTCATGTATCATGTCAGTCATATAATTATGCATCAGATATGCATAGATTCAACTTATTAGTTATGCATCAGATATGCATTCTCAGTTTGAGAAACTCATTTATCAGAACACTCAGTCCTACACTTCTAAATCAGCTACCAATACATCAGATATACATGAACAGTATGATATGCTCAGTTTTCATTCATGTCAGCCATGAAATCATGTTCAGTCGTTCATTCTAAGTAATCACGTCAGTTGTCTTTCTCCCCTATCAGTCAGTCTCATTCGAGGATGAATGTTCCCGATGAGGAGATATTGTAATATCCCATATTTTGTACTAGAATAAAAATCCATCATTCCTATGTGTAGACATTTCAAAAGCCTCAAATCCTATATAAATTTAGTGTGTTAATCAATTATGTAGTGTGGGAATCTATTTTAGCATGAATTTAGATCATATATGTTCCCAAACTCAAGTACAAGGTGAAAGCTTTCCTATCGTTCAAGTTTTAGTGAGCGTCAAAACTTGTATCAACTTCAATCAGTCATAACTTATTGTATATATTTAACTATAGCGTCTTCTATATATCAAATTAAATATCTGTTAATTATCTTTCCAACGATACCAATTTTGCCAAAATCCGACACCCGAGTAAGAAGTTATGACTTTACAAAGTGGAGTACATTGCCTAACGTAAGGTGTGGGACGCACAACCTAATGTGTGCGATAAGGTGTACGAAGTACACCCTAATGTGTGCAATAAAGTGTGTGCCACAAATGTTGTTATCCAGGTAACTTAAACAGTCCATTTTTGGGGCAAAATGGTCCTTTTTCCACCCCTATATAATGCCTAAACACGAAACTAAGCCCTTATTTCACCAAAACATATTCTCTCTCAAAATCCTCTCAAGAACACAAGCTATGGTTTTCATACAAGATTCAAGCTCAAGCAATTCTCTCCATCAATCTTCATGAAATTGAGAAATAAGGTATACCTAGTGTTCATCCACGATCCCTTTAATCCGTGGAGCTCAAGAACCATGTTTTAAATAATAAATTATAATCTTTAACTTGTTGTGTGATTATGTTCATATTGATGGTTGTTAATTGTGTTTCAAGATGGTATCTAAATGTGTTTCCAAGAAGTGTATGGGCATGTTAGTTCAAAATCCATGAATTTGGGTGGTTCAACATTTCTAAATTTGTTAAGTACACCTATGCTCAATATTGTACATGTAAGGTGTATGATAAAATGCCTAGAATGATAAAAATCATAATAGTATAACTTAAGGGTGAACTATATGATAACTTCATGCTAGTCTATTTTGTTCAAAGATCTCACTTGTCATTGTTGTGCAATATATGAGTTAATGGAATGTGCATGATGATTGGGGAATGGATTCATAGTATGTCTATATGCCTTCCATGCTATGAACAAGATCATGATTTTGAAGTATCATATGAGTTATCCCCAAATTAGTACAATATGAACTAAATGTTACATGTTTGCCATTCCCTTATGCTTAAATGGTTTTCATTCTATCATTATAAATAGTATAAGTTGTCGAAATGTCCATGATATTAGAATATGAGATTTATGACTTGATTATAAGCATTCCTATTCAAGTTAGATATTATGATGACCATGTACTTCATAAAATCCCTCACTCATGTATTATGGATTGTTATTGATGGTCATGTACTCAAGAAAGTCAAGTTGTGTCAGTTTCCTTCCATCGAGTCTTGGGGGTACTTGTACCCGAAAAATGTAGTTATGTGCCTAAAGCTATGTCATGTTATCACGATACTCTCAGTCAAGCCATGATCTATAGAATTCAGTCAGTCATGTGACTTAGGAATACTCAGTAATCTCAGTAATCTTAGTAGTCCAGTAATCTCAGTAATCTCAGTGCTCAGTAACCTCAGCAACCTCAGTATTCACTATTAAACTCAGTAATTTTAGTACTCTCAACTAGTCCTTAGAACTCAGTACATTCCATCTGTCATGAAAATCCAGTAAACTTAGTTTACCTCTGTTAAACAATACCACTAGTATCAGTTTAGTTAAACAGTATCAGTTTAGCTAATAAGTTTAGTTTAGTTCTTCATTTTAGCTTAGTTATTTAGTTCAGTGTCCTTCAGATGGGAGTAGAAGTTAGCACCGAGTGAACCCAAGGATGGGAACTCACCCGCCAGTTCATGGTGTGATTCTTAGCAGTCATCCTTGTGTTCCAAAACTATGTAGCCAGCATAGGTTGAGACATCTTAATATGTTAGATTAGGGTTGATGATGTGACCTAAACTACCAGTTTAGAGTTCCTACCGTTCTCATTTGAGTACCTAGCAGATAAGGGTCACTCACAATTGTCCTTACCAGCGGTGCGGTATTAACACCCCTTCAGTTGGGGCAGAGATTGGACCCCAACTTAGCTATATACATTATTGGGGCATTTTGGTTAGACAACTACTTTCCACAGTTTCAGTCCCAGTCTCAGTAAAAGAACTCAGATAGTTCTTTAGATTTTGGGACTGTCAAATACAGTTAACTCAAAAATAGAACGGAACTCAGATAATTCCTTTAGATTTATGGACTGTCATATACAGTCACTTATGCTATCAGTTATATCAGTTTTTAGAACTCATGTTATCAGTCACATCAGTTATCAGAATTCATGATATCAGTATTCATCTTAAAGATTATCAAACATTGTCAACCAGACCAGTTCTTCATAATCAGAACTGTCATATACAGTTATTCATGTATCGGCAAGATAGTACTAGTCCTCAGTATTTACTAATACAGTATCATTTCCTTACTTATTATTGATTTACATACTCAATATTCAGCTTCAGGACTATTAGACATAGTCAATCAGACCAGTTCTTCATAATTTGAACTGTCAGAAATAGTCGTTCTTCTATTCAGTATCTCAGTATTAGTACACTCATGTTGTCAATATTCAGACTCAGTAGTCAGTATCTCCACAAGTTCAGTTACAGTTACGTATGCATGTATGTATTATCATGTTCATATCAGTTAGTATTGTTCATGCATATAACCCTTTGCATTTAGCCTACCTTACTCGTATACTCAGTACATTCAGACGTACTAACGCATTTGCGCTATGGTGCTTTCTCTTATCTTACACCATAGGTTTAGAGGCATGAGCTCCAGATTAGCAGTAGCATTCTAGTGTTCAGAGTTTGCAGTGAGTCCTTCTCATTCGAGGACGATATGATTATTGCTTTATTTACTATTTTAGTTCAGTTGCAAGATGGAGTTAGTTGGGGACATGTCCTATCAGCTCCTTATTCAGACAGTTTAGAGGTTTCCAGACTATATCATGTCAGACAGTTATTTCATATTTTTTTTTAGTATTGTTATATCATTTTCAAACATTGTTCTTATCAGATACTTTATTCAGTTGAACCTTATGGCTTATTTTTCATATTTTCTGTATTTTATTTATATATTATGCAGTTTACAGGTTCATATATCAGTCATGGGTTTGTTTATGGTCCTTCGGGGTCATGAGCACCATGTAGCATTTCGATTTAGCAAATTGGGGTGCTACACTTTTGGAAGCAAATATTTTATCCATAACAATAGTAATAATAAATTTAGAAAATCAATCCACAAAGTGATGATGGTAATTTCCTTGGGTATTATCCCACTAGTCATGCTTACAAAGCTTACAATAAAAGATCTTTATGTATTAAAGAATATATGTATATTGTATTTGCTGAATCTAATCAGCACTCTATGAGTTTAAGTATTGATGAAGAACAGGTAAGTAATCTATAATCTGGAGAAAATGATAGCACAAACTCTGAGCCATCATAAGATGAGTTGACTATACCCCCTTCGTAGTCAACTTCCATAGTAAAAATAGTGAAATCGAGTGTTCTAAGAGAATAAAAACATGATGTTAGCTATCCAACCTAATTTATCATTGGAAATCCATATGATAAGGTTCAAACAAGAGCATTATTAAGAAAACAATCATTTCCTGCCTTTGTATCTCAAATTAAACCAAAGAAAACAAATAAGTCCCTCAAAAATGAATCATGGGTCAAAACTATGAAGGAAGAATTGGAATTGTTTGAACGTACTAAATTGTGGACTTTGGTTCAAAGACCAAGAAACTTCTCAATAATTGGAACTAGATGGGTCTACAAAAATAAATTGAATGAAGAAGGTCAGTTTATCAAAAGTAAAACCAGACTTATAACTCAAGGGTGTGCCCAACAAGAAGGTATTGATTATGACAAAACCTTTGCCCCCGTGGCAAGGTTAGAATCAATTCATATTTTATTAGATTTTGTTGCTTTGAAATATTTTAAGCTATATCAAATGGATGTAAAAAGTGCCTTCTTAAATGGTTTTATTAATGAGGAAGTTTATGTAAAACAAGCCCCAGGGTTTGAAAATCTGGCGTGTCCTAATCATGTTTTTGAATTGTTATAAAAACTCTACTGTCTCAAACAAGCAGTAAATGCTTGGTATAAGATATTGAGTACTTTATTACTAAAAAAAAATTTTCAAGGAGGTAAAATTGATACAACTATGTTCATACAGAAGCTTAAATCAAATCTCCTTATAGTCTGAATTTACGTTGATGATATCATTCGTGGTAGTTCTAACATCTCTCTGTGTTAGAATTTTTCTACTTTGATGAAAGGATAATTTGAAATGAGTCTTATAGGTGAGCTCACATTCTTCTTAGGATTATAAATCAAGAAAACTCCCAATGGTACTTTCATCAGTCAAGCCAAGTACATGAAGGAACTCATCAAAAAACTGGGTATGGAAAAAGGAAACGCCTATGGAACTCTAATGAGTCCATCCACATGTCTTGGTTTAGACTCGTTTGGAAAAAAAATTGATGAGAAAATGTGCAGGGGAATTGTAGGATCACTACTTTTCTTTACTTCCCGTTGGCCACACATCATGCCCAGTGTATATAAGTGTGACAGGTTCCAGTCGACTCCCAAAGAATCTCATCTGACTACCATTAAAAGGATCATCTGATACCCCATAGGAACTCATGACGTAGGACTATGGTATACTTTCTCTTCTCATTTTGACTTAATTGGATATTCAGACACTAATTTTGTAGGTGATAAAAGTGGTAGAAAAAGCATTAGTGGAACTTAACAAATTCTTGGTGATGCCCTAATTTCATGGAACAGCAAGAAAAAAACTTTAGTTTCACTTTCAAAAACTGAAGCTGAATAGGCTATGGAAGTTGTGGTTCTCAACTTTTATGGATTATGCATCAACTACTTGATTTTAGTTTATCTTTTGAATCTATTACCATAATGTGCGATAACACCAACACTATTATTCTATCTAAATATACTATGCATTATTCTTAGGCAAAACACATTGATATTAAGCATCATTTTATTCGTGATCATATTGAAAATGGCAATTTTTCATTAACATTTACTGACTCCGAAAATCAACTGGCAGATATTTTTACAAAATCACTATTAGAAGAAAGATTTTGTTACCTTAGAAAAAAACTTGATATTCTTAGCATTAATTATTTATGAGCTTTATTTTTGGACAAAAAGCATTTTTACTTGCTACAATTTTACTGTCAGTATTTTTTACAACAAAATTGGTTTTCAAAAGTGAATTCATCATTACTCACCATTTTCCACACCCATTTTGCCTCTTCTGCATCTCTTAACCTTTCCAACACTCCTCCAACTATCACCCTTTCACTTTCATCAATCTCTTTTCCACTCAAACCTCTTCATCTTACCCTCCTCTATGTTTTCCAACAGTGGCATACATCCCCTCTCTTCTCAAGTACTCTTAACCATCCTTTCCTCTCTCTATCTATCCCCTTTTAAAAAATTTATATTTTTTTTCCTCCCATGCTCAGAACCTATTCTATGGAGAACATGTCCAAATCTCTTCCCAAAGCCCTCCCCGATAGTTCTATTAGCCTTTCTAAATCCTCTACTGAATATTAAATAGTCTTTCAATCAACTCTCATCAAGAGACATTATCCTACTTATAGTAAGCCTTCTCCACTGAGAAACCTCATCTAAACTCTCTTCTCTCCTTCCCTCTAAAGGACATGCATAAGTTCTGGACATGCTCTCACAAAGACAAATTCTCCACCTTTAAGGGTCACTCTATTGTACCTAGTCGCATTATCAATCTTTGTTAATTAAAAGAGTCCTTTTATATTGTCAGTCAATTCTTTAAGTTTCAAGATTTATCCCTTGTCTTTCGTCTATGTGGACTTCTTGAATATAAGTATCCATTATGTATGTTTTATGCAAATCTTTGCCTCTCCCCTGATAGTGTTGAACTCAAGACTCTTGTTCTTGGCACAAGAATTATTGTGAATGATTTTCTATTCGAAAATGCTTTTGATACAAAGTTCTCTAGTTACATCTATTTTATGAATAAAAACTAGCCCAATGGTGTGTCTTCTTAGGGATAATTCATGCTATAAATTTGATGAGGTATTAGATAATATGGGAAACATCCTAGGTGGGTTATTTTTCCTAAAATTTTGTATATGGTTATAATAAAAGGCTTGAATGTCATGTTGGTATATAAGTGGATGAATGTAGTATGCTCTAGTGAATTCATAGTAAGATTAAGAGTTTTTCTTTGAAATGGTAAGGCATGTCATGGTTAGGATGAGATCTCTAAAAGGACATAAACTATTGAATCCTATGGTTTAGACTAGTATTATGGTGTTATGTGTAGTACCATCTAATTTTGAGTTAGGCTTGAACATAGTGAGGGTATGTAGTTCAACTCAGACTTTGGTTGGGGTAGTCATATGTACTCATGTAAGAATTATAAGTTGCATCAAATGAAGCATAGTATTTAATAGTATAAGTATAGTTGAGAGAATACTTGAGAAGTGTGGCTAAGCTCGAAAGTTAGCAGTTGCATCGCCTAAGGCATAGTAATCCTATTCTAGCTTCTGGTCTATATCCCTATATCCTGTGTTATGGAGTTGTAGCCATGTTGTGATTCCTTATTCGAATCCTATGCTCTGAACATGCCAAAAATTCTTTCCCTCGATTGTTATTACAAGCTATTGTAATGTGATTTTAAGGAAACTCATATACCATTATTAGTAACTCTTGGAGATTTTATCGCATTTGCTATTCTATATGTATGATCATGTCATGAATATTTTCTATAATTATTCGTCATATGTTTAAAGTTACCAAAGAAAATATTTTATCACATATATAAGTTTCATAACCATTCACCTTGTGTGTAAAATATTTTTGATGTGATTATGGTCATAGGAAGTACTTAGAGAAAATTTGAGCTGAAAGAAATTGCATCGATTGAATTTTAGTATTGGATGCAATAAGAGTAAACTTTAAATGAATGTAACTTCTATAATATATATAATTTTGAATTTCAAGACCCACCAAGTGAAATATAATTGAATCCTCTTTCCAACGCATCTGATTTCACCTTAATACGATATTAGAGTAGAATGTTATGCTCATTTTATTTAGGAGTGTTTATCTGTTAGAAGGTGACAACTAAGTTGACGAGTTGTTAACTAGGTGATGACTAATATAATGAGTCATAAACTAGGTGATGAGCTATCAACTCAAGTCATCAGCCTTAACCAATAAATGGAAAAATCCATCTTAATATTGACGACTAGGGTGATGAGTTGTCACAAAACTGACGTGTCCTCAACCTAGTTGTCAACTAAAAATTCCTGCAACTTTGTTTAAGATTCCTTAGGGGTAATTAGTTTTTTCATCACATAAAAATCCTATTCCACGACTTAAATTAGACAATAAACATTATTTTCCCATTCTCAATCAGTTTTCAAAACTCATTCTTCTCTCCACTCTTAAGGGAAAGAAGTCAGGGTTTCTCCCTAAAGTTCAACTTCTAAGGATCCAAATTCAAGCTTTCCTTCAAGAAATTAATAAATTCAGGTATGTGGAGTTTGAGAAAGGATAACCTTTATCCTTGTTCCCAAAATCTTTGATTTTACAATTGAATTTATGGAGTTTCAATTAGGTTTCATACCAAATTTCCATGTTTTTGAAATCATGACACAATTATGTGATTTAAAGTTTAGTTAGTACAAGAATTTAACTTTACTCATGTTTTTACTCACATGATTGTTCTTATGAGATGATTTTTAGTATTTTGACATGAATTTCTATGAGTTGATAAATATACATGACTTTCAGCATAATTCAGTCAATTTACAATTAAGAGCATATGAATTTACCATTATTGTCCCAATTTACGAGAAATTCAGATTTCTTATTGCAGATTACTATAGCATGATTCAAATTTTAATTTTGATCTTATGATCTCTGATATGACATAAAATTCACACAGATATTCATGAGTATGATTTATTAATAGAAGCATAATTGGTTTTAAGATTTATAAACCCAGATGATTATTTTAAGATGAATTTCATCAATATGAGCATACAATATATATATATTTGAGAGTAGTATTTAGCACCAAAAGAGGAATATGAGTTCAATGCATCCTATTTCCTTAAAAATAGGTTCCCCATAGGTTTAGAGGCATCGCCAAATAGCATCCTCCTTGCCTAGTATGAGCTTAGTTTAGTGATCACTCCAGTTTAATTCAGGTTTTATTCCAATGGAAAAGGTATAACAACCCTCCTCAATATGGGTCAGACATTGGACTCTTTGCTAGCTCATATGATTTATGTCGGTTATGAGAATCTCCCACAAAAAAGACAATTTTGAGAAACTAAGTGTAGTAACTCACCCAACTTATTAGATTATGTTTGTTATTGTAATACCCCCCAATGTTTCTAAGCTAGGAAGTGAATAAGTATTCCTACGTATGAAATCTCCTATCCTGTGATTCATACTTGAGTACATGACTTACAATGAATATCCTAGTGATAGGATAGCTTATGATCCATTAAGCATGTTCATATGAGTCACTTAAGGTAATACAAGCTAAGAGTTTTTGAATCCATTAAGTTTTACTGTTCAATTTTGCAAGGGTCATATTTGAATGAGTATAACTCTATGTTAATGTGGTATTTTGGCTTATTTAGACCCACAAAATTGTAGAGAATCTAATTAGCTTTCTAACGATACCAATTTTGCCTTTATCCAATACCCGAGCAAAAGGTTATACCCATTTTCGTGAGAGACAGTAAGCATAGGCGATTGGTTAGGCGCCGCCCAACCCAAGCATAGGCGATTGGTTAGGAACCGCCCAACCTAGCTTATTCAATCACTTGGGTGCCGCCTAAGTCAGTTCCAGGTGCTAAAAACACTCCGTTTTGAGTTATTTTAAGGGTAATTAAGTCTTTTAACACTCCTTACACGTCCCTAAACTTAACCCTACGAAATATATAGCTTCTAATCATATTAAAACCCTATTATCATCTCAAAGATCATCATCCAAGAGCACTAAAAGAGAAAAACAACTAGGGTTGCATAATTAAGCTTGAAGATCCGATTTCAAGAAAATTCCTCCGTCAACCATCAAGAATCTTCCTTCTAAGGTATGCGTGAGTTGATTTATGGATCCTTTTCATCCATAAAGCTCAAAAACCCTCTTTTTCATTATAAGTATGATATCTATATTGTTGGGTATTGATGATCATGTTGTTGATATTGGGTGATTCTCGAGATGGAATCTTCATATGTTTTTATGAATTCATGATATCATATGAGTTGGAAACATGTAAATTTGGTTGTTCATGATGTATAATTTGATGATTTCACCTATTCTTAAGATGTGCATGTAAGGTGTTTGATAAAATTCCTAAGAAACTAGAAATCATGCAATATATCTAAATTGTGACTAAGTGAAGGATTCATGATATGCCCTTACATTCCAATGACTTCTATGTTGATAATGTGCCTTGTAAATGTTGTTGGAATACTCATGAACTATTCTTATGAGATTATGCTATGTTTACTTGAAAATCCTACTTATGAACAAGATGTATGATAACCATGCAATCCACATGAACTTCCATGCTATTGGTATGTGTTGCCAATATGATTATGCAATGAACATGATATTAAGATTGTGCAAGTACTTCCATGTGATATGAAATTATTTTCATGCAATACATTGTTGATAACCATGCTTAGTATGAGATCCCTACTTATGATATTATAAATTATGGACTCTACTCTTATGATCAAGACAGTCATGTGTGTCAGTTTCCTTCCATCGAGTTCTGGGGGTACTTGTACCCAAAAACTATAGCTGTGTGCCTAGATCCATGTTATGTTTCACGATATTCAAACTCAAGCTATGATTCCATAGACTTCAGTAAGTCATGTGACTCAGGAAAAACTCATGATCTTAATCAGTTGTCAGATATCAGTAACATTGGTCCAGTCAAAGGAATTCAGTAAGATTAATTCATGCACAGTCAGTTATTCATGTCCAGTCCCTCCAGATGGGAGTAGAGGTTAGCACCGAGTGAACCCAAGGATGGGAACTCACCCTCCAGTTCAAGGTGTAATTCTTAGTAGTCATTCTTGTGTTCCAGAACTACGTATCCAGCATAGGTTGAGACATCTTAACCCGTCAAATTAGGGTTGATGAGGTGGCTTAACTCGTTAGTTTAGGGTTCCCACCATTCTCATTGAGTACCCGCCATATAAGGGTCACTCACAGGCTGTCCTTACCTATGGCACGGCATTGACACCTCTCCAGTTGGGGAAGAGATTGGACCACAACTTAGCCATAACGGCATACATAGGGCATGTCGGTTAAACACTACTTTCCATAGTTTCAGTATCAGTCTAAGTAAAAGAACTCAGGGCGTTCTTCAGATTTTAGTATTTACAGGACTGTCAGATACAGTCATCCATGTTATCAATTTCAGTATCAGTCATGACAGTTATTAGTAAACCATGTATTAGCTTATAGGTCATGCTATCACGTATTCACGGTCCTAGTTTCTATATATGTGTGTTTGCACTCCCACATTCATATTAGTCAGTCAGTGTTATTCATGCATGAAACCCTTTATGTTCAGCCTACCTTCCTCGTATACTCAGTACTCCAGTTGTACTGACGCATTTGCACTATGGTGCTTTCTTTTCTTGCTACACCATAGGTCCGAGACACGAGCTCCAGCCCAGCAGTAGCGGTAGCATTCCAGTCGCAGAGAAACAGTGAGTCCTTATTGATTCGAGGACAATATGATTTGATTCATTAATTTATTTCTTCAGTTTAGTTTTATGGAGTTAGTTAGAGACATGTTCCTTCAACTCCTTATTCAGATAGTTTAGAGGCTTTCAGATTTATGTTCAGATTGAGTTGTTTTGGGTATTTTCACCCACATGATTGTATTCAGTTGAACCTTATGGCCTTACAGTTCTATGTATTCTGCATTATTATATCATGATTTGTAGTATACAGGTACAGATATCAGTCATGGGTTAGCTTGTGGTCCCTCGAGGTCATAACCACTGTGTAGCATTCCGGTTCAGCAAATTGGGGTGTTACAGTTATTCATGTTTTAGGATATTTTAACTTTCAATTTATTTCAATCTTTTGGTGAATCTACTTGCACTTAGAATGCATGTTTTAAGTTTATACATTGATTTAGTATAACTTATTGCATTCACCCCCACTTACTCAATATAGTCTAGAAGTGTTGACCACATATATGTTTGTGTGGCTACATTGTTTCATAATGTTGGTACCAGTTGTAGACTACACTATCAAGGTTAGATAGTTCGTATCTTTTAGTTATCACATGATGAGTCCTCATTATTGGATGAATCTAGCTAGTTTCTACATTAAGAAATTAAGATTTTATTCAGTTGTATTGATTAGGGATAACTGGGGGTCATGTCTTGGCTACCTATAGTCAGTATTAGTAGAGTTTTCATAGACAGTCAGTTAGAGTTTATGTTTTCAGTTTCAGTTTCTTTTGTATGAGTAGTATTGTAAATATTTTAAACAGTTGTGTATTCTACTTGTTTGACAGCGCTCAAGTGCACACACAAGTGTACGTGGTCTACCAAGTAATATAGTGGACTTCAAGAAAGCCTAGTTATCGATCCCACAGAGACTAGATTTGGAAACTATTTGATTTCAGTTCACAATTTAGATTCACTTGATACAAGAGTAACCAAAATAGAGAATTGAGTTTGTATATTACAAGTAAATTAAATAATGCATAAAGTAGAGATCTTACAACAATCAATAAGAGAAAACCCAGGGTTAAAGCACACTGAACAATCACATTATGCTATTGGATTTCATTCGTTAACTTGCTTATCTTAGTTGTTGATTAGTAGGGTTGATTGTGTGACTATGGTTTCCCAACCTCTAATCTATTACCTACATTGAACCCTACACCTACATCGTTGAGTGCGGATGTAATAATTCCTTTAAGTTCTCAACAAATATCATCCTACATATGAATCAAGTAAGGTTTCTAAGTACATCCCTATCCTAGATACTAATTCAGGTTTCTTATTTTATAAGCAATCAAGAACCATACTCTGCTTATTCTAATGTTCTATAGCCCTATTTCCTCTCCAAAGTTCACAAGGTTGACAATGGATTTATTCTAAGGGTCGCAAATCCTTAAAATAGTTTAAATGAGAATAAACAAACAACCAATATTGATAAGCAAAGAAAACAAACTTAATCCATAGCAATAATAAGCATGCTCTTGTCTTCAACCCCTGAAAAGGAGTTTTTTTTGCCACTCATAGCCATAATCAACATCCAATTAATTGTATGAATGATTAAAACCGTATAAGAAAGCTAAATTAAAAAAATAAAAACCTAAAAAGAAGTTTTGGAAGCATCCAATGTTGTTCCAAGTGATGTAGGGGTTCCTCCTCCCTGCCAAATGTAGTTTGTGACATTATATCTATAGTATTAAAGTCATAAACCCACTTGGATTGTGGTTCCACGTTGTTTTCCTTCAGCTTTCCAGAATTTTCCCGATTTTGCCAGTCGTGCGTCACTTCATGCCATTAAATGTCATATTCTATCACACTTTGTATAATCGCAAAAATTCACTATTCAATGAAATTATGAAATTTACACTCACCGTGACGCGCCACTATCGCGGTAAGCCACTGGTTTTTGACAATTGTGAAATCTCCTTCTTCCGCGATGCGCTAAACTTCCAGGTCTCAGAATTGGCAACTGGGTTTGTACCACGATGTGGTTAAATCATGCCAAGTCACTAGAAAATGACAACTGTGCTTTCTTTGTTCACCGCGATGCGCCATAATCGCGCTACTCCACTAGAATTCGATCTACGCCACTTTGTCGGTTGGCGCAATACAGTAACTTTATAAACGTGAAGTTTGGCCCTCCATCTTGTCTTTCTGAGCTATGTTCCCTTGACTTTTATTCTTTCTATCATGACATATCATTAATGTATCCAATTGCATCAGATTCATCACGATTTGAGCCCTAAAAACATCGATCATATCCATTAATCACGTCTCCTATAGCATTAGAACCCAACACAATAGACTAGAAAAACACCTAGCTAAAGCTAGTAACAAAATGCTCAAATTGAATCAAAACTCAAGTAAAACTACCATTTAAACATTGTAAACACATACTTGGACACATAAATGCTCATTTATATCATTATCAACACCTATAACATAAGAATCATCCTCAAAACAAGGCTAAAAAGGCTAGAATAGTAACGCTAGAGTGCATAAATACATCCAACATCACCACCCCACACTTAAAGCCTTGTTCGTCCTCGAACAACTCTTAACTATAAACACCATGAGCTGACAAGACTGCACACTTCTACTACATGCAAGACACTCAAGCTAGAACTATAATGACTACATAGATTGCAAGTTTACAAGACTAAACATGTTATACGCAATTGAAAACTCAAGAATCCTACTTCAAAAACATCCTAGCCCCAAGAATGGACTCCACAAGTGGCGAACTCATGCATATTTCTCAATTAAGGACATCATAAAATACACCCATATTCATCAAACATGTTCCCCTCACAACAAGAGAGTTACCCATAATCACTCAAAATAATGCACATTATCACAATGGGTATAAGAATCAAATTACGCTCACTCTCACAAAGAATTCACAAGTTACACATAATGAACCATAGGAATTCCCTTAGTGCAGTGCTCCACTAATATTAGAATGTGAATTTAGGATCAAATAGGTCTTTTTGGGTTGTAATATAAGCTAAGGGACGGGTAGGAATTATTTGGGAATAGTAACTAACCTCTCTAAGTGATTTAATACACTACATTAAACAATTAAAGTCAATATCAAACAACCAAATTACACTTATTCATTCATCCATACCTTTTGTTTTTGCCCCATCTCTTTTAAGCATTTTCACAAACACTTGGTGGACACATAGTTTACTACCACAAGAATCAATTTTTTTTCTCTTTTTTCACAATTATGGCAATATTTTTAGCATAAATTATATCTCAACCATCCACCATACATCAATTATACACCAATAACTATTACCTTGGGGCATCAATTTCACCTCTCTCTTCTTCAATTTCTCAAACTCTTTACTAATTCAATTTTTCATTAAAGCACTTAGGAGCTTTTTGGATCAAATTATGGTCTATCAAAGAAGAATTAGGCTATTTATGAGGTTTCCAAAGCAAAACTAAAGGCTCAATGGTGGTTAACTAGGATAAAGCACAAGGGTAGGATAACTAGAAGGTATTAAACAAGGCTAACAAAGAAATGCCTATATCATCACCTAAATCCACATTCTTTATTTTACTTCACACACACACCAGGCAAGTTGTAGACATCATATACAACAAGGAATATTCAAAAAAATTACACTTACATGGAACATGCTCAACTCAATAAGATCATCATAGACTTCTAACCAATAATAGCATGAATTCAACTTTAAGCCACAAATACAAGAGTCACAAAATTGAGTCTAAGAGTTTCAAAAGTAGAAATTCCCTTAGTCCACATGCTTTTACCAAACAAAACACTTGCACCATGTAATCAAAAATAGCACCAACAAGAATATCTTACACCAAAAATTTTTAATTTGAGCCAAAATTTAGGAATTTTTCCACCACACACATAAAAATCTACTTTGTTCCCAAAGTGAATTTAAAAGTAAAAAGATAGAAATACTCCCTGAGGCCTCTAGGCCTATCTAGTAGCATCTTCACAAATAAATAGGATCCATGGAACCCCACATTCAATCTTTGCCATGCTGCAAGCTCAAGTTTATGGTACTCAGACATCCCATGAACCTGTGACTCAACCAAAAACAAAAACTACATGAAATAAAAAAAAACTGAAAAAAAACATGCCTAATTAACTTGGGTTGCCTCCCAAGCAGCTCCTGATTTAGTGTCATAGCACATCCCATATCAACTCAACCATATTCCTTCACCCTTTTACCCCCTTTTAGGAGCCATTTTTCATTCGTTTCAAACCTCTTTTACCTTTTAACATATTAGGAATTGGTGGTTTCACCTTAGGCCGCTCAATCAGGTATTTGGAAGAGGTCTTAAGTGTCTTAGGCACCCCACACTCATCCCTTTCAAACATATTAATCATGCATAAATCTTTATATAAGGGATTTTCAATGGGGTCCTTGTAAACATCAAATACCACCTCTTCATTATCTACCCTCATCTTGAGTGTTCCATCTTTAACATCAAATAAAGCCCCTATGCTTGTTAAGAATAGATGCTTCAAAATAATTGGTACATGTTCGTTAGCCACAAAATCAAGAACAAAAAAGTCAGCAGGAATAACAAATTTACCAACCTTTATAAGGACATCCTTAATGATTTCATTTGGATATGCTATAGATCCGTCTGCTAGCTGCATCATCACTCATGTCTCTTTAGGCTCTCCCAAGACCAATTTTCTAAACAATGATAGGGGCATTAAATTTATGCCTTCCCCTAAGTCACTCAATTCATGGACTTTTTCCCCCAATTTGAATAAGGATAACAAACTTCCCTTGATCTTTCAATTTCTTGGGGATTTTTTGTGTCATTATCGCACAACACCCTTTAGTGAGTGTTATAGCTCCCACATCTTGTAGTTTCACCTTCTTCACCACCATATCCCTCAAATACTTCGCATACTTAGGCATACTCTGTAAAATATCTAGCAAAGGTAGATTAATATGTGATTCTTTGAATATGTCAATGAACTTATTGAACAATACATCCTCCTTCGCTTTTAGGTACTTTTGAGAGAAAGGTAGTGGGAGCCTCTTATTCACTTCATCTTCATCAACTTTTTTCTTCAAGTACTCAAACTTCCTTGAATTTTTTGCAACTCTATTAGAAAGTTGTTGGGTCACCACCTCAGCATCTACCTCTTTTGTTGCCTTGGGAGGTTCTTTATGAAGCTCTTTACCACTCCTTAAGATGATTGCCATGCCTTGTTTTAGATTTTTATATCAGCGGGCAAACCACCTTGTGGTCTGGTATTTAACACTTATTATATCTTCCTAACCTACAACTCTAAATTTCTCTGGGCCACTTTCTGATTCTATAATTCCTCTATTTGACTGCTTAGATCTGCAATCAATTGTATTTGACCAGCTATGAGTTATTTCATCATCTCTTCCATGTCTCTCATTGACTGATTTGATTGGGCCTGTGGCTGTGGGGTATTCCATGACTGATTTGGTGGCTGAATTTACCACTTTATGTTGTAGGCATTACCGTAATTTGGCCTTTGAGTATTTCCCACATACATCATAAATTCTGGATTTGAAGCACACATGGCCACTGCATGACTACTATTTTTGTATACCTTACACCAACCTATGCCTTGTTGGATAGCATTAACTATGGCTGCAGGTTGTGTTTCTCTCTACTTGATGGTACTAAATATTGTGTTGATGAAATTTTGTAAGGCAGAAACCCATGGTGGTAAAGCTGTAAAATGGTCCACCTTCAACACATCGGCAATTCTTTTCGTGGCACTTCTAGAATTTGAATGCCATTCTAGATTTCCTTGTGCTATGCAGTTCAGCAATGTGTACAGCTCATCATGAGTTAGCTCCAACGCTTGACCACCTACAGCTGAATCTAGCAAAATCTTTGTATTGGGTTCGAGAGCTTCTACAAAAGTATGAGTAAGTACCTTATTCGACTGTTGGTGGTGTGGACAATCCCTAAGAAGGGACTTGAAGCATTTCCAAGCATGATATAGGTTTTTATTAGGATTTTGTTTGAATCTCACTATCTTACTGCGAAGTCTCAAAGTCTTGCCTGATGAAAAGAATCTGATAAGGAATCTTCTAGCTAAGTCATCCCATGTTGAGATTGAACCGTCCAGCTCTACATTAAACCACCTTTTAGATTCCCCAATGAGTGAATAGGGGAAAAGTGTCAGCCTCACATAATCTGGAGTCACCCTGGTTGAAATGAATGTATCTATAAGCTCAATGAAAGTCTGCAAGTGGACTTGTGAATCCTCATGTAAAACCTGCAAATTGTCCACTGCTAATAAGAAGCTGCACCAAGTTGTATTTCAACTCAAAATTCCCCACAGCTCTCGGTCTTTGAATTGGGGAAGTCAAGTTCGTTAGAAGTGGGATTGCTACTTCCCTAACCTTTCTACCAGCTGCTTGTTGTTCAGCCATATAAATAGTATTCTCTTGGTCTTCTTAGATTTGTGGAATTCTGCAGAGAAGGATTGCTTCTCTCCCGCATTGATGGTAAAGTTGCTTGAGTTTCAGGCTTGGTTCTACCAACTCCCAATCCCTTGCCAGCTTATAAACTTTGAAACCTGTTTCCTACAAAAACAAAACCAAGACCAAGCATAAAAAACACCAAATAAATCTAAAATTAAAACTAAAATAAACAATTGCTAAATAACAAGTCCCCGACAATAGCGCTAAAAACTTGACAACGCCCAAGCGCACACGCAAGTGTATGTGGTCTACCAAGTAATATAGTGGCCTTCAAGAAAGCCGAGTTATCGATCCCATAAAGACTAGATTTGGCAATGATTTGGTTTCAGTTCACAATGTAGATTAACACGATGCGAGAGTAACCAAAAGAGAGAATTGAGATTATATATTGCAAGTAAATTCAATAATGCGTAAAGTAAATATCTTGTAATAATAAATAAAAGAAAACCCAGGGTTGAAGCACTCTTAACAATCATATTATGCTATTGGATTTCGTCCGTTAACTTGCTTATTTGGTTGTTGATTCGTAAGGTTAATTGTGTGATTATGGTTTTCCAACCTCTAATCTATTATCTAAGTTGAACCCAACACCTACATTGTTGAGAGGGGATCTAATAATTCATTTAAGTTCTCAACAAATATCATCCTACATATGAATAAAGTAAGGTATCTAAGTACATCTCTGTCCTAAATACTAATTCAAGTTTCTTATTTTATAAGGAATCAAGAACCATACTTTCCTTATTCTCATGTTCTATCACCCTATTCCCTCTCTCGAGTTCACAAGGTTGACAATAGATGTATTCTAAGGGTCATGAATCCTTAAAATAGTTAAAAAGAGAATAAACAAATAACCAATATTGATAAGCAAAGAAAACAAACTTAATTCATAGCAATAATAAACATGATCTTGGCTTCAACCCCGGAAAGGGAGTTTTTTTTAGCCACTCATAGCCATAATCAACATCCAATTAATTGTATGAATGATTAAAACAATAAAAGAAAGTTAAATTAAAGAAATATAAACCTAAAAAGAAGTTTTAGAAGCCTCCAATGTTGTTCCGAGTGATTTAGGGTTCCTCCTCCCTTCTAAATGGAAATTGTGACATTACATTTATAGTATTAAAGTCATAAACCCACTTGGATTGTGTTTCCACATCGTTTTCCTTCAGCTGAGCAGAATTTTCCCGACTTTGCCAGTCGGCGCGCACTCCATACCATCAAATGTCATATTCTATCACACTTTGTATAATCATGGAAATTCATTATTCAGTGAAATTGTGAAATTTACACTCACTGCGATGCGCCGCTATCGTGGTGGGCCACTGGTTTTTGACAATTGTGAAATCTCCTTCCATGACGCCTTGTACAACTATACGGTGAAATCGCTCCAAGTCACTGGAGAGTGACAACTGTGATTTCCTTATTCACCGCGACGTTCCATAGTCGCACTTATCCACTGGAATTATAACAACGCCACTTTGTCCGTTGGCTCGACGCGGTGACTTTATAAACGTAAAGTCTTGCCTTCCAGCTTCTGAGCTATGTTCCCATGACTTTTATTCCTTCTATCATGACAAATCATCAAGGTATCTAATTGAATCCTATTCATCATGATTTGAACCCTGAAAACACCAATCATATCTATTAACCACGCCTCCTATAGCATTAGAACCCAACACAATAGACTAGAAAAACACCTAGCTCAAGCTAGTAACACTAGTTTTATTGGTTGAACTCTAAATGCTCGAATTGAATCAAAAATCATGTAAAACCACCATTTAAATATTGTAAACACATACTTGGACACATAAATGCTCATTTATATCATTATCAACATATATAGCATAAGAATCATCCTCAAAACAAGGCTAAATGGCTAGAATAGTAACGCTAGAGTGCATAAATACACCCAACATCATTGCTCAACTAAAGACATCTCTTCTTATTATAATTTCTAGTTTTTATGTATTTATTTAGTTGCTAATGAATTATGCAAGTATCATAGGTCAGATTAGGATCACTTATGGTTCTAAGCACTGTGTCTCGTCCAGGGGGTAGTCTCGGGACGTTACACTAATCCACCTATAAAGGAGAACCCTTACCATCCCTTCAAAATATATGTGGAAGTCATCAGGTAAAACATTAGGCCTTTGATTTATTACAATATATTTTCAAGACTTTAAGTACCAAATGATTAATCTCTCGAAGGACCTAGTCTACATAAGAACAAGAGCTTCTAAAATAATGAAGGGGAAGATAAGACACAACTTCCACCATAGGAATGAGAGAAAAAGAACCTACTGGAGATCACCATCTATGTTAAAATTGAAAAACCTACCGATCTTTCAACTGAACTATACCTTGTAACAGGTATATCAAGAGTAGTATCAGTGGAAACAACATATACAGGTAAGCATCATCGATCGACCAAAATTTGATGACATAGACATAACATAAATATTCAAAGAAAACATATATCTCAAATTTAATGAATCGCAACCTTCATTATCATAAATACTCCCTAACCCTGATAGGTAACCACCATACACCCAAATCTTTCCCTTACCTTACTGACTCTAGTCATCTCCTACCCATACACTATTTTGTAGAACCTATGTTTGAACTCCCTCGGTCTCCGTACATTTTTGTCTAAGTTCCCTACCTTTATCATCCCTATCATGAGACACTTATGAAATGTCTAACCTTGTCTTCCCTAGTTTAGTTATGCAATGACATATGCATGACCCTAGATTCCCTTAAGTCAACAAGTTATCAACCCATAGATCCCAACCACAATTACCATCCTAAGACATGTACACACACTAGTTGACCTTACCTGGAGTTTTATAACACTTGAACCATATTCACGAGCCTAATTAAAACATAATTACAAATTAAAAAATAGTAACCCATCGAGTCAGATTAAAATCACCAACAAGAATCCAAGTAAACATTTCATGACTAAATACCAAAACATAAGAATAATAACAATAATATACCCCATAAATTTATGCCATAATATTGGACCCCTCATGTCACAGCATGATTTATGAGTCCTGATGATGCCTCCTCTATCCCTCTAGTAGGTAAACCAAACAATAGCTCAGATCTGGATGCAATGGGCTATCTTTATGGAAAATGTCCTAAAACTCGAGAATTAACAATTAAAGGTTCAAATGTAGTAATACAATCATAAAGGTCTAATAGATAGACAGAAACAAATAAATATAATAAGTCTTTGTAATGTTGATACAAGATCTACTACAAAAGAACTATTAGTACTAGATAGAAAAATACATTCCATCTCAAAAATGGAAGACTGGACATAGATAAATTGTAGAAAAAGGGTAACTCCAATTTTGAGAGTTCACCCAATCTCCGAAATCACCCTGCATGAATATCAAATTAGCAACAAAAACTAGTAATTGGATCTACACCAAACGATATAGAAGTGTATTCAGAGTACCAAAACCATGGGTACTGAGTAGGCTTCATTGGCCGACTAAGATAAATCATGATATAAATATGATAAGATATAAGATTGCATAAACTAAGTCAAGGTAAAAGTGGCAAACCTGGAAGTAACCTCCAACACCACTATACATACACAAATGAATAAAACCAAAATGAGAACAAAACATAATACATTTACAACTACTAAATTGGCCCCTGTAAGCCAATAAGTACGGAAAAGTAACTAACCCCCCGCAGTCCCCCATAAGCCTGGAGAGTACAAACAAGGAAATTAAATGACCAAATAACCATAATTTACCAACTGTCATGTCATAATCAAGAATTCATCCATCTTATATTAGAACATAAGCAACGCTCAATGCCGAACTCAAACTAGAACTCATATTATCAATATCATCAATAATTGCCAGACTTGAATCGAAACTCATATTTATCAATATCATCAATAATTGTCATACTTGATCAAAACTCATATTTATCAATATCATCAACAACTACCAGACTTGAACCAAAACTCAAATGTATAAGTCATATCATTGAATCATATTAGTGAAATATTTCAATAAGCTAAACTTAATAGATTATACTAATAAATCTTTAATAAAAACCATCTCTTTACTTATATTTATACATTGGACTAAGAATCTTAACTGCAAGTCTCAACCATGATTACATCTATAAGCTAAAATATTATCCATATCCAGAATCAATATCAATACTAATATTCATAAGTCATGTCATTGAGCATATCGAGAATTTATATTAATAGTCATATCTATAGGCCATTAATCCTATCTATAAACCACATCATATCTATAAGCCACGTCATATACATAAGCCATTAGTCATATCTATAAGACATATTCTATTGTATTTGTATATAAGCCATAACATATCCATAAAACATATTTTATCTATATATATAAGCCACACTATACATATAATCCATAACATATCAATAATTAATTCACTATCTATCATCCTGATATCTATAGAATTAAGCATATCAACAGGCAAAGCCATTAATCATATCTGAAAGTCATATCAATAACAATATTTGTAAATTATATCTTTAATCTTGTATGTGAGCAATATCATTAGCGATACTTGGAATTGACATCAATCCTTCAATATCTAACTAACATACTCAGTAATTATATTCAACCTCCTCAAGTGTCAAACCTACCATTAATAAGACTATATCAAATATAAATGAGTCTACAAGGTTATCACAAGTCTTGGACTAAGGTAGGCTGGAGTGGCCGACTTTTAATCCCCAAAAATCCTCTTAGGTAATTTCTACCCTAGACAAAGCTAAGGTATCCAAGTTCATTCCTAGATTTCAAGTATGTCATAATTAGTCCTAAAATAATAATCCTTCCGAAACTAAGGCAAGTTTACCTGCCTTGAGTAGTTAAGGAATTTCCATCCTAAATATACACCATAAAGCCCAATTCACCAAAGCCATGACTAACTACTCTAACTACTCCAAGTCTAAGGTTTTAAGGTAGCCTAATCAACCAATTAAGCCAAATATCCTCATTCATAGTTCCAACACTTAAATCCTACCCCATATGTAGAATAATATCATAATCATACTATGATATAGTTAAATCTATAGAAAAGGTAGGCCTAGCCTACCTAGGCACCAAAGAAAGCCCAAAGAATTTGTTAAATTACTTATTTAATATTATAAGAGGCTTTCCCAAGGTGTTACGCTATCATAATCTCGATCTACTCATCAAAATGAGAAAAATGATATCCGTATTAAACAATTGTGCTTTCAATCCAAAATTATGCAAAAATACCATATGGGGCTCATCTACAAAAATTGCATTTTTGAAACCATCTCAACAACCCTCTATGCTTAACGAACATTTATCCTAAAAAATAGGTGAATTTTTAGATACAATGGTGCTAAAATCAAGTAACCAAGCTTTTTTGATTTGTTGATGAGAATAGAGAAATCAATCATGAAATTAATGAAATTTACCATAAATTTGGAGAAAATTGCATAAATAATCCTTACCTAAGCTCCAAAATTACCCACAAATTCTTTCCCAAGATCTCTCGTTCTTTAGAGTTTAAATATCTTGAAGATGAATAAGAAATTGTGAAAATAGGATAAAAGAGGCATTTATATCCTTCCCAGGTACATAGGTATCTCATACATAATCTTTTGATCACATACATGATACCTAGCCAAGAGTGTAGAAGTCACTTATGCGACATCAATATTGCATACATGATACTTTCCTTGTTGCTAGGGGTGTTGATTACGCGACTAAAAATATTGCTTATGAAATATTTTCTAGTGCTTGGAAGATCGTTTAAGCGATCAAAGGCATCATGGATATGATGAACTAGAATCAGTTGAGACTTGGAATCTAAGTCTCCGCCAACCCTCATGATTCATTCAAAATCCAACATAAACAAACAAACTATGCTACCCTATCAAATACGACATTCCAAACTCAATGGTGCAGTCAAAATTTCTGTCCAAGGTCATTTTAACTAAAAGTGTGTCCCACGCCCATTTTCCATTTTTCTTAACTTCAGACTAATAGCTCAAAATGAGCCTGTGTGCCTCAGAATTGGACCAAGGGTCCTCCTAGTCTAAAACTGATATTTTGGAGCTGTTGGAATAGTTAGAATTAGAATACGATGTTGTTTGACTAATGTATTTGCCCAGTAGCCAGTTTGAACCAATGAAGACTTCAAAATAGTGAATTGGCTCGAAGAACCAAACAAATTGCCTAATAACTACACTGTCAGTCCCAAGAAGCGATAAATGACTTAGGGTAGCTATAGGAAAGCTCTAAATAGGGAAATGAGAGGAAATACAAAAAATGACCTGAAGGTTCATTATAATATAAATAGCCAAAAGAACTTTCATCTGTAAAAGTAAAGGATTAGGATGTAGCTAAAATCTTGAATTGGTGAGGATACTGGGTCTGTATCTGACTCTCAATCTCCCAAGTAGCCTCCTCTACTAGGTGGTTCCTCCACTGAAACTTAACTATATGAATCTCTCTAGTCTGTAACTGCCTAACATCTCTAGACAAAATGAGCTCATACTCCTCCATGAAGGTCAACCTCTCATCCAACTAGACTGAGTCCCATCTAAGTATATGATATGGATCAGGAATGTATCACTATAATAGAAACATAGAAAATTGAATGGACAATAATAAAATCTGGGGGCAAGTCTAACTCATAATCCCCCTCACCAACTGTGCGAAGAATCTGGAAGGGTACAATATATCTGGGGTTGAGCTTACCTTTTCTTTCGAACCTCATCACTCCTTTTATGGGTGATACGGAGAGGAATACTCAGTCACCAACTCCAAATCTCAAGGAACAAAGTCTATGATCTGTATGATCCTTTTGCCTACTTTAAGCTACCATCAACCTATCCTTAGTCACCTTGACTTTATGGAACAACCCTTGAAGTAATTCAGTACCATAGAGGCTAATCTCATAATCTCAAACCATCAAATAAGGGAATGAAATCACCCATCTCAATTGTCCAATGCTAACTGTTATTATATGCAAACTCTGCCAAGGCTATGTGTTGCTCTCACAGACCTCTAAAATCTATAACACAGGCTTAAAGCATACCTCAAGAACCTGAATAGTCCACTCCGATTGGAAATTGGTCTAGGATAAAAGGTTGTACTAAGATCTTCTTGAGTAGATAACTCCTCTTGAAAAGTTCAAAAGCTAAAAGCGAACACTGAACCCCAGTCTAAAATAATAGATATAGGTACACCATATAAATAGACTATCTTAAGTATAAATATGAGCTAACCTCTCGATACAGATAGATATTTGAATAGGAATGAAATATGCCGACTTGGTCAACCAATTCACAATAACCCAAATGCCATTAAAACCATGGTAAGCCTGAGGGGAACCATTAACAATGTCCATGGGAATGCACTCCTAAGGAATATGCAATCTCTGAATTAGTCCACAGGTCATTGATGCTCAGCCTTAACATGTTGAAAACATATGCAATGAGATACAAATTTGCCACATCTCTCTTTATTCTACTCCTCCAATAATGTTGTCTCAAGTCACTATACATCTTTTTTGTACTGGGTTGATAGAATACCTAAAGCTGTGAGCCTTGTGTAAAATTAATAGAATTAAGTCATCAACCCTCAGAACACAAATGTGGCTATCAAATTTTAAGACACCCATAGAATCAATGATAGCCTTCTTACATTCACCACTCAATGCCTGATTGTGGAGGATATAATGTATCTTAACTTCATACTAGTGATCCCAAATCTTCTTAAATAGTAAGGACCTCACCTTAAAACTAGCAAGAATCCTCCTAAGGTCTGAAATATCAAGTCTCACTATCAAATTAGCTAAGGACTAAATGTCTCGTGCCAACGGCCTATGAGAAACTAAAATACAAGACAAGCCACTATATTCACTATCTTCTGGGTCAAGGCGTCTACTACGACATTTGCCTTACCTGGATGATACAAGATAGAGATGTCATAATCTTTCAGCAACTCAATCAATCTACACTACCTACCATTAAGATCTATCTGGGTCATAAGATACTGAAGTCTATGATGATTTGTAAAATACTCACAATGCACACCATAGAGATAATGCCTCCTAATATTAAGCACAAAAACTATCGCGGCCAACTCCAAATCATGCGTGGGGTAGTTACGCTTGTTCCCCTTAAGTTGCCTCAAAACATAATGAATAACACAACCCTGATGCATCAATACACATCCCAAACCAACACCAAAAGCATCATAATACATGGTAAATCCCTCACCCTTAACAAAAAAAGATAAAATAAAAGGTAAAGTAAGAAACTTCTTGAGCTTTCCAAAGCATGACTCACACTCCTCAGATTGTCAAAAAGGAACCTCCTTCCAAGTCAATCAAGTCATAGGTGTTGAAATATTAGCAAAACCCACAATGAATAGTATATAATAGTCAATTAACCTACTGAAGCTACAAATCTCAGTCAGAGATGTAGGCCTAGACAATTATGAATAGCCTCAATCTTCATCGGGCCTACCCTAATCCCATCCTTAGACACCACATGCCTATGGAATATCACTGACTCCAGCCAAAACTCACACTTAGAAAACTTGGCAAAAACCAAATACTCTCTTAAAAACTAGAGCACAATCCTCAACTACTGTGCATACTTCTCTCTACTCCTCGAATACATAAGGATGTCTTTGATGAACACAATCATAAATGAATTAAAATAAGGACTGAACACTTGGTTCATCATATCCATAAATGTTGTTGGGTCACTAGTCAGAATAAAAGACATCACTAGAAACTCATAATGACCATAATGGGTCCTAAAGGTTGTGCTTAGGATATCCTTAGTCTGAATCCTTAACTGATGGTAACTAAAACTCAAATAAATCTTAGAGAACACAGCTGCTCCTCAAAGTTGGTCAAACAAATCATCAATTTGAGGCATAGGGTAATGGTTATTCACCATCACCTTATTAAGTTACAAATGATCAATACACATATGCATGGATTCATCTTTGTTCTTCACAAAGAACATAGGATCTCCCTATGGGGACATACTTGATCTAATGGAACCCTTACCAAGAAGATCCTAAAGCTGAGAATTTAGCTCCTTAAGATCAGCAGGAGCCATATAGTAAGGTGCCATAGAAATAGGTAGGGTTGCTAGCTCAAGATCAATAACAAACTTAATACAATACTCAAGAAGATGTCTAGGTAGATCGATAGAGAAAACATCAAAAAACTCAAAAACTGCAGGAACAAAGTCACGCAATGGACTCCCCACACCAACATCATAAATATAAGTGAGATAAGACTCACAGCCCCTCAAAATAAGCCTCCCAGCACATATACAAGATATAATAGCATCGACTCATGACTAATAGCTCCCTCCAACATGATTATGGGTATGTCAGGAGTGGTTAAGGTAATGGTCTTAGCAAAATAATCCAGGATTGCATGATAGTGGTATAATCAATCCATGCCTAGAATCATGTCAAAATCCACCATGTCCAATATAATAAGATTAGCATGAGTATAAAATTCTCTAACAGCCACCACACGTGATTAAAAAACCCAATCCACTACAAAAAAAAATTATCTATAGGAGTAGATACACATAATGTCATAGATATTGATCCCCAAGATAACTTTAAATTTGGAGAAAAATTATAAAATATATAAGAATAAGTGGATCCTAGAGCAAACAAAGCAAAAGTCAATTAATGGCACACAAACATCATACCTATAATAACAACATTCAATGACTTATCCTTGGGTGTAACAGGTATTGCATAAAATTAAACATGCCCACCACCTAGCTGGGTTCTTAATGGACCTCTTATCCTACCCGTCTGAGAACCTCTATGAGCATCCTGGAGATCACCCTTACGACTATACATACCACCTCTAACTGATAGATGAACTGCCTTGGTGGACATATCTCTATGCCCTAACCCCCAGCCAAGGATACATCTCTAGGTTATCTATGACCTCTAGGTTGTCCATGTCCTCTACGTCATCCAAGAATGGTGATATGATGCCTAGGATATGAAAGAGTGATACCAAAGGAATGCTTTAGAAACCAACTCAGATCCTTAGCACAAAATGAGTGAAAGAAATAAAGAAACCCTAAAAATGTACTATAGCCTCTCAAAGATAAGAAATAGATATCAGCATTTTAATCCATGGGAATCTACTAGACACTTGCTCTTGTGCCAAAACAATCGATTAAACCTAGACTCTGATACTAATTCTTCATAACCTAATTTTTAAGTCATGATGACGCCTACTCTACCTCGCCAGTAGGTAAACCGAACCATAGGTCAAAGCTAGATGAAATAGGCTAGCTCGATGAGAAATGGCCTAAAATTTAGTAATTAACAATTAAAGATTCAAATGGCAATAATACAGTAATAAAAGGTCGAATAGATAGATAGAAACTAACAAATATCCCAAGACTCAGTAATGTCAATATAAAATCTACTATAAAAAAACTATGAGTACTAAATACACAAATACAATCCATCTAAAAAATGAATGACTAAACATTGATAAATAAAAGGAAAAAGGGCAACTCTGACTTTGAGAGCTCACCCAATCACTGAAATCAACCTTGCATGAATGTGAAATCTACGATAGTAACTAGTACTCGGGTCTATACCCAAAGGTACAAAAGTGTAGCATTAGTACCAGAACCATGGGTACTCAGTAGGCATCATCGACTAACTAAGCTAAATAATAATATAAATACGATAAGATGCAAGATAGCATAAGCTAACCAGGTAAAAAGGGAAAACCTGGAAGTAACCTCCCATGCCACTATACATATATAAATGAATAAAATCAAAATTATAACATAACAATTGTACATTTATAACTGCTAAATTTCCCCCCGTAATCCAATAAGTGTAGAAAAGTAACTAACCCCACGCAGGCATCTGTAAGCCTAGAGAGTACAATCAAGGAAAGTAAACCACCAAATGACCATAATTTACCAACTATCATGCCATAACCAACAATTTATGATTCTCATATCACATCATAAGCAACCTTAAAAGATAGACTCGAACTGAAACTCATATTATCAATATCATCAATAACTATCAAACTTTAATCAAAGCTCATAGTTATCAATATCATCAACAAATGCCAGACTTAAGCTAAAACTTATAGGTATAAGATGTATTGATGAATCATATTAGAGAGTCATTTCAATAAGCAAAATTAAATAGATTATACTAATAAATCATGGCTACAAACTATCCCTTTAGTCATATTTATACACTGGACCAAGAATCGGAACCATAAGTCTCAACCATGATTACATATATAGGCCATATTATTAGCCTTATCTAGAATCCGCATCAATCTATTTTTCATAAGTCATGTCATTGAGCATATCTAGAATTTAAATTATAATCATATCTATAGGTCGTTAATCATATCTATAAGCCACAGCATATCTATAAGTCATGTCATATCCACTAGCTATTAGTGATATCTTTAATCCATATTCTATCTATAAGACATATCATATCCATAAGCCATTCACCATCCATGATGTTTATATCTATAGCATTAAGCATATCATTAGGCCAAACAATTAATCATATTCGAAAGTCATAACAATAATCACACATGTAAATTATATCCTTATACATGTATGTGAGCAATATCATTAGAGATACTCAAAATTAGCATCAATCTTTCAATATCTAACTAACATACTCAATAGCTATATTAAACCTCCTCAATTTTCAAACTTACCACTGATAAGAGAATATCAAATATAAATTAGTCGATAAGGTTATCACAAGTTTGGCCTATGGTGGGCCAGAGGGGCCCACTTTTAATCCCCAAAATCCTCTTAGGAAATTTCTACGCCAAACTAGTATAAGGTATCTAAGTTTATTCCTAGATGTCAAGTAAGCCATAATTAGTCCTTAAAATCGTAATCCTTCCTACACATGAGCAACTAAGGCAATTCTATCCAAAATGGTAGTAACTAAAGCAATTTCTACAACTTAAGAAACTAAGGCAATTCTACTCTACATAAATGACTAGGGTAAGTTCACCTACCTTGAGTAATTAAGTCATTTCAATTCTAAATATATACCTTGAATACCAATTCACCTAATCAATGACTAACTACCTTAACTACTCTAAGTGTAAGGTTTTAAGGTAGCCCAATGGTCAAATTAGGCCAAATATCCTTATTCATACTTTCAACACCTAAATTCTACCCCATTTTATATGCCATAGTTTCATGGTTCTTTTGATGATTAAAATAGAAAAATATGGAAGTACTTAGGTTCGTTTTGGTAGATATGATCTGCTTTGTGTCTATATTATAGGGAATTAGATTTTGTAGTTAAAAGAAAGAAAAAGGAGTTAAGATTACTGAAGAGCCCACTTACGATGATACTTATATGGCACAGGTCCCACTTACAACCTATAAGTGGCTTTTCATAGGTTTCAAAACTTTAGAGAATCAAAAGTAAATGATTGAGCCTATAAGCTATGAGGGATCACCTACGACTCATAGGTACAACTATGGCACCATAGGTAACAGTGTAAGTGTTAGAGAATTGAAGTTTTGAGAAGCTGCAGATAGAGGATTCTTACTAGTACTTACGATGGGCCAACCTATGGAACGTAATTACTACTTACACCCCAAGTTATCAGTTCAAAAGTTGATACTATAGATTTTACAAGCATTCCACCTATGTGGCGTAGGTTCCACTTACGGCCCATAACACTGTAAGTGGCCACCGACTTGGTTTTCCTGGTATGTTTTGGTTTAGATTTACAAGGTTTATGTGTACTCTATATATTCTCTTTTGATGGTTTTTAGTTAGTTTATTCCCTCATATTATTCACAAGCATATATTTGAATCTAAGATTGACTTTTGATCTTTGAATCCCTTTGTTCTTGGTTTTTGGTTGATTAATTGATTTGAGACTTTGGGTTTTAATCTTCCATTATTGTGATATTACTTTTATTCTTTCTTTATTAAACTCTGTAGATATTCTTGCAACTATAAGTGGCTAAATCCCTTAGCTAGGTTTTTGGGATCCCTAGAAAAACAAGGAAGTAGGGGAAGCATGGGTTTTTTCTAAATCATTATTTACTTGTTCATTATTATATTATTTAGTTTCATTGTTTTCTTAGTGGTGGCTAATTCTGATAACCTCCCTGTATTTGTGATCGTTTTCACAAAAGAGATTAAGATTGGGATAAAAAGATTACAATATGATTCGAGGCTATCAACCCTCGTCTAATAACTTTATACTCTAAAGGTGATAGTTACACTAGATCAAAGACTAGGTTTATTAATTCAACACCCTAATACTTCACAAAAATAAAGGGTAAGATTTATCAAAGAGTTCACACGACGGTTGGTAATACCTAGCTTGTCAGATTCTGCAGATATGGCATGAAATAGTTGGATTGAGCTTGATAAACCTAAGAAGTTAGGAAGCTAAGGGGAACACAGTCCTAGTGTTCATCTTAGATTGTTTACAACCAAAAATATTTAATACATGTTACTTTTACTATTTACAACAAAATCCCCCTATTTACTTTTCTTCACTTTTGGCTACTTCAACAAGTTTGAGCGATAAATTTGACCTATTCCCTTTGTGATCGACCCCAACCTAGTTGCGTTACTATAATTTTATACTGAACGCATTGTATCTCTTGGATGGTATAGTTTTGTCACCATCAAATTTTATTGGTGTTCTTAGGGAATACAGTTGTGGATTAATTGATTTAAGGTTTTTGGCTTTTACATTTCTATTCTTCTTGGGGCATATACTATTGTATGACCAGTACTAGAAGTTAAGTCAATCCCTTAATCTCATTTAATTTGGAGCTAGATAGAATTCTATAAAAAAAATCATAGAATGTCACAACACGATCATGAATCTCATCATGAGCTTCCTCTAGATGATCCACAAGACTTTCCTCCCCTACCTCCTCATGAGATAGCTTTAGACACTACTATATGGTTATTAGTGGAAGAAAAGGTGAGAAGGGATAAGAAGGTTTCCCAATATGTAACTTGTGAGGCAGGGAGACGAAGACAATAGAAAGAAGTTGATCTTCAAGAAAAACTCTATAGAGGTAGAAGATATAGAGCTCTATTACCCCTTGATTTTTTGTATTTTCCAATAAATAAAGATCCTTATGAAGACATAGGGTATGTTGAGCCTATTAAGACAGGAGCCATCATTCCTCTTATGTTTCCCCAGGGGTAAAGTTTGACATTACTAGTGATATGATCTAGTTGCTAAATCTAAAAGGTGTGTATGTTGGCCTGCTGATTGATGATGAAACATTCACCTTATTAATGTTATTAGAATTTACACTTCATATAATATATGTAGGGTGGATCAAGAAGTATTGAGACTTAGGTTGTTCCCATTTTCTCTAACTAGTGAAGCTACGTTATGGATTGGGGAACTACCTAATAGGTCCACTACTGCTTCAAATTATTTTTGGAAGAAGTTCTTAGATCATTTCTTCCCTCTAGGAAAAATGCTACAATTAAAGGACGAGATCTAAAACTTTAGGAAAATTCTTTCGAACCTATATATGAGGCATGGTTTCAGTTTAAGAAGAAGTTGATAATGGTGCCTAATTATCAAAATTTAGGAAAATCTATTAGAGATTTTCTATCATTCCCTGAATACTAGTTCCAAATCTATGGAAGAAACTATTACCACAGGAGCATCATGAACTTGCATTGGGAAGAAATATCTGATAGCATATATCAAATATCCCTTACCAATTAAGGGTGGCATACTCAATATATAGAGAGAGGTCCTAACACTTATTCCATTTGTGCTTATAGAGAGAATAGAGTTATGGATGATTCAGTGGCTTAGATGGTTGCTCAATTGAGGACAGAGATTGGGTTGTTCACACATAAGGTAAAATTTATGTCATATAATTCTGATGTGGATAAAGAGAAAAAGTATCTGGATAGTGAGTTAGTGAGTTTCTACGCTAGGGGAAATCATCTGCTCAAGACAATTGGAACTCGAGGCACGGGAATCAGGGTTAGATTTATTATCAGGATAGATATAGGGATTGAAGTAGAGAGAGAGATAGTGACTGGAGATGTAAAGATGATTATAAGGAGAAGATAGAAGACTATATTCTACCAGGTAATCATGACACTGAGTCAAGGATGGAGGTATTGTTCATTAGCTAGTTTAAGGGTTTGGAATATCAAGAAATTTCCCTTAAGGAGATTAAGGCAGACATTTTAGGTATGACCCAGAAAGTGGAATTGCATTCTACTACGATCAAGCAACTTGAGTAGCAATTTGGTCAGATGTTAGTGACCATGAATTAGCATCTATCGAGTACTCTTCTAAGTAATTATATACGGAATCTAAAGAATGGTAGTCACTATTTGGCCATCACCACTCAGAGTGGTAAGGCCACTATTGATCCTCTCATGCCACTAGCTTATAAAGATAGTAATGATGTGGTTGATTTAGATGAGGCACTTAAAGTAGAATCTAAAAAGTTATTGACTAGTGGTGTCATCAAAAAAATCGACGGTATTAATAAAAGAGGTTAGAAGGACAAAGGTAAGGAGAAGAAATATGAGCTGGTATTTTATACTATTCCACGATCCTCCCTCCCAACTTTTTCCTTAAAGGATGAAGAAGAAACAAAAGAAAAGGAAGTATCAGAAGTTTTTGATGATATTAAAAGAACTGTCTGTAAATATGTATCTTAAAGGAGCATTGAAGCAGATGTTTAGCTATGCTAAGTTCATGAAAGATTTGGTTACCAGAAAGTGAATGGTCAGTTTTGAGCCCACTGATAATATTTATCATTGCAGTGTCATTTTTTCTTAATCATTGGTTAAAAAGAAGAAGGACCCTGAATCATTTACTATTCCATATGCCATTGAGCCCTTCAATTTCTCCAACCTCTATGTGATTTGGGAGCTAGTATTAATCTATTATTGTTGGTAGTATACAATTAGTTGGGTTTGGGGGTGCCCAAAAGTACATCTATGAAGATATTTATAACTGACCAGACAGTGAAGAAACTGGTTGGTATTTTGTATTATGTTTTGGTGAAGGTGGAATCCAACATATTTCTAGCTGATTTCGTGATCGATAGTAAGGTGGACTTTGAAGTCCTTGTTATATTAAAAGGGCCTTTCCTATCCATAGGTAGGGCATTGTTGACATGAAGATGGTGCAGATGAAGTTTAGACTCAAGGATGAGCAAGTTACTTTTAATGTATGTCAATCTATGTGGCAGCCGAAGGATATGAGAGTAGTTCCATGATGATACTACTTATGATGATGTAGTGACTGTGCCTATTGAAGAATGACTTGAGGTTGAGGCATTAGCAGCGATTATCATGATTTTTGATAATGATAGCGTTGATGAGTATATTGAGATGGTGAGAAAATTTTATGGCAGAGGTTCTTATAATTATGATCCAAATAAGCAAGATATTGATATAATGAATCGAACAACTTCTCCAGCTCGTTCATCTATTGAGGAGCCAACGGTCTTGGAATGAAAGGCCCTCCTATCTTACTTACAGCATGTATTTTTAAGGATCAACAATACCTTGATGGTTAATATTCCTGCTAATTTATTAGGGACACAGGTTGAAGCATTTATCTTAGTGTTGTAAGGGTTCAATAGGGTCATCAGATTGAGTGTTGCAGATATTATGGGTATTCCACTCGATATTTTCACTCATAAAATAAGCGTGAATCAGAGTGTATACCCATCATTGAGCACTAACTTTTGTTAAATCCTCTTATGCAAGAGGTAGTGGAGAAAGGCATTATCAAGTGGTTATATGCTGGAGTGGCTTACCCCATTGTGGATATCAAGAGGGTCAGATCGATTTATTATGTTCCTATGATGGGTGGGATCATTATGATCCCAAATGAGAAGAATGAATTGGTGCCCATAAGATCGGTTACTAGATAACAGTATGGATAGATTACTTGAAGCTAACTACTTGGACTAAAAAGGACCATTTCATTATTCATTTATGGATCAGATGCTTGAAAAACTAGCACGCAGGGGTTGGTACTATTTTCTTAGTAGGTACTCAGGATACAATCAGATTTTCATTGCTTTTGAGAATCAGGAAAATACGACTCTTACTTTCCCTTATGGGACTTTTTCATTTAAGAGGATGTCACTTGGACTATGCAATGCTCCTTCCACCTTTCGGCGGTGCGTGATGTCTATATTTTTTAATATGATAAAAGAAACTATAGAGGTTTTCATGGATGACTTTTTGGTAAATGGGGACTCCTTTGGTAATTTTTTAGCCCATTTAGCCAACATACTCCAAAGATGTGAAAAGTGTAATCCAGTGTTGAATTGGGAGAAGTTCATTTTATGGTGAATGAAAGAATTGTACTACGTCACAAAATCACAAAGAAAAGTATTGAGGTGATAGATAGAAGATAGTAGTGATTGAAAAATTACTTCCTTCGCTCTCAGTTAAATGTATCCAAATCTTTTTGAGTCATCCTAGCTTTTATTGGAGGTTCATCAAAGACTTCTCTAAAATTTCTAATCCTTATGCAAACTTTTAGAGAATTAGGAGAAATTTGCATATGATGATGCAAGTCTTAAAGACTTTGAGTGCCTTAAGGAGCGGTTCATCTCGACTCTCATTATTGTGTCCCTTGATTGGTCTTTTTCATTTAAGGTTTTGTGCAATGCTAGTGGAGTGGCCTTGGGAGATGTCCTAGGCCAAAGATGTGGTGAAATCCATCACCTATTCTATTACATCAGCAAGGCATTAAACCCTACACAATAGAAATATACAGTTACTGAGCAAGAGTTACTTGCGGTGGTTTTTGCTTCTGAGAAATTCCAGTCCTATTTCTTATGGGACCAAAGTCATAGTTCACATAGATCATGAAACTTTAAGGTATCTTATATCAAGGAGAGATGCTAAACAAAGGTTGATATGTTGGGTCCTCTTTTTGCAAGAATATGACTTTTAGGTGAAAGATTAAAAAGACACTAAGAACCAGGTTGTTGATCACTTATATCACCTTGAGGAGGAGGCAATGTAGAAGTTAGTGAATGAGATTGAAATAGATGATACTTTTCAAAATAAGCGAGTTTTGCAGTATCTCAAGATTTAATTCCCTAGTTGGCTAATTTTGCCAACTTTTTGGCAGGTGATCTTGTTTCGAACAATTTTTCATCTAAGTAGTGAAAGCGGTTTATGATTAAGGTGAGGAAATTATTATTGGTTGATCCTTATATTTTTTGTATTTGTGCGGATGGTGTTGTTTGTAGATATATTCTTAATATGGAGATGATGAGCATCCTTGAGGCTTGTCATTCATCGCCAATTGAGGGTTATTATGGTGGTACTCGTGCAACTATAAAAATTCTATAGTATGGGTATTATTGGCCTTCTCTCTACAAGGTTGCTCATTACTTTGCTCAAGCCTATGACCAATGTCATTGATAAGAAAATATTTGATGGAAACATAAACACCCAATGACATCTATTCTGTAGTTAGAGTTATCTGATAAATGGGTAATTGATTCATGGGTCTATTTTTAAGATCCTATGGGATAAAGTACATTCTAATGGCAGTCGACTATGTATCAAAGTAGGTAGAGGTAATTGCGCTTCCCAACAATAAGGGTCAAAGTGTTACTATATTCTTGAAAAAGAACATTTTTTCTCAATTTGGCACTCCACGTGGGAATATTATTGATGGTCTATATTACTTCGACAATCATCTTTTAAAGGCCTGAATAGAAAAATATAATGTTAAGCATATGGTGGAAACACCCTACCATCCATAAGCAAATAAGTAGGTTGAGGTCTCTAATAGAGAGATCAAGTCTATATTGGCAAATTCTATGAATGGCAACAAGGCTGACTGGTCAAGAATGTTAGATGATGCTTTGTGGGCCTACTGGACAGCTTTTAAGACCCTTATAGAAGTCTCTCCATATCAGATTGTGTACTGTAAGGCATTCCACTTGCTGGTTAAGCATTCGAATAAGGCATTATAAGTATTGGAAAAGCTCAATTTGGAGTGGCATGATGTAGCTGAGTTGAGAATGAGTAATGTAAGACCTTGCAAAAGTTCCTAGCTTAATTCAGTCCTTTAATCTTGTCAAGGGGGTCCCAGACTTAGAAAATTCTAGCTAAGTTTCCAAACTTAGTTTAATTTATCCTTCGGAAGTTAGTAATATCATTTCGCAACCTTAATGTCCGTTAATGGTCTATATTTTTGTTAATTCATAATCAGGAAGGTCAATAGGTCTTCTCGGTTAAGTTTTGGATTTTTGAGACATCGTTTAGACCATGTTTGGAATCCCAAAATAGTGGACCAATGCGATCTCGGCATGCCGTGTCGCCTATCGCATTGGTTAATATTGTCCCCAGTTGCCAGTGTCAAATTCCTATGACACGGTGTGATCTTGGTGCAATGTGTTAAATATCACATTGATGCCATGTGCCTAGTTTCAGTCATTAAATAACCGCGTCCTTAAGGGTAATTAGGTCTTTTTCCCCCGACCTTCAGCCCTTATAACACAAAATTTAGCCCCCTTTTGGCTAAATACATTCATTATTTCACGATTTCTCAAGAACAAGAAAACCCTAGGAGATTAATTTCTAATAAAGACCTCAAGAATTCCTCCATTAAACTTGAAGAAATTTCCATCCAAGGTATGTAAAGTGTTCATTCAAGGGTCCTTTTTCACCCTTGGAGCTTAAGAAACCCTTTTCAAAATATGAATTTTTAATTCCATGTTGTGGGTTTGATTGTACACATGTTAATGTTGTGATATGATTTCCAAGATTGAATCTTTTTTAATTTTCATGACTTTCTGTTAGTATATGGATTGAAATCCTTAAATTTGAAGTACTTTATATAGCCACGATGCATTAGTTGTTGATTTATGTCCTAGAAAAGGTTATACCTTCCATGTGTTTGTTAAAATCCCTAAGTGAATAAGAAATGTGAAATATGACCTATTTGTGATCTATAAGATGAACTCATGATGTACCCACATGTTCAAAATGACTCTCATTCTAAGGCTATGTCTTGTAATGATTTGGTAGAATTCTCATAAGTATGGATTTGTGAAACCATGGTATGTTAGCATGCGTTCCTGTTCATGTGTAAGCTTATGACTTGCAAATATTTCATGAAATCCCTCGATGATTGTATTATGAATTATTGACTATGGTCATGTGTTCAAGAAGTGTCATGTCCCATTTATGTTCATGTTATCGAGTCCTGGGAGTATTTAATACCCGACAATTTAGCTGTGTGCCTAGAGCCAGTGTCAGTTTTCAAGATAACCTCAGTCAAGCCATGATCAGTAGTACTCTCAGTCAAGTTTCAGAACTCAGTTAGTTACTTAACTCAGGAAAACTCAGTAGATCCAGTATCAGTTCAGTCCTATTTAGTATTCAGTTTAGTTCTCAGTAAATTCAGTCAGTTAATAGAACTTAGTAGTATTTCGTCAGTTAAACTCAATTCAGTTAAATAGTACAATCAATAACAACTCATTCAAGCCTAGTATGACTAGGAAATCAGTTCAATGTCTGTTTAGTTGGGAGTAGGATTCAACACCGAGTGAACCCAGGGATGAGGGCTCATATGTCAGTCAGTAGAGGGTGTGATCCTTAGAAGCAATTCTTTTATTCCAGAACTATGTAGCCACCGTAGGTTGAGATATATCCCTATGAGTCTAGGGTTAATACATCTCATTCGAGTTCTCCTACCAGCGAGGGATTGGCGGAAGAGCTCCCTGTCAGCAGAGGGTTAACTCACAGCTTGTCTTTATCCATGGAACGGTATTGACGCCCTTCCAACTGGGGTCACAGGTTAGACCCCAGCAGTTCAGCTATGCGGCATGTTGGTTAGATAATTACCTCCCACAGTCTTAGTCTCAGTCTTCAGTAAGGAACTTAGATAGTTTCTCAAATTTCAGGACTGTCAAATACAGTCACTCTACTCAGTACAAAAATTAACTAGTTCCATCAGAATCAGGACTGTCAAAAATAATCATTTAGTTAACAATACATCAGTTATCAGTAATACATGTTATCATTAAACTCAGTATAGTTCCACAAATTCAGAACTATCAGATACAGCCGTTTAGTTACCAGTTATATAGTATCCATAGACTTAAACATCTATTAATCAGTATTTAGATTTAGTATTTAGCATTATCATGACCTCAGTTACAGTCCATATATTCATGTATGTATTTATAGTTCATGCATATGAACCCTTACATTCAGCTTACCTTACTTTGCGTACCAATACATTCTCATATACTAACGCATACTTTTCTCTTGTGCTATAGTGTTTTGTACCATAGGTTTGGATGCTCAGGTTCCCGATCGCACTTAGTAGTTCAGATTCCAACAGTAGTAGATTAGCAGTGAGTCCTCATCATTCGAGGATAACGTGATTATTTCATTATTTCAGTACTTCAGTACTTAGTTTATTTCAGCAATTGGGTTAGTTGGGGATATGTCCCATCAACTCCTTATTCAGACAATTTTAGAATCTTTTACATACTATAGTATGTTCAGACAGTTATTTTAGTTTTGGTATTATTATACCATATGTCCAATTATCTTCAGTATTGTTCAGTTTTGAACCTTATGGCATTTCAGCCTATTATTCGACATATTTCAGTATTATTGTATGGTTATTGTAGTAGGTACCATTCATGGGTTACCTAGTGGTCCTTCGAGATTGTTAGCACCGTGTAGCATCCCGAGTAGCAGACTCGTGGCATTACAAATAATGTGAATAATTTGGATGAATTCCAACTCTGTGCTTATGAGAGTTCTACTCTGTACAGAGAAAAGATTAAGTTGTATCATGACAAGAAGATCGAGAAGAGAGTGTTTGAGCTCGATGATATAGTCTTATTATATAATTAAAAGCTTTGCTTGCTTAATAGAAAGTTGAATTCTTGGTGGTATGAGCTATTCATCGTGCTTAAGGTGTTTCCATATGGTGCTATTGGGCTGAAATGAGATGGTGAAGCTTCATTCAAAGTGAAATGACAGCGTGTCAAGCACTATTTAGGTAATGCTAACGTGGTGAAAGTGGTTGTTGATGCAAGCCTTGGCAAAGTCCGAGTAGCCAAGGCAATTGAGTTATGTCGCGCTATTGAATTAGGTACTTCATTGGAGACAACCCATGGGCTTATTGATAAAGTCTAAGTAACCAACATAGTTATGTCGTTCCGTGACCTGAAATTAAGCATTGGGTGGGAGGCAACCCATTATTTTAGTGTTCACGTTATTTTCTTTTTTATAGGTGTAAAATATGTGGAACCACCTGGAACATGGTAACACATTGCAAAATTCAAAAAATTCCAGGTAAAGGGACTTATTAACCAACTTATGGGGGTCATAAGTCCCACCTGAGTCAGGTAAGTTAAAGACCCTTGGTTTTGACCCTTAGAAAATTTTCTCAATTTTTGGCTTCTGGACATCATACGAGTTAGGGTACCAATCATATGATAGGGTACAGTTTGGGTGGTTTGGTGGTATGGTGACCAGTCTGGGTTGGTTAGTTTCTGTCCAAGGTACAGTTGAACATACAGGTTGTATGTTAGGGTACGAATGGTATGATGCTAGGTCATATGTTGCCCTAATTTTTGCCTTGGTGATTCTATTTTGCCTATTGTACGAATCTATGGTAATAGTCATATGGTTGGGTACAGTTTGGCTTGGGTGGTTTTATGTTGGACAGTGTTGCAGTCTAATGTGGGGCCTAGGGTAGCGATAGGGTACCAGTCGTACCTTAGGGTATAGTTGGGATGGGGTGGTTGTACCATCCTGCGGGGATTTTAAGCAGTATAAGTTGGGGGTAATCTGTACATTTTCTCTCTTAACCACTTAACGCCCCATGGCTTATATCACTCTTGGGACATTATTTACCCTATTATTCTAATCTTAAACACTTAGAAATTCTCTTAAAACACTCTCAAATTCTCTCAAAGGCTTTTGGGTCAGGGAAGGCTAGGATTTCATCAATAGGTTCAATTTGGGGACTTACTATGGGGATTTCTCTCCATCGTCTTTGTAATATAAGGAAAGTTACTCCTCTATCATTGTTAGTTCAACTAAAGGCATGAATTAATGATTGTTTTCATGGCATGAATGTTGTATGGTTTGGGGCTTTCAAATATATGTTAGGGATTTTTGTTATAATGGCTGATTATGGTTTTTTCATGTCTTTTACTTATGGTTTTCATGTTATTGTGGTGGATTAAACTTTGGTTTCATAGAAATGTTTAATTGGTACTTCGTTTTGTGTTTGGAAACACATTGCCCCGAACATGTTTGATAAAATGCCTATGAGAATGTTTTTGTCTAAATTGTTGGACATTTATTGAACTATTGCATGGTATAACTTTGTAATGGTACACAAAATGGTATAAATAGTTTAAATGGTTTGGAATGGTTAAATGGTAATGTCTTATTGTTTATGGTTGTTCTAACTGGAATCCTTGTGGGGTACAAGGGAATCCCCAAAGCAAACTTAATCACAAACAATCATGTAGGGTACATGGGAATCCCCCAAGTAACTAAATAATATAATTTATGGGTACATGGGAATCCCTTATTCTTTAAAAGGTTGGATAAGGACATTGATTGCAATATATAGTCGATATGTAGATACCACTACTTATATCCTTGGTTAATAATAAATGGAAGGGTGGATTAGTTGTATGGTAATGGTATTAATTGGGCAATAATGGCGGGGTATGAAAGTTAACCGTGAAGGTGTGAGTCCAATAGACAGATACAAGAAACTCATGTTTGGCAACATGAGGATTGGTCATGGAAATCATATATAATACTTATTGGGTATACGGTAATCCCCTAAGTACACTTGTACATATGTATCATGGAAAGCGAAGGGTACTCGGGAATTGATCTGAGGTGTATATGCACTTTAGTGTTGTTATCGTAGCTTATTTAGTCTTATTTTGAGGGCAACTTGAATGTTTGATGTGTTAATAATGATATAAAAAATCATCTAAGTGTTCAATAATGTTATTAAATTATTTAAAGGTGTTTTCTAACATGTTGGGATTCAAATTGATCATTTAGAGTTCAACCGAGAAAACTAGTGTTACTAGCTTGAGCTAGGTGTTTGTCTTGTCTACAGCGATGCATTTTAATGTATGTAATGAGTTAATAATGATTTAATTGTGAAATTATGTATGGAAAAAAAAATTTTATAATGTTCGAAGTGTAATTGAATCAAGCCAAGAGTCAAAACAATAAGTTAAAGTCCAACGTGGGCAAGCCTAGTCTTAGCTCGAGTTTCTAGTTGATCGTTCTGATATTGAGTTGCATTTTCCAGTGAGCAATCGCGTCGGAGATGAATCATGACCCCTATTTGACATAATAAACCAGTTTTGCATGACCCATTCTTGACTTGAGCATCCAAACTGATGTGAAACATGCTTAACTTGACCACCTAACGAGGCGCAGCCCTATTTTACACTCAGCCAAATTTCATCTACTATAAATAGGACGTTGTGTACATTGTAACTACTTTTGGATGTCTTTGGTTGTGGAGAGGGGCTTATCAACACTTATTTTAGGGTATATTTCACTTTAATTTAGATTTTTAATGGATTTCATAATGAATTCATTGAATTAGATTATAGTTATGTCGATTAGAGGATAAATGCCCCCATTCCGAGGTTAAGGCCATGTCGATTAGAGGATAAACGCCCCATTTCCGAGGTTAAGGCCAAGAACATGAGTACTATCGTTTTGAATTGTGTTTTTTTGCATTGATTATCATATTTTGATGTTTTTTCATCCTTTTTTTTAACTATTTTGAGGATTCTAGACCCTTATAATAATAGTATTGTCAACCTTGTGACCACAGGAGGGGGAATAGGAAGATAGAACGTGGGGATGAATAGAGTGAGGTTCTTATTCTCTTTTGAAATAAGGAATTTGAATTAGCATAAAGTATAGGGAAATACATAGAAGCCTTGTTTGGTTCACATGTAGGATGATAGCTTCATGCTTCTAATTGGATTATTACCTCCCTGCACAACGATGTAGCTATAATGTCCAAGTTAGGTAGACAATTAGAGGTCGAGAGACCATGATCATGCGATAAACACTACGAACCAACTACCAAGATAAGAAATCTAATGAATGAAGTTCAATAGTGTGGTATGATGTTTGTAATGCCTTAAACATAAGCTTGCGTCCATTTATTGTCTAAAGTCTTTACTTTCCCACATTATTTTACTTTACTCTTAGTTTATAAACACTCAAACTCTTTTTGTTATGAGTACACTGATTAATCTTGATATTTAAACTTTAATCAAGTAGATATTAAAATAAGACTTTCAGGAATCGATATTTGGCCTATATAAGGCCACTATATTACTTGGTGAGACCACGTATAGTTGCTTGTGCGCAACAAGTTTTTGGCGTCGTTACCAGGGACTATAATTTTGCAAATGTTTTTGTTTTAGTTTAAATTCTTATATTTCTTTGGTGCTTTACTCTTGGTCTTGGTGTTAAATTAAATGGGAACAGGTTTACAAGTAAGTAAGCTGGCAACAGATAGGGAATTGGTTGAACCAAGCCCCGAACCCGAGCAATGCTTCCATAAATAAAGGAGAGAAGCAATCTTCTCCCCCGTATACTGCAATTTCAAGAGGAACAAGACAATCCAGCTCTAATGGATGAATATCAACCATCCCACAGGATAGTTAGAGATGTGGCAATCCCACATCCAACAAATTTGACCTCTCTTATTTAGAAACCGGTTGTTGGAGATAATTTTGAGCTGAAACAAATCCTGGTGCAACTTTTGATCAGCAATGGAAAGTTTACATGGTTTTCACATGAAGATCCATAAATCCATCTGCGAAACTTTCTAGAGATCAATGACACATTCATCCCTATGGGTGTGTCTACTGATTATGTTAGGCTGATACTTTTCCCTTTTTCACTAGTGGGGGAAGAAAAGAAGTGGTTGAACGTTGAACTGGCAAGTTTAATCATAACCTGGGATGACTTAGCCCAAAAATTCTTCATCCAATTCTTCCTATTCAGAAAGACTGCGAGACTTCGCAGTGAGATTGTGTGCTTCAACAGAAGCCAGATGTGAATTTATATTATCTTGGGAGCGGTTAAAGAACTTTTCGGAGACTCTCCAACATCATCAGTAGTCTAATGAGGTATTAGATCACACTTATGTTCAGGCACTTGACCATAACACGAAAATTTTTCTAGATTCAACTATAGGTGGTCAAGATTTAGAGTTGACGCATAACGTGCTATATACTTTGTTGAACTAGATCGTTCACGAAAATCCTGAGTGGCATTCGGACTTAAGAAATGCTACAAAGAAGCTTGCAGGTCTGTTGGAGGCGGACCGATTTATTGCTATATCCACAAGATTGTTGCACTGCAAAATCAGTAGAATACTCAGTTCACTAACATGAAATTAGGGGTTACATAGACTGCAACTACAGTTAATGCAATTCAGTAGACTGCAGGTTGGGGTGAGGTTTAAGGTAACAGTGTGCTGCAAATCCTAAGTCTGTGATATTTGTAGGCAATGTGCAAAGACCAAATTATGGAAATGCCTATTATCTGAAGTAGAAAACTCATCCAATAAATCAACCTTGGAACGCCCAACAACAGCATATTCAAGGCAATCATCCGCAGTCCAAACTAGCAAAATGGAAGATATGCTGCAGCAAATTATGTTTGCTCAATCTAAATTGGCAGCAGATATTAAGATCCAGCAAGCAACTAAAAAGAGTTTTGAGTTGCAAATAGGTCAGATTGCGCAAGAAAATAATACCAGTCCTTAAGGTGGTCCACCAAGTGATATAGAAAATCTTAAACAAGTAATGGAAATCACCTTGAGGAGTGGTAAGGAGATGAATGAAGATCCTCCAAAGAGAACTAAGGAGGTAGATGCAGAGTTGATTCCCCTACTGGAATCTGACAAAGTTGCTAAAAATTCGAGGAAGTCTGAGTACACAAATGCAAAAGTTATTGAACAGGTGAAGGAGAGACCACCACCACCTTTCTCTCAGAGGCTCAGAAAAGTGAAGGAGGATGCATGTTTCAAGAGGTTCTTTCACATGATCAGAGAGCTTCTGATACGACCCGATCGGGGTCCTTGTCATAATGGGCATCCCAAGTCCAACCTGGACCGGAGACCAGGACTGTTTCCCAACCCAACCTCTAGCCGCCTGGCCTGAGTTGTATAAATTTCGAGCACGTAGAAAGATAGTGCGATAGCTCACATGAAGACTCTAGAATAAGATCACAACCGTGATCGACCAAACCGAGTCCAACCATCCTATAACAACAATCTAACAATACCAAACCATACCAAAATAAGGGTCATAACCATTCCATAACCAAAGATTTTACAAAACATAATATAATTAATCCTAAAATGAAATATGATGGAACAGTGAAAAATTATGTCTGATAGTGCCAGCCTTCCAGGTTATTCTAATGCCAAGGCTAACACCAATACTGATCCCTCCCATTCCAACCCATAGAAGTACCACAAAGACTCTAACCAAAGAGTAATAAAATCCGGTTGGGACATGCCCCCATTCATAGCCAAAACTAATATCCAGAAATAAACAAAAATGTCTAAAAGTGTCCATAACATGAAATAGAGCCTTCCCAAATAATAGAAGCTTACCACTTCAGTCAAATGTTGTCCCTGAGTAATTCACTAAGTAGGAGGAGTAGAATGGATGGTTCATGCATAGCGTGGGTATAAAGCCTCTATTAGATGGGTTAGCAGGTGAACACTAGCATGATCTCAGGATAAGGATATAATAATGCCATTTATAAAATCAAGTAAAACCATCTATGCACACAACCATACATATATACATATATATATACATATATATACACACATATATATAACATGCCCGTAAAGTGAACCGGATTTAGCATTCCCTTAAAACCTTTACCTAGGTTGTTTAGCTTTGCTCTCCTAAATTACCTACGGGCTATATAGGTTAAGCTCCCGCTACTGAAAGGTCCCCAATGGCTATAGCCGCATGACCAAGGAAGTAAACCTTGAGATGACTAGTACATCCCCCAAAATATAGTGTGACATCATACACGTGGTCACCAAGACCAATATCATATCGGCAAATATGAGTTTCTAGTTTTGGTTCCCCTGGGACCTCTACCTTTCATGGCTTTGCTACATATCTTGTCATTATTGCCCAATTAAAACCAATTTAAAAAAAACCATTATCTATTTATTAACCAAGGAAATTAATATTGGTATCGTCATACCAATCCTTACTTACAAGTATTATCCATAGCCAACCATTTATAAGCTTAAGGGGACTTTCAAGTGCCCTTCTATTTACCATATTAAACCACTTGGGGGATTCCATGTACCCCGCAAGCAAAACCATTTATCCATTTACCTTTCAAGGCCATTTAAACCATACATAATTCCTTTGCCAAGTTTTAAAACAAGCAAGAGTTCCATTAAAAGTAGTCAATGCAATGAACATATCTTTATAAGTAATTTGTCAAACACATTGGGGGCATAATATAACCAAAATCAATTCGTATTACCATTAAACCGTTCCCATGCAATCTAATTACCCAAAACTACCATTAATCCATATAAAAGCATAATTAAAACCATGAAAAACCATAACCAACCATTTAATATCAAAACCCCCAATTTATATTTGAAAAACAAAATCATACAATGAATGAAATCATGGAAACATTAATAAAAGCCATGCATGAAGATAAAATTAACAATGAGGGAAGAGAACATGACTTAAACCAATATAATGATGGAAGGAAATCACCAAGACAAGCCCCAAATCAATCCTCAAGTTGAAACCCTAGCTTCCCTTACCCAAAAACTTTTGAGATAATTATAGTGTTTAGAAGAGTTTCTAAGTGTTAATGAATGGAATAACAGGGTAAATAACCTTCCAAGTAGGTTATAAGCCATGGGAACTTATTAGGATAAGTGGGTAAAATTCCATAATATCTCCACTTAAGTTGCACCGAAATCCTGTCACAGTGGTACAACTGACCCTCACGAGTCGTACCATTCCAATACGAGTGGTACCCTCCATGCGTATCCTAGACTCTACCTTTGGATCCAACACTTTCCAGTATCCAACTTATCTAACCAAGTTGTATCTAAAGCATATGATTCCTACCTTTCACCCTTACCCCTGGAAGATTTAAACCCAAGAGGGATTTAGACAATGTCCAGTATACGAGTCATATCTACGACTCGTACACTGGATTATGGCTCATTATGCACCACTTGTACTCAAATCCAACATAAGTAACCATGTCTAAGATTAATTTAATGAACCAAATAATCTGTAACTACCAATACAACTGATACCCCTAAATCGTATCCATTCCAGAAACCAAAATCCATCCCACTAACCAACATTGGTCATCATATGACTGGACCATACCATTCGTATCTCATCATACAGTTCGTACCCATGAGTCATATTGGATCTCGAGATTAGAATTCCCAGAAATTTTTCTAAGGTCTATAAACTAGGGTCATAGGGGTTACCATATGCATGAATCATTTGCATTATCAAATATATTCCCAATCTCTAACAAAGATTGAAAACAAAGAGGTAAACATATTAATCTTTTCTTTAACAAACTCCTAAAATAAAGATGTGTTGAAGACACATACCTTCCGTACGTATCCCAGGAGCAGAAAACAAATACAAATATTTGGACTTCATGTCCTCCTTTGCTTCCCATGTAGCTTCTTCAACCTTATGGTTCCTCCACAGAACCTTAATCGAAGCCATATCCTTGGTCCACAACTGATGAACGTTCCTATCCAAGATTTCAATTGGGACTTCTTCATAAGTCCAAGAATCTGAAATACCCAATCCTTCCAAAGGAACAACCGAAGAGGATCAGCAATACACTTCCTCAACATGGGAACATGAAAGACTGGATGAACAAAGCTAAAGCTAGAAGATAACTCCAACTCATAAGCAACATTACCAATTCTTCACAAAACCTCATAAGGACCAATGTACTGGGGATTCAGCTTTCCCTCCTTACCAAATTGCACTACCTCTTCATGGGAGATACCTTGAGGAAAACCATATCCCAAACATGAAACTCTAAGTATTTATACCTAAAATCCATATAGGACTTTTGGAAACTTTTGGCAGCCTTAAGCCTCTCCTGAATCACCACCACCTTCTTTATAACTTAGTAAACCAATTTAAAACAAAACATAGCTGCGTCAAAGAGCTTAAACCAACCAATAGGAGATCTACACTTCCTACCATATAATGCCTCAAAAGGGGCTATATAAATACTAGAATGATAGGTATTATTGTAAGAAAATGCCAACAAAGGTAGATGCTAAACCCAATTGCCACCATAATTAATCACACAGGCCAGATACATATTCTTCAATGTTTGAATAGTTCTCTCCACTTTTTCGTATGTCTGTGAGTGCAAAGTAGTACTCAGACTCACCTTAGTTCCCAACCCTTTCTGAAAAGATTGCCATAAGTGACATAAACTGCGTGCCACGATAAAAAATAATTGAAGCAGGCACCCCATGCTGCTTCACAATCTCCTAAAACTATAGCTTCACATAGTCCTTTACCAAGAAGGTAGTTGGCAAAAAGTGTGTTGACTTAGTCATCCTATCAACAATGACCTAAATCGACTCATATTAATTCCAAGACTAAGGAAGATCGATAACAAAGTCCATATTTATCACTTCCTGTTTCCACTTAGGAAAATTAATTTCTTGGTACAACCCTCCTGGCCACATGTGCTCAACCTTAACCTATTGAAACACCATGCACTTGGCCATAAAATCAACCACATCTCTCTTCATGCCATTGCATTAATAGATCTCCTTAAGATCATGATACATCTTAGTTGAGTTAAGATAAACAACATATCGTGACTCATACACCTCAGCTAAAATCCTTTGTCGTAAACTGTCGACATCAGGAACACACAGCCTCTCTTGGTACCATAAAGTACCATCACCACCGATCTTAAACACCACTACCTTTAGCCTACCAATGTCATACTTGATTTTTACCAAGATAGGATCTAGCACTTGCTTCTTCTTAATGTCCTCACCAAGAGACGATCGAACAACTTCTTGCACCTCCACCCCACCATCCTTAGAGTCCAAGAGGCAAATTCCAAGATTATCCAAGAGGTAAATATCCTTCACCAATTCCCACTTTCCTTCTTCCATATGATCCAAAATCCCCATGGATAACCTACTAAGAGCATCAGCAACTATATTAGCCTTACTTGGGTAGTAGTAAAGACTCATATAATAGTCTTTGAGAAGATTAAGCCATCTCCTCTGCCTGAGGTTAAGCTCTTTCTGAGTGAACACATACTGTAGACTCTTATGATCCAAAAAGATATCCACGTGAATACCATACAAATAATACCGCCATATTTTTAAAGAAAACACAACTACCAACAGCTTTAAATCATGAGTAGGATAATTCCTCTCATGTACCTTTAACTACCTGGAAACATAGGTAATCACCTTACTATGTTGCATAAAAATATAACCAGGCGCTACTCAAGATGCATCACACTAAACCATGAACCCATCATTTCCTTCCAACAAAGTTAGAATTAGAGCCGAAGTTAACTTATCCTTCAACTTCTCAAAACTCTCTTCACAAGCATCTAACCTAGAAAACTTGACCTTCTCCTGTGTTAACTTTGTCAAAGGAGCAACTATAAATGAAAAGCTCTCCACAAATTGCCTATAGTACCCAGCTAAACCCAAAAAGCTCTAACTATTGAATGGAGTCATGGCTCTTGGACACCTCTACACCACAATAACCTTTTGTGGATCCATCATGATCCCTTTACTAGAAATAATTTAACCTAGGAAGGTTACAGCATTCAACCAAAACTCACACTTAGGGAACTTAGAATACAACTATTGTTCCCTTAAGGTCTACAACACCACACAGACATGATTAGAATAATCCACCTCACTCTTTAAATAAATAAGAATTTCATCAATAAACACAATAACTTGTTCATCTGATCCATAAATATTGTTAGACTATTAGTCAATCCAAATGATATCACCAAAAACTCAAAGTGCATATACCGAGTATAAAAAGTTTTTTTAGGGATATCCACCTCCCTAATATTTAGTTAATGGTACCTAAACCAAATATTTATCTTAGAAAAGAACTCAGCACCTTGAAACTGATTAAACAGATCATTTATCCTTGAAGAGAATACTTGTTCTTGACTGTCACCTTGTTCAGCTGCCTATAGTCAAAGCACATCTGAAGGAAACCATCTTTCTTATGCACAAACAACACCAGTTCACCCTAAGAAGATACACTAGGATGAATAAACCCCTTATCCAGAAGATCCTTAAGTTTTTCCTTGATTTCCCTAAACTCAATTAGAGCCATTCTATAAGGAGAAATAGAAATTGGATGAGTGTTTGAAACTAATTCAACACCAAACTCTATTTTTCTATCCGAAGAAACACTAGGAAGATCATCCAGAAAGACCTCTATAAACTTATTACCTGCTGGAACTGACTGGAAAGAAGGACCTTCCAAGTTAGAATATTTACCCACTGGAACTGACTAGAAAGGAGGACCTTCTGAGTTAGAATCTTTAACCCAGACTAAGTGAAAAAGACAATCTCTAGAGATTGACCTCTAAGCCCCAAAATAAGGAATAAATCTCCCCCTAGGAGATAAAGAACCACCCTCTCATTCTATAACTGGTTCACCAGGGAACCTAGAGATAACCCTATGGGTCTGACAATATAAGGATGTGTAACAAGAGTGTAACCAATCCATCCTCAAAATAATATCAAAATCCTCTAAACCCAACTCAAACAGATCCACCAAGGTCTGCTTGCCACCAACAAAAACCATATACCCCCTATAGGCTCTCTTAGCAATAATTGAGTCACCTACTAGGGCAGAAATAGAAAAATGATCTTAAATAACTTCTGGCTCAAAACCAAAAGATACAGCCACATAAGTAGTCACATAGGAGAAAGTGAACCTTAGATCAAGCAAAGAATATATGTCATGAGAGAAGATCTATAACGTACCAGTAACGACATCAAATGATGCCTCAAATTCTAGTCAGGACGCCAAAGTGTACTACTTATTCTGACCAATAATAGAACCAGGAGTAGTAACAGAAGTAGATGTCGCTGCACCAGGTGTAGGAGCACAATATAAAGCCACAAGAATCTTCTTCGCCCCCATAACAACCTTATTGATTGGACAATCCTTGAACTGATATCCTATTTAGCAACACTTATAAGCATATGTCCCTTCCTTCATTGCAATAACCCTGATGAGGACAACAACAGAACCAATAAAGAGGTTATGAAAAAACTGACTTATATCTGCTAGCACCTTGTGCTTGAAAATTGTCACCACCATAATGACTTCTGTCACCCGACTGGTAAGGAGCACTAGAAGAAGAGTAGGAACAGAACTCCCCCACTTCTTTTTCTTCCATTTGCCACCATCTAGACTACTCGAAGACTGAGCACCTCCCTGGTGAGAAAACCTGGTCCTCTTACCCTATCTATACCCAAACTCTATCTGCTTCCTATTTTCATCCTCCACTTGCTATATATGAATTTTCATCCTAGAGATGTCCATATATTTAATCAACAAGGCAGTCCTGATCTCTAAAATCAAATCCTGATTCAACCTAGAGGCAAACTTTTTCATTCTTGCCCTCATGTCATCCACCAAGTTAGGAGCATACCTTGACAACTGATAAAGCTTAAAGGCATATACCTTGAAGGACATCCTTCCCTGCTTAAGATTTACGAACTCCTCCATAATTGATTCCCTCAACACTTAAGGAAAGAAATAATCCAAAAAATCACCAGGGAAGGCATCCCATATGACTCCTCTATATCTCCTCTATCCCTATCCCACTCTTTATACCACTGATATGCAACCTCTTTGAGATAATAAGCTATAAAGTTTAAACCATTCATATTAGTTTCTTACATCTCGCAAAATATCTTTTCTATTTCATCCAAGAAGTCTTATGGATCCTCCTCTACCTTAACTCCAGATAAAGTGGGAGGACCCATTTTTATTAATTGGCCAACCTTTGTGGACTAAATAGAAAACCCACCAAACATATCCCACTCAGCCTAAGCATAAACCACTTAAGAAATAAAATGAATAGACTAACAAAATTCACCTTGCCTTGAGGAGAATTAGTAAAAATTGATGGAACTCCATAACTATCAGCGATAAGACCATAAGATCGAAGATGAACCCTAGAAGTAGGATACACCCAGTTAGTATTACCTGTAGATAGGATAAAATAATTTCCTTATGTTTTAGATCTATGAGGCATGATCAAAAAAATGAACAAATAATGAATAGAGAAGATTCTAGGACTGAGACTCCAAGCTTAAGAAAAGAATACCAAAAAATTAAAATATTCCTAAATACCTTGTAGCCTCTTCCTTATGAGTATGGCATGCTATATACCCCTAAAAGGAAGCTCTACGAGATATAACTTTGTAGACTCTCAATTGACCATGAACCTAGGATCTGATACCAACTTGACGTTACCCAATCAGGGGACCTGGGCATCCCAAATTCAATCAGGAAACAATACCACCCATGTTACCTAACCAACCTCCAGTCGCCTTTCCTGAGTTGGCTGAATTTTGAGCATGTAGCAAAATAGTGCAACAGCTCACATGAAAACTCTAGAATAAAATCAGAACCATGATAGACCCAATCGATTCCAACCATCCTATACCAATAATCCAACCATACCAAACAATATAATAATAATGGCCATAAACCAAGCCACAACCAAAGATGTTCCAAAACATAATATAATTGATCCCAAAATAAAGTATAATGGAATAGTGAGAAATTATATTTGATGGTGCTAGCCTTCCAGCTTATTCCAATTCCAAGGCTAACGTCGATATCGATTCTGCTCATTCCAACCCATAGAAGTACCATAAATCCTCTAACCAAAGAGTAATAAAATCCAATTAGGACATGCCCCCAACCATAGCCAAAACCAATATCCAGAAATAAACTAAAATGTCTAAAAGTGTTCATAACATAAAATGAAGCCTTTCAAAATGATGGAAGCTCACCTCTTCAGTACAAATATTATTCCCAAGTCAATCACTATGTAGGAGGAGTAAAACGGTTAGTTCTTGCATAGTATGGGTATACAACCACCAGTAGATGGGTTATAGGTGAATGCTATCATGATCTCAAGATAACGATAAAATAATGACATTTATAAATTAAGTAAAACAATCTATACGCACATAACCATACATATATATAGATATATAACCATGCCACAAAAGGGGATTGGGTTTAGCATGCCTTTAAAACATTTACTTGGGCACTGTAGCATTACCATCCTAAACTACCCACAGGCTATATGGGTTTAGCTCTCCTTACTAAAATGGCTGCAGTACGTGTATCCACATGACTAAGGAAGAAAACCTTGGTATGGCTAGTACATCCCCTAAAATATAGTGTGACACCATGCACACGATCACCAAGACCAACCTAATATCGACAAATATGAGTTTCCAATTTTGGTCCCCCTTGGGACCTCCACCTTTCACAGCTTTGCTACATATCCTACCATTATTGCCTAATTAAAACCAATTTACAAATAACCAAACTGTTATCCATTTATTAACTAAGGCTATTAATATTGGTATTGGCATACCAATCCTTTCTTGCAAGTATCATCTATAGTCAACTATTTCTAGTTTTAATGGGACATTCAAGTTCCCTTTCCATTACCATATGAAACCACTTGGGGGATTTCATGTAACCTACAAGCATAACCATTTAGACATTTACCTTTCTAAGATATTTAAACCATGCATAATTCCTTTACCAAGTTCTAAAACAAACAAGAGTTCCATTAAAAGTAGTTAATGCAATGAACATATCTTTATAAGCATTTTGTCACACACATTGGGGGTATAATATGACCAAAACCAATTCTAATTACCATTAAATCATTCCTATAGAATCTCATTATCCAAAACCACCATTAATGCATATAAAAGCATAATTACAATCATGGAAACACATAACCAACCATTTAATTTCAAAACCCCCAACTCATATTTGAAAACCAAAATCATAATATCAATAAAATCTTGAAAACATTCATAAAAAGCACTCCTTCAGATAAAATAAGCAATGAGGGAAAAGAACATGTCTTAAATAAAGATGATGATGGAAAAAAATCACCAATACAAACCCTAAATCAATCCTCTAGTTAAAACTATAGTTTTCCTTGCCCAGAAGCTTTTGAGAGAATTATAGAGTGTTTATAAGGGTTTCTAAGTGTTAATGAATGGAATAATAGGTTAAATAACCTTCTATATAGGTTAGAAGTCATGGGACCTTATTAGGATAAATGGGTAAATGTACAGAGTACCTCCACTTAAGTTGCACCAAAATCCCATCACAGGGGTACGACTGACCCTCACGAGTCATACCCTTCCAATACGAGTAGTATCCTCTATTCGTATCCTAGCCTCAAACTTTGTATCAAATAGTTTCCAGCATATGACTTATCTAACAAAGTCATATCCAAAGCATATAAGTTATACCTTTCACCCGCACCCCTCGCAAATTTAAACCCAAGGAAGATTTAGACACTGTTCATCATATAGGTCCTAGGTATGACTCATACCCTATCCTATACCTCATGGTAAGCCACTCATATTCAGGTCCAGCCTAAGTAACCAAGTCTAAGATTAATTTAAGGAACCAAATATTCCATAACCACCAATACAACTCATACACCTAAGCCATATATGTTCCAATAACAAAAATCCACCACACCAACCAACACTGGTCACCATACAACTGGAATACCATCTATACCCCAGTATACAGCTCGTGTCCATGAGTCATATTGGGTCTATAAATCAAAATTCTAATAAATTTTTCTAAGTTCCAGAAACTATGGTGTTTCAGCTTCATATTAATTTACCTCTTTTACATGTTTTGCAGTACACTAAGTACTTAAAGGATGCAGTCACTAACAAAGTTAAAATGCAGGATGTTGAGACAGTATCACTCTCTGAGGAGTGTTACTCTGTACTAATGCAGAAAATTCCTAAAAAGCTAAAAAATCTTGGGGGATTCAATTACAATAGTAAGGTGGTCTATGCACTTTGAGATCTAGGGGAAAGTATCAACTTGATTCCCCTATCCTTTTTTAACACCTTAGGTTTGGGGAAGCCGAGATCAAGCTAGATGATACACATATTAGGAAAATAGACCCTAGCCCATCCTAAGGGAATTATAGAGGATGTTCTCATCAAGATTGGTAAGTGTATTATTCCTGCTAACTTTATTGTCTTGGACTTTAAGGCAAATGATAGTGTGTCAATCATCTTGGGACGTCTATTTTTGGTGAAAAGAAGAACTTTGATAGATGGAAAAGTGGGCATGCTCACAATAAGGTTAGAAGATAAAGAGGCAATTTTCAAAGTGTACAAACCGCTCAACATATAATCCCATGAAAAATATTTTTGCATGATTATAATGATTGAAGGGGATAAGTGTGGGGTGGTGAGTGTATTCCATAGAAAACCTCTTCAAACTTCCTTATCAAGTATCCTAAGCCACAAACCAAAGCCTTAAATAATTAAAAGTGATGAGCCTAAAAAGGTTGTTGTTGAGAGAGTTATTGACCTTAAGAGTTTATACTCCAAAGTTCAAAATCAAATTAGAAGATGGCATCCGAATGTGAGGATAAGGATGATGGAAAATAGAAGAGATAAAGATTGGGTTGTACTGCGACACTAAATCAAGCACTACTTGGGAGGCAACTCAAGTTAAGATAGGTTTTATTTTTAGTATGCCTAGTTTTGCTTTACTAGTTTTTGTTGTTATTAAGTCATAGGTTGATCGGAAGTCTTAGTATCAAAAAATCTAAGTGAAGGATCATGGCAAAGACTAAGTGTAGGGTCCCCTAGACCCTCTTGATTTGTAAAGATACTACTAGCTAAGCCTAGAGGCCTCAGGGAGTATTTCTATCTCTACTTTAAAGTATACTTTGGGGAGAGAGAAGATTTTTAAGCGTGGGATGGGGAATTCCCTATTTTAGGAGTAACTTAAAATTTTTATGTTTGGAATAAGGGTGGAATATTCTTGTTGGTGCTATATTTGGTTTTATGATACAAGTATTTTGGTTGAAAAAGTATGTTTATTATGTGAATTACTACTTTTGAGACTCCTAGGCTCATGTTTATGACTCTTGTACTTGTTGACTTAATGGTGAATATATGTGGTTATTTGGTTAAGAGTCTATGATGATTTTGCTAGAGTTGAGCATATGCCATGTCTGTGTGAGTTATTATATATGCCTTGTTTCATGTGATGTGTAAAACTTGCATGTTGTGTGTGCAATGCAAAATAAAGAGTTGGGGTTCAAGAGATGATATAGGAATTTCTTGATAGCCATATTTATACCCTTCTTAGTACCTACCCTAATCCTTAATCCTAGTTAGCCTCACTGATACTTTAGATTTTTCTATGGTAGCCTGATATATAGCCCAATCACATTCTTTGATTGACCTTAATTTGATCCAAACTCCTAAGCACTTTAGTGTAAACTTAATTAAGTTAAGGAGTTGAAAATTCAAGTAAGAGAAAGGTGAAGTTGATGCTCCAAAGTGATACATATTGGTATGTAAAAATTATTATGTCGTGGTTGGGAGTTGGAGAAATTTATTCTAAAGAAATTCCTATTTTTACCCCAGTCGTGTTATAATGAACCTGTTTTAGCCCTAGTCCTTCTTGGACATTGTGCACCTTAACTAAGGCAAATTGCTTAAGTTGAGGGTGGCTATCATAGGAGTACGTAGTTTAAAGTGAGTGTAAAAAGGGGGTAAAATTGAATGATCTGTACATAGCATACTCTCGTCATAGTGTATGTGAATGAGCTTAATGATATGGGCAAAATAAAAGATATATTTGAAGGTAAATGATGGGAAGTGTGGATATTAGAGGTGAATTAAATAAAAATATGTGATTTATTAAAGCGCTTAGGGAAGATAGTCCTTATCACTGGACATAATAGTTCAACCCGTCCCTTAGCCTACATTACAATTATTAAAGATTTATTTGATCCTAAGCTTCATCAATCTAATAAAAGTAGAGTACTACACTAAGGGAAAGCCTATGGTTCATCATGTGTAACTTGTGAATTCCTTGTGAGAGTGAGCATATCTTGATTCTTGTGCCTATTGTGTTATAAATTGCATTATTATGAGTGATTACGTGTAACTATCTTATTATGAGGGCACAGGTTTGATTAATGTTGAGTGATTTATATGATGTCTTAGATTGAGCAATATCCATATGTTTTCCACTTAGTGAGTCAATTCTTGAGGCTATGATGTTTTTGAGTAGTATTTTTGAGCTTTCAATTGTGTTTGTAACATGCTTAGTGTAGAAACTTGTATTTCGTGTAGTCATTGTAGTACTAGCATAAGTCTCTTGCTTGTAGTAGAAGTGTGGAGTCACCTCAGCTTATGATGCTTAGTGTAAAGATTTGTTCGAGGAAGAATGACGTTTTATGTATGGGGAGGAGGTGAAATTCCCAATTTTAGGAGTAATTGCAATTTTTTTGTGTTAGGAATAAGTATGGGATGTTCTTGTTGGCACTATATTTGATTGCATGATGCAAGTGTTTTGGTTGAAAAATATATTGATTGTGTGAATTACTACTTTTGAGACACCTAGGATTATGTTTATGATTCCTTGCTTGTTGGCTTAATGTTAAACTCATGTGATTGTTTGGTTAAGAGTCTATGATGATTCTGCTAGAGTTGAGCATGTGTCATATGTGTGTGAGGTGTTGTATATGCCTTATTGCATTTGATGTCGAGAAATTGTCTGGTGTGTGTGTAAACCGAAATAAAAATTTAGGGTTTAGGATATGATATAGGCATTTATTTGATATCCATGTCCATACCCTTGTTTTTACCTACCCTCTTGCAGAATCCTAGTTAGCCTCATTGAGCCTTTAACTTTTTCTTTGGAAGCTTCATATGTAGCCTAATCCCCTTCTTTGATTGACCTTAATTTAATCCAAGCTCCTAACTGCTTTTGTGTAAACTTAATTAAGTTTATGAGTTGAAAATTCAAGTAGGAAAAAGGTGAAATTAAAGCCCCAAAGTGATAGTTATTGGTGTGTAAAAATTATTATGTGGTGGTTGGGTGTTATAGAAATTTATGCTAAAGAAATTCACATTTTTCACCCATTTGTGTTACAATGAACTTTTTTTGGCCCTGGTCCTCCTTGGACATTGTTCACCTTAACTAAGGCAAATTGCTTAAGTTGAGGGTGGCTATCATAGGGTTGGATAGTGTAAAGTGAGTGATAAAAATGGGTAAAATTGAATGATATGTACACGTCATACTCCCATGATAGTATATGTGAATGATCTTAATGAGATCAGGAAAAATAAAAGATTGTGTGAAGGTATATGAGGGGAAGTGTGGTTATGAGAGGTGAATTAAATGAAAATATCTGATGCATTAAAATGCTTTAGGAAGATAGTCACTATTATTGGCCAGAATAGTTCCTACCCATCCCTTGGCCTACATTACAACCATTAAAGACTTGTTTGATGCTAATCTTCATCATTCTGATATTAGTGGAGTACTACACTAAGGGAAATCCTATTTTTCATCATGTGCAACTTGTGAATTCCTTGTGAGAGTGATCTTAATTTGATTTTTGTACCCGTTGTGTTATAAATTGTATTATTGTGAGTGATTATATGTAACACTCTTTTTGTGAGAGAACTTGTTTAATGAGTGTTAGGTGATTTATACGATGTATTATATTGAGAAATAAGGATAAGTTTTCCACTAGGTGAGTCATTTCTAGAGGCTTGGATGTTTTGGAGTATTGTTCTTGAGCTTTCAATTGAGTTTGTAACATGCTTAGTGTAGAAACATCCATTCTGTGTAGCCATTGTAGTATTATACTGAGTGTCTTGCTTGTATTAGAAGTGTGGAGTCACCTTAACTTATGATGCTTAGAGTAAAGAGTTGTTTGAGGACAAACGAGGCTTTAAATATGAGGCATTGATCTGAGCTGCATTTATGCACTTTTTTGTTGTTATCCTAGCTTATTTAGCTTTGTTTTGAGGGGGCCTTGTGTGCTTAATGTTTTAATAATGATATAAACAAGCATCTAAGTGTTCAAGAATGTGATTACAATTTTTAAAGGTGTTTTCAAACAAGTTGGGATTAAAATTGATCATTTAGAGTTCAACCGAGAAAAGTAGTGTTACTAGCCTAAGCTAGGTGTTTGTCTAGTCTATCATGATAGATTCTAATGTATGTAATTATTTCCTATGGTTTAATTGTGTAATTATGTTTGTAACAACTTGTTTATAATGTGTAAAGTATAATTGAATCAAGCTGATAGTCAAAACAATAAGTTAAAGAGCAACGTGGGCAAGCCTAGTCTTAGCTCGAGTTTCTAGTTGATCGTTCTTGATATTGTGATGTTTTGAGATCTAATACGTGGTATATGATGATGTAGGATGCTTTGTGAGTTGACCATGGTGATATATGGCTATTTAAAAGGCTTTAAATCAATTGAAAACATACCACAAAGGCTTGGGATGGAAGATAATTGCACAAGACAAAGCTGGACAGTAAATTGTAATTTCCAGTGAGCCATCACATTAGAGCTGCATTACGACCCCTATTTGACTTTATAAACCAGTGCATTATGACCTATGCTTGAATTTAGCAGACAACGTGACACGACACATGCTCAACTTGACCACTCAACGCGGCGTGACCCTATTCCACACACGGCCAAACTTCATCTACTATAAATAGGACTTGTTGTGTACATTGTAACAACTTTTGGACATATTTTGTTGTGGAGAGAGGATTCTCAACACTTTTTTTAGGGTTTATTTCACTCTACTTTAGCTTTGTAATGGATTATATCATGTATTCATTGAATTGGATTACGCTTATGTTGATTAGAGGCTAAACTTCCCCTTTCTAGGTTTAAGGCCAAGAACATGAGTGCTTTTGCTTTGAATTGAGTTTGTTTGGATTGCTTATAATATTTGGCTGTTTTTCATCCTTGTTCTTACTATTTTGAGGATTCGTGATCCTTGAAATACAAATATTGTCGACCTTGTGATCTCGAGAGGAGGAATAGGAAGATAGAACATGGGATGAATAGATTAAAGTTCTTATTCATTTATGAAATAAGGAATTTGAATTATCATCTAGGATATGGATATACATAGAAATCTTGCTTGGTTCACTTGTAGGATGATAACTTCATGCTTCTAATTGGATTATTGCATCCCCGCTCAATGATGTTGTTTTAATGTCCAAGTTAGGTAGACAATTAGAGGTCAAGAGACAATGATCATGCGATAAATCCTATGAATCAACTACTAAGATAAGCAATCTAATAAATTAAGTTCAATAGCGTGGTATGATTATTCATTGTGCCTTAATAGTCTAGCATGTATTAGTTGTCTAAAGTGTTTACTTTTTGGCATTATTTTACTTTACTTTTAGTTAATAAACTCTCAAACTCTTTTTGTTAGGAGTGCACTGATTAATATTGAAAGTTAAAGTTAAATTGAGTTGTTGTTAAAACAAGTCTCTAAGGGATAGATATTCAACTTTATGTAAGGCCACTATCTAACTTTGTGAGACCACGTACACTTTCATGTGTGCTTGGGTGCAACAGGAACCCCTTACTCCTATGATATCTCTGATTCATGTGGCTACACACATCGGGGCCTGTTCAGGGTGTTACATTGGACCCATATATCCTGTGGGTGGTTTTAGGGCGGTTAAACTACACATACCCAAGTTAATAGTTTTAAAGGCATGCTAAACCTGGTTTTCTTTCCCAGCATGGTTGTATATATATATATGTATGTATGTATGTATGTATGGTTATGAATGCATATGGTTAGTTTACTTGGTTTTAAAAGCTTGTATTATTTTATCCTTATCCTGAGTGCTTACTACTCTTCTATAATGATCGGATCTCAAGATCAGCTCGGTTGGATTTAAGTGGTGAGCTTACATATTCTGGAAGGCTCCATTTCATATCATGGATGTTTTTACATACTTTGGTTATTATATAGACATTGGTATTAGCTATGGTTGGGGGCATGTCCCAACCGTATATTGTTTTACTTTTGGTTAAAGGCTTTATGGGACTACTATAGGTTGGTATGGGCGGTATCGATAACAGTGTCAGCCTTAGTATTGGCATTATTATTGAGGCTAATATGGGTAGATTGTATTTGATTTATTATTGTTCTATTTTTTTGGATTATATATTTATATCTGGAATTTATTCGATATGAGATTTATGGATTGGTTTATGGTATGGTTATTGGTTGGGTTTTGGATGGTTGGACTCATTTAGGTTGGTCACGGTCATAGACCTATCCTAGATTCTTGATTTGCACAAACGTGCTAGCTTGTTATATGTTCAAAATTTGTTAGACTCAAGGTAAGCATTTGGACAATTAGGTTGGGTTTGGGGGTGGTCCCCGATCCTAGTCGGATTTGGGATGCCTATTATGACAAAGCCCTGGGATGGGTCATGTCAAGTTGGTATTAGAGCTTTAAGTTCATAGTCAATTGGGGAGCCCAAAAAGTCGTGTTCAGTAGTGTCTCTTTTAGGGGTATATAGCGCCACACACTCATAAGGGAGAGGCTATAAGGCATTTACAAACTACTTCTCTTTCTTAGTATTCCATTTTCAAGCTTGGAGTCTAAGGTCTTGGATTCTTTTTATTTCTGTTTGCTTGTCTTTAAGATCATGCCTCGATGATCTGAGGGTCATAAAAGCCCTTTTGTTCCAACTGGGGATGATGTTGGTGGGACACGCTCTTCTCAGAGGATCCATACTCGGTCTAAGGTCCAAGTCCTTGATATTTTTGGAGTCCCAGAAGTTCCTTCTAGTCCTCCTCAGGCAGACGTAATGAATATGGAGTTTCATTAGTTAATTCATGTGATAGCTCAGTTGGTAGCTTCTCAGGATAAGAATGGTGTATCTGGTATTCCATCTTCTGAGGCCATAAGGGTTGGCTAGTTCATGAGGTTGAATTCTCCAACTTTTATTAGTATTAAGGTGAAGGCGGATCCTCAGGAATTTTTGGATGAGATGGAACATATCTTCAGGGTGATGTAGGCCACGAATGTGGAAGGGGTGAATTTTTCTACCTATCAGCTAAAGGATGTTGTGTACCTATGGTATGAGGAATGGGATCAGGCAATGGGTGGGGTTAATGAGTCATCTCTATGGGATATTTTCTCCAATGCTTTCTAGGCCGCTTCTTTCCTCAAGAATTGAGGGAAGCAATGGCAGAGGAATTTTTTAATCTAAAATAAGGGAAGATGTCGGTCAAGGACTATTCCTTGAAGTTTCACCATTTGTCTAGGTATGCTCTGAAATTGGTGTTTGATACGAGGGCCAAGATGAGAAAGTTTGCTTCAGGATTTCCTTGGGATTTGATCCTTTAAAGAAAGACTTCCTTATTGATCAAGGACAAAGATATCTCTAGGTTGGTTGATCATATGCAATAGGTGGAGGATGAAAAAAGGAAACAAGTTGAGATAGGAAAGAGGTTGGGTAAGAAGTTCAATTTCTTTAAGCAGGGTGGTCAAGATAAAATTGGTGGGGATGGAGGAAAGTGGCCAAAGAAGAACTGGGGGATTTCTGGTTCTTTCTCCATAGCTAGCGCTCCCTACATAAAGCAGTCGAGTGACAGGTATCAGTAGCGTAGCGACAACTTCAAGGTACAGAGTGCCTAATCTCAGGCTAGTGGAGCCCATTCAGCTTCATATTGTCCTTCTTATAGGTTTTGTCATCTGTTACATCACGGTTTTTGTGATGAGGGAAGGGACAGGTATTTCAAATGTGGTCAACCAGTCCATATGCTCATAAATTGTTCGGTTAGTATGGTCGCTTTAGGAGTGAATAAGGTTCTAGTTACCTCTTTAATTTCTCCTGCACCAAAGAGTGCTACTTCTACATCTATTTCTTTTTCTAGTACCAGTACAGGCCAGAATTGGTTATATTCTCTCACTACATGTCAGGAGTTTGAGGTGTCTCCAGATGTTGTTACGGGTATGTTGAAACTTTTTTTTTAGGATATTTATTGTTTACTTGATTTGGGTTCCTATCTCTCTTATCTTACCCCATTTGAGGCTTTGTATTTTGGTTTAGATCCTAAGGATATTTCATATCCTTTTTCTATTTCTACCCCGGTAGTTGACTCTGTGTTTGCTAAAAGAGTTTATAGGGGGTGTGGTATATGTTGGTCGTAAGACTTTGGTGGATTTGTATTAATTAAATATGGTGGAGTTTGATGTTATTCTTGGGATGGATTGGTTACACTCATGCTGCACGTCTCTAGATTATCAGACCCATAAGGTTCTCTTTAGGTTCCTCGGTGAACCAGTTATTGAATAGGAGGGTGGTTCCCTATTTTTTAAGAAAAGGTTTATATCATATCTTAGATCTTGGAGATTAATTTCCAAAGGGTTTATCTATCATCTAGTCTGGATTAAGGATTCTAACTCAGAAGGTCCTTCTTTGTATTCGGTTCCGGTGTGAATGAGTTTCCTAAGGTCTTTTCGGATGATCTTCTTTGTGTTTCTCCTAATAAAGAGATGAATTTTGGGATTGATTTCCTCCGAACACTCGTCCAATATCTATTCCTCCTTATAGTATGGCTCCAACTGAGTTGAGGGAACTTAAGGAGTAACCTAAGGATCTTTTGGATAAGGGTTTAATCCGTCCTAGTGTATCCCTATAGGGTGAACCGGTGTTATTCATGCATAAGAAGGATGGATCCCTTCGGATGTGCATTGACTATAGGTAGTTGAATAAGGTGACAATTAAGATCAAGTATCCTCTTCCAAGGATAGATGACTTGTTTAATCCGTTGCAAAGTGCAAAAATCTTTTCTAAGATAAATCATTGTTCTGGATATTATTATGTTAAGATTAGGGAGGTGGATATCTCTAAAACAACATTTCAAACTCAGTATGGGTACTTTGAGTTCTTGGTGATGTCATTTGGTTTGACCAATGCCCCGACGGAATTCCTGGATTTGATAAACAGGGTATTCCATCAGTGTCTGGATCTTTTATTGATTGTGTTCATTATTGACATTTTGGTGTACTCTAAGAGTGAGGAGGATCATGCCAATCACCTCCAAGTTGTGTTCCAGACCTCGAAAAATAGCATTTGTATGGCAAATTCTCTAAATGTGAATTCTTATTAAATGTTGTGACGTTTCTGGGTCATAATATTTCTAGTGAGGGGGTCATGGTGGATCCATAAAAGGTTGCGGTGATTAAGAAGTGGCCTAGAATAATGGTTCCAACCGACATTCAGAGCTTCTTGGATTTGGATGGGTATTATAGAAGGTTTGTGGAAAGCTATTTTATGATAGCTGCTCCATTTACTAAGTTGACTCAGAAGAAGGTAAAGTTCTCTTGTTCGGGTACTTGTAAGGGAAGTTTTGAGAAGCTAAAGGACAAGCTAACTTCGTGACACGACCCGTCCAGGGGCCATGTTGTAATGGGCATCCCAAGTCCAACCAAGATCGGAGATCACCCCTGATACCCAACCCAACCATTATCATATACCCTGAGTTGGATGGATTCTGAACATATAACAAGATAGCGTGTAATTGCACAAATCTAGAATCTGGGATAGGTCATTAACTGTGACTACCCAAATGAGTCCACCAGTCCCAAACCCAACTAATAATCATAACCAAACCAAAACCATAAGCCAAAACCAAACCATAACCAAACCAAGTTCCATGACATAGAATAAAACGATATAACAATGAGAAATTTAGTCCAACGGTATCATCCCCAATACTAATGGCAATACTAAGGCTAACACCAATACCGATCCCGCCTATACCTAAACATAGTAGCTCCACAAAAGCCTTTAATAAAAATAAAACCAATATTTGGTTGGTACATGCCCCTAAACATAGCCAAACCAATATCCATAAAATATCTAAAGTATGTAAAAGCATCAATGAACATTAAATGAAGCCTTCCAGAATATGGAATCGCACTACTTCAATCCAATCGAGTTGATCCCAAAATTTGATCACTAAGCATGAGGAGTAGAATGGTTGGTTCCTGCATCGCGTAGGGATACAGCCGCTAGAGAAAGGGTTAGCAGGTGAACGCTAGCAAGTACTCAGGATAAGGATAAGATAATGCCATCTAGTAAAACTAAGTAAGCCAACCACATACATGCAAACCATACATATAATATATACATATAAATAACCATGTCGGGAAAGAGAACCGAGTTTAACATGTATTTAAGACTATCTACCTGGGTATGTGTAGCTTAACCATCGTAAAACCACCCTAGGGCTATCTAGGTCAAGTGTAACCCCTAAACGGGCCCCGATGCGTGTAGCTGCATGAACCAGAGATACCATAAGAGTAAGGGATTTCAAAGTACCTTTTTTTGTCCATGATACATATGTACAGGGTACTTAGAGGATTCCCATATACCTCATAGTATCATATATGGTCACTATGACCAACCCCTTATGTCGGCAAACATAAGTTTCCAGTGTCCATCCATTGGACTCACACCTTCATGGTTAGCTATCACACCCCCGCCATTATTGCCTAATTAAAACCATTTCTAACCAACCAAACCATTATTTTATTATTATTAACCAATGTTATAAGAAGTGGTATCGTCATACCAACTATAGCTTGCAAGCAATGTCCTTAGCCAGCTATTTTATGTAAAAGGATTCCCATGTACCCATAGATTACATTATAAAGTTAACTTGGAGGATTCCTATGTACCCCACAAGTATTCCATTATAAAGTTTTCTTGGTGGAATCCCATGTACCCCACAAGGAACTTTTATTCACCAAAACCATGAGCACCAAACCCTACCATTTATCCATTCCAAGATATTAAAATAATTTATACCATTTAGGGTTCCATTACTAAACCATACCATGCAATATTTCCATTAAAAGTCTAATAATATAGTAAAAGCATTATCATAGGCATTTTATCAAATATGTTGGGGGCATAGTGTTTACAAAACCAAATCCAATTACCAATTAACCATTCTCATGGAACCAATTATCCAAACCACTATTTAAATCATGTAAAAATATAATTAAAATAAGGAAAAAACATAACCAAGCGCTTAATACCAAAACCCCAATATATATTTGAAAACCCCAAAAACATACAATAATCATGCCATGAAAACATTGTATAAATCATGCCTTTAGTTGGAACTAACAATATGGGAAAAGTATCTTACCTTAAATTGAGAAGATGATGGAGAGAAATTACCCAATCAAGCCCCAAATTGATCACCTTAGTTAAAACCTAGCCTTTCTTTAACCAAAAGCCTTAGAGAGAATTTTAGAGTGTTTAAGATTTTTTTTAAGTGTTTAATTATAGAATAATAGGGTAAATAACTTCCCAAGCGGTTTAGAAGTCGTACGGCCTTAATAGGTTAAGTGGAGAAATGTCCAGATTTCCCCCACTTAAACTGCATAAGAATCCCATCCTAAGCACACAACTAGTACCCTTGACTCGTACCCCTGGCATAGTAAAATCACAAGAGGTTTTAACACTGTCAATAATATGAGTCCATGGTACAACTCGTACCCTGGCTTATATCTCATAGTAAGCCACTCATACTCAAATCCAAGTTATTTATCTAAGTCTCAGATCAAGTGAAGTAAAAACTAGAGCCAAGCAACCCGTATCCCACCATACAACTTGTACCAACCTAATTCATACCAATTCAAAAAACCAATCGAACCCACCAACCAATGTTGGTCAGCATATGACCAAGGCATACCACTCGTACCCCAGTATACTACGGGTACCCACCAGTCATATTTTATCCAAAACCTAAAAATTTGAAAAACTTTTTAAGGGTTCAAAACCCAGGGTGTTTTATTTTGGCTTCAGTTTTGACGTTACCAAAAGGAAATGAGGGGTTTGTGTCTTATTGTAGTGCATCTCAGGTGGGACTTCGTTGAGTTTTGATGTAGAATGGTAAGGTAATTTCCTATGCTTCTAGGAAGTGGAAGGTGCAAGAGAATAATTATACCACTCATGATTTGGAGCTTTTGGTAGTGGTATTTGCATTGAAAATTTAGCGACACTACTTGTATGGAGTGCACGTGGACATCTTTTCTAATCATAAATTCTATAGAATGTGTTCACTCAAAAATAGCTTAACCCCAGGTAGAGGAGATGTCTTAAGCTTCTTATGGACTATGTATAAGTCTTCACTACTATCCAGGTATGGCTAATGTTGTTGTTCCTGCTCTTAGTAGGTTATCCATGAGGATTTTAGCTAATGTGGATAAGAAAAAATGGGAATTGATGAAGAATATTCACCACTTGGCTAATCTTTGAGTTCATCTTTGGGACTCCAAGAATAGTGGTGTGTTGGTACAGGAAGTGGTTCGGTCATCTCTTGGTACAGATATCAAGGAGAAGCAAATGCTAGATCTTGTAATGATAAAAATCAAGGGTGATGTAGTTGGGCAAAAGTTAATGGTATTTCAGATCAGTGGTGATGGTACCTTGCGGTAAAAAGGGAGGTCATGTGTTCCTGACGTCGATGGTTAGAGTGAAAGGATATTGGCTGAGGCACATGAATTATGCTATGTTGTGCATCCCGGTTCAAAAAAAATGTATCATTATCTCAAGGAGATGTATTGGTGTAATAGTATAAAAAGAGATATGGCTGATTTTGTAGCCAAGTATTTGGTGTGCCAATAGGTGAAGGTTGATCACATGAGGCCTAGGGGTTTGGATCAGGAGATTGAATTGCCGAAAAAGAAATGGTAGGTGATTAATATGGATTTCATTACCAATATTCCTCAGTCTTGGAATTAATTTGATTTGATTTGGCTCATTGTGGCTAGGGTGAAGAAGTCAGCTCACTTCTTGCCAGTAAGGACTACCTTTTTGGTTGATGATTACGCGAGTTTGTATCTTTATGAGATTGTAAAGCTTCATGGAGTACCTATTTCGATCATCTCTGATTATAGTAATCTATTTTCATCTCACTTCTGGTGGTATTTTCAGAAAGGTTTGGGGACTAAAGTTAGTTTGAGTACTGCTTTTCTCCCACAGACAGAAGGGCAAGCAGATAGAACTATTCAGACATTGGAGGATATTCTTCACGCATGTGTGATTGACTATGGTTGTAATTAGGTTGAGTATCTATCTCTAGTTGAGTTTACTTACAATAATAGTTACCATTCTAGTATTAAGATGGCTATGTTTGAGGCATTATATGGTAGGAAGTGTAGATCTCTTACCGGTGGATGGAGTTTTTTGAGGCAGATGCGTTTGGCCCAAATTTGGTTTATCAAGCTATGGAAAAGGTAAAGGTAATTTGGAATAGGCTTAAGTCTACCCAAATTTGCAAAAAGTCTTATGTAGATGAAATGCTTAGAGACTTGGAGTTTGAGGTTGGGGATAATGTATTCCTAAAGGTGTATCCTATGAAGGGAGTGATGCAATTTGGGAAAAAAGGAAAGCTCAGTCCCCGGTATATTGGTTCTTATGTGGTTTTGCAAAGGGTTTGTAAAGTGGTGTATGATTTGGATTTTTTTCCAAGCTTAAGCTTTATTCATCCAGTATTTCATGTCCCAATGTTGAGAGAGTGTGTAGGTGATCCTTCATCGATCGTTCTATCAGAATAATTGGGTATCTCAGATTCTCTGTCTTATGAAGAGATCTCAGTTGAGATCTTAGATCAATAGGTTCGTTGGTTATAGAGAAAGGACTTAGGTTTTGCTAAGGTTCTATGGTGGAACCACAAGGTGAAGGAGGCTACATGGGAAGCAGAATAAGACATAAAGTCCAAGTATCAGCATTTGTTGTTTATTATCAACTTAGCATCACTATAAGCTCCAAAGACTCTATTTGAATCATTGGAATGACTTTTTACATCAAATTTTAAGTTAGTAGTCTTCACTTTCACTTTCTTGACTTCCTCATTTGTTATTGATGATTCCTTAATGGCCTTAGGTGTTAAGACATGATTTTGTTACATCGAACCTACAACAACAAACTTTTTCAACTTTCTATTTATTACGATTGAACCAAGGAGCTCCTAAATATACCAAACAAGTAGACAAAGGATAGACATCACACCAAATACCCCCTTGATAGCTTCCAAGGTAAACAATGATCTTCACCTCTTTGTCAACCAAACTTCCATCAAATTTATATGGTGAGCTTTTAGTATGACAAGGTATATCCAACCAATCAACCAAAGAAGGATCAATGAAGTTGGTATAACACAATTTGTTTACACCTAAGGTGCAATCAAATGTGCAACCACTCTCATATCCCTCCACAATGACTTCAAATTTAGTCAAACCTTCATTAATCTGATGCTCTTTTTTTCTTCTAGAAGCACCACTATAATCATGAAAAACTTCACAACAACTCTTACTAGAAGTAAAATTATAAGATGACGTTCTCCTTTCTCCATTGACATCCAAACCTCCATTGTAACTCCTTGAACCTATATAAGACATAATTAGGACAATAAAAGTGGTTAGTATATAATGGACCTTACAAATCACTCCCTCACGTATATAACTCAAGTGATGGTACTCAATTTTCTTTCTGCTTATGTATACACTCAAAGGTCGTAGGCTTTTATGACCATACTCAAATGATCTCACCACTCAAGCCTTTTACTACTCAAGGGTATTCCTTAGTCTCTTCACTGTTCTACAATCTCAAATAATCTCAAAGTAAGCTTTCAAGTATCAATTCGAAGTAGAGTTTATGTCAATAATAAAGAAGGACAAAACACACTAACGGACAAGGAATGAATTAAACACACAATAACACTAAAAGGAGAAAAACACGAAATAAATTGACACGAAATGAAATATGAACACAAAAATAACTAGATAACATGAGTAGAACTAATACTCAATGTAATCTAGCTAAAGAAATTGACATACAATATGATTTACCCATAAACCAACCAACTCAAATTTTGAAGTTTGGGAAAAATATGACCCAACTCAATAGAGTTTACCCGATCAATATGAGATACTTTTAAGCATCACCCAATAGTTTTTGAAGTAAGAAATAACCTCAAACTTCAAAATTTCCCTAAAATTCGCACAAGGAAAAATGCCTAATTTTTTAACCCAAAATTGACCCCAAATTCGTTCTTAGATCCCAAAATTGGAAACTAATATAGTTTACCCATGATCAAAATAACTTATATCCACAAGATGGGGGTAAAATTTGCACAAGAAAGCTCAAAAACTCAAATTTTTGCACTTTAGAAAGTGCTGAAATTTCTGCTGCGAAAATGAGAGAAAATAGGGCAAAATCAACTCCAAATCAACTTCAAATGCTCTCAAATTTGATATTCAAGCACTTTGAACTATTTCCAACAACACCCACTTGAAAATTTCTCCAATTTTCAGTTTGATTTTTTTTTTTAATTTTTATGATTTTCTATTTTTTTTTTTGAATTTTCAAACGATATAAGCCAAGGATTAAGAATTGTAGGAACAATTCTTTAGCCTTACTCTGATACCAATTGATGTAAAATGGGATACAAGTTATATAGATTCAAAATATAATCAAGAAATTAAGAATAGATAAGTAAGAAAGAAAGAATAATCCCACAATTGAAATAAACTAGAGATGAACAAATGTTGATTTGTGATTCTAATTTGAACAAACAATTACAAGATTAATTCAAGAGAGAAAAGAATTGAACTCATACATGAATAATCTTACCAAAAGGCATTCAAAAGAGATCCAATGTAGAGACAAAGGATAAACCCACAAACGCATCAAAGAGTGTTCAGTCTAAAAATGTAGTCTCCCCTAAAATATGCTCATCATATTCTATTTATACTTCTAGGGTAAGCTAATATATGAAAAGACATAAATGCCCTTGATTAAATGTGCATCATATTATGACTAAAAAGAACCCTAAAATATTATGTTAATCTTCTATTGTGTTGATTCTTGGCTTTCCATACTCTCTTGAAATACTCCACGTTTTTAATATCAAGTTGAAATCCATCTATGCAATTAGCACTTTCTGAACTTGCATCACATTACCATGAACATAACAGTCCCAACACAGATTTCTAAATTTTAAGTCAAAAATAATAAATGTCGGACTCAAATAAAACTAATAGGTAATAAGTAGTACAATCGAATGCCAAACTCAAACCAGAATTCAAAAATGATAGCCAGTATAATCAGGTGCCAGACTAGAACTGGAAATAACAAATGATAAACAGTATAATAAAATAACGGGTTCAAACTAGAACTATCACTAATAAATAGTAACCCATATATTGGGCAAGAATCAAAAGTAATAACAACCTAAATGTCTGACTCATTCCAGGTCTATCTAATATTTTTTCCATTTTAGAAGTTGTATCACCCCGAAAATGGTCCCGAGACATCACACAGAGCTTAGGACCACAAGTGATCCCAAGCTAACTCTTTTACTGGCATAAATCATAAGGAAATGAATAAAATACATAAATCTGAATGTAATAAGTAGAAGATGACTCTTTTTTGAATCTGATCAATACAAAACTAAATTAAAATAATTTCAACTCTACTTTTACAAACAAAATTGGAATCAAATACCTTAACTCTACTGACTGTCTATGAAGTTTCTACTACTATTGACTATAAGTAGCAAGGACATGACCCCATCTATCCCAAATCAATACAACTGAATAAAGAAAAATAAGATACTACTTAAACAATATGACTGACTTGAGCCCTTGAATCAAGAGAACTCATCACCTGCTGACTGGAAGCTGCAATCTGTCTGAATATGGTGTGAGTGCTACAACTGAACTGATACCTACATTATGAGACAATGTAGCACATAGACATATATGTTGATTAGTACTTTGAAGATGTACTGAGTATATGGGGATGAAATGCATAAGTAAAAACATTATCTCATCATCATAATTTGTAAAATAATGCATGCTAAATGTAAATGACTCACATATGCTGGAATATCTGAAATACTAAAATATGTGGCAGTAAGAAGTAAAACATACTCTCTGAATCTTATGAACCATAACATTTAGTTCTAGAAACTGTACTTGTATTCTCCATTTAAATCAGACTATCTGAGTGTAGAAAGGGCTCACTCTTCATTTGTAAGCTGAAAGCTGAAAACTATAGCCAATATCTTTCGGTAAAGCATAATCTGAGCAAAACTTATGAGCCTTAACACTTAGCTTTCTAAAAGTTTTTTGTTACTCTTTCTGTTCTAGAATCTGTAGTCTGTAAGCTTTAAAACTTAAGGGAAAACACTTTATCAGAAGGGAGATACTTTAAAACTATTAGGAAAATCTTTACTATTAAGTTGTAGGAAATTCTTTCAAAACTTTAGGACATAGAAACTATGGGAGCTTTAGAAATTTTAGAACTTTTGGACTTAGGGACTTTGGTACTCAAGGAGTTTATTCTAACCGACATAAACCCTGTGAGCTGACATGGTGTCCAACGTCTTGCCCATATTGGGGAGAACTATTCTACCCTTGCCATTGCAATAGAACCTTAACTTTAGTGATCACTATCTTATCCCACTATGGGCAAATCAGAAACATACGGTGGTACGTAGTTCTGGGGTATGAGACATTGGAATCATACCCAACTCGATGCTAAATATTACTCCCATACTTATTGCTCAGAACTTTTAGGAAATCCACCTTAAAACAGCACAAGGATTTATAATAAAAACCAATTATGCTTTTCTTTGCTTTAAATCATAAACTATATGAATCATGTGGGTTCCTATCTTAGCTTGGATCAAAAGATCAATATTTGCTTTTGAAAGCACTAATCAAAACTTATCAATAGGACTTGAGATCATAATCTCATTATAAAATCATCAATGGTATTACGACTCAAAGTATAAAGCTTTAATACATCAATAATTACATCAACAATAAGATTTAAACTTCATGCTCAATAATAATCTTTAAAACTTTCAACAATCTCAGTCAAGATAATGGTATATAACTCATACTATGAATGTTATAATTTCAAATATGAATATATATAAAATTTCTTGCAATTTGAGCCTTAAATGTCATAAAAATTTCATAAACTAAAATAATGAGGATTTGGATATCAACCCTAAATTCAATTTCATGAGAAATCATAGAATATTCAGTAAATTAGAAATCAAAATTTAAGTTTTGGGTACAAGGATGAAAGGTTTACCCTTGCTCAAAACCCCACATACCTTGGATGATGAACTAGATTAACAAGCTTACTTTTGAGATCCTATTTGTGCTTTTAAATAATGATTCTTGGTGTTCATGAATTGGGAACTTTGAATCTTGAACTGATTTGGGAAAAGAATGGTGGAATCTTGGGGATTCTTGAAGTTGAATATTGAAGCTTAGGGTTTTGGTTGAGAGAAATTTTGATGAACATAAGCATAGAATGCTTGTAATTTTTGGACGGATTTGGGGGCTTAGGAATTATCCAAAGTACCCTTTTTAACTTCTTAACAAAACTGGAAAAATGATTAAAAATCCCTATTTACTAGGCCACCATGATGTGCCATTATCGCGGTGGCTCACTAGAAAAAGAACGACGAGAACTGGGTGCTCACCACGATGCGCCATAATCACGGTGCCCCTTGGATTGCCATTTTAGCCCTTGGCGCGATGAGCTAGCATCGCGGAATCTCACTGGAATGGGACGATTGGGAAAATGGGCTTCTCCGCGACGCAGGGCTATCGGAAGGGCCACTGGAATTTGACAATTACGAATTTTGCCTTCCCCGCGATGCGCCAAGTGCCCAGGTGGCACACTATCAACTTAAAAATGCTCTAACTTCTCAACCGAGTGTCGGATTTAGGTGAATTTGGTGATGGAAAGCTTATTCAATTTTCCACACAATAAAAAGTCAAAATCTTAAAGATTCCATATGGAATAAATATTATTCATTTTGGGAGATATTCCTTAACGTTCTAGGAATAAATTTAAGCTAGGAAAAATATGGGATATTACAATATCTCCCCCTTAGGAACATTCATCCTTGAATGTGGCTAATTATGCTGAAATCACTGAGGAATATGAGGATATAAGCCATCATGCACAACTGAAATAAATTGTATGACTGAATCCCAACGAGTGGGCTACTGAACTGATCTATTAGTGCATGAACTTTCATAAGAATAGCTATATGGCTGAGATCGAAATGAGAGCGTTAACTTATGAATAACCATTACTTTAATCTAGATCTAATTTCATGAGAAGGAGAAGGAGAAGTTTATGACATAAAAACTCCATGAAAACTGAGGACATTACAGCATCCCCCCATGGGATCGTTCGTCCCCGAATGATATTGATTTGCTTCAAATAACTGAATCATGACTTAATATCTAAATTTGAAACTGATGCATGATGCATGAACTGAGTTGTATCCATAAAGTACATAAAGTGAACAAATTTCCTCTTGAGATGGCCCTACTCGCGAGACTTTGGGTAGTTGGACTAAAAGGAAAGTTGGAAATCTATAGGAGTTTATCTTCTTGATTGCTAAACTGGATTTTAGCTATATGGACTGAATCATACTTAAATGGAGTATTTCTTCAACACTCTTATAGGAAGTTCTAACAATATTAGGGAGCGAAGAACTCTGGGCAAGATCTGAACAAGACCTCTGAATAAGGAATTACAACATTGCTCCAAATCCATAACATGGTACATACGCCTATAAATTATAAGATAGGATAGAATTACTAGGCCTTAAGCAACGTAACTCCTTACTTTCAAGCTTAGCAACACTTCTCAAACACTTCCTCAACTATACTATTCCCCTCAAATATCATACTCGTTTGATTCAACTTATAATTTTTCACATGGCATTGATAAATCCGTCTACTAAATTCTAACTAAACTAAATTTTCTCATCGGGGTCAAGCCTAACTCGTAATCACAAGGTACTGCACCTAACACCATAAGACTAGTCTAAACCATGGATTCAATACCCCAAGCATTATTGTAACTACTCCACTCTAAGATAATTCTTCTTATCACTTCTATAACAAATTCAACCTCTTACTAGAAAATTCGTTACTGCACTACTCGCCTATCCTCTTATACACCAACATAACATCCAAGCCTGTCTTCCTAACCACATATGCATTTCTAAACAAATACCCATAAGAGCATCTTTCTCATATTCTCTAATACCTCTATCAATAACAACTTCCATACACTATTTAATTCTTAGGAAGACACTCATAAAATATTCTCAACTAACCAAGTCATACACAAGAAAATAAACTTCTCCTCAAAAATTCTTTTAAGCTTATAGACTTACACAAAACCTGCTTACAACAATCTTCCCAAATATAACACATTTACTATCCCTTATCCACACAATTGCTTATCATCACTATCTTGACCTGGGGTAGGTCACTAAAAAGTTAGAATACCAAGGCCCAAAATATAAAGGTATACCCAGCATAACTTGACACCTTACTGAGGCCTGAAGGATTATATCTTAACGTGTAACACCCAATGCTAATACCTCCGTCATAGATACTACTCTATTTTTCTATAGATCAATAGTCTTCATATAACATCTTGAGCACTTACTAACTTAGGATCTTCATGGGTATTACTATATCCTGAGTTCACACCATCTAGAGCTTTCAACTCTTATTTCTATTTGCTCATCTTCAAGGATTCAAGCTTAGATCCTAACATTTAACACGATTATAATCAATATTTAATAAACCAAACTACTCTTGTCATAGCTTACTAATATCACAAGCTTACTAATATCACATCTCTAAACTTGTATTTCTAAACCATGAGAATCAAGATTATACCAAAAAGGCTCAACATCATCTACCCATAACTCAACTCCTTAACTTAGCTATTAAGAACATCATATACTATATAACTATTCTCTTTTCTCTTATCAACTCAAGGGTACTACCAACTGCAACGCAACATGTAATAACTTTGGAGAATAATCCAACCCCATATCACCTTAGGCATACTTCTTTATCATACATACAACATCATGCTAAATTTTAAATCAACAAACTTAAATTCTTATATGCACTATTCAAGCCTATTGGATCACCTCCATATAGCTAGGATCACTAACCAAGCAACCATTATTTCCACCTTAATAGTCATTCACTATTCCAATTTAGTGTCTAGTGCTAGGCATGATTAACAACCCAACCTCACATACTATTCTCACTTGGAAGCTATAAGTAAAATATCAACAAACATTAGTCCCCTAGAACTTCATAACAACAATAATCGATCATAACCTTCCGGTCTTACTTATTGTAATCCATTACCACATACTACTTGTACCCATTACTATTGTTCACCCCTCTATACACTTAAATTAACAATACTCAACCACCAAATACTTCTATTTATATCCTATACCTTCCTAACACAACAAATATCATCAATAACTCCTTCCGTAATTCAAGCACACAACAATTCACCTTAACTAATAAATCCTTCTTCACCCTCCACTAAACTAAAACTCAAGGACACATCACCTTAACATATCTCGATAATATGCATAAGTTCACCTCTATACTTTTAATCAATCTCCATTCTCACTTTTCTTATCACTACTCTTTTATACCCATACTTCCAAATATAATAAGGTTCTACTATCCATAAATCATAACACTGAAGTTCATAATATCCCTCAAATTCAAACTCAATTCAACAATCTAGGTTCATATTATCTCCTCTTACGAGCACTGTTTGTACTAAAAGAGTCAATAGGCAATCTGGATACATATCTAATTCTATCTCAACTGAACAACTCATAAGGATGAGAACATAAACTTTCAACTTAAGGAACTTAACACACTAGGGAGTTCCTCTTAAGCCCCTTGTGTGACTTCTAAAACATATGCTAGCAAATCTGAGAGAATTACTTGGGGAGAAAATGGAACTTGCTATTTATGTTATCTCAAGAATAAGTCATAGATGAGGAATTTTGGGGTAACATATGAATAGATAGGAGTTTCTGAGAGAACAACTTTACTGAACGATCTAGAGTAGAAAAGAAAGAAAACTGTTCTTAAATGCCTTCTAGCCTCTCAAAGAAAAGTACAGACGTCTCCGTACTGTTCCGCAAGACTCTACTAGACACCGGTTCACATACATCCTAGGACACTTGAACCTTATGCTTTGATACCAAGTTTGTAACGCCTCAAAAATGGTCCCGAGATGTCACACGGTGCTTAGGACCACAAGTATTCCCAAGCTAACTCTTCTATTGGCATAACTCATAAGCAACTGAATAAAATACATAAATTTGAATGTAATATGCGAAAGATAACTCTTTTCTAAATTTGATCAATACAAAACTAAATTAAAATAATTTAAAATTTGCTTTTATAAACAAAACTGGAATCAAATACCTTAAATCTACTGATTGTCTATGAAGCCTCTACTAGTATTAACGATAAGTAGCCATGCTATGACCCCCAACTATCCCAAATCAATACAACTGAATAAGGAAAAATAAGATACTACTCAAATAATATAACTGACTCGAGCCCTTAAATCAAGAAAACTCGCCACCTGTTGATTGGAAGCTGCAATCTATCTGAAGTTGGTATGCGTGCTACAACTAAACTGATACCTACATTATGAGACAATGTAGCACATAGACATATTTGTGGATCAGTACTTTGAGGATGTACTGAGTATATGGGGGTGAATGCATAATTAAAACATCATCTCATCATCATAATTTGTAAAATAATGCATGCTAAATGTAAATGACTCACATAAGTTAGAATATCTGAAATACTAAAATATGAGGCAACAAGAAGCAAAACATACTTTATGAATCATTTGAACCATAACATTTAGTTCTAGAAACTGTACTTGTATTCTCCCTTTAAATTATACTGTCTAAGTGTAGAAAGGACTCACTCTTCATCTGTAAGCTGAAAGCTGAAAGCTGAAAACTGTAGCTAATATCTTTCTGTAAAGCATAATCTGAGTAAAACTTGTAAGCCCTAACACTTAGTTTTCTAAAAGCTTTTCTGTTACTCTTTCTGTTCTAGAATCTGCAGTCTGTAAACTTTAAAACTTTAGGGAAAAAACTTTATCAGAAGGGAGATACTTTAAAACTATTTTGAAAATCTTTACTATTAAGTTATAGGGAATCTCTATCAAAACTTTAGGACATAGAAACTTTGGAAGCTTTAGAAATTTTGGAACTTTGGGACTTAGGGAGTTTATTCTAACCGACATAAACCATGTGAGCTAACATGGATTCCAATGTCTTGCCCTCTTTAGGAAGAGTTGCTCTACCCTTGCCATCGGAATAGAACCTTAACTTTAGTGATCACTATCTTAGCCCACTATGGGAAAATCAGAAACCTATGATGGAACGTAATTCTGGGGCATGAGACATTAGAATCATACCCAACTCGGTGCTAAATACTACTCACATACTTATTGCCAAAACTTTTAGGAAATCCACCTTAAAATAGCACAAGGATTTAAAATGAAAACCATTTATACTTTGCTTTGCTTTAAATCATAAACTATATGAATCATGTGGATTCCTATCTTAGCTTGGATCAAAAGATCAATATTTGCTTTTGAAAGCACTAATCAAAACTTATCAATAGGACTTGAGATTATAATGTCCTTATAAAATCATCAATGGTACTTAGGACTCAAAGTATAAAGCTTTAATGTACCAATAATTACATCAATAATCAAATTTAAACTTCATGCTCAATAATTATCTTTAAAACTTTCAACAATCTCAGTTAAGATAATGGTATATAACTCATAATATGAATCTTATAATTTCAAATATGAATATATATAAATTTCTTTCAATTGGAGCCTTAAATGTAATAACAATTTCATAAACTAAAATAATAAGAATTTGGGTATCAACCCTAACTTCAATTTCATGGGAAATCATAGAATATTCAGTAAATTTGAAATCAAAATTAAGTTTTGGGCCCAAGGATGAAAGGTTTACCCTTGTTCAAAACCCCACACACCTTGGATGATAAACTAGATAAACAAGCTTGCTTTTGAGATCCTATTTGTGCTCTTGAATGATGATTCTTGGTGTTCATGAATTGAGAACTTTAAATCTAGAACTGATTTAGAAAAAGAATGGTAGAATCTTGGGGATTCTTGATGTTGAATGTTGAAGCTTAGGGTTTTGGTTGAGAGAAATTTTGATGAACATAAGCATAGAATGCTTGTAATAGGGTTAAATCTTGTGTTTGGGTGAATTTGGGGGCATGGGAATTGTCCAAAGTACCTTTTTTAACTTCTAAACAAAACTAGAAAAAAAACCAAAAATTCTAATTTACTGGGCCACCGAGACGTGCCACTATCATGGTGACTCACTAGAAAAAGGACGAATGGGAACTGGGTGCTCACCGTGATGCACCACAATTGTGGTGCCCCTTGGATTGCCATTTTGTCCCTTGGCACAACGTGTCAACATCGCGGAGTCTCACTGGAATGGGATAATTGGGAAAATGGGCTTCTCCGCAATGCGGGGCTACTGCGGAGGGCTACTAGAATTTGACTATTACGGATTTTGTCTTCTTCGTGACGCGCCAAGTGCCCAGGTGGCACACTGTCAACTTAAAAATCCTCTAACTTCTTAACCGAGTATCAAATTTAGGCAAATTTGGTATCGATGAAAAGCTTATTCAATTTTTCACACAATAAAAAGTTAAAATTGTGAATATTCCACATAGAATAAATACTATTTACTATGGGAGATATCCCTTAACATTCTAGGAACGAATTTAATCTAGAAAAAATATGGGATATTACAGAAGTCTAATTTTCTTTAAGGGGGGGCAAGGTTCTGAGTATTAAGTCAAAGGTCACAAATCAAGGTCAAAAAGGCTAAACATTAGAAACACCAAGTCAACAGCCATAATATAATGATAAAACTATTATAGTCCTAATAACTAGCCCACCTAGGTGCTTTAATGCTATTTTCTAAAGGAAAAGGCACAATACTAAGGTACTTCACCTTAAAAAAGGTGATAAGCTAACTATAAGTCCCCAAAACTCAACCTAAGGCAAGCATCTACGTAAGCCAAGACTAAGGATTCTAAGTTCAATTCCAAGGGCCCCGAGTAAGATAAACCAAGTTATAAAGGATAAATAACTACCAATCTACGAAAAATTCAAGGCTAGAATCTATCTTATTGTCCCCTAATCATCTAAAATAATTAGGAATTTTCTAAGTAACTATCCGAGCTATAAATACCCACTAACAAATAGTATAATACCATACCAATACTATAACAAAGAAAGTCTAAACAAAGGTAAGCCTAGCTTACCTGGAGGCTGAACAGTAGCCTCAAATCGACCACGAGCTACTTTTCCCCTCTACTTGACCTCATAAACCATTGTGCCAATAATATCAAAGGGTTATAAAAATCCTTGTAGGTCTGAGCTTAACTACCAATCTATGGAAGTTCAAGGTTGGAATCTATCCTATTGTCCTCTAATCATCTAAAATAATTAGGAATTGTCTAAGTAACTATCATAACTTGATTTTTAATTAGTAGATTAGCCTACTACATATTATCAAGTTCTTTGAGTCTAATTTTTTTTGTGTTTTTCTTTGTGTGCTTTTCTTATTTTATTTCATTGATAATTTTCTTGATTCAAGTCTGTTATGAGTCTTCCTTCTTTTAAAAGTCATAAGGATCCATTCCTCCACAAGATTAGATAACCTTAAATTGATTGAGAAAAGTTAGTAGCCTTATTAATTTGGAAAAAAAGTCATAGAAGGTGATTTGAGAGTTCATATACGAGTGATGTGAGGCTTTTATTACTAACTTATTTGCTAATTTTTTAGGTATAAAAAGTGATAGAAGGATGGATCAATGAGTCATATAAATAGAGGGAATTTATTATTTCAAGATTTGTATGACCGAGAGAGGCGAATTCTTGGAATAAAATGAATATTAATGGTGTTGCGGAGTTTGATATTGTACCCGGTAATCAAGGTCATATCAACTTAATATCCCATAAAGATATGGAATATTTTGGCGTACCCTTACATCCTATTTATGATGCAAGAGGGTTTTACTTGATCATTAAGTAAGGCCATTCATTTTACTTGGGGAGTATCGGGGAAAGGTATGGTGTAGTTCGGATATATTGGATACTTGTAAAATTTATGTGGGATTTGCTTGGTTTCAAAATTATAATCTCGTATAAGAGAGACTGGTACATGTATATCACGGACTACAATGGGAGACTTTTTTTCCCACCAATGCCTTATAAAGAAGAGATCACAGGTGAACCACTTTCAATTATAAATCTTAAAATTGAAAAACCGATGACTTATGTGCTTTGATACTAAGAAACCTTAACAAGCTCTTCCAATTATTCACCAGGCTTACACCCAAGGAGATGGAAATTATCATGAATACAACTGTTTCACAAGAATACGATTCTAAGGAATTGCCTTTGGAGGCAAAGCTAGCTACTCCTTGTGAGATTACTGCTAAGAGTAGAACATGCAAGTCAACACATCTATTTCTTGTGCACCATAGAACTGAAGGAATCTCTAAAACTTTTACAAGAGATCCTTGGCACTTGTCCAAACTCTAATAAATTTGAGAGAAGTAAGGGTGTGATATGTGAAAACTCTAGAGTGAAAAAAAGGAGAGGTTGTGAGGAGTGATGAAAGAAGGTTGTCACAAACTTATAATAACTTTTGTAACCTGATAACGCTCAAACTACAGCTCTCGCAAGAGTGTAAGCGGTCGTTGTCAAATATAGAACCCAACTAGGTTGGGTGTCAAATCCCACAGGGAATACTTAGTCACTAAGTAAGCAACGATTATTAGACTTTTGATGAAGGTTCTGCGAATAAAGGGGGGATTTTGTGCGTGCAAATGATGTAAACAAAATAGTAGAGTAAAAACGGAAAGTAGAAGAGTAAAACGGAGTACTTGGTAGGTTTTAATCAATGAGAATTGAGAGTTAGGATTATGTCCACCTTATGAGTTATACGTATCTATTGACTATGAGTTATGCAGAATTCAGACATGCATGTGCTTATAGAGAATCGTATTCTATGGTAAATCCAGGCGTCTTTCGACCATCAAGGACTATTTCACTTTAACTCTTTCGAGCTTAAAGCATATCTAATGGTACAAATTCTCCAAGAGGTTAATCCAGTTACGGCACTAACTTTTAAACAGGGGTTGGTGCCCTATTTCCTTGACATTCTCTCTTTTCCAGACATGTAACTTTTCTTTTGAACAAGTTAATGCTATACTAGCGTATTCTATATGTTTGCAACCACAAGAATTTAAATTAAGATGAAGAGAAGAATGATATAAGCAGCATACGTGTCACGAATTCACAAACTCATATCAATAGATAGTATCTCATAAGGCTTCCATAACCCTAACAGAGAAGTTTAGCTACTCATGAGTGCAACGAAAAATACGATAGACATTATCATCATACCAAAATAATCACAAACTCACGAAAAGTCTGTCTTGGCGTCACTTGTGACGTGATTTCTGTTGTTAGTAGCGTTTCTCTTATTGTGAAAATTAAAAGTCGAATAGATGAAAGAAAATTGTCAGAAATAAGAATTAATTGAAAGAGAATGAATGCTGAAAAGTTCAGCAAAATAGGGTTTTTATAGCACCCATATCCTATTCCTACTAAGCTACTGCATACTTATCCTAATCCTACTAGGTTACTGAATTCTTTTCCTAATCCTACTAAGTTACTGCTGGTCCCCAAGTCTTTGGAAATGTTGTTTTTGCCTGGGACAAGTTTTCCATGCGTCACTTTCAGTCCATAGGCGTCCAAACGTTGCTTTCCTTCTTTCGTGAAGCTTCCTTTGGCGTCAAGTTATCCATAAAATGCTGAAACCTTCATCATTTATACCTGAAAACTTGCTAATCACGTTGGTTAGCTCACTTACAGGAAAAAGGACTAAAAGTGCATGAATTATATATTTTGTCCTCAAAACTTAGCTAAAATATGGGTAAATTAAGGTGCTTTAGGCGTGTAAATACGCCTAACATCATAACCTCTCTTTCTTTTCTAGTTTTCTTGATTTTTGTGTACGTATCCTTGAAAACAATCCTAATGAGGCACTTTGAGCAATGAAGTATGAGGTGCTAAAAAACCTCCCAAAGGATCAAGTTTCTACAATGTTTAAAATAAAGTTGCATGCAATCCTTTCTATGAGATACAAGGTAACAAAGCTAAACCATACACTTTTTTAAAAAAATAGGATTCTTGTATGGCTAGTAGCCACTTGTATGTAAGTGATAGTCTGTATGTGTATAAGCTTAAAGAGTTTTTTCTTGTAATGTCAGTGATGACATCTTATTAAATGATGATAATTCCAATATTGTGGGTGCCCAAACACTAGTTGACCTTATAGATGACTAGATTGATTCTTCTAGTAAGATCGATTTGAGTCCACCTAGTGTTAGCACTTATGACTTAAGTGAATATATAATGTCATTTGATATGGGTAGTCAAATACTAGTTGGGTCCAATTGTGGTATTCATGAGCTAGATATTTTGGGATAAACATGTTACCAACTAGTGTTGATTTTGGTGATGACCAACTTGTTTGTTATGATGGTCCACTAATTGAGAACTTGTGCTATGTATGGAATGAGCCTCAATTTAGTGATGGGTGGGTATAGTTGGTCATGTGAATAGTCATAAAGAATCCTTATACCTAAATAATGGGTCCTTGGAATGTGATTCCATTCTTATCATTCTCTTAAAAAGTTTAAGGTGGAATATGAATTCAAGGACCATATCTTATTTGATGATGACATGGCTATTAATGATGAGCATGGTGGATTTAATCTGATGAGAGGATGTGGACTCTCTTAAAAACTACACGTTGATTGACAATTCATTATGGTATGATGACACACTTTTCAAAAATGAAAATCTCTTTTTAGAAAATGATAGTACATTTAATGGAAATGTTAGTGTCCAAAAGAAAGGTTGTATATGTTCTTTAATGACCACCTCATCCTTGTGTGCTTTCACTCTTGATCAAGGCTCTAATGCTTATGGATCAAGGGGTGAGCATATTTATGAGCACACATTAGATGAGGTCTATTTAAGTAGCATCTTTTTGTACTACTTATTTACATATGATGCTCTAGAATTTGAGTGAAGTATGTTGTATGAGGATAAAACTGTCAACCGAGCAAATAGGTGTTTGTTTAAGCCATGGGTATGAAATTCATTTCCATTTGACTCCGGTAATAATTTGAATAGTGGTATTTTTGATGAAATACTTGGTCCAAATGAAAACCAAGTTATGAGTAAGGTTGTTGGCTTGAATGTAATAAGTATAGTAGTAACATTAATTTTCTCTTAAGTGATTATTGCTTGGTGTTATTATTTGATCGTATGGGTTTGGGTGAGATATATTTGTCAACTTATGTGGGAAATACCTTTTGTATTTTACCCCAATGATGAAATGAGTATAATCCTATTTTTTTATGATAGATAATGCATTTGGTGAAGTCTTAACTTGGCATGACCTTGTTTATAACATGACACTTAACTATGTGGTCTATCATGTGTTACTTTACTTAAAGGGGGATTTGTGTTTTTCTAAATGTAGAACCATTAAGGACTTACATGTGTGGTTGCTTAAACACCATGGCTCTTTTTATTCACCCCTTATCAATGTTTCTTATGTAGCCAAGTATCTCTTATTTTTTGGGGTTACAAATCATTTGTGACTCAATTTGATGCTTAGTTATATGTTAATGTGTGCACCCTAGGCATGATGATAGAATTGTTATTTTTAACTCTTGTACGAACCCTCATGCTTTGAGGAGATTGTGGTTTCTTATCCTTCTCATATGTTTTCAGGATATAGATTTGAGGATGAATTCTTTTCAAGAGGGGAGAATAATACGAGCACAGTTATCTTGGAGCATATTAGGAGCGGTTTTCACTATGGATGATAGCTTGGAGTTTAGAGAAAATCATGGAGCAACAAATATGCAAGGCCATGGGTGATCAAGGTACCATTTGGGCAATCAAGAAGGGCCTTTGTGGGTTATTTTTAAAATGGTCACTTTTGGACTATATTTGTAATAGGCTATTTTTGTAAAGGCAATAACTATAAATAGTTTCATAGCCATTTTCATAAGTAGATTTTGAATGATTGAATTGTCTTAAATAGACTTGATATTTGATTACTTTGTGTTAAGATGTTGATTGGGTTTAATTCCAATTATTAGCTTAGATCGAGTGATCAGGATAGATTCTCGAATTGCTTGAGTTATCTTCCTCACTTGATTGATCATAGAGTTATCATACTGTGGATTCAATTTTGATTTCTCATGCATTTAATTGAGTTATTTTCTTCCTTGGTCTATTTGTGAATTCGTTTAGACCTTTCCTTCTTCTGTTCTAGTCTCTTTTTCTAATCTATCCCTCTATCTTCAATTTGTGTTGTTTAATTCTGCATTTTCGATATTGATTTTAGTTACCTCGATTAGGATCATTATCAACAAATTACTTTCATCCTCAACTTTCTCAGAGGAATTAGCGTACTTCTGCTCATCTCTTAGCGCAGTCCGATAATATGCTTCGGTTTGGCTGGACTTCTTGAAATCCCAGTATTGCAAGTCCCTCTTAGGCTAACGTGACTTACTGAGTTATTCTCTGCGTCTACCATATCCTCGACCTCAACCACGAAATCCGATACTTTTCTTACCTCTATTAGAAAATTTAAAAAAAAAATTGGAAACAGATCACTCTGTTTCACGTCTAATTATTTTTCTTCAATTTTCTCTTGAGACATATTTAGTGTATCTTCATGAGCTATCAAAGAACCCATTTGTTCATCAAATAAATAATTAGATAAATCCTTGGATTCTTCATTAGGAGCAATCAGTGTCATAAAAGGCAGTTTAGGGTTTGCCTTACGGCAAGGCATTGGCGAAATGCCTCGAGGCATAGGATTAGGTTTTTAGTCCTGTGAGTCTTATGCCTTAAGCACCTGATTGTACACCCTAAGCATACCTAATGTCCAACGCTCGGGGCTCACCTAATAGATATTAGGCAAATTATGGGTCACATTCTATAATCAACATTACTAGCCCTTATAATTCTATAATAAATATATGATGCTTAATAGTTTTTTCATCTATATAAATTAGCAGATTGAGAATAACACAAATAGTAAGTCGGTGTACAGCATATTTACTATTTAAAATCACCACAAGGGTGAATATTATTTAACATTTCTTTAAAAAAACACTTAACAAGCCGGACTTCATCTTCATTTATCATTTGTTTTCATAATATTGTCATACATCTCAAAATTATCATATTTTATCGTTTGTCTTACGTCTCAAAATAACCGCTATTTGAAATGACAACTATCACAAAATATTGAATTTTCATTCTAATTTAAGTAGTCATCTACTGAAAATCAAATAGTAAGTAAATTATTGTGTTTTATTATGTCAAAATTACCATGAGAGTAATAATAAAGTTTATTGTTTATTTTCTTTTAGGAATGTCAAAAATGTTATTCTTTTATTATTTGAAAGTACAAATGTTAGAGTTGAGTTGTGATCATAGTAGCTATTATAGCATTTCTTTATTTATACTTTTAAAATTATATTAGAAGTTTAATTTTCTATGAGTTTGTTTGATGATGTTTTTATTGTTTATAATTTTTGCTTTATAGCACTAGTTTACCCTATTATAAATTAAAACTTGAAAGAATTCATAGGGCTTAGGCTTTGCACCACGTTAACTAAAACGTCCCCGCCTCACGCCCCCGACTTTTAAAACACTGGAAGCAACCACATGCTTAAATTTGTTGGTTAAAGACCTCAACAACTACAGCAAGCTCATCACTAATTTTCTCTCCATAAGACTTCATGAAATTAACAAATGCGGAGACTTTAGACATATAATCTTGGACGAATTCACCATTTTTCATGATCAAAGTTTCAAAACCACGACACAAAATTTGCAATTTAGCTGCAGTTACCTTCTTATCTCTCATATACTGCTGCAGCAAAATTTTTCATGCTTCATTGAATGTCTCCGCTTATGAAATTTCAGGGAAGATATCATCATCATGGTCTTATTGAATCAGGAACAGTGCCTTTAAATCCTTTCTGTGATTCTCCCCAGAGATTGTGATGGCCTTCATCTGGGTCTAAAAATTCATTCTCCATCAAGTATGATAGCTCTTGAGACATAAATAGGAATCTTTACCTTAAGACTCTAAATGTGATTCATCAATTTAAAAATTAAAAGAGACTGAGAATTTGAATTGATGTTAACTGCCTTTTTGTATTTGAAGATTGATAGATTCTCTCGTGTGTTTAACAGCCTCTCTTTCTCACTCTCTCTTTGACGCCCAGGTGAATAAACCTGCCAACTCTAGTACCAAAGTGTTAGAAAAAACAAAGTAAATCAGTAGGCAAATATGAGAAAAGAAGAAACTCTTACTACTCAATTTTCAACTATTGAAAACAAGAAGACCTAATGCCCTTTTTGAGACTTACAGCTTAATGTAAATGCTAAAAAGCAGCGACAAACAAGTAATGCTGAAACGGGGCGTGGCCCAAAAAAAATAACTAGCAGAAAAGAAAGAAATTAACTTAGTAAAACCTAATATCACTAATGCTAAAAAAACAGGGCCATAAAAAGATTTTGCACATGGTTGATTCTTGAAGAATTCGTCTACAGTTGAAACATCTGTGTGTGTGGTGGTGGTGTTGGGAAGGGGGGTCCTAAAGCTCTCAAGACTTGGAGATTTTATTTTGAAAATGACCTAAAATTCCCATCGAATGAGTTTATTATTAGAGCTAGACTAGTGGATGGCTCCACAAAATCCACGGCTTCAGTGACAGGGTTCAAAAAAATTATATCGATTGCTTTGGCTAAAAAAGTTACTATATCGCGAGCTTTCTAGTCGAGAGTAGTAGAAAGAAGAAATAACAACAAAAGTAAAAGAAAAGTAAAAACTCTGGGAATGCCGAATGAGTTTATATTAGAGCTAGACTGGTAGTTAGATCCACAAAATCCACGACTTCGGTGACATGATTAAAAAAGCTTATGTCAATTGTTTAGGTTAAAAAAGCTTATGTCAATTGTTTAGTAAATCCACGGCTTCGATGACAGAGTTAAAAAGACTTATGTCGACTGTTTTGGCTAAATAAAGTTATTATATGGCGAGCTTTCTAGGTGAGAGTAGTGAAAAGAAGAAACAACAACAAAAATAAAAGAAAAGGAAAAACTACAAGTACACCGAACGAGTTTATTTTTAGAGCTAGACTGGTGGTTGGATCCACAAAATTCACGGCTTCGTTGACAGGGTCAAAAAATCTTATGTCGACTGTTTTGGCTAAAAGAAGTTACTATATCGCGAGCTTTCTAGCTGAGAGTAGTGGAAAGAAGAAACAACAACAAAAGTAAAGAAAAAAACTACAGATTATTATTGGAGCTAGGCTGGTGGTTGGATCCACAAAATCCAAGACTTTGGTGACAGGGTTAAAAAAAACTTATGTCAATTATTTTGGCTTTAAAAAAATTACTATATCTCGAACTTTCTAGCTGAGAGTAGTGAAAAAAAAAGAAACAACAACAAAAGCATAAGAAAAGAAAAAACTACATATAGGCCAAGTAAGAAATTCTTTTGGTGGGAATATGAGCAATGAAGAACTAAGTAGTCGTTTGGTCATAAAAACTACTTTTCTCTGGGATTGGAGTTGGAGTTGAAGATGAAGTTGGAATTGGAGTTGTGTTTGGCCATGTCTTTTTGAAATTTTTTTTAGGCTTTTGAAAAAAAAAATTAAATATCATTTTATGACCTCAACTTTTAAAAATTATCAAAATCACTCAACTACTAATTTACCTACTAACATACAACCAAATGTTGAGAAAATAATTTATATGTCTTCAATTGATAAAATAATTAACAACAAACTAATTATTATGATTGCTATTCTTCTAAAATTTGAATAAAAATATCACAAACACGAGCTAAATAAGTTTATCTAACCATAATCGACTGAATACAGAAAATATATTTTGATAAATGTGATTGATGGATATAAATATATTTTATATATTTTTAAATTTGTTGATGAAAATTCTTAATTACTTTCACTTGAATTAATTACTTTATTCAATTTGATCTTTTTAAAAAAAATACGAATGATTTATTTCTGAATAGATTAGTTCTAATTTTTTGCTTTTTCTTTATTGATGATATTAATTTTCCTTGAATATATATGTTTTTTTTTTTGTACAGAGAACAAACTTTTGTTAAGCTAATTACCACACTCATCTCTGTTCAAAATCCACAAAACCAAAATAAGCTAATCATCAATATGGATCATTACGTTATGTTTGATATGCGACTTTATTGACCACTTTTTAATAATCTATTAAAATCATCATAGCCATTATATGACATATACACAAAATTAGAAAGACAAGAAAAAAATATTAAATTTCTCATTTTTAAATAATATAATGTATTAGGACTTATATTTCTATAATATAATTCATTCAAAACAAAGTTGATATATTTCCACCATAGATTGTCATTTTTTATTTTTTAATTCACGTTAATAAATTTTGATTAAAAAAAGAAAAAGAGATTAGAATATCTGTAACAATTAAAAATGATGTTGTACCATAGAAAACAAATAATAATTTTTTTTCTTGGTGGTTGTAGTTATAAAAGGTGTTTGTGTAAAAATTTAAAGATTAAGATTATATATAATAATAATGAAAGTTGAAAATGAAAGTAAAAAATTGTGAAAACAACAAAAAATTATTTTCACTTTTTAAAATCCAACTCCCCAATAATTTTTCAGAGTTTTATGGCAAACACCATAATTTTCAGAAAAGTAAAAAAAGTGAAAAATAAATTCGGAAAAAAGGAAAAAAAAATTATGGCGAAACATGCCCTAAATAAATTGATTAGAAAGAACAGAAAGAAGTGAGAGAAAAAAAACTTCAAGAAAGAAATGCTGTAAAAGATAAAAAAATAATTTTTGCCTTTTCCCGTCTCGAGTGTATTTACACTCTCTCTTTCATCTGGCATTATATGGTCCCACCCTTCGAATTATTTAAAAAAAAAAAAAAAAAGTAGTGCAGCACTTTAAAATTGTAATTAGAAAAAAAAAATTGTCTTAGTGTAAGAAATTTTAATATTTTTAGGTCACCTTTACATGTTATATCAGATAACTTATCTTATTCTTAAAATTTTAATCCTCACATTTAAGGAGATTTACTTATGGATATCATTTGAATGATCTTGTAGTATAAATAATTTACACACTAAGGATGTAATGCGGTTGAGATGGTTTGGGCATGTGACGAGAAGGGGTACGGATGTCCTAGTTTAGAGGTGCTAGAGGTTAGCTTTGGATGATTTTAGGAGGGGTAAAGGTAGATCAAAGAAATACTGAAGTGAGGAGATTAGACAGGACTTGGAGCAGTTACAGCTTTCTGAAGGCATTACCCTAAATAGAAAAGTTTGGATAACACGAATTAGAGTAGAAGGTTAGTGCGTGGAAGTGAGTTGCAGCCAGTAGTTAGATGCGTTTTGGGGTAGCCTGATAGTGGTCGTAGGACTTTGCTCATGGGATGGTGCCTCTAGTTAGGTGGGTTGGGGAGGTGGGTGCTTGCGGTTGGTTAGTGTATCGTACTATTTTGTGGGTGCCCTATTTCTGTTATTCATCTTGTTTCATGTTTCATGTTTTATTATGACCTTATTTACTGTCTGTGTCTTGAGTCGGTGTCTATCAAAAACGGTCTCTCTATTTTTTTTAAAGTAATAGTATGGACTACGTACATTTTATCCTCCCTAAACCTCATTTGGTGGGAATTCATGGGTATGTTATTGTAAGGATTTACATAACATAACGAAACCCGTATCTACTATCCAGTTTCTACGTACCATCCACCCCCCCTCCATCCTTCCCACCATTAGATGTAGCACTCAAACTTTCCACAAAAGATACCTCTCTAAAAAAAATTTCTCTGTTTATGCTGTAAAATACATATCTAAATAAAAAAGTCACCAAAGTTTTGCATTTGGCTTTCTTCGCCACTTAATAAGCAAATTTTAACTGGCATGACATGAACACCCTACAAAAATGTTTTTTAAGGCTCTTGATGTACCTAACTCACTAAATCACCAACCAGTAGTTGCATAGTACACTTCCAAACTATGCTTAAATTACAAGACATTTATTCTCTTATTTTTACACTATGCTTAATCTTGGTTCTACTCCAACTAGCCCACCAATATGACAAGCCACCCCTCACAGAATCATAGGATCCTTTTCATTTTTCCTCTTGCATTACTCTCTCTTTTTCTTTTAGGAACTTTTAGATTTCTGCTTGATAACTTGAAAAACAATCAATTCCAATTTCTATGGCAAACAAGTTTTTCTAGACATAGTAAATTTCTTAGAGTGCCAATAAATGTTTCTGAAAATGAGATCATTGAGGAAAGTTGCAATGTATTTGAAGGAAACTGGGTTTGGGACAATGTGACATATCCACTTTATAGAGAAGAGACTTGTCCTTATTTGGTTAAACAAGTTACTTGTCTAAGAAATGGAAGGCCTGATTCTTTATTTCAGAATTGGAGATGGCAGCCTCATGGTTGCAATTTGCCCAGGTATATATATATATATTATATATACACACATAACTTTTATGAGTCTTGAACCTTTTGTTATAGTGTCATGTGGATACTATGGAAGATTCGTTGTTAAAGCGGCTATTATTATTTGTTGCTTTTTGTACTTCGAGTATCATATTTTTGTTATAATTAATGTGAAGAATGCTTGTGATATTTTCGATAGTATTTTGCCTGGCTTCTTCACTTCTCTTATTTCCTTTTCCGAATTTCTTTCTGTGTTTCATCGAGTTGAAGGTCTATCAAAAACAGTCTCTCTACTTCCAGGGTAGGGGTAAGGTCGTACACCTACCCTCTTCAGACCCCACTTTGTGAACTTAGACCGGGTATGTTGTTGTATTGTTAAAGTGGCATCCTATCTGTTTCTTCAGGATTAAATTAAGCATCTTTTTCGGTTGACCTATTAATTTTTTTTGTGTGTTATATAAGCATAGTTGAGTTACTTTTATGACTTCCATATAATAAATTAAAAGTTGAATGATCGTCCGTATTGTTCTGTAAATGTTTGTTGATCAGGTTATTGTTTTATAAATGTTTGTTGATCAGGTTCAATGCTTTGAAGATGCTGGAGATGTTGAGAGACAAAAGGCTCATGTTTATTGGAGACTCTATACAGAGAGGCATGTTTGAGTCGATGGTCTGTCTAGTTCAATCAGTGATTGCAGATGGTTACCATTCCATTAAAAGAGTTCCTCCCAGAAAGATTTTCAGAATTGAGGTGCTAATTACTTATTCACGAGAGCTATTCTGCAACATTTTCATCGAGTTTTATTGGTGGGATTTGAAACTCTAAAATAGTGCTATTTTTCAACGATAAGATCGAAAATGACTAATGTAAAACTCACAACTACCACTTTCCAACCCCTGCAATGGGAAGAAAGCCTTTGTCCTGGAGTTTCAACTTCTACAAGTGAAACTTCTGGATATATATGACTAGCCGAGTTTCACTTATGGAAGTTAAAACTTCAGAATAATGGCTATTTTTCAAAGACATGATCGAAAAGTGATCATTGACACTATTCATTGCTTAAATACAAAAGAAACAATGGTATATATTTGTACACAATTTTTCACCTTAAGTTGTGAACATTTTGTGTTTTTTTGTGTTGCAGGAATTTAACGCATCGATTGAGTATTACTGGGCTCCTTTCATGGTTGAATCCATATCAGATCATGCAACTAATCATACTGTAATGAAGCGACTAGTTAAGCTTGACTCTGTAGAAAAGCATAGCAAGCTTTGGGAAGGAGTTGATATCTTGGTGTTTGAAAGCTATGTGTGGTGGATGCATAAACCTTTCATAAATGCAACGTAAGTACCCTTTTGACACCCCCCCAAAAAAAAGCATATAGGAAAAAAGAAATTCTCTTGCATGAGGATATTCAGTGACAGTGTAAAAGTTCTTTATAATGTGAACGTATATAAGTTAAATCATACAAAATAACTGCAGAATGAACTAATATTGTAGCACATCTTTTCTGTTTCTGCAGTTATGGATCTCCTGAAAATGTTAGAGAATATAACGTAACAACAGCATATAGATTGGCGTTGGAAACATGGGCAAATTGGATAGAGTCGAGCGTTAATCCTCAAAAGCAAAAGGTCTTCTTTGCGACCATGTCCCCGACACATTTATGGTGAGACTGGACTCATTACTTGAGATTTTCTCTTAAACTTTATGTTGTAATGACAGTGTTCAAGCCAACTTGTAGTAATACTTATTAGCTCTTATTAGCATTGGAATGGCTGGAACCACATTTGTTCAAAGGTTGTTTGCCAAAAAAAAAAAAAATTATATTGTGCATGGTGAAATTTTTGTATTATATATTTATATATATTATTTGTTGAATCACATTAGCGTTTCCAGAATCGTGCCAAAGGGAGTAAAAAATGTTTTATTTCATCTAGATACCCAGCTTGTGAAATTCTTTTTAATCCTTATCATCAGTAAAAAACAAAATTTACACCATCAGGTCATCGACCTATTGTAAAAGTACCTATAAATATTGTTTAGGTTGATTCTGTAAAATTATCTTAAACGGGTTAAAAGAAATCATCTACCATATGGACATTCAGTCTTCAAATTGACCTATACCATCTGTGGATCCATGTGCATTAAACATAAGAAAAAAAAATGCAGGAAACGGCCTCCATTAAGCAACAATAGGAGCATTTCTGGGCCAAACTATTAGCGGTAGGGGTATTTTGGAGGAAAATATTAATGGTAGAGCCATCTATAGACCAAACTATTAACGAATAGCATTTTTTGTTCAATTTCACATAGTTTTAAGGGAATTTTGACCCTTTTCCGTTTTTCATTTGCAGGAACTGGGAATGGAAAGGTGGAATTGATGGAAACTGTTTTAATGAAACACAACCAATCCTAGAACTCTACTGGGGAACTGGTTCAAACCTTGAAATCATGTCAATATTGAAAGATGTTATTGGAAAACTGCAAGTTGATGTGCGCTTGCTGAATATTACGCAGTTGTCTGAGTACAGAAAAGATGGTCACACTTCAGTTTTTGGTGAACGGCGGGGAAAACTTTTGACTAGAGAACAAAGATCGGAGCCAAAGACTTATGCTGATTGCATACACTGGTGCTTACCAGGAGTACCTGATACATGGAATGAGTTGTTATATGCTATTTTTTTGCAAGATTACCGCAACCATTGATACAAATTTTCGTTTAGTTGTTCCATTTTGGAACTGTTGTTTAGAAATGATTCTCTTTTTATTTTTCTTACCATTTCTGAATCTTTAGACCATAACATTAGATTTGAAACTGACATAGTATGAAAGGATAAGTTTTTGAGGGGTGAAGTGAGTCGAAACATGAACCATAAAGGTGTTTTTGAGCTCAAAATCAAACGGAGGAATATTTGATGCATTTTCAAAATTGGGGGTATTCCTGACCCTTTTCCATTAATTAGTGCACTTGGTTTTGTTTTTTTAACTATAAAGCTTCTTCTTTTTTTATAAAAAAGATTAATTTATATAGTTTTTAAATTGTCAGTGAAATGTTCATAATCCTAAGTTCTGTTACATTGACCAATGAATAATACCTTGTCTTCAAAAACAGATCACAAACTTGGCTATTGTTCTTCTAGTGCTACCAAAATCACTGGGGATAAAAAAGATTAATTTATATAGTTTGTTTACAAAAATATCTCTCACTTTAGTTAACTTAATTATTTTTATGTTTGTATTCCTATGATTTTTCTATGTGTTCAGTTATGTGTCAATATATAAGATTCATACATATTTGTCTAAATAATACTGGTTATTAAAGTTGTACATTGCACTTCACTAATACGCAGTAGCGGATCTACATAGGGTCCAGGGGTTCATCCGAACCCTCTTCGTCGGAAAATTATACTATTTTTACATGATAAAAAAAATTATGTATAAATAGTAGATATTGAACCCCCTTCGATTAGTCCGTATATATACTACTGAACCCCCTCACTGAAAATTCTGGATCCGCCCCTACTAATACGTATTATATTGTCCTAATGTTGATAATGAAGAGTGTGTAGTAATTACAATTACTTTAAAAGTATTTTCATCTTTAAATAACTTAATCCATATATATAGTTAATACATCTACTTCGTTTTACATTCTATCTCACATAAGATATTTAAATATAAACCTTCTCATAACTAAACGCATGTATTATTAAATACCATCATAACATTACTTTGAACTTGCGGCGATAATTCTTTTTTTATGCCACCATAACCAAATTTTACATTACTTATGTGCAACCAACAAATACGGTGTATTACATTGTCCGTGCAAAAAAAAAATTTAGATTTTTCATGCAATATGGAAAGCTTATGGCGTTATAGACTTGATTCACAATTTTTTTAGTTTTCTTTTCTTTCAATACTCTGTCCGAAAATATCAGCTTTTATATGAATGTTATTAATTTTTTGATGAGATATATTTTTTTAATATATTAATATGAGAAAAAAAGCAACTTATAGTATTAATTGTTCGTATAGTTTGTGAATATTTAAATTATAATTTTGAAATACTAAACAATTCAAATTTAACTTGCTTTAAAAATTAGTCAAATTTACTCAGAAATTTTGATAATCAAAAACTAAACCTGTCAAGTGGGTCGGGCCAACCCAGCCATACTCGAACCTACCCGACCCACTTAAAGGAACCGGCCCGGTTTGACCCAGTCCGATAAGCCCTAGGGCTTTAAGGTTAATCGGCCCAGCCCGGCCCGAAATCCTTTTTTTTTTCTTTTAAAAAAAATAATTTTTTCTTTGTATAAATTAGTATATAACTATACAAATATATATTGTAATGTATATATATTATAGTACATTTCATTTAAAGTATTACATATACATAGAATAGAGTGTATATATGTGAATAAATTTTCTATAGACGTGTATATTTAACGTATACATATGTATATATTTTATAAATTAGTATATAACTATACAAATATATTGTAATGTATATATATTATAGTATATTTCATTTAAAGTATTACATATACATAGAATAGAGTGTATATATGTGAATAGATCTTCTATAGAAGTGTAAATTTAACATATACATGTGTATATATTTTATAAATTAGTATATAACTATACAAATATATATTGTAATGTATATATATTGTAGTATATTTCATTTAAAGTATTACATATACATAGAATAGAGTTTATATATGTGAATAGATCTTCTATAGACGTGTATATTTAACGTATACATGTGTATATGTTTTATAAATTAGTATATAACTATACAAATATACATTGCAATATATATATATTGTAGTATATTTCATTTAAAGTATTACATATACGTAGAATAGAGTGTATATATATAAATAGATCTTCTATAGACGTGTATATTTAACGTATACATGTGTATATGTTTTATAAATTAGTATATAACTATACAAAAATATATTGGAATGTATATATATTATAGTATATTTCATTTAAAGTATTACATATACATAGAATAGAGTGTATATATGTGAATAGATCTTCTATAGACATGTATATTTAACGTATACATGTGTATATGTTTTATAAATTAGTATATAACTATACAAATATATATTGCAATGTATATATATATTGTAGTATATTTCATTTAAAGTATTACATATACATAGAATAGAGTGTATATATGTGAATTGATCTTCTATAGACGTGTATATTTAACGTATACATGTGTATATGTTTTAAAAATTAGTATATAACTATTTAAATATATATTGTAATGTATATATATTGTAGTATATTTCATTTAAAGATTTACATATACATAGAATAGAGTGTATATATGTGAATACATCTTCTATAGATGTGTATATTTAACGTATACATATGTATATGTTTTATAAATTAGTATATAACTATACAAATATATATTGTAATGTATATATATTATATTATATTTCATTTAAAGTATTACATATACATAGAATAGAGTGTATATATGTGAATTGATCTTCTATAGACGTGTATATTTAACGTATACATGTGTATATGTTTTATAAATTAGTATATAACTATACAAATATATATTGTAATGTATATATATTATAGTATATATCATTTAAAGTATTACATATACATAGAATAGAGTGTATATATGTGAATAGATCTTCTATAGAAGTGTAAATTTAACATATACATGTGTATATATTTTATAAATTAGTATATAACTATACAAATATATATTGTAATGTATATATATTGTAGTATATTTCATTTAAAGTATTACATATACATAGAATAGAGTTTATATATGTGAATAGATCTTCTATAGACGTGTATATTTAACGTATACATGTGTATATGTTTTATAAATTAGTATATAACTATACAAATATACATTGCAATATATATATATTGTAGTATATTTCATTTAAAGTATCATATATACATAGAATAGAGTGTATATACGTGAATAGATCTTCTATAGATGTGTATATTTAACGTATAAATGTGTATATGTTTTATAAATTAGTATATAACTATACAAATATATATTGTAATGTATATATATTATAGTATATTTCATTTAAAGTATTACATATACATATATGTGAACAGATCTTCTATAGACGTGTATATTTAACGTATACATGTGTATATTTATATAATTATATATATATTGTAGTATATTTTATTTAAATTTTAAATGTTAAAGTAGTACATATATATTTGGATGGTGCGTATATATGTGTAATTGTGTATATGTGTATGTATTTTTTAAATTCTAATGTAGTATATACTATATATATAGTGTATATATATTGTTTAACATATTTATAATGTATATAGGTGGGTATATATAATGTATATTGAAAAAAAGTTTTCTTTTATATTTTTGACCGGGTTTGACCAATTTTTTAACCGGGTTTGACCGGGTTTAGGTTGGTTTGACCGGATTGGGTTAAGTGGGTTGGGTTAGGGTGGTTTTTTATTTTCTTACTGTTGGGCCTGGCCCGGCCCGACCCACTTAGACCCCAACCCGGACCTGACCCGGCCCTATTAATGAGTATATCTAGCTAGCTTTCATCGACTCTATGTAATAATTAAGACATATTACTGTGCAAAAATTGAACAGATCGATAAATCGAACCGATAAAAATGCTATTGGTTTATTGCTATTGGGTCATCGGGTTAACGGTTCGGTATCGGTTTTAGCTTATTGGGTTATCGGTTAAACCGATAACCCAATAAGGATACATTAAGTTATTATTTTATCCCTATTTATGTTATATATTTAAATCTCTCTCTATCTATCTATATATATATAGAGAGAGAGAGAGAGAGATGTGTATGTATATAGATTATATGCACTACTAATTCATAATTCAGTGATTCACAAAGTATTAACCAATTTAGGGCAACAAAGACACAATATAAAGTCCGGCTATTATCCTAGTTAAAAGCTTGAAGCATTTATAGCTTCCAACAATTCGGATTCAATTCTTTTCCTAACTAACATTCAGTTCAAGTTTGAAGATTATTGTAAACTAAAATGCATTGCGTAGGTTTTTGCGGTAATTAAGATTTCATTTTTTTATGTTAGTTGTTACTATTTCTATTTTATAAGTATTTTCTTATTGGTTAAATCGAAAACCTAACCGTTAAGGACCAAAAACCGATAAGAAAATATCTTATTGGTTGGTTATTGGTTTAATATATTTAAAAACCGAAAACCGATAAACCAAACCAATAATACGTAAAACCGAATTGAACCGATCAATACACACTCCTACATAGTACTGGCTAGCCAAGACAAAGAGGTCATGTATAGTAGTATATAGGGTTTAATGTGCGACATGGAGGTGCTTAAGAAAACAAAGATTCCTCAAATAATTGAAAATTATTCTCCATTATGATAGACATAAGTTAGAGGTCGTGTTACTAATTAACTTTATGTATAGTACAACTTATTCTGTCATCATGATTTCACTTCATGATTCATGATCATGAATATTGTTAAATTAAATATTGTTAAATTAAATATTGTGCATTAGTATATATGAGAAAGTGAAGATCAAAGGATTTGAGGGTAGTTTTGTCATTTTATAATTTTATTCAAGTATAAATTAGGGTGGAATAACTTATACCATTAAATGTGTGGAATAACTTATCCCGATACTATTATTAGTCTCGGAATAAGTTATTCCGAGTATTACCAATCAAACGATGCATTAAAAAGTTTATTCCGAAACTATTATTTTGTTCCAGAATTATTTGTCTTAGTACCTCACATCAAGCGCCCCCTAAAATATTGATGTTATGAATAGTTTAAATTGGGATTTTTAATCCTTACTATCGCCGTCGCTCAAAAGTCTTGAATAATTTCTAGGATAAACAACATAAATCTCAACTTCTATGAAAGTAATTACATAGAATTCCGGTTATACTTTCTCTCTCCCATCTTTTGAAAAATACTTATACATTACTATGTCTCTTATACGTTACTACAATTATGAGCTAGGTGAACCGATTTGCCTATAATTATGAAAATAAAATCTGTTATCATTATTATCTCTCACAATTAACGCCTGATTTTATGGAGGCATGAAATTAGTTAGTAATGATAAACTTCAAATATTAATATAAATAAAGTAGTAAACTTCTTCCATAATTATGCACCTTAAAACAAGGAACATTTTCATCTTCTCCTAAACAATCGACAATTGTTTTTTACCACTAATTAAATACCTTTAATTAATTAACAAATCCTTTTTACCACTAATTAACTTTAAAAATAAAACCTTCTCAATAGTCATCTACGATCTACCCCATAATAAACTTTAAAATAAAACCTTCTCAATAACCATCTAAGAAACACAAAAAAAAAGGGTAAACATAGAATTAGACTTTCAAAACAAATAAAGGACGAATCTTATACACTTTCACATGTATGTGTACATCTTATACAACTCACAATGTAATCTTAACAAAATGTATAATATAATCTTATACATAGAATAAGATTTGACACCATTTTTTCATATAATCTTAACAAAAGTATATTGTAATCTTATACATAGAATAGAATGTATAATGTAATCTTATACACTAAATCAAACAATGGTTTCACATATATGTGTAAACTTTATACAAGTTATAATATAATCTTATACAGTTTCTCATTTATGTGTACACCTTATACAACTCACAATGTAATCTTATACAACTCGGACCAGAACAAAGATCCGACTTTGAAATATATGAAAAAATTCCGCTCTCACAATGGTATTGAATTGATGATACAAGCCTAAAGAGCACAAGGTTTACAAGGTCTTGTAGAAGGTTCAAGCTTTGGATTGTCAAAGGATCAAGTCTCGGATTTGCAAGTGCTTGAAGATCTTTTGGAACCATTACAAAGTCTTGTCCAAATTGAAGAGAGAAAGAGGGATTTCTACATCACATAGGCGCCTCAACTAAGGGCATTGTGGTCTTGTAAGACCTTCCTTTTACACTCCAAAAGAGCACCCTTCATTAAGGACATTTTAGTCATTGTTGTGTAATACTATAAATAGATCTTTTAGCTTCCATTTTCATTAGACTTTGATGAATTGAAATTGAGTATTACCCTTAGTGTAGTTTTTTCCCTTAGTGTATGGCTTGGAAAAGCCATCTTAGTGTAGGTCTTGAAAAAGATATCCAAACTTGAGATATTAATACATTTGATGGATTTCACTTGTGTTGATCATTTGGCAAGAAAGGTGTGATTTAGGAGTGTGAATTCCTTTGGTCCACCTAAGAGTGAGTTTGAAATACCATTGATAAGGTGTGTTTGAAGGTTTGATACAATTTCTTATGCTAATCATTGGTGATAGTCAGGGTCTCATTACCTATCTTTCATTTTATGCATTCTCATCTCCATCCCCTTTCTTCTATGTGTTGCTTTCTTTCTCTTTAGTTGCTGATTTTTGCATCTTGTGTCCTTAATTTCGTGTATTAGGTTTAGATCTTGTATCATTTGGTATCAAAGTCTTGGTTAGGTTTGTTCTTACATTCCTAAATCTTGGTTTTAGTGTCCTTATTAAGAAAATCTCAACAAAAAAGAGTGTAGAAGATCAAAAATCTCACAAAAAAATTGTAAACCCATTTTTGTGTTTTGGCAGATTTTTAAATCTTAGATCTACATATTTTTGTGTTGTTTTTTTTGGTTTCAAGATCTAGATTCTTGTTCCCTAGCACCTAGGGAGTCTAGATCTACATTTGGAATAAGATTTGGTTGTTTTTTGGCTAGATCCAACATTGTTGTGACTTGTTTGAAGCTTTTCGAGGTGAGATTCATTTTGGGTTTGTGTTGGTGACGTGATTTGTGGTTGATTTTGTGTTGGTTGTGATTGTCTTGGCAAAAGGAACCTAGATCTAAAAGAAAAATTAAATTCAGGGTTCATTTGCCTAGTGGTTAAACCTTGGTCAGCTCTTGAATATTCATATTGTTCTTCCTCGATCTTTATATCTTGTTAGAGAAAAATATTCAAAAGTTCTTGTTTGATCTTGAAAAGGGAGAAAAGGGAGTGTAGTAGTTGTTCAAGGCAATTTTCAAGAAGCTTCCTAGTCTTGCCAAAAGAAGAAAACAACAAAGACAAAAGGAATCTTCAAGTACAATTACAAGTACAAAGAGGGACCAATTCATTTCTAATCCATTTTGAAGCTTGAAAAGTCTTCAAACTTAAATAATTTTTCCTCCAAACGAATTCTCTTCCTTCCCTAAGTGTTGTTTGTCCGAGACAAGAATTTGAGAATTGAAAATTTTAAAAATGTGGCATCCAATCACAAGCTTTCATGTCATCACTATATAAATAACCAAATTGAGTTCTAAATTAGATTTCTAAGTTTCTATTTGTTGTTTCTAGTTGCTTTTGTGTTGATTCTATCACTAATTAGCAAACTAGTAAGTACCTACTAGGTTGATTATTAGTCTTGAGTCTGTTTTGTTCGTGTCTTCGCTTTTTGTGTGCTTTTCTTGTTTTTAAGTCGTAGTAGTTTGTTGGTTCAAGTCCGTGCATCATTTTATTTGAGTCTTATCAAACAAAAATCGATTTTGGACGAAGGCATATCCACCACTCAACTCACTTACCAAGTATTGCCAAGTACTCAACACTTGTGAGACCAAGTTTGAGGTGAGATCTGAGTGTTAGTGCGTGAGGTTATTTGAACTAACTTATTTGTTTGTTTTGTAGGTTTTTGCCTTTGCTGTTTTTCGCTCTTTTTATGTACCTTGACAATGGAAGGAACAACATTATCCACTCCAGATATTTATATTATTTATACTACCTCGGATTCTTTTGAAAATTTTTATCGACACCTTAAAAGTCTACGCCAATTGATGATTGAAGCATGCCACTAAGTCGAATCACCATTAACCAAGATACTAGCATTTTGCCTAGTATCAATTCTCCTTGTGTGCAGGTTCAAGATAATATACTTCCATCGGAGGATTCAAGGAGAGTTCCTCGAGAACACATAGTTGTTGATCAATGTCGTGATGTGGCTAGTAGTAGCCAAGTGGATGTAGTTGATGGCTTGCTTGGAGGAGAATTGCATGAGTCTTCCCTTTGTGATACTCTTGATGTTGTTAGGTTGAATAAGGACCAAACTCTTATTGTGAGTATGCAAGCACTAGTTGATCCTTTAGATGACAAAATCAATTCTTTTCGTAAGAATGATTTGTGTCCATCTAGTGCTAGCACTTATAATTTGCATAAGATTTCATTACCAAGTGATAAGAGTATTCACACACTAATTGACCCTTGTAAAAACCAAGGTCAGTCTACGTTGGTATGTGAGTTGCCAACAACTAGTAAGGATGTGAATGATAATCAACCTACTTACGAATGTAGCCCACTACTTGAGCATATGTTTGGTGTGTTTGATAAGTATCAAGTTAGTAATGGAGTTGATCATGGGATTAGAGATGATTCTTTCAGCATGTTGTATGATGAAAGCCATATTGTTAGATTTGCTCAAAGAAACCAAGAAAAGGCACAATCGGGTGAAGGTGACTTTGAATTGCTTGAATATTTAGGAAATCCAAATTGTGATTTTTCTTGTGAACATGTTTTTTTGTGTGATCCCTTTACTGCTCATGGTGATTTATATCTATGCGGAGATTACTCTCTTAAAATAGAAAGCGTTGCATGCTTAGAAATTCCATCTATTTCTTCTTTGTGTGTTTCATATATTGAGCATCCTAGTGGTGATGAACTTGGAACTAGTGAGTACTTGCATAAGGGCACCATAGTTGAAGTTAATTTGTGTGACACATTTCTCTACTCTTTATTTGCCTTTGATGATGTCTATGTTATTGTAGAGAGTAGGTCTTTTAGATTGGGTGAAGCCTATAGGGGAAAAGAGTATTGTCTAGATCCATGTCTAAGGCCACTCTTTCCATTTGACTCCGGTGCAAAATGTGGATATGATGATGTTGGCATAACTATCTTATTGCTTGGTCTACATGACAAGCAAAGTATTATTCTTGAAAATCCAAAGACAAAAGTGTCATTGTCGTCTTAGGATAATGTTTCTAAATGTGCATCCTTACTTGACACACTTGTGCTTGAATTGAGTAAATCCCAACTTGTGGATGCCAAGTTGATGTTTTACTTGAGAAGAAGAAGTCATATGTGTTTAATTGATTTAATTTCACCCTTGTGTGCCTTATGTACTATATTTTTTGGACCAAGTGAGCCTCTTGTAAATGATAGCACTTTGGGTGATGTCTTCACACATGATTCCTTCCTATACTACCTCTTTGCCTATGATGATAACCATGTTAATTTTGAATTGGTATTATGTAGAGGTAGTAAGTTTGATCGCTGATTTCCTTGCTTGAATGATGATGATTGTGAGTTTGGTAGCCTAGTGAAAGGAGTGGGTCATCTCGGATTAACCCCTTGTCTTCTACTTCCATTTGACCCCGGAATACTTTTGAGTTGTGGAAGGTGTAGTTTTGATTCATACTCAATTCCTGCTGATGTTTATGCCATCCACTTCTTTATACCCTTTTATACAAAGCTTTTCATGTCAAATTTTAAAGATATGTGGGTTTATGTCAAGTGTGAGCAACCATGGGTCGATGATATGGGTGTGGTACTAATACTAACCCTCCTACCAAGAGGATTGTGTGCTTGTTTTGCTCTCTCTTTGGTTTTGCAAGATCTGAATTTGAGGACAAATTTCTTTCAAGATGGAGAGTATGATGCAAGCATAAAAAGCACAAGGTTTACAAGGTCTTGTAGAAGGTTCAAGTTTCGGATTGTCAAAGGATCAAGTCTCAGATTTGCAAGTGCTTGAAGACCTTTTAGAACCATTGCAAAGCCTTGTCCAAATTGAAGAGATGAGGGATTTCTACATCACATAGGTGCCTCAACTAAAGGTATTGTAGTCTTTTAAGACCTTCCTTTTACACTCCAAAGGAGCACCCTTCATTAAGGGCATTTTAGTCATTGCTATGTAATAGTATAAATAGACCTTTTAGCTTCTATTTTCATTAGACTTTGATGAATTGAAATTGAGTATTACTATTAGTGTAGTTTCTTTTCTTAGTGTAGGTCTTGGAAAAGCCATCTTAGTGTAGGTCTTGAAAAAAACATCCAAACTTGAGATATTAATACATTTGATAGATTTCACTTGTGTTGATCAATTGACAAGAAAGGTGTGATTGAGGAGTGTGAATTTCTTTGGTCCATGAGTGAGGTTTGAACTACCATTGATGAAGTGTGTTTGAAAGTTTGATACACTTTCTTGTGCTAATCATTAGTGATAGTCAGAGTCTCATACCTATCTTTCATTTTATGCATTCTTATCTCCATCCTCTTTTTTCTATGTGTTGTTTTCTTTCTCTTTAGTTGCTGATTTTTGCATCTTGTGTCCTTAATTTCGTGTATTAGGTTTAGATCTTGTATCAATTAAAAAAACTGATACTTTGATGAGTACATACCTGCAACAAATAAAAATTTGAATCCAAATTTGATTTGGTAAAGTTGAAACAAAAAAAACTTAAAATTAAATGAAGGAGGTAAACTTTGTTCAGTTAATGGTTGATAACTGAATAATTTGAAAGTCTCCAGATCATGTTAGCTTGATTCTACACGTAAATAAAAATACACAGATATAGAGCAAAAACAATGCACAAAATATGAAGCAAAAAACGTTATTTTGGTATGTATGAGGAGGATGAGAGGGAGAATAAAAGTGAGAAAGTTTATGTAATTAATATGAAATTTTTGTAATTACTTTTTAAAATAAAAATTTTATATAAGAGTTAACTTGTGTATATATATAATTTTTCGTAATTTCTAAGGCAAGGATCAGTTGGAGTTAGTGATATAGAGTAAGAATATAAAATATTAATGTTATGAATATATTATATTGGCATCTTTAGTCCGTACTACCGCCGTTTCTCAAAAAGTCTAATTTCTATCATTTGCAATCGAACAGCTTACGAGCAGGTTCAAAGGGCGACGCATCGTGAGAATGCAGAGAGGGTAATCGGCTACCACGGAAGAGCGTCGCAAAGGATACGTGCCCCTGCACGTAACTCACAACAAGACGTGTCGCAATGTCCTTAACCTTGATAAGAATATGACGTGTGATGACTAATATCCAACCAATTGAAGTTTTATTACCATGTGTGTTTGAAAATAAGTAAAACAAATAAGTTAGAAATGAAATCGAACTATAATTACCAGTTGAAAATAAGTAAAACAAAATAATTGAAATGAAATCAAACTATAATTACCGATAAATAATTACATCAAAGAAAAAACGTTGAAAGAAAGAATTTTAATCCGTCAGGAGGTTAGATTTGGTCACTCTACGCACTCTTAACTACTATCATTTTGATATTACAATTATGGAGCAGCTCACAACTTGGCAAACAACATCGTCTTCATTATCAAATGCAGTCGACGCTGTTTTATCGTTCTTCCCAGTTTAGGTGCAAAAGCGGAACTACTTGAGGAAATGCCCCAACAGGAGAAACTATCACGTGCTGAAAAACTACAAATCATAGAGAACAGCTGAACATACAAAAAATTTCATGGAAAAGCTTCCAAGGTAAAATGAGGTGTGTCCCATTAAGGCCTCAAGTACAATAGCAGCAGTGTTTTCTTAAAAATAACTTCTCTACTGACGTGTATGGGGAAGGAAAAAAAAAAGCATCTCCGAGTGACTACATGCACGTAAGTAATAAACACCAGAAGAATGATCAATGTTTAGTGCATTAGACAAAAAGAATGTCCAGCAGAGAGTATTGAAAAAGTCCAGCTTTAGTTTTTTGAGATTAAAAAGGAAAAAAGAAAAAAGTCCAGCTTTAGTCATGTAATACAAAAGATTTTCCATCACATGTCCCGAGTCATGGACCCCCTGGAACAAAAAGTCTACTTGATGATGAATATAATTAGCAAATGATGCACCATATTATCGGACATCTTTAACCACACACCCAGCAATCTTGCTCATACAACTATTAATGGAATATTGAGAAGTAAAACCAGTAGTAGTGCTGACTAGGGTTGCGAGAGCCCAACCTTGCTCATACAACTATTAATGGAATATTGAGAAGTAAAACCAGTAGTAGTGCTGACTAGGGTTGCGAGAGCCCTCAGCCAAGCTTGTAACTGGTTCAACTTTTAGGTAGAACACAGAAAGTTAGCAACAAAAGCTCAATTGATTTGTTTTTTTTACGAAGGTAACTGACACAATCTCAATTGATTTGGGGGAAGGTCTGATCATTTCGCCTTATATCAGCCAAAATCGTGAACAAACGTACGAAATTTAAGTACTTGACAAACAAACAGTATTTTAGTATAGCATCCACATTTTCAAACATAGGAAACACCTATAGTTAACTGCTGCTCACAACAGAGGAACCTGACAAATAAAAACAAATAATTCTCACCTTACAACAACAACAAACCTAGTGTATTCCCACAAAGTGGGGTCTGGGGAGGGTAGAATGTACGCAGTCCATACCGCTACCTCCAAAGAGAGGTTGTTTCCGATAGACCCCCGGCTACCTTAAAAGGGGAGAATTATGATGGACAATCTAAAAGAAGACAACTTGGCACTGGACAAACTCATGACAAAGTAAAACTTTAGTAGCTGCACGACTCGGTGGCAATTCTGATCTCGGTGCAAAATTAAATATCAATCCAGGCACCCAAGCATGGACAACAACTACGCCTCAGTCCCTAACAAGTTGGGGACCATTCATATAAAACTCGAAATTCAAAATTTAGAAACCCCACACACCACTCAATATTCCAATAAAACTCGAATTCAAAATTATTTAGAAAGCACACACACCACTCAATATTCCAATATGCATGCAGATTTAATCAAATATCACCAATTCTCACACCTCCAAAAAGTGATAACAAGGCTTTTTAACTTTTCAACCAAGAAACACATCCATTTCAATATGAATACGAGGTTAAAAGAAATCACCACTTCATATATGTATATATATGTAATATACACACACATCTACAAAAAGTAATGAAGGGTGTTTAACTTTTCTCAACAGAAGACACTTCTCCACCCAAAGAAAAAGGGAATCTGTTAATCACCACTTTATCCCTCCCACTCTAACTGTTTCACTCTACTAAATGTGAAGTACATTACTACATGCCAAAAATTTTATAAACCAACCTGCAAAGGCAAAATGAGTTTGGCATGCGGAGGGACTGAAAAAATAGAAACATTGTAATATTGAAAATACCATACTTGCAAGGTTACTAACAAATTTAAGACTGACTTTACGTAATAGTCCTCCCCATGCCATCAGTTCTCTAAAAAAGAAATGTTTGATAAACAAAAAAAGGACAGGTTTGACTCTACGACCTAAATTCGTAAGCTTCAGTTTAAAGACGAAAAAAGTAGCAAAGTGACAGGGTATCCTAAGTATGAGTTCATCCTTCAACTGCAAGGTGTGATTAACAACATCAAATTGTAAAACCACTCAGAAGATCTTTCGACCCATTCCACACAAGACTCTGGATCATTGTGGCCTATTTTCACAACTATGTTCATCTGAGGCACTAAGCATATCTTTATATGTTCTGGCCACTTTTGTTTCTGTTTGAAAGTGTCTTGAGCATATCTTTATATATTCTGGCCGCTTCTGTTTCTGTTCGAAAGTGTCTTTTTAGTTATCTAGTTATTTCCTTTCTTTGACCCAAAAAATTAAGAGAGACTAGGAAAGATTGCTGAAATCTATGGGATTCCTTTCTTAGCAATACCAACATCCTTGAAAATAGATTTCAGCATTCCTAGAAAAGGAAAATAAATTCATCATACGTACTTAGGGTTAACATAAAAGATAGTCCTAACGATTTAGGAAACAATAATTCTAAACAAAAAACTCAGAAAAGAATAAAGGCAAGTTTTAACTTTTCGTGCCCCAAGCCCCGACACTAGCCGATTTAGCAAAGGTTGGACAATTTGAGGCTTAGGTCACAAGTTCAAGCACTTCACCAAGCAAACTAAGCCTCGTATTTAAGTGGAGAAGAATAGAGGGACAAATCCATCATCCCCGAGTTTGACTTTTCTCCCTAAGCTTGTGTCAAGTACGAAAGCTTTCCTGAGTTGATTTGCTTCGTGCTTCTTTGGGCAACAAATAAGCCCTACTCAAGGGCTACAATGTGGATCCACACAAGGCTTCTTGGGCAACAAAGTTTGGCACATTTTAGGAGCCTAAATCGGTCCTAAAGGTGGACCAATTTGGACTTCATCCAAAGGTTGATTCTTGGGCCACAATCTATCTTTTCCTATACTTCAATTTGGGCTTTAAAATAATTGTAGCCGGGGTTCTATTGGAAACAGCCTCTCTACTTCATATGAGGTAGTGGTATAGACTACATACACTTTACCCTCCCCAGACCTCACTCTGTGGGAAGACCTCACACTGTCTTCCCACTTCCCACTGGGTGTGTTATTTTGTTGTTGTACTAAATCAACTCATCTCCTTTACCCGTGAGCTCTTCGTCATTAGCAACTCCAAAGCTTCCTCCTTGTCCTTGAATAAAGTTGTGCTTCCTAGGTAGCTATCATTGTTCTTTGTCACTGTAAGGAGGTTGAGACCTATAATCTGATTCTTGCAATTATTCTCTATCAAAGGCTAATTGTTGTTATGCATGATTTTCAAGATTTAGACTTGTCTTGAAACTCTAGATTATTTCTTGAATTTTTGACCTGTTATTTAATTGAAGAAACATATTCTTGAATTTATTATTTCTTTACTTTCGGTTCTTTTTCATTTTTAAATTGCTTTTTAAGCTTTGCAATTTCTTTTTCATTCTTAATTTTGTTTATCAAGTTCTTCAGTCCTATGTGATTGTTATCAAGATCTGACGAGCACTCTGCCACATTTTCCAAGGATTCGAGCTACGCATATTGACAGATTAGAACACCTTAAAAAAAGTGAAGGGCAGAGCAACGGCTTTTTCCAATGCAAAAGGTATGCATTGTTTGCTTGGCTCATGGTGTGGAAACCACCCTTATAAGTTACAACGGAGAATTTTAGAAAAGGAAAAATAACTTTTCTTTTGATAATAGGGTAAATAATTTCATCAACAATTTGGAGGAAAACCCAGTATATACAAGTCGTATACTAAAAGAAAGAACCTCTACAGAAATTTAACTTATGTTAGCCCATTCTATATGTGCAAAGGTCGAGGAGATGTTGTAACCATTAAATTTTGCAATGCCAGAACGTACAGCATGGATCTTTCTGGAACTCGTGGGTTATGCCAGGAGAGTTGGTGGGAAAATATCAACTTCTCTTTAAGCTGGAATTTAGGAGGAAAAGAAGAAGTAAAGCATGGAACACGCCTCCTCTAGCACTCATATGCCCTGTTCTAAGAAAGCAATCCGAAAACCTAATAAAAGGATTGAAAACTCACTTGTACATACTATAAGATCATGTTTATTTTGCAATGAACATTAAAACATCACATCGTCAAAAAGAATCCAATAAGTATAGATCACAAGAGTGATCCATAGATTATTATACTTTTGTATGAATAATTTGTACGAACTTCTCTATTTTTATAATTGCTTACATACAAGTGAAGCCCCCATTTACATCAATAACATAATTACCACATCAGAAAAGAACTCACTTTTAACCATAGATGTATCCTAAACAAAAGTATTTTCAGCATGGAAGCACCCAAAAATCAATTTCTATAAGCCCATCACAACACTGAAAAGAGCTATTCACATCCTCAAATACCCAAGCCAACAATCAAAGCGAAATAAAATTTCACCAGACACAACTTCGGGAGACTCCCAAAAAATGCAAAACGAGGGAATCAAATGGCACTCACATCCAGTTTCACAAATGAAATCAATTGTGTAACCAAGATTATAATAACCCAATATCTATAAATCAAACTCATCCTTCCAAATCATACTTTCAAATCTCAAAAGTAATTGACAAACATATATTGCACAACGAGGCAGGCAAATGAGCACACATAAAGGCCAATGCCTCAACACATACAAGAGAATGAAGTGATTGGCAAAAGAAAAAGGCACAAAAGAAGAATTCAAGATTCAGACAACTAAAATGTAAGAAACAGAGGTTTTCCAAATACCATAAGAAACTAGTTTCAGCAGCTTCAACAGCAATCTAAAAGTTGTTCTCAATACAGCACATCATTTCTAAGTCTCAAAAGCGTAAAAGACATTACTACATTTATATCCAAATAGAAACTCCAACTAGAACTCCAAAAAGCACAAAGGCTCCTGAAAGAAGAAACGTCTGGACTACCACAACATAGAAGGAAATCAGAAAGGAGCACAAATGCAGAAGCCAAAGTAAATAGCAAATCAAAATCATCAAACCAAACATCTGCATTCATCCAGAACCACTAAAAGCAGCTGCACCAAGCTGTCAAAACACCTGAATCAAACATCCATTCACAACTCAATATATCATTCCACATCCAAAAATAAGACAAATCTTAAGTGAAATCAAAAGAAAGGAACATTACAGTAGTTGAGCTTTGCAGCAACGCAAAAGCACAGTACAAACAGAGAGAATCAATCTGGGATTAAGAGCAATGCATCAAAAGAAAGAAAACATTACAGTAACTATCTAGAAGAGGAAGAAGAAGAACAACAACAACAACAATCAATCGAATCAATCTTTGAATATTAACACCACATCAAAAGACGGACGATATCACAATCACAATCTAATCAATCTGGATTATTTCACACAGATCAATTATACAAATTGACACAACCTCTACAGACACCTTCAAAAATAACAAGCTGAAAACAGTAAAACAACAACCTGCGCATCACACATCATACTTGCATCTCTCCTCTCCCTATACCCACAGCCCTAATAAAAAGAGGGAAAACTAGAAAAACAAGGACAGCAATAACTTCAAACAAAGAATTCACATGAATTTTACAGCTAAACAAGCTGGAGAGTAGTCCTGTCAACTACAATAAAATAATATGATAATAGTGATATCAAAACAATACAACTAAATCTAACCTTACACACAAAAAAAAAAAATCAAATTAGAGACATCAAAACAATACAATTAAATCTAACATTTTCCTAAAAAAAAAAAAAAAAATTAAAGCCGACCAACATTTATCTACCACATATCAAAATAATCTAATTAAACTTAATCTTTACACAAAAAATTATAACAAAGCTTTGTGCAAAGGTTATGATCAATAAAATCAAAACATAATATAAATAGAAATTTGAAATTTAAAAATCACAAATTACCCAATAACAAAGTTATGATCACAAAATTTTATTACCCAAATAATGTATTGTATAAACCTAAAAACGGACTTATAAAATTTAAAAAAAAAAAAGAAAAAAACATAAAGATTCCTAAATTAAAATATTATAACAAAAAATTAATAGTCCTAGCCCCCCAAAAGAAAAAAATCAATTCCTCTTCTTTTGGGTGAAATCCACTATACACTAATTGAAATTTATTTTTGGAAGATTTTTTCTTCTTTTTCTTTTAGTAGTTTTAACCTATTTTATGTAAAATAATTTTTCAATTTTTCTAAAATATTTAGAACTTTACATTTTTCTTATATAATAATCTCTTTGAAGTTGAATTTTCTTTAACAATCTATTGCCATAAATTTAGGAATTCAACTAAAAATAGAAAATCTTCTCCATTTAATTTTTTGTATATATATATATATATATAAAGAAGAGGAATTGATTTTTTTCTTTTGGGGGGGCTAGGACTATTAATTTTTTGTTATAATATTTTAATTTAGGAATCTTTATATTTTTTTTTTTTTATTTTATAAGTCCGTTTTTAGGTTTATACAATACATTATTTGGGTAATAAAATTTTGTGATCATAACTTTGTTATTGGGTAATTTGTGATTTTTAAATTTCAAATTTCTATTTATATTATGTTATGATTTTATTGATCATAACCTTTGCACAAAACTTTGTTATAATTTTTTGTGTAAAGATTAAGTTTAATTAGATTATTTTGATATCTTTATCATCGTGTTATTTTGTTGTAATTTACAGGTGGTAGATAAATGTTGGTCGGCTTTAAATTTTTTTATTTTTTTTAGGAAAATGTTAGATTTAATTGTCACTTGAACTGATAGCACAAAAATAAATAAAGGAAAGAAACAAACAGACTTCCATTTACAAGAAAAAATAATAGCCATCCACTAGAATAAAATATGCACAAAAGGGTGTTCAGTGACCTACTACAGCTAAACAAGCTGGAGAGTAGTCCATGATCACAGACATTGACAGACAAATCCAGGAAAAAAAAGGAAGGCAAAGCTAAAATTTCCAATTGGGAAAACCTACATGCCCCTGAATGCAGGTTATTCAGACATGCTGAGTATTAGGAGGAGGAGGGACGATGGGCACATAGTTTTTTAAGCAGAAAAATCCATATGGGCTAGGGTATCCTTTAGGACCAACACAACCTTAGAAAGTCGGGGGATAATTGGTCAACCCCTCTACCTTTCTCCAACTTAAATACAAAGCTAAGTTTGCATAGGCTTGGAACCTGTGACCTAAGTTACAAGTCCCTCTGTCTTTGTCACTTGAACTGATAGCACAAAAATAAATAAAGGAAAGAAACAAACAGACTTCCATTTACAAGAAAAAATAATAGCCATCCACTAGAATAAAATATGCACAAAAGGGTGTTCAGTAATGTGTGTCCTTTCTTTAAGGCAGAATGTCACTCTAAAATTTACAAACAAACACTAATTAAGACGTACTCACTAAGTTCAAGAACACGAAGAACCCAAATATATGTGAATCAACCATACACCCATAAAAACAAATTTCACGAAATACATTAAGGAAATTTTTTTTGTGGTTCTTCGCTTCTTTTATCACAACTAGTCTTAGTAAAAGCTTATACCAGAAAGATCGCTGAACATTAAGTATATCCACAACCAGATCATAAACTCAGCATATTCCACCAAAACTCATTAAAAATTAAGCATACTATACAGGCAGGTCACAAAAATGTTAATCATTACAAACCAAGCATACACCCCACATTTTCAAGCAAGAATACTTAAAACAGCAGAATGCAAGGCATACAGGTGGGGAAAAAAATACTTGGACACCAATCTACTCAAGGGACTAACCAATAGAAGTACCAACAGAAGTAACCAGAAGTCCAAAATCAACCAAATCCGACAGCACCACAGAGAACCAATCACAACAAAGAAAAACAATCGAAAAACAAACACGTAAAAATGGAGAGGGGGAGAGGGATAAATTTACCTCAGTAATATGAATGCATCCCCGGGTAGATACCCCCAGGTGCAATTCTAGGTGCACCTGATGCCCCAGGGGCTGGGTTGGCTGGGTTTTGTAGAGCGTGAGGTTGACTATAAGAACTGTAATGAGAACCCTGTGGCGGTGGATAATCACCCGGGGGCAACCCAGTTGAGCTTGGGGGTAGCCCATACATGGAAGGTCCACGGCCAACACCACCTAATGCACTACCAGCACCGGGTAAACCACCACCAGCACCTCCCAACGCCCCAGCACCGCTATAACCACCACCACCTACTCCAGTAGCACTACTCGCCAACCCGCCATATCCAGCCGAACCAGGCCCACCATAATGAGAGCCCCCACCATATGGACCACCGCCAATCCCTGAACCATACCCACCAATCCCAGATTGGTTCCCATAAGATGAACCACCAGGACCACCCACACCTACACCAATACCATTTCCACTACCCAACGCTGAATTAGGACCATGTCCATGCCCTGAAAATCCACCATAACCAGTAATCCCACTAGGCGTTGGTGCACCATATTGTCCAGGTCCCATCGGATCACCATGCCCTTCGACCTGACCTCCTGGACCAACCACTCCAGGCTTACTACTTTTCTTCCCATCAATAGCCAACTTACAATTCACCAAATGCCCATCAATATTCTTAACAGGATCAGCCACAGCACCCCTCGCAGCCTCAGCCGTCTTATACACAAACAAAGCATACCCTTTACTTTTCCCCGTCGCCTTATCAAACCCTAATGGGCCTTCCTCAATCTCCCCATACACCGCAAAATGCTGCAATATCCTCTCCGACTGCATATCATACGGCACATTCGCCACATAGATCTTCCTCAACGATACATCCACCGGATTACCCGAACTTCCACCACCTGGCCCACCTTGTATCCCCGCACTGGCAAGTTGCGTAACCGTCATCCTCCCATCAATCTTCTTACTCGGTTCCTTCAAAGCAAGCAACGCCCCATCAACATGCTTAAACGTAACAAACCCATACCCTTTACTTTTCCCCGTAGCTTTGTCAAGGATGACGACAGCTTCTTCTAACTCCCCGTAATTCCCAAAAACCCCACGGAGTTTCTCCGTTGTCGTTTCCCATCCAAGTCCACGAACGAAGAGTTTTCGTTGAGTTGTATCTCTGTCGGCAATTATTCGAACTTGATCAAGAACGTCGGCGTGACGAACGACGGCGTTTTGTAAGATTTCCAGCATTTGGTCAGGTGTAACAGATTCGAGGATTCTCCGGGCGTCTTCAATTGTAAGGGTAACGGGCACGGAGACCGAAACGGGGACACTCGCGTCGGTGATAACGCCGTTATCTTCAAGCTTTCTCTTCTTCATCATGTCCATTTTTTGTTTAGTTCTTTTTAACAGTAAAGTTTAAAACCCTAATTCTTGGAAGAAGAGGGGTCTGATTAACCCTATAATGTATGTGTGTTGCATATATAATGGGTCCGAATGCGGATAGGCTTCGGATCTGGGCTTTAAGATTAGCCCAATCCTGACAACCCAATCTTTGGGAGTTCCTTTCTTTTATTAAAAATTACACAAATACACAACTTGTGTTTTTTAATATTACAAAAAATTCAACTTCCTAAACATATATCATAAAATGTTATGTATATATCATAAAATGTTATGCATATGTTGGTTATATTATGTATATTAATAGGGAGAGAGAGTAAAGTAATTAAAAAAATAGGAGAGAGTGCAATTACTTCCAAAAGGGTCGGTATTTATGTTATTCATAACTCCTTTTATGGTATGACTGATATTATATTTAGGGAAAAGGTATGTTTATCCTCCTAAACTTGTCACGAAAATTTACTTTAGTCATTAAACTTAATTTAGATTTATTTATTCTTAATAAGTTTAAAGTGAATTAGTATCACCCCTAATACTGACATGAAACATAAAACAAAATACATTTTTTACTTAAAAAATGAGATGGGCCCATTAGGTATACGCGTCTTGCGCATGTACCTCACTTTAATGAGTTTACACGTTACACTAAATAGAAATGTGTTTAACTAATAAAAAAATTATTGTATCTTTTGAACATGTAAGATGGAGAATTTATTTAATTAAATCTAATATATACAAAAAAAATTCTCAACGCTAATCAAAATTTATCTACCACCTTTAAACTACAACAAAATGATACAATGATAGATATATCAAAACAATACAATTAAATCTAACCTTTGCAAAAGATTTTCCTCAAAATCGATCAACATTCATCTACCACCTGTCAACTACAATAAAATAATATGATAATAGTGATATCAAAATAATACAACTAAATCTAACCTTACACAGAAAAAAAAAAATCAAATTAGAGACATCAAAACAATACAATTAAATCTAACATTTTCCTAAAAAAAAATAAAATTTAAAGCCGACCAACATTTATCTACCACCTGTAAATTACAACAAAATAACACGATGATAAAGATATCAAAATAATCTAATTAAACTTAATCTTTACACAAAAAAATTATAACAAAGCTTTGTGCAAAGGTTATGATCAATAAAATCAAAACATAATATAAATAGAAATTTGAAATTTAAAAATCACAAATTACCCAATAACAAAGTTATGATCACAAAATTTTACTACCCAAATAATGTATTGTATAAACCTAAAAACGGACTTATAAAATTGAAAAAAAGAAAAAAATATAAAGATTCCTAAATTAAAATATTATAACAAAAAATTAATAGTCCTAGCCCCCCCCCCCCCCCCCCCAAAAAAAAAAAATCAATCCCTCTTCTTTTGGGTGAAATTCACTATACACTAATTGAAATTTATTTTTGGAAGATTTTTTTCTTCTTCTTCTTTTAGTAGTTTTAACCTATTTTATGTAAAATAGTTTTTCAATTTTTCTAAAATATTTAGAACTTTACCTTATATAAAAAATTTTCTTATATAATAATCTCTTTGAAGTTGAATTTTCTTTAACAATCTATTGCCATAAATTTAGGAATTCAACTAAAAATAGAAAATGTTCTCCATTTAATTTTTTGTATATATATAGATAGATAGAGAGAGATATTAAAAGAAATACCCCTTTCTTCTTCAATGCCCCCCCTTCATCTCTCATCCCCACCCTGCATCGCACACCTACACCCAACACCCTCACCCTTTTCTTCTTCAATACATCAACAAACAACAACACTCATTTTCTTCAACCATTAATTCCTTCATTAACAACCTCAAGCACATTCTCCAACAACACTCTTCTCCATTTTTTTTATTTTTCTCCATTAACACATTCTCTAACGAAGACATCAAAGACATTGAATTACTTCATTGATCCAATTCGAAGAACAACAAAACTAGAAGAAAAGCATATATTTTCAATACATTACGGACAACTCCTTTTTATTCTCTTTGAATAACATTACATAGTCAAAACTAATAATTTTAAAAAAAGGCATGCCTTTCCTGTTTGAAACTTTACTTTAACAAGTCAAGATCTTACCTGTGATGACCAAGAAACTTTTAAGAATTTTTTTTTTTTTTTTTTTTTTTTGGTTGGTTGGTTGGGTTGGGGGAGCGGGATTAGCATTGATAATTTTTACAAGCTTGAGCTTCTCAATCCCAAACATATGACAAGTACAAATATATGTTTTTCATTTTTTCTCAATGATTGGGTCAACCAGAAATTTTCAAGACACTAAATTGCTTTATTGAGTTTCTCAATGATTGTTCCTTTTTTATTCTTTATTTATGTCCCTTGTAACAAAGAAAATTTTTAGTATTTTATTTTTAAAAATGATACTTGTTTAATTTTCAAGGGTGAATTTGATGGTTAATAACGTTGATAGAGTTGGATTAGAGGTTGAAATGGTGTTTAATAGAGGAAAAAATTTAATTCGATGTCTTCGTAGTTCTTTTCTTATAGTGTTAATGGAGAAAAATAAAAAAAATTGAGATGGGGTGAGGGGTTGTTTGTAGGGTGGGCTGGAAGAGGAGAAAGAAAGAAAAGGTGAGGAAGGGGTGGAATAGTTTGAAGAAGAAAGAAAATTGAGGAGGAGGAAGGGGTGGTGGAGGACTTTTTTTTTATTTAATAAATATTATAAACAAGAATCATGACATTCGTCGTCCCCACAAAGGGAAAAGGAAGAATATTCTTTAATGTACTCAAGTAAGAAAGCTACATGTGTCTATCATTATTTTTTATTTTTTTTTAGTTTGTGTACTCATTCTTTTGTTTCCTTTTTTAAAAATCTTTTCTTATTTCCTGGTTTATATTTTTCTCCATTTTAATTTATTTGATATATTTTAATCTAACATAAAATTTTAAAAGATAATTTTTTAAAAAAAATTATATGTTCATAAATAAGGATATGGCGAATGTATTAAAATATTTTTTTAAATTTTGTGTATTAAATATATCAAGTGGATAGTTGAAATTAAAGAATTTGTAAAAAGAAAAGAATATTTTTTTTTAAACGGATTAAGGAGAAAAGTAGGTCAAATAAATTGAAATGAGGGAGTAGGTAAAACTTAGTAGCTCAGATGATTTACTACATGAACTCCCACCTTATTGTTGAAGATTCAATTCCCACAATTTAATTCCGCTCTTTATTTCCCCTTCTCCTACCTCTAATTTTTACAAAGGTCTAGAAAGAAATTTTTTACATAATCAAGATGGTATTAGTAATTTCCTTAATTTTTTCTTATTTAAATAAGTCAATTTTTACATAACTAAAAACTATATTAAATTAGTATTAATTAATCAAGAATAATATAGTTAAAATATTTTTTTACTTTCTTGGAAAAATTGAATCATAAAGAGTGTGCTCAAGAAAAGAAATTATAAAATATGAATCAGAGAAAACATTAGATTACTCCTTATATTTCTTATCGGGTGATTTAGTACAAATACTTCATACTTTTTAGAGATAAGTTTAAGGAGATGCATATTAAATATGTCACTTAATTATATTAATTACGCAGTAAGAAAATACTGTTGCTTTAAATTAAAATATTATAATATATCTAAAACTTGGATCCGGGCTTAGCACGGGCCTCGTAAAACTAGAATCTATATCTATAATATATTAAAAGTGTGAAAACCATTAGAAAAATGATTTGAACTTTTTGTCCTTCATTAAAAGACTACTTAATAAAAAAAATCATCTTTTCACATTTTTTCTTCAATTTTTAATATTGAATATTGTCTAAAATAAATATATACAAAAAATTAAATGGAGAAGATTTTCTACTTTTAGTTGAATTTTTAAATTTATGACAATAAATTATTAAGGAAAATACAACTTCAAAGAAATTATTACATAAAAAAAATTCTATATAAGGTAAAGTTCAAAATATTTTTGAAAAATTGGGAAACTATTTTACATAAAATAGATTAAGATTCCTAAAAGAAGAAGAAGAAAGAAATTCTTCCAAATATTAAATGCAATTCGTGTATCTCCATTAAAAAGGTAGTGGACTTCACCCAAAAAAAGGTATTGTTTTTATTTTAGGTTAGAACTATTATTCTTTAATTTTGTTATAATATTTTAGTTTATGAGTCTTTATATTTTTTTCTTTTTTTCAATTTTACAAGTCCATTTTTAGGTTTATATAAATACATTATTTGAGAAATAAAATTTTGTGACCATAGCTTTGTTATTGAGTAACTTTGTGATTTTTGAATCTCAAATTTCTATTTATATTACGTTTTGATTCTGTTGATCATAACCTTTACACAAAGTTTTATTATGATCTTTTTGTGTAAAAATTCAGTTTAATTATATAATTTTGATAGTTTTATTATCATATTATTTTATTGTAATTTACAGGTAGTAGATAAATGTCAGTCGTCTTTAATTTTTTTTTTAGAAAAAAGTTAGATTTAATTGTAGAGTTTTGATGTCTCTACTTTGAGAATTTTTTTTTTGTGTAAAAGTTAGATTTAGTTGTATTATTTTGATATCGCTATTATCGTACTATTGTATTGTAGTTGACATTAGATGAATGTCGATCGACATTGAAGAATATCTTTTGCAAAGGTTAGATTTAATTGTATTGTTTTGATATCTCTATCATCATATTATTTTGTTGTAGTTTACAGGTGGTAGCTAAATTTCGATTGACTTTGAGATTTTTTTTTTTGTATATGTTAGGTTTAATTAAATAAATTCTTGATCTTTACATGTTTAAAAAATGTAAAATTTAATTATTGTATTCTTCTTTATTATTTTAACAAATATTCTATTTATTGTAATGTTTGAACTCATGCGCGAGGCGCGTACATCTACACTAGTATATATATATGGGGGATTATTTTTCTATAAAAAATTAGTAATTTCTTACGTGATAATGGCATGGTGCTGATTTGGCAATGATATGACATGTGTGTAGTGCACTCTCTGTTGTGAGACTGGGATAGTGATTTTAAGGTTGTATTTAATTCACTTGAAAGTTGTTTAGGGGGGTAAATAATTACACATAAAGTTAAAGTGCTAAAGTAAATTGTGAGGACAAGTTTAGGGGTGAAATGATGTCTTTTCTCCTATATTTACATAAACTATCTTACTTTATTATCAGCAACTAAGGGGTGGGCTCTGTGTCAGCACGGGCTCAATATTATGAAAGGTAAAAAAAAACTGTCTCAAGGTAAATGACGATAGTAACTCTAATTGTCCTGGGGTAGCGAAATTCCTTTTCGCATAAGTAGCGACCTACACGAGTGACTTTCGAATTTTGAGATTCAAATAAGTTCTTCTTTGACTGCAAGTTTTTCTTATGATCTTTTAAATATTTTGAAACTGATAAATATGTCGGCGCTTCACGCGGTTATTAAGAAATACTTCATCGATCCATTAATAATTATCCATTTTTGACTTGACACACAAGTAAAGAAATTGTAAATGATGACATTAATTTATCATATTACCCTTTAAATATAATAAATTTAATGTTTTTAAAAATGCATTGGATAATAAATCATGTTAATGTTAAGGGTAAAATGTATAAATTATTTATTGATTTTTTAAACTGAATAAATATTATTAAACATCTATTTTTAGTATAGTGGACAAGTAAAGATGAATGGAGGGAGTAAGATATAACTAAATATTATACCTTTCATCATAAAAATATAATATATCTTTATTTTTGACCCACTTTATATATTTACATTTTCTACCATGACACCAATTATTTTATAATGTAATTATATTTTTAAGGTCTTTTTATTATATTCTCTCATTTATCAAAATTGAATGATATCCTATATTATACGGATAAAATACAACTATCAAAATTAAAATAATTTAATTTAGATAAAAATAAATTATTAAAAAAACATTGTATTTAAAATAGATATTGAATTAAAATTCCAACAGAACATATAATTTTCTATATATTACATGCATGTATATAGATCAACTCTTCTTTGTACATTTAAAATTGAATTTTAATACATTACATGTATAATGTTCATTCTTTAAGCATTACATGTACATATATTATCTTTTCTTTTCTTTTTTTTTTTTTTGGGGGGGGAGGGGGGGGGAGGGGAGGGGGGGATGAAAACATGCATACATTTAATCAAGTAGTAATAGTAGGTAGTTCAGAGGGATTCCTCGACAGAGTTAAGGGATGTATGTTGCCCTGATGAAAGTTATCATTACAGACCGTAATGTTCCTAGAGAAAGTAGTTCCTAGAATGTCTGTTGCTACGTGTGGAGCTGCATACACCAGAGGAACTTGCAAAATGAGTGTCTGCTCAAAACATAAAGACTTTGCCCCCCTTTTGCCAAGCTATCAACAACTCTGTTCTTCTCCCTGCATACATGGGCTATATTTGGAGCTCCCAGCTCATGCATCAAAGACTTGTATTCAAGGATAATGTAATTGTAGGGAAGGTAGTCATTTTTTAGCATACGTTATGTTTTCATGGAGTCAGTGTTGAATTCCAAAGGTCTTTAATTATAGGTAACTGCTAGTCTAAGATCTTCCAATATAGTCATAAGCTCATTTTGGTTAGCAGTTGTCATGGCATATATTTTGGTGTAGCTCATCTACAAGACCCCTAGGTGGTTTCTGAACACCCTTCCAATTTTCTCTATGCCTGGCTATTTTTTTAACAGCCTCATCAGTGTTAAGTTTAAAGCAACCAGCTGTAGGAGGTTTTCATTTCAGTTAGATTGTAGTGGATATCTTATCTCTATTGTGAAAATTGTCTGTAAAAAAATGGTATTCAATGGCTTGGTGGATTGTGGACTCCACAGGGATGGGATTGTTTTTGTTGTTAAAAGAGTTTTCATTCCTGTTTAGTTAAATGTTCCAAAGGCTAAAAGGAATGGCAGTATCCTAATCAACCCAATTATTGTACTTCTTCCCTTTGAGACTATTCCAATTGTTGAGCCAATTATCCCTGGTTATAGTGGTGGATTCAAAACTTTGAATAATAGTGCTTTTGGAGGCAATGGAGTTCAGAATGAGACAACCCTATGACAGGAGAAAAATATGGGGTAGATGTCTTCCTCATTTGTGTTGCACTCAGTACAAAGAAAGAAAATACTCAAGCCAATGTTGTGGAGGTACTTTTTTGTTGGCAGTCTATGGTGTTGGAACAACCACACAAAGTTTTTGATTTTGTTAGGCACTTTGAGCTTCCAGATCCACTTAAATTTATCGTCTTGGGGTGTATTAGTGGAAGTGTAGGGATTTTCTAGGTATTAATGGGCACTACCTAGAGAGAAAACTCTATTTGGGGTTCTTTCCCAAATTACCTTGTCCTCCTGAGTGCTTCTGGTGAGGATGAAACAATGTTGGAGGTTGAGCTCAGAGTTTAGGGAAGAGGAAAAGAGGCTTTGTATAGTTTTAAGGATTCATTCCTATAGAGAGAGCTGATAGATAATTTTTCTCTCATTTGTTTAGAGGTCAATAGATTTGAGATCTTATGGAGTTCGAGTGGGGAATCCATTTGTCCTTATAAAATTTGGCTCTAGTTCCCTTCTGCAAAGTCCATCTAAGGTTGGCATTGCATACTATCCATCTTTCTCTAATGCAATTCCATGTTCTAGGGGTTATTTATTTTTCGGGTTGCCTTCTATACCTCTTGCAGTATTTGGTGAAGAGGATTTTTTCCCATAAAGTATAAAAGTTATGGTATATCCTCCAGGCCAGGCTAGCATGCAAAGCTTTATTTTTAAGGGTAGCTTTCTGTAAACCTAGGCCAATTCTGTGTTTATGCTTAGTCAAAGTATCCCAGCTAAAGAGGTGAAGTTTTTTCTTCTCAGTTGTGGTGCCTCAGATAATGTTTCTCTGGATTTTGTCTATGTCACTGCTAATTCTTTGGGCATTTTTGATGTACTGCATGACATAGCTTTGGATGTTTCCTAAGGTTGCCTTGGCAAAGACTGTTCTACTAGTCAGACTAAGCATCTTTGTTTTCCAGCCGACTAGTTTGGTATGTATGTTGTCAAGAATGAACTGAAATTCACTATTTGTGGGCTTTGAGTAAAAGATGGGGAGGCCTAGGTATTTCCCATATTAGTCAGCACCTTTTATGTTTAGGATTGAGGTGCATTCCTCTTTTGTGGCTTGATTGTTGTTGGATGAAAATATGACCTTAGATTTGGACAGGTTCAGTTTTTGTCTAGATTTTGCACAAAAGTTGTGAAGGGTGGAAATGATGAAGATGCAATCAGGTTTGGAAGCTTTGGAGTAAAGGGTTAGGTCATCTGCAAAAAAAGAGGTGTGAAACTTTTGGACCAGGATTGGATATGGCAATAGGGTTCTAGCTCTTTTCTTATACTTTATGCTCTATGTTTTTGGATAGTCTTTCCATACACATGATGAAGATGTATAGAGACAAGGGATCACTCTACCTGACTCCTCTAGAGGGGGTAAAGTAAGGTGTTATGGACCTATTAACAAGGATGGAGATTGAACTACTAGAAATACATGACATAATTAATTAGGTTAGCTTAGTTGGGAACTTGAATAAGATGAAGGTATCTCTAATGAAAGACCATTCAAGTCTGTCAAAGGCTTTTTCTAGCCTATTTTTAAGATCATATTGGCCTGTTTACCCTTCATCTTTTTGAAGTAGGAGATGAACTCCTAAACTATTATGGCATTGTTAGCTCCTCTTTTCTTGGAAAGGAAACTAGCTTGACTGGCTCCAACAATGTGCTTGATGTAGGGCTTGATTCTGTGCATAATTATTTTGGTGACAATTTTATAGGTGGTATTACACAATCCAATGGGTCTGTAGTTTTGGATTATTGTGGCATTGGGGCATTTAGGGATGAGACAGGGAGGTTTTTGTCCATGTTTAGCTCCATTATGCTTGTTTCAAAGGCTTTCATGCAGAAAGAAACAATGTTTTTCCTTTATGAGGTGTCAGTACTTTTGAAATAAAAGAGGGTGAATGCCATCAGGTCCAGGAGCTTTGAGGTCTTTGAAGTAAGTTATATCTCTATGGATTTCTGCCTTCTTTAAAGGTCTGGTTAACTCCTTTATGCTTTCAGGTGTAGGAAGTTATGGTAGTGACTATTGCTACTGTTGTGTCTAGAGGATTAAAACAGGTCAGTAGTGAATAGTTGGGAGTAGAAGGTAGAGATGTGGCTCTTAATATCTTTTTGTTCTTTAATACAAGAGCCAACATTGTTCATGATGGAGTTTATTATGTTTTTTTTTCTTCTGTTGAGTGTAGAAGTTTGAAAGAATATAGTGTTGTAACCTTCTTCTGTCAACCAGTTGATTCTAGACTTAGTTCTCTAGAATTCTTTCTCATATTTGAGGAAGCTATCATACTAGTTGAGAAGTTCAATTTCCAGATTGTGTAGGAAAGGACTATTTGGATATTTTGGGGATTTTTGGATCCCATCTAGTCTTGCTATGAGGGTCTTGATTTTTTGAAAGATGTTCCCAAAAGTATTGGCATTCCAATAAGTGTCTTTGGTTTGCAAAGCCTTGAGGGCCCCAGATAGGCTATTTTTTTGGGGGGGGGGGAAGGGAGCAAAAAGATGCCTCAATAACAGTTTTGAAAAAAGGGTGCCCACACCACATGGGCTCCATTCTGAAGGGTCTTCTATTATTGGTGTGGCCCTGATATTCTAGACTAATAAGTAGGGGTCAGTGATCATACTTGGTCCTCGAAAGGTATGAGATGTTAGCCTTTGTGTCACGACTCGAATCAGGGCCTGACTATGACGGTTATCTCAAGTCCCATGTGGACCGAAGATAACTCCTGCACCTAACCAAACCAAACACATCATCCCCTAAGGTCGGATGAATTTTAAACATATAACAAGATAGTGTACAACAAGCTTAAGGAAATTCAAAATAAGTCCATAAACAACGACCGACGATCGGCCAAACAACCGACCTATATCGCCCAATAACCACAGTAATCTAACCAAAGCCTTCTAAACAATGGACCAAAACTTAATATTAATGAAGTGTCAGGACATACCACCTACTATAGCCAAAAACAAGTCTAAACAGTTTGAGACATAAGACACCAATACACAAAAAATAGACTTCTGAGGCATGGAAGCTCACCACTTCGATGTCAACTCATGAGCTAAACCTGAATCATAATCATTGGGCAGGAAGAGTAGAAGTACGACCAATACGTGCATCACGTGAGGATACAACATTCGAAGATGGTGAGATGTTGGAGCGTTAACATGAAACTCAGGGATAAGGATAACATAATGACATGGTCAATAGTTTAAATCATTCAAAATCAATGCACATAATCAGATGCATATACATATATATTACATGCCGAGATAGGGAACAAGGCTTAACATACATTTTAAAACTTTAGGTTAGATTATGTAGCTCAACTGTCATAACATATCCCTCGGGCTATATGGGCCCCAGCTCTTCTATAACACCTCGAGTCTGTACCTCGGATGCTACACGGTGCTACCGACCCCGAAGGACCACCAGCTAACCCATGACTGGTACTTGCTGTGAGCACTGTATAATAATAATACTGTAATAGCAACCTGTCTGAAATAAATATAAAAGTGGGGCTGTAAACTCCATAAGGTTTATAGATGAAAACCAATACTGAATACTGAAACATGTGTCTGAAATACTCTAGTCTGAAAGCCTCTAACTGTCTAAATTATGAAGTTGAAGGGACAAGCCCTCAACTAACTCCGATTACTGAAAACTACACTGAAATACTGAAATAATACTCTGTCCTCAAACTATGAGGACTCACCACTAAGTTTGATGCTGATAGGCTGGGTTGCTAAGTATGGTCAGGAGCCCGTGCGTTTGAACCTATGATATAAGACATTATAGTGCAAAAGAAAGGTATGCATCTGTACTTTGAATGTACTGGTATGCTAAGTGAGGTAGGATGATATGCATGGGTTCATGTGCATGAACAATAACTGACTGAGTAACATGAACATAACTGAATGAGAGAACATACATGAATACATAAACTATAACTGAGATCATGTTAACACTGGTTACTGAGTTCTGAATACTGATTAACTAATATCTGAGTTTACTGAGTTCTGAACTGAATACTGAACTGAGACTGTGACTGATCACTGAGTACTACTATTTGTAACACTATTGAGACTATTCTATAACTACTGTAGCTCTAGGTAAACAACTAAATTTTTGGGTATTGAATACCCCAGGACTCGATAGCATGATAAGTAAAGCATAGAGTAAACTTGAAAAGTATAACACCATGTACTTGTTCATAACTCATCCATAGAGACATTTTATCAAAGACTTGTAAGGCATAAGTTTACACACATACTAGCATGTCATGATTTTTCCCCATTTCCCCCTATTTAGTTCACATGAGCACTTTAACAAACACTTCGGGAGCACCAATATGCACATGATGCTAAACAATATATAGGCATCATAACATCAATCCCAAATTCACAAATTCAATGGCTTCAACATAAATTCACATGATACTACACACATGATAATCAATTCCACACGAAACTTGTAATAAACCATGGATTAGAAACCCAATTAACATTATAATGATGAATACACTTAAATCTAATTATGAAAATCATGAAATCAATCTACTTGAAGTTAAAAAAAAGTTTCTTGGACTCCAAGGGTGAAAGGAACCCTTGGATGAACACTTCACATACCCAAGTACTTGAATTAATGAGGTTGATGGTGAGTTCTTGAATCTTGAACCTTGAATTAGAAGCCCTAAGGTTTTGTTCTTGAGTAATTTTGAGAATAGTGAATGGATTTTGCCTCTAAAGTGGCTAAATTTCGTATTTTGGGGGCTGATAAACTTGGGAAAAAAACCCAAATACCTCTGAGGACACGACTTTTTAATGACTGAAAACTGGCCTAGCGATGCATAGACCGGCGTGCTGCATCGATAGGAACAACGCGATGGACAATGCGTCGTGTCAAGTCCACTTTGGTTCACTATAAATTGCACTAGGAGCTGGGGAAAAATATTCATAGACATGATAGGATCGCGGCGTGTTGAGATCACGTTGATACTCTAGTTTAGACTCCTAAACGTGCTTCAAACGATGTTCGAAAAATCTGAAACTCGTCCAAGAACACCTACTGACATTCCTGATTATGAATCAACTTAAAGATCGACATTTAATGGTCGTAAGGGTCGCAAAATAAGATCCCTAACTATGAAGGCTAAAATAACTCTAAGTATGAATACTTAGCTAAAATTTTCCAAGTCTGGGACCCTTTAACAAGTTTTAAAGGACTGAATTAAGCTTAGGATTTTGCGGGGTCTTACAATATCTCCCCCTTGGGAACATTCATCCTTGAATGAGACTGACTAAGATGGGAGAATTGATAGACTAAAAGTACATACTGGATATGCACAACTAAAGTATGATTTAATGGCTGAGACTACTGATATACTGAATTATCATAACTGATGCGTGATTTCATAACTGATATTACTGATAAGCTGAGTTTGTATACTGAATAAGTATATCTGATACAAAAGTACATGACTGAACTGATTCATGAATGCATGACTGAGTATGCAACATTACTTGATACCAAGTTGGTAACTACATCTGAACATGAAACTAAGTAAATTTAAGGAAAACTATTACCTCGAACTGAATTTGAGTTTGTGGAGACAAGATGAGGATACTTGGTCTGTGATAACGCTCAATCTACAACTCTCGTTTGAGCGTAAAACGGTCGTTAGCAAATATAGAACCCAACCTGGGTTGGGTGTCGATCCCACAGGGAATAGCTTGGCCAACAAGTAAGTAAAATTACTAAACTTTTGGTGCAAGTCTCGTAAGAAGGGGGAATTCTTGTTGTGCAAGTAATGTAAACAAAAGCTGAAATTAATAAAGTAAAAAGAGAGAGATTGTTACGTGAGTTGTAAACAATGAGAATTGAAGCGTTGGGGTTATGTCCACCTTCTGAGGTATACGTCTCTATTGGCTATGAGTGTGTAGAATTGTGACATGCATGTGCTTATAGAGAATTGTATTCTATGGTAAATCCAAGCGTCTCTCGACCTAAACAAGGACTATTTCACTTTAACTCTCTCGAGCTTAAAGCGTGTCTAACGGTACGAATTCTCCAAGAGGTTAGTCCAGTTACGACACTAGCTTTTTAATAGGAAAGGGTGTCCTACTACCTTGACATTATCTCTTTTCCAGACAAATAACCTTTCTCTCGAACAAGTTAAATGTTAGACTGGAGTATTCTTGCGTTTGCAACCGCAAAGAATGTAGATTAAGATGAAGAGAATAATGATATAAGCAATATACGTGTCATGAACTCACAAACTCACAGCAATAGATAGTATCTCATTCGGCTTCCATAACCCCAACAGAGAGGTTTAGTTACCCATGAATGCGAAGGAGATCATGATTGACATTGTTATTATATCACAATATTGAGTAATGGCGTGTAGATCAAGTGATAGGCGTTAGGCGTGAATTCCTTAGCAAAGTAACGTTTCTCTTGTTGCGGAAATTAAGAATTGAATAGATGAATAGAAGAAAATAATATTAATGGAAAGATTAGAAGAGTTGTAGAATTGTTGTGGTGGAAGAAGAGAGGGATGGAAGAATGTATTGTGGTGAGGGATGAATGTATCTCTCCACTAAGGGAGGAGTTAATTAAAAATCTCTAGCATGATAGGGTATTTATAATACTCCTATCCTACTCCTACTATGCTAATGAAATAAATAACCAAATCCTACTAAACTAAGGAAATACTTAACCCATTTGTACTAGGTTAATGTAACATTCTCCTAATCCAAATAAACTAATGAAATACATAACCCAATTGTACTAGGTTAATGTATCATTGTCAAAATCCAGCTTTGTGTCTGTAAGTCCCCAAAGTCTTTAGAAATGCTGTTTTAGCCCGGGACAGATTTTCCATGCAGCAGTTTTGGTCCTTAGGCGTGTAGACTTTCTTCCCTTCCTTTGTGAGCTTTCTTTTGCGTCAAGTAAGCCATAAAATGCTGTATTTTGCATCATTTATACCTGAAACTTTACTAATCATGTTCGTTAGCTCATTTATAGGAAAAAGGACTAAAAGTGCATGAAATATATAGTTTGTTCTCAAAACTAGGCTAAAATATGGGCAAAATATATTGATATAGGCGTGTAAATTCACCTATCATCAACACCCCACACTTGCAGCTTTATTCGTCCTCGAACAACATATCATGTCCTTCTAAACATCAACTTAGGGTTTTTACAACAACAACACAAAACATTTATCATGATAAGCACAACAACTGTCAACAAAGAGTATCTTTCCGATTATAAGTAGAAACAATTTAACCTCAAGTATAGACTCGTGATGGTGATCAACTCGCATGCAAACGTTATAGTGCATAGAATCATATACAACTATCCAAAACTCATCAACCATGTGTGTCTCACCATATATTACCCATAATCACTCACAAGTATAACATATTTTTCAAACATGGGTATCAAAATATCCTTGCTCTCGCTCTCACAAAGAATTCGTATGCAGCAACTGATGACCATAGGCTTGCCCTTAGTGTAATACTCCACTAAATGTCAGAATGTTAAGATTAGGATCAAGTAGGTCTTTTGATGGTTGTAATGTAGGCTAAGGGACGGGTAGGACTATTTTGGCCAGGAATAGTGACTAAGCTCCTAAGCGCTTTAATACATCACATTGTATCATTGACACTTTTTTCTTTCAACCTTTCTTCTTTCTTTTATTCTACCACCCTTGTTCTCCTCTTTTGTTTTTCAATTTTAAGAACAACTCACTTTTCAGCTTTCTTTTCCTTTTTCTTTTCACAACATACCTCTTATGATATCACTTTCTTTTCCGTAACACATTCAAGCACTATTTACAATTTAAAGCATCATACTTACCCAATTTCCTCTTATGTTGTCATATGACTTTTTTTAATTTAAAGCACTTAGGAATTTGGATCAAATTACGATCTTAAAAAAATGGATTAGGCTTACATACAAAGTTGTTAAAGAAATAGGCTAAAGGCTCAAAAGGGTTTAACTAGGGATGATGTCCATGGGTAGGTAAAACTGAAGGTAAACAAATATAGGTTGCCAAAGAAATGCCTAAATCATATCCTAACTTACACTCCTTATTTTCGCTTTGCATACATACCAGGCAAGTTCTTGCATCAGTCACAAACATAGAATATACTATTATCTCATACACACAAGGTACATGGTCGACTTGATTGGAAGTAATATAGACTCTCGACCCAACAAGTGAAGGAATTGAACCACAAAATATCACATAATGAGTCACAACTAGATTCTAAACATCTCAATAGTCACAATTGTAACACATACTCTTGTTATAATCTCATGCTGCCTGTCAAAATAATTTCATGCGAAGCTAGAAAAAATCTTAACTACAAAAAAAACAAAATGAAACAAAAATGAAACAAAAGCAAACAAACATAGATGCGAATAGAGAAGTATAGCATGCAATACCACCACCCCACACTTAGTCGGGACACTGTCCTCAGTGGAAAATAAATACGAGGAACCTGGTTGGTCGGACTTATCCTCTATGTCTGGGGTCATACCCCTTGCATTGGAATCATCATCAGAGTCATCATCCTTAGAAGTTCCTCATAAGTATCCCACTTAATTCCAAGCGTGAGTCAAGGTGTTTGTAGTGGGGAGGGTTCTCCTTGCTCCTTGCGGCCTCTTTTCTTGCCCTTTTGGGAAGTGGTAGCCTTCTTCTTGCCTTGTCTCTCTTTAGGTGCCATTGTACCTGAGACTTGAAATAGTGTTAATGGTAGCAAAATCTCAATGGATACAATCTATACATAAGCATTAGGGGTACCACCCCACACTTAGTTTTGTTAACACAAATCAGTGAAGCGAAAGTGGTCGATTACTCAGATTTCGTCGACATACGTTTTAGGATTGTATTCCGACAATAAAATCAGCAATGCATCACTTACTTGCATCCATTGGACTACTTTCATGGTAGATATAGCAACACTACTACATAGGGGTTACCACATGGAATAGTTATTCTTACAACAATCACAACCTCTTATGTCGGTAGGCACTATAAGTCTTATCCCGATGGCCGGGATTGTCTAACATGTAAGTATCCAAACAACAATCTTAAGCACTATTCATAGCCATAGTAATTCCACAAATAGTATAACAATGCTATTAAAACCAATTTCAAGTCGGAAACAAGTCAAGATTTTCCTACGTACATGTTCACTCACATGATTTTGTATCAACAATCCAAACACATGAACATCACCAACAATCTTATACGATTTAACAATTCATAATAGACATAGCAACGTAGTACTTACGAGAAATAAATGAAGAATAAGAGAGTACTTACTTGCTTGAAGCTTGTGGAGATGGTTTTGTGAATTGGAAGAGCAAAAGAAGAAGATTTTGAGAGGATTTGGATGTATATGCGGCACCCTTAGGTCAATTTTTAGTGTGGTTGTGTTGTAAAACTAAGTCCCTTTATATAGAAAGAGAATGGGTCGGGTTTTGACCCATTTCAATCGGTTTTGGAGACAAAAATACCACATATGCGGCGCATAATGCTCGGCATATCAATGACATATGCGGCGCATTGTCTATAGCATAATGGGACATATGCGCCGCATAGTCTATGGCATTTGTAGACATATGCGCCGCATAGTCTATGGCATATGAGATACTGAGACCAAATGCCATAGCATAGGCGGCGCATAGTCAAAAGCATACCTAGGAATAGGCGGCGCATAGTGTATAGCACACTAGATTCCGAGACCTTAGGCTATAGGATAGGTTGTGCATCATTCGTGGCCTGGTTTTACCAAGGCCTAGCCTTCCTCGAAGCCTATTTTGGTGTGAGAAATGCTCAATCCATAGCCTTATGCATCACCATTCCTAACTTACCAACTTTACCATACAATGCGTCCAAATTGTCTATTGAAATCAATCTCCTCGTTGAATACTTCTTGCACCTATTTTTGCTCAAAACAAATGAAAACGATTAGTACGATGAGTTGCCTCTGACCAAGTGCCTTAGTTTTGGTCGTGGCACGACTCTTATTTTTGGATTTTCATTTATCAAGTACTAGAACGAACGAAAAACGATGAAACGATAAAACGATAAAATGATAAAATAATAAAACGATGGGTTGCCTCCCATCTAGCGCCTTATTTATTGTCGTGGCTCGACATAGTTACCTCGAGTACTCAGACTTCGTTGAGGTAAGTGATGGACCATTTTCTGAAAGGATTTAGACAACAATGAGGCTTACCTGTGGGCATGCGATATTCTTCAAGATGGCTCTTACATTTTCCCGGAGAATCTCCAATTATATCATCAATAGTCCAACCCATAGCTCTCTTGTATCTCTTCAGAGCAGAGATGAGAGCTTCTACGTGCCGTTCACTTAAATCATCTGTACTCTCCGGAAGTGTATTTCTATTTTCCAAGAACACATACCTTAGATAATCGGGAAGCTCTTGCGATTCTAGCATTGGTGGCTCATCAAAGGGAGTCTTCTCTTTTGGTTGATTCTTGAGATCACAATCTGGTTGCTTAGGAGTATAAGGCTCTATTTCTATTAGAGCACTCATAAGTTCTTCATAACCTTCATTATCTTCATGCTCAACTTTCAATGGCACAGCAGACAATGGTTCAACAGTAGGTTGTTTCTCTATAGATAATGCTTTCGTTTCCTCATGATGAACATCAGCTATAGATAACTCATTCATATCGCTGGGCTGCTTCATTGTCTTGCATATATCAAACCATACCACTTCGTCATTAATTCGAAACAAAAGCTCATTATCTTTCATGTCAATAAGCACACTTCCGGTTGCAAGGAAAGGACGTCCCAAGATTATGGGAACTTCAGAATCCTCCTTACAATCTAGAATAACAAAGTCGGCAGGAAATATGAATGAAGAAACCTTCACCAACACATCATTCAAGATACCCACAGGTCATTTTACTGACCTATCAGCCATCACGAGCCTCATATTGGTTGGTGTAGGGTCTCCCAACCCCAACTTTCTGTAGATAGATAGTGGCATCAAATTGATGCTAGCTCCCAAATCGCACAATGCCTTAGCAAAATCCAACGATCCAATTGTGCAAGGAATAGTGAAAGCTCCAGGATCTGCCTTCTTTTGAACTAACGACCTTGTAGCGATTGCACTACAATGGTGAACATTATCCGCCAACTCATAACTTTCTGCCCGCTTCTTTGTCAATAGGTCCTTCATAAACTTCGCATATCCAGGCATTTGTTCAAGTGCCTCCACCAATGGAACATTAATGGTCAGCTGCTTGAGCATAGTCATAAACTTGCTGAACTTAGTGTCATCCGCCACCTTCTTCAATCTTTGGGGAAAAGGTGGTGGTGGGTATGGAAGTGTTCTATCTGCGGTTTTCTTCTTCACTTGCTTTCGTTTTCCCAAAATTTCAGGCTGCACAGTGCTGGATGTGGCGTTGTTGACGTCAGGAGTAGTAGTTGCGGCATCTTCTCCTTTTGCGTTGTCATCCATGTCCGCAACTTCGTCAATCACTTGCTTGCCTTTTTCTGGAGTTTCCAGCACCTTACCACTTCTGGTAGTGATGGCCATGCATGACCCATCATTCCTTGGGTTTTGCACAGTATAGCTAGGTAAAGTGCAGGCCTTTCTTTGGTTGAGTGCTGCTAAAAGTTGACTGAATTGCTGCTCTAGTTGTCTAATTGAAGTGGAATGTGAATCTACTAATTGTTTCATGGCGGACAAATCATTAATTACCTCCGTAACTCCCGCGCTCATTGCTTCCACTCCTTTCAATAATTTAGCCATCATGTCTTCCATACTTCCAGAATTAGATATGGTGGTATCACGTCTGCTAGGGGGAACGTACAAACCACTCTTTTCATTCTTGTTCTTCCAACTACCTTGGTCTTTGTTTCCAGATTTATCATAATAGTTTCGACCCTGGTTTCCTTGGGTATTCCCTCGGAAACCCCCCTGATTTTTCAAGTAGTTGGCCTCCTCTTCCGAATCAGATTCGTCTCTTCCTTTTGACGCAATCGCTTTCACTTTTTCAGTCTTCCCTAATAGATGCTTTGTAAGAAGATCCATTTGGGTTTTCATGTGCGCCATATCTTGATCATGTTCTTCTTCTCTTCTTCGTTGGTCTGCAGTCATGCCAATAGATAAAGTGGGGCTTGCTACCTCAGAATCCCTGGTATGCCAAGCTCTACTTTGTTTCGTCATACGATCTAGCATATTGCTTGCTTGACCAAAGGTGAGGTCCATGAAAGATCATCCAGCTGCATTATCCACCACTGGTTTAGTTATTGAATTCAAGGCTCTATACAAGATCTCCATGAGGTGAACATTAGTCATGTGATGGTTTGGGCATCTTGCTAGCTTTATCTTGAACCTCTCCCATGTTTCATGAAGAGCTTTAGAGGGAAGCTGATGAAAGTTGCTGATTTCATCTCTTAATTGAGCCCTTTTGGATGGCGGAAAGAATCTTTCTAGGAAAGCGTCTCTCAATTGCCTCCAATTTGTAATTGAATCAGGAGTCAGCCCATTCAACCATAGTGTTGCCTCCTCAGACAGAGACAATGAAAATAGATGTAATCGAATAGCATTCTGACCAACACCAGGATTGTCAAAGGACTTGCATGTAGAAATAAAGTTGATGAGATGCATATTCGGATCGTCGCCTGCTAGTCCACCAAATAATCCCTTGAATTGCAATGACTGAATCATGGTGCTTGTGATGTTGAACTTGGCTCCGGGCGCTATTGGCGGAAGAATAATAGCTCCGGTGGCACCAGGTCCGTCCAGATCGTCCTCATCATCATCAAAAGGAATTTGCATAGCTCGGCGATCAGGTCTCCATCACGCTTGACGATCTCTCCTTTGCATGGGTGCTGCCATCTCAGCAGTATGCCGTGGGTTTAGTAGCTCCTCATCGCCCAGATCCTCATCATCAGGATTTGTTGCACGGCCTGGGTTATCAATATTTTGTTGTTGGACTTGAGCAGCAGCAAGGGCAGCTAATCATGCTTGCTCGTGTTGAGCAGCCATCCTGTCGATTTCAGCTTGTGCTTCCATTCTTCTAATTCATTGTGGTTCAGGATTGATTGGTAATAACGGTTGACCGGAACTTCTAGTATGGGGAATGCACTAAAGTAAAAACCTGCAATAAACAAAAACAAAAACTAAAAGTAAAAGTACGAGAATCTTTGACCAAAGGGTCTAGTAATTATCACGAACTTGATTGACACTCGTATTTCCCGGCAACGACGCCAATTTTTGGTAACGCTCAATCTACAGCTCTCGTTTGAGTGTAAAGCGGTCGTTAGCAAATATAGAATCCAACCTGGGTTGGGTGTCGATCCCACAGGGAATAGCTTGGCCAACAAGTAAGTAAAATTACTAAACTTTTGGTGCAAGTCTCGTAAGAAGGGGGAATTCTTGTTGTGCAAGTAATGTAAACAAAAGCTGAAATTAATAAATTAAAAAGAGGGAGATTGTTACGTGAGTTGTAAACAATGAGAATTGAAGCGTTGGGGTTATGTCCACCTTCTGAGGTATACGTCTCTATTGGCTATGAGTGTGTAGAATTGTGACATGCATGTGCTTATAGAGAATTGTATTCTATGGTAAATCCAAGCGTCTCTCGACCTAAACAAGGTCTATTTCACTTTAACTCTCTCGAGCTTAAAGCGTGTCTAATGGTACGAATTCTCCAAGAGGTTAGTCCAGTTACGGCACTAGCTTTTTAATAGGAAAGGGTGTCCTACTACCTTGACATTATCTCTTTTCCAGACAAATAACCTTTCTCTCGAACAAGTTAAATGTTAGACTGGCGTATTCTTGCGTTTGCAACCGCAAAGAATATAGATTAAGATGAAAAGAATAATGATATAAGCAATATACGTGTCACGAACTCACAAACTCACAACAATAGATAGTATCTCATTCGGCTTCCATAACCCCAACAGAGAGGTTTAGTTACCCATGAATGCGAAGTAGATCACGATTGACATTGTTATTATATCACAATATTGAGTAATGGCGTGTAGATCAAGTGATAGGCGTTAGGCGTGAATTCCTTAGCAAAGTAACATTTCTCTTGTTGCGGAAATTAAGAATTGAATAGATGAATAGAAGAAAATAATATTAATGGAAAGATTAGAAGAGTTGTAGAATTGTTGTGGTGGAAGAAAAGAGGGATGGAAGAATGTATTGTGGTGAGGGATGAATGTATCTCTCCACTAAGGGAGGAGTTAATTAAAAATCTCTAGCATGATAGGGTATTTATAATACTCCTATCCTACTCCTACTATGCTAGTGAAATAAATAACCAAATCCTACTAAACTAAGGAAATACTTAACCCATTTGTACTAGGTTAATGTAACATTCTCCTAATCCAAATAAACTAATGAAATACATAACCCAATTGTACTAGGTTAATGTATCATTGTCAAAATCCAGCTTTGTGTCTGTAAGTCCCCAAAGTCTTTAGAAATGCTGTTTTAGCCCGGGACAGATTTTCCATGCAGCAGTTTTGGTCCTTAGGCGTGTAGACTTTCTTCCCTTCCTTTGTGAGCTTTCTTTTGCGTCAAGTAAGCCATAAAATGCTGTATTTTGCATCATTTATACCTGAAACTTTACTAATCATGTTCGTTAGCTCATTTATAGGAAAAAGGACGAAAAGTGCATGAAATATATAGTTTGTTCTCAAAACTAGGCTAAAATATGGGCAAAATATATTGATATAGGCGTGTAAATTCGCCTATCATCAGTCTGCATATCTGCTTCATCTTCCCAAGTAGCTCCCTCAACAAACTAATTCCGCCAAAGAACTTTGACTAGAGTAACTTCTTTGTTCCTCAGTCTGTAAATCTAAAAATCAAGGATTTCAACTAGAATTTCCACATAAGAGAGGTTGTTTTGACCATCTATACCCTCTACAGGGACGACAACTGATGGGTCACCTATGCATTTCTTTAGCAAGGAGACATAAAATACTGGGTGCACTGAAGCTAAGTCTGAAGGAAACTCAAGCTCATAAGCTATCTTTCCTAAATGACTGAGAATTCGGTAAGGACCGACATATCGAGGAATGAGCTTCCCCTTCTTACCAAACCTCTTCTCTCCTTTCATAGGAGAGGTTTTCAAGTACACATTATCACCAATCTCAAACTTGAGATCCTTTCTGCGTACGTTAGCATACAATTTCTGTCGGCTCTGAGCTGTCTTAAGACTTTCCCTGATCAACTGAATTTTTCTAAGGCACAAATACCAAGTCAGGCCCTACTACTGCGGCCTCGCGCACTTCAAACCAACCAATGGGATATCTTCATCTCCTCCCATAGAGTGTCTCAAATATAGCCATCTGAATGCTAGAATGGTAACTATTATTATACGCAAACTCAATCAATGGCAAATGGTCATCCCAACTACCTTTAAAGTCAATGACACATGCTTTTAGCATATCTTTTAGAGTCTGGATGGTCCTTTCTTCTTGAACATCTGCTGAGGGTGGAAGGTTGTATTGAGGTAAACTTGGGCACCAAGACCCTTTAGGAAGGATTTCCAGAAATGAGAGGTAAACTAGGTACCTCTATCTAGATAATGGATAATGGAACTCCGTGCAATATGACTAATTCTCTGATATAGAGCTTGGCATAATCCTCGGCTGAATAAGAGGTATGGAATGGTAAGAAATGAGCTGACTTGGTCATCCTGTCTATGATAACCCAAACTGAATTATGCTAACGACGAGTACGGGGCAACCTCATCACAAAGTGTTCACTTCTTCCCATTTCCATGTGGGAATACTGAACTCCTGCATAGACCCACTAGGCTTCTGATGTTCAATCTTAACCTGCTGACATGTTGAGCATTTATCTACAAACCCTGAAATATATCTCTTCATCCCACTCCACTAATAGACTTTCCGCAAGTCACAGTACATCTTAGTGGCCTCTAGATAGATAGAGTAGTGCATACCATGCACTTCTGCAAGAATCCGCTACCTCATGTCATCTACACCTAGCATACATAGCCGATCTTGGCAATGCAATACATCATCTTTCCCTTGGAAGAAAACCTCTATTTTTTAATCTATGACTGACTCTTTCAACTTAACTAGACTGGGATATCTGTCCTACTTTTCCATCACTTCAGAAACTAGAGATGATTCTGAACTACTTTGTACCCATACACTACTTTCTGCTGAATCGACTAAGCGGAAACCTAGTCAGGCAAGCTGATGAACTTTCTGAACTAACTTCTTGTTTTTATCTTCCACATGAGCAACACTACCCATAGACATCCTAATGAGAGCATCAACCACTACATTGGCCTTGCTCGGATGATACATAACACTCATGTCGTAGTCTTTTAACAACTCCAACCACCTTCTCTGATGGAGGTTTAGGTCTTTTTGAGAGAACACATACTGGAGTGTCTTATGGTTTGTGAACACATCAATATGTACCCCATACAAATAGTGCCTCAAAATCTGTCAGGCAAATACTACAACTGCTAACTCAAGATCATAAGTGGGATAGTTCTTTTTATGGGACTTAAGCTGTCTAGAGGCATAGGCTATGAACTTACCTCTCCGCATTAAAACACACCCCAAACCAACTTTAGAGGCATCATAATATACCACAAACCCGTCTGAACCATTTGGTAGAGTCAAAATTGGAGCTGTAGTGAGTTGAGTCTTCAACTCCTGAAAACTCTTCTCACAAGAATCTGACCACTTGAACTTGACTTTCTTATGAGTCAATCTAGACATAGGGGATGCAATAAAAGAAAATTATTTAATAAACTATCGGTAATCAATGTCCAAGACTAAGAAACTCTAGATATCTGATGAAGAGATAGGTCTGGGCCAGTTTTTTTCTGCTTCAGTCTTTTGAGAATCCACTCTAATGCCATCACCAGAAACTATATGGCCAAGAAAAACTACCGACCTTAGCAAATTTTGCACTTATTGAATTGGGTGAATAGCTGATGGTTTTTGAGAGTCTGTAATACTATTCAGAGATGGTCTGCATAATCATGTTCACTATGGGAGTAGAAAGAATGTTATAAATGAAGACTATGATGAACATGTCTAAGTACTTCTTGAACACACGGTTCATCAAGTCCATGAAAGCTGTTGGGGCATTGGTGTGACCAAATAACATGACTAGGAATTCGAAGTGACCATACTGAGTTCCAAAAACTATTTTCGGAATACCACATTCTCTGACTCTGAGCTAATGATAGCCTGATCTGAGGTCTATCTTAGAAAGGTAACTGGCACCCTGAAGTTGGTCAAATAAGTCATCGATTCTGGGAAGTGGATATTTGTTCTTGACCATGACTTTATTTAACTGACGGTAGTCTATACACATTCTAAGAGAATCATCTTTCTTACTGATGTTGGGCGTATTTACACGCCTAAACACCATAATTTGCCCATGTTATAGCTAAGTTTTGAGAATTAAATATATAATTCCTGCACTTTTAGTCCATTTTCCTGTAAGTGAGCTAACCTATGTGATTAGCATGTTTTTCAGGTATTAATGATGAAGATTTCAGCACTTTGTGGACCTTTGGACAGCAAAGGAAAACTTCACGTAAGAAGGAAGACAACTTTTGAAAGCTTGTGGACTGAATGTGATGTATGGAGAATCTGTCCCGGGCAAAATCAGTATTTCTTAATACTTAGGGGTGCAGCAGTAACCTAGTAGGACTAGGACAAGGATGTTATAAAAACCTTATTTGCTGAATTTTTCAGTATTGTTATTCATTCGATTCTATTTTCTTTTCATTCGACTTTTACAGAGAAAAACGCAAAAGTTACAAGGAACGGCTTGAGGAGAACAACGTGATTTCCTTTTGATGCCAAAACCCATCCCCATCGTGAGATTATTCTAGCTTTGGTACGATGATGATGTCTATTATGATTTCCGATGCACTCATGAGTAGCTAAACTTTTCTGTTAGGGTTATGGAAGCCTTGTGAGATACTATCTATTACTATGAGTTTGTGAATTCGTGATGTGTATGCTACTTATGTCATTACTCTCTTCGTTTTAATTAAATTCTTATGGTTGCAAACATAAGGACACGCCATTATACTGTTAACTTGTTCGAGAGAAAAGTTACATGTTTGAAAAAGAGAGTGTAACAAGAAAATAGGGCTACCAACCCCTGTTTACATGTTAATGCCTTAACCAGATTAACTTTCTTGGAGAATTTGTACCGTTAGTTATACACTTTAGGCTCGAGAGAGTTAAAGTGAGATAATCCTTGATGGTTGAGAAACACTAGGATTTACCATTAGAATACAAATCTCTATAAGTGCATGCATGTCTGAATTCCGCATTACTCATAGTTAATAGATACGTAGAACTCATAAGGTGGACATAACCCTAACTTATTATTCTCTGTGATTAAATCTTACTAAACAAAGCATTCCATTGTTACTTTAATATTATTGGTTCACGCCATAACCCAAAATCCCCCCTTTTCGTGGAATTTTCAACCAAAAGTCTACTAATAATTGCAACACTTAGTGACCAAGTATTCCCTGTGGGATTTGACACCCAACCCAGTTGGGTTTTATATTTGACATCGACCGCTTACACTCTTACGAGAGCTGTTGTTTGGGCGTTATCAAATTTTGGCGCCGTTGCCGGGGAATACGGTTGTCAACTAAGTTTGTGATAGTTAATAGACCCTTTGGTCAAAGATTCTCAGATTTTACTTTTAGTTGTTGTTTTTGTTTTATTCAGGTTCTGTTCAGTGCATGCCAAATACTCGAAGTTCTGGTCAGCCATTATTACCTATCAATCTTGAACCTCAACTTATTGGCAGAATGGATGCACAACGAGACATTAAAAGAAGGGCTGCTCAACAGGAGCAGGCTAGATTAGCTGCATTGGCAGCTGCTCAAGTGCACCAATAGAACATTGACAACTCAGGTCGTGTAATAAATCCTGATGATGAGGACCTGGGTGATGATGAGTTACTAAATCCAAGGCGTGCAGATGAGGTGGCAGCGCCTGTGAACAGGAGAGATCGTCAAGATAGAATGAGACCTGAACGCCGAGCTGTGCAGATTCCTTTTGATGATGATGATGACGATCTGGATGGGGCTGGTGCCACAAGAGCTATTGTTCCTCCGCCCTTGGCACCCGGAGCCAAGTTCAATATCACTAGCACCATGATTCAACTATTGCAGCTCAAGGGATTATTTGGTAGACTTGAAGGCGATGATCCGAATATGCATCTGATCAATTTTATCTCTACATGCAAGTCGTTTGACAATCCAGGAGTTGGACAGAATGTAATTCGGCTGTGCTTATTTCCATTGTCTCAATCTGGATAGGCAACTCTATGGTTGAACGGGCTAACTCCTGACTCTATTACTAATTGGAGGCAACTGAAAGACGCTTTCCTAGAAAGATTCTATCCACCATCCAAGAGAGCATAATTATGAGATGAGATAAGTAATTTTCGACAGCTTCCAACTGAAGCTCTCCACGAAACATGGGAGAGGTTCAAGAAGAAGCTTATGCGGTGCCCAAATCATCATATGACCAATGTCCACTTGATGGAGATATTATACAGGTCTTTGAATTCGGTGACTAAGCCAGTGGTTGATAATGCTGTAGGAGGGTCATTCATGGACCTTACTTTTATTCAGGCAAGTGATATGCTAGATCGTATGACAAAGCAGAGTAGATCTTGGCATACCAGGGATTCTGAGGTAGCAAGCTCTACTGTATCTATTGGCATGACTGCAGAACAAAGGCGAAGAGAAGAGGAACGTGATCAGGATATGACACACATGAAAACACAGATGGATCTTCTTACCAAGCATTTATTATCAGGAAAGACCAAAAAAGTCAAGGCTGTTATATACAGGGAAGAGATGATTCTGATTCAGAGAAGGAAGCGAATTGCTTGAATAGTCAGGGGGGTTTTCAAGGCAATGCCCAAGGAAACCAAGGTCGGAACCATTATGATAATTTAGGATACAAGGACCGTAATCAAGGGAGTTGGAAGAATAAGACTGACAGAAGTGGTTTGTACGTTCCTCCTGGAAATTGTGAGGCTGTGGCATCTGGCTCTGGGAAGATGTCTATGGAGGATATGATGGCTAAGCTGTTGAAAGGAGTGGAGGCAACCAACACGGGAGTAACTGAGGTAGTAAATGATTTGTCCTCAATAAAGCAATTGGTTGACTCACATTCCACTGTAATAAAACAACTGGAACAATAAATGAGTCAACTATCGGCGGTATTCAACCAACGAAAGGCCGGCACCTTACCTAGCGACACCGTGCAAAATCAAGGGAATGATGAATTATGTATGGCTATTACTACCAGGAGTGGTAAAGTGTTGGAAAGTCCGTCCAAAGGCAAGCAAGTAGTTGATAATACATAGGAGAATGTTATTGATGCAGATTATGATGATTCTGTAGAAGTTGAAAATCAGAATGAGAGCGTTCATGAGAAAACTATTTCCCTTCCACCACCACCTTTTCCTCAGAGACTGAAGAAGAAGGCTGATGACACTCCTGAAAAGGTTGATAATTGGAAGCAAGATAAGAAGAAAGTAGAGGATAAAACTATTCCCCTTCCACCACCACCTTTTCCTCAAAGACTGAAGAAGAAAGCTAATGATACCAGGTTTAGAAAATTTATGACTATGTTGAAGCAGCTGACTATTAATGTTCCTTTGGTGGAGGCGCTGGAACAGATGCCTGGGTACGCTAAATTCATGAAGGACCTTTTGACAAAGAAGCGGGCGGTAAGCTATGAGCTGGCAGATAATGTTCATCATTGCAGTGCAATTGCCACGAGGTCTTTAGTACAGAAGAAGGTAGATCCTGGTGCTTTAACTATTCCTTGCACTGTTGGATCTTTGGGTTTTGCCAAGGCATTATGCGATTTGGGGGCTAGCATCAATTTGATGTCGCTATCCGTCTACAGGAAGTTAGGGTTGGGCAATCCTACACCAACCAATATGCAGCTCGTAATGGCAGATAGGTCGGTAAAACGACCTGTTGATGTTGGGCGTATTTACACGCCTAAGCACCATGATTTACCCATATGTTAGGCTAAGTTTTGAGGATAAAATATATAATTCCTGCACTTTTAGTCCATTTTCTTGTAAGTAAGCTAACCAATGTGATTAGCATATTTTCAGGTATTAATGATGAAGATTTTAGCACTTTGTGGACCTTTGGGCAGCATAGAAAAACTTCACGTAAGAAGGAAGGCAGCTTTTGGAAGCTTGTGGGATGAAAGTGATGCATGGAGAATCTGTCCCGGGCAAAATCAGTATTTCTTAATACTTAGGGGTGCAGCAGTAACCTAGTAGGACTAGGACAAGGATGTTATAAAAACCTTATTTGCTGAATTTTTCAGCATATTGTTTTTCATTCATTCGCTTCTTATTCATTCGACTTTTGCTCCCAATTCACGTTACAAATTCTGTAGTTTTAAGACAGAGAAAACTCAGCTCTCTTGAGGCACGGATAGAAGAAAAATGTCAAACGCTACTTGACGCCATTCTCATCCCCAACGTGAGATTCTTCTAGCTTTGATATGATGATGATGTCTTCTTTGATCTCCGTTGTAATAATGAGTAGCTAAACTTCTCTGTTAGGGTTATGGAAGCCTTGTGATATACTATCTATTACTATGAGTTTGTGAATTCTTGATGTGTATGCTACTTATATCATTAATCTCTTCATTTTGATTGAATTCTTGTGGTTGCAAACATATAGAATACGCCAGTATAGCATTAACTTGTTCGAGAGAAAAGTTACATGTTTGGAAAAGAGAGTGTGACAAGGAAATAAGGCTACCAACCCCTGTTTACACGTTAATGCCTTAACCGGATTAACCTCTTGGAGAGTTTGTACCGTTAGTATATGCTTTAAGCTCGAGAGAGTTAAAGTGAAATAATCCTGGATGGTTGAGAAACACTAGGATTTACCATTAGAATACGAATCTCTATAAGTGCATGCATGTCTAAATTCCGCATTACTCATAGTTAATAGATACGTAGAACTCATAAGGTGGACATAACCCTAACTTATTATTCTCTGTGATTAAATATTACTAAACAAAGCATTCCATTGTTACTTTAATATTTTTGGTTCACGCCATAACCCAAAATCCCCCCTTTCCGTGGAATTTTCGACCAACAGTCTGCTAACAATTACAACACTTAGTGACCAAGTATTCCCTGTGGGATTCGACACCCAACCCAGTTGGGTTCTATATTTGACATCAATCGCTTACACTCTTACGAGAGCTATAGTTTGGGCGTTATCAAATTTTGGCGCCGTTGCCGGGGAATACGGTTGTCAACTAAGTTTGTGATAGTTACTAGACCCTTTGGGCAAAGATTCTCGTATTTTACTTTTAGTTGTTGTTTTTGTTTTATTCAGGTTTGTTTGAGTGCATGCCAAACACTCGAAGTTCAGGTCAACCGTTATTACCTATCTATCCTAAACCACATCTTATTGGCAGAATGGATGCACAACGTGACATTGAAAGAAGGGCTACTCAATAGGAGCAGGCTAGACTAGCTGTATTGGCTGCTGCTCAAGTGCATCAACAGAATATTGATAACCCAGGGCGAGCAACAAATCCTGAGAATGAGGACTTGGGTGATGATGAGTTACTAAACCCGAGGCATGCTGATGAGGTGGCGACACCTGTGAACAGAAGAGATCGTCAAGCTAGATTGAGACCTGAACGTCGAGCTGTACAGATTCCTTTGATGATGATGATGACGATTTGGATGGGGCTGGTGCCATAGGGGCTATTATTCCTCCACCCTTGGCACCTGGAGCCAAGTTCAATATCACTAGCACCATGATCCAATTATTGTAGCTCAAGGGGTTATTTGGTGGACTTGCAGGCGATGATCCGAATATGCATCTGATCAATTTTATCTCTACATGTAAGTCATTCGACAATCCAGGCGTTGGACAGAATGCAATTCGGCTGGGCTTATTTCCATTGTCTCTATCTGGGGAGGCAACTCTATGGTTGAACGGGCTAACTCCTGATTCTATTACTAATTGGAGGCAATTGAAAGATTCTTTCCTAGAAAGATTCTTTCCGCCATCCAAGAGAGCACAGTTGAGAGATGAGATCAGCAATTTTCGACAACTTCTAACTAAAGCTCCCCACGAAACATGGGAGAGGTTCAAGAAGAAGCTTATGCGGTGCCCAAATCATCATATGACCAATGTCCACTTGATGGAGATATTATACAGGTCTTTGAATTCGGTGACTAAGCCAGTGGTTGATAATGCTGCAGGAGGGTCATTCATGGACCTTACTTTTATTCAGGCAAGTGATATGATAGATTGTATGACAAAGCAGAGTAGATCTTGGCACACCAGGGATTCTGAGGTAGCAAGCTCTACTGTATCTATTGGCATGACTGCAGAACAAAGGCGAAGAGAGGAGGAACGTGATCAAGATATGACGCACATGAAAATGCAGATGGATCTTCTTACCAAGCATTTATTATCAGGGAAGACCGAAAAAGTCAAAGCTGTTGTGTCACAGGGAAGAGATGAATCTGATTCTGAGGAAGAAGCTAACTACTTGAATAGTCAGGGGGGTTTCCGAGGCAATGCCCAAGGAAACCAAGGTCTGAACTATTATGATAAATCTGGTTACAAGGACCGCAAGCAAGGGAATTGGAAGGATAAGACTGACAGGAGTGGTTTGTACGTTCCTCCTGGAAATCATGAGGCTGTGGCGTCTGGATCTGGGAAGATGTCCATGGAAGATATGGTGGCTAAGCTGTTGAAAGGAGTGAAGGCAACCAACATGGGAGTAACTAAGGTAGTAAATAATTTATCCTTAATGAAGCAATTGGTTGACTCCCATTCCACTGCAATAAAACAACTGGAACAACAAATGAGTCAACTATCGGCGGCATTAAACCAACGAAAGGTCGACACCTTACCTAGCGACACCGTGCAAAATCCAAGGAATGATGGATCATGTAAGGCTATTACTACCAGGAGTGGTAAAGTGTTGGAAAATCCATCCAAAGGCAAGCAAGTGGTTGATAATACAGAGGAGAATGTTATTGATGCAGATTATGATGATTCTGTAGAAGCTGAAAATCAAAATGAGAGCATTCATGAGAAAACTATTCCCCTTCCACCACCACCTTTTCCTCAGAGACTGAAGAAGAAGGTTGATGACACTCCTGAAAAGGTTGATAAGCGGAAGCAAGATAAAAAGGAAGTGGTGGAGAAAACTATTCCCCTTCCACCACCACCTTTTCCTCAGAGACTGAAGAAGAAAGCTGATGACACCAGGTTTAGTAAATTCATGACTATGTTGAAGCAGCTGACTATTAATGTTCCTTTGGTGGAGGCGCTGGAACAGATGCCTGGGTACGCTAAATTTATAAAGGACCTTTTGACAAAGAAGCAGGAAGTAAGCTATGAGCTGACAGATAATATTCATCATTGCAGTGCAATTGCCACGAGGTCTTTAGTACAGAAGAAGGCAAATCCTGGTGCTTTCACTATTCCTTACACGATGGGATCTATGAATTTTTCTAAGGCATTGTGCAATTTGGGTGCTAGAATCAATTTGATGCAGCTATCTATTTACAAAAAGTTGGGGTTAGGCGATCCTACACCAACCAATATGCGGCTCGTAATGGCAGATAGGTTGGTAAAATAACCTGTTGGTATCCTATATGATGTATTGGTGAAGGTTTCTTCCTTCATTTTTCCTGCAAACTTTGTTATTTTGGATTGTGAGGTGGACTCTGAAGTTCCCATAATCTTGGGGCTTCCTGTCCTCACAACTGGAAGTGTGCTTATTGATTTAAGAGCTAATGAGCTTTTATTTCGACTGAATGACGAAGTGGTCTGTTTTGATGTATGCAAATCGATGAAGCAGCCTAGAGATATGGATGTGTTCTCTGTAGCTGATGTTTATTATGAGGATGAGAAAGATTTATCTGTAGAGAAGCAACTTACTGTTGAGCCATTGTCTGCTGTGCTATTGAATTTTGAGCGTGAGGAGGTTGAAGAATATGAAGAAACCATTTGTCCTCTAACAGGAATAGGGTCCTATTCTCATGCTCCTAAGAAGCTGGACCTTGATCTTAAGAATCGATATTCACCAACAGCGAAGATTTCCATTGAAGAGCCACCAGTGCTAGAATTGAAAGAGCTCCCCAGTCATCTAAGGTATGCGTTCTTGGGAAGTGGTGATACACTTCCAGTTATTGTTGCGGCCAATTTAGGTGAACAACACGTAGAGGCTCTCATCTCTGCTCTGAAGAGGTACAAGAGAGCTATAGGTTAGATTATTGATGATATAATTGGTATCCCTCCTAGGATATGTATGCCCACAATTAAGCATCAGCATCGTCTGAATCCATTCAGAAAACGAGCCACCATCTATCTCGATGAAGTCTGAGTAATTGAGGTAACTATGTCGTGCCGCGACCATAAATCAAGCGCTACATGGGAGGCAACCCATCATTTTTAATTGTTTTATTTTCCTAGGAGTTTGTTTTTGTTAAATAACAATCCAAAAAGAAGAGTTGAGCCACGACCAAAACTAAGGCGCTTGGTGGGAGGCAACCAATCTTTCTAATCGTTTTTGTTGTTTTTGAGTAAGTGTAGGTGCAAGACGTAAAAAGGAGGAGATTGGTCCTAAATTTTTATTTTGAAGTGTTCCATGTTAAAGGTGGTAAGTTAGGAATAAGGAAGCAAAGGTAATAGACAAGGCAATGCCTATGCGAATCTAGGCAACGAACAAGGCAAGGCCTATGCTATGGCCTAAGTTCTCTGAATCGACAAGGCTATAGCATAGGCGCCGCCTATGCTCAACTAGGCAAAGCATTAGGCGCCGCCTATGCCAATGCCTTTGCTCTCTGAATCTACAATGCCATAGCATAGGCGCCGCCTATGCCCAACTAGGCCATAGCATAGGCGCCGCCTATGTTCAACTAGGCTTTGCTAAAGGCACCGCCTATGCCAAGCATAGGCAAAGCATTAGGAGCCGCCTAACCTTACTTTTTGGTCTTCTAACCCAATTTTACATGGGTAAAACCCGACCCGAGCCTTGGTCTATAAATAGACCCTTAATCTTAGAACAAAATCTCATTGTTTTCTCAAGATAGGCGCCGCCCAACCTTCCAATTTCTCTCAAAAATTTTCTTTTTGCTCATCTAACCTTGCAAGATCATCTTCCGAGTCCATCACCAAGTAAGTTCTTCTTTTATATTCCGTAAGTGTTACAATACTATGCTTATAATGATTTGTTAGATCTTGAAGTGGTCTTGGTGATTTGAATGCGGTTGGTTTGTTATGATACATCTAATTGAGTGAAAGAATACGTGTGGGTGTTCTTGACTTTGTTCCGACTTGTATTTGATTGTTATATATTGTCGTAGTTTTATGGAATTGAAATGGTGAAATTAATTGCATAATCTTCAAAGTTGAAAGCTTGGATATTTGAATGACTCGTTCATCGAGATAAAAAGCATGATTAAATACAAGCATGAGATGTTGTGATTATTTCTATGCCATAACTTGATACGATCTCTATGTATTAGTCTTGTTAAAAAAAAGATGCATTAAAACATGAAAGCATAGTCAAGATTACATGAAATAGAGTTGGATAGGATAGTTAAGATGACATGAAAGTATGACTGTGCTAAACATATTATTGAAACATACCACCTAAATGTATGTCGATGAAGTCTGAGTAATCGACATTACTCACTTAATTAGTTTGTATCAACAAATTAAATGTGGGGTGGTGCCACTATTGTTTGTTTGTCGACTAAATCTTTCGAGATAAGCTAACATGAATCTATTTTAATCTCAGGTAGAATGGCACCAAAAGGACGACAAGGAAAAGAAAAAACGTCCACCTCACAGAAAGGTCAGAGAAGGGGAAGAAAAGAGCAAGCTGAATCCTCCTCGCTGTAAATACCTCGATGCACTTTCGAGATAAAGTGGGTCCTAGAGGAGGAAGGAAAAGAGTGGTACAAGAACAACAAAGTGAAAAAATATGTTCACGTGGAGTTGATATAAAAGGAGAGTCTAGCGAAGAGAGAACCTCACATTTGGCTAAAATCATGGCGCTGAATCTTGATTTCATTTTCCGAGATATGGGAGAATGCAATCTTGATCTAACGTGAGAATTTTATGCAAATTGGTCCCCAAAGACTACTGGAAGTGAAGTGAAGATTCAGGGCCATGTCTTACAACAGAATGCGGAGTTCTTCAACACTTTTCTGGGTCTTCCATCTGTTGATCCATCACCGCTCAAGGAGCTTCAACAATGACCTCCGTACCGGGCAATCAGACACACACTGTGCGAAACTAGATCAATGGCACGTTGGAATCGTCACAAGGATACCGGTCGACACAATACCTTCCTATATGCTTCCCTAAACAGAGAAGCTCGTATATGGTTGAGGATAGTCAACTCTTGCCTCATTCCTGGGACACAGTACACAAAGATCACACATGATAGATTATGCTTGGTGTACACTTTGATGACTAATATCCCCATCAACATTGGTGCGGTTATACGATCATCAATGCGTAAGGCTAGGCTGCACAAGAGGTCCCATTTCAGCTTTGGCAATTTGTTGACTGCGATATTGAGGAAGGAGCACATTGAAGAGGAACCTACAGATCATAAGCTTCCGCACAACCCGAAGAAGGTTGATCTGACAAAGGTTAAAGATTCAGAGACTATGCATGGCGTCAACCTGACCATTGTAGAAAGACATGCTCGCGACAAAAGCTTCTTCCGCCATTTATATGGCATAATGAGGTTTACCATGATGAGTGAGGGTCGTGTTCCAACTGATGCAGAGCTCCAGCAGTTGGATTATGACTACCCGATGAATGAGTATGGGCGGGCTATGTGCGGAGTAGGGGTATATTTTGAGGAACCTCTCGATGATGACATGTCGACTGATGATGATCGCCGAATGCCAGACTCAGACGTGGAGGAGAACTCTGATGACGACGACTCTGATGATGATTCCGATGTAGGGGGTATGACCCTAGACATAGAGGAGGAGTCCGACTAATCAGGTTTTCCTTATTTATTTTCCACTGAGGGCAGTGTGTCCCGTCTAAGTGTGGGTGCTGGTATTTGTATGCTGTACTTCCTTGCCTATATTTATTTGCCTACATTTCTTTATGTTTGTTGGTAGTTAAATTTTTAAATTTTAGATTTTTTTAGATTCTGCATGAGATTTTTCTGATAGGCGGCGTGGTATTATGACATGAGTTTGTGCTAAAATCATTACTATTGATACATTTAGGCTCTAAGTGTGACTCACTGTGTGATAATTGTGTGGTTTAATTCATTCATCTGTTGGGTCAAGAGTCTATACTACTCCCAATAAAGTTGACCATGTGCCTTGTGTGTGTGAGGTTATAGTATATTCTGTGTTGTGATTGATGCTAGAACTTGCTTGGTGCGTGCGTAAAGCGAAATAAAGAGTGTGAGTTTAGGAGATGATTTAGGCATTTCGTTGGCAGCCTGTGATTGTTTACCTTCTTTTTACCTACCTGTGTACATTACCCTTGTTAACCCCCTTTTGAGCCTTTAGCTATTTTCTTTGACAGCCTCATATGTAGCCTAATCCATTTTTTTCCAAGACCATAATTTGATCCAAATTCCTAAGCACTTTAAATTGTAGAGTCATGTGACAAAATAAGAGGAAATTGGGTAAGAGTGATACCTCAGAGTGGACTGGTACTTGAAATCGTTGTCAATAAGAATGACTATCATAGAGGTGTTTTATAAAAAAACAAAAAGAAATTAATAAATAAATAAATCAAAAAGAAAAAAAAGAAAAAAGAAAAAAATATAAAAAGTTTGTTTTGTTTATAATTGAATAACAAGATAGGTGAAAGGGGTGGTAGATGAACGGAAAGTAGAGGGGTTGTTTAAAAGAAAGTGTTAATGACATAACGTAGTGTATTAAAGCGCTTAGGGAACATAGTCACTATTTCTGTCCAAAATAGTCCTACCTGTCCCTTAGCCTACATTACAACCATGTAAAGACCTATTTGATCCTAAGCTTAGCATTCTGATATTAGTGGAGCATTACACTAAGGGCAAGCCTATGGTCATCAGTTGCAACATGTGAATTCTTTGTGAGAGTGAGAGCAAGGAGAATCTTGTACCCATGTTTCGAAAAATGCAAAACTTGTGAGTGATTATGGGTGATATCGTGTGGGAGACACACATGGTTGATGAGTTTTGGGTAGTGTTATATGATTCTTTATGCCTTAACTTGTGGATACGAATTAACCATCATTACGAGTCTATATTGGAGGTTGAATTGTTTTCTAGTAGAAATCAAGGAACCTACTCTTTGTTAATGATTGTCGTGCATGTCTTGTTGAACATTTTGTGCTGTTACTATGAAATTCTAAGTAGATGATTGCATGGACGTAATATTTTGTTTGAGGACGAACAAAGCTTTAAGTGTGGGGTGTTGATGTTGGGCGTATTTACACGCCTAAGCACCATGATTTACCCATATGTTAGGCTAAGTTTTGAGGATAAAATATATAATTCCTGCACTTTTAGTCCATTTTCCTGTAAGTAAGCTAACCAATGTGATTAGCATGTTTTCAGGTATTAATGATGAAGATTTCAGCACTTTGTGAACCTTTGGGCAGCATAGGAAAACTTCACGTAAGAAGGAAGACAGCTTTTGGAAGCTTGTGGACTGAAAGTGATGCATGGAGAATCTGTCCCAGGCAAAATCAGTATTTCTTAATACTTAGGGGTGAGCAGTAACCTAGTAGGACTAGGACAAGGATGTTATAAAAACCTTATTTGCTGAATTTTTCAGCATATTGTTTTTCATTCATTCACTTCTTATTCATTCGACTTTTGCTCCCAATTCCCGTTACAGATTCTGTAGTTTTAAGACAGAGAAAACTCGGCTCTTTTGAGGCACGGATAGAAGAAAAACGTCAAACCCTACTTGTCACCATTCTCATCCCCAACGTGAGATTCTTCTAGCTTTGATATGATGATGATGTCTTCTTTGATCTCCGTTGTAATCATGAGTAGCTAAACTTCTCTGTTAGGGTTATGAAAGCCTTGTGATATACTATCTATTACTATGAGTTTGTCAATTCTTGATGTGTATGCTACTTATATCATTACTATCTTCGTTTTAATTGAATTCTTGTGGTTGCAAACATATAGAATACGCCAGTATAGCATTAACTTGTTCGAGAGAAAAGTTACATGTTTGGAAAAGAGAGTGTGACAAGGAAATAGGGCTAACAACCCCTGTTTACACGTTAATGCCTTAACCGGATTAACCTCTTGGAGAGTTTGTACCGTTAGTATACGCTTTAAGCTCGAGAGAGTTAAAGTGAAATAATCCTGGATGGTTGAGAAACACTAGGATTTACCATTAGAATACGAATCTCTATAAGTGCATGCATGTCTAAATTCCTCATTACTCATAGTTAATAGATACGTAGAACTCATAAGGTGGACATAACCCTAACTTATTATTCTCTGTGATTAAATCTTACCAAACAAAGCATTCCATTGTTACTTTAATATTTTTGGTTCACGCCATAACCCAAAATCCCCCCTTTCCGTGGAATTTTCGACCAACAGTCTGCTAACAATTACAACACTTAGTGACCAAGTATTCCCTGTGGGATTCGACACCCAACCTAGTTAGATTCTATATTTGAAAGCGACCGCTTACACTTTTATGAGGGCTGTAGTTTGGGCGTTATCACCTGTTGGTATCTTATATGATGTATTGGTGAAGGTTTCTTCCTTCATTTTTCCTGCAGACTTTGTTATTTTGGATTGTGAGGTGGACTCTGAAGTTCCCATAATCTTGGGGCGTCCTTTCCTCGCAACTGGAAGTGTGCTCATTGATTTAAGAGCTAATGAGCTTTTATTTCGGCTGAATGACGAAGTGGTCCATTTTGATGTATGAAAATTGATGAAGCAGCCTAGAGATATGGATGTGTTCTCTATAGCTGATGTTTATTATGAGGATGAGAAAGAATTATCTGTAGAGAAGCAGTTTACTGTTGAGCCATTGTCTGCTGTGCTGTTGAATTTTGAGCATGAGGAAGTTGAAGAATATAAAGAAACTGTTTGTGCTCTAACAGGAATAAGGTCCTATTCTCATGCTCCAAAGAAGCTGGACCTTGATCTCAAGAATCGACCGTCACCAACAGCGAAGATTTCTATTGCAGAGCCACCAGTGCTAGAATTGAAGGGCTCCCCAGTCATCTCAAGTATGCGTTCTTGGGAAGTGGAACTACACTTCCGGTGATTGTTGCGGCTGATTTAGGTGAACAACACGTAGAGGCTCTTATCTCTGCTCTGAAGAGGTACAAGAGAGCTATTGGTTGGACCATTGATGATATAATTGGTATCCTTCCTGGGATATGTATGCACAAGATTCATCTCGAAGAAGATTGTGTACCTACAATTAAGCATCAACGTCGTCTAAATCTATTCAGAATATGATGCACCATATATCTCGAAGAAGTCTAAGTAATCGAGATAACTATGTCGTGCCGCGACAATAAATCAAGCGCTACATGGGAGGCAAGCCATCGTTTTTAATCATTTTGTTTTCCTAGGAGTTTGTTTTTGATAAATAAAAATCCAAAAAGAAGAGTCGAGCCACGACCAAAACTAAGGCGCTTGGTGGGAGGCAACCCATCGTTCTAATCGTTTTTGTTGTTTTTGAGTAAGTGTAGGTGTAAGATGTAAAAAGGAGGAGATTGGTCCTAAATTTTGAGTTGAAAGTGAGTCATGTTAAAGGTGGTAAGTTAGGAATGAAGGAGCAAAAGGAAATAGACAAGGCAATGCCTATGCAAATCTAGGCAACGGACAAGGCAAGGCCTATGAAAATCTTGGCAACGGACAAGGCAAGGCCTATGTTATGACCTATGTTCTCTGAATCTACAATGCCATAGCATAGGCGCCACCTATGCCCAACTAGGCCATAGCATAGGCGCCGCCTATGCTAAGCATAGGCAAAGCATTAGACGCCGCCTATTTATGCTTTTTGGTCTCCTAACCCGATTTTACATGGGTCAAACCCGATCCTTAGCTTGTTCTATAAATAGATCTTCAACATTAGAACAAAATACACTTGTTTGCTCAACCTTGGCGCCGCCTTTGCTTACCAAATCTCTCAAAACTTTTCTTTTTGCTCAGCTAACCTTGCAAGATCATCTTCCAAATTCATCACCAAGTAGAATGGCACCAAAAGGATGACAAGGAAAAGAAAAAGCGTCCACCTCACAAAAAGGTCAGAAAAGGGGAAGAAAAGAGCAAGCTGAATCCTTCTCACTGCAAATACCTAGACGTAATTTTGGGATAAAGTGGGTCCAAGAGGAGGAAGGAAAAGAGTGGTACAATAAGAACAAAGTGAAAAAATATGTTCATGTGGAGTTGATATAAAAGGAGAGTCTAGCGAAGAGAGAACCTCGCATTTTGGCTAAAATCATGGCGCTAAATCTTGATTTCATATTTTGAGATATGAGAGAATGCAATCTTGATCTAATGCGAGAGTTTTATGCAAATTGGTCCCCAAAGACTACCGGAAGTGAAGTGAAGATTCGGGGCCAAATCTTGCAACTGAATGCGGAGTTCTTCAACACTTTTTTGGGATTCCCACCTGTCGATCCATCACCGCTCAAGTATCTTTATAACTGACCTCCGTACAGGGCAATCAGACACACACTGTACGAAACTAGATCAATGGCACGTTGGAATCATCACAAGGATACCGGTCGGCACAATACCTTCCCGTATGCTTCCCTAAACAGAGAAGCTCGTATATGGTTGAGGATAGTCAACTCTTGCCTCATTCCTGGGACATAGTACACAAAGATCACACGTGATAGAGTCTGCTTGGTGTACGCTCTGATGACTAATATTCCCATCAACATTGGTGCGGTTATACGATCGTCAATGCGTAAGGTTAGGCTTCACAAAAGGTCCCACTTCAGCTTTGGCAATTTGTTGACTGCGATATTAAGGAAGGAAGACATTGAAGAGGAACCTGCAGATCATAAGCTTCCGCACAACCCGAAGAAGGTTGATCTGACAAAAGTTAAAGATCCTGAAACTGGGCATGACGTTAACCTAACCACTGCAGAAAGACATGCTTGGGATGAAAGTTTCTTTTGCCATCTTTATGGAATGACTCGGTTTACCATGATAAGTGGGGGTCGAATTCCGATTGATGCCGAGCTCCAACAGTTAGATTACGACTACCCGATGAATGAGCATGCACGGGCTATGTACAGAGTAGGGGTACATTTTGAGGAATCTCTCGATGATGACGTATCGACTGATGATGATCGCCGAATGCCAGACTCAGACGTAGAGGAGAACTCTTATGACGACGACTCTAATGATGATTCCGATGTAGGGGGTATGACCCCAGACATAGAGGAGGAGTCCGACTAATCAGATTTTCCTTATTTATTTTCCACTGAGGATAGTGTGTCCCGTCTAAGTGTGGGGTGCTGGTATTTGTATGCTGTACTTCCTTGCCTACATTTATTTATGTTTAGTTGTTTTAATTAGTCGTAGTTAGTAGTATTTAAATTATTTAAATTTTCGAATTTTTTTTTGTGATTTTGCATGAAGTGTATGAAATTGTTTTGATAGATGACATGGTATTATGGCAAGAGTTTGTGCTAAAATCATTACTATTAAGACATTTAGGCTCTAGGTGTGACTCACTGTGTGATAATTGTGTGGTTTAATTCCTTCATCTGTTGGGTCAAGAGTCTATACTGCTCCCAATAAAGTTGGCCATGTGCCTTGTGTGTGTGAGGTTATAGTATATTCTGTGTTGTGACTGATGCTAGAACTTGCCTGGTGTGTGTGTAAAGCAAAATAAAGAGTGTGAGTTTAGGAGATGATTTAGGCATTTCTTTGGCAGCCTGTAATTGTTTACCTTCTTTTTACCTACCTGTGTCCATTATCCTAGCTAACCCCCTTTGAGCCTTTAGCTATTTTCTTTGACAGCCTCATATGTAGCCTAATCCATTTTTTTCCAAGACCATAATTTGATCCAAATTCCTAAGCACTTTAAAGTGTAAAGTCATGTGACAAAATAAGAGGAAATTAGGTGAGAGTGATGCCTCAGAGTGTATTGGTACTGGAAATTGTTATGAAAAAGAGTGGCTATCATAGAGGTGTTTTATAAAAAAAAAGAAAAAATAAATAAATAAATAAATAAATCAAATAAAAAGATAAAAAAGAAAAAAAAATATAAAAAGTTAGTTCTGTTTATAATTGAATAACAAAATAAGTGAAAAGGGGTGGTAGATGAAAGGAAAGTAGAGGGGTTATTTAAAAGAAAGTGTTAATGACATAACGTAGTGTATTAAAGCGCTTGGGGAACATAGTCACTATTTCTGGCCAAAATAGTCCTACCTGTCCCTTAGCCTACATTACAACCTGTAAAGACCTATTTGATCCAAAGCTTAGCATTCTGATATTAGTAGAGCGTTACACTAAGGGAAAGCCTATGGTTATCAGTTGCAACATATGAATTCTTTGTGAGAGAGAGAGAGCAAGGAGAGTCTTATACCCATGTTTCGAAAAATGCAAAACTTGTGAGTGATTATGGGTGATATATTATGTGAGACACACATGGTTAATGATTGTTGGGTAGTTTTGTATGATTCTTTGTGCCTTAACTTGTGGATACGAATTAACCATCATCACGAGTCTATGTTGGAGGTTGAATTATTTCTAGTAGTGATCAAGAGAACTACTCTTTGTTAATGATTGCCATGCATGTCTTGTTGAACATTTTGTGCTGTTACTGTGACACTCTAAGTAGATGTTTGCATGGACGTAATATTTTGTTCGAGGACGAACAAAGCTTTAAGTGTGGGGTGGTGATGTTGGGCGTATTTACACGCCTAAACACCATAATTTGCCCATGTTATAGCTAAGTTTTGAGGATAAAATATATAATTCCTGCACTTTTAGTCCATTTTCCTGTAAGTGAGCTAACCTATGTGATTAGCATGTTTTTCAGGTATTAATGATGAAGATTTCAGCACTTTGTGGACCTTTGGGCAGCAAAGAAAAACTTCACGTAAGAAGGAAGACAACTTTTGGAAGCTTGTGGACTGAATGTGATGTATGGAGAATCTGTCCCGGGCAAATCCGTATTTCTTAATACTTAGGGGTGCAGCAGTAACCTAGTAGGACTAGGACAAGGATGTTATAAAAACCTTATTTGCTGAATTTTTCAGTATTGTTATTCATTCGATTTTATTTTGTTTTCATTCGATTTTTACAGAGAAAAACGCAAATGCTACGAGGAATGGCTTGAGGAGAACAACGTGATTTCCTTTTGACGTCAAAACCCATCCCCATCGTGAGATTATTCTAGCTTTAGTACGATGATGATGTCTATTGTGATTTCCGTTGCACTCATGAGTAGCTAAACTTCTCTGTTAGGGTTATGGAAGCCTTGTGAGATACTATCTATTACTATGAGTTTGTGAATTCGTGATGTGTATGCTACTTATGTCATTACTCTCTTCGTTTTAATTAAATTCTTATGGTTGCAAACATAAGGACACACCATTATACTGTTAACTTGTTCGAGAGAAAAGTTACATGTTTGGAAAAGAGTGTGACAAGAAAATACTAGGATAATCCTAGTTACATGTTAATGCCTTAACCGGATTTTCTTGGAGAATTTGTACCGTTAGTTATACACTTTAGGCCCGAGAGAGTTAAAGTGAGATAATCCTTGATGGTTGAGAAACACTAGGATTTACCATTAGAATACGAATCTCTATAAGTGCATGCATGTCTGAATTCCGCATTACTCATAGTTAATAGATACGTAGAACTCATAAGGTGGACATAACCCTAACTTATTATTCTTTGTGATTAAATCTTACTAAACAAAGCATTCCATTGTTACTTTAATATTATTGGTTCACTCCATAACCCAAAATCCCCCCTTTCCGTGGAATTTTCAACCAAAAGTCTACTAATAGTTGCAACACTTAGTGACCAAGTATTCCCTGTGGGATTCGACACCCAACCCAGTTGGGTTCTATATTTGACATCGACCGCTTACACTTTTACGAGAGCTGTAGTTTGGGCGTTATCACTTACGCACGAATAGAACTAGTACACCCCAAAAGGATACGCTAGGTCTGATGAATCCCTTATCTCGAAGATCATTCAACTGTTCTTTTAATTCTTTGAGTTCTGTTGGAGCTATTTTGTATGGCAAAATAGATATGAGCTGAGTATCTGGAAAAATGTCTATTCCAAAGTCAATTTCTCTCTCGGGAGGAACTTTGGGAAGATCTTTGGAAAACACATCCAGGAATTCACATGCTAGTGGAACTGACTCAAGATGGGGTGTATCAGAACTAGAATCCTTGAATTGAATAAGATGATAGACACCCCCTAGATATCATTTTTCTTGCCCTTAGGTAAGAAACAAACTGAACCCTAAGTGCGGAGGTGCTACCCCTCCATTCTAGGACAGGTTCATTTGGAAACTGAAATTGGATAATTTTTTTCTGTAGTCAACTGAGGCATAACATGAATGAAGCCAATCTATGCCGAGAATGACATCAAAATCTGCCATCTCTAATTTTACTGAGTTTGCTGAAGTGACTTTCTAAGATACCATGACCGGATAGTTTTTGTATATTCATCGGACTATGATAGATTTACCTACTGGGGTAGAGACTGAGAAAGGCTCTGCTAGGATTTCAGGACTGAATCCAAAGTTAGCAGCTATATATGGAGTTACAAAGGTTAAGAAAGCTCCTGGATCTAGCAAAGCATAAACATGCAAATAATAAACTTATAACGTACCAGTGACCATATAACGAGAACTTTTTTGATCTTTTCAGGACTGAAGTATATAGAGTCTGTTTGGGCGTTGCCTACTGGTAGCACTAGAAGTGGTACCCTGCTGATTCGGGTGACTGGACTGAGCTGAGGGACGATTATGCTGACTCTGTGAACCCACCCAAGGACACTTTCTAACCCTGTGGCCTGGCTTGCCATATTCGAAACATACATTGCTGCCAGCTTTGCAGACACCCTGATGGTTTCTACTACACTTCTGGCAGAGAGGATTTGTTCGGGCACTGCTAATACTACCCTGGGGCTTAGGGCCTGATGTCCTATCTCTATTGTTGTCTCTGAATTTTAGCACTGGAGCACTGGCTGAGGACGGAGCTGGAACTGGAGATTTTGGGCAGAACTGAGAATAATTCCTACCCTCTGACTTAGGATGAGTGAAGTTGAAGCTACCTATTTTAGCTCTCTTGTTCTTCTTCTTCTTCTTCTTCTTCTTCTTCTTCTCTTTATTTTTAGCCTCCTATATCTGCTGAGCGTGGATCATGAGCCTGTATATGCCCATCTCCCTAATCAACATTGTGGTCCTACAATCCTTGACCATACTGTTAGACACACCCGAAATAAACTTACTCATCTTAGATCTGCTATCTGCTACTACATAAGGGGTATATCTGGCTAACTGATTAAACTTGAGAAAATACTCTTATACTATCATATTTCCTTGCTTCAGATTAATAAACTCTAAAAACTTTGCTTCTCTCAACTTTAGTAGGAAGAACCTAGCCAGAAAAGCAACAACAAACTCCTCCCATTCTATGCGCCCTGCATCTGTGGCCCTCTCTGCTTTCCATTATTTGAACCATGAGTGAGCCACATCCTATAACTGATATGCATCCAACTCAGCATTCTTACTAGCAGTCACCCCCATAATATATGTAACTTTCTGCAACTGATGAAGAAATTCCTGTGGGTCTTTATCTGACTTTGACCCGATAAAAGAGAAAGGGTTTATTCGGGTGAAGTCCCAAATCCTGGATGCATCATTATTGGCCATTGGGTTGGCCAGAATGATAGTTGGTCATTCATTCTAGGCTACCACAGAATGAGCTAGGATGGTGAAAGCTGCTCTGAATTCTGTGTGGGAGACATGCTGTCCAGAGGATCTGGATGGACAGGCTGTGGTGCGGGCTAATTTTCTGTTCTTCTTTCGTTCTTCTTTGGAGGTACGTTCTGTAAACAAAAGGGAGAAAAAGATTAGACGGAGTTTAATTTGAGCTTATTCTCACTCACACGACATGAATACTGAAAGAAGGGAAACTTTTCCTAAAATATCTCGTAGCCTCTTGTCCATAAGTGTGGTGCACTACACACCCATGCATAAGACTCTACTAGATGTGACTTTTAGACTTTCTAGGACTCTGTTGAACCTTAGGCTCTGATACCAAGTTTGTAACACCCCGAGTCTGTACCCCGGACGCTACACGACGCTAGCGACCCCGACAGACTACCAGCTAACCTATGACTGGTACCTGCTGTGAGCACAGTATAATAATAATACTGTAATAGTAACCTGTCTAAAATAAATACAGAAGTGAGGCTGTAAATGACATAAGGTTCATAACTAAAAACCAATACGGAATACTGATAACTAAATACTAAAACACGTGTCTGAAATACTCTAGTCTAAAAGCCTTTAACTATCTGAATTATGGAGTTGATAGGACAAGCCCTGAACTAACTTCAACTACTGAAAACTGCACTAAAATACTAAAATTTTACTCTGTCATCAAATTATGAGGACTCACCACTAAGTCTGCTACTGATAGGCTGGGCTACTAAGTATGGTCAGGAGCCCATGCGTCTGAACCTATAATATAAGACATCATAGCACAAAAGAAAGGTATGTGTCAGAACTTGGAATGTACTTGTATGCTAAGTGAGGTAGGCTGATATGCATAGGTTCATGTGTGTGAACAATAACTGACTGAGTAACATGAACATAACTGAATGAGAGAATATGCATTACTACATAAACTAGGAGATAGAGAAAATATTCATCGATGCGATAGGCGATGCGGTACATTGAGATCGCGTCGATACACTAGTTTGGACTCCCAAACGTGCTTCAAACGATGTTCAAAAAATTTGAAACTCGTTCGAGAACACCTACTGACATTCATGATCATGAAGCAACTTAAAGATCGATATTTAATGGTCATAAGGTTCGCAAAATAAGATCGCCAACTGTGAAGGCTAAAATAACTCTAAGTATGAATACTTGGCTAAAATTTTCTAAGTCTGGGACCCCTTAACAAGATTTAAAGGACCGAATTAAGCTTAGGATTTTTTGGTGTCTTACATTTCCCCCCTAGATGGGCCTCAGTACATGTAGCCGCATGAACCAGAGGATAATCTCATCTATATACACAGGGGACTCGAACCTCCCAATCATATTATAAGGTTACTTAAGCACCCGATCATGTGATGATTTTCGGGGACTTGAACCTCCCTAATTATGAAATAATAATGAGGGGGATCAAACCTCCCTAGTCACTTTGACCCTCGCATCAGTAAATGTGGTTTCTAGTATCAGTCACTCGGACCTTCATTTTCACGACTCAGCCACACAACCCTTATTAAAGCCTAATTAAAGCATTTATCACACAATCCCATCCATTAAAACATACTTCACATCAAGGTATACATTATTGGTATCGTCATACCAACTACACTTGGAAGGTAATAATCAATATGCCATAATGATTACATCACTTGGGGGAATTCACAATCCCTTTGTTTTAATTTTACAAATTTCAACATTTATTATAATTAAAACCACTTTCACAATATGGGGTTGGGGTCTGATATTGGGTGTATTTACGTATTCTAGCATCACTATTCAAGCCTTTTTAGACTAGTTTTGAGGATGATTTTTGTGATATATGGGTTGATAATGAGATGAATATGTATCAAAGTTTTAAATCATGTGTTTATGATGATTAAAGTGATTTCCAAACAAGTTTGTACTTAAAACATTCATTTAGAGTTCAACCCGGAAAACTAGTGTTACTAGCTTGAGTTAGGTGCTTGTCTAGTTGATTCCGGTGGATTCTATTGTGTTTAAATTATTCTAAATGGTTCTTATGTGTAATTACATATAAAAAAACTTGTTTTTAATGCTCAAGGGTCAATTGGATCAAGCCAAGGATCGAAATAATGAGTTAAAGATCAAAGTGAAATTAACCTATGCTTAGGTCGTGTTTCTAGTTCGTCGTGTTGGATGTTGTGTTGTTTTGAGCTTTAAATTATTGTTTTTAATGATATAGGATGCTTGGTGAATGGATAATTATTATATATGAAGGATATACAAGCTTAAAATCAAGTGGGAACAACTCAAAAAGGCTTAGAATGGCTCAACGAAGGCACAATACGTAGATTGATGCACTTTTGGACCCCTGGAATGTGTTGGGCGCGTGTGGACTGATGGAGTGTCAAATGGAAGTGTGCAAAAAACTGATGGATTTATAATAGGCCCAAAATTGTAACCAATAAGTGCATGGTGGTCCTAACTGCGATTAGTATGCATCGCATGCTCTATTTCGGTGCCCCCTTGCCTTAGAAAAAATTTGAACGACAAATTCTAGTAGCAGCATGCTATTAGCGTGCGATGCATGATCCACTAGCCACATGGGAGTTTCACTCTAATTGGATTCCTACACGGATTGGGCTTACTCCTATACTACAAATACATGTTATATCACGTTTTTTACATACTTTTTGATATCTTGGAGCATTAGAGGCTACCAAAACTTCTTTTTAGGTTTATTATTTTTTAATTTAGTTTCATTATAGTTTGTATAATCAATCCAAGGGATTGGATGATGAATATTTCCATTAGAGGCTAAACTCTCTTTCGAGAAACCAAGTACGAGAAAAATCTCATCTGAGTTCTATATTTACCAGCTAGAAAACAACCAGATGGGAAAACATTAGGGTTCAATCTGGGATTTTTCAAGACACTTTCTTGAAAAAATGGGGTAACAAAAGTGATCCATTGTCCATGTCACATGCATATCCACTTTGGTAATTATAGAAATGGCTTCATCTATGGGGGGACCCAAGGGAGTTTAAAACAGGAATACAATACATTAGTGTAGACTGTCTGATTTGACCCACTTAATTAGATGGTCATATTTAAGAGAGCAGAAAACTTAATAATGAACCCTTGCATCTGAAACCTTTATCTGTTTTCTCTCTCTTATATCTCTTTCAACTGTAGCTTCTGCATTGGCAATACCAATATTTGGTGCCCAGACACGTTGTCTATTTATTCTCTACTTTTTACTGCTATTTTTGAAACTAAATTGAATATATATGTGTGACATTATATTACTAGAGTTAGTTAATCCATGTCAAGAGAGTGTTTCAGGAACCTGTGTTGCTAGGACTCTTCATTCAAATATGTCAACGGGTACATGAAAAGTGAAGATTTCGCACAACTTAATCAGGAACTAAGGAATTTTAAGGTTTCACAAGAAATAATTACTATATATTAGGTGAGTGACTTACAGTAGGATAAGTACATTTAGAGTGTTGCTACGACCAATTCTTTAAAACAATAGTGGTGTCACCAGGTATCTTCCCTACCCTTCTCTTTCTCACTATCTCTTCTCTCATATCTTCAATTCTTGATCTAAATCCCTACAACAATTAAACGATAGCTATGATATCTGAAGCTACAAATTAGCACTTGATAAGTATCAACAACAAAGTTCATGTCAAACTAAAAAAGAGGTGAAATGGTTAGTTTTTGAGTTGACAAAGCAACAGGTTTACATGCCTGCTTCAGCTCTCTGTTTGGATATTATTTTTTATACTTATCTTAAAAAAATTGCTCATATGCATGGTTTTTGAGGTTACCTGTTTGAGCTCAATTTTGAGTTCCTTTATGACCCTCTCCATTAGAGACCTTTTAGATTCAGTAGGAAGACCAAATCTCATACCCATCAAGTCATGTGCATCACCTCCAAATTGGTCTAATGAAAAATCCATCTGTAGCTCATCTTCATCATCAGACATTGTAGCACCTGTTCCCTCTCCAAGTGTTGCTCCTGGCCACAAAAAATGTCATACATATATATTAAACAAGTAAACAACTATTGTTGCTGATAAAGAAACTCCAAGATATTAAACATGTAAATAGCTATAACATGGATTGGATACCTTTCACTAATAAAAAAATTCTTCTTTTAATTAAAATATTCTATTGTTGCTGGCTTCTTTACTATGTTGTATTGAATCTCTTAGTTTTCTGCTTGTGTCCACTGCGTAGTAGCATCTCTAAACAACCCTGTTATTGTTTTGTTTCTCTTGTTTTGGTTTCTCTTTTCTATTATTATTGTTGTCATTCTTATGTAGATGGAAAATAAAGATCGTACATATATGTATATTAGACTTTATCCTAGCCGTGCGGGGTTGAGAGAGGAATATAAAGCTGGGGTAGGTGGATTTATTGCTAAAGCAATGACACTTAATGATTTTCTTATTGAAGGGACAATTATGTATCCTTGCTGGAATTGCAAGTGTTGCAAGTTATTGAGTCCAGATGCCATTACATTACATCTTTATAAAAATGGTTTTATGTTGAATTATACTGTGTGAACAGCTCATGGAGAGAGTAGTGCTACTAATAATTTTGCTTCTCAAAATTATGTTGAAAGTCCAATAAGAGAGAATAATGTTGAATGTTCACGATATAGTGAGATGGTCAGGGATACTTTTGGGACACATTCAGGGGCTCAAAATAAACCAAATGATGAGGCTAAGCACTTTTCTGAACAGTTAAAGGAACCTAGTCATCCATTGTATGAAGGATCAGTGCATTCTAAGTTATCTGTTGCCGTTTGGTTACTGAATATTAAGTTAGATTATTTAATTTCTTAAGAGGGCATGAACTCTATCATTAGACTTATGAATGAACTTAACCCAAATAAACTTGTCTTACCCAAAGATTTCCAAAACAAAGTAGTTGGTTTCTAAGTTAGGACTTTCATTAGAGAGGATTCACTATTGCGAGAAAGGTTGCATGTTATTCTATAAGGAAGATACAAATTTAGAACATTGCAAATTTTATAATCAGCCTTGTTATAAGAAAGTCAGACATGCTAAAGGGAAGAAGGTTCCTGTGAAGTCGATGCATTACTTACCCCTTATACCACAGTTAAAGAGGTTGTATGCATCAATGAGCTCTGCCCCTAATATGAGATAGCACTATGAAAATAAAAGACCACCTGGTGTTTTATGTCATCCGTCAGATGGAGAAGCATGGATGCATTTTGATAGTGTGTATCCAGATTTTGCTAGTGAACCAAGAAACATTAGGTTGGGATTATCTATTGATGGATTCAATCTATTTTATGTCTCAGCTACACCATATTCATGTTGGCCTGTGTTTGTGACTCCTTATAATCTTCCACCTGAATTATCTATGACGAGTCAGTATATATTTCTAACTTGCATTATTCCAGGTCCTCGCAATCCAAAAGTTTTGATTGATTTATATCTGCTGCCATTGATTGATGAGTTGAACTTATTATGGCATAAAGGTGTGGAAGCATATGATGTATCAATGAAACAAAACTTTAGATTGCGTGCTACTTTGATGTGGACTATAAATGACTTTCCTACTTATGGAATGATGTCTGGGTGGTCAATTGTGGGTAAGTTAGCTTGCCCTTGACACAAAATCATTCACTTTGAAACATGGGGGTAAAAACTCATGGTTTGACTGTCATCGTCGATTTTTGCCAATGCAACATGTAGTGCATGGAAAATACACGTTATTGTCCTACATAAGTTATTGACCAAAAGATATAAACCTTTAATTTCTTCCTCTCTATTAAACTGAGGTCTCAGATATGCACATCCTCGGGATTGAAACGATCGGAAAAAGGAATAAGAAAGGACCAAAGTCTTTTATATTTCTTAAGCTTGGTTAAGGTAAAGCTACAAAATAAGAAAAAGAGGCATCTTTTGTGATATCCTATGTCTTAACAAGGTAAACGATTGATAGGATGTTTCAAGATGATGTTTGTAGCTTGTGAATGTTTACTTTTTAACTCATCTTAGAGATAGAACTAGCAAATTTCATATGTTTTAGTTCTAGGTAAGTGGTCATAAGTCTTCATGGGAAGTGGATTGTATAAATGATAGTAATACTTTATAAAGGAAGTACTGGTTGGAAACTCCAGTGAATGCCATCTCCTATTGGAAAATAATTAGAGTTTCTAACTTATAGCTTCTTATATAGTGTATAAAGATTTGAAAATTGATGTAGGAGTTCCAATTTAACTTATAGCTTCTTATATAGTGTATAGTATCTTTGGCACATTCTATTGAATGTATTAGCAACTTTGGGGCATTGGCTCCCTATATAGATGTAGACCCCTTCCAAACTATCTATTTATAACTTAAACAATTGAAAAGAATCCACCTAAACTACTACTTCTGTTGGATTTGAGTATTTTCGAATCATGGACTCCATGATCTATTATTAGTCTTAAGATGTTTTGGTCTATGCTGCCCGAACTTGTCTTCATACTTGCATTATCTCTTTTTCTAAAATTTTGCAGGAATATGAAAATGGGGAAAAAAAGCACCCTTTTATTGATGTCAATGAAGATACACATAGGCAGAAAAATAAGGATGGTACAAAAGGAGATTGGGTCGAACCGCGTGCTAAAAATGCATATGTAAGATAATAAATTTTATATACGTTGTTTTATTATTACTCAACTTTGCTTGTTTACATATTGACAAATAATTTTTCTTTCAGGAAGAATTTCAAAAAGAATAAAAAAGTGGCGTCTAACCCAACCTACTTTAGAGGATGGTACCATGGTCCACCCATCACCTGAAGAGTTGAATAATATGTGGACAACTGTGGTAGGTGGTCCAAAGAAAGGTAGAACCTATGGGACAGAGGTTCTCCAATCCTCGAGTAGTCCTTCGTTGTTTCCCAGTTCCTCTTCTACTTTACAAACTATGGAAGAAATGAAAGCGATGAAAAAGCAAATTGTGGAATTGACGCAGAAATGTGCAGCTAACAATGCTAAGTTTGCTAAAATTGATAAATTGGAGGAGTTGGTTAAAAAGCACATGCCGCAAGTATTTCAGGACTAGGAAGATAATGAATCTAATGATAATTAGATTGTAGTTATTGTTCTTGTTTTTTGTTGTGACATTTAGATGTTTAAACTATTTGATTTGATATTTGTTTTGAATGGTTTAAAGTGGTTGTATTTATAAATTTTTGTCCTGTTTGATCCAATTGTGAAAATACATTAGTTATGTTGTTTATGATCTGAAAGCAGTGTAAGCTAATGCAATATAATAATTATTTAATTATTTATTAAATAATAATAATTATTAAATAATTATTTAATAATTTTCCAACTATAGTGGTCAGAATAATTAAAATTATTAAATAATTATTTATAAAATTTCCGACTACATTGGTCGGAATAATTATAATTATTAAATACTTATTTATTAAATTTCTGACTATAGTAGTCGGAATAATTACATTATTAAATAATTATTTATTATTTTTTCGACCACAGTAGTCGTAATAATTATAATTATTAAATATTTATTTATTAAATTTCCTACTACAGTAGTCGGAATAATTACATTATTAAATAATTATTTATTAAAATTTTGACCACAGTAGTCGAAATAATTATAATTATTAAATATTTATTTATTAAATATTTGACTATAGTAGTCGGAATAATTAAAATTATTAAATAATTCTTTATAAATTTTTCAACTACAGTAGTCGGAATAATTAAGATTATTAAATAATTTTTTATTAAATTTCGACTACAATAGTCGGAATATTTATAATTATTAAATAAATATTTATTAAATATCCGACTACATTTCCGACAAGCTATATTCCGACTACCATCAAGTAGTCGGAAAGTAGTCGGAACTACCTTATTTTCCGACCACATTCTGACTACACTGGCCGTCGGAAATTTACTGTTTTCTAGTAGTGTTTGTAAAGAACTTAAGTGAACTATTACATCCCCGCTCAACGATGTAGTTGTAAGGTTCAACTTAGGTAAAGGATTAGAGGTTGGAAAACCATAATCATGTGATTAACCCTACGAATCAACAACCAAGATAAGTAATTTAACGAATGAAGTTCAATAACGTAGTATGATTATTCGTAAGCCTTAACCCTGGGCTTCTATCTATAGATTGTCCTAAGTCATTACTTTTTTTCATTAGTTTAGTTTATTTTTAGTTTACAATTCTAAAACTCTATTTTTTACTCTTCTCAATTTGTTAAACTAGAATTTGATAGGCGACGAGCGCAAGTCCCTGAGAGATCGATACTTGGTCTTCCTTGAAGCCACTTTACTACTTGATAAGACCCACGTACACTTGTGTGTGCGCTTAGGCGCTGTCAGGGTCATAACCACTTCAAAAGTTATAAGTTTGGGAAAATCACAATTCCTTAGTTCATTCACCATACCCATGCACCCACAAGTTCAAAACCATAGTTTAAGCATGAATAATCATATGCAAAGCATGATAACTATTGTTCCATCCATGAACATTCAAAACCCACAACCCTTGTTTTAAAACCAACATTAACATCTCATGAACAATACTTTAAAACACATGTTTTTAACAAATTAACAATGATGGAAGAGTAACATGCCTTAAACACTAAGAAATTTGGAGAGAAATTCGACTTTGAGCCCTTAGATGACCAACTTGATGAAACCCAAGCTTGACTTGCTTGAGGTAATTTAGAGAGCCTTTTGGAGTGTTTGAGAAGTTATTTAGATTTGTTTCTAAGTGCTAATGACACCCTAAATGAGTTATAAGATGTGGGTTTCAATTTGGGTAAAAGGGAAACTGTCTAGAATGCCCTTAAACTAAAAAGTTAAAAAAGTGCCGCCATTGACTACGGGTCAATCGGTGACTCATAGCCACTCCTTACGACTTGTGACCACGAGTTGTAACCAAGATAGTCTATAGGACTCCCACACACTGTTAACCCTACAACTCAATTGGTACCACTCGTAATGAGACCTTACGACTCGTAGGGTTCAATCGTAGTCAACACAGAACCGAATTGGGTAAACATTAGACATCCTACGATTTACACCCAATGACTCGTAACAAGTCCTTACGACTTATAGTGAGCCACTCATACTCAGAGCAGAACTCAACCACCTAATTTCTGATTTGGTTACAATTGAGTCCATAGGATCCGTCAAGACTCCCAATGACTCGTACCCTCAAGTCGTACCCAGGACAGTAACTCAAGCACCATTCACTGGACACCTTATAATTAGGGTCACTTCACCCGTCAAGAAACATTATAACTCATAGGGTGAGTCGTAATTAGGGAAAAAAGCTCAAAACTTGAAAAGTTTTTGAGGGCTGAGTCATAATTAGGGCAGAAAGCTCAGAACTCAAAAAGGTTTTGATGGCCAAAAACCCGAGGCATTACATACTCCCCTCCTTAGGATCATTTATCCTCAAATGATAGGACAAGGCATTTATTAGCACGATTTGACTCCACATACCAATACTCTTACCTTTAACAAAGACAGAAAACAAATATGCCAAGGAAATCATAATTTCCTTTACAAAGTTAGACAACAAAGATGCTAAGGAATACTCATACCTTAAGCACGATTATTCAGAATGGGAAACAAGAACGAATACTTGGATTTCATGTCTTCCTCGTCTTCCCAAGTAACTTCCTCAACCTTTTGGTTCCTCCAAAGAACCTTTATCGATGCCACGTCCTTGGTCCGTAACCGATGGACTTGCCGATCTAAAATCTCAATCCGGACTTCTTCATAACACAAGGAATCCAAAATACCTACCTTCTCTAAGGGAACAACTATGGAAGGATCACCCACACACTTTTTCAATCTAAATGTGAAACACCGGATGAATGGAGCTCAAACAAGAGGGCAACTCCAATTCATATGTGACATTACCAACCCTCTTCAAAACTACGCACAGACCAATATAATGGGGATTGAGCTTTCCCTTCTTACGAAACTACATCACTCCCTTCATGGGGGACACCTTTAAAAATATTCAATCACCAACGCTGGACTCCAACTTTCTTTGCCTCACATCCATATAGGACTTTTGGCAATTTTGGGTGGCCTTAAGTCTATCTCGAATCACCTTCACCTTCTCCATGCTTGATGAACCAAATCAGGGCCAAACAACTTATTTTCACCAACCTCAAACCACCAAATTGGAGACTTACACCTCCTACCATATAAGGCCTCAAAAGGAGCCATACCAATGCTAGAGTGATAACTGTTGTTGTAGGAAAATTCTATGAGAGGCGGTGGTCAACCCAACCGCCCCCAAAATCAAACAAGCTCGAAGCATTTCTTTCAGGACCTAAATTGTCCTTTTCTCTTGCCCATCTATCTGCGGGTGTAAAGCGGTACTAAGGGTCACCTTAGTATCCAAACCTTACTGGAACGACCTCTAAAAGTGAGAGAAAAGCTGAGTACCCCAATTAGATATGATGGAAACTGGAGTACCATGCAAATTCACGATTTTCCCAATGAATAACTTGGCATAATGCTCAGAAAAGAAATTCGTCTTTACTGGACAGAAGTGAGAGACTTAGTCATCCTATCCATTATGACCTATATCGAATCAAATTATTGGCGAGACCGTGAAAGACCGGTTTCAAAATCTATATTAATTATCTCCCATTTCCACACCGACAGCTCAATCTCTTGAGTCTACCCACCGAGCCTCAAGTGCTCTATCTTCACTTGTTGACACACCATGTACTTATCCACAAAATTGGCCACATCCTGCTTTATATTATTCCACCAATAAATTTCTTTAAGATTATGATACATTTTCATCGAACCAGGATGAATAGTATATCGCGACTCATGAGCTTTGGCCAAAATTCTTCCTCGCAACCCATCAACATCAGGAGAACACAATTTGCCTTGGTACCTTAAGATACCATCACCACCAATCCCAAAGATCATCACTTTCTGCCTACCTACATTATTTTTAATTTGCATTAGAATAGGATCTAACACTTGTTTTTCCTTTACCTCCGCACCAAAAGATGACCTCGCCACCTCTTGAACAATCACACCACCATCCTCGGAATCCAAAAGATGGATTCCTAGATTAGACAAATGGTGAATATCCTTTACCAAATCCCACTTCTTCTCATCCACATGAGATAAGCTTGTAATGGACAACCTGCTAAGAGCATCAACAACCATGTTAGCTTTACTTGGATGGTAGTGGATACTCATGTCATAATCCTTTAGCAATTCAAGCCACTTCCTTTACCAGAGATTTAATTCTTTCTAGGTGGACACGTATTGCAGGCTCTTATGATCAGAACAAATATCAACATGGACCCTATACAAATAATGTCGCCAGATCTTTAATGCAAACACCACAACTAATAATTCTAAGTCATGGGTAGGATGATTATTTTGATGAACTTTCAACTGTCTAGACGCATAAGCAACCACCTTGCCATGCTGCATCAACACACAACCCAACATTACCCGAAATGCATCACAATAGACAACAAAACCATCAGTGCCCTCATGTAGAGTCAAGACCGGTGCCAAAGTCAACTTATTCTTTAGTTTGTCGAAACTACTCTTACAAGCATCACACCATGAGAATTTTACCTTCTTCTAAGTTAACTTAGTCAATGGGGCAACAATAGAAGAGAAACTCTCTACAAACCTTCTATAATAACAGGCTAAGCCCAAGAAGCTCTTAATATCCGATGGAGTCGTGGGATAGGCCACTTCTTAACCACCGCAACCTTCTGTGGATCCACCATGATCCCTTCACTAGAAATAACAAGACCCAAGTAAGTCAGAGCATTCAACTAGAACTCACACTTAGAAAACTTTACATACAACTGCTTCTTCTTAAGGGTATGTAACAAAAGGCGGAGATGATCGACATTATCCACCTCACTCTTGGAATACACCAAAATATTGTCAATAAAAACAATGACAAACAATTCTAAGAACTAACAAAAAATCCAATTCATAAGATCCATAAATGTGGCCAGGGCATTAGTCAAACTAAAAGACATCACTAAAAACTCAAAATAACCATACCGAGTTTGGAAAGTAGTCTTAGGGATATCCGCCTCCCTAATCTTCAACTGATGGTACCCAAATCGAAGATCAATCTTGGAGAAGAGTTTATCACCCTGAAGCTGATCAAATAAATCATCTATCCTTGGAAGAGGGCATTTATTCTTTACTGTCACCTTATTCAATTATCGGTAATCAATACACATTCTAAGGAAATCATCCTTCTTATGCACGAACAAAATAGGTACACCCCACGGGGACACACTAAGATGGATAAAACCCTTATGTAGAAGATCCTTTAACTGCTATTTGAGCCCTTTCAACTCAGCTGGAGCCATTCTATACAGAGGGATAAAAATAGGACGAGTGTCTGGAAGAAGACCAATCCTAAAATCAATTTCCCTATCAGAAGAAACACTAGGAAGATTATCAGGAAACACCTTGAGAAATTCACCGAGCACGGGGAAAGTTTGGAAAGAAGGACCTTCGGCTTAGAATCCTTAATATGTACTAATTGATAGAGGCACCCTTTGGAAACTAATTTCTGAGCTTTAAGATACGAGATGAATCTTTCCTTAGGCACTAGGGAACTAACTTCTCATTTAATTACCGGCTCATTTAGGAAATTAAAATTGACCCTTTGGGTCTGACAATCAAGGGACACAATGAACGAATACAAACTATCCATCCCCAAAATCAGATCGAAGTTTAATATGTCCAACCCTATTAGATCGACATCACACAATCGTCATATACCCTTCTAGCTACAATGGAGTCACCTACCAAGGTGGATAAAAAAGAGATCCTAAATACTCTCAGGATCAAAGCCAAAATAAATAGCCACATAAGAAGTCACATAAGAGAGAGTAGACCAGAGATCAAGTAGATAATATACATTATGAGAAAAGAGTTTAAGCATACCAGTAACAATATCGGGGGATGCCTCAAAATTTTGGTGAGTGGCAAAAGCATAGAGATGGTTTCAACCATTGCTGTAGCCAGATGTAGAAAAAGCACCTTCTGATACAAGAGCAGATAAAGTAGCAACGAGAACCTTATTCGCCCTAGAAGCAACCTTAAAAGAATAATCCCTCTCCAGATGATCAGTCTGACTACATTTAAAACACTTATTCCTCTATTCCTCACAAAAACTATGATTGTAATGCCCCAAGAACCTATCCCGAGACGTCACATAGAGCTTACGGTCACACGTGGCCTCAAGCTAACCCTCTTAGCCTGTTATCATTCTTAGAACTCAATACATTGAAAATCAAGCTAGAGTAAGAAAGAATAATCATTCCATGAACATACTGGAATATGAAGAGATATTGTTCTGTTCAATCAAAATACTGAAGTTCAACACATACTTGTACTCTAGTATGACAAAGCCTCTACTGCATAAGACCGAGGAGCTATTGGACAGATCCCCCAACTGACTCGTATTGAACTGGAAGGCAATAACCATCTGTTAATAAGACAAAATCAGGGGCATAGGTCCTCAAACCATGAGGACTCACCAACTGCAGAAATGTAGATGAAGGTACTCGAAGATCATTGTCGCTGCTGAGACTGAGTACCTAAACCTACATCACGAGGAAATACAGAACACAAAAGAGTATGGGAATCAATACTTGGGAATGTACTGAGTATGCGGGGGAGTATGCAATATTTTTAAATTATATCATAAATATAAAATAAAATCATGCATGCTGACAATAATGACTCTCTTCACTTGAATTCCCTGAAACATAATTTCGATAAATCATCAATAATAACACATCCTTCATAAATCTCATAAATTATTGGACTAAATTCAAACTCTTTGACTCATGACTTAGACTGACTTGGTAACTAAAGGAACCTAGATCATTATGGACTTGAGATTTTCTTATAACCGACAGAAACTAAACCATGTGAGCCGCATGGAGTCTAATGTTTTGCCCTCCTAAGGAGAGAACCCCACATTGGCGGGAGCATCGTACTCTTGCCAGGGAGTATAACCTCAATTTCGTTATCACAATCCTATACTCGGCCTCTGGCCCACAATTATTAATATCAATCCTATGGTGATACATAGTTTTGGGGTAATACCACATTTACCGCTCGGTGCTAAATACTCCTCCCAAACTCAGCTTAGAACGTGTTAGGAAATCCACCTTAATCAATATCAACTCATGGTTCTATCATGGAGACCAAAGCATAAATATATCTCATCTGTAAATCATATACAATTGTGGATTCCTAACTCGACTCAAAATCAAAACAATCTTTATCAACATCAAGTGTATTACTCATCAAAGCATGTCAAATGTCAAAACTTTAGGAAGATATCAAAAGACTCATTCTTGGCTTTCAGTCCCAAATATCAATATATATATTCAATAATCAGTATTTCATTGAAAGACTTGAATCATGACACTTATCTCAAATCATTTAGAAATCATCAATACGGAATAACAATATGCATCTCATGGCATATATCCTTAATTTAAGAAATATGATGGTAAATAAATAATAATAAAAAACTTAATCAACTCAAATCTCATCATTCATTAATAAAGTAATTTAGGCGTAAATCCACTTGAAAAGATCATGAAATTCCCATAGTAAAAATCAATTCTCTGGGCACAAGAATGAAAGGATATTTTTGCTCAAGCTCCACATACCTTGGATTATAAATTTGAGAATAAGAGACTTGATTGAAACTTATTTCCCGCACTTTTAGGCTAAGATTCTTGATGCCTTTGACTTAGGGAACTTAATTCTTGAACAACTTGGAGAAATCTATGGAAAATTCTTGAATTTCTTGGAGATGATTTGGATTTGGAAAAGAGAAACCCTAGTTCTCTAGATATTTCTTAGAAGAGATTGAAGAGAAAATGAATGGCTCTTCTCTACTTGGATATATATATAAATCCAAAAAGGGTGGAAATGACTAAAATACCCTTTTAAAAAGAGTTGAAAATTGTTGATCGGGGTCTGTAACGATCGAACTGATGGTCCGTCAGAGCAACTGATGGTCTACCAGATCATCGTCACTCGAGTTCTAAAACTGGGACATTCTGCCTCGATGTGACAGTTGAAGTAATGATCCATCAAGCAACTGACGGTCCACCAGATCGTCCGTCACTCGGGGGTCAGAAATGGGACATTCTGCCTCGACTTGATGGTCCTTTTGAGGGTCCATTAAATTTTTAGCGGCCCACCATTTTGGACGTCACACGATGGCCAAAAAAAGTGGTTACTGGCTTGGCTTGATGGGACAACTGACGGTCCTCCAAGGACTTGACGGTCCACCAGATCGACCATCAAACTTGGGCATTCCAGCAACGCTCAGTAAAATGGCCATAACTTCCTCGTCCGATGTCGGATTTTGATGAAATTGGTATAGATGGAAAGATTATTAAATGATCTACATAATATAAAGTAGAAATTAGAGAATACAACACAATATAAATATCACTCACTTTGGAAGCCATCCCTATCTACTCAAAAGACAGATTTAGGCTTAAGGAATGATCGAGGTATTACAATATCTCTCCCTTGGAAACATTCATCCTTGAATGTTTCTAGATAGGTCAAGAACAAGAGAAAAATGAGGATGCACAGATGGAATGACCCACTCGAAGGGCTTACTTTACTCTAAACTTTTGGGTACTGCACAAAATGCACGAATCATAGAGAGAGTAACCATATAGATGAATGCACAACTGAATTGAGGAAGAATAGTACCTTTGTCCTATTTTAAACTCATAGAGAAGAGACGAAGGTACTTGGCTCGCATGTCTGCTTCAGCTTCCCAAGTAGCGCCCTCGACTGATTGATTTTGCCACAAAACTTTAACCAAGGGAACTTCTTTGTTCCTTAGTTTTCGGACTTGATAATCTAGGATTTCGACTGGAACTTCATATTACGAGAGGCTATCCTACACATCAAAGCTTTCTGATGGATCAACAACCACAGAGTCACCAATGTGCTTCTTGAGCATTGAAACGTAGAAGACAGGGTCGACATCTGACAACTCTCCAGGAAAGTCAATCTCATAAGCTGCTTTCTCAACATGATTCAACACGCTATAAGGGCCAACATAATTGGGACCAAACTTCTCTTTCCTTCCAAACCTCTTCACCCCTTTCACTGGTGAAATTTTGAAGTACACTAAATCATCAACTTTAAACTCAAGAGGTCTTCTCCTCACATCTGCTTACGACTTTTGACGACTCTGGGCTATTTTCAACCTCTCCCGAATCAACTTAACTTTCTCCATAGCCTCAAACATAGCATCAGGTCTAATCATGGTAGCCTCACCTACTTCAAACCAACCTATGGGTGATCTACACCTTCGACCATACAAAGCCTCAAATGGAGCCATTCCAATGGTAGCATGAAAACTTTTGTTAGATGCAAATTCAATCAATGGCAAATGTTCATACCAACTCCTTTTGAAATCAAGAACACATGCTCTCAACATATCCTCTAAAGTCTAGATAGTCCTCTCTGCTTGACCGTCTGTTTGCGGATGAAAAGCGGAGCTAAGATGAACTTGGGTGCCAAGACCCTTCTAGAAGGATCTCCAAAACTGAGAAGTAAATTGAGTACCTCTATCAAAGATGATAGATAACAGAACTCCATGCAACTTGACTAACTCTCGGAGGTACAGGTTAGCATAGTCCTCAGTGGTGAAAAATGTATGTACTGGCAGAAAATGCGTGGACTTAGTCAACCTGTCTACAATGACCCATATAGAATCATGATGATGACGAGTAAGAGGTAAACTAGTCACAAAATCCATGTTCACCACTTTCCACTTCCAAATAGAAATGCTAAATTCTTGTATCATCCCATCGGGTCTTTGGTGCTCTATCTTATCTTGTTGGGAAGTTGAACACTTCTCTACGAACTTCGCTATATCCTTTTTCATATCATTCCACCAATAAATTTCCCACAAATCGTGATAAATCTTGGTAGCATCGGGATGAATAGAGTATCATGCGCTATGCGTTTCAGCCATAATTCTCTCCCTCAAATCATCAATATCAGGCACACATAATCTATTCGGAAATCTCAATACACCATCTCCCCCTTGGGATAAAACCTCCACCTTTTGGTCTTTGACGGACACTTTTAGTTCAACACTTCAACCAAACGAGAATCCATATCCTGCTTCTCCTTCACTTCCGAAACTAGGGAAGATTCGGAATTACTCTGAACCCAAACATTACCCTCAGCTGAGTCAAGCAATCTAACACCTAACCTAGCCAAATGATGCACTTCGTGGGATAAATCCTTCTTATCTTCTTCTATATGCGCTACACTATCCATGGACGATCTGCTAAGGGCATCTGCCACTACATTGGCCTTCCTAGTGTGATACAACACATTCATATCATAGTCCTTTAGCAATTCCAACCATTGCCTGTGTCGAAGATTCAACTCTCTCTGAGTAACCACATACTGCAAACTCTTGTGATCCGTAAAGACATCAATATAAACACCGTACAAGTAATGTCTCCAGATTTTTAAGGCAAAAACCACAAAATCTAATTCGAGATCATGGGTCGGATAATTCTTCTCATGAGGTTTCAATGGCGGGAGGCATAGGCTATAACCTTACCTTTCTGCATCAACACGCACCCCAAAACAACTCTTGAAGTATCACAATACACCACAAAATTATCTATACCATTAGGTAGGGTCATCACATGGGCTAAAGTGAGTCGAGTCTTCAACTCCTGAAATCTCTTCTCGCAAGAATATGACCATTAGAATTTAACTTTCTTTTAGGTTAAACGGGTCAAAGGAGCAGCAATGGAAGAGAAACCTTCCACAAAACGACAGTAGTAACCGGCTAGGCCCAAGAAACTCCTAATATAATATGGAGAGATAGGTCTAGGCTAATTTTTCATAGCTTCTACCTTTTGAGGATCAACTCGAATACCTTCAAAAGAAATAATATGACCCAAAAAAGTAACTGACCTTAGCCAAAATTCACGCTTGCTAAATTTGGCGAACAACTGATGATCTCTAAGGGTCTGCAAGACAATTCGAAGATGATCTGCATGGTCGTTTTCATTTTGGGAGAACACAAAAATATCATCTATGAATACAATAACAAACATATCTAGGTACTGTCTGAACACCTGATTCATAAGGTCCATAAAAGTTGCTGGGGAATTTGTTTGCCTGAAGGACATGACCAGGAATTTAAAATAACCATAGCGGGTGTGGAAAGATGTCTTTGGAATATCACACTCTCAGACTTTAAGTTGGTGATAACAGGATCTCAAATCTATTTTTGAGAAATAACTATCACCTTGCAGCTGATCAAACAGGTCATCAATCCTGGGAAGAGGGTACTTGTTCTTAACTGTGACCTTATTGAGCTGACGATAGTCGATGCACATATGCAATGAACCATCTTACTTTCACACGAATAGAATGGGTGTGCCCCAAGGAGACACACTGGGCCTTGTGAAACCCTTATCTAAAAGATCTCTAAGTTTCTCTTTCAACTTCTTAAGTTCTGCGGGGGCCATATGATACGGAGTAATAGAAACAGGCTGCGTATCGGGATATGATACGGAGTAATAGAAACAGGCTGTGTATCGAGAAGAAGATCAATCCCAAATTCTACCTCTCTATCGGGAGGTACCCCTAGGAGATATTCTAGAAAAACATCAATAAACTTATTGACAATACTAATAGACTGAATAGTTGGAGTCTCGGACTCTGTGTCTTTAAAACGAACCAAATGATAGATACAACCCTTAGATATCAATTTCCTGTCTTTAAGATAGGATATAAAATGACTGTTGGGGGCTACAGAATTTCTGGACCACTCAAAAACTGGCTTGTTGGGAAACTAAAACTTGACTACATGGGTACAACAGTCTATAGATGCATAGCAAGAGTGAAGCCAATCCATACCTAGAATAATGTCAAAATCAACTATATCTAGCTCAATCAAATTTATAAACATGATTCCGTTAAGGACAGTGATAGGACACTTCTTATACACTTGCTTAGCAACAACAGATTCACCTACTGGTGTAGAAACTAGAAGAGGCTTAGGAATCTTTTTAGCACTGATTTCAAAATTCACAGCCACCAACGGAGTCACATAAGAAATACTTGACCCAGGGTCCATCAATAAATGCAAATTGAAATGAAATACCCGAAGTGTACCAGTAATAACATCTGGTGAATCCTCTTGCTCCTAGCGGGGTGGTATAGCATAAAAGCGATTTTCACGCCGACCACCCGCAGTACTAGATGAGGCACCCTAAGGAGGAGTAGAACGAATTAAAGGGGCTGGAGCACTAATAACCTGACTCTGGGGACGAACATCATGACTCCCCTGTCTGGTATATAGGCAATCCCTGAATTTATGGCCCAATTTACCATAACCAAAACAACCACTCTGGCCGACTAAGCACTCACTAGGATGGTCCCTACCGTACTTCGGACATGGGGGAGGACGAGGTTTGTTACTCATACTGTCCTAGGACTTGGACATAGTAGACCTATTACCCTACTCTTGCCTGATTCTGAATACGAAAGCACTGGCTAATGAAGGCGCTAGCACAAGTGAATGGTTCTGGGACTGAGGATGATTTCCTCCAAAAAATCTAGCCTAACCATACCCCTGCTGGTTTAATATAACTCTCTTATTCCCTCACTCTCTCTCTTTTAACTTGTCCGCTTCAATCTGCTGAGTATGTATCATTAGTCTAGAAAGGTCCATGTCCATATTAAGCATAGCAGACCTATACTCTTTCATAACATAACCATATATACCAACCAAAAACTTACTCATACTAGTTCTAGAATTAGCCATCATACCGAGAGCATACTTAGATAATTGATTAAACTTATGACAATACTCCTTAACTATCATGGATCCCTGTATCAAGTTCATAAATTCTTCTAGCTTCGCTTTCCTTAGCTCAGGGGGAAAGAATCAGTCTAAGAATGTGTCCTAGAATAACTGCCAAGTCATGGAAGCGACATCCTCCCTTCTACTCTTCCTCCACATCTCCACCCAATCATAAGCAATATCTTTGAAGCGATAGAAAGCTAACTCCATGCTTTATTAATCTGTTACATGCATAATTTAGGTGATCTTCTTCACCTCCTTAAGATACATCTGTGGGTCCTCACCTTTCCTTGACCCATAAAACTCTAGGGGATTCATCTTCATAAAATCACGAACCTGAGCTGCCGCTGAAGTACCTTCTTGTGGAGGTGGAACTGCGGCCTGAACATTGGCCTGAGCATTGGCGGTAACCACCTGGGCTAGTGCCTGAAAAGCTGCCCGAAACTCAGCGTGGGACACCATCTCACCTAATGAATTAACGGGTTGAGGTCATTCGTTGTTTCTGTGAGCTCTATGAGGAGGCATTTTCTGTCATAAAAGAGCATGAATTAATAGCAGAGAGAAACAATCATAGGCACGATAGACTTTTGAAAAAAAAATAGTTTTTCCTAAAATGCCCCGTAGCCTCTTGCTCATAGATATAGTGCGCTATACATCGATGATCAAGACTCTACGTAACGCAACTTGTCAGACTACCTAGGACTCTTTCAACCTTAGGCTCTGATACCAAGCTTGTAACGACTCAAGAACCTATCCCGAGACGTCATATGGTGCTTATGGTCACACATGGACTCAAGCTAACCCTCTAAGCTTGTCATCATTTTCAGAACTCACTACGACAAAAATCAATCTAGAGTAAGAAAGAATAATCATGCCATGAACATACTGAAATATGAAGAGATACTATCCTGTACAATCAAAATACTGAAGTTCTGCACATACTGGTACTCTAGTCTAACAAAGCCTCTACTACATAAGACTGAGGAGCCAATGGGACAGATTCCCCAATTGACTCGTACTGAACTGAAAGGCAACAACCATCTATTAATAAGACAAAATAAGGGGAATAGGTCCTCGAACCATGAGGACTCACCAACTGCAGAAATGTAGATGAAGGTACTTGAAGATCATTATCGCTGCTAAGACTGAGCACCTGAACCTACATCATGAGGAAATATAGAACACAGAAGATTACACTTGCTGACAATAATGACTCTCTTCTCTTGAATTCCCTAAAACATAATTTCCATAAATCATCAATAATAACACATGCTTCATAAATCTCATAAATCATTGGACTCAACTCAAACTCTTTGACTCATGACTTAGACTGACTTGGTAACTCAAGGAACTTGGATCATTATGGAATTGGGAGTTTCTTATAATCGATATAAACTAAACCATGTGAGTCGCATAGAGTCCAACATTTTTCCCTCCTAAGGACAGAACCCCACATTGGCGGGAGCATCGTACTCTTGCCAGGGAGTACAACCTCAATTTCGTTATCACAATTCCATACTCGGTCTCTGGCCCACAATTAACAATATCAATCCTACAATGGCACGTAGTTTTGGGGAAATACCACATTTCCCGCTCGGTGCTAAATACTCCTCCCAGACTCAGCTTAGAACGCGTTAGGAAATCCACCTTAATCAATATCAACTCATAGGTCTATCATGGAGACCAAAGCATAAATATATCTCATCTATAAATCATATACAACTGTGGATTCCTAACTCGACTCAAAATCAAAACAATCTTTCTCAACATCAAGTGTATTACTCATCAAATCATGTCAAATGTCAAGACTTTAGGAAGACATCAAAAGACTCATTCTTGGCTTTCAGTCCCAAATATCAATATATATATTCAATAATCAACATTTCATAAAAAAGATTGAATCATGACACTTATCTCAAATCATTTAGAAATCATCAATACGTAATAACAATATGCATCTCATGGCATAAATCCTCAATTTAAGAAATATGATGGTAAATAAATCATAATAACAAACTTAATCAACTCAAATCTCTTCATTCATTAATAAGGTAATTTGGGCGTAAACCCACTTGTAAAGATCATGAAATTCCTATAGTAAAAGTCAATTCTTTAGGCACAAGAATGAAAGGATATTCTTGTTCAAGCCCCACATGCCTTGGATTATAAATTTATGAATAAGAGACTTGATTGGAACTTATTTCTTGCACTTTTAGGCTAAGATTCTTGATGCCTTTGACTTGGGAAACTTAATTCTTGAATAACTTGGAGAAATCTATGGAAGATTCTTGAATTTCTTGGAGATGATTTGGATTTGGAAAAGTGAAACCCTAGTTCTCTAGATATTTCTTAGAAGAGATTGAAGAGAAAATGAATGACTCTTCTCTACTTGGATATATATATATATATATATATATATATATATATATATATATATATATATATAAGACCAAAGGGGGAGGAAATAACTAAAATGCCCAAATTAAAAAGAGTTGAAAATTGCTGATCGAGGTCTGTAATGGTCGAACTGATGGTCCATCAGAGTAACTGATGATCCACCAAACCGTCCATCACTTGAGTGCTAAAACTAGGACATTATGCCTCGACATGATGGTCGAAGTGACGATCTGTCAAGCAACTGACGGTCCACTAGATCGTCCGTCACTCTGGGGTCAGAGATGGGATATTCTTTCTTGACTTGACGGTCCTCTTGACGGTTCATCAAATTTTTGGCGGTCCACCATTTTGGCCATCGTACGATGGCCAAAAAAAGAGGTTATTACCTTGGCTTGACGGGATAACTGACGGTCCTCCAAGGACTTGACGATCTACCAGATAGACCGTCAAACCTGGGGAATTCCGACAACTCTCAGTAAAATGGCCCTAACTTCCTCGTTCGATGTCGAATTTTGTTGAAATTAGTATCGATGGAAAGCTTATTCAATGATCTACATAATAGAAAGTATAAATTAGTAAAATACAACACAATATAAACATCACTCACTTTGGAAGCCACCCCTATCCACTTAAAAAATAGATTAAGGCTTAAGGAATAATCAGGGTATTACAATGATACACCTAACCACAAATTCTATAAGGAGGATACAATGGATATACCTGAGCCCCACTAGCTTATGAATGGGCCTATGGTGCTCTAAATCCACTATCATACTGAGAACGAGGGTCACCCGATGGCTTTGGTTAAGGAGCACTAGCCGTAGAGTAGGAACTAAAGTGGTCCCGCTTCTTCTTAGACCACTTCCCACCCTCTACCACTTTGTTACTAACCTCCAACTTGTTACAAATAGTGAAACTTCTTACTCTACCTTTCACTTATCTCCACTTGATTTTTCTTTTCTTCTTCTACCTGTTCCATCTATACCACAAGTCTAGAGATGTCCATATCTTTGTTCAACAAGAAAACCTTTCTCTCTAAGATCAACTCACAGGATAACACAGAGGCAAACTTATTCATTCTAGATCTCATGCTAGACACCAATTCAAGAGTATAATGTGACAACTATGAAACTTCAAGGCATACTCCTTTACTGACATCCTGTCTTGCTTTAAATTGATAAATTCCTCAGCCTTCGCCTTCCTCAACTCTTGAGGTAAGAAACGATCAAAGAAAGCAGTAGAAAAATCATCCCATAAAGAAGACTCAGAATCATTACCACTAAACTGGTCCCACTCCTCTCACCATTGGTATGCTATATCCTTCAACTGATAAGCAACAAACTCTACACCCACCACATCAATAGCATACATCATACGAAAGATATTTTCCATCTAATCAATATATTTTTAAGGATTTTCTTCAACTTTAGAACTAGTGAAAATAGGAGTATGCAATCTCATGAATTGGAAAACTCTAGTGGCCTCGGAAGATAGAGAAATGAAAGAAAACCACTAAGTCTGAGAGGCCACCAATAGGGTAAGCAAATGGATCAATTGGCAAAACTCAGCATTAGACACATCAGCTCAAGGTGCCTGAGAAGGGATAAAGGGAACTGATGAAGCTCCTTTAGGGAAATTAGAAGTAGTGTCCCTAGATCAGGTCTGAACTCTTGATGTCAGATGAGCTCCATCCATATTGTCCTCAGATAGGATAAAAGGGTTTTCGTAAGCATTAGATCTTCTGGAAGGAATAATCTGAAAAGCGAACACATAGGAATTAGAGAAGATTCTAAACCGTAGATCTATATCTTAAAATACAATAATAAGAAAGGGAAATATTTCTAAATGCCTCATACCCCTTCTCTTATAAGTGTGGTGCGCTACACCCTAAAAAATGGGACTCTGATTAGCCTTGAAGAAGCAACACCCATCTGATTAGCCTTGGAGTAGTATCCTTCTTAACCATCAAATACCTCAAAGTGGCATGTTCTATTTACACTACTACCTTGGTCCCTAATAAATAAGCATGGAACTTCTCAAAATCATAGACCACTGTGAGAAGTTCCTGCTCAGTCATAGTGTAATTCTTTTAATCCCCATTCAATGACTTTATTGCATAGTAAATAGGATGAAACAAATCTCTTTCTTTAGGCAAAGCACAACCCCAAGTGCCACTCTGCTTGCATCACATATGATTTTGAACGGTATCGACCAATCTGGCACAATAATGATTGGGGAAGCAATCAATTTCTCCTTTAGGCATTCAAATACCTTTTATAAACATCATCAAATATGAACTTGGCCTACTTCTCCAAATGCTTCTAAAGTGGATTTGCAATTTTTCATAAGTCCTTTATAAATCGATGATAGAATCTAGCATGACCAAGAAAATTACGAATTTCATTTACTATAATGGGAGGAGGTAGTTTCTCAATAACCTTAACTTTTGCTCGATCAACTTCAATTCCCTTGGCTGAAATTCGGTGTATAAGAACAATGCCTTCCTTTATCATAAAGTGGCATTTCTCCCAATTCAGCACTAAGTTGAACTCCTCACATCTTTGCTATGCTCTACTTAGATTTACCTTACACAGCTCAAAAGAATCAACTACCATTGGAAAGTCATCCATAAACACCTCCAATGTGTCCTTCACCATGTCGTAGAATATAGATATCATGCACCGTTGAAAGGTGGCGGGTGCATTACACAAACCAAACGACATTCGCTTGAAGAATAAAGAACCAAACAGGAAGTGAACGTCATATTCTCCTGATCCTTCAGGGTGATAAGAATATTGTTGTAGGTCGAATATCCATCCAAGAAACAATACCAACCTCTTCCGCCAATCGATCAAGCATTTAATCTATAGTAGGCATCGGGAAATGGTCCTTTAAAGTCCATGAGTTGAGCTTACGATAGTCCATGCAAAATCTCCTTCCAGTTACAGTCCTGAGTGGAATTAGCTTATTTTTCTCATTCGCCACTACAGTCATGCCCCCTTTCTTAGGTATGTATTGGATGGGGCTTACCCACTTACTATCATAAATAGGGTATAAAACTCCTATATTAAGCCATTTACTGATCTCTTTCTTGACCACTTCTTGTATCGGTGGGTTAAGGTGGCGTTGGTGATCAATAGTTAGAGTGAAATCTTCCTTAAACTGAATCTTGTAAGTGCAAATACCTGGAGAAATACTAATAATATCGGCAATAGTCCAACCTATAACACTTTTATATCTCCTAAGAACAGAGATAAGTGCCTCAACCTGCTGCTCACCCAGATATACTCCAATAAGCATGGGTAAAGTGTTCCACTACCTAGAAACACATAACGTAGCTGGCCCGACAACTCCTTCAACTCCAACACCGGTGGCTCTACAATAGATGGTTTAACTGGAGGTTTTGGGAGATTTTTAAGATCTAAATCTAGCTTCTTGGGAGCATATGAATATAATTCTATTACTATTAGGGAACACACTGTCTCCTTGTATTCCTCAATACCTTTGCTATCAAAGTTTATCAAGACTACAGCCAGAGCTTCAACATCAAATTTCTCCTCGATCGGAACCTCTTGCTCGTCTTCATAATAAACATCAACAATGGAGAATACACTCGTCTCCTTGTGTTTCTTTATAGAATGACACTCATCAAACCGAACTACCTCATCATTAATTCTGAACAGTATCTTATTAGCCCGTAAATCAATAAGCACACTCACGATTATGAGGAATGGTCTACCCAAAATTATGGGTACCTCAAAATCCACCTCTTAATCTAGAATGATGAAATCCGTAGGAAATATAAAGCTGGCAGCATTTACTATCACATCATACAATATACCCATTGGCCGCTTCACTAACCTGTCTGTAATCACTAGTCACATATTTGTGGGTGTGGGATCTCCCAAGACGAACTTCTTGTAAACAACAAGTGGCATCAAGTTAATACTTACTTGCAGATCACATAATGCCTTAGCAAAATCAAGAGACCCAATAGTACAAGGGATGTTGCATGCTCCTGGGTCTGCTTTCTTTTGCACCAAGGATCCTGTCGAAATAGCGCCACAATGGTAAAGATTATCCACTGGTTCGTAGCTTACTATTCTCTTTTTTATCATAAGGTCCTCATAAACTTAGCATATACAGGCATCTACTCTAGTGCCTCAAAAAAGACACATTTACCATCAGGTGATTCAGCATCATCATGAATTTTCTGAACTTTTTGTCATCAACTTTCTTTTACAGTTGATGAGGGAAAGGAGGTAGTGGTTTTGGGAGAGTAGTTACCACGTCGTCCTTCTCTTTTCCCTTTTTTTCTAACTCATCAACCTGCTAATGGTTAGGTGGAATCTCATTACCATCCAGCTTCTCAGACTCCACTGGATGGTTTTCTTTATCTTCTACATTTTCTTCAATCATATCATCAATTACAGCTTTTCCTACAGAAGGGCCCGATAGTATTTTACCACTCTGAGTGGTAACTGCCATGCAAGCACCATCATTTTAAGGATTTTGTACTGTATTACTCAATAATGTACCGCTCTTTCTCTGATTTAATACCGTTGAAAGTTGGTTCATTTGTTGCTTCAACTGTTTGATAAAAGTTGAATGCAAGTTAACTAGCTGACTCATGAAGGATAAGTCACTCTTCATTGTTGTCACACCAACATTGGTCACTTTAACCCCTTTTAATAGCTTCTCCATCATGTCCTCCATGGACATCTTACCTGAACTAGTAGCAACATTATCATGACTTTCAGGAGGTACATATAGTCCATTCCTATCATTTTTATTCGTCCAACTCCCTTGATCCCTATCTTTGTACCTAGATTTGTCGTAATAGTTCGGACCTTGATTTCCTTGGCTATTGCCTTGGAAACTCCCTGATTATTTAGATAGTTGGGCTTTTCCTCAGAATCTAATTCATCTCTAATTTGTGACCCAATAGCTTTCACCTTCTCAGTCTTCCCAGATAACAAATATTTAGTAAGCAGATCCATCTGGGTTTTCATCTGTGCCTTATCTTGGTTGCGCTTCTCCTTTTCTTGGCGTTGCTCTAAAGACATACCACTAGACATAGTAGGGATTTTTACCACAGAATCCCTAGTATGCCAAGATCTACTTGTTTTAGTCAATCATTCTAACATATCCACAGTTTTGGTAAAAGTAAGCTCCATGAATGCTCTCTCTGCCACATTGTCTATGGTTGGTTTGGTGATGGACTTTAAAACTCTGTAGAATGTCTCTATCAAATACTCATCGATTATTTTATGGTTGGGGCATTTTGTAAGCTTCTTCTTGAACTGTATCCAAGTCTTGAGTAGTGCCTCATTTGGTAATTATCTGAAGTTGCTAATCTCGTCCCTGAACTGTATCATCCTTGAAGGCAGAAAGAACCTTTCTAGGAAATATCCTTTCAATTTCCTCTATTTCATTATAGAATTGGGAGCCAACTTATTCAACCATATTATTGCCTCCCTAGATAGAGACAATAAGAATAATCAAAGATGAATTGACTTCTATCCAGCCCCGGGGTTATCAAATGATTTGCAAATGTTGATGAAGTTAACCAAGTGCATATTTGGGACATCCTCTGGAAGTCTGCCAAACAACCCCTTGAAATCATGCAGCAGTATCATGGTACTTGTTATGTCGAACTTCACATCAGGTGCCAATGGTGGTGGAATAATAGCTCCAGTCGCACCATCCTCATCCAAGTCTGTGTCATCTTCCTCATCAGGTGCAAACTATACAATAGGTTGGCGGTTTGCTCTTGCTCTAGCTGCTTAATTTCTATTCACTGGCACAGCTACGTCCTCAGGATGCCTCCTATTTGCTGGGTTGATCAGATTATTATCTCCCAAATCTTCCTCATCATGATTAAGGACACGGGCTGGTTGACTATTATTATGTTGATTAACTTGTGCTCTAGCCAAGGCGACTAGTCTCTCAGCTTTTTGTTGTTTTTCCATTCTGCCATTAGTTAAGGTTCTGGATAAATAGTAATAGTGGGTCTCCTGACCTCCTCGTACTTGGCATACAAAATAAAGCTCCTATAATAAACCAAAATAACAAAGGTCAATTAACAATCACTAACTTAATTGTCAACCGTATTTCTAGGCAATGGAGCTAAAATTTGATACGCCCAAATTACAACTCTCGTTAGAAAGTGTAAGCAGTCGCTATCAAATATAGAACCCAACTAGGTTGGGGTTGAATCCCATAGGGAACATTGTGCAAACTAAGTGTTATGGTTGTTAACAGATTGTTGATCGAAGGTTCCAGAGTAAAAGGGAGGTCTTTAACTAAGTTACAGTATTCAGATATATATAGCAAATAGTGTTCTAACTAGTGAGTTTTATTGCAAGTATTAATTCAATGAGAGTAGATAAACTAAAGTTATGTTCACCAGGATGTTCAAGCAGTTGGAGTTGTGAGTTATCCTAAGTTTCCAATTATAATTTCAATTGTAAGAATTATTGAATTCTAAAGTTTACCCATTTGTTTCTCAACCTAAATGGATATTTTACCCTTCAATTCTTTCAAACTTAAGGAATATATTGGTATATTCAACTAGTCTCTCATGCGGGGTTAATCCTTCTTCAGGCATCAACCTATAACCCAAAGGTTAATGCCTTTGGATTCCATGTAAACCTCTTCTTTTACAAACATGCACTTTTCTACTCAAAAAAGTTGTGTTCTTGGGTTCACCCTTCGAGTTTGCAACCAAGAAAGGTCGTTAATATGAAGAAGGATTTATACAATCTCAATCAAGTATGTAAATTAAGAGTTTTCACAACCCAATCAACTATTCATATCAAGGATTCCATAACCCTAGTTATGGGAGCTTAGCGACACATCTCAAGAGAACAAGAAATAGTCATTGTGTTACTCATAAATAAATTCAGAGAAATATGAATAAAATATCTAGATCCATAATAGTAGCTTAAATCTCAGAGAAAACTACATTACAATGAGTTTTAAAAGATGAAAGTATGATAAAGTTACGTAAAATAAAACCTAAAATGGGTATTTATATGCTTCTAGGGACTGGGGTTTTAAAATTCGAAACTCGGATTGCCACTTCAAGTTTGACGGATGAGTTGATGGCCCGTCAACTCCCTGACGGTCCGTCGCTGGGTTCATCGCAGCGTGTCCAGTAATGTTGTGTTTTGTTTCAGCTCCGACGGCCAAGTTGATGTCCCATCAAAGAAATGACGATCTATCACCTTGACCATCACTTTATTCCTTAATATGATGCATTCTGTTTCTGCTATAACGGCTAAGTTAATGGCCTATCAAGGGACTGACAGTCCGTCACCTGGACCGTCGCAAGGATTTGCAAATCTGAGGGTTCTTCTTATCATCGATGGACACCCTGACGGTCCTTCACATAGTTGATGGTCCATCAGTTTGATCGTCAATGCCCTTTTTCTCTTGCTTTTCCAAGTTATTTCTCCAACTAAGTCCTTGACCTGAAAACACTAAAATCTAGCATCAAATACAACAATAGTTTCTTGAAAACACATAGTTATCCCTTGTAAAAGATATAAAATATTTCTTCAAACATCAACACCTTCAACTTAAGACTACTGCTTGTCCTCAAGCAACTCAACACAAAATCGCATGCATGAACAATCCAATGATGGGCATTTAACCGTTGAACTAGACTTCTTACAACCATTCAACTATTATCTCATTCATATGATCTCAACATATTAGGAACTATACTTGGCATTATTTATAATTCAACAAATACACAACCCTAGACGCAATATCCCACAAAAATCAGCAAACTGAGTATAACTCAAATTGCCCTCACAGTCATAGAAGTCCACCACACTCTAGTCATTTAACTTGTGGATGAAACTAAGACTCTCACTCTCATAAACGAAGTTTCAAATACATACCCATAGGCTTGTGATTATCATCTAATGCTCCCGTATGGTTGATTCACAAAGATCAAACAGGTCTTTCTAAGGCTTGTAATAAGGTTCCAAGGCTAGGTAAGGACAGTTTTTGGGAGAAGTGATTTATTCAGAATTCACTCTTTTTGCGCTTGATTTCTACTCCAAAACTACCGCTTTTGTAGCTCACTTACAACCTGTATTATCCATCCACACTTACGCCATAAACCCATTTTTTTATAAGCATCAGCCACCCTCAACTTATGCTGATGTAGTCAGTTGAGTTGTATAATATCTAATTAGATCAGAACCAGATGCTTTATTTCAACTCTAGACCACTTTTTCATTAAACTGCTAATGTCCTAACAATAGCCACCCTCAACTTAGGTGTTTTGCCTAAGTTAAGGTGCATAATGTCCAATATTGGACCAGGTCCAAAGTTAGGTGCTAACAACCTAAAGAGAGTTAATCAGAGTTATTGGGAATGAATAAAAATAAACATAAGCTCAAAAGGGGTTAAAAATAGAAGAATCTTTTTGGTGGGTCATTCTTTTTGGATAAGTGGACTAAAAAGTACAAGGAGGCCTGCTATCCTATCTTATTGAATCAACCACAAAACAACATCAATGAACCGAGTAAGTTCTAAGTGTATCACTATGCAAAAACTATAAGAAATACTCACACACATAGGCAATAAGTTAACACTTATTCTACCAACTCTTAAGATTTACATCAAATGATCATGCACACTTTACATTCTAATGCCAATTACAGAATCATAAATAGTTGTTTAACATATTTACCAAGTGAAAAGAAAGAATAGTCAGACAATCATGTTCAAAGTACTATGCCACAGTTATTTTTCATTCATATATACAAAATGGTTCTAAAGAGAGAAAAATAACATAAATAACATATTTATAATCATGAAATGATATGTACATCATATGAAAAATAAATATGAAATCTAGACATGTCGGTTCTATTAGATAACACATAGGAAGAAAAGAACACAGGCAACAAAAACCCCTGTGGTACAAGTATACCCACCCGCACTAAAAATAAATGATGTGTCCTCAATACATTAAAATAAAGTACAAAGGAGGGAAGTACTTTTAAAGCCTCTCAGTCTGATGATCATCGATCAAATACGGCGAGGCTTCTTTGGCCTCACCTGCAGCAACGTTGACCCCTATAGTGGTAGGGGTGTTCAAATCTATGTCCTCCAAGATCAGAGGTATCTCAATAGGAACTGGGTCTAGAATTGGCCCCCTAGGTGGGGCAAAACTGGTTGCCACTCGTGCGGCTTCATCCGCAGCTTTCTTCTTCCTCAACTCTTCTTCCTTCTTCGATCTCTTTGAATCTTTCCTCAAGTCTCTCACATATATTTCTTTAGGAATCATTGCTTCTCGCCTTCTTCTTTTAGAAGCTTTTCTGTCAGCACTTTTGTCCACCTGCTTACCTTTGTCTTTGAGTGGCAAACCTATCAAGTCTACAATACCCTCATCCTCATCACTGATAATCAAAGCAGGGTCAAAATCTGGCTACTGTGGTTGTCTTTTCAACTCTGCTATGTCTGCTTGTGCTTGCCTGAATTCTTTCACAAATTGATCAAGATCTGGAATAGACATCACATCCAGCCTTTTGTTGATACGCTCCTCCATATGGTCCATCCTGGTCTAAATGTTTTGAAAAGGAAGAATTGTGTCGGCTACAATACGGTCAACATAAGGCTTGAACTGTGTAGCCTATGTGTTTAGCTACTTCTCGAACCTCTTTTGTGCTTTAATTGCCTTGGCAAAATTATCCTATATCAGCCTGTACTCAGAATATTAAGATGGGGCAGATGCAGAATCTACAGTCCCACCCATTAGCGGCATAGAGGTTGAACATATAAAAGTGGTATGTAGTACAAAATCTGATGGTACATATGTAGTGATAGGCAACGACATACCTGAGGGAACATTTGAAGTCCCGAGGGCTGGAGCTGACTGAGTCTGATAAACGGGAGGCTTGTTGACTCGCATGTCATACGTTGAGTCATCTTTTGTTTTCTTAATGTCTTGTCTATGATTCGCGCGAACTGCATTAGCAACTTCACTGATCAAAGAAATATTTGCCTGTCTACATAACTCCGTGATAAGTCATGGAAATGGTAGAGTACTGGACATATTGTGTGCACAGGAAAATAACTCATCGGTGATAGTGTGGCTGAAGTCTACCTTTAGCCTCTCAATCAAGGCAGCAACTATTATCACTCTCTGAATCTCTAAGTTTGTATCATCGTCTATTCGTATCAATCTCAGCCATACAATGGCCTACTAACATTTTGCCCTATAACTTAGGGACAATTTAGCTATCCGCTCATGAGGGTTATGCAGCCACGCTGGATTTCCATCATCTGTCAATACTCGAGCCAGCCAGGGTCTTTTTTGGTTTGCTGTGAACATTTGGTGCTCCTGATCTAGGATCGCACCAGATAAGTATCTGTTCAATGTGTGCTCTAAAATATCTACATTCACTCTACGTACTAGAACCACATACTAGTTTCCCATATCAGTGATCTTCACACCCTTGGGGCAACATTTCTCTAACAAGGCTAGATAGTTGGCGAAGAACTCATGAACAATATTTGGTTGATATGTACCAGGTGGCCTAGTCATCCAAGATAACTCATATTCATTGAAGCTCTACTCTAGTTTTGGGTACTCATACAGTTCGGTGGTGACAATTTAATACTCTTCGTGGATGGGCCTCTTTATTGGTCTTCTTGCTGTTGGCTCCACCCAATCCAGGAAATGTTCCCATGCTTTCTCCATTTGCCATCGAATTACCTCCCTCACTTGTGGGTCCTTGCGCCTTATGATGTTTGGATCCTCCTGTTTCGATGCCTTGACTTGGTCAGGGTTAGAGGTTTCGACCCTTTTCTCATCGAGACTGGAACTTGTACTGATACTAGTGTTTTTACCCTCCTTTTTAAGCTGGGAAGGTGACAGGGTACCCTATATCATTGTAGAGTGTTGAAGGCAGATGCCTCCTTACTCCTTGCTTGCTCACCTCTTCCCCATTGTATTCTACCACCATCTCTAGTTAGGGTAAGTTTTCATGCCATATCGCCTGAAAAGGGGACAAAGAATTAGTTTGTAATTCAGAACCAAATAGAAACAGTGAAAATTTTACTTGACAGAAGGTCTGAAGGTCTATCGAGACCTCGACTGTCCATCGGACTCACCGTCAAGCATGATTCCAGTGAGTATTTTATTAAGTAGCCCTGCAACGGTCGACCCGATGGTCTATCAGGGTTCTGACGATTTGTAAAGTCATCCTTCGTGGCTGAAGCAGTAAACATCAAACTCAACAACCTTGCGATGGTTTACCCAGCAGTTCATCAGGGGTGCGATGGTCCGTCAAGTTGATCGTCAGCCTCACTTTTCACCCTATATTTCACTTTGGCATTTTGTCGAACACCTGGTGTACTTGAAGTTATTATACGCACCATTATGGCATTAATTTAGTGTTTAAGCACAAATTCTGCAACTTTTGATCCATGGGTTACTCAGACTTCACTTAGAATAGTGTACACTAGGGTCCGACTTAGAATCAGAATCACAACAAAGAAAAAACAAGATGAAATTCCTTTCAATAATTAACAACTTACACGACCCATGTTAACAATACAAAAAGAAGAGTAAGGTTGTGATCATACCTTGATTCTGCAGTAAACTTCACTACTCTGACTTGCAAACTCAAAATAAAAAAACTTAAAGCTTTTATCAGTGATTGTTAACTTGATTTCTGATGCGAGGAAGATAAGGATGAAGGAATTTAAAAAGGAGAGAGAGGGAAGAAAGAAAGTCCTAAAGGAATATGAATACTTTCAGGTACTTTGAATATGGGGGAATTTTAATAGGGTTAGCATTTGAAAAGTTGATAACGTACTCAACCTTTTCTCTTTATCAATTTAAAATCACTTGGGTCGGATAAGGATAACTTATTCAGCATTGAATATAACCGACCCGACTTATTAGAATTAGGGATAAGTTGACGGTCGACCCCGTTAGGAGTCTAACGGTACGTCAGGTGAACCATCGCATCTTACTAGAAACATATCACTCGGCCTTTGTGCGATGGTCTGTCAGTGATGCGACTGTCTGTCAAGTTGTCCATCGATCTCATTCCAGTAACTTGGGTTTCTGATTTCTTTTTGACGCCTTCGATGATGGTCCATCAACCCTTTGATAGCCCTTTGGGCATCTCCCAACTTGTTCAGCTTCTGGTTTTCTACATTTCTTTTCCTTCACACTTACAAAATATATCAAATTGCACATAAATAAAAAATAAACTCTAACTACGCTTACAACAACACTTTGTGGGTTGCCTCCCACTAGTGCCTGATTTATTATCGCAGCATAACTCAGTTATCTCGATTACCCAGACTTCATTAAGATAGATGGTAGCTAAGTATTTTATCGAGTCTATTGGACCGATATATAACTTCACTCATTGCCCGTTAACCTTGAGGACACTTCCGTCCTCATCTTCAAGTTCAACTACTCCAGATAAGTAGAATTGGTTAACTTTGAATGGGCCAGACCACTTTGACTTAAGTTTACCTGGAAAGAGCTTCAGTCTAAAATTAAAGAGGAGTACCCAATCGCCCTTTTGAAAGTTGTGGTTTTCAATTCTTAGATCATGGTACGTCTTTATATTTTCTTTGCACAGTTCTACTCTTCATAAGCCCCGAGACAGAACTCATCCGTCTCATTCAGCTGCCCCAGTCGCCGCAACTCTGCTGCCTCATTCCAATTCAAATTTAGCCTCTTAAGTGCCCACAGTGCCTTGTGCTCCAATTCAATTGACAAGTGATATGCCTTGCCATAGACCAATTGGTATGGTGACATGCCAATGGGTGTCTTGAAAGCCATTTTGTATGCCCACAAAGCATCATCCAGTTTCCTAGACCAATCTTGTCTACTTGCATTTAGTGTTTTGGCAAGAATAACTTTTATCTTCCGATTTGAAATCTCCACTTGCCCACTAGTCTGTGGGTTATATGGAGTTTCCATCTTGTGTTTCTTAACACCATATTTCCCCAAGTTAGCCCAGAAAACTCAGTTACAAAAATGTGATCCCCCATCACTTATGATGGTACTTGGTACCCCAAAATGAGAGAAGATGTTATTTTTAAGGAATACAACAACTCTCTTTCTTTCATTATCGGCCAAGGAAACATCTTCAACCCATTTAGACACATAATCGATGGCAACCAAGATATATTTCAACCTATAAGAGCTCATAAAGGGCCCCATGAAAACAATTCCCCACACGTCGAATAACTATACTTCCATCATTTTTGTCATGGGCATCTTATGGTGCTTTGAGATTGACCCTTGTCTCTAGCATTGGTCACATCTCCGCACGAACTCATATTCATCTTTGAATAAGGTCAGCCAATAATAACCGCTTTGAAACACTTTCTTCACAGTACGGTCACCTGCATGGTGACCCCCGACAAGAGAAGCATGACAGGCTTCTAGGATACTCAGCATGTCCACCTATGGGATACATCGCCTGATAATGTTATCCACACACCGCCAAAATAAATATGGCTCATCCCAGAAGTAATGTGTAACATCATGGAGGAACTTCTTCCTTTGGTGAAAAGAAAGATTCTTTGGAATAATTTCAGTTACCACATAATTTACAAAGTCTGCATACCAAGGTACTCTTTCAAGCACAGCAGCCAGGATTTTCTCATCCGGAAATTTATCATCAATTTGGAGCTCATCCTTGACTGCTTGATCTCCCTCAAGTCTAGACCGGTGATCTGCAACTTAATTATCGCATTCTTTTCGATCTTTTACTTCAAAGTCAAACTCTTGAAGAAGCAACACCCATCTGATAAGCCTTGGATTAGCATTATTTTTAGCCACCAAATACCTCAAAGCGGCGTGGTCTGTATGCACCACACCTTGGTCCTTAATAAATAAGCACGAAACTTTTCAAAAGAATAGACCACCGCAAGAAGTTCCTATTCAATCACAGTGTAATTCTTTTGAAGCCCATTCAATGCCTTGATTTGAAAGTAAATGGGATGAAACAACTTTCTTTATTTTGGCTAAGCACAACCCCAAGTGCCACTCCGTTTGTATCACACACAATTTCAAACAACATTGACCAATCAGGCCCAACAATAATTGGGGCAGCAACCAATTTCTCCTTAAGGTATTCAAATGCCTTTTTGTAATCATCATCAAATATGAACTTGGCCTCCTTCTCCAAAATCTTGCAAAGTGAATTTGTAATTTTTGAGAAGTCTTTTATAAATTGACGATTGAATCATGCATGGCCAAGAAAACTACGAACTCTCTTTACTGAAATGGGAGGAGGTAGTTTCTCAATAACCTCGACTTTTGCTTGGTCAACTTCAATTCCCTTGGCTAAAATTCGGTGTACAAGAACAATGCCTTCCTTCACCATGAAGTGGCATTTATCCCAATTCATCACTAAGTTGAACTCCTTACATCTTTGCAATGCTCTACTCAGATTTACCAGACACAACTCAAAAGAATCACCTACTACTGAAAAATCATCCATAAACACCTCCAAGGTGTCCTTCACCATGTCTGAGAATATAGACATAATACACCATTGAAAGGTGGCGGGTAAATTACACAAACCAAACGGCATCTGCTTAAAGGTGAAAGTACCATACGGTCAAGTGAACATCATATTCTCCTGAACCTCTGGGGCGATAAAAATCTGGTTATAGCCCGAATACCCATCTAGAAAATAATACCAACCTCTTCCCCCCAATCGATCAAGCATTTAATCCATAAAAGGCATCGGGAAGTGGTCCTTCAAAGTTCATGAGTTGAGCTTACGATAGTCCATGCAAACTCTCCATCCAGTCACAGGCTTAAGTGGAATCAACTCATTTTTCTCATTCGCCAGTCATGCCCCCTTTATTAGGAACGCATTGGATGAGGCTTACCCACTTACTATCAAAAATGGGGCATACAACTCCCACATTAAGCCATTTAATGATCTCCTTCTTGACCAATTCTTGCATCAGTGGGTTAAGGCGGTGTTGGTACTCAATGGTTGGTGTGAAATCTTCCTCAAATGAATCTCGTGAGTACAAATACCTGGAAGAATACTAATAATATCGGCAATAGTCCAACGTATAGCTCTTTTATATCTCCTAAGCACAGAGATAAGTGCCTCAACCTTTGCTCACTTAGATCTGCAGCAACAATCATGGGTAAAGTGTTCCCACTACCTAAAAACACATACCGTAGATGGACCGATAACTTCTTCAACTCCAACACTGATGGATCATCATTAGATGGTTTAGCCGGGGGGTGTTGTGCAATTTTTAAGATCTAAATCCAGCTTCTTGGGAGCATATAAATATGATCACATTCCCGTCCGGGCAAACACTGTCTCCTCGTATTTCTCAATATCTTCTCTATCAAAGTTCATCAAGACTGCAACCAGAGTTTCAACAATAAATTTCTCCTCGATCAACACCTCTTGCTCGTCTTCATAATAAATATTAATGATGGAGAATACACTTATATCCTTTTGTTGCTTCGTATAATGGCATACATAGAATCGAACTACCTCATCATTAAGTCTGAACAGTAACTCATTAGCTTGCAAATCAATAAGCACGCTCTCGATTGCGAGGAAAGGTCTACCTAAGATTATGGGTATCTCAAAATCCATCTCACAATCTAGAATGACAAAATCAACAGGAAATATAAAGCTGGCCACCTTTACTAGCATATCATAAAATATACCCACTACCACTTCACTGACCTTTCTGCCATCACTAGTTGCATATTTGTGGGTGTAGGATCCCCCAAGCCCCAACTTCTTGTAAACAATATGTGGCATCAATTTAATACTTGCTCCCAGATCACATAATGCCTTAGAAAAATCAAGAGACCCGATAGTACAAGGGATGGTGAATGCTCCCGGGTCTACTTTTTTTTACATCAAGGATCTTGTCAAAATAGCGCCACAATGGTAAAGTTATCCACCAGTTCGAAGCTCATTGTTCTCTTCCTTATCACAAGGTCCTTCATAAATTTAGCATATTCAGGCATCTGCTCTAGTGCCTCAAATAAAGGCATATTCATCGTTAGCTACTTTAGCATCGCCATGAATTTGCTAAACTTTGTGTCATTAACCTTCTTTTTCAGTCGATGAAGGAAGGGAGGCAGTGGTTTTGGAAGAGTAATAACCATTGCTTCCTTCTTCTTTCCCTTTTTTTTCTAACTCGTCAACTTGATGATAGTTAGGTGGAATATCATTACCATCCAACTTCTCAAACTCCGCTGGATGGTTTTCTTTATCTTCTACATATTTTTCAATCACATCATCAATTACAGCTTTGCCCACTGAAGGGCCCGATAATATTTTACCACTCTGAGTGGTAACTGCCATGCAAGCACCATTATTCTGAGGATTTCGTACTGTATCACTCAATAATGTACTGCTCTTCCTCTAATTAAATGTCACTGAAAATTGGTTCATTTGTTTCTTCAAATGTTTAATAGAAGTTGAATGCGAGTTAACTAGCTGACTCATGGAGGATAAGTCACTCTTTATCGTTGTCACACCAACATTGGTCGTTTTAATCCCTTTTAATAGCTTCTCCATCATGTCCTCCATGGATATCTTACCTGAACTGGTAGCAACATTATCATGACTTTCAAGAGATACATACAGTCCACTCCTGCCATTTTTATTCTTCCAACTTCCTTGATCCTTACCTTTATAACTAGCTTTGTCGTAATAGTTCCGACCTTGATTCCCTTGGATATTGCCTTGGAAACTCCCTAATTATTTAGATAGTTAGCCTCTTTCTCAGAATCTGATTCATCTCTACTTTGTGACCCAAAAACTTTTACCTTTTCAGTCTTTCTAGATAATAAATATTTAGTAAGCAGATCCATCTGGGTTTTCATCCATGCCTTATCTTGGTCGTGCTCCTCCTCTTTCCAATATTTCTCTGCAGACATACTACTAGACATAGTAGGGCTTGCTACCACAGAATCCCTTGTATGCCAAGCTCTACTTATCTTAGTCAATCGTTCTAATATATTCGCAGCTTTGGTAAAAGTAAGTCCATGAATGCTCTCCCTATAGCATTGTCTACGGTTGGTTTAGTGATGGATTTTAAAGCTATGTAGAATATCTCCATAAAATGCTCATCGGTTATTTAGTGGTTAGGGCACTTTGTAAGCTTCTTCTTAAATTGTATCCAAGTCTCGTGTAGTGCCTCATTTGGTAATTGTCTGAAGTTTCTAATCTCGTCCATCAACTGTAATATCCTGGAAGGTGGAAAAAACCTTTATAGGAAAGCTCCTTTCAATTTCCTCCGTTTTGTTATAAAATTGGGAGCCAACTCATTCAACCATATTATTGCCTCCCCAGACAGAGACAACGGGAATAACCAAAGATGGATTGCATTATGTTCAATCCCAGGGTTATCAAATTATTTGCAAATATTGATGAAGTTCACCAAGTGCATATTTGGGTCATCCCCTGGAAGTTCGCCAAACATCCCTTGAGATTAAGCAACTGTATCATGGTACTTGTTATATTGAATTTCCACTAGGTGCCAATGGTGGTGGAATAATTACTCCAGTCATACCAGCCTCATCTAAGTTCGTGTCATCTTCCCCATCAGGTGCAAACTGTACAATAGTTTAGCGGTTTGCTCTTACTCTAGCTGCCTGATTTCTATTCACTAGCACAGCTACGTCCTCAGTACGCCTCCTGTTTACTGGGTTAATCAGATCATTATCTCCCAAATCTTCCTTATCAGGATTAAGGACACGGGCTGGTTGACCATTATTCTGTTAATTAACTTGTGCTCTAGCCAAGGCGACTAGTCTCTCAGCTTCTTACAGTTCTTCCATTCTACCAATTAGTTGAGGTTCTGGATGAAATAGTAATAGTGGGTCTCCTGACCTCCTCGTACTTGGCAAGCAAAATAAAGATCCTGTAATAAACAAAAATAACAAATAAAGGTAAAATTTGGGAAACTTGACCAAAGGTCAATTAACAATCACAAACTTAATTGACAATCGTATTCCCCGGCAACGGCGCCAAAATTTAATATGCCCAAATTACAACTCTCATTAGAAAGTATAAGCGGTCGCTGTCAAATGTAGAACCCAACTAGGTTGGGGTTGAATACCACAGGGAATACTGTGCAAACTAAGTGTTATATTTGTTGACAGACAATTGGTCGAAGGTTCCATAGTAAAATGGGGGTCTTTAACTAAGTTATAGTATTCAGATGTATGTAGCAAATAGTGTTCCAACTAGTGAGTTTTATTGCAAGTGTTAATTCAATGAGAGTAGACAAACTAGAGTTATGTTCACCAAGATGTTCAAGTAGTCGGGGTTGTTAGTTATCCTAAGTTTCCAATTTATAATTTCAATTGTAAGAATTATTGAAATCTAAAGTTTACCTATTTGTTTCTCAACCTAAATGGATAGTTTACCCTTCAATTCTTTTGAACTTAAGGAATATGTTGGTTTTTTCAACTAATCTCTCATGTGGGTTAATCCTTGTTGAGGCATCAACCAATAACCCAAAGGTTAAAGCCTTTGGATTCCATGTAAACCTCTTCTTTTCCCAACATGCACTTTTCTACTCAAACAAGTTATGTTCTTGGGCTCACCCTTCGAGTTTGAAACCAAGAAAGGTCCTTAATACAAAGAAAGGTTTATATAATCTCAATCAAGTATGGAAATTAAGAGTTTTCACAACCCCAATCATCTATTCATATCAAGGATTCCATAACCCTAGTTATGGGAGCTTAGCCACACATCTCAAGAGAAGAAGAAATAGTCATTGTGTTGTTCATAAATAAATTCAGAGAATTATTTACAAAAGTTCCAATAATTATCTTTGAATCTTCAGTGAAATATGAATAAAATAGCTAGATCCATAATAGTAGCTTAAATCTCAGAGAATACTACGTTACAATGAGTTTTAAAAGATAAAAATATGATAAAGATACCTAAAATAAAACCTAAACTGGGTATTTATATGCTTCCAGGGACTGGGGTTTTAAAATTTGAAACTTGGATTACCACTTCAAGGTTGACAGATGAGTTAACGGCCCTTCAAGTCCCTAACAGTTCATCGCTGGGTTAGTCGCAACGCGTTCAGTGATGTTGTGTTTTGTCTCAGCTCCGACGGCCAGGTTGATGGCCATTCAAAAGACTGATGGTCCATCACCTTGACCGTCGCTTTATTTCTCAATATGATGCATTCTATTTCTGCTCTGATGGCCAAGTTGATGGCCCGTCAAGGGACTGTCGGTCCGTCACCTGGACCGTCATAAGGATCTGTAACTATGAGGCTTCTATTTATCGTCGACGAACACCCTGATGGTCTGTCACATAGTTGATGGTCCATCAGTTTGACCGTTGACACCTTTTTTCTCTTATTTTTCCAAGTTATTTCTCCAACTAAGTCCTTGACCTGAAAACACTAAAATCCAGCATCAAATACAACAATAGTTGCTTGAAAATGCATAATTATCCTTTGTTAAAGATATAAAATATTCTGTTGAAAGTGGAAACATCATCAGTCACTCAGACCGCCACTTTCATGACTCAGCCATACAATCCTTATTAAAGCCCCATTAAAATATTTATCACACAATCTCATCCATTGAACCATAGTTCACATTAATGCATACATTATTGGTATCGTCATACCAACTACATTTGCAAGGTAATAATCAACATGCCAAAATTATTACGTCACTTGGGGAATTCATAATCCCATTGGTTCAATTTTACAAATTCCCACGTTTCTTATAATTAAAACCAGTTTCACAATATGGGGTTTGGATCATAACCATTTCAAAAGTCATAAGTTTGGGAAAATCATAATTCCTTAGTTCATTCACCATACCCATGCACCCACAAGTTCCAAACAATAATTTAAGCATGAATAGTCATATGCGAAGATGAGAAACATTGTTCACTCCATAAACATTCAAAACCCTCAATCCTTTTTTCAAAACCAACATAAACATCTCATGAAAAATACTTTAAAATGCATGTTTTTGACAAATTAACAATGAGAGAAGATTAACATGCCTTAAACACTATGAAATTTGGAGAGAAATCAACTTTGATCCCTTAGATGGCCAACTTGATGAAACCCTAGCTTGACTTGCTTGAGGTAATTTAGAGAGCCTTTTGGAGTGTTTTAGAAGTTACTTAGATTTTTTTTCTACGTGCTAATAACACCCTAAAGGGGTTATAAAACGCGAGTTTTAATTTGGGAAAGAGGGGAAATGTCCAGAATGTCCTTGACTTAAAAGCTGAAAAGTGTCATTAACTACGGGTCAACAATTGACTCGTAGCCCTTACTTAAAACTCATCACCACGAGTCATAACCAAGACAGTATCTAGGACCCCCACACACTGTTGACCCTACGACTCAACTAGTACCACTCATAATGAGACCCTACGACTCATAGGGTCTAGTCGTAGTCAACACAGAACTCAATTGGATAAACACTGGACATCCTATGGTTTGCACCCAATGACTTGTAATGGGTCCTTTTAGCTCATAGTGATCCACTCGTACTCAGAGTAGAACTTAGCCACTTAATTTCTGATTTAGATACGATTGGGTCCATAGGACCCATTAAGACTCACAACGACTAGTACCCCCAAGTCGTGCTCAGGACAGTAACTCAAGAACCATTCACTGGACACCTTACGACTAGGGTTACCTGACCCATCAAGACACATTATTACTCGTAGGGTGAGTCGTAATCAAGGCAAAAATCTTAGAACTACAAAGTTTTTGAGGGTCAAAAACTCGAGATGTTACACTTTGTGTGTTGACACCTAATTTTTTCCCTCCACAACTAAGTTTAATTTCGAGTTTCTTCAATTTTTGAATAAAATTACAATATTTATTTTATCTGAAAAAACTTTTCAAAGTATTTATCTAGGTAAAATTGTCATTTTAAGTAGCGATTATATATTATCGTATTCAATTAAACGAAATTATATATTTTTGTTACTTAAATATTTATTTTATAAAATATCAGATTTTAATCAAGACTTATCTTAAAAATGAATTCAAATGGTTAAAATCTTGGTTTAAATATAATTTGTTCTTGAAAATAATTTATTTGAAAAAATATTTGTTTGATTTTTATTAAATCAAGAAGCTCAAAATTAAAAAAGGTGTTAATTTGTATTAAATTTTAATTTAATTTAGCCGATCTATTAAATTTGACCATAATTAAAATTAAATGAACCATAATTGCGATGCAACTGGCCAATTAATTTTTAAATTAACCAAATATTTAATGAATTGACTAATGCTAAATTGATTGGGGTTCTTTTTAAAATAACCCCAAAACCTTACAAAAATGCCAAAATCAAAATCAAAAATTCAAATTTTGAATTTCAAATTTGTACTAGATAGTACAATTTCACCTCAATCTTGTCCTTTGATTGTACAATTTCACCTTAACCTTGTCCTTTTTTTAATTTGAATTTCAAAATTTGTAATATATTGTACAATTCCACCTCAACCTTATTATTTTTTCATTATTGAAATTTAAATTTAAATTTCAAAATTTGTACTAGATTGTACAATTCCATCCCACCTTATCCTCCAAGAAGCCTTATCCTCAATTTTAAAATCTCAAAACACCCTCAAATTCTTTCTCCCACATTGGTGGATTGAAAGAATTGAATCTCCATCCTTTCCTATAAATACTACTACTATTTTGATAGAAAGTCTAAGAAGTCTCAAAGAGTGGAAAAAACTTTTGAGCAAAGAGTTAAATTTTTCTTTTAGTAAAAATTTTCAAGCGGTGATCTTATCGGGGATCTAGAAAGATTGTTCTCTGGTGGTGATCAAGACTACAAAGAAAGCTTGAAGTCCAGTTTTGCTGCCCCAAAAAAGGTAAACACACCTTTTCCCTTTTAGTTTTATTATTGTTTTTTCCTTCATCTCCTTCTTCTTCGTAGTTCATAGTTGTAATTTTGTTTGCTGAGATTGTTTGCCGTAGCTGACCTTGAAGGTCATAAGACATTGTGGTATCGATTTTATGGCTATTTTCATGTCCATGGTATAAAAATGAGCTAGCAATAGTTGAACGTATTTTTTTGGATTTATTCTTTGATTATTATGGATAAAGTTTTGATCTTTGTTTAAAATATATACTCATGCATTGTTTAAATTCATTATTAACGAATATGTTTGTTTTTAGCATGTAAAGTTATTTTCTTTATGTTGAAAGAATAGTTAATATTGATTGTTTCGCCTTTTTGACTTTATTCTTTGATTATTATGAATAAAGTTTCAATCTTTGCTTGAAAGATGTACTTATGCTTTGTTTAAATTCATTGTTGGTGGATATGTTTGTTTTTAGCATGTAAAGTTGTTTTCTTTATGTCGAAAATAATAATTATTATTATTTGTTTTTCCTAAATAAAATAGTAATTGATTAAGTCAAGAACTTGTTATTTGTTTGCTAATTATTTTAATGGATTTCAAAATTCTCATATAAGAGATGAAGTGCTAGCTTTATTTTCCATCCAAGGTGTTTATTCCTCTTTTTTCGCATGTTGTTTTGTCAAAATGATGAGAAAGTTTGAATTTTTGTGTCTAAATAGAGTTATTTAGATATTTTTGAGTCCTGCATAGTATGACTGTTGAATGATATTTCACTTTTAGAGATGCTAAACTTTTATTCTAATTTCTCATTCCCTTTGGATTGTTATATGTGCTCTTTGTGTGTGAAAATACTTGATTCGTGTCTCTCTTTGAATCATAATATCAAAACAGAATTAACGAAAAAGATAAACCATAGGTCGTTACATATTTTTCTAAAGTTGGCCATAATTTGGATGCATGAATCATCATTAATGTTGCCTTAATTAGAGTTTAAGGATTCCCTTTCTTAAAAGTTAGCCTCCACCTTCTTCTTTGGTATATTGGTTAATTTTTTTTTCATTGGATAATTTGATTTTTTGATATCGCAGTTTCCTATTTCTTTATGCTTGAAAATATTGTTTTTTCATTTCATCATTTATCTATTAAGTGCAAATTTTTCGAACATGCATTAATTTTTGTATCTTTTTCTTTGGATGAATCTGCTTTGGAGTCCAAATGGACTCCTTCCCCCCTTGCACGTCGTAATAGGCCAATGAGGCCCACCTCTTTGAAGTTTAAACCCAAAGTTGATTATATGATGTGTCGGTGCAAGAAGATAAAAGAAAAAGAAAAATGGATCAAAACTCATTAGTGAGGTTACTAAGAGACTTGAAAAGTCTCGTATTTTATTATTGCCTTTTTTTATTTATTAATTTAGTCATTTATTTATTCATTTATTTGGGTCTTGAAGCCAAAGCTGTAATTTAATACAAGTGAAGCAGATTTTGAACCTCAAAGGTCCGAAAACTAACTTAGGACAGGTTATGGGCCAAAAGCTCAAGTATTTAGATTAAGACATGTGAAGATGGGCCAGAAGCCCAAATTAGCTTAGGACAAGATTTACGGATTTGGGCCTAATGACTTAAGTCATCTAGTCTCCCCTTCCCCCTAATATTCTAATTGTTCTTAGTTTTCTTAGACTTAGTTAAAAATTCCCGCTAAGTCGTCAAATTTGTTTTGCACAAATCTTGAAGATAATTTTTTTCTTAATCATTTTCTTTTCAAAAACCAATTTCCCTTTTTAAAGTTAGTCAAAAAAGTTATTTTCAAATAGTTCAGATAACCTCAAGTTGGCGGATACTCTTGGTGTCTTAACAACCTTCCAAGAGTATTAATAGGAACCACTAACTTGAAATTTTTAAACTTAAAATATTTTTTCTATTTTGAATCTTTTAAGTAATATTTTTAGTTTTTCTTGATATTTTCTCAAAAATCAAGTGGATACTCTGTAATTATTTAAATTGTTTCAAACTTTTTCTTTAAGGTTTCGAAATAGTTTAAAAGTCAAAGATAATATTTTCAAACCCTTCGAATTGAAAAGGGTTCATTTGCTAGGCACTTGTCAAGACTTTCCAAGATAAGGCTTTTCCTATTTTTATACCTTTTATTAGTCAAAGTGTACTTTCTTCTTTTAAAACCTAAATCTATCATACCACACTGGTTAAGACAATCCCATTAAAGATTGGCTCTATTGTGGTTTATGTTATTTCCTCCTAACTTGTCTTTGGCTTGAAAAATATCATTAAAGTCTCTACCAATTAACCACTCTCCAGAGTGGGTGTGGGAGATGGTTAAAAGTTCATCCCAGAGCTTACATCTAGTGTTAAAATCATTATTGGCATAAATGCTAGAGAAGAGCCAAGTTTTAAAGTTTGAAAGTACCTTCACCATAGCATGCATGCTTTGAGGGGTTATGGAGATGTCTTCCAACTTGACTATGTCTTCTTTCCACATGACTACAATTCCACCAGACATGCCAGTGGTAGCATTTTAAAGTTGGGAATCAAATTAGAGCTTGAGTGATATTCTTGTAGTCGGTCATTTTGGTTTCTAAAAGAACAACCATGACAGACTTATGAAGCTTGACCAGGGAGGTGCATTGTCTTCTAAAGTTGACACTGTTGTCCCCCTTAACATTCTATATTATGATGTTTTATCATTGTGGGGCTGTTTTGGGCTTGTTTTATGCTCTTTCTCTTCCCTAGCATGCTCTGATTCTCCATCCTCTTAGTGATCTTTATGGTCACAGAAGGTGGGGTTATCCCCTTTATGATTTTTAGTGTCAAAGAGCACTTACTTAAATCCATTGGATAGTAGAGGATAATATCTTCTCTGATAGGCTATGTGAACTCTCAGAAAGGAATTCTTTAGGGGGAAGGCTTCTATTTTTAGTTCCCCAAAGGCATCTAGGATCTCCCACGACTCTTTGTTGTACTATTTTAGCGAGTCTTCCTTGTGGGATCCAGGGGACAAAGATGAGTCTAGTTAGTGTTGCTAAGAGGGTTGAGTGAGGAAGAAGGGGATGCTTTTGAAAGCTTGGCATACCAGCATATTGTGGTTCTGAGTTGACATGAGGCTGGGGTTCCCAAGAGGTTAGGCTTAGAAAAGTGACTATGTGGTTTCCCAAGGTTTGTACTGCATGGTCTATTCCCTCCTTGATTAAGTTGGCTATGTATAGGGGGTCCTAAATGTGTAAGACGACTTATTGAGTCCCTACCATGGCATTTAGCGTTACTGTGAGATTTTAGAGGGTTATCTCTCATCATGATGAGGGTATGTGGTCTAAGATTTTAGAGGGTGATCTCTCATCATGATGAGGGTATGTGGTCCGGTGGTGATGGTGCAGTTACTAGGAAAATGGCCATTGGTGGGTTCCCTTCTCCATTACTATTTTCTATTTTGGGTAAGGAAATTTGTTTTAATGGAGGCACATTGATCAGTAGATGTACCTTTAGAGGTAATTTTGGGGAGATTGGTGGAAGATTTAATTAACATGACATCCATGGTCATGTTACTAGTAGGAGTGTAATAATTATCTCCTACAAAAGTTAAAGTGACATGGTAGGTGGTACTAGGTACCTCTACGATGAAATGAGGCTGAGCATTGAGAGGGTTTGGGGTAGGGGGTGGGAATTGGGTGGTTGGATGTGAGAGACATCCTTATTTGGTATGAGAGAGAGAGAGAGGGTTCTAGAGTTGTGGTTGGTCTCACTCCTTTCCTTATTTGTCAATGCATCTTATAGTATGTCTGCAGAAGTCGTTAAAATGCAGGCATTCCCGTCTTTTCCATTAATAGAAGAAGATGAGCCTGTGCTGTCCAGTCTAAGTGGTGGGGCCTTTGGGATGTTCAAGTACAGGACCCTTGTGGGTGTCCATATTAAATTTTTCTTATCAATAATTTTTACTTTTTTCTGTTGATTTGGGCTGACCTGAGTTTGAGAATTGCACAAAAAAAACTTACCTGAGGCGGCATCATAGGCTTTTACCTAAGTGAGTGCTATTGTTGGTGTTCTACCTTCCTGTTTGGAGGTTTCGCTATGCATTCGTGTGTTGTGTCTCCTTTTTGTAAAGGTGACTGTTTTCCACATGCCTTCCATTGGTGGTGCCTGGGCATCAGTCGTCGAATTGGAGGAGGACGCTACATTTGTGATAGGTTGTTGAAGTGTTGTTTTGCAATTTCTCATAGTGTGTTCGATCTATCCACAACCCACACATAACGTGCCCTCACCTTTGTAAACCACTTCCTGGACATGGTGTTCTATTATTACCAATTTTTTGATTGGAGTATTCATCGGGACCTGAATGCATATTCTAGCATACCTTCCTCACAATGTGGCAGAGATGCATGTGTCAATTTTTAGTAGAAACCCAAGTTTCCTACCAACCCTCTCTAGTATCCCCTTGTCGTAGTATCCCATCGAAGTTATGGTAATTGTACCCAAATTATTGTATGGGTGAGTGTAAATTTCTTGGGTGCAAAATTGAATTCTCGTTTTTCGACGAATAGGAACCCCATAGTATAAACCATGGCCCTTCATGAAGGTCTTTGTTAATGTTCTCAATTTTGCTGAATTTCACGATATAGAATTTGTGCCCCAAGTCAATTAGGGTTAGGGTCCCTGTTGGTTTCCATAGATCTGTTAGCTTTGTCTTTAGGTACTGATATGATATTCTTTTTCCCATGGGCTTAATTATGATAGAAAATTTCCAAGGTTGGGAAATTCTCATCCAGTCCTCTTCTATAATTTTGATCGGGCCATCATCGGATTGCTTATCTATATGACCTTCATAGGTTGTGTCATCATTTGAATTGTTCAGTATTGGATCTCTGTCCTGGAGGACTGATTTGAACGATTGTTTGAGTGGTTGTCGACATATGAATTGTTCAGGTGTGGATCTCGGTCCTGGAAGACTGGTTTAAACGATTGTTTGAGTGGTTGGCTTTCCTTCATTTATTCATCCGGGGGTTTCGTTGGTAGTGGTACCGCTAATTAATTGTGGGCATGGGTTTTAGACATGCGCTCTCTAGGGTTTCTAGAGATATAAAAGCCTTTTTTTATAACAAGTTGATCTTCTCGATTTCTATATTTTTCTTTTGTATTTACTGTATCTCTTTCTAGTCTATATTAAGTGAATCTTTTTTGCTATACCTTTTAAAAGTAATAAGTAAGGTCTAAAATAAAAGAAAAATAAGAGAAAATCTAACCTTTAAGATACTAAATAAAAGTTAAGGGAATATCACATTGAAAATTAAACGAAAACTCAAATTAACTTAATTAATATATTTTTATGATATAATCTTCAGTTTTATGAAAACAAAATAAAATCAATATGAAATAATATTAAATATAAATATCGTGATCTTTGATATTTAAAAAATATTTATCTTGGTGAGGAAGAAGACTACATGTTAATGACTCGTCGTTGTCCTCGTCATTTATTACAATTATTTATTTATTTATTTATTTATTTATTTCTTGCCTTCACATTTCATTTTTTTAGTGACATTAATTTTACCGTTACAACTACAAAATGAATAAATAGGAATTTAGCTATCATTAAGGTCATTGTTATTATAGTTACTCTTATGTGGGTTGATTTTAGTAGTGCTCTTGGTGGACCAACAATAGGTGAAAGTAGAATAATTTATTTACTTTGTAGATTATGTACAAACATGTAAAAATAAATAAATAAATAAACAAATAAAAATAAAAATATTGGCCATAGAGAGATTTCTTTCACATCACCTTGTTCATGTCTAACTTTAATATTTATTTAGATTGTATTTTTTTTCATAAAACTGAATATAGACCGCTATAAAAATATAATCTTATGAAAAAAGTAAAAACATTAATTAAATAAGGTGAGTGGTACTTGCAAAAAATCGAACAAAAGAAAATAAAACTACCTTCAATAGAGATTTTCTCAACAATAATATTGGTCATCATCAATGGACCAAAAGCAATTACAAAAATATAGCTTTTTTTTTCCTCTTTATAATAAGATCTTGTACCTGAAAACGAATTTAGGATTTAAAATTTATGAACTTATTTAACAATCACAATATAATGTCATGCCTAATTACAAAAATATCAATTACATCTTTAAGACATGAAAGTTGTGCTTAATATATTTATATAAAAAACAAAGAAGATTGAAAAATGAAAAATGAAATATTGAAAAATCAAAAGTAGTGTTGATAATTACTATCTTCTGAGATGAGATGATTGAGCATTTTACCGAATTTGAAAAAGCTATTAAATTCAATCACATGAATAACATATTAAAGGCAGTAACATGAAATAAAGAAGGAAAATATTTTATCTCATATTACAAATTCAATTATAAAATGTAAAATTGATAAATCACATAATATGAATTTTTCATGCACGTGCTTATTCTAAAAATAAAGTAAGAAAACTATAGAAAGCAAGAAGACTAACCTATACGTATTCGGAATTATTGATTTGTCAATACACACATATACAAAGAAATTATAATGAAAAACATGAGATGAAAAATAAGATAAGAAGATGAAGATTGTGCCAAATATTTCTCATCTCATTTGATTGATCAATAATGCAACGTTTTTTTAAGCATGAAATACCATTTCATGCTTTCAATACTCAATAATTATTTTTATTAATAATTGAAACTTTTCATTTATCTTTAGAAGGAAAAATTTAAGCACATTTAACAAACATATTTAAGAGAGTTAAATATAGTGACTTTTGAGTTTTCTTTAAACATATAAATATTTAAAATAAGGAGAAAATTTAATTAATGTCTAAAAAAATCACAAAAAAATAAATAAATAACATTGAAGGCCTCTAAGGTATGCCACATAGGATGGGCTAAAATTCTCCTTTATACATACATACATACATACATATATACATATACATATACATATACATATATATATATATATATATATATATATATATATATATATATATATATATATATATATATATATATATATATATATATATATATATATATATATATATATATATATATATATATATATATATATATATATATGTCAACTATTGTGATTTATAGTACTTTTTAAATAGTTTTAAATATATAAATTTTATTTCAAAAATCTTGAAGATTTTGTGCCCAAATTTAGGATCCAAATTTAACCTGTTGACTCTCTCCAAAAAAAGTGGCACATAAATTGACATAGGGGAAATATTTTTATAATAATAATAATATTTAGGAGTAGTATACTTAACTAAATACTAGATGATTATTTTGCATATAAAAGAAACATGTATTATTACATTTTTATTAATAATAAATTATATTCACTCATGAAGGTAAAAACTTATTAGGCATTTAATAAATATTTTTCTTAATTTTTTTTACTTGATTCACATTAACTTTACATAGATCCAACGAAAATATTTATTAAAAAATTTATTTTATTAAATTAATTATTTTACTATGATGTAAAATTTTAAATTTGATAATTAGTATTTTATAGAGTTACTTAATTATAAGATTAATATTAAAATAAAATAATAAATCTTTCTAAATAATAAATCTTTCTTATTTTCTAAAATAAAAAAGTCAAAAGAGTCACATAAAAGAATCTCTTACAATTCCTAATTTTAGTATACTATTGTAATTTATAATACTTTTTATGTAATTTTCAAATAATGTATATTATTCTGCTTGTCCAAATTTTTGCGGCAACGATAGTTGATTATATATTTTAAATAATTTAAGTTCTTAATTATTGTGATTTATCATACTTTTTTTAATTTCAATTTAAGTGGCACAATGTCTAGATGACCATAATAGTTAATTGGAGGTGATATAGTAAAATTACGATTGAAGCAGCGATGTAGATATGTCTTAAATAATTTATACTAACTAATTAGAATTGATGTAGCAAAATTACTAAATAAATATTTGTGAAATTGTTTTAAGTGAACCTCATATAAGAAGTCAAATTTATTTAAAACATGAGAGTTAATTTATCATTTTATGTCTATTTTATTCTTTTTATTAAATATTACTCCCTCCTATTTTATGTGTCATAGTTTGACTGGGCACGAAATTTAAGAAATAAGAAAAGAGTTGACAATATTTACCAAACTGTCCTTTATTAAAAAATGTACTATTACTATTTTTAATTAAGTAAAACCTTATAAGCGGAACTAATAAAGGTGAAAGTGAAATTATGTCTTTAAATAGTTACCAAATAAGAAAAGTTGACATTCTTTTTTGAACGGACAAAAAAATGGCGACACATGAAATAGAATGGAGGAAGTATTAATTTTTTAAATTTTTAGATGACTTATAATAATTAATTAGTGGTGATATAGTAAAATTATGATTGAAACGGCTGAAACAAACATGTCATAGAAGTCTATTTTACTTTCTTTATTAAATAATTAATTTTTTAATACGTAAATAACTTATAATAATTAATTAGGGTTGCTATAGTAAATCACGACTATTTTATTTTTATTATTAAATATTACTCCCTCCGTGCCATTTTATATGTCATAGTTTGACTGGGCACGGAGTTTAAAAAATAAGAAAAGAGTTGACAATATTTACCAAATTGTCATTTATTAAAAATGCACTACTACTATTTTTAATTATGTAAAACCTTATAAGTGAAACTAATAAGGGTGAAAGTGAACTTGTGTCTTTAAATAGTTACCAAATAAGAAAAGTTGACATTCTTTTTGGAACGAACAAAAAAAATAGCAACACATGAAATAGAACGGAGGAAGTATTAATTTTTTTAATATTTAGATGACTTATAATAATTAATTAGGAGTGATATAGTAAAATTATGATTGAAACAGCTGAAACAGACATGTCATGGAAGTTTATTTTACTTTTCTTATTAAATAATTAATTTTCTAATACGTAAATAACTTATAATAATTAATTAGGAGTGCTATAGTAAATCACGATTGAAACAGCTGAAATAGGCACGTCGAAACCGCCTCTTCTATAATCTATATTACAGAAATATCAAACTATTGAAAAATTTGGTGGGTAAGATATCTTGTCTTAGTTGATTCTTAAGTTAATACAAAACTATATACAGTGTGTTGTATCTGTTTTTTCTTACTTTGTGATTTATGTTCTTTTTTTTTTTTTAATTATCTTTTTTTTTTCTAGTCATCGCCAGAGCAGATTAATGTATAATTCCGAAATTTATTTCATCTTCTGAATATTTTGTGCAATTTTTTTATCTTTTCATAATGACGTCAACTATGATCGTTGTGCTTTGTTATAACGGTAGATAGGATGCAAGTAGTTACCTTATCAATTTTATTATTGATGGATAATCCTTAAGAAGCAGATTATGATGGATTTAGTTCATCAGTTGCAGTAACTTTTGAAACTAACACAAGCAACATACTGTTAGAGATAAAATACTAGTGAATAACATATTTGCTTTGATGAAGATATGAAATGATATGGGAGATTATGTGTATTTTGAAATGAAGAAAGAACATAAAGAACTTGAAAAATATTCATTATGTGTGATGATGATCGACGTAGCTTTAAATGGTATAGAAATGACCTTTAAGTCTTTTTGAATATTCAAAAGATGAACTCTCAGTTTGTGGTACAATTAGCGTTAAAGATTCATAAAAATGGAAATACGATTTTGGAAATTGTAGAATTTTATATTAAAAAATGGGGATGAAAATTTGCAACACCAGTGAAAATTAAGGCACTAAAATCATAATCTATATTACGTATAAAAATATAGGAGAAAATCAAGTATTATGTGACAAGGATACACTTGTTAGTGTAATGAAGTGATGTGCAATTGTGAATTACTTTCACAAAGGAGTGATCCTAGCTTATATTCAAAAAGATTGGATAATTAGTCATACTTGGTCAAGTACGTTGGTGTGACGAATGATGACGTTTTGTAAAAATTTTGACATTTCATGATCATGTGTAACAAATTCAGGTATCCTCTTGGCATCTCCAATTGTAAGCCTACTGGTAAAGGAAATGGGAATGTTAGTGATGACATCGTTGTTCTCAAGCTTTCTCTTCTTCATCAAGTCCACCTTTTGTCTTATTTGTTCACACTAAAGAACTCTATGAAAAATTGGAGTTCAAAAACCCCAAATCCGAATTCATGTTTCTTGGAAGAAGAGTGTCTGAGAAACCCTAGGAACGTGTATATCAAATGTAGTCACTTAGCTTATTGACTTTTAAGATAGCTCAATTCTGACAACCCAATCTTTGGGGTTTCTTTTTCTTTAAATTGTTTGGACACTCAATATTGTAGTGTTAATTAACTGTAGTTTTGGTGATATTATATGATGAATCTTATCAAATATATAATTTGCAGCATTATTGAGTTTGTTTCACTAGTCGAATAATGTAATTACATGTATAAAATACAAACTATTCTAAAAAGATTACAGTCTATGAATCGTACCTTGTTACAGAGTTGTTTCAATAAATCTCGGAGAAGAAATCTTCAAGGAATCTTTACTTGAACTTGAAAAGAATTAGATAAGGAAGAAGAAGTTTTTTCTGTTCTTTTTCTTTCTTGCAAAGAATGAAAAGATGCATTGATTTCTCCTGTGAGAATTCTTTTATAATTCTAAAGGACACAACTTTTAAATAGTTGTGTCTCTTTTTTTTTTTTTTAACTATATATAATACATAATTACATATATAATTTCTCTACACATGAATCTGGGTTGACTCACATGGGTGACCCGGCCTAATATCCTTCATTATCTACCATTTACATAGAGTGGGTTAACTCTCATTCCTATTCTGTAATATTCATACTTAACGAGTAGACTGTGTGATCAGTGTATATTTTGATAGCTTCGTTGTTATATATTTGTTAGGAATATGCAACATCTCGACTAATGAAACTTAGAGTAGATTATAGTATGTAGTACCCTAGATCGTATATCACATTCATATTTCTAATCATCTCTTTCATATTTCTCATCATTTTTTTTCTTAATTTTGACTTCAACATTATGTACTTATCTCATAGACAAACATAAAAAAACATTAATGAACATAATTAATGTGATAGTATCTAATAATCTTTCTTATATCATCAATCTCTTAATCTCAACGTGATATGCTTTTCTAAAAATGTCCTGCCAAATCGAATCAACCATGATCTCTTGACCACATATTAAGATAACAAACACCAAATCGAATTCAAGAAACTAATTAAAGACATAAGGGTACAATGTGAAAAATTACTTATAATTTTCATGGCTTCACACGATAGCAAGTAGAGACCAAACTTGTATCACCCTTATGAGTCATTTTATGCATACATGGTATAAAATATGTAGCAAAGTATTGACTACTTTTTCATGAAGCATATGTCTTTTATAAAGTAAATATTGTGCAAATGATAGCTCAGAAAACTCATATCTAACTTTGAGTTCACAAATCTACTCAATCATTTTATTTTTCAGAACTCATATCTAGCGATAGAAATAGACTAACTCATTTTAATCACATATAATTAAACTCAATCTAATAAATGACATTCTGATTATAAACTTTCAGTTTCCTTTTATCATGACTTCTGACAATAATAAACTTATAACTGTCTCATCTCTACTACTTGTCACTTAGACATATAGGTGATTGCCTGTGTGAATAGACCAAATTTTTTATCTGTTTGACATATTTTTAATTCTCAAAATTTATGTACACCGTATAAATTTTTTTTATTTATATGAACCAATAAGATGAAAAATTAGGCATTAATAAACATTAATCTCAATAATATGAATTTACATGAATATAATGAAAGAAAATAAAAAATAAATATATCAACATCTACGTAAACCCGATGACTTTACATGTCTTTTATAAACATCACAAGCTATAAATTTTGTCAAGGAATCTACTATAATTTGATGTGTAGATATGTATTTCATGTTCATTTTCTTTTGTACAATCATATCTCTTACAAAATTATACATTATGTTGATATGTTTTATCTTTCTATGGTGCTTTGAATTTTTTGTGTAGGCTATTAAAGCCCGACTATCACAATTGAATGTGACAGGTTTAACAATATTGTTATACACACCCAAGTGGATCAAAAAATATTTAATCCAACCAACTTCTTGTACAGTTGATAAAAGTGCTATGAATTCAGCTTTCATCATAGATAAGACAATATATGACTGTTTTTTGCTGCTTCATGATATGACACCATTGTTAAGCAAGAATGAATATTTAGAGGTGGACTTTCTCTCATTTAAATATCCTCTCTAATCAGCATCAGTGTGGCCTTTGAGTTGCAGATCATTTCCTTGATAACATAAGAAATAGTCGACTATGCCTTTGAGATACTCAATATTCTTTTAACTGCTTTTCATTATTGAAGTCTTGGGTTAGATTGATATCTACTAACTAACTTAAAGGCATAACAAGTGTCGGTTCTAGTACACATTATATCATGTATTAGACTTCCGACTGCATTGACATAAGAAATCTTTCTCATTTGTTCTTTCTTTTGTGGAGTCTGAGTACACATCCCTTGATTTAAAGATTCACTTTTAGAAATGGGTTTGCAATCTTGCATACGAAAGTATTCAAGAACTTTCTTGATGTAAGGTTCTTGTGAAAGAAACAATAACCTCTTCAAACGATCTCTTGAAATCTTAACTCCAAGAATGTATGACGCTTCACCCATATCTTTCACATAAAAAATATATGATAACCACTCTTTTATTTCTTTTATATATGATGTGACTTACAGCTACATGTATGTCATCTACATACAATGATAAAATCACAAACGTATCTTTGAATCTTTTAATGCATATACAATAATCTTTATGAATCATACTATAATCATACGATATTGTCGCGTTATTAAAATGTAATTACCATCAACTAAAAGATTGTTTAAGGACACAAATTAGTTAACATACTTTATTCTTCGATTTTTTCACAAAACCTACAGGTTATTTCATTTAGATTTCTTCTTCTAGTTCTCTATTGAGAAATGCAGTTTTCACATCCATTTGATGCAATTCAAGATCCAACATAACCACTATAGACAAAATTAATTTTATTGAAGTAAAGAGTACAACAGGTTAAAACGTTCTTCATAATCAATTTCGTTCTATTATATGTACTCTTTAGCTACTAGGCGAGCATTAAATCTTTCGATACTACTAACTGCCTGTAATACCCTGCATTTTTGGGCTAGTCATTGAACCGTCATTCCTACATGTAAAAGCTATAATCTAAATGATTTCCACGTGAATATAAGTTTCATGATCTTTATCCTCATGTTTGATTTAATTTTGAGGTGAAAAATGTTCATAAGAATCCCTTCGAACAAAGTTGAGCTTAGACCTTTGATTCGTCCAAAGTTTAGCATTCGATTCTACAAGGATCTACTTTAAATATATACAACTTTTATATACATAGAATTTTTTATCTCAAGACCCACCAAATTATAGATAATTGAATTAGCTTTCCAACGATATCAATTTCGCTAAAATCTGATACCCGAGCAAAAAGTTATGGAATTTTTCGTGTGAGGCAGTAAGCCGACGCGTTATCGACGCGATGCGATATCAACGCGACGCGTCAGAATGCGCGTTACGAAACTGTTTCACATGCTAATTCAGTTTCTAAAGGGTCTACGGGTACTTTGGTCACTTCTCCTCACCCAAATTCGCCCATAACACTTAATTTTAGTTCCCAAAAGCACTATACACTCAATTATTCATCTTTTCTCTCAAAGAAAAAACCCTATCCTCCTCAAGAACACCAAGAACTTCATCAATTTTTCTTCAAGAAAAATAAGAACTCAAGTTTCCTAATTCAAGAATGCTTTCAAGATTGTGTTTCTCCTTCAATATTAAAGCTTTAAGGTATGTGGGAGTTCATCCATGGGTCTTCTTTCACCCATGGAGCCCAAAAACTCTTTTCTTTTAATTAAAGAATGAATTTTTCATTACTATGGTATTTTGTATGCTCAAGAAAGGTTGAATTTCATGTTTTCATGATGTTTTTAATTCAATTCAGCCCTTGTATAATTCCATGAAAGATTTTAAATTTCTCATGCTATGAATTTGAATTTTCCATGCTTTATTGAAGTAAATTACATGATAGATCCTAAATTCAAGATGTTTAGCAATATTCTCATGTTTTAAATTCATGCTTTCCATATGTTTGATGAAATTTTCATATCATGTTAAGTCAATTTCAAGATGAATCCCCAAGCTATGAACTTTGCTACGTAACTCTATTGTTCTCTCATGTTTAAGACATTCTTACATTCAAGCTATGAACTTTACATGTTTTGATAAAACACTCATGTCCTATTTCAAGCGAATTACATGTGAATTCTCCAATTCATGATCTTAGTTATGCAATCATGCTATGCTCCCATGTTTAAGATATTCCCATGTCCAAGTTCATGATCCCCACATGTTTGGCGAATTACCCTATATTAAAGTATTAATCTCCACGTGCCCGATAGAATGCCCATGTTAATTGAATAGGGTAATCATGACACGTTTCCTTGTGTTCTCATTCATGTACAAGTCCAAACCTTCAATTGTTTGATATCTCAGTGAATGAATTGTGAACAATTGACTATGGCTATGTTTTTCAAGATCATGCTATGCTTTAGTTTTCATGCTATCGAGTCCTGGAGGTATTTAATACCCGAAAATCTAGATGCTTACCTAGAGCTACAGTAGTTACAAAATAGTCTTAGTAGTGTCACAAATAGTAATACTCAGTAATCAGTCCCAGTCTCGGTTTAGTAGTCAGTTCAGAATTCAGTAAACTCAGTTCAGTTCAGTTAGATAGTATAATCAGTGACAGTTCAGTCAAGCCTAGTACAGTTTAGAAATTAGTTTAGTGTCTATTCAATTGGAAGTAGGAATCAGCACTGAGAGAACCCAGGGATGGGGGCATTTCTGCCAGCATAGGGTTTGACCCTTAGTAGCAATCCCTGAGTTACAGAACTACATAGCCAGCGTAGGTTGAGATATCTTCCTTCCAGACTAGGGTTGATACATCTTACATGAGTTTTCCTGCGTTGACAAAAGTCCTTTCTGTCAGAGAGGGTTAACTCACAACTTGTCTTTACCCGTGGCACAGTATTGACACCCTTCCAACTGGGGTTATAGGTTAGACCACAATCCATTTAGATAGGGGCATGTCGGTTAGATAACTACCTCCCACAGTTTTAATTTTAGTCTCATATAGAACTCAGTTTAGTTCTACAGATTCAGGACTGTCAGACACAGTTACCCAGCTCAGTATAAAACTCAGTTTCGTTCTACAGAATCAGGAACATCAAAAACAGTCACTTAGTTATCAGTAGTACAGTACCAAAAACTCAAATATCAGTCATTCAGTTTTCAGAACTCATCATCCAATGTTAATGTGATCTTAGTTACAGTCTCAGTTACAGTTTCAGTCACAGTCACAGTCGAATAATCAGATTAGTAACTTAGTTCAATTTAAGGTTTGATTGACCATAGCGTATAGTTATCAGTTATTCAATTATCAGTATTGCAGTACCTCAGTTTATAGAATATTTCAAAATCATGTTATAAGCTTGGTCTTGCATTCTCAAATAATACATTTTTCATAAATTCATGCTCAACTATCTCATATTACTTAGTCAGTCTTACATGCCTAGTATTCAACTATCAGACATTTAGTTAATAAGATAAGTTAGTATGTTTATGCATTTGTGCTCAGTGTGATTGTATATTTAGATCCTCAATTTATGTCAGTCTTCATCACGTGGTTTCAGACCCAGTATTTATACAGTATCCATGCTTTATCATATTTCAATTTCAGTTATACTTATATCATTAAAGTAAGTTTACAAAAACTAAGTGTAGAGATTCACCATCTTATCAGAGAATATTTGTCACTCATGCTTTAAGATATTTCAGTTTTCCATTTATTCCAGCCTATTGGTGAGTCTATTTACACTTAGCATGCATGTTTTACGATTACATATGAAATCAGTTTTAGTTATTGCATTTACCCCTGCATACTCAGTATATTCCAGAAGTACTAATCCACATATATGACTATGTGCTACATTATCTTATAATATAGGTATCAGTTATAACCTACACATCATAATCAGATAGTTGCAGATTCCAGCCAGCAGGTGATGAGTTCTCTTACTTTAGAAACTCCAAACAATTTTAGTTCATATACAGTTTATTTATTTTCATGTATATTGATTAGTGGTAGTTGGAGGCATGTCCCAGCTATCTATAGTTAGTATAGTAGAGGCTTCATAGATGTTAGTCAGAGTAAGTCATGTAATTTCAGTTTCATCCTTCAGATTTATTAGATTGTAAAGCTTTATCAGTATTGTATCTATTTTAGATTTTAAGTATGATTATATTTTTGCACAACATAACAACTATTTATTATGTTATAATTCAGTTGCTTAACAGTATGCCAGTTCATGGGTTAGCTTGGAATCCCTTGTGGTTTCAAGCACCGTGTGACGATTAGGGGGTAGTCTCGGGTCGTTACAAACTTGGTATCAGAGCACAGATTTTAAGTGTCCTAGGATGTCTATGAAACCGTGTTTAGTAGAGTCTTGTGGAATGGTACGAAGACATCTGTACTTTTCTTTGAGAGGCTATATGACATTTAGGAAATATTTCCCCTCTTTCAAGTCTCAGATCATGCAGTAGAAGTATTATCTAAGAAATTTATATAGATCCTCATCTTGGCCTATTCATGCTAACTCTGCCTTAGTTTTGAGGTGACAGAAATAGTGAAGCTTAAGTCCTTACAGATAGTGTTTCCTCAGCTAGTCCCCACAGACTGTTATGGGATTGCATGTTGGCTCAGAATGTATTACATTAGTTCCCTTATGTCCTAAATTTTGAAATATTTTATTCATGTTTATGAAAATCGTGCATTAAGCCAAATTCAGATGTGCTTTCAGATTTCTTTCTTAGAATCCCTTTTACAGTATGTGATTTAGAGTTAGAAGTATGAACCGAGAAGTTTAGCAGTAGTAGAGTTGGGATAGCATTATCCAGATTGAACATATTATATATTCATGAGGCTAGTTGTACGAAAAGTGAATCATTAGGCTTGAATAATGTATGCAAGAATTTAAGTTTGTTGATTCAAGATTAAATATGATGGTGTGGATAAGCTTATCATTCATGTGTATTATTATACCCCAGACTCTAGAGTAAAGTGATTGCAGTTCAGTTTAGAGTTTAGTAAAGTGGTCACAGACTTAAGATGATGGCTTAAAGCTAAGGAGAAGATGATAGAACAAGTAACCAAGTCAGGCTCTAAGATTCTAATAGTAGTGCCAGTGTGTGTAGAAAAGTAGTAAGAGAAGACGATTTCCAACCTATTCTTATCTTAGTACAAAGTTTGTTAGTCATCACGATATTTACTCATGCCTAACATGTCATATCTATCACCACAACTCATATTTATGTACTTTATAGAAAAACCATGTACACTTGTAGTTTCTAGTGTGAGGAGTTCTAGTTCACTCAGCAGTACGAATCATGTTCCATGAAATCATGATCTCCAAACTCAGGTCATGAAGCTCATGACTCATGTACCTATGCCTTACGGTAGGTTCAGTTCGAGGTGCTCATGCTACACATCTAATGATTAGTGAAATTCAATTTATGTTATGTATGTCCTTAGTTCAGACCTCTCTGATGAATTCAAGTCATTGATACTTTATTCCTCAGGTTTCAGTTGAGTGTTAAATTCATCCTTTTATGTTTCAGGTCCTCATGTTCTAACCTTTCAGTGACCTCTCCTTATGTCATGATTAGTTGAAATTCTATGTGTATTTTTTTGGGCTAGTGCATGAAAGTTTTAAGGATAGAGGTTCAGAGGAAATGAGAAAGATGCTTTTGCGGTTGTTTGCCTACAAGTTCATGTGTAGTTATGAAGATAAGCTTGAATGTCATGTTGGCGTACAAGAAAAATGTACAGTTGAGTATAAAATTTTAGTATAATTCAGCCTGTATAGCCAGCAATCCAGTCTAGCAGTCTGACAGACAAGTTCCTATGATTTTTCATCTTTTCTATTCATGAGGTAATTCATTCACGACCATGCAAGTCATAAATTCAGTTCAGTTCATGAATCATGCATTAGTATCAGATCCCAGATATTCAGTCATGATTCAGTCCATAAGTTTCCCGTGTATCATCTCAGTCTTTCCGTAGTATCTCAACCAAGTCAGTACTATTTGGGGGACGAAGTATCCCAAGGGGGAGATGTATTGTAATACCCCAAGTATTCATATCTTAAACCTTTCATTTTTCTTCACAAAATAGGATCCAGCTTGAAGTAATGATCACTCATCAGTTGACTCTCTTGTTTCTATCTCAGCCTTATAATCATTCTTATGTCAGTGCATGTATTTACGAAATTAGTTTAGTTCATATATCATGTTTCAGAATTAGTTATACAATTATGTTCCAAGTCAGTCATGTTCAGAATATGATCCCAGTTACATTTGTACAATACTATCAGTCTAATCAGTCTTTTTGAGGACGACTATTGCCAAGGGAGAGATGATATAATACCCTGCATTTTTGGGCTAGTCTTTGAACCATCGTTCCTATGTATAAAAGCTATAATCCAAATGATTCCCATGTGAATATAAGTTTCATGAACTTTACCCTCATGTTTGATTTAATTTTGAGGAGAAAAATGTTCATAAGAATCACTTAGAACAAAGTTGAGCTTAGAGCCTTTAATTCGTCCAAAGTTTGACATTCGATTCTACAAGGATCTACTTTAAACATGTATAAATTTTTATATACAAATAATTTTGTAGCTCAAGACCCACCAAATTGTAGATAATTGAATTAGCTTTCCAACAATACTAATGTCGCCAAAATCTAATACCCGAGCGAAAAGTTATGGAATTTTTTGTGTGAGGCAGTAAGCCAATGCGTTATCGAAGTGACACGTTGGCATGTGCGTTACGAAACTTTTTCACATACTAATTCAGTTTCTAAAGTGTATAGGGGTACTTTGGTCACTTCTCCTCACCCAAATCCGCCCATAATACTTAATTTCATCCCCCAAAAGCAATATACACTCAATTATTCATCTTTTCTCTCAAAGAAAAACCCTAGCCTTCTCAAGAACACCAAGAACTTCATCAATTTTTCTTCAAGAAAAACAAGAACTCAAGTTTTCTAATTCAAGAATGCTTTCAAGATTGTGTTTCCTCTTCAAGATTAAAGTTTTAAGGTATGTGGGAGTTCATCCATGGGTTCTCTTTCACCCATGGAACCTAACAACTCATTTATTTTAATTAGAGAATGAATTTTCCATTACTATGATATTTTGTATGCTCAAGAAAGATTGAATTTCATGTTTTCCATAATGTTTTTAATTCAATTCAGCAAATATGTGATTCCATGAAAGATTTTATGTTCCTCATGCTATGAATTTGAATTTTCCATGCTTTATTCAAGTAAATTCCATGATAGATCCTAAATCCATGATGTTTAGCAATATTCTCATGTTTTAAATTCATGCTTTCCACATGTTTGATGAAATTCCCATATCATGTTAAGTCAATTTCAAGATGAATCCCCAAGCTATGAACTTTTCCACGTAACTCTAGTGTTCTCTCATATTTAAGACATTCTTACGTTCAAGCTATGAACTTTACATGTTTTAATGAAACACTCATGTCCTATTTCAAGAGAATTATATGTGAATTCCCCAATTCATGATCTTAGTTATGTAATCATGCTATGCTCCCATGTTTAAGATATTTCCATATCCAAGTTCATGATCCCCATGTGTTTGGCGAATTGCTCTATATTAAAGTATTAATCTCCACTTGCTTGATAGAATGTCCATGTAAATTGAATAGGGTAATCATGATACGTTACCTTGTGTTCTCATTCATGTACAAGTCCATAACCTCCATGTGTTTGATAAAATGTCTCAGTGAATGAATTATGAATAATTGACTATGGCTATGCTTTTCAGGATCATGCTATGCTTTACTTTTTATGCTATCGAGTCCTGGGGGTATTTAATATCCAAAAATCTAGCTACTTACCTAGAGCTACAATAGTTACAAAACAGTCTCAATAGTGTCATGAATAGTAATACTCAGTAATCAGTCCCAGTCTCGGTTCAATAGTCAGTTCAGAACTCAGTTCAGTATAGTTAGACAGTACAATCAGTAACAGTTCAGTCAAGCCTAGTACAGTTTAGAAGTCAGTTCAGTGTCTATTCAATTAGGATTAGGAATCAGCGCCGAGCGAACCTAGGGATGGGAGCATTCCTGCCAGCATAGGGTTTGACCCTTAGTAGCAATCCCTGAGTTATAGAACTACGTAGCCAGCATAGGTTGACATATCATCCTACTAGAATAAGGTTGATACATCTCACATAAGTTTCCTGCCAGCGAGGGTTGACGAAAGTGCTTCCTGTCTGAGAGGGTTGACTCATAACTTGTCTTTACCCGTGGTACGATATTGACACTCTTCCAAATGGGGTTATAGGTTGGACCCTAATTCATTTAGAGAGGGGTATGTAGGTTAGATAACTACCTCCCACAATTTCAATTTCAGTCTCAGATAGAACTCAGTTCAATTCTACAGATTCAGGACTGTCAGACATAGTCACCAAGCTCAATATAGAACTCAATTTCGCTTTACAAAATCAGGTCTGTCAGAAACAATCACTCAGTTATCAGTAGTACAATATCAGTAAAGTTAGATATCAGTCATTTAGTTTTCAGAACTCATCATCCAGCTTTAATGTGATCTTAGTTACAGTCTCAGTTATAATCTCAGTCATAGTCTTAGTCGAGTAATCAGATTAGTAACTCAGTTCAATTTTAGGTTTGCTTGACCATAGCGTACAGTTATCATTTATTCAGTTATCAGTATTTCAATACCTCAATTTACAGACTATTTCAGAATTATATTATATGCTTGGTCTTGCATTCTCAAATAATATAGTTTTCACGAATTCATGCCCAGCTATCTCATGTTACTCAGTCAGCCTTACATGCCCAGTATTCAGCTATTAATATTCAATTAATAAGATAATTTAATATGTTTATGCATTCGTGCTCAGTGTGATTGTATATTTAGTATTCATCACGTAGTTTCAGACCAGTATTCATATTTAAAAAAAATTGGAGGTAAGGGAATGAGAATGGGGAAGGGGATTACAATGTGGGTAATCGAACCCTCACCAACAAGGTGGGATTTTAAGTAACTAACCAACTAAGCTACTAAGATTTCCCTACCCAGTATTCATACAGTATCCATACTTTATCATATTCTAGCTTCAGTTATACTTATATCATTAAAGCAAGTTTACAGAAACTAAGTGTAAAAATTCACCATCTTATCAAAGAATGTTTGTCACTCATGATTTAAGATATTTCAGTTTTCAGTTTGTTCCATCCTATTGGTGAGTCTACTTACACTTAGCATGCATGTTTTACGATTGCGTATCAAATTAGTTTTACTTATTGTATTCACCCCTGCATACTTAGTATATTTCAGAAGTACTGATCCACATATATGTCTATGTGCTACATTGTCTTATAATATAGGTATCGGTTATAGCCTTCACATCATGATCAGATAGTCGCAGATTCCAACCAGCAGGTGATGAGTTTTCCTACTTCGAGAACTCTAGACAGTTTTAGTTCATGTACAATTTATTTATTTTCATGCGTATTGATTAGTGGTAGTTGGAGGAATGTCCCAGCTATCTACAGTCAGTATAGTAGAGGCTTCATAAATGTCAGTCATGTAATTTCAGTTTCATCCTTCAGATTTATCAGATTGTAAAGCTTTATTAGTATTGTATCTATTTTTTATTTTTAGTATGACTATGTTTTCCCACAACAGAACAACTATTTATTATGTTATCATTCAGTTACTTAACAGTATGCCAGTTCATGAGTTAGCTTGGGATTACTTGTGGTTCCAAGCACCGTGTGATGACTAGGGGGTAGTCTCGGGTCGTTACACGGCCTTATGCTTGATTTTAAGAATTCACTTATTTTCAATAGCTTTTCTACCTATAGGTAGATTTATCAATTCCCACACTTGGTTAGATTTTATTGACTTAATCTCCCCCTTTATTACTTGTAACTATTATTTTTGACGGGGTATGTAAGAGTCTCATTTATATTTCTTGGCTCTTCATCATTCGGATTAACTACAAATGCTTTTCTTATTATCTCACATCGATAATGAAGAATTTGTGGATGACTTATTCATCAAGATTGAGATTGAAAAATTGGTTTATCAATTGATAAGTTACTCTCACTCAGACTAACAATATCAATAGGATTTATTGAAATAGGAACTAATCCATTATCATCAACATGGCTCCCACTCAAATTCATTGAAATGTCAATAGTGGAAATGGTCTAATACATATTTTTATAAATAGATAGATATTGACCTATCTCGCCTTTCTTAGAAAAATCATTCTCTATGAATGTAACATCATGTGACTCAATTTCAGTTACAATGTCACTATCTTGTCCACTTATGAACACATACTCTTAGATTGCTTAGAGTATTTTATAAGGATACACTTCTTTTTTCTTGGACCTAATTTTTTATATTGGTAAGAAGGGTTATGAATAAAAGTGCCAAAATCTCAAGAATCAGACTATCCATAACTCATACGGCGTAGTTGTAACTGATTTAAAAGGACACGATTAAGTACAAACGCAGTAGTGAGCAACACATCACCCAAATAGGTTATAGGTAATTTTTATTGCACCATCATTGATCTAACTATTTCTAATAAGGTTCTATTTTGTCTTTTCGCAACTCTATTTTACTGTGGATTATAAGGATTAGATAATTGTGTTTGAATTCCTTTTTCATCACACAATCGTATGAACTCATCAGACAAATACTTTCTTCCTCGATCAGTTCTTAGAGCTTTAGTTTTACTATCCAGTTGATTCTCAGGTAAGTTCATAAACTTAATGAAGCAACTTAAAGCTTCAGACTTATGATAAATCAAATACACATAACAGAATCGAGTAAAATTGTAAATAAAAGTGATGAAGTAAATAACACCATGTCTTGACCTCACATTTATTGAACCACAAATTTCAGAATGAACTAATTACAATAAAAGAGTATCAGTTTTTGTACCTTTTTCAAATGATTTTCTTGTAGTTTTTTCAGTTAGGCAAGATTCACAAGTAGACAATTCTACTTTGTTTATTATGCCAAGCAGAAGGCGACCTTCTTTAGCTTAGCGATTCATTCTTTGTTGACCAATATGACCCAGCATAGCATGCCTAAATTTACACCATTGTCACAATTAGAAGTTGATGTAAATAAAAAAAAATATTATCGGGACTTTGAATGATATGTAATACAAAAAATTGATCATAAAAATAACCAATGTCAAATTTTTTTCTTGGCTAAATGCAAACTAATACTATGTTCATTAAAGATAAAAGTAAATACTAACCCAATCAATATTCTGACAGAGACTAAATTTTGATGTATTATTGGGGTAAATAACACTTCATATAGATATAAAGTTCGATCACCATCCATTTTCAATTTGCATGTTCAATCCATTTGACCTTCTCTTTGGAGTTATTTTCTATGTACACTTATTTGGTTCCTTGTGGAATTCATCAAAAATCTACAAAAACATCTTTATCCGTTGTTATGTACTTGATGGCTGTTGAGTCTATAATTTGCATAGAAAGTGATTCGGTTAAACAAGTAGAGCAAGAAATATTTACATCATTATGTAAATTATTAATAAGGTCGTATACCTTCTTAGGCTCCGGACAATCACGAGCAAAGTGTCCATTGTTCTCACAATTGTAGCACATGAGCTTAGCCATATTCACTTTTTTCTTTTTCTTTGAAGTAGAAATATTTTTCTCTCCTTCTTGATTATTTTTAGGATTCTTTGAGACATTTTGTCTTTCCTTCTTTTGAGAAAATTTGTCATGCTTGCGTTTGTTATCATGTTCACGTTTTGAATCTGAACTAGTCATATACGCATTTATAGCGGCATTGTCTACTCCAAGATGCTCTTCCTCAAGTTTCAAATGACGCTTAAAATCTTTCATAGTTTTGATGTTAACATTTTGGGTTAAGTGCATTTTCATATTTTTCTAGCTTTGAGATAGGGAACGAATCACAGCTTGGAGTTGTTGCTCTTCGATTAACACATGACTGACATTTTTTAGTTCATTTATCATATTTGACATATGGTGTAAATGCTTACGCATAGTATGATCAGGATGCTTCTTATAAGTATCAAACTTAATGGTAAGAGCCCTAACTTAACAACTGATGTACAATCAAAATTTTCTTTTATGCAGACCACATGTTCTTGGTATTATATACTTTTGAAATTCTCTCATGATATCATTATCCATGTTGCTCAACAACATTATGTGATAAAGAAAATTCTTTTTTTTCAAACTTGATATGCCTCAAGATCTTTCACATTGAACGGAATCACCATTTTCAGAAAATGTGATAAACACGTTAAGAGCTTTAAGAGTCTCTTTCTCTTTCAGAACATATTAGATTTTTGTGCTTCATATTTTATAGTTATCACCGTTAAGCTTATCACCTATATTAAGCTTGACGACAATATTTTTTACAGCAGTTGGCATATTGATTTAAATAATTATAAAGTATAGTGAGACAACTACATAAATTATTTTAGCTAAATTCATATATATAATAATTCTTAAAATAATAAACTATGTCAATAGTTATTTCACATCAGATTCAGATTCGAAAGTTCACTAAGTTCCCAATTATTATTCGAATTCTAATATGTTGTAAATCTAACACAATCAATCATTTAAGAATCACCTATCTTAAATCACATAAATTCATAATTAAACAATCATAAATTCTATCACAAATATAGAAACACTCAACCAAGAATATGATTGCACAAAATAATAAATTGAGATAATATCTCATTACCCCCTGAACTATACCACAAATGACATAGACACACCTCAACTTAAAGGGGGTCCTATCAACCCCCTGAACTACTTAAAAGTATAATTTTGACACCCTTAGAGCCTACGTGGCACATACGTGACATAACATACTGAAGTGTCAATGTAGGCACACATGTGTGCCCCGTATATGCCGTGTAGGCACTAAGGGTGTCAAAATTACACTTTTAATTAGTTCAGGGGGTAATAGGACCCCTTTTAAGTTGAGTTGTATCACAACTATTTTGGTTATAGTTCAGGGGGTTAATAAGGTATTTTCTCTAATAAATTTAAATTCATACAAGTCAGTCACATATAAACAATCATTGTACAAAATAAATGTATATTATCATGGCAATGTTTTAATGTGAATAGGAAAAGATAAAATAAGATCTATTTGCAAGTCCAAAGGCAAGTAATTCCTCTTAGGCAACCAGTGAAAATGACACACAACCTTTTGGAGCTTCAAGCCAATGTACTTTTCTTTTCATAAAATCTTTTACTAACGACTCATAAGATCTCAATATTTTAAGACTTAAATTATGTCAAGATTTGTCGAGTAATTCCTTTTGAAAATCATTAGGCAATTCAGACTGTAAATTCATATATTTCTTCTTTATACTTAGTAGACCTTCAGATCACACAACTTCTTGAATTAACTTGTTAATTCTCATTATGTGTTTAACAAAGATTGTAAGATCATCATCTTGAACATTGAATTCTCGTGAGAGATTAATCAAATTTCCAATGAAAGTTTTCACCCTATTCTTCTGCTGCTTTGTGAAAACTTGTCTAGGCGTCCTTATCATCATCACAATTTTCTGTAACACATATAGAAAATAATCAGGACTAACTACATACACACATTCAAACATATATAAATAAAAATGATGAAAATAAAGTTTTACCAAGAAGAATTTTATATACTAATATGGTTCGAAAGAACATGACTTAATGTTAAAAAAAACTTCAAAATATCTGCTTCAATTGTAAAATCTTAAGACTTTCATGAAGTACACTTCAACTTATGCCTTAAAATTCTTCATGTAGAAATTATAAAAGGACTTAATAAATTTGTTCTATATAAAAGGTCCCATCCCCCTCCCCTTTTTTTTCTACAAGAACATTACAATTCTCATTGGATCTTAAAAAAAAATTGAAATCCCACCTGACATACATCATCTATGAGGAAAAAAATTTACACAAAATCTATTTTTTCATAACAGTAGTAATCTTATTGCAGCAGTTTTGATGTGGGAATTAAAATAATGAACATTTTATTAAATCTAGAAAAGATCAGTACTTTTTATTTTTTATGTGCTCTTGCTAGAAATCACAAACACACGATAAAAGTATCACAAACATCATAGACTACAAAAAACATATAATCATTTTTTTGAAAGAAAAAGATAAACTAGGAAACAAAATTAACGCATGCTCTGATGCCAATGATGAATCTTATCAAATATATAGTTTGCAGGATCATTGAGTTTGTTTAACTAATCTAATAGTGAAATCACGTGTATAAAATATAAACTACACTGAAAGATCACAGTCCATGAATCGTACCTTGTTATAGAGTCATTTCAATAAATTTTGTAGAAATCTTTAAAGAACCTTCACTCAAACTTGAGAGGAATTAGAGAAGGAAGAAGAATTTTTTTCTGTTCTTTTCTTTCTTGCAGAAAATGAAAAGGTGCATTAGTATCTCCTGTGAAAATTCCTTTATAATTCTAAAAGGACACAAACTTTCAAATAGTTGTCTTTTTCTTTTATTTATTAATATATAATACATAATTATGTGTCTAATTTTTCTACACATGAATCTGAATTGACCCACATGGGTGATCCCATCCAATATCCTTCATTATATTTATATAAAATATCTTATTTTATTATTAGAAGTATCAAACTATTGAAAAGATTTGTTAGTTTAAAATTCTTTTTTAGTTGATCCTTAAGTCTAAGATTATATGAAATGTGTCATATTTGTATTTTCTTATTTTGTGATTCATGATTTTTCCTTCTTATAATAAACCTTTTTTTTGGTCATCTTCATTGAAAATAAATATACAATCTCAAAATTTTATTTCGTCTTTTCAATATTTCGTGCAATTTTTTTTTTCAAAATAATGTCAATTATGTTGCTATGTTTTGTCATAATGATCGATGAGATGTAAACAATAATTTTATCAATTTTATTATTGATGAAATAATCCTCAATCAAGAAACAAGTTATGATGAATTGGTTTAAGCAGTTTCAACGTAACTTAAAATTGACACGATTGTCGATTATAATAAAATATTTTCTTCTATTTTTTTTTAAAATGGTCAAGATTTATATATTCTTAATTGTTACTTTAATAAGGAACTGTATATTGCATTGAATAGATATTTTGCACTACAATCTTAAAGAAAAAGTATATCTGAGTTTCTTAAAAAATTTTGAACTCTCTTCGAATAAGTATACATGATTCAAAAATCTTTGTACGAGTTGAAATAGGCGTCACGATTTTGATTTTCAAAACTATCTAATACTGTGGCTAAGTATGATTTCGAACAATCATTCACTTTTTATTTTATTCCGAATAACAAGAAGATTAATGTATATTATTTGATTGTATCTTAAATGAGAATCATGTCATTAAATTATTTAATGACTACATTCACGATGCTTTCGCATGAAGAATTTGAGTACTTTAAAGTATTTTTGCAGCATCAGTTTTTCTGAAAATCCCATTGAAATGTTGGTGTCAATGAAAGCATGCTTTAAATATCATCTTATATGTCGGATTGCTGAGAGCTAAATCAATTAGTACACAATAAAAATATATTATAATTATCTGGGGCAGATGTCTCACACCTTATGAATCCGTAACAATACTATTGAATGATTAGTTGTCTTATCTATCTAAGTTTCATTGCTCAATTTTTTCATACTTTATGCACACATTATCTTAATTCATGCAACACCTGAATGAGGGGTATCGGGATGTGACCCTGAGGATAGTATGTTATTTGAATAATTTTTTCAAGACGAGAAGTAGTTATGTGAAGGAATAGTGACCTTTAGTTTTATGAATGGTGTAACTCAAATTCAATAGAATGCTGATTGACACGAGATCACTTACCGAATAATTTATTATGCTTGAAAATTTGCTTGTTATGAGAGATCAAAAAACAGCTCGTAGTGTCTCGCTTTTCTACCGAAGCAAAATACCAATCAATGCTTATGACTATTTATAAATTGAAATGGTTCAAAATATATATTAACTAGTTTAGGCAAAGACCATGAATATCAGTTTAACAATTGTGATGGAAGTGAAGCAACACTATATAATATACACAATTTGGTGTTTTATAAAAGAATCAAACACATTAAAATATATTATCATTATGTTTGGTTCAGCTATTGACTGACCATTTATCTCTGAGCTAAGCTTCTATAAATGAAAAGTTGACTGATATTTTCACTAACTATTAAAAAATCGTAGTATGAACATCTACTTGACAAGTTAAGCATTTGGGTTCCTTATGCTTCAATTTGAGGATAGTAATGAAGTAAATATGATAAATCATATTTATGGTAAATATTGGTGAAAAATTACAATTACAATTGAAATCACTTAGTAGGAGTAGAGATCTGCATAATCATAAAGTAGAAAGAAAAAAAACTTCAAGAAAATCTTCGAAATTTTATTATTCTACTATTATTTTAGTTAAATTGATTAATAAATATATATATTTTTTGGTACATAAAATTATTAAATTAAACAGTGAATTAAATTAATTATAAAATCATTAATTTCTTTTTTTATATTAGTGATAATTTAATTCTTATTCCACAAGTTTCGCATATAATTTTTCATAATTGAGTATTAACTATTATAGAATGAAATACTTTTTTCTAATTTAATTTATGATACCTAAATAAGATTTAAATGACACTAACATTTACAGTAATCATGAACTTTTTGAGTTGTTTTCATAAATAGTCACTCATGTTTTAGAAATTGCCTTCAAATATTATTTTTGTTACATTTAAAACAATAATATTGTTATAAATATTTTACCATATATAGTGAATGTCTACTTTATCATATATAGTGAATGTCTATTTATGAAAAAGTTAGAAACTCCAAAATTAGTTTTTCCCATAAATAAAGGAGTTTTCCTTCATTGTAATTAACCCATAAAGAGAATCCCTCAAGAGAAATAAGACTCTCTCTTCTATCTCTATTCTTCTTCTTATTTGCTTTATATTTCATAACATATTATCAGCACAAGACTCTACCAAATAAGGTGAGATTATAAGTCTAAAGGTAATTTCAAGGTTAGTAATTTCTTATGTTATTTGTCTTTTGCTACTAATGATATAATTATTGTTGAATTTGAGAAAAAATAATTAATTTGGAACTACTTATGCTTTAAATTTGCTCATGAAGAATATTATTGTTAAAAGATATGATGATGAATTTAAGTCTCATCTCATTAAGAGGGTACGACAATAGGTTACAAATTCCAATACACCATGATGATAAGATGTTGGGTTCAAAGTCGCACAGGGTTATAGCCTAAGACGTCTTTATATGGATAAGATATTGAGTTTGAATCTCAATACACCATTGATATTATGATGGCTAAGACAAAATAATGGGTTTTTGGTGAAAAGTCATAATATTCCATGAAGTGAATGTGGTAGTAATATATGATAAGTTTGAAATATGACAACTTACTTCATTCTTGAAGTGTATGTGGTAGCAGTGAATAATATGTGTGAAAGAAGACAAGTGATTAAATGCGCGGATATAAATGTGGAGGAAAAATATGATAGTAATCACCAAAAGTGATAATATTTTTACACGCTTATCATAATTATAAGATATGTTAGAGAAAATTTTTCTACAACCATATGTATGCCTCGATTTGCTCTTGAATTAACAATATCTTAAAAAAGGTTATAAGCTATCATAATTTGATAGGCTTAAAGCACATTTATATTCCATTCTTGGGAATGAGAATCTTATTAATGCAAACGTACACTTGATTGTGATGGTATCACAATTCACCTCCAAAAGAGGCTGAATAACTGAGAAGAGTTATTTGAAATCTACTTCTAAAGTAGAAAATTTGAAATTTATTCATGTAATAGTAAATCTGAAATTTATTAAAGTAAAAGATACAATTCATGGTAAACTTGGAGTTTGCTAGAATATAAGTTCATAAATTGACATAAACGATTGCGGCATCCCAAAGATATGTATACTGAGTATTGAACATATATTGAAGAATTAGAGAATTCTTCATTACTTTTAATATTGCATGGTCTCATGATAAGTTGGTTGGACCAACTAATATTGGGATTGGATTCCTTAAAATCTAAAAATTATAAAAGGTGAATATGGGCCCATTCACCTATCATGTAATATGTTGAGAAGATGCATCAATAAGATGATCACATGTACATTTATTTTCAACATGCAGTTTGACATTCATAAAGTTGCTTGCTCAATAAAATTGAGTTAAGAGTATAATTTTCAGATTGTGTAATCAAGACAATTTATCTTGATAATGTTGATTTGGCATAAAATATCTTTGATAAATAGATGAATCATTGTTAATGAGAACAAAGTTTTATGTGTTGGTTTGAAATATTATATACAAAAGTACTTGTATGCATTAAACCAACAAATTATGATTAATTCCCCCTCAAAGTTGGTTCTGAGTCGGGAACCACACGTTGTCTATCTAATAATTTTGATGTGCGGTATACGATTAATGAATATACCATAATGCATAAAAATGGATTCCTCAAAGAAGATGAAGAATGTATGTTAGTTTTACTAACATAAGGAGGAGATTATAAGCAGTTATGAAATATGTTAGGAATCATCATCAGACCCTCATTCAAAATATAATTCAAGTCAACTGCCGAAAACATCTCATATTTAGGTTATAAGTGCTCTTATTTTGTGTCCCTAAAGGACAAAATCTATGCATGCGTGAATCGTGGTAGATCAATCGATTCCAAATAAAAATAATCTTTGAAAAGAATAAGGAGCAAATAATCATAATAAGAAGACAATGTGCTCCTGAAAAACCTATGACATGACACTTCATAAAATCTTATGAGAGGTTGAGGTACCTGAAAGTAATGAGATCTTAAAATGTTATGTCACATTGTGAACCGATACAAAATAATATATCATCGATAATTTCCTTTATATAATATTGACACAATATTGTAAAAGATTATGAGGATCTAAATTCTATATTTATTTAAGCATGCTGACATAGAAACATTTATCAAGTGACACGAAAGGATGTATCTTGGTAAATATAAAACTTATTTGATTTGCAATCCAAACACTTGAAGATATCACACGTGAAATGTTGTATATTGTCACTATACAAAATTTATCTGAAACTTTTTAAGGATTCAAAATGTTTGAAGCATATAAAAGTTTCTGGAAAACTTATCTATAATCCCTATATTGTATAAGCTTATAGGTTGGAAATTATTGAAACTCTTGGAGAGTTTTCAAAACAAATAGATTATTTGGGGGAATGAGAAATATACCGAATACGATTGGTTATATATCTTAGTGAAATTGATGTACTAATGTATCTTGTAACTATTACAAGACCCGATATAACCTTTCGATTAATTTGTTAGCAAGATATAGTTCTGCTCCTACTAGGTGATATCGGAATGAGATCAAACATATGAGCTCTTTTTATTCTAAAGATTGTAGTCTCAATCTTAGTGGTTATGTTGATGCTGGGTACTTATCTGACCTGTATAAAGCTTGATCTCAAATAAGCTATGTGTTCATAAGTGGGAATACTGTCATATTTTGGAGCTATACAAAATAGTCTATCATAGTCACTTCATCGAACTATGCTGAGATAATAGTTATTCATGAAGCAAGCCAAGAGTGTGTATGGTTGAGGTCCACGATACATCTCATTCACGAAAAATATAGTTTTGAAATGTGACAAAGTATGCATAATTTTTTATGAGAATAATGCAACATGCACAACACAACTTAAAGGAGGACTCAAGGAGATAGAACGAAGCATATTTCGTGAAATCTTTTCTATACACATGAGCTCTAAAAGAATGGTGATATTAATATGCAACAGATTCGTTCAAGTGACAATGTAGCTGATTTATTCATTAAGTCTCCTCCAACTGCATCTTTCAAAAAGATGGTGCACAATATCGGGATGCAAAAGTTCAAATATTCTTATTAGGGGGAGTTAATACGCGTTGTACTCTTTTTCCCTTACGAGATTTTGTCCCAATAATTTTTTCTTGTAAGATTTTTAATGAGGCAACCTATATGCGTATTGTTAGAGATGTGTACTCTTTTTCCTTCACTAGATTTTTTTTCACTGAATTTTTTCTAGTAAGATTTTAACGAGACACATTATCTATCAATTAGACATTCAGGGAGAGTGTTATAAATATTTTACCATATATAATGAATATCTACTTTATCATATATAGTCAATGTCTATTTATGAAAAAGTTAGAAACCCTAAAATTAGGTTTTCATATAAATAAAGAGATTTCTTTCATTGTAATTAACCCATCAAGAGAATTCCTAAAGAGAAATAAGAATTACTTTATCTTCTTTCTATCCTTCTTCTTATTTACTTTATATTTCATAACAAATATCATTAAACTATTGGTATTTTCCTCAAAAAACATTTAACACTTCAAAAACATTTCTCAAAAGATATTTACTACTTCAAAAATTTTTCTATAAAAAAATATCACCCATAATCTTCCTAAAAAAATAAATAAAAGTTGAATAATATTCTTTGTCCAAAATGAAATAAAAATAATATTTATATGCAACTATTCAGGAAATTTACTATTCCCTCCATTTAAAAGAAGTATGATTACTCTACTTTTTAGTCCATCTAAAAAAGAATGATACTTTTTTTAATAATATTTTAATTTAAACTTTCTACATGACATATTTAATACCATAAGATCAAAATATATTTTGATATATTTAGTATAATTTTAATTTAAGGCCAGGAGACTTTTTTTTTTTTTTTTTTTAAAATTTTGTGACCAGTGAAAGTAGCTCATTGTTGAGTGAGTACTAGTTTTTTAACAAACATCTCAATGTTGAGTGGTTCGAGTGTATTTACAATATATTTTCCCTCTGGGAATATTATAGTAGTAGGATCAGAAACGTATGGTTGATGCGGCTCTCAATTTTCTCCCCCATGTAGGCTCCCACACTCTCTTGAAAAATTCGATTTCTGTCTTACTATTCCTCTTCGTTTTGCAAAAATTTGACTATGATTTGGGAGCAAATTCAATAATCCCATTTCCTTAATTTGAACAAACGCGCTTTCTGGTTTTTTAATTTTCTTTTTTAAAACTGGTATTGCACCTTTTCCATTTGTTTTTGCTAGATTTAAGTCAAACTACTGATGTGTTGGTGGATGAATTTATCGAGACTATTATTTTATGTTCTCTATATGGATGCAGGTGGAGCTATGTTTTTGAGTTTATTAGTTCTGAATTCTAAAAAAGAGCATTTTATTGGGTTCTTGATAAATTATTTATGCGTGTTTAAGTGAATTTTTAAACACCAATACGAGGTTTGAGCTAAAACTAGCTGTAGCTCTGCTACTGAGAAGTTTTAAGAGTCCATAAAAATTGAGCAATATAATTTCCAGCAGTGACTAAAACTCTAGGTGATTTCTTTCCATCTTGCCTTGGTGGACAGAGTTACCTAGGTATACCTGTTCCAGATGGAAGGGGGTGGGTATCCTGTGCGCACAACTGGTCCCGACACCACGGTCACCAAGAAAATAAAAATTGAGAAATGTGACCACATTGAGGGAGATTAACCCTATTTACTGATGTATAGAAGATTCCTGGAAACTTGATTGTTGAGGGATAGGCATGGCATTGGGTATATGGAAAGGTGATTTGGAATTCTTGGTGATTTGGGTTAAGTTTCGAAATAGCATTCCCATAAGTAGAGGATGAAACCTTGCTTGTTTATCCCGACGAGGGTTTATGAATCACTCAAATGAGCCTTTCTAGCCGCATTTGAATCGGCATCCCTATCCATATGTTTATGCGCAGGGGCATTCTGTAGAATCTATTGGGGAATCCCCATCCGCACCCGAATTGGCTAAATCTAGTATGGTGGGTCTTGTTCCGAAATATGCCTAGCTATCTTTTTGATGAATTGGGTGAGTTGTACTTTGGCCCTTCTGATGAGAAATTCCAGGGGTGTGAGCTCCCAAATTATTACTCCCTCCGTTTCAATTTGTTTGTCTTACTTTTCTTTTCATTCCATTTCAAAAAGAATGTCTTTTCCTTTTTTGACAACTCTTAATTGTAACTTTCCAAATAACATGTTTAACACCACAAGATTAAAGGACATTTTGCTGCATTTACGTATCTTTGGTTTAAGTCAAACCAAACAGACAATCGAAATGAAGGGATTAGTACTTTATATGAGGTTCATAAAGTCGAGCTATGTTAAAAATTTGTAAATGAACACTACCACAATTCCTGTCAAGAACTTAGACGGACATGCACTTGGTAAAATATTTAAGCATAGAAGAATTTTTCCACGAATTGGTAATATTTTCCTATTTGTATTACGATGTCGTCATTTTGGCAGTTATCACTTTTTGTTTTAGTTTCATGTATCTGAACTTCTGAGCCAACTTTTTGTTGTCTCATTGTTTCTCCTTTCCTCTCCTTCTGTCCTTCTTATTTTCTTTGGTTTTGTCTTGAAAGTCAAAACCATTATGAATCATTTCCGGACTGTTCACTTGAGTCTACTTGAGTTTTACTCGAAATGTTCATATTTGCTTCGGTTTTTACTTAGTTTATGGTTTGGTTTTCTACTCTACTTCTCGTGCAAAGAGGTAAGACAATTCAGAGCATAGCTTTTTGTGGTAGATGCCAAACAATGCTCTGACACACTGTTAAGTCCCACATAGGTGGTGGTAGGCAAATATGTATCCATATATTATCTTTGGCAATCCTCACCTCTTGAGCTAGTTTTTGGAGTTGGCTTAGGTCCGAGGTCCATTTTTTAACAACAAGAATTTGTAAGAGCAGTGGGTCATTGCCTTTCCGGAATAGCAATGTTGTTTATCAAGAAATGGGCAGCAGATGCATTGCTTTTGGCTGCATACTAGTAGGCTCGACTTTGAGTTGCATGTAGTCTAATTAATGTTATTTATTGGAAGCATCTCTGATTTGTATATTTGTTTATCCCTCAGGAAATTATCTCCTCACCTTCCTATCAATACCACATGTAGAACTTTTCTCTCCCCAACTTCGGTCTGTGTGGCTGACTGTACACGAAGTAGACTGAGCATATTAAAGTTAATCTATCATGCATCTATGGTTCAGAACAATTTCCTATCATCAGGCTTTGCTATTTCATCCAAAGGCGAAGACTCATATAAACTGTTCTATGCCAGAAATGGCTCGGCGGAGATGTTGCAGTTAATGAGATGTAATGCAAGAAAACGGAGTGCTGATGTGTCCAAGGAAGAAGTTTTGACTGAAGACTTACAAGAAGAGGACTATTCCAACACAGACAAGGGTTTCAACAGCAAGGGTGGTAACAAAAAGGAAGTTGAAAGAAGAAGAAAGATCGGATTAGCAAACAGAGGGAAAGTGCCATGGAACAAAGGCAGAAAACACAGTCCAGGTGGGATTTTAATGGATGGTGGTGATATGTTAATTTCTACTACATATATTTCTGTAGTTTAACTATTTTCAGTACCTTGCAGAGACTCGTGAAAAGATCAGACAGAGAACCAAAGAAGCTTTGAGTGATCCCAAGGTGAAGTCATGTAAGAATCAATTGTACAGGTCCTTCACGTTGTACAGGTCCTTCACGTTGCATTTACTTTTAAAATAGATATGAAACGTGTGCTGTTGTTGAAATAAAGAAAAATAATTAGTTTATTTAATCCACAATCTTTTTTTTAATCTCCAAACTGTTTATACTTTTGGTTCTGCTTTGGAGTTTTGACTTGCACATGAAAGACCACAACATCCACTGCTCTTTTTCCTTTTTTTCCCTCCATCAGGGCTTCCCTACTGCTGAATAGAAGTCACAATTTTAGCATGATATGTACTGACCAATATGGTGCATATGTACCATTCTCTTTTTCCTAAAATCTATTTTATCTTATTTCAGATAAGACGAAAGATGTCTGAATGTCCACGCTCTCTTAGGTATTTTCCCTCTTGTCTTTATTATAATTTGAAGTTGTATTCACTTAGCTATACTTCATTGCGTCTTGATAAGATATCCAAGTCTGCTAAAAGTGCTCTTGAAAGCTTAGAATTTTAGGTATATGTAATGAGAGTTAAGGCCCAAAGTATGGGCTCATATTCTACTTTGTTAAGGAATAAATAGCAATCATGAGCTTTGTTAAGTGCAAGAGTTAGTTTGGTTATATAAGAACATGAATTTCAGGATTTGGGACAGTCTCGAGGAACTGATACAGCTGAGCACGGGAGAACTAACTTAAGTTAATGGCAATACGTGTTCGTATATGTCTGTGGCATGTGCCAGCTTTTTGGTAGACTGACTCTCTCTCCCTGTCCAAGTTCAATTAACGATACCATTGAGAAGATAGCACTATCACATCGAGAAGGGAATACCCTTGGCAAAGAGAATAACAGAGAAAGCACTATATTAAGCAATTATATTATGCTTAAGGTTCCAACTGCTAACTTCCAGTCCTTGCTTGTATGTGCTTCTGACTAGCCACAATCATTTCCCTTGCTAAATAGGCTGCATGGTAGTTTTTGACAACCACACCTTTAAATGTTCACTGTTGCAATCTAAAGTTATCATACTATCCCATCTGTTGCAGACCTCTTCTGAGGCTTTCTATGCATAGTGTAGCTGCAGCATCTGCTGCCATCACTGATTGGAGGAGGGACAAAAGAAGAAAAGGTGGTAAATAGCTTCTGTTATAACTACAGAAAGTCCTCTCAGCAGGCTTAACTAATAATCCACATATAGTGGAAAGTCTTTCATAGCAGGCACAATAAAGCATGAGAACTAGTCATAATTCCCGCCAAATTTCCACCAACGAAACAACAGAAGGTTGGCTTGAAGCAAGACAAGTGAGCTTAACAGAGAACTACCAGTAGGAGAAGGCGGTCATTTAATCATTGCCGAAAATGTTAAACAAATGCTGTTGCAGCTCAGAACACTGTCCGCTCAATGTTTGCTTCTAGCGAGTCATTTTCACCTTAGGTTATATACTGTCTTGAACTTCAGATGAAGTTGATAGTTCCATCCTCCAAAGAGAAGAGGGGTCGTGAGGATAAGCCAGACTGATATGTTGTCCTCATGATTATGAACAGAGGAATATCAAGATATTAGAGCTTTAAAAGGTTCCTCTAAGTCCAAGAGGCAAAGTTTCAGCAGACTCGCACCCTGTTTCTGATAACTGTGTAAAAACATGCTCCTGCTAAGCTGCATAAACTGCAAATTTTCTGAGCATTAAATACTCGTTGTTTTGTTCTTTCATGATCTCACGTTCATGCTACGCATTGGTTGTGTGATGACCTCGAAAATCAATTGCCAAACAATAGTTCCTCTTTCTTTTTAAATTTATTTTGGGTACTTCTAACTCTCTGGTTTGAAATTTTAGAAGTTATTCAGTAGAGGGTCTCTTCCTTAGCATACTAGTGTGTGGTGTCGTGACCTTCTGTACTAACCTTTGTGGTTACTAGGATGTTGCAGGTATAGCCACTAATCTCTCTCTTTATTCTAATATTGAATGATAGGAATTGTTTGATATCACTATCTCTAACTGCAGCATGAATAGTTCACCACAGAATAACTTGCAAATAAACCTTTCGACTTAAATCTGGAAGTCAGTAATAACTCTCTTTTGCAGCAACCAGACCAAGACAAAAATACGCACATCTCTCAGAAAAATCTGGGCTGAACGATTAAAGTGGAAAAGGTCAAGGGAGAAATTTTTTCAGATATGGGCTGAAAGCATAGCAAATGCTGCTAAGGTAGGTGGCAGCGACCAAGAAGAATTAGAATGGGACAGCTATGAGAAGATTAAAAGAGAGATAGCTCTCGAACAGCTTCAGTTGGCGGCAGAAAAGGCAAAGGCAAAAGAAATGGCACGTATACGAGCTGAGAGAGCAGCACAGAGAAAGACAGAAAATATGCAGAGGCTTGCCCAGAGAAGAAAAGAACAAGTAGAAAAGCAAAAAGTTGAAGGAAAAACAAAGAGACCAAGAAGACGGTCAAAGCAAGAGAAAGAAGAGTTAGCTGTTGCTGAAGAATTGAAACTCAAGGCGAAATTAGTGAAGGTCAGAACTCAACGAAACCTTGCTTGAACACTTGAGTAAAATATGCTTGATTGTATTTGGTATAATCTCACCTTTATGATCTCATTGATCAATTTTTATTGCTTTGTCCATTCCAAGATATTACCATGACTGCTAAAATGAGTCAGAGATCATATTTTCCCTAACATCAAAATTTGAACTTTTTGCACAATTCCCTTCTAGAAAAGGAAACATGCTGCTGCAAAAGTTAGCAGCGAACTAGAAAATATCCCAAAATGAATTCCAGACGTGAGTGGGGCTAAAAAGTTGTCATTTGGTGCATTATTTGTGTTTTATAAGTGATGTTATATCCTATATGTTCAAAGTTCTTCCGTGATTAAAAAGATGTTATCTCGATGTCGTTTTTGTTTTTGTTTTATAACTGATGCCATTTCCTGTGTGTTCACAGATTCATCAGAAGAAGAATCCCACACTTGGTCATGTTTGTAGAGAACATTGTCGAGCTTGGGAAAGACTCGATGTAGCAATCATAAATAGACCTCAAGTACAAAACACAGTTTCACTTGCAGATCAGATTGGTTCTGCCAAGAAGAGAACAGAGAATGTAAATGGAAAAGCTTTTAGTATTGCATCCTCTGGCTCTCAATCTATTGAAGTATCTGCAGAGGCCTGATTCTTCACAGTGGAAACAGAATGACAGAACTATTTTCTCCAATCATTCACTACTTGCATTGGCATATGAGAATGTCTGGACAACTTTGGCCTCGTCTTTCGGGAGCTTCATTCTGGGGATCTGAAGCTCAATGTAATGGCTATCACTCATCTGATTGGAAGAACACAGAGATGTTAAATTCTCGGTTTTTCAGGATTACCATTAACTGTAGAAAATGTAATGGAAAAAGGAAAAGCAGAATGAGTCATCCATCTTGTGATATTCAAGTTCTGCGAAAAAATGGATTGCCAATCATCTGTCCCCAGTCCCAATAACACAACTTGATAGATTTGGTCGAGTTAAAATTAGTTCATTCTTGAATGTTGCATTTCAGTCTTTCCCTTGTATTTCAACCTGCCCCTATCAGTGTTTTCGTTGTATTTCAATCCGTCCATATTTGATCCAACGTACACATCTACCAGCACTAGTTGATGCAGGATGGTACTGAAGAAGGTGGCTAAGAATGCTCATGACCACATGAAGTTGTACCTAGTGCTGGAATGGTAGTATTTGGTAGTTAAGTTGGTTAAAATACTAAGAATGATCTTTTACGATTAGGTCCCTTATCTTTTGAAGTACAAGTTATTTAAATTACACATTTAGTCCCATAGATTACTTAAGGGTCACTTTCTAGTTCATGTCAGAAACTATTAGTGGAAGCTTCCATTTTTGTCTGATAGCAAGGTAGTGAGGTGAGTCATCTTGGGTTTGAGAGTAGTATAAATTGTAATATTCCTCTTCTATGCTACATTATCTTGAATGAAATATCTTTAGTCGTAACTAGTTAGCTTCTTCTTTAATTTTTAACTTTTGCACTGTTCCATTGATTTTTACTGTTCTTGAGCTCTATTTTCTTGTAATCTGCAACATTTGGTATCAAAGCACTTTCCTTGAGCTCTTTGGGTTAATTAGAAATGTCTACAAATATGAATGAGATCAAATCTATGTTTGGGAGGATGACAATTGAAGTGGCTAACTTTTCTCTCAAACAGACAGTTGGAGAATCAACATAAGAAAGCTATTGCGGTGCTAAAAGAGTTCATGGAGGAAGTACGAAGGTTTGATAGGGGAAAGAGTGTGGAGATTCAGGATGGAGGGGGAGAAATCTACACCCGTTTTGGTAATCTTGTAGCTTGGGTGCCTAGTGTTGCAGGAGGGGTGCATCACCCCCGCTCAGCTGGTATGCAATAGGAGGTGAAGCAACCTTCCTTCCTAGCTCACATGGAGGTTCCAATCAACAACATGACTTTCGTTGGTCAAATCCCAACAAGAACACAAGCAGGGAGTAGTTATAATGGGGCTGCACCACAAAATTCTGTAACCCAACTAGTCAACAGTGGTCAAGGGAGGTCAACTATGGCTAGGTTAGCTAAGATGGAATTTCCTAGGTTCAATGACACTAACTTGAAAGCTTGGCTGTGTAAGGTTGAGCACTTCATTTCACTGGATGAGGTGGCTCACACCAAGAAGGTAAAGATAGCTTCTTTACACTTTGATGATATAGCCATTGAGTGGCATTGAGCTTACTTAAGGGGAAGAGCTCATTTACCATATCCTACTTGGGGAGAATGTGTCTATGCTCTCATGGATAAATTTAGAGCTAAGTATGCAGATCCAATGGTTGAACTTATGGTGGTGAGACAAACTAGAATCGTTGAATAATATCAAAAAGAGTTTGTGTCACGACCCGATTTATGATTCTTGATGGCACCTACTAAAATCCACTAGTAGGTAAGCCGACACTGTAACCCAGAGCTAAGACAATAGGTTACTCTGGTAGAAATGTCCAACATGGACCAAATGTATGAACACAATTATAAACACAGTGTTCTAATAAAGTAGAGAATCCACAATACGAATACCAATCCCATGACCTAGTAATATCAGGACAAGAACATCTAAGTTCGAAAATAGGAAATACAACTCAAAGTCTAAATAGTCTTATACATTCGTCTCGAATACAAAAGACTGAATAAAAATAGGAGAGAAGCAGGCGACTCGAAACTCCAAGAGCTCACCCTGTCTCCGAAAGACCAACACTGTACAAACTCAACTCAGTGGCGACAACTAGTAATCAGGTCTGCATAAAAAAAGGTACAGAAGTGTAGTATGAGTACCAAACAATGGGCACTCAGTAGGCATCATTGGCCGACTGAGCTAAATCATGATATAAAGATGATATAAAGTAAGACAATATCTCTAAGTCAAGGTACAGAATCGAACCTGAATCATCTTGGTCATCACTGTATATAATCAATAATCAAACTAGAACGATACTACAACATATCTATTCGTCATGCACTAATACCATTATACATAAGAAATAAATGCTCCAAAACATAAGACGTCACTAACTCAATCATAATCGCATAAAGGCCAAGATGATATACAAACATTCGTTAAGCATAAGTAAAAGAACCTACCTCGGCGTCCCATACCATCGGAGAGCACACCCAAAAGAACATAAAGTAAAGAACTCATCACGGTGTCCTATACCACCTGAGAGTACACTAAAGAATCAAATCACCAAGTGCATAATCATATAACCAACTCATGAATGTCCTTGGTTTACCACTTTCGCATAAATGGTCATTGCAAAGTTTATGATCATCATTAATTGCCACCATTGAATTAACATATATCCAGTACTCATAAAGCCATTTAGATATCTAACTCATCAATATACTAGATCTACTCATTTATAATAACCCAAATACTCTTTACCAAGTTACTAATCCACTAGTCATTAGGACCTTCATTTATTAGCCTAGCCAATTTTATAGAGATTTTCCCATTCAAAAAATAACAACTAATTATCATTCACTAGTAGCCAAATCCACATCTAGCCATGACGCACTACTAAACCATTGTCCATTTAACCAAAATTCATTCCTAGTTATCATAGGTGCACTGGTCACCATATAAGAAAAGGTTACATATTATTAAACACTTATCTATCTATTAAACAACACCTCTTACTAGTTAACACCAAAAATCTCTAAGTCAACAATTAAGAAACCAACGACGTTACGTATTAGGCATCAATATCACTAATCATCAGCAATACTAGTATATTATCTTCATTAGCCATTTAACAAACATAATTACTAGTTATCACATTTTAACTAAACAAAGTTCAACAACTAGTATTCTAGTATTATATCCATCAAGTAACATAACCACATTATATATACAACTAGTTTTCACATAATCCATTTTTCTAGGCAAAATTCCACAATTATTCCATTTATTCAAGCCAAATATATCCACTAGGTGAATCCTTACTTCTGAACACATCACTACATTTACCAATTAGTCTTAACTCATTATATGACATATTCTACTTCTATTCACTAATTAGCATCAACAAGTGCCATGTCGCTTACCAAGTGATCAATAGTAGAGAATTATAGACAACTTCTCAAGAAAAACATCGTATACCTAATGCACATACGGGTGTAATCATACAAGGGCATAACCACACATATACATATATATATTTACATATGATTACCATACGTAGCATCAACATAACATCAATATATCTTTTGGGTTTATCGGGCATCATCACAGCATTAATACCTCTTCCGGATTTACCGGACATCATCATAACTTCAATATATCCTCCGGCCTTGCTGGGAATCAACATATCATCAATATATCCTCCGGCCTTGCCGGGCATCATCATAGCATCAATATATCATTTGGCCTTTCCGGGCATCAACATATCATCAATATATCCTTCGACCTTGCTGGGCATCATCATAGAATCAACACCTCTTTCGAATTTACTGGACATCATCATAACATCAAAATCCTTATCGGATATCATCATAAAATCAATATCTATCATAACATCAATATTCATACATATATATAGCCAAATCAATAACAAATGCAAGCCCAACAAAGAATGGAGTGGAAAAAAGTAAGAGAAGATATATCATTGCTCCTTATCCTTTATTATCAATGCAATATATTAGTAGGGACCATGAGCATGTGTATACAAATGGTATGATCATTCCACACATTTTCGGGTTTAATATGATTATTAGCATAGTCAATAACAAACCATGGTTATACTTTCTAGAATATCTTTTATTAGGCATGCTTCACAATACAAGCACAAAAGGGGTTCTTCAGCACAAACATAAGTTTAGTCACTAGGCTTGAACATAATATGAATCATAACATAATCCAAGACTCAACAGTAACTAAATTGATTAAAGGATAGCATAATCGTGGACTCAACTTACAAGACTATCCATTGCTATTCAAGTAGTGACAGTAAGGTCACAATCAAACATGCACACTATTTCCAAAGTCAAACATCATAAATAACCCATCTACAGGGCTTAACCATCATATTCCAAAAGCATATTCTATGCGCTTAAAAAATATCTAGGTTACTAACAATTTACAAAATCCAAGCTTAATGCGGTCACGTTCTGCTTCTAAAATCCCAAAATATCCATTCAAGTCTAACTTTTACCCAGGACTAGACTAATTCATCTACATCATATCTTAGAGGTTTAACAATCCATACTAGTTCTATGGTATAATTCTTCCTTAAGTATTACTCTTAGCTCATTCAAGGCATCTAAGACAAATTTCTCTACTAAATATAGCTAAGGTCAAATTGCTCTTAGTGTGAGTGAACAAGGTCACTCCCATCTAATTACAACAACTAGAGCATTCTCATACTATTCATGAAATAACAAGTCCAATTAGCCAAGGTTCTAAGCTATAAGTCAATCACCATACTATACAAGTTCAATGACCTAAGTAGTTCAACTAATCCAAAATATACCATTTATCATACCAATGCCGAAAACACATCCCAATCTCAACAAGATGTCAAAATCATACTATAATAAAGCTCAATCTAACAAAAATAAGCCTAACTTGCCTTGAATCCTAATAAAGCTTACGAACCAACAATCTTCGTTTTCTCTTTCCACGAAGCTTCTCCAAGGATCCACACTATCAAAAAAAATAATCTATGTATTATTATGAGAATAATAACACCCATATTTCACCATTGTGTTTCGGGTCCAAAACGAAACCAAAACCCCCAGGCGGATCCCACATACGAAAATCGAGTTTTCGAGACCAACCCAATATTCAAACGCCATTAGAAAGTTAAAGCCCTCAAGAAATTTTTTCAAAACAACCATATTGGGGCTAAAATCAAGCCTCAATCCATTTGGGGATTTTGTCAAAAATTCAAGAAATTAAAGTATGAACTGAAAGAATTCTTACCTCAAATTCGTTGTTACTCGCAAATATAAATGTTAATCAAGCTTCTAATTCACTCGAAGAGTTAATTTGAAGCTACCAAGTCTTTTTAGGGCTGCTAGGCTTCAAAAGGAAGTGAAGAATGCCCAAAATTCGACCAAAAGGGCCTTTTTATACGAGCTTAAATGGGGCCCTCAAGGTCAAAATTTGTTTTTGACCTCCCGAACTCATTCAGACTCTGCTTTTTATAAACGAACTATGTAACCCCACTAATTTTTATGTTTTGAATGCATTAGTGAAGTTGGATTTTACATACAAGATCATTTAGGCCACTTATGGGTCCCACATACATATCTTTTAATTTTTGACTTTTTGATCAATGGGTCAAAATAAGCTCGAGTGCAGTGGGGTTCGAACCAAGGGCCTATCTAGCCTAAAATCAATATTACAGAGTTGCTGGAGCTGTCAAAATTTACATTCAAAATTATTTTACTGAAGTTTTCACTCGATGGCCATTTGGAATCGGTGAAGAATTCTTAATGGGAAAATGACCCTATAAACCAAACGAACTACCCGGTAATCGAACTGTCAGTTCTAGCAAGTCATAAATGACTTGGGGAAGATATGGAAAAGCTTTAACTATGAAAATAAGCAGTAATACAAGAAATTCCTAAAGGGTTATTACAACATCTACTACTAAGGAACTTTTATCCCGGAAAGTTAAAGATAAGGAAATACCTGAAGTCTCAAACAGGTGAGGATGCTAGGCTCAAATCTCACTCTCGATCTCCCAGGTGGCCTCCTCCACTGGGAGGTACCTCCATTGAACCTTAACTATAGAAATCTCTCTAGTACGCAACTGCCTCACATCACTAGCCAAATAAGCACGGGCTCCTCTACAAAGGCCAACCGCTCATCTAATTAGACCGAGTCCCACCTAGCACATGAGATAGGTCAGGAATATACTTCTGCAGTATGGAGTCATGGAAAACTAGATGAACAACTGCAAAATTTGGAGGTAAAGCTAACTCATAAGCCACCTCGCCCATAGCTCGGAGAATCTTAAAAGGTTCATATACCGAGGGCTGAGTTTAACTTTCCTAGTTTCTTCCAAACCTCATCACACCTCTCATAGGAAAAACATAAAGGAACATACAATCGTCAACTCTAAACTTAAGGCACGGAGTCTATGGTAGGCATAGGCCTTCTGCCTACTCTGGGCTACTCTCAGCCTATCCTGAATCACCCTAACTCTATCTAATGAGTCATAAAGAAAATCTGTACCACGAGGTCTCACCTTAGAAGTCTCAAACCACCCTTTCAGAGAACGACATATACTACCATACAAGGCCTAATAAGGCGCTATCTCAATACTCAAATAATAGCTGTTGTTTTAAGCAAACTTGGCCAATGCTAAGTGCTGATCCCACTGTCCGTCAAAATCCATAACACAGGCTTGGAGCATATCCTCGAGCACCTGAATAGTCCTCTCAAACTGAACATTTATTTGTGGATGAAAAGCTATACTCAAATCTACTTGAGTACCCAACTCCTCCTGAAATACCCTCCAAAATCTCAAAGTAAATACAGAACCATGCTTTCATATAATAGAAACGGGCACCCCATGCAAACGAACTATCTCCCGAACATAAATCTGGGTTAATTTCTCAGCACTGAAGGTCATCTAAATAGGAATAAAATGTACTGACTTGGTCAAACGATCCACAATAATCCAAACAACATCATGGCCACGGGGAGTACGAGGTAAACCATTAATGAAGTCCATAGTAATCTGGTCCCATTTCCACTCGGGAATGGGCAATCTCTGAGTCAATCCACTTAGACGCTGGTGCTCGACCTTAACCTGCTGATAATATAGGAAACAAGCCACAAAGTCTTCCATATCTTTCCTTATCCTGTCCTACTAGTAATGCTGCCTCAAATCTCTATACGTGTTAGCCGTATCAAGATGAATAGAATATCTAGAGCTATGAGCCTTATGAAGAATTGACTGAATGAGATAATAAAGCCGGGAATACAAACACGACCCTAAAACCTTAAGATACCCTCGAGATCAACAGTGTGTCTCCCAAACTCACCACTAACCACCTGGTCACTGAGAAAACACAACTTACTATCCTCATACTGACGATCACGAATCTGCTCAAATAGGGAGGATCTTACTTCTACACATTCTAAAATCCTCGTAGTATTTGAAATATCAAGGTGAACCATCAAGTTGGTTAAGGACTGAATGTACCGTGCCATAGGCCTTTGAGAAACTGATATACATGCCAAGCTACCCATATTCACTGCCTTGCAACTCAAGGCATCAACTACCACATTCGCCTTTACCCTGATGATATAGAATGGAAACATTATAGTCTTTTAATAACTCCATCCATCTACACTGGCAAACATTAAGCTCTCGTTGGGTCATAAGATGCTAAAGGCTGTGACGATCGATGAAAATCTCACAATGCACACCATATAAAAAATGCCTCAAAATATTGAGAGCGAAAACTACCGCTGCCAACTCTAAATCATGAATGGGGTAGTTGCACTCAAGTACCTTAAGCTGTCTAGAATCATAAGCAATAAAATGGCCCTGCTGCCTCAAAATACAACCAAGACCAACACTAGAAGCATAAAAAAACACGGTGAATCCCTCACCCTCAACAGAGAGAGCTAACACTGGCACTGAAGTAAGACAATCCTTGAGCTTTCCAAAGCTCAACTCACACTCCTCGAACAATTGGAAAGAAACTTCCTTCCATGTTAATCTAGTCACAGGATCTGAAATATTTGCAAAAATCTCTTCAAAGTATCTGTAATAATCGACCAACCTATTGAAACTGCGAAACCTCAATCGGAGAGTAGGCCTAGCCCAATCACGAATCACAATAATCTTAGCTGGGTGTACCATAATACCAGCCTTGGACACCACATGTCGAAGAAATGCCACTGACTCAAGCCAAAACTCTCACTTAGAGAACTTGGCAAAAAATATATGATCTATCAATCTGGAGCATGACTCTCAAATACCGTGCATTCTCTTCACTACTCCTCGAATAAACTAGAATGTCATTAATGAACACAGTAATGAAGGAGTCTAGATAGGGTCTGAACACAGAGTTCATCAAATCCATGAACATGGCTGGGACATTAGTCAACCCAAAAGACATCACTAAAAACTCATAGTGACTATAATGAGTCCTGAAAGTTGTCTTAAGGATATCCTCAGCCCGAATCCTCAACTGATGGTAACCAAATCTCAACTTATTATTAGAAAAAACTACTGCACCCTGAAGCTGGTCAAACAAATTATCAATGCGAGGCATAGGATAACGGTTCTTCACCGTTACTTTATTAAGCTGCCTATAATCAATACACATATGTATCGAACCATCTTTTTTCTTTACAAACAAAATAGGAGCTCTCCATGGGGACACACTCGATCTAATAAAACCCTTATTAAGAAGATCCTGAAGATGATAATTCAGCTTCTTAAGATTGAAAGGAGCCATACGGTAAGGTGCCATAGAAATAGGTCAGGTGCCAGGCTCAAGGTCAACAACAAACTTTATCTCACTGTTAGGGGGAATACCAAGAAGGTCGGTAGGGAACACATCAGGAAACTCACAAACAACAGAGTCAAGCGACAGCTCTCTACATAAGTATCACATATATAAGCGAGATAAGACTCGCAGCCTCTCGATATAAGTTTTCTAGCATAAACATAAGAAATAATCTCTTTTGGACTGCGGATAACTGCTCCCTACCACACGACTGGGGGTATGTCGGGCATGGCTAAGGTAATGGTCTTGGAAAAACAATCCATGACCATATCATAGTGGGATAACTAGTCCATGCTCAAAATCACATCGAAATCCAGCAATCCAGAATAATAAGATCAACATAAGTATCAACATCACTAGTTGTCATAACACAGGATCTAAATACTCAATCCACTACTAAAGAATCACTTACGGGAGTAGATACGCGTAATGGCACAGATAACAAATCACTAGTCAAGTCCAACCGTGGTAAATAATGTGCAAATATATAAGAATAAGTGGATTCGAAATCAAATAAAGCAAGAGCCAACTTATGGCACACCAATATCATATCTGTCACAACAACATTTGAACTATCATCCTCAGGTCTAGCAGGTACTACATAAAACTCACCACGCTCACCACCTGGTTGGGCATCTGATCGACCTCCTGTCTTGCTTGCCTGAGTACCACCTTATGCACCCTAATAACCACCCTTGCGACCTTGTGAACCACCTCTACCTTAGGGATAAACTGCCCTAATAGGTGTAGCACCCTGGGCTGAAACAACCATCACCCTACAACTAGGGTACTCTCGTGAATAGTGACTAGAATATTTATAATTATATTGGGAGTCACGAGCAGAACCAAAACCAACAGATCCGACTGACCCAAAATAACCATCACGTCTAGCATGACTAAAAAATAAACCTCTCGAGGACTGATCACCGCCCTTACTCCATTAGTTCCAAACTGAACTCTGTATGTAGTCTGAAGAATTGCCTAAATTGGTTGTCTAGGATGATTTTGAGGCTGAGAAGATGGATGGATAGGATACCCAACATGAGAACTACCACCTCTGAGGTGGGAACCACTAGGGCTCCCACCAATCTACCCTGGAATCTAGGACTCTTAACACGTCCCTCACAACTTTCCCTGTGCATCTCCTCCATCACTCTAGCATGATCAGAAACCTCAGCAAAAGTCCTACCCGCAATAACTAGAATCTGAGTAGCCATCCAAATAGGGAGTCTCAACCCTCTAACAAAGCATCAAACTCTCTCATACTCAGTGTCTAAAATAGAAGTTGCATGTCTAGCCAACTCATGAAAATGGGCCTTATACTCGACGACTCTCATGAATCCTATTCCAGTCTGGAGAACTAATCCCTCAGTCGATCTCTAATACTACATGCCATATACTTCTCCAAGAATATCTTAAAGAGCTGAGTCCATGACAAATTCTCTATAATCCATGAAACCCCTCTACCAGTGATGAACAGACAAATACAACTTAAATATGGTGTAATCTACACCACGAGTCTCAACAAGGCCTAAACCACGAAGCCTATCCTCACAAGTAGTAAGAAACTCAAATGCATTATATCCAGGAGCACCAGAAAACCTAGGCGGAGCCAATCTAAAATATCTACCTAACATCTTCTGCTTATCGACAGACATAGTAGGCTAGTTCATAACTGGTGGTGTGGCTACCGACTGAACGACTACCGGTGCAGGAAGAATCTTAATACTGGGAGATGTAGTTATAGGCTGCACTCTTGCCCTAGTAGTTTGCATACTTTCTACAATACCCAACAACTGAACTAAGGAGTCTTTAAGAAATAAAGAGGGAATAAAAGTTGGTGGAGCTTGGGCTGGTCCCTGACCCACTTCTGGCTGTGGCGGAGGAATCTCTGGCTCAGGTGTAGGGATAGGTTTCGAGAAAGGTGGCCTATCTTGGCCCCTAACTGGGGACACATCATGAGCCTATCCTCGACCTCTGGGCCATCTAAAAATTAGAGAAAAATTATTGGGATTGATCTCGGGACCCTCATTTTGTATAGAGGTAGCATGCCTCCTCGGTATTTAGAAAAAAGTAAAGTTAAGAAAATATACTACAAACCAACTCAGAATCTTAGCACGATATGAAATAAAAAAAATGGACTCCTAAGAATGTCACATAGCCTCCTAAAGATAGAAAATAAACGTCAATATTCTGATCCGCAGGACTCTATTAGACACTTGCTCTTGTACCAATAATACCAATGAAACCTAGGCTCTGATACCAATTTGTCACGACCCGATTCACGAGCCATGATGGCACCTACTAAAACCCATAAGTAGGTAAGCCGACACCGTAGCCTAATTATAAGGCAATGGGTTACTCTGGTAGAAACGTCCAACATAGATAAAATATACTAACATAATTATAAACAGAGTGTTCTAATAAATTAGAGAATCCATAATACGAATATCAATCCCACAACCTGGTAATATCACTACAAGAGCATCTAAGTTCGAAAATAGGAAATACAACTCAATGTCTAAATAGTCTTCTACATTCATCTCGAATACAAAAGATTGAATGAGTACTAAAACAACGGTTACTCCATAGGCATAATCGGCCGACTGAGCTAAATTATGATATAAAGATGATATAACGTAAGACAATATCTCTAAGTCAAGGTACATAATCAAACCTGAATCATCTTCATCATCATTGTATATAATCAATAATCAAACTAGAACGATACTACGAGATATCCATTTGTCATGTGCCAATACCATTATATATAAGAAGTAAATTCTCTGAAACATAAAACATCACTAATTCAATCATAATCGCATAAAGATCAAGATGATATGCAAATATTCGTTATGCATAAATAAAAGACCTACCTCGGCATCCCATACCACCGGGGAGTACACCCAAAAAAACATAAAGTAAAGAACTCACCACGGTATCCCATATCACCGGAGAGTACATTAAAGAATTAAATCACCAAGTATATAATCATATAACCAACTCATGAATGTCCATGGTTTACCACTTTTGCATAAACGGTCATTGCCAAGTTTATCATAATCATTAATTACCACTATTGAATTAACATATATCAAGTACTCACGATCATTCTCATAAAGCCATTTAGATATCTAACTCATCAATATACTATATCTACTCATTTATAATAACCCAAATACTCTTTACCAAGTTACTAATCCACTAGTCATTAGGACCTTCGTTTATTAGCCTAGCCAATTTTATAGAGATTCCGCATTTAAGAAATAACAACTAATTATCCTTCACTAGGTAAGTCAACATCCACATCTAGCCATGATGTACTACTAAACCATAGTCCATTTAACAAAAATTCATTCCTAGTTATCATAGGTGCACTAGTCACCATATAAGAAAAGGTTACAAATTATCAAACACACTTATCTATCTATTAAACAAAACCTCTTACTAGTTAACAACATAAATCTGTAAGTCAACAATTAAGAAACCAACGATGTTTACATATTAGGCATCAATATCACTAATCATCAACAATGCTAAGTCTATTATCTTCATTAGACATTTAACAAATATAATTACTAGTTACCATATTTTAACTAAACAAAGTTCAACAACTTGTATTCTAGGCTTCTAGCCATCAAGTAATATAGCCATATTATATATAGAACTAGTTATCACAAAATCCATTTTCTAGGCAAAATTCCATAATTATTTCATTTATTCAGTCCAAATATATCCACTAGGTGAATCTTTGCTTCTACACATGATTACATTTGCCAATTATTATTAACTCATTACACGATATATTCAACTTCTATTCACTAATTAGCATCAACAAGTGCCATGTCGCTTACCAAGTGATTAATAGTAGAGAATTATAGACAACTCTCCAAGAAAAAAATCATATACCTAATGTACATATGGGCATAATCATACAAGGGCATAACCACACATATACATGTATATATATATGTATATATATATATATATATATATATATATATATATATATATATATATATATATATATATATATATATATATATATATATATATATATATATATATATATATATATGCTTAACATACATGGCATCAACATAACATCAATATATCCTTTGGGTTTACCAGGCATCAACATAGCATCAATACCTCTTTTGGATTTATCGGGAATCATCATAACATCAATAAATCCTTCGTCCTTGCCGGGAATCATCATAACATCAATTTATTCTTTGGCCTTGCTGGGAATTAATATATCATCAATATATCCTCTGTCCTATCCGGGCATCATCATAGTATCAATACCTCTTTTGGATTTACCTGGCATCATCATAACATCAAAATATCCTCCGGCCTTGCCAAAAAACATCATAACATTAATATCCACCATAACATCAATATGCACATATATACATGTATATAGCTAAATTAATAACAAATGCAAACACAATGAAGAATGGAGTGGAAACAAAGTAAGAGAAGATATATTATTATTCCTTACCCTTTATTATTAATGCAATATATTAGTAGGGGCATGAGCATGTGTATACAAATGGTATGAACATTCCTCACATTTTTGGGCTTAATATAATTATTAAAATAGTCAATAACAAGCCATGGTTATACTTTCTAGAATCTCTTTTATTTGGCATGTTTCACAAGGGGTTCTTTGGCACAAGCGTAAGTTTAGTCACTAGGCTTGAGCACAATATGAATCATAACATAATCCAAGACTCAATAGTAAACTTATCCTATTGATTAAGTGATAGAATAATCGTGGATTCAACTTACAAGATTATCCATTGCTATTCAAGTGGTGACAATAAGGTCATAATCGAATATGCACATTATTTCCAAAGTCAATCATCATGAATAACCCATTTACCAGGTTTAACCATCACATTTCAAAAGCATATTCTAGGCGCTTAACAAATATCTAGGTCACTAACAATTTATATAATCCAAGCTTAATGCGGCCACGTTTCACTTCTAACATCCCCAAAATATCCACTCAAGTCTGACTTTTACTCGGGACTAGACTAATTCATCTACATCATATCTTAGAGTTTTAACAATCCATACTATTTCTATGGTATAATTCTTCCTTAAGTATTACTCTTAGCTCATTCAAGACATCTAAGGAAAATTTCACAACTAAACATATCTAAGGTAAAATTACTCTTAGTGTGAGTGGAAAAGGTCACTCCCATCTAATTACAACAAATAGAGCATTCTCATACTATTCATGAAATAACAAGTCCAACTAGCCAAGGTTCTAAGCTATAAGTCAATCACCATACCATACAAGTTCAAGCACTAAGTAGTTCAACTAATCCCAAATATTCCATTTATCATACAAATGCCTAAAACCCATCCCAATCTTAACAAGATATCAAAATCATACTATAATAAAGCTCAATCTAACAAAAATCAGCCTAACCTACCTTGAATCCAAATATAACTCACCAACAAACAATTTTCGCTTTCCATTTCCTCGAAGATTCTCCAAGGATCCACACTATCAAAAATATAATCTATGCATTATTATGAGAATAATAACACTCATATTGCACCATTGTGCTTTGGGCCCAAAACGACACCAAAACCACCAAGTGGGTCCCATGTATGAAAATTGAGTTTTTCAGACCAACACAATGTTCAAATACTATTAGGAAGTTAAAGACCTAAATAAATTTGTGAAAAACAACCATATTTGGGGATAAATCCATGCCTCAGGCTATTTAGGGTTTTTGTCAAAAATTCAACAAATTAGAGTATGAAATGGAAGGAATCTTACCTCAAATCCATTGTTAATCGCAAATATAAATGTTAAACAAGCTTCTAATTTACCCCAAGAATCAATTTAAAGATACCAAGTCTTTCTAGGGCTGATATGGTTTAAAAGGAAGTGATGAATTCCCAAAATTCGACCAAAATGCCTTTTTATATGAGCTTAAATGGGGCCCGCAAGGTTAAAACTTATTTTTGACCTCCCTAACTCTTTCAAACTCCATTTTTTGCAAACAAACTATGTAACCCCACTAATTATGATATTTCGGATGCATTGGTGAAGTTTGATTTTCCATTCGAGGTTATTTAGTCCACTTGTGGGACTCACACCCATATCTTTTGATTTTTGACTTTTCGACAAATGAGTCGAAATGAGCTCAGGTGCAGTGGGATCTAAACCAAGGGTTTACCTAGCCTAAATTAAATATTACAGAGCTACTGGCACAGTTGGAATTTTCTTCCAAAATTATTTTACTAAAGTTTTCACTCGATGACCATTTGAAATCCGCGAAGACTTATAAATGGAAAATTGACCCTAAAAAACAAACGAATTGCCCGATTACCAAACTATCAATTTCAGAAAGTCATAAATGACTTTGGGTAGGTATGAAAAATATTTAATAATGAAAATAAGTAGGAATACAGAAAATAACCTAAAGGGTCATTACAATTTGATTGTATAATGACTAGGATAGTGATTCTTCCTGAGTATGCTGTCAGTGATTACCTAGCTGAGTTTAAGCTAGAGTTTGGATATATAGTGAAAAATCATAGGCCTCACTCTCTACCTTAAGCTTATCAGTTGGCATGGAATACAGATGCTTATATTAATGCTCATATGAAGTTGTCTAGATCATCCTTCTATAGTAGAGGACTAACTCATGCTAAAGTAGTGACATATAGAGGTAGTTCAAGGGGATCATATAACAGGAAGTATTTCACTCTACCAAGAAGGGACTAAACTGTAAGTCTTAGCATAAAAAGTACCAAGAGGCTCACTCTTGCAGAAATGAGTGAAAAGAGACTTAGGGGGATTTGTTTCTTTTGTGATGAAAAATTTGTTCCAGGGCATAAGTGTCAAACCAACAAACACCTGTGTATTTTTCAAGTCCATGATGAGGATAATACTAAGGAAGTGGAAGATCCAGAGGTGACCAAAGAAGGTGAAAGATTCCAAAAAGAGATGTGTGAGATCTCAGTTCACGCTTTGAATAATGTTCCTGGTTACTACACCTTAAGAATTATGGGTTATAGTGAGCATAGAACTTTGAATATTTTGAGAGATCCTGGCAGTTTATAACTTTATTGATGAAAGGTTGGTGAGGCAGTTAGGATGGGAGGAGAGTACAGGTGAAACCTCAATCTGTAAATGTAAAAGATGGAGCAGCCAGACTAACTACTAAGGTGTGTAAGAATCTTATTTGGATGATGCAAGGGATTATATTTGTGGATAGTTTTCTATTATTTCCACTAGGATCATGTGATATGATCTTAGGTTTGCAATGGTTTCTACCCTTTGGAAACCTTCAGATGAGTTTTCAGAAGCTAACTTTGGATTCATGTATAAAGGAAAACAGGTGGTGCTTAAGGAAATTAAGGAAAATACCAAGTTGGTAGGTGCTAAGGGATTAGGGAAAATGTACCAAAATGGAGCCCAACTATTTATGATCAAAGTTCTACCAGTAGGTGATTATTTTGAAGAAGAAGTAAATGGAGTTCACCCACAGATCTTGTCCTTGACTGAAGAGTTTCAACAACCTTTTAGAGATACTTTGTAGTTACCACTATACAAAACTAACTTCGATCATAGGATTCCATTACAAAAAGACAGTCATCCAGTCAATGCAAGACTTTACAGGTATCTTCCAAACAGAAGGAAATAATTGAGCAACTAGTTTAAGAGATACTTGACCAAGGCATTATTCAACCAAGATGTAATCCTTATTCTTCCCCTGTAGTCCTAATTGTAAGAAAGATGGATCTTGGAGGCTCTGTATTGACTATAGAGCCCTAAAAATTATGACCATCAAGGATAAGTTCCCAATCCCTATTATTGAGGAACTGTTAGATGAGTTGGGGGGCGGGCAGAAGTCTTTAGCAAGTTGGATTTGAGATCAGGGTACCATCAAATTAGGATGTCCTTGGAAGATGTTCAAAAAATTACATTTAAAACTTGCTCAAGACACTATGAGTACTTAGTGATGCCCTTTGGCCTCATAAATACACCCTCTAGTTTCCAGTGACTCATAAACCATGTATTCAAAAAGCATCTCAGAAAGTTCATCCTGGTGTTCCTCGATGATATCTTAATATATAGAAGAAACTTGGAAGAGCATTTGCAATACTTGAGTATTACCTTTAAGCTTTTGATCCAACATAAGATATTGGTGAAAAAGGCTAAGTGCTCTTTTGGTGCTGCTAGGGTGGGGTACTTAGGCCACATTATCTCTACAGAGAGAATAACAACTGATCCAAAGAAAATTGAGGTTGTACAAAATTGGTGTAGTACCCAGTATTATCCTTAGTTCAGTTAAGCTCCTAGTACATACATAAGAAGCTTAGAACCTGAAAATTTCACTAAGTGATGGAGACTTAGTCATATATTTGACTCCTTAACTTTGAAGATTTTTAATTAAACCTTCTGGGCTGAAAAATAATTGAGTTGATTCATGTTCAGGGATGTAAGAAGAATATCTTGGGAAAATTTTAGAATTTTTGCGCGAGGTTTGAACCGTGTACGAATTGAATTCCATTGGTCCACTATGATTTCACCGCATCGTGGTGACAGGCTAAATCATATTCATCCTTTTTCCAGTAAAGCACCGTGATGGTTCCACATCACACCAAGATGTAAATTTGCACTCATCCATTTCCAGTGGCTTAACACGATAAGATCGTGTCGCGCCAAGTCCCTAAATTGCACTCGTTCTTTGAATGGCAAATTCCAATAGCACTATGAGATTCCACTGCATCGAGGTGAAGGCTTATTTTCCATGATTTTGATCCATAATTTGAAATGCATATGTCATGACCTTTATCCTAGTGTGTGAAGTGCTTATTAGGTAAATGGTGTTCCTAGAAATCACTTAGAGCTAAGAACCTTAGATTTGTCCAAAGTTTGGGGTTTGATTCGACTAGGGTCTACTTTGAACGTGTATAAATTTTTATATATGTAGAATTTTCCATATCAAAACCCACAAAACTGTAGAAAATTGAATGAGTTTTTCAAAGATACTAATTTTGCCTTAATCCGATGCCCAAGCAAAAAGTTATAGTCATTTTCGTGTGAGGCGGTAAGCTGCCGCGATGGTACCGTGTCACTGTAAGGTGCAAAATTGAGATACGGGTTATTAAATTTTGCTTTAAATAAATGAGGGATAATGGAGTCTTTTCCCACCTCAACCCAGGTCATAAATACAAGATGTTAAGCCTCCATTAGGGCATTATTTGCCCCTATTATCCTATTTTACTCTCAAGAACAAACCCTAATCAATCCTCTTCATGAACAATCAAGAATCAAGATTTCCAATTCAAGAAAGCTTTAAGATTTTGTTTCTTCTTCAAGATTTAATATTTTAAGGTACGTGGGAGTTCATCCATGGGTCCTCTTTCACCCATGGAGCCCCAAAACCCCTTTTACTTAATTAAAGAATGAATTTTCCATTATTATGGTATCTTGTTTGTTCAAGAAAGATTGAATTTTATGTTTTCATGATGTTTTAATTAAATTTAGCCCATGTATGATTCCATGCAAGATTTTAAATTTCTCATGCGATGAATTTGAATTTTCCATGCTTATTTCACGTAAATTCCATGATAGATTCAAAATTCATGATGTTTAGTAATATTTCCATGTTTTAAATTCGTGTCTTCCATATGTTTGATAATATTCCCATATCATGTTAAGTTAGTTTCAAGATGAATCCCCAAGTTATGAATTTTGTCATGTAATTCTATTGTTCACCCATGTTTAAGACATTCTTAGGTCCAAGATATGATCTTTACATGCATGATTAAATGCCCATGTCCTATTTCAAGCGAATTTTATGTAAATTCCTCAATTAATGATTTTAGTTATATAATCAAGCCTATTAAGGTATGTGGGATTTTTCAACAAGGATAATTCTTTCATCTTTGTGTCCAAAACTAGTTTTTAATTAAAAATTCACATAATTTTATATGAATTTCAATTTAGGGTTCATACCCAAATATTGCTATTTGAAGATTATGAGATTACAAGTGATTTGGATGTTGAATTGTATGTCTACTTTCATAAATTTATGCATATGACTATATTGTCCAGATTTTGAGTTGAATTATGAATATTTTTCATTATTTAGCATGAATTTTATGATGATTTGACATGATTTTGATGCATGGGTTATTGAGCCCTAGTTTGAATATTGACACTTTAAGAAGATTGTGCTTTTAAGCACCTATGATTAGTTATATTCAGATTTTTAAGCAAGATTTGATCTTTTGATCCTCAGCTAAGATATGGAATCCACATTATAGTTTTATTACAGTTTACAGAAAATAGATTAGTTTTGATTACAGTTTAAAATAGATAGATGCATAACTGGTTTTCATTAAAAAACCTTATGCTAGTTTTAAAAGTGTATTTCCTACAGAATGAGCTTAATAGTAAAGGAGTAGTATTTAGCACCGAGCGGGATGTATGGGTTTAGCGCATCCTACTTCCCAGAACTACAAGTCAAAGTAGGTATATATTCAGTATTCGCATTTCTATATGGATGATAGTATTCGAGGACGAATATTCCAAAGGGGGAGATATTGTAATACCCCGTATTATCCTTAGTTCAGTTCAGCTCCTAGTGCATACCTAAGAAGCTTAGAACCTGAAAATTTCACTAAGTGATGGAGACTTAGTCATATATTTGACACCTTAACTTCGTGGATTTTCAATTTGACCTTCCAGGCTCCAAAATGAGGGTTTTTGAGTTGATTCATGTTAAGGGATGTAAGAAGCATATCTTGGGAAAATTTTGGATTTCTTGGGTGAGGTTTGAATTATGTTTGAATTTCATTCTAGTGGTCCACTTCGACTTCACTGCGTCATGGTGACAGGCTAAATCACACTCATTCTTTTTCCAGTGAAGCACCGCGATGGTGTCGTATCGCGCCAAGGTGTAAATTTGCACTCGTCCATTTCCAGTGGCTCAACGTGATAAGCTTGCATCATGCCAACTCCCTAAATCACACTCGTCCTTTGAATGGAAAATTCCAGTAGCACAATGCGATTCCACCGCATCGCGGTGAAGGCCTATTTGCCATGTTCTTGATCCATAATTTGAAATCCATGTGTCATGACCTTTATCCTAGTGTGTCAAGTACTTATTAGGTGAATTATGTTCCTAGAAATCACTTAGAGCTAAGTTGATCCAAGAACCTTAGATTCATCCAAAGTTTGGGGTTCGATTCTACTTGGGTATACTTTGAATGTGTATCACTTTTTATAAATGTAGAATTTTCCAGCTCGAGACCTACCAAATTGTAGAAAATTGAATTAGATATCCAACGATACCAATTTTGCCTTAATCCGATGCCCGAGTAAAAAGTTATAGCTATTTTGGTGTAAGGCAGTAAGTTGCCGTGATGGTACCGTATCGCGGTAAGTTGAAAAATTGGGATACGGGTGACGAATTTTTTCTTTAAATGAATGAGGGGCAATGGGGTATTTTTCCACCTCAACCCAGGTCATAAATACAACATGTTAAACCTTCATTAGGGCATTATTTGCCCCTATTATCCTATTTTATTCTCAATAGCAAACCCTAATCAATCCTCTTCAAGAACAATCAAGAATCAAGCTTTCCAATTCAAGAAAGCTTCAAGATTTTGTTTCTTCTTCAAAATTTAATATTTTAAGGCATGAGGGAGTTCATCCATGGGTCCTTTACCCATGGAGCCCAAAAACCCTTTTTACTTAATTAAAGAATGAATTTTTCATTATTATGGTATCTTGTATGTTCAAGAAAGATTGAATTTTATGTTTTCATAATGTTTTTAATTCAATTTGCCCATTTATGATTCCATGCAAGATTTTAAATTTCTCATTCGATGAATTTGAATTTTCCATGCTTATTTCAAGTATATTCCATGATAGATTCTAAATTCATGATGTTTAGCAATATTCTCATGTTTTAAATTCGTGTCTTCCACATGTTTGATGAAATTCCCATATCATGTTAAGTCAATTTCAAGTTGAATCCCCAAGTTATGAATTTTGTCATGTAATTCTATTGTTCACCCATGTTTAAGACATTCTTAGGTCCAAGCTATGATCTTTACATGCATGATTAAATGCCCATTTTCTATTTCAAGCGAATTTTATGTAAATTCTCAATTAATGATTTTAGTTATATAATCAAGGCTATTAAGGTATGTGGGTTTTTTCAACAAGGATAATTCTTTCATCCTTGTGCCCAAATCTAGTTTTTAATTATAAATTCACATGATTTTATATGAATTTCAATTTAGGATTCATACCCAAATATTGCTATTTGAAGATTATGAGATTACGAGTGATTTAGATGTTGAATTGCATGTCTACTTTCATAAATTTATGCGTATGACTATATTTTCCAGATTTTGAGTTGAATTATGAATATTTTTCATTATTTATCATAAATTTTATGATGATTTGGCATGATTTTGATGCATGAGTTATTGAGCCCTAGTTTGAATATTGATACTTTAAGAAGATTGTGCTTTTAAGCATCCTATGATTAGTTATATTCAGATTTTTAAGCAAAATTTGATCTTTTGATCCTAAGCTAAGATATGAAATCCACATTACAGTTTTATTACAGTTTACAAAAAATAGATTAGTTTTGATTACAGTTTAAAAAAGATAAATGCATAACTGGTTTTCATTATAAACCCTTATGCTAGTTTTAAAAATGGATTTCCTACAGAATAGGCATAATATTAAGGGAGTAGTATTTAGCACCGAGTGGAAAGTGTGGGTTTAGCACATCTTACTTTTCTAAAACTATGAGCCAACATAGGTACAGATTCAGTATTCACATTTCTATATGGATGACAGTTACATATGTGATCACTTAACTCAGGTTATACTCCTTGGCAAGATTATGACACCTCTCCCCAATGTGAGGTTTCCCCCTTAGGGGAAGAAGATGTTGGACTCCATGATAGCTCACATGATTTATGTCGGTTAGAAGAACCTCCCTAAAATAAAAGACTAATAGAAAAACTTTAGAAAACTAAGTGTGAAGGCTCTCAGTTTCATTCAGTTGTTATTATACATCAGATATTTCTCATGACATTACAGCTTTCAGTTTTCATATATAAAGAGAGTCCTTCGTACACTTAGCTAGCATGATTTAAAGATAGAATACAAGTACAAATTTTTAGAACTAAATGTGATGACTCACAAGATTTATATAGTATGCTTCCTTATTTATGATTTTCAGTTTTCAATTATTCAAGCCAATGTCAGTCATTTACACTTAGCATGCATTCTTTACAAGTTATTGGACATTAAGTTATTGTTTTACTTATGCATTCACCCCTACATGCTCATTACATTCCAAAAGTACTGATCCACATATACATCTATGTGCTATATTGTCTTATAATATAGGTACAATTTGTAGCACTCACATCATAATCAGATAGTTTGCATCGTCCAGTCAGTAGGTGATGGGTTCTTTTGATTCGAGGACTTGAGTCAAGTCTAATTTTAGTAGCTTTTCTTTTATTCAGTCATACTGATTTGGGATAGATAGGGGTCATGTCCCGGCTACCTATAGTCAGTATTAGTAGAGGCTTTATAGACAGTCAGTAGAGTTTGATGTATTAGATTCCAGTTTTGTTTTGTAAAAGTAGAGTAGTAATTATTTTAATTTAGTTTTGTATCGATCAGATTCAGAAAAGATTATCTTCCGCTTATTTTATTCAGATTTATGTATTTTATTCAGTTGCTTGTGAGTTATGCTAGTAGAAGGGTTAGCTTGGGATCACTTGTGGTCCTAAGCACTGTGTGATGACTAAGGGGTAGTCTTGGGTCGTTACAACTGGCCTACACCAAAGATAATAATGGAATTGAGGGGTTTTTTTAGGGTTGGCTGGAATATTATAGAAGGTTTATTAGGGGTTATGGAATAATAAGTAAGCCCTTGATTGATTTGCTAAAAAAAGAGGGGTTCTTATGGAGCGATAAGGCCATAAGAGAATTTCAACAACTGAAGAATGCCTTGATCACTACACTAGTGTTAAAGTTACCTAATAGTCAACAATAATTTATTGTAGAAACTGATGCATGTGACATTAGGGTGGGGGATGTTCTGAGGTAGGAAGGCCACACCTTAGATTATCGTAGCAAAATACTATCTCCAAGACACCAAGGTTTGTCAGTTTATGATAAAGAATTGCTGGCCTTGGTGTTAGCAGTCACAAAGTGGTCTCAATACCTCTTGGATTGAAGCTTTATGGTGAGAACATATCAGAAGGCTCTTAAGTTCTCGTTGGATTAGAAGCTTTACACAGGAACTCAAATGAAATGGATAGACAAATTTATGCAGTTTGATTTCTTGATTTAGTACAAGAAAGGGAGAGAGAACAAGGCAACAGATTCATTATCTAGGCTACCAGCTGCTAGTCTATTCTTGATGTTAGTTATTCCTATAGGTACTACAATTTTTCACAGGATTAGAACTAGTTGGAGCACTGATCTTGAATGTTGAACCTCATTTCCAAGGTTCAAAACCAGGAAGAAAATCTACGAGTATTTACTTATATTAATGAGAAACTGAGGAGATATGGGAAGTTAGTAGTGGGTAATGATTAGTCTCTGAGGAAAGATATTCTTCAGTTTGTGTATAACAATCCTAATAAAGGGCATTCAGGCATGGAAAACACTTACAAAAGAGTCTCATCTATTATATTAGAAGAATATGAGATATGACATCAACAACTATGTCAGAGGATATGCTACATGCCAAAGAAGTAAGTATGATGCATCAGCCTCTCCAGGGTTGCTACAACTCTTAGCTATTCTTGATACCATTTGGTTCAACATTAGTATGGACTTTATAGATGGATTACCGAACTAAAAGGGGAAAAAATCAATTTTAGTGATGATGGATAGGTTTATTAAGAGTGGGCATTTTATATCCCTTAGCCATCCTTACACAACAACCTCTGTGGCATAAGTTTTCTTGGATCAGGTGTACAAATTACATGGTATGGCTGTGAACATTATTAGTGATAGGACCCTATTTTTTAAGAAAGTTTTGGAAAGAATTATTTTCAGTACATGGAGTTACAGCCAACACTTCAACAAAATACCACCCCAAACAAATGGACAAACTAAGGTGTTGAATAGAACTCTAGAAACTTATCTCAGGTGTTACTGCTCAGATAGTCAGTCTGATTGGTCATTATACTGACTTTTGGCAGAGTGGTGGTATAACACTACATTTCACTTAGCCATATAGACTACACCTTATGAGCTTTATATGGGCAACCACCTCCACTACGCTTGCCTTACATTATTGGAGAAGTTACAGATGAAGAGGTGGATAGAAGTTTAGTAGCAAGAGAATTCAAGTCTTAGTTGATTAGATTCTATTTACACAGGCCTTAGTAGAGAATGGCATCCTTGGCAAACAAGGGTAGAAATGACATGCAACTCTAGGAGGGGTATTGCGTATACTTAGAGATACAACCCTACAGACAACACACTCTTTCTAGTCAGACATTCAACAAGTTATCTTCTAAATTTTATTATCTTTATTAGATAATTCAAAAGGTAGGACCAGTGGCAGACAAGTTACTCCTCCCTCCTCAAGTGGTTATCATCTTACATTTCATGTGTCACAACTTAAACCTAGTCATAAATTGACTACTAACATAAATCATCCCCCAATTGTTGAATTGGCCAGTCCATATTGTGTAGAACCTCAAGCTGTCTTGAATAGAAGGATGATTAAGAGGGGAAATAAGCCATTAACTCAAGTATTGATTCACTGGAAGAATATGCCTCGGGAATAATCAAAATAGGAAGACTATCATGTTATGAAGTACAGGTTTCCAAATATCTTCCTGGAGGAAAAGGAAGTTTCTAAGGAGGGAGAAGTGATGCAGGATGGTACTGAAGAAAGTGGCTAAGAATTCTCATGACCACATAACGTTGTACCCAGTGCTGGAATGGTAGACTTGGTAGTTAAGTTGGTTAAAATACTAAGAATGTTCTTTTAGGATTAGCTCCCTTATCTTTTGAAGTACAAGTTATTTAAATTACATATTTAGTCCCATACCATAGATTACTTAAGGGTCACTTTCTAGTCCATGTCAGAAACTGTTAGTGAAAGCTTCCATTTTTGTCCGATAGCAAGGTAGTGAAGTGAGTCATCTAGGGTTTGAGAGTAGTATAAATTATAATATTCCTCTTCTATGCTACATTATCTTGAATGGAATATCTTTAGTTGTAACTAGTTAGCTTCTTCTTTAATATTTAACTTTTACAAGAATGAAAAACAATGTGGGGTGATGCGGTTGGATGTAACCCGTAAAGACTCCAATCACTCTGCTTTGCATATGCCCACCTGTATATGTTTTTTTATTTTTAAATTTGGTTTGATATTAAAAATAAATTTATAATTTTTTTTACTCACATAAAGTGTTATTAGAGTTAATATTTCTTGTTCAATATAAGGGGTAAGTGAATCTATGGATGAAACATATGTTTCCATTTGTTTTCTGAACTTTCTTTGTCAAACATGAAACAATTATCATTTTTCATGAAATTATAAGGCTTCAAAGTATTTCAGAAAAGGCAATGAAAAAGTATCTTAAGGGGAGATAGTAAGTCAGGACTAACTTACAAACATTTCTTCTCAGTGTTAGAAAGTAATTAAGTGAAATTGAGTAGTTGAAATCTTGTACAACATGCTATTGAGAACTAAATAAACGATAACAATTATAAATAAAAAAACTCATGGTATTAAGTTTATAAAACTAAACTCCATAACAGGCCACTAAAGAAAAGAGACAGAGTATGTCAAGCAAAAATAAATAAAAATAAAAATGTTTATTCATCTACAAACTAGGGGCATTTAGTTAAAAGTGGCAAAAGAGTTTCAACGTGAGGTGTAGGTGACCCAAGTCTTAATAATTGAGTGTAGGTGACAATTATATTATTATGGATTAAGAAAGTTGGGGAAGTTTGAGAATAGCCCACAAATTTTTAAATTTACACTTTGATCCAAATGTTAACCTAATATGACAGAAAACAGAGGGAAAAAATGCATTTCTCTCTCTTAGATATTTTTTGTTGTTCATTATTGCTGCTACTTTATTCACATCTTCTGCTTCAGTATCATTATCTTTTACTTCATTATCATCATGTTATGCTTCATTATCATTATCTTTTACTTCATTATCTTCTTCTTCTTCTTCTTGTTGGCCATTGTTGTTGTTGTTGTTGTTGTTACCGCTGTTGCTTCTACTATACTAATTTCTTAGGTAAAATTTTGTTTCGTACATAACTTTTCACTTTGGTATTACTTTATAAGAGACTTTGGTAAGTCAAATTATGATTTTTAGTTGAATTTGTCATCTTGGTAACTACTATTGTGCTATTTTTTCAACAATAGATAACATGCGAACATGAATGCGACATAATAGCCATCTATTTAAATAGATCACTCATCTGTTACAATGGAAGACTCATATATTGGATTCATATTTATGGTTCTATAGTGTCGTGACATCAATCGAATAGATGGGCCATCTGTTGCAATATATGACCCCTCTATTACAACAGACTAGTTATCTATAGCAATAGACTAGTTATTTGTTACAACAGGGTAAATATCTATTATAACAGATTAGTAACCAATTGCAACAGAACCTAAACTCGATTCCAACAGACGCATCGTTTGTTGCAACAAGTAAGTCATCTATCATAATAGATTAGTCACTTGTTGCAATATAACCTGAACTCGATTCCAATAGATGCATCATCTGTTGTAATAGGTAAGTTATTTGTCGCAACAGGTGAGTTATCTATTACAATATTTGTAATGACCCGAGACACCCCTAGTCGTTACATGGTGTTTACGGTCATGAGAGACCATAAGCTAAACCATGAGTTGGTACTTGCTGTGAGCACTGAATAATATAATCATGAATGCGGAAGAATAACTAAAAGGCCATATGGTTTTAATAATGAAATAACTATTGAATTATGAATCTAATAAAAATACTAAAATTGAATAGTCTGAATAGCTAACTGTAGTGTCTGAAAAGCCTCTAAACTGAATACTGTGAATTGATGGGATAGGCCCCAACTAACTCTACTAACTACTGAGATAAATACACGAAATAATATAATATATCCTCGGATGATAAGAACTCACCACTACTACCGTACTGCTGATGATATGAAGGACTAAGTGCGATCCGGGAATTGAGCATCGGCACCTATGATATGACACATCATAGCACAAAAGAAAGGTTTGCGATCAGTACTTTGAATGTACTGGTATGCTAAATGAGGTAGGATGGTAAGCATGGTTTCATGAACAAAACTAATAATTGACCGGTTATGCATGTAAAGCATAGAGTACTGAGTAGACAGCATGAAATCTGTACATACTGATAATGCATGAAAATCTATAAACATTGAGGATGAATGACCAATCATATAATATAACTGAGTAAAATCTGTAAACTGAAATACTGAAATAACTAAAATCTGTATGGTTTGGTCAAACAACACTAAGATTGAATAACTGAGCTGGGATTGTAACTGAGACTCTATCTTAGATTGTGGGAGGTATCATCTAACCGACATTCCCTAATTTGAGCTAATCAGGGTCCAACCTGTAACCCCAGTTGGAAGGGTGTTAATACTATGCCATGGGTACTAACAATGGTCGTATGGATCCACTAAACTGATATAATGTCCAAAGGACTAAGGGTGTCAAGCCTGAACTAACGGGTGACCCCTGCGAGATAGTCAAGCCTAATCTGATGGGTGACTACTCATCTCCTACACTGGCTACATAGTACTGGAGTATAGGGACTGCTACTAATGACTTTGCCTATCTGATGGGGAAGCCTTGATACACCCAAATTACAACTCTCGTTAGAAAGTGCAAGTGGTCGCTGTCAAATATAGAACCCAACTGGGTTGGGTGTTGAATCCCACAGGGAATACTATAATCACTAAGTATTACGATTATTATTAGACTGTTGGTCAAAGGTTCCAAGGTAAGGGGGGTTTTGGTTTAAGTGTACAATTATATTATCAGTGTAACGATGAGATGATATGTGTAATTATATTTTGATCACAGAAAATGACAAGTTAGGGTTATGTCCACCTTGTAGCTTCTACTTCTCTATTAACTATGAGTAATACGGATTTTATACATGCATGTACTTATAGAGAGACGTATTCTACTTCTAAATCTAAATGTTTTTCAACCATTAAGGATTTATTCACCTTAGTTCTTTCGAATCTAAAGTGTGCAACAAATTGTACGAACTCTCCAAGAAGTTAATACTGATAGGGAATTAACGTGTAAAATAGAGGTTGGAAACCCTATTTTCTCATCACACTCTCTTTTCCAAACAGTAACTTTTCTATCGAACAAGTTATTGCTATAATGGTGCATTCCCTATGTTTGCAACCATGAGAATTCAATCAAAATGAAGAGAGTAATGATATAAGTGGATTAACACATCATAAATTCAAAAACCCATAGCAATAGAGAGTATACTACAAGGTTTCCATAACCCTAACAAATAAACTTAGCTACTCATGATTAAAACAGAAATCAACATAGAAATATTCATCATACCAAAACTTAGAACGATCTTGGTGATGAAGATGACTAGCAAAATTAAGAGAGAAACACGTTTCTCTCTCTCTGTCCTCAAGCTACGCTGTTATTCTTGTTCTAAAAAATAATACAGAATATCGAATAATCCCTAAAAATTCAGCAATAAGGCTTTTAATAACATCCTTCTCTAATAAGTTGCTACTGCATCCTTAACTATTTAAAAATGTTGAGTTTGCCCGGGAAAAAGTTCCCATACATCACATTCAGTCCAAAAACTGCTTTCCCTTTTATGTGAAGTTTTCCTTTGCTGTCCACAGGTCCCCAAAGTGCTGTAATCTTCCTCATTAGTACCTGAAAAGCATGCTAATCACATAGGTCAGCTCACTTAACTGAAAATAGACTAAAAGTACAAGACTTATGTATTTTATTCTCAAAACTTAGCTAAAACATGGGTAAGTTATGGTGCTTAGACGTATAAATACACTCAACATCACCACCCCACACTTAAAGCTTTATTTGTCCTCGAACAAAATAGTACATCCATGCGAGTCCCTAACTAAACTTCACAAGAGCAACACAAAATTTTTAACAAGACATACACTGCAATTATTAACAAAGAGTAGATTTCTTGATCATTACTAGAAACAACTCACCCTCCAACATAGACTCATTAAGTTGGTTAATTCGTATACACAAGTTAACCCAAAAGAAATCATATAAAAATACCCAACAATCATCAACCATGTGCGCTCACACAAAATGTTACCCATAATCACTCATAGTTTTGCATTTTTCAGAAACATGGGTATAAGAACTTGCTTGCTCTCACTCTCACAAAGAATTCTTAGATTACAACTGATGACCATATGCTTGCCCTTAGTGTAATGCCCCACTAATATCAGAATGCAAAGGTTAGGATCAAATAAGTCTTTACAGGTTGTAAAGTAGGCTAAAGGGACGGGTAGGACTGTTTTGGCCAAAAATGATGACTATGTTCCCTAAGCGCTTTAATACGCTACATTATGCCATTTACACTAACTTTTAACAACCACTCTACCCTTCTTCACACATTTTGTTACTCAATTAAAAACACTATGATGGGAATTATACAACCTTTTTTTTCTTTTTTTTTTATATATTATATATATATATATATATATATATAAATTATTAAGCATCCCTATGATAGCCACCCTCGATCACAATATTTTCATGTACCAATAACTAAACTTTGGGGCATCACTTTCACTATTTTCCTCTTATTTTGCCACACTCTTTACTCAACTTGATTCTACAATTTAAAGCGCTTAGGAGCTTTTGGATCAAATTATGGTCTTTTCAAAAAAAAATGAATTAGGCTACATATGAGGTTGCCAAAGAAAATAGCTAAAGGCTCAAAGGGTGTTCACTAGGACAATGTACAAAGGTAGGTAAAAAGAAGATAAACAAAATCAGGGATGCTAAAGAAATGCCTAAATCATCTCCTAAACTCACAATCTCTATTTCGCTTCACACACACTAGGCAAGTTCTAGCATCAGTCGCAACAAAGAATATACAATAACCTTACACACACATGGCACATGGTCAAGTTAATTAGGAGCATTATAGATTCTTGACCCAGTAGATAAATGAATTAAACCACAAGCAATTATCACAGAATGAGTCACAACTTAGAGCCTAAATGTTTCAATAGTAATGATTCATCACAAACTCCTGTTATAATGCCATGCCGTCTATAAGAACAATTTCATGCAACAATCTGACTAATTATAACTAACTAACTACGACTAAATCAAAACAACTAGAGAATAAATAAGGCAAGCAGTACGCAACACAACAGACAAGGCAATCCGCAGACATATACCCGCACCCCACACTTATACGGAACACACTGCCCCCAGTGTAAGTGAATAAGCAAAAACCTGGTTAGTCAGACTCCTCCTCTACATCTGGGGTCATACCCCCTACGTTAGAATCATCATCAGAGTCTTCATCATCAGAGTTGTCCTCCATATCAGAGTCTAGCAGCTGGTGATCATCGTTTGTTGGCACATCATCATCTAGAGGTTCTTCAAAATTTATCCCCACTCCACACATAGCCCGAGCATGCTCATTAAGTGAGTAGTCTAATCCAACTGCCGAAGCTCTGCATCAGTTGGCACACGACCCCCATTCATCATAGTGAACCTAGTCATGCCATACAGATGGCGAAAAAAACTCTCATCTCGAGCATGTCTCTCAGCAGTGGTAAGGTTGATGCCTTGACTAGTTTCTGGATCTTTGATTTTTGTGAGATCTACCTTCTTCGATTTATGTGGCAACTTATGGTCTGCTGGATCCTCCTCAATGTGCTCTTTCCTTAAGATTGGAGTCAACAAATTGCCAAAACTGAAATGGGACCTTTTGTGCACCCTTGCTTTTTGCATCGACATTCATATAACTGCACCAATGTTGATGGGAACATTTGTCATTAGAGCATATACCAAGCAGAATCGATCACGCGTGACCTTGGTGTATTGTGTCCCAGGAATCAAGTAGGAATTGACTATTCTTAACCATATGCGAGCTTCTCTGTTGAAACAAGCATATGGGTAAGTATTGTGACGACCATTATCTTTGTGACGACTCCACCAGGTCATGGACCTTGATCCACACAACGTATGTCTGATGGCTCTGTAGGGAGGTCTGTTGTAGAGCTCCTTGAGTAGTGATGGATCCATACTTGGAGTACCCAGGAAAGAGTTGAAGAAATCAACGTTCAATTGCAAGACTTGCCCCCAAATCTTTACTTCATTTCCCATAGTCCTTGGGGACCAGTTGGCATAAAACTCTCGAGTCAAATCAAGATTACATTCACCCATGTCTCGGAAGATAAAGTCAAGACTTAGTGCCATAATCTTTGCCAAAATGCGAGGGCAGTTCTTTGCTAAACTTTCTTTCTGCATCAAATCCACATGTACATATTTCTTCACTTTATTGTTTCTATTCCATTCCTTTCCTTCCTCCTTCAGAACCCATTTGATCCCAAAAGTGCGTCGAGGCACTTGATGAGATGAGGAATCAGCCTGGTCCTTTCTTGACCTGTTTAGACCTTTTTGTGAGGTGGATGCTTTCTCCTTTCCCTGTCGTCCTTTCGGAGACATATTACCTGAGATCACAATAGAGTCATGTTAGTCTCATTTAGTAAAATTCACTATAATCGAAAAAAAATAGTGATGGCACCACCCCACACTTAATTTGTTTGCACAAACTAATTGAGTGAGTGATGTCGATTACTCAGACTTCATCAACATACATTTAGGTGGTATGTGCCAACAACATTATTAGCGCAGTCACACTTTCAACTCTTCACTTTACATAACAATTTCTCAGTTTGATATAGAGAAGCAGCACACGATGGTCGTGTAATCTTGACTATCATTTCCAACTTTATTTCATTGGAGCAATGCAATCTTTGAACAAGACTACCACATAGAAATCTTATCATGCTATAGCATAGAAACAATCACCCAATATTATGCTTGTGGTTAACCATGATCATTACATCGATGAACGACTCATTCACATAGTCAAGCTCACAAGTCCCAAAATTATGCATTAAACTTCAATATTTCAACTCCATAATAATAACAAATTATGACAGTGAATACCAATCAATATATGCCGGAGTAAAATCAAGATCACCTACGAGAATCCTTTTACTCAATGAGATGTATTTTTCAAAAATCATAACAACTAACCATACTCTTATCACCAAGCACTACTACCAAATCTAGTTAACCATGATAAGCGTAGCACTGAAATAACTACGGAACATGAAAGAACAACTTACTTGGTGATAAATTCGTGATGAATCGGGAAGGTGAGCCTGCAGGAGTAGATGAGCAAAGAGAAGAGCTTGGAGAGGGCAAGGGTGTTTGGGCGGCGCTTAGGTTGAAGAAAAATTTAGTGGGGCTTAAGGGTAGAGGATATATTTAAAGGATGAGCCATGGGTCGAGTTGGTCCATTCACAAATGGGTTAGTAGGCAAAATGTGTAAGTAGGCGGCGCCCTTAGGATTGCCTAGGTATAAGTAGGCGGTGCCTAACCTATTGCCTATGTTAGCATAGGCGGCGCCTAACCTATTGCCTATGTTGGCATAGGCGGCGCCTAACCTATTGCCTATGTTGGCATAGCCGGCGCCTAACCTATTGGCTATGTGAGACAGTGAGCATAGGCAATGGCATAGGCGGCGCCTAACCTATTGCCTATGTTAGCATAGGCGGCGCCTAACCTATTGCCTATATTGGCATAGGCACCGCCTAACCTATTGCCTATGTTGGCATAGGTGGCACCTAAACTATTGCCTATGTTGGCATAGGCGGCGCCTAACCCATCATTGAGCCTTACACATTTAACCACTCCCACTTACCTGTATTGTTCCATCATTCCTAGACTTACCATCATTGACATGACTCACTTCCAAATCAAAATTTGGTCTAATCTCCCCCTTTGTACTTCATGCACCTACACTTAATCAAAAACAACAAAAATGATTAGAAGGATGGGTTGCCTTCCACCAAGCGCCTTAGTTTTGGTCGTGGCTCGACTCTTTTTTTTGAATTTTTATTTACCAAAAACAAAATCCTAGTAAAATGATGGGTTGCCTCCCATGTAGCGCTTGATTTATTATCGCGACATGACATAGTTATCTCGATTACTCAGACTTCATCAAGATATATAGTGGCTATACATTTTATCGAGTCGGTTGGACCGATATATAACTTTACTCTTTGGCCATTCACCTTAAAGACACTACCATCATTGTTTTTTAACTCCACTACTCCAGATGAGTAAACTTGGCTGATTCTGAATGGACCAGACCATTTAGACTTCAACTTACCGGGAAACAACTTCAGTCTGGAGTTGAAAAGGAGTACCAAGTCGCCTTTCTGAAAGTTTCGTTGGATAATCCTCTGATCATGGTACTTTTTCATCCTTTCCTTGTAAAGATCTGCTCTTTCATATGCATTTAGACGGAATTCATCCATCTAGTTCGCTACTACTATCATGCCCCCTTTTTTGGGCACACATTGTACAGGACTCACCCATTTACTGTCTGAGATTGGATACACCACCCCTGTATCTAACCACTTTATGATTTCTTTCTTCACCACCTCTTGTATAGGTAAATTCAGACGATGCTGATGCTCAATAGTGGGTACGCAATATTTCTCTAGCTGAATCTTGTGCATACATATGCCAGGAGGGATACCAATTATATCAGCAATAGTTCAACCAATAGCTCTCTTGTACCTCTTCAGAACAGAGATGAGAGCCTCTACTTGTTGTTCACCTAAATCAACAGCAATAATAACTGCCAGTATATTTCCACTGCCCAAGAACACATACCTTAAATGACTGGGTAGCTCTTTTAATTTTAGCACCGGTGGCTCTTCAATGGATGGCTTCGCCGGTGGTGAAGGTCGATTCTTAAGGTCAAGGTCCAGCTTCTTGGGGGCATAAGAATACGACCCCATTCCTATCAAAGATGCTTCTCTAAAGATAATTCTTTCTCATCCTCATAATAAACATCAGCTATAGAGAACACATTCATATCCTTGGGCTACTTCATTGATTTGCATACATCAAAATGTACCACTTTATCATTCATCCAAAATAAAAGCTCATTTGCTCGCAAATCAATAAGCACACTTCCTGTTGCGAGGAAAGGTCAACCCAAGATTATGGGCACCTCAAAATCCACCTCGCAATCTAAAATAACAAAGTCTTCAGGAAAAATGAAGGTAGAAACCTTCACTAATACATCATACAAGATACCAATAGGTCGTTTTACCGACCTATCTGCCATTACAAGCCGCATGTTGGTTGGTGTAGGATCGCCCAACCCCAACAGTCTATAGATGGCTAGTGGCATCAAATTAATGCTAGCCCCTAAATCACATAAAGCCTTAGCAAAGTCTAAAGATCCAACCGTGCAAGGAATAGTGAAAGCACCCAGATCTGCCTTCTTCTGTACCAAAGACCTCGTGGCAATGGAACTGCAATAATGAAAATTATCTGCCAGTTCATAGCTTGCTTCCCTTTTCTTTGTCAAAAGGTCCTTCATGAATTTGGCGTACCCTGGCATTTGCTCCAGTGCCTCTACCAAAGGCACATTTATAGTCAGCTGCTTCAGTGTGGTCATGAATTTACTGAACCTGATGTCATCAGCCTTCTTTTTCAGTCTCTGAGGAAAAGGTGGTGGTGGATTTGGAAGAGTTTTCTCCACCACTTCCTTTTTATTGTGCTTTCCATTATCAATCTTTTCAGACTGCTGGCATCTAGGTGTAGTATTATGAACGTTCTCATCCTGATCTTCAACTTCTATAGAATCATCACAATCTTCTTCAATAACATTCTCATCTATACTATTAACCACGGGCTTGCCCTTGGACGGATTTTCCAACACTTTACCACTCCTGGTTGTAATAGCCAAACATAATCCATCTTTTCTTAGATTTTGGACAGTGTCACTCGGTAAAGTGCCAGCTTTTCTTTGATTGAATGCCGCTGATAGTTGACTCATTTGTTGTTCCAACTATTTTATTGAAGTGGAATGCGAGTCAACCAACTGATTTATTGAGGACAAATTATTTTTTACCTCAGTTACTCCCGTGTTGGTTGCCTCCACTCCTTTCAATAGCTTAGCCATCATGTCCTCCATGGACATCTTCCTAGAGCTAGGCACAGCATCTTCACGATTTCCAGGAGGGACATATAAACCGCTCTTGTCATTCTTATTCTTCCAATTCCCTTGGTCTCGGTCCTTGTATCCGGATTTTTCATAATAGTTCCGACCTTGGTTTCATTGGACATTGCCTCAGAAACCCCCCTGATTATTCAAGTAATTTGGTTTCTCCTCAGAATCAAAGTCATCTCTTCCCTATGATACAATATCCTTGACCTTTTCTGTCTTCCCTGATAATAAATGCTTGGTAAGAAGGTCCATCTCCGTTTTCATGTGAGCCATATCCTGGTCACGTTCCTCTTCTCTTCGTCTCTGTTCTGCCGTCATGCCAATAGATACAGTAGAGCTTGCTACCTCAAAATCCCTGGTATGCCAAGCTCTACTCTGCTTTGTCATACGATCCAACATATCACATGCCTCAATAAAAGTCAGGTCCATGAATGACCCACCCGCAGCATTATCTACCACTGGCTTAGTCACCGAGTTCAAATCCCTATATAATATATCCATCAAGTGGACATTGGTCATCTTATGATTTGGGTACCGCATGAGCTTCTTCTTGAACCTCTCCCATGTCTCGTGGAGAGCTTCAGTTGGAAGCTATCTGAAATGGCTTATCTCATCTCTTAATTGTGCTCTCTTGGATGGCGAAAAGAATCTTTCTAGGAAAGCTTCTTTCAGTTGTCTCCAATTGATAATAGAGTTAGGAGTTAACCCGTTTAACCATAGAGTTGCCTCTCCAGATAGACATAATGAAAATAAGCGTAGTCGGATCGCATTCTCTCCAACCCCTGGATTATCAAACGATTTGCATGTTGAGATAAAATTAATCAGATGCATATTCGGGTCGTCGCCTACAAGTCCACCAAATAACCCTTTGAGTTGCAATAGCTGGATCATGGTGCTAGTGATATTGAGCTTGGCTCCGGGTGCCAAGGGCGGAGGAATAATAGCCCCTGTGGCACCAGCCCCATCCAAGTTGTCATCATCATTATCAAAAGCAACCTGCACAGCTCGGCGTTCAGGTCTCATTCTATCTTGACGATCTCTGTTGACATTCCTGTTCACTGGTGCAACCACATTATCTGCACGCCTTGGATTTAATAACTCATCATCACCCAGGTCCTCATCCTCAAGATTTGGTACCCGACCTGGGTTATCAGCATTCTGTTGATTTACTTGCGTAGCTGCCAATGCAGCTAATCTAGCTTGCTCCTGTTGAGTGGCCATCCTTTCAATGTCTCGTTGTGCATCCATTCTGCCAATGAGATGTGGTTCAGGATTTATAGGTAATAATGGCTGGCCAGATTTTCGTGTATTTGGCATGCAATCCACTAAACCTGAACAAAACAAAAAAAACAAACAAAAAGTAAAATTTGAGAATCTTTGACCAAAGGGTCTATTAACTATCACAAACTTAGTTGACAACCATATTCCCCGGCAACGGCACCAAAATTTGATATGCCCAAATTACAACTCTCGTTAGAAAGTGCAAGCGGTCGCTATCAAATATAGAACCCAACTGGGTTGGGTGTCGAATCCCACAGGGAATACTATGATCACTAAGTATTGTGATTATTATTAGACTGTTGGTCGAAGGTTCCAAGGTAAGGGGTTTTTTGGTTTAAGTGCACAATTATATTATCAGTCTAACGATGAGATGATATGTGTAATTATATTTTGATCACAGAGAATGACAAGTTAGGGTTATGTCCACCTTGTAGCTTCTACTTCTCTATTAACTATGAGTAATACGGATTTTATACATGCATGTACTTATACAGAGACGTATTCTACTTCTAAATCCAAATGTTTTTCAACCATTAAGGATTTATTCACCTTAGTTCTTTCGAATCCAAAGTGTGCAACAAATTGTACGAACTCTCCAAGAAGTTAATCCTGCTAGGGAATTAACGTGTAAAATAGAGGTTGGAAACCCTATTTTCTCATCACACTCTCTTTTCCAAACAGTAACTTTTCTATCGAACAAGTTATTGCTATAATGGCGTATTCCCTATGTTTGCAACCATGAGAATTCAATCAAAATGAAGAGAGTAATGATATAAGTGGATTAACACATCATAAATTCAAAAACCCATAGCAATAGAGAGTATACTACAAGGTTTCCATAACCCTAACAAATAAACTTAGCTACTCATGATTAAAACAGAAATCAACATAGAAATATTCATCATACCAAAACTTAGAACGATCTTGGTGATGAAGATGACTAGCAAAATTAAGAGAGAAACACGTTTCTCTCTCTCTGTCCTCAAGCTACACTGTTATTCTTGTTCTAAAAAATAATATAGAATATCGAATAATCCCTAAAAATTCAGCAATAAGGCTTTTAATAACATCCTTCTCTAATAAATTGCTACTGCATCCTTAACTATTTAAAAATGTTGAGTTTGCCCGTAAAAAAGTTCCCATACATCACATTCAGTCCAAAAGCTGCTTTCCTTTTTATGTGAAGTTTTCCTTTGCTGTCCACAGGTCCCCAAAGTGTTGTAATCTTCCTTATTAGTACCTCAAAAGCATGCTAATCACATAGGTCAGCTCACTTAACTGAAAATAGACTAAAAGTGCAAGACTTATGTATTTTTTTCTCAAAACTTAGCTAAAACATGGGTAAGTTATGGTGCTTAGACGTATAAATACGCCCAACATCATCTCTGATGAAGAGATAGGTCTAAGCCAGTTTCTCACCACTTTAGTCTTTTGAGGATCAACTTTAATGCCATCACCAAAAATAATATGACCAAGAAATGCTACTGATCTTAGCCATAATTTACACTGACTAAATTTAGCGAACAACTGATGAACTCTAAGAGTCTGAAGCACTTTGTTGAGATGGTCTACATGCTCATTTTCATTACGGGAGTAAAAAAGAATGTCATCAATGAAGACTATGACGAACATGTCCAAGTACTTCTTGAACACTCGGTTCATCAAGTCCATGAAGGCTCCTGAGGCTTATGTAAGACCAAAGGACATGAATAGAAATTTGAAGTGACCATACCGAGTTCGGAAAGCTATTTTAGGAATGTCACATTCTCTAACTCTAAGTTGATGATAGCTTGATTTGAGGTCTATCTTGGAAAAGTAATTGGCACTCTGAAGTTGGTCAAACAAGTCATCGATTCTAGGAAGTGGATATTTATTCTTGACTGTGACCTTCTTTAACTGACGGTAGTCTATGCTCATTCTGAGAGAACTATCTTTCTTACGCACGAATAGAACAGGTACGTCCTACGGGGAGATGCTGGTCCTGATAAATCTCTTAGTTAGGTGATCCCTCAATTGTTCTTTTAGTTTTTTGAGTTTAGCTGGAGCCATTCTACATGGCAGAATAGATATAGGCTAAATATCTGGGAGAAGGTCTATTATGATGTTGATTTTTCTTTCAGGAGGAACTCCGAGAAGATCTTCAGGAAATACATCTGAGAATTCATTTCCTACTAGGACTGACTCAAGAGTAGGAGTTTCTGAGTTAGAGTGTTTGACTCGCACAAGATGGATATCATCTTTCTGGATCTAAGGTATGAAATCAATTGGCCACTAAGAGCTATAGTACTACCCCTCCATTCAAGGATTGGTTCATTTGGGAACTAAAAATAAACTATTCTATTTCTATAATTAACTGAGGCATAGCATGAGTGGAGCCAATCCATGTCAAGAATGATGTCAAAATTGGTCATCTCTAACTCCATGAGATTAACTGAAGTAACTTTTTGAGATATTATGACCGGATAGTTCTTGTATACCTTTATGGCTACAATGGACACACCTATTGGGGTAGACACTGAAAAGGGATCTGCTAGATTTTTGGGATTAACTCTGAAATTGATAGCTATATATGGAGTTACAAAAGAAAGAGAAGCTCCAGGGTCTATTAAAGCATAAACATATAAGTGAAAAACCTATAACGTACTAGTAACTATGTCATGAGAATTTTCCTAATCTTGGATGGACTGAAGAGCATATAATCTATTTGGACGCTGACCACTAGTAGCACTGGAAGTGGCACCCTGCTGAGTTGGGTGGTCGGATGGAAGTGACGACTGATGGGACTAGCCTTGTTGGCGTGAATCCCTACCTTTAAGAGAAACTACCTGATATTCTTGAATCTGATGTCCTAGCTTGCCACACTCGAAACACACATCACTACCCGCTCTATACTCACCTTGTTGGTGTCTGCCATAATTCTGACATAAAGGATTGGTATGAGCACTGCTAATACTGACTTAGGACTTAGAGCCTGGTGACCTATCCCTATTGTTGTTTCTGAATTTGGGTACTTGGGATATGGCTAAAGAAGGTACTGGGGCTGAAGACCTTTAATGAAACTAAGGACGGTTACCACCTTCTGACTTTTGCTGATTAAAATTAAAACTACCCATCCTAGCTCTCTTATTTCCTCTCTCTCCCTCCTTAATATTTTGCTCCTCTATTTGTTGAGCATGGACCATCAGCCAAGACAAATCTATCTCATTAATCAGCATTGTGGTCTTACACTCCTTGACCACACTATCAGACACGCTAGGCATAAACTTACTTATGTTGGTCCTACTGTCAGCTACCACAAGAGGAGCATATCAAGCAATTGAGTGAACTTGAGAGAATAATCCCTCACACTCATGCTGTCTTTTCTCAAATTAATTAATTCTAACACCTTTGCCTTTCTCAACTCTAATGGAAAGAATCTATCCAAGAAAGCCATGGAAAACTTTTCCCATTCTATAGGCCCTGCATCAACACCTCTATCAACTTTTCACTGCTTAAACTAAGTATGGGCAACATCCTGTAATTAATATGCAACCAACTCGGCACTCTGACTAGACGTCAACCCCATAGCATCCGTCACCTTCTGAACCATATCTAAGAATTCCTGGGGATCCTTTTCAGACTTGGATCCCGTGAAAGAAGGAGAATTTATTCGAGTGAAATCCTAAATTCTGGTTGCAATAGTATTTGCCACTGGGTTGGCTGGAACAACTACTGGCCGTTTATTCCATGATTCTACGGAGTTTACTAGAGTAGTGAACACAACCCTGAATTCTGCATGAGAGACATGCTCATCCAGAGGATCTGCCTGGATGGGCTGAGAGGCTGGCTGAGTTTCTACTCTTCTTCCATTCTTCATGGGAGGCATGTTCTATAAACGGAAGGAAGAAATGGATTAGACTTAGAGTTTAAGTTGAGCTCATGCTCAATCACACGACATAAATAATGAAAGAAGGGAAACTTTTCCTAAATACCTTATAGCCTCTCGTCCATAAGTGTGGCACGCTATACACCCATGCACAAGACTCTACTCAATGCTACTTTCAAACTTTCTAGGACTCGAGATTAAGTTTGTAACGACTTGAGACTACCCCCTAGTCATTACACGGTGCTTACGATCCCGAGTGCTTACGGTCTTGAGAGACCACAAGCTAACCCATGAGCTAGTACCTGTTGTGAGCACTGAATAATATAATCATGAATACGGAAGAATAACTGAAAATCCATAATGTTTTAATAATGAAATAACTACTAAATTATGAATCTGATAAAAATATTGAAATCTAAATAGTTTAAATAACTAACTGTAGTGTTTGAAAAGTCTCTAAACTGGATACTGTGAGTTGATGGGATAGGACCCAACTAACTCTACTAACTACTGAGATAAAGACATGAAGTAATATAATTTGTCATCGGATGATGAGGACTCACCACTGCTATTGTACTGCCGATGATTTGAGAGACTAAATCCAATTCAGGAACTGAGCGTCAACACCTATGATATGATACATCATAGCGTAAAAGAAAGGTATGCGATCAGTACTTTGAATGTACTGGTATGCTAAATGAGGTAGACTGGTAAGAATGGTTTCATGAACAGAACTAATAATTAACTGGATATGCATATAAATCATGGAGTACTGAGTAGAGAGCATGGAATCTGTAGATACTGATAATGCATGGAAATTTATAAATACTGAGGATGCATGACCAAGCATATAACATAACTAAGTAAAATTTGTATGCTTTGGTTAAGCAACATTAAGACTGAATAACTGAGACTCTATCTGAGACTGTAGGAGGTATCATCTAACCGATATTCCCTAATTTGAGCTAATTGGGGTCCAACCTGTAACTTCAGTTAGAAGGGTGTTAATACCATCCCACGAGTACTAAAAATGGCTGTGTGGATCCACTAAACTGATATAATGTCCAAAATACTAAGAGTGTCAAGCCTGAACTAACGGGTGACCCCTGCGAGATTGTCAAGACTAATCTGACGGGTGACTACTCATATCCTATGCTGGCTACATAGTTCTGGAGTATAGGGACTGCTACTAATGACTCTGGATATCTGATGGGGAAACCGCCATCCCTACACTCGCTCGGTGCTAAATCCTACTCCCAACTGAAAGACATTGAGATACTAGACTGTTCTAAGTTGAATAACTGATATCTAACTTTTCTGATAATGCTCATAATATAATCTGAAGACTATTCTATAATGTACTGAGGCTAGACTAAATAAACAACTATGGTTTTTGGGTATTCAATAACCCCAGGACTCAAAACAACAATACAGAAAAGACACTAAAGCTTGAAGGACAAAACAAGAAGGCTCTTATTAAATAAATCACTCTTCTAGGCATTTTATCAAATAGTTGTAGTTCATGGTTCAAAACAATCACAGAAATGTCCTAAAAAAATAGAAATAGCATGAATCCGACATAATAGAGTTAAATCGTGGCCTTGTTCATTAAACAACATTAAAACAATGAGGATTAAATAATAACAATAATTTCATGGTAACATGGTATAGAATCATAGTTCATGGAAATTCATGGGTGAAATCATAATTTAAAACATGATAACTTGAAAAGATCACAATTTTATAATTTAAAAGGGTTGCTTGGACTCCATGGATGAACATCTAATATAACTGGGATGACGAATTTGGAAAAATTGATGGAGAGTTCTTGAGATTTGATTTTTATTCTTGAGAGATAAGGTTTCTTGGTCTTGAAAGAGGGGATTTTTAATATAAGAGAAAGAGAATAATGATAAGTATTTAGGTCAATTAGGGGTTAAATTTTGTGTTTAGGATGAGTTTAGGGCTTAGGAAAAAGACCCAAATACCCTTAAACAAATTTAAAAACACAAGATGGAAATTGAAATCTCGATTTTAGCCTTGGCGCGATGCGCCACTATCGCGCCAAGCCACTGGAAAAAGGAAAACTGGGACCTAGACAAATGCCGCAATGCGCCACCATCGTGGTAAGCCTGTGCATGCCAATTTGTCCATCTCCATGACACGCCATGATCATGGAGGACCACTGGAAATTGACAAATGGGAAATTGCTTGCTCCGCGATGCGCCATGATCGCGGAGTTATACTGGAATCAACAATTATCAAATTTACCTATGGCACGATGCACCAGGATCGTGGACCCTTACTAAAATTTTCCAAATGGGAGTTTGTCCCGCTCTGCGACGCGCTAAAGGTTAAAATGATGGGGTTTAGTGACTGAAACTTAAAATTGTCATAATGTCTTTCCCGGTTATCGGATTTAGGCGAATTTTATATTGTTGGAAAGCTAATTGAATTTCCTACACAATGGTAGGCTCTAAACTAAAAAATAATGAGTATTTCAAAAATTTCATATATGAATACTCATGTATTGGGACTTAGATTGTTCTATGGAAATACTGGGTGTTACAATATGTCACTCATCTGTTGGAACCAACTTTAAAGGTTTTTTAGTACTATAACATCTATATCAATAGATGCTTCATCATAAATCTGTTGTAACATATGATTTACCTATTACAACAGATGACTCATCCATTGAAATTAGCTTCAGGAGTGTAACATGAATCCCAATTGGTAAGTAATCAATTTAAACTGATCACTTACCTATTACAACATATTTTTCACCTCTTGTAATAGATTATATATCTGTTGGGGTTCATGTTACGTCACTATGAAATCACTATTAATTTTATTATGATGTCATTATTAGCTTTTTTTAACAAATGAATTTATTTGGGTACCATTAATGGAAGGATCAATAACAATAGGGATGAATTGTCATGGTCAATTGATTGAGAAGAGCAATAGATATGTATGGAATTGAAAGAAGGGTGAAATACAAAAGATGATAGCTATGACAATCTAAAGTGATGTTTTGTATGATGATTTTGTAAACTTAATCATTAGCTATTGTGGACTGAATTGTCAACCTGAAGAACTAGTCATCAACTACATGCGCAATTTCTTTGAAAATTAGAGGGTACTACCTTTCAAGATAACCGATCAGGTTCAGTTGGGTGCTTATCTTAGTAATTCAGCCAGGCCGGTGTTAAGAGTTGTATGGTTGAAAAACTGAGAGAGAATGAGAACCAGAATATAGAAAAAGAAGAAGAAGAAGAACAAGACATATTTGGTGATAAGTTGGATGATCTGGACATGAATATTCCAAATGATGACCAAACGCTTACGCCAATTGGTGCGAGCAACAATTATTCTCAATTGACACAGTCTGCAAATCGTCAAGATGATGAGACCAGCTTTTACAAGGGAATTCCATTCAATAATAAGGGCAGACTATCTACTTCTTTGTTTATTGATTACTTGAAAAAACATTTCATAATAATGAAGGTGATTAATTCGAGCAAAGCCTTTTGTTTCAAATATGCTAATCCGAACTGCAAGTGGTGGTTGAGAGCGGTGAAGTATTTAAGTTTTGACAGATTCATCATTCATAAATATGAAAAGTATCACTTTTGTGGTTCGGAGAACATTTTGGTCCAAAATCCTCACACCGCGACAAAGGTCCTCGATCAATATTTCAATAATAGATTCCCCAATGGTAAAAACCCTTCTACAAGGGATATGGCCAATCAACTCCTTACGAAATTGGGTGACATGCTCAGTTATTGGAAGATTTATATGACCATGGGGATTTCTAAGGACTTGGTTAGGAGATACACGAGCACGAGTATGCAGTCCTCGATGCCTACTATTACATGCTTGAGTCCATAATTTCCGAAAGCAAGACGACGTTGCATATTGATGAAAATGAAAGGTTCAAGTACTTTTTTGTATCCTATGGTGCTTGGATTCAAGGTTTTCAACATTTGATAAAAGTCATAGCCGTTGATGGGACCTTCTAGAGGAGCAGGTATAATGTAGTTTTGCTAGCGGTGGTGGCGTAGGATGCAGAGAATCACATCTTTCCTATTATTTTTTGAGTAGTGGAAAATTAATGTGATGACTTTTATGGATATTTTTTGAACAAAGGCAAAGTTGCATCGAAAATACCAAAGAGTTGTGTTTTATTTCATATAGGCATTCAAGTATTCCAAAGATGGGTTCAATTTTGTACACTCCAGCTCACTTTGGTTGTTGTAGGAAGCATCTTAGAGATAACATTTGGAACAACTTTCACAACGAAGGGTCGTGACCCTTTTTTATAGAGCAGCTAAAGAATATAATAGAGAAGAGTTTTTAGACCATTTCAATCAAATAATAGATATGCATCCAAAAATAGCAAACTATCTCAGATATGTTGATTTCGAGAGATGGAGCCAGGCATTTTATCTGGAAAATAGGTACATTTTTATGACCTTAATGTCTTATTTGAGTCACAAGTTTAGTATGATGTCGTAATAAGTGATTCTTTTGTATAGGTACAATATTATGGCATCAAACATAGCTGAATCGGTGAATTCATTGTTTGGTGATGAAAGAGAATTTCCCATCGTGGCTCTATTTGATAAAATAAACCAAAAGTATGGCCAATTTTTTCATGAAAGGTGTGTGAAGTTCGAGAATGCAAGAACCAAATTTGTTCTAGAAGCGGAAAACATAATATCAACGAACATCAGTCTGGGAAATAGGTTATTTGCTCATCAAATAACATATTACAAGTTCAGTATCGACGGTCATGGTGATGTTGCCACGGTCGATCTTCAAACAAGATCTTGTACATGTAGGGTTTTTGACTTGGATAAAATACAATGTCCTTATGCTGTGACAACGCTTCGAGCTCAATATGATGAAAAATATGGAACTAAAATTAATGAGTACTCATTTCCATATTATTCGGTGAAAAATATATAATGGCATATAGTGAGCATATTACTCAGGACCTCCCGAACAATCTTGGGTTGTTCCTACAGAGCTTTTGGGGTGATTAATACCTCCTCCATAAATTGACCCAAACACTATCAAACTGAGAAACAGACCATATAAGAGGATGCGTGGAGTCAGAGAATCATTTCCATAAAAAACAAGTGTTCCATATGTAAGAAAGCTGGCCACAAAAGAACTAAATGCTCGGATCATAATCCACCATGATTGTTGTAATAACAAAAACTTGTGTTGTTGTTTGTTATGAAATTTTATATATTTAACTCATTATTTTGAACATAAATTTTATCATTTATTATACAAAATATATTTTTTAATAACTTGTGCATCAATAAAAAGAGGCAAAATAGGAACTAAATACAGCAGACCACAAAATTATTTTCAATAGATTACCCATCTGTTGAAATTGATGGACATTAGCTGGAAGAACACAATACAATTCATCAAACTAGAATGTTTTTCCTCCAACAAATGACAAATCTATTACAATAGATGGATAATCTGCTGACAAAAACCTAACTGATGACCAATCTGTTTTAACAGATGGTCATTTGTTGAAATAACTCAAAACTCTTGCTATTGCTACTGGATTCAAAATTGCTCCTTACATCCAACCATCGTCATGCTTGTTGAGATTAAAAAATAGATAGAATAAAATTAAATAAGAATTAAAAAGCCAAAGTCGCCAAAAATAATTTTTTCATTTTAACAAAACATAAAATACATTAGGTATAGATCCGATATAGAAAAATTAAAATATATACGCTAAAATAAAACATATTCTAATTATTATTATTATCATCATCATCATTGTTATTGCCAGCTGATCAATCGTCAACCGATAGTAGCAGGGTCCTATTCAGCCTATGCATCTCTATTAAAATCCTTGCTTTGATGGAAGCCAACTCCCATTGCAGGTCATTAACCTGCCTCTAAAGTTCCTACACGGTGTTGCACAGAATAGCAATGTCCCAAACATGATTAGCCATATCTAGAACACGCATGAATTGACAAAAAGTGTAAACACAAAATTAAAGAAAAGATTCCAAATGTAATAGAACATATACTACCAACTGGTAGATTTAGACACACAAAAAAACACTTACCTCAATGAGAAAGGAATACGCTCTTTGAAGAGAAGTGGTTGAAGATGTAATATGCAAAGAAAAAATACAAAAAATAAATAAAATGGAGTAGAATGAAGATTAATGAGGGTCATATTTATAGAGGATTGAATCTGAATATAGGAAAAAAGGCACGACTGCTCTGCTCTATTGTCTTAATTACATTCAAATTACTAACTTTTTGTTTTTTGTGAAAAGTTGTGACTTTTTCTTTTACATTCAAACTTTTTACCTTTTCAAAATAGTTTCTCTCTTAATAACAACCATTAATATTGAACTGTTGTAACAGATCGTTCATCTGTCACAATAGATAACCCACTATCGCAATAGATTTACCATCTGTTACAATAAATGGTTTGTATGTACAACAGATGAGACATCTATTGCAATATATAGATTATCTGTTATGACAGATGGACCATATGTTGGAGGAGATATTTTGATTTATTCTAACAACTGGTTCATCAGTTATAACAGATCGAGAATTTGATTCATCAGCTGTTTTGAATATGTTAGACAAAAAGTCACGACTGTTCACTTCTTTTTTAATAGTCGCCAAATACCTTAATTAATCCAAATTGGTGGATGTTTTATTATGTAAAATAAAAAAAAATAAAAAACAAAAAAGGTGAAAAATTCATGATTTGTAGCACTTGTTTTTTCTTAACAGGCATGTAGTCCTCTTACATTGAAGATGGTGGTTACCCTCTGAGCCTCCGTAGTCTTGTACACTACTTAACGATAGGGTAAGAAGAATAAGGTGCATGCAAATGAATGAATACACTTTCATGCGTGGGAGTTATGTATTATTGATTAGGCTTTCGCGACAGACACGAATAAAGTACAATAATTTTGTAAATGTAATTTTTTACCGATTAGACACTGATCCTTCAAATAAGAACCTGCATTTTATAGTTTAGTTTGATAGGTGTGAACTGATAAGGCCGAAGGGTTCCCACAAGGTGGTGTCGATACCTTGTTACAATTTAATGACAGTTTTGCTTATGTTTATGCGTCAAGTTTGGAGAAAGGTTCAAGTTTTTTGTAGCAGTGTAGACATTCAAATAGTGATCAGACTGATTTTAAGGGTTTAATGGACTTTTGAAAGTCCTTCTAAGCCTCGCACTACTGCAAACAAGAATGGAAAACTAATAGTTATTTTCCTAGTCCAAATTTCTATAAATGGATTGCTCAAAGAGACTATTATTTAGTAGAAGGTGCTTGCGAGAATACCTGTTTAGGAAAAGAAAGGTGAAGAAGACCATATATCATCTCAGACCTTATTTAAGAGGAAACAAAGGGAAACAAGTAAGGAACTTCTAGCCAATCTGGCCAATGAAATTGACTTGAAAGATTAAAAAACTGAATGAGCTACAAATATAAAAGTGTATCTAAATATTAACATCCATTAGTCGTTCTTGAAAAAAAAATGCTAAAGAGGACTGGAGCTGGACACTTTGCTAGAGACTGTGACTAGCAAGCGTGGTCTCAGTTAAGACCTACAAAGAGTAGGATCAAAACTCTAAGGAAGCATCTTGGCGAACATAACAAATTGGTAAGATCTTCAGTCAAGAAAGAAACCTAAACCAATAACTCCAGAAGTAACAATAAGGGAAGCCAAGGCAAAAATTTCTGAAGGCTAACTTGCATCCCAGGCCTTCTGTTTTTGGTTATAATTAGGTCAATGGTAGTAAAAACAAAAAGGTTTGAAGTTGGGCAGAAATCCCATTCCTTGTTGTTTCCACTGCCTTTGACCAGACTAGAACCACAAGAAGAATGCCCGAGGTGCAAGTTTAACTTAAGAAATTGCCACCTTGGCTTGATCCTTTATTTTTACTTTAAGAGTTATTGGTTCAAGTCTCGTTCCTTATTGATAATCTTACCACCAACGGTGCTTACAAAACTGCAGCCTTAGAGTTCTGGTCCTGCATTTTGTGGTTTTTTATTCATGCCATGCTAGCTAGTTTCAGTCCCCTAACGAAGTGCACAGCTCCAGTCCATTCCAGAATTTTTCTTTTCAAAATGGACTAATGGATTTTCATTTTTGGATACACTTTCACATTTTAAAATCATTCAATTTTTTCATTTTTCATGTAAATTTCATCAACCAGATTCGCTACACGTTCCTTCCTACCCCGTGTTTCTTTTTAATAAGGTCTGAGTTGATATATGGTCTTCTTTACCTCACCTTTCCCACACAGATATTCTCCCATGCACCTTTTATTATATAATAGTCTTCTCGAGCAACTAAAATACCTTGAGTCTGTACCTTAGATGCCACACGATGCTTACAACCCCAAAGGACCACAAGCTTACCCATTACTGGTACTGCTGTAAGCACTGAATAATAATACTATAATAATATGGAACATAGGCTAAAATGCCATAAGGTTCATAATCTGAATCTTGATAATAATAACATCTGACAATAATATCTGAAAATTAAGTACTGTCTCAACTAGACTAGTCTGAAAAACCTCAAACTAAACTGTCAGAATATGGAGTAGATGGGACAAGCCCCAACTAACTGAAATACTGAAGCTATTGAAATAAAACATATCCTCGATAAATGAGGACCCACTATTAAATCTACTGCTGCTATCTGAATCTATCTAAGTGTGGTCAGAAATCTGAGCATCCAAACCTATGATATAAGATATCATAGTGAAAAGAAAGAGTATGCGTCAGTACATAGAATGTACTGGTATGCTAGATGAGGTAAGGATGATATGTTGAAACTGAATAAGAGTACATGGATAACTAAAACTGTTGTAAATACTGAATATGCAATACTGCACATATACATAAATATTGTATCTGAGCTTTTACTGAAGCTGAGTACTAATTTATAATAATTGAGTAACTGATATCTGAGATTTACTGATAACTGAGTTTCTGATACTGATTAACTATGTATGATAGTCCTGATTCTATAGAACTAAATTGAGTTTTATACTGTGACTGAAACTAAAATAGTGGGAGGTAATCATCTAACCGACATGCCCCTTTCTGAATAGATTTGGGGTCCAACCTATAACTCCAGCTGGAAGGGTATCAGTACAGTGCCACGGGTAAGGACAAGTTGACGAGTCACCCTCATCTGGAAGGTGCCCTAAACAAGAACGGTGGTACCCTCAACTAGCAGGTAAAATACCTTATCAACCCTCGACTAGCAGGTTGATGTATTAAACTGTGTTGGCTACGTAGTTCTGGAATACAAGGACTGCTACTAAGGGTCACACCATTCACTAGCAGGTGAGCCCCCATCCTTGAGTTTACTCGGTGTTGAATCCTATTCCCATCTGAAGGACATTGATTGTTATACTGGACTGAACTGGACTGGTACTAACTGTCACTGATTGTAACATTACTGAGACTATTCTGTAACTACTATAGCTTTAGGTAAACAACTAGATTTTGTAGGTATTGAATACCCCAGGACACGATAGCATTAAAAGTAAAGCATAGCATGATCATAAAAGCACAACAATGCACCTATTTAGACATTTTTTCAAACACCTGATATTCATAAACTTTACATGAATAGGTCCACATAATAACATGTCATAAATTCACTATCCAATGAACTTGAGCATTTTATCAAACACTTGGGGAAAATGATTATTTCATATAACAATAAACATATAATAATATCATAGCTACTATATTCAACTTTGTAATTCAAGAGTTCAGCATAAAGATGATAAAATTCAACCCCCAAACCATCTATTTTTCATTATACTTGTAAATTAAATTCCAAATAATACCATGAACATGAATTCAGTCTATTTCAAGCATGTAAATCATAAATATAAAAACTTGTATTTTAAAATAGGGTTGTTGGACTCCATGGGTGAAAGAAACCCATAAATGAACACCTAACATACCTGAAAAGATTAATTCTTGAAGGTTCCTGGTGAATTTCTTGAGGATTATTTTTGATTCTTGAAGCTAGGGTTTTGTATTTTGAGAGAAAGCTCTTCATTTTGGGGAAAATTTAATAACATAATGACTAATTAGGTTATTTAGGGCATAAATCTCGTGTTCAGGCTGATTAGGGGTTTTGAGAATTGAGAAACTGTCCTTGAAATAAAATCACGAAAACTAAAAGTCCCGACTTTTTACTCCGTCGCGACGCAGTACAATTATGCCAGCTCACCAAAAAATGGAAAACTGGGAACTCGACTGGTGGCACGGCGCATTTGTATCACGTTGCCTTACTGGAAAATACCAATTGGGAAAATGGCTAGTGGCGCGATACGATGGGATTACGGTCCCTCACTGGAAAATGACAGTTGTGAACTGGCACTTTTGTGCGATGCACTGAAATCATGATGGCACCCTGAAAATTGATAATTTCCATTGGACTGCCTCTGCGATGCGGTGATGAACCATTTGACATACTATTTTACAAAAACTACTATAACTCTTCACCTGGGTATCAGATTTTGGCAAATTTTATATCGATGAAAAGCTGATTGACTTTCCTATGCAATGGTAAGATCTAAAATAAGAAATTCTGAATATTTTAAAAAATATATATAGGAATACTCATCTACTGAGAGTTATACTGATCTAGGAAAACATGAGGTATTACAATATCTTTCTTTTGGAAATATTCGTCCTCGAATGAGACTGAGTAAGATGAGGACTGCTGATAGACTGAGTTTATATATATTGAACATGCATATCTGATGTATGAGTGCATGACTAAACTGATTCATGAATGTATGATTGTCATGAAGATGATATGCAACGGTAATGAATACCAAGTTTGTAACTGTAACTGAACATGGAACTATGTAAGTCTAGAAATGACTGTTACCTTAAGTTGAATCAGAGTTTGCGGAGAAGAGGTGAGGATACTTCATCCGCATATCTTCTTATTCTTCCCAAGTATCTCCCTTAAAAGACTGATTCCACTAAAGAACCTTTACCAAAGGAACTTTTTTGTTCCTTAGTCGGCGAATCGAACAATCGAGGATTTGGACTGGAACCTCTTTAAAAGAGAAATCATTCTAAATCTATGCCCTCTAAGGGAACTATGACTGCTGAGTCACCCATGCATTTATTTAGCAGGGAGACATAGAATATTGGGTTTACTAAAGCAAGATCTGAAAGCAACTCAAGTTCGTAAGCTACCTTTTCGAAATAGCTGATAATTTTGTAAGGACCGATATATCGGGGACTGAGCTTTCCCTTCTAGCCAAACCTCTTCACCCCCTTCATGGGAGATATTTTCAAGAAAATAAAATTGCCAACTTCAAACTCGAGATCCTTTCTCCTTATATCTGCGTACGACTTCTGTTGGCTCTGGGCTGCCCTAAGCTTTTCTATGATTAACTGAACCTTCTCTAAGGCATCAAACACTAAGTCAGGCCCTACTATTATAGCCTCCCCAACCTCAAACCAACCAATTGGATATCTACATATCCTACCATAAAGAACCTCAAACGAAGCCATCTAAATACTGGAATGATAGCTGTTATTATATGATAATTCAATCAAAGTCAAGTGGTCATCCCAAGTACCTTTAAAATCAACAACGCATGCTCTTAACATATCTTCTAGAGTCTGAATGGTCCTTTCTATTTGACCATCTATCTGAGGATGAAAGTTGTACTGAGGTAAACTTGGGTACCAAGACCCTTTTGGAATGCTTTTAAGAAGTAAGAGGTAAATTAGGTACCTCTATTTGAGATAATGGATATTGGAACTCCGTGTAACCTGACCAACTCTCTGATATAGAGTTTGGCATAGTCCTCAGCTGGATAGAAAGTATGAATTGGCAAGAAATAAGTAAATTTGGTCATCTTGTTTATGATAACCCAAATCAAATCACGCTGATGATGAGTATGAGGAAAACCCATCACAAAGTCCATGTTCACTTCTTCCCATTTTCATAAGGGAAACTGAACTCCTGCATGGATCCACTAGGTTTCTAGTTCTCAATCTTAACCTGCTGACACATAGAGAACTTAGCTACAAACTCTTAAATGTCTCTCTTCATCCCACTCCACCAATAGATCTCCCATAAATTGTGGTACATCTTTGTGGCCCCGGGATGAATCGAGTAATGCGCACTGTGTGCTTCTATAAGAATTTATTGCCTCAAGTACTCTACACCTGGCACACATAGCCAACCCTAGAAACGCAACACACCATCTCTCCTTTGGGAGAAAACCTCTACTTTCTAATCTCTGACTGACTCTTTCAACTTAACTAGACTGGGATCTCTATCCTACTTTTCCTTCACTTCAGAAGCTCGAGATGATTCTAAACTATTTTGCACCCACACACTAACCTCTTTTGAATCAACTAATCAGATACCTAGTCGAGCAAGATGATGAACTTCCTAAGCTAACTTGTTCTTAATATTCTCAACATGAGCAACACTACCTATAGACAATCTACTAAGAGCATCGTCCACTACATTGACCTTGCCTAGATGGTACAGAACACTCATATCATAATCTTTCAATAATTTTGACCATCTTCTTTGATGCAAATTCAAATCTTTCTGAGAAAACACATACTGCTAGCTTTTGTGATCTGTAAACACATCAACATGCACCCCATACAAATAGTGCATCTAAATCTTTAAGGCAAATACTACAGCTTCTAATTCAAGATCATGGGTAGGGTAATTCTTTTCATAAGGCTTAAGTTGTCTAGAGGCATAGGCTATGACCTTACTTTTTTGTATGAAGACATAACCCAAACCTACTCTGACCATCTGGTAACATTAGAATTGAGGCTGTAGTGAGTTGAGTCTTCAACTCCTAAAAACTCTTCTCACAAGAATCTGACCATTAAAACTTGACCTTCTTCTGAGTCAATCTGGACATAGGGGATGCAATAGACGAAAACCTTTCAACAAACCAATGATAATAGCTAGCTAAAACCAAGAAACTCCTAATATCCATTGGAGAAATAGGTCTAGGCTAGTTTCTCACCACCTCAGTCTTTTGAGGGTCGACTCTAATGCCATCACCAGAAATAATATGACCAAGGAATTCTATTGACCTTATCCAAAATTTACACTTACTGAATTTTGCGAATAACTGATGGGCTCTTAGAGTCTGTAGTACGATTCTGAGGTGATTTGTGTGATCATTCTCACTACGGGAGTAGAAAAATATCATCAATGAAGAATATAACGAACATGTCCAAGTACTGCTTGAACATGTGATTTATTAAGTCCATAAAAGTTGCTAGGGCATTTGTTAAACCAAAGGACATGGCTAGAAATTTGAAATAACTATACTGGGTTCGGAAAGCTATTTTTAGAATGTAACATTCTCTGACTCTGAGCTGATGATAGCCTGATTTGACGTCTATCTTAGAAAAGTAACTGATGCCCTAAAGTTGGTCAAATAAGTAATCAATTCTAGGAAGTGGATATTTATTCTTGACTGTGACTTTGTTCAACTAACGGTAGTCTATACACATTCTAAGAGAACCGACTTTCTTACGCAAGAATAAGACTGGTGCACCCTACGGAGAAATGCTGGGTTTGATGAACCCTTTGTCTAAAAGGTCCTTTAACTGTTCTTTTAATTCTCTGAGTTCAGCTGGAGCCATTCTTTATGGTGGAATAAATATAGGTTGAGTATCTGGAAGAAGGTCTATTCCAAAGTTAATTTCTCTCTCTCGAGAAACTCTGGGTAGATCTTCGGGAACCATATATGCGAATTCATTTACTACAGGAACTGACTCAAGACTAGGAGTCTCTGAATTAGAGTCTTTGACTCACATAAGATGATAGACACATCTCTTGGATATCATTTTTCTCACTCTAAGGTATAAAATCAACTGACCCTTAAGAGCTATGGTATTACCCCTCAATTTAAGGGCTGATTTATTTGGAAACTAAAAATGAACAATTTTATTTCTATAACCAACTGAGGCATAGCATGAATGGAGCCAATCTATGCCGAGAATGGCATTGAAATCCGTCATCTCTAACTCTACTAAGTCTGTTGAAGTGACTTTCTGAGATATCATAACCAGATAGTTCCTGTATACTCGCCAGGCTATGATAGACTGACCCACTGGGGTAGAGACTGAGAAAGGTTCTGTTAGGATTTTTGGTCTGACTTTGAAATTGACTGCTATGTAAGAAGTTACAAAAGATAGAAAAGTTCCTGGATCTAATAAGGCATAAACATGTAAATGAAATATCTATAACGTACCAGTGATCACATTAAGAGAAATTTCCTGATCTTTTCTGGACTGAAGTGCATAAAGATTGCTTGGGCGTTGCCCTACTGGTGGCATTGGAAACAGCACCCTACTGATTTAGAAGACTAGACTGAGCTATAGGACGATTGTACTAACCCTGGTAACCTAACTAAGGACAATCTCTGACTCTGTGGCCTAGCTTGCCACATCTAAAACATACATCATTGCCAGCCCTGCAGACACCCGAATGGTTTCTGCCATATTTTTGACAAAGAGGATTTGTTCGAGAACTGCTGACACTACCCTGAGATTTAGAGCCTGACGTCCTATCTTTGTTACCATTTCTGAACTTAGGTACTAGAGCACTAGATGAGGATGGAGCTGGAACTGAGGACTTCAAATAAAACTGGGAATGGTTACTGCCCTCTGACTTAGGCTAAGTGAAATTAAATGTACCTATTCTAGCTCTCTTGTTCTCCCTTTCTCTTTCTTTATTCTTAGCCTCCTCTATCTGCTAAGAATGGACCATGAGCCTGTATATGTCCATCTCCTTAATCAATATCATAATTCTGCACGCCTTAACCACACTCTCTTATACCTCAGACAAGAACTTGCTTATTCTGGACCTACTGTCTGCTACTACATGGGGAGCATATCTGGCTAACTGAGTAAATTTGAAGGAATACTCTGTCACACTTATGTTTCCTTGCCTGAAATTGATGAACTCTAACACCTTGGCTTCTCTTAGCTCTAAAGGAAAGAATCTATCCAGAAAAGCAGTTTTAAACTCTTTCCACTCTATAGGCTCTACATTTGTGCCCGTGTTTACCTTCCACTGCTTAAACCACATATGAGCTATATCTTATAGTTGATAGGTAGTTAACTCGACACTCCCACTAGAATTCACTCCCATAATATCTGTGATATTCTGCACCTGATTGAGAAACTCCTGTGGATCCTCTTTAGACTTAGATCCTAAAAATAGGGGAGGATTCATTTAGGTGAAGTCCCAAATCCTGGCTGCAGCAGTATTGGACACTGGGTTATCCTGAACAACAGTTGATCATTCATTCTAAGCTGCTACTGAATGGTCTAGAGTAGTGAATATAGCTCTGAATTCTGCATGGGAGACATGCTCTTCCAGGGGATCTGCTTGAACGGGATGAGGTACGGACTGATTCCTAGTCCTTCTTCTGTTAGTCTTTTTGGGAAGCATGTTCTATAAATAGAAGGAAGAAATAAATTAGACTGATAGTTTAACTTGAGCTCATGCTTATTCACACGATAAGAATACTGAAAGAATGGAAACTTTCCTAAGAACATCTTGTAGCCTCTTGCCCATAAGTGTGGTGCACTACACACCCATGCACAATACTCTACTTGACGTGTCTTTCAGACTCCCTAAGACTGTTGATCCTTAGGCTCTGATACCAAGTTTGTAACGCCTCGAGTCTGCACCCTGGAAGCCACACGGTGCTTACGACCCCAAAGGACCACAAGCTAACCCATGATTGGAACCTGATGTGAGCACTGAATAATAATACTATAATAATATGGAACATAGGTTGAAATGCCATAAGGTTCATAATCTGAATACTGATAATAATAACATCTGACAATAATATTTGAAACTGAGTACTGTCTGTACTAATCTAGTCTAAAAAGCCTCTAATTGAACTGTTTGAATGTGGAGTTGATGGGACAGGCCCCACAAACTCCGACTACTAAAATACTGAAGCTACTAAAAATACTTAAATAAAGTATGTCCTCGATAATGAGGACTCACTACTGAATCTGCTGCTTCTATCTGAATCTGTCTAAGTGAGGTTGGGAACCTGAGCATCCAAACCTATGATATGAGATATCATAGTGCAAAGAAAGAGTATGCATCAATACGTGGAATGTACTGGTATCTAGATAAGGTAAGGCTGAATGCAAGGGTTCATATGCATGAACAGTAACTGACTGAGTGATATATAGAAATTGAATAAGAGTACATGGATAACTAAAACTACTGAAAATACTAAGTATGCAATACTGCACATATACATGTCTACTGTATCTGAGCTTTTACCGAAGCTGAGTATTAATTTTTGATAACTGAGTAACTGATATCTATGATTTACTGATAACTGAGTTTTTGATACTGATTGACTGTGTTTGATAGTCCTGATTCTGTAGAATTGAACTGAGTTCTATACGAAGAATGAAACTAAAATTATGGGAGGTAATCATATAACTGACATGCCCCTTTCTGAATATATTTGAGGTCTAACCTGTAATCCCAGCTGGAAGGGTGTCAGTACCATGCCACAGGTAAGGACAAGCTGAAGAGTCACCCTCATCTGGCAGGTGCCCTAAACTAGAGTAGTGGTACCCTTAACTGGCAGGTAAAACACCTTATCAACCTTTGACTGGCAGGTTGATGTCTCAACCTATGCTGGCTACATAGTTCTGGAATGCAAGGAATGCTACTAAGGGTTACACCCTCTACTGGTAGGTGAGCCCCCATCCTTGAGTTCACTCGGTGCTGAATCCTACTCCCATCTGAAGGACATTGATTATTATACTGGACTGAACTGGACTGGTACTAATTTTCACTGATTGTAACATTACTGAGACTATTCTGTAACTACTATAGCTTTAGGTAAACAACTAGATTTTGTAGGTATTGAATACCCCAGGACACGATAGCATTAAAAGTAAAGCATAGCATGATCATAAAAGCACAACAACGCACCTATTTAGACATTTTTTCAAACACCTGATATTCATAAACTTTACATGAATGGGTCCACATAATAACATGTCATAAATTCACTATCCAATGAACTTGAGCATTATATCAAACACTTGGGGAGCATGATTATTACATATAACAATAAACATATAATAATATCATAGCTAATATATTCAACTTTGTAATTCAAGAGTTCAGCATAAAGATCATAAAATTCAACCCACAAACCATCTATTTTTCATTATACTTGTAAATTAAATTCCAAATAATACCATGAACATGAATTCAGTCTATTTCAAGCATGGAAATCATAAATATAAAAACTTGTATTTTAAAATAGGGTTCTTGGACTCCATGGGTGAAAGAAACCCATAAATGAACACCTAACATACCTGAGAAGATTAATTCTTGAAGGTTCCTGGTGAATTTCTTGAGGATTATTTTTGATTCTTGAAGCTAGGGTTTTGTATTTTGAGAGAAAGCTCTTTATTTTGGGGAAAATTTAATAACATAATGACTAATTAGGTTATTTAGGGCATAAATCTCATGTTCAGGCTGATTAGGGTTTTTTGGAATTGACCAAACAATCCGTGAAATAAAATCACGAAAACTGAAAATCCCAACTTTTCACTCTGGCATGACACGGTACAATCATGTCGGCTCATTGGAAAATGCACAATTCATAACTGGACTAGTGGCGCAACGCGGTGGTATCGCGTTGCCTTATTGGAAAATTCAATTGGGAAAATGGCTAGTGGCGCGATATAGTGGGATCGTGGTCTCACACTAAAAAATGACAATTGTTAACTGGCACTTTAGCGCGATGCGCTGAAATTGTGATGGCACATTGAAAATTAACAATTGCCATTTGAACTGCCTCCGCGATGCGGTGATGCACCATTTGACACACTATTTTTGAAAAACTGCTATAACTCTTCACTCGGGTATTGGATTGGGGCGAATTTTATATTGTTCGAAAAATGACTGAATTTCCTACATAATGGTAAGCTCCAAACTGAAAAATTCTGAATATTTTAAAGATCATATATATGAATACTCATATACTGAGAGTTAGACTAAGCTAAGAAAATATGAGGTATTACAGCAACCCATCCATATAAATTTGGACCAGGGCAATAACTATTGGTTTTCCATTCTTGTTTGTAGTAGTACGAGTCTTCAGAGGCCTTTCAAAAGTCCATTTTACCCTTAAAATCAGTCCAATCACTATTTAAATATGTACAATGCCACCAAAAACTTGAGTCGTTCTCCAACTTGACACATAAACATTAGCAAAGTATTCGTTAAACCATAATAGGGTATGACACCACCTACTTGGTCCCTCAGCCTTACCAGTTCAAACCTACTAATCTTAACTGTAAAGTGTCATATCTTGTTTTAAAGGTTAATACCTAATACGTAAAGAACCAACATTCACAAAATCAATGTACTGGATGTGTGTTTTAACGATAGATAGATAAGTAATACATACTTCCCACATATGAAGTGGTTCTATCTGCAAGCAGCACATTCCTCCGAACCCATTTTACTCTAGTCTCTAATGATAGTCAGGCAAAAGTTGATCTACTTTTACTTCCTTTTATCTGCAAATAAGAGAAAAACATTTGATATCAAATAAGAGAAGAACAAAAAGAACATTACAAAAGGGTAACTTAAAATTGAATGAATATAACATCTTACAACAAGTATTGCAATATATGACCATCTGGTGCAACAGATTCCCCATCTGTTCAACAAATGAGTCATCTTTTACAACAGGCGATGAATCTGTGGCAACAAATGGCTGAAATGTTGCAACAGATGGGCCATCTATTTGAATAAATCAAACCAGCCTTGTTACTGGTTTGATTTCTTCTAACAATTGCTCCATCTGTTCTAACAATTGATTCATCAGTTGAAATAATTGAGAAAACTGTTGCAACACAACCAACAACATCAACAATAACATTAATAACAAAAAAACAACACTATATGTTCTAACACCATCAACAACACAAACACCACATGTTCCAATAATACCCAAACCCCTAACACCACCACCACCAATAAAGTTACAAACAAAAGACTTAAAAGAATGATACTGACAACAAGCCTTTTTAAGTTCTCCCAATAGATGATTTGTTTTGCATATTTTAATAAAAATAATTGTTCATTCATTCAAGACTTAAAGTCACCTTTCTTTTAATTTTCTCAATAAATAGGATACTGGTAACGGGTAAATCAATAAAAACAACAGATGTAAATATCTAATTTAAATAACATACAAAGAAGAAGATGAGAAGAAAAGAGTAATAGTAAATAATACCTGCAATGTAAAAAAAACAAAGGGATCAGAACACCCATTTCAATTGAGAAAAGAGATTTATCGGTTGAGATCCAAAAGTATCCTTATGCAAAAAAAGAGAGAATAGAGAGGAAAAAAGAAAACAATTGTGATTACCTAAATAGAAGAGAAAGAGATTTCTGAAAGAAAGAAAAGAGATGAGTTAAGTTAATTATGACTGAAGGAGTGAGAATTCTAGAGATGAGTTTTAAATATTCATTAATAACTTTAAGGAGCACAAGAAGATAATGACATTAAAAAGACAAGATAAGGCTACTCAAGGAAGAAATTTTTGAGTTATCCAAGTAATATTTTTTACCGCCTTAGTATTTTATCTTTTTTTTCTCAGATAGGAAATTGCTTTAAAATATAAAAAAGAAATCTTAAAACATATAAGTCATCTGTTGCAACAGATGACATTTTCTATTTAAGAATTTCCAATGGCTTAGTCATCTGTTGCAACAGATGTCAACGTCTATTTAATAATTTACAATAGATAGGCTATCTGTTGCAACAAATTCAATAATCTATTTGATTATTTCCAACAGATAAGTGATATTTTACAGCAAGTTGAACATTTAATTTTGTACAATTGCAATTGAGTTTATATGTTTAATTATAACTTCAATTGATAGGGTCAACTATATTGCATAATGTTGGTATTACGCTCCTCCCGACCTAAGTCATCAATCGATCAATATGTGTTGAAACAATTCATATTGGATTATTATTTGAAATACCTAAATTGATTTAGCTACAACTAGGGATGAGTTGATAGGGTCTACTATATTGCATCATGTTGGTATTCCGCTCCTCCTGACTCGAGTCGTCAATCAATCAATCTGAGTTAAAATGATTCATATAAGCTTATTATTTGAAATACCTAAATTGATTTAGCTACAACTAGGGGTGAGTTGATAGGTTCTAGTATATTGCATAAAATTGGTATTGTGTTTCTCCTAACCCGAGTGGTCAGTCGACCAATCTGAGTTGAAACAATTCATATTAGCTTATTATTTGAAATATCTAAAATTTATTTAGCTATAACTAGGGGATGAGTTGCTATGGTCAACTATATTGCCTGGTGTTGGTAGTTCACTCCTCCTGACCTGAGTCATCAATCGATTAATCTGAGTTAAAACGATTCATATTAGCTTATTTATGAAATACCTAAATTGATTTAGCTACAACTAGGGATGAGTTGATAGGGTTAACTATATTGCATGATGTTGATATTATATTCCTCCTGACTCGAGTCCTCAATCGACCAATCTGAGTTGAAATGATTCCTATTAGCTTATTATTTGAAATACCTAAATTAATTTAGCTACAACTAGAGATGATTTGAATGGGTCAACTATATTGCGTGATGTTGGTATTGCGTTCCTCCTGACCCGAGTCATCAATCGACCAATCTGAGTTAAAATGATTCATATTAACTTATTTTTGAAATACCTCATTTGATTTAGCTACAACTAGGGATGAGTTGATAGGGCCAACTATATTGTATGATGTTGGTATTGCATTCCTCCTGACCCGAGTTGTCAATCGACCAATCTAAATTAAAATGATTAATATTAGATTATTTTTTAAATACCTTATTTGATTTAGCTACAACTATGGATGAGTTGATAGGGTCAACTATATTGCGTGATGTTGGTATTGTGTTCCTCATGACCTGAGCTGTATATCCATCGATCTGAGTTAACTACTATGGACCAACTACTGTGGCATGTCGATTTGTTTTGGCTTGAAAGAGTTTGCCATAGTGAAAGGCTTGAGATGCGATCATCCAGAAGAAAATCTTATCAAGAAAACATCCCGCAAAAGGTCCAAGGCAAATAGGACAGCCAACTACCACCATCAAATAAAGAAAAGGCATTATCCCAGTGACCACCCACCAAAACCAACAAACGCAAGGAAAAAATATATGGATTGTTGGACATTGCTGGATGTGGGTACAAAGCTGATAACTTGTTAAAACATCTCAAGGATAAAACTATACCAAAGTAGCATAGGGAGCAATTATGCTTAGTTTGTTTGCCTATTTTGTTATATTGGCAAGAGATGCCAACAAAGTCATAGAAGATGATTTATTGAAGCTTGATAAGGATTTTAAGAAATTCAACAATTATCCCTGGGGATATGACACTACAACTTGACTGTCAAATATTTACCGACAAAGCTATCCCCGAATATAATCACATTATACGGCTTTCCTTGGTCTTTCATGATAAATTTAATCATTATTTATTTACTCATCCATTAATTTATATTAAATAATTATTATGACTTTTTTCTTGCTTCCTGTTTACATTTTTTAGGCTTGGGCATTTGAAGTTATTCCTCCCCTCCGAAAGCAGGTCAAGGATCACCCGAATGAGGTTTCTCATCTAAGGATTCTTAGGTGGTTGGCTACAAAGAGCAACACAAGAATTAAGGAGGCTGATCTTTTTAACCCTCTGGATGATGCAGTACACCTATTTTCAAGTAAAATAATTTGACTCAAAAAAAGATATTAAAATAGATGTGCTATTTGTTATGACAGGAGGGTCATCTATTGTAACAGATTACCCATCTACTACAACTGGTACAATAGATGGGTAATCTGTTATGACAGATGATTCATATTTCACAATATATTATCCATCTATTGCTTTGGTTATCTAAAGCCGACTTAACAGATTACCCATCTACTATAAATTACGTAACAAATTGGTATCTGATGTAATATATTATTAATCTGTTACGACAGATAGATCAACTATTGTGATAGAAAGATCATCTGTTGCATAAGTTATCTGTGTTAACATGTAACCCAATTGACTAGAAATTATTATATGATTTAAATGTATCTGTCATTTTTGATAGGTTGTGCATCTATGGATCGTGCCTACTGAGCAGTAGTTGGGGATGACTTCTTTTATTACTCTAGGTCTTGTTGATACAATAGCAAATCCAATGGTGTAGTTAATAAAGAAGAAATCAACTGGAGCAACAGCCATAAGAAGAGCAGTTAGGCAAGGTCAGCCTAATATTGAGGCTTTTTATGACCAACCGACTGCAACAGATCCGGGTGCTTTTTCTGGGGGTGTTGCTGGTGGATTTATTGATGTTGGTGGCAGGTATGTTGCTGCTAATGCTTCTTCTAGTCATGATGATGAGCATGTTCATGCCTAAAAAAATATATTTGAAAATACCCCTTTCATAGGTCCCTTTCACCCTTACACCGGTCATTCTCACCCTTACAGTAGTCCCTTCCATACCTCTTCACCCTCATGTTCTCATTGCAAATGTGAAAAGTACAAGGATAGAAAGGATAAAATCTTTGAAAAGGCAGAGACTATTTCTAAAACTATCAAGGAATTGAAATCCAAGAGGGGTGTCATGCCATCTAAGAAGGTGAGGGATCCATACATTCCTACAGTAGTGGTTAGGAGGAATAGAAAAGTAATTAGCCAAGTACTCTCCAGTTGAAAATAAAAAAAATTGCAAATCCTCCCTCTCACAAAGTTGTTTAAGTTCAAGGTCCATTGAAGAAGGTGGACATATACGCGGAACTTGGCGACAAAGAGAAAAGGGATCTGCAACGGGCTAAGAATGCCAAGCAAGACGCACAAAATTACCCCATGCATATATTTTCCACCCAAGACTTCAAGAGTATGACAGATACGTGTACGCAGTATGTGGATAAGGTAAGTTTAATTTTTCTAACCTAGCTTTCTAATCTACTCAATGAAGAAGAAGCTACGAAACAGACCTGTCATCTATTGCAACCTCTGGGTTTTCTGGTGCAACTGGTGGTAGTTTTGTTGTAATATATTACCCATCTGTTGTATAAGTTGTGTTATATGGGTAATCTGTGAACACATTTAGAGAACTCTCTACAACAGATGGACCATCCATTGTATCTTTCCACTATGTTTTCCTTTCTTAAAATTAATAACCTATTTACAAATTGACTTCTTATATCACAGTATATTGAAGAAATTCTTTGCCACATGAGGGGCAGGCAATTAGCATACCCGAAAGCTTATGATATTGTTGATAGGATAATGGACCTCAACTTTTACAAGAATTTCAAGGATAGGTACAGTGATCTCACTAAGCTAGCATCAACTCCTAGTGGCTCGATATTTGGTTCGTTAGTTTCTGGGTTCCAATGGGATACAGAAATGGTTAAATATGTTAGAGGGGTGAGGCCATATCCACACATCAAGAGCTCGACCAAGGCAAAAAGAATTCTTGTAGTCATGAATGTGGATATCATACATTATCTGGCTATTGAGATACTACTCGAGGAGGGAATGATCAAGGTTTATGACTGTAATTTACCTGCCTTCGACGAGGCCAACTTTTTTACCCATATACAACCACTGTTGGATTTGTTCCTCAACTTGTTGAGGAAGATTAAACTGATGGATCATTTACCAGCGGAAAATTAAGGAAGCAAACATGGGATTTTGAAGGTCAAAAAAAGGACATGGACCTTTCAAAAAATTAAATTGCTGTCATGTGTGGGTCTTACGCGCTTGCACACATCAAATATTTGCTGACCAACACAAAAATAGCCGAGTCAACGACCTTTCTATGAGACAAAGCTATGACAAACATGCAAGAGGTCTGGGCTTATGGGGTACTAACTGGATGCTTGGAGCCTGTGTATAAAGAGTAAGATGTAGAAACACAAACGCCATAACAATTTTTTATTTCAAGTTACTTCACTTTACATGTAGTGGCAATTTTTTTTGTTTGATGAAAGTTGAATTTTTTATAATGTAACAGGTTGTCTATCTGTTATAACTTCTACCTGTTCTGATATATAGTTTGTCTATTGCAATAGGTTGATCATTTGTTGTATTATGTTGATGTTTCTATCTAAGTCTATCTGTTGCAATAGTGGGTAGACCTATTTGATAATTTCTAACAAATAACTTACATGTTACAACATATGTCTAAATCTGTTTGATAGTTTCCAACAATTGACGTTTGAATATCCATGTGCTCAACAACACCAAACCAGTAGCAAATACACCGCCATGAAAATTTTAGCAATTAGGCTTGAATATTCATGTGCCCAACAACACCAAACCAATAGCAATAACGTACAAAATATAGTGTTTTCTTTCTAGATTTTATTTCTCTTCAAAATCCTTATTTTTTTTCAACAAACCTCAGATTACACGATTTACTTGTGAAGGGTGTCGTCCTTTACACCAATCAAAGTAATCATATCCACCCAATTTCTATAAAAATAAGACCACAATTACAAACCAATTACAAGTTAATAATCAATCAACTAATTAAATAAAAAATATTATCTTTGAAAACTTACAAGTAAAAAAGCCTACGACTTGGATTTTGTTGAGCCCAAGAAGTATTCAATAGAGCTTCATGACCACACTTATAATATGAAAAATCTTTATAAAAAAAAATAGTAGAAGATGAGCTCGACATTGTCAAGCTCAGTTGGAAAAAATAAAAAAATAGATGAAGAAAAACTAAATATAAATAATTTAAAGAATTTGAATAGAGAAAAAAAGATGAAGAAAAAAAAGATTTGAGAATTTAGGGTTAAATTTTAGGATGAAGATGAATATATAAGACAATGAGGGGGGGGGGATAACCATTGGGGGCCAAATCAGATGCCAAGTCATCAAAAATAGGGGTTCAACGCGCTTTGGTTGCGTTAATTACACGCGAGCTACCAATAGGGAAAAATGGACCAAACTGACATATTTGATGCCTATTTTAGGTGTTTAAAATGAACATTGTCTGTTTGAGGTTCCAAAGTCAACGATTGCTGTAATTTTAGGTGCCTGTCGATGGGTTTTACCTTTTTTATTTCATGTCACTTCACTTTAAATATAGTGGCTATTTTTTATATCTGATGAAAGTTGAATTTTTTATAATGCAACTGATTGTCTCTCTGTTGTAACAAATATTCTATCTGTTCTGCCAGATAGTTTATCTATTGCAATAGGTTGGTCATCTGTTGCATTATGTCGATGTTTCTATATAGGTCTATCTGTTGCAACAATGGGAAGACATGTTTGATAATTTCCAACAGATGACCTACATGTTGCAATATATGTCTAAATCCATTTGATATTTTTCAACAAATATGTCGTCTGTTGCAACAGATACCTTATATGTTGCAATATTTGAATCTAGTATTCCATTTCAATTAATAAGTTTAAATCTAAGAATAAAATAAATTTATAGACAATATAAAATAAATCAAAGTCTTCAGAAACTACATGAAATAAATCAACAAATAAATGAAATGTAAAAAAAATTATTATGGGTACAAATCTCAACAAATAAATCAACTATTAAGTTTTGATGCCAACAATTCCTAAGGAGGGGTGAGGTATTACTTTGACAGACTCAAGCTATAAATATCTACTCAATATGAATAAGTTGTTCTACATCCGGTGCTATGGAATTCGGCTTTGGTCTTCGTGGATCTTTAATGTCGCTTGCGTACGGTTTTTGTGCTTTCGCTTCTCCATATTTCCATAAAAAGAGTAGCATATTATCAATGTTGTTCAACAATAGATTCTACTATGACATCCACTTGGAAAGCCAGAATTATCAATGCTAATCACAGAGATACAAAAAAAAATAAAAAAGGATAACTCATCTATTTTAGCAAATAAATTATCTTTCTGTTGCAACATATGGATCATCTATTGGGACAAATTAAAACATGAGGAATACCTGTACTATAATTTCCAACGGATAAATCATCTATTGCAATATATGACTCATATGTTTGGAAAAATTAAAACAGTAGGAAGTCTTGATTTAATTTGTCCCAACAGATGGCCCATCGATTGCAGTATGTAGGTCAACAATTCAACAACAACAACAACAACAAACCCAGTGTATTCCCACCTAGTGGGGTCTGGGGGGGGTAAGATGTACGCAGTCCATACCTCTACCTCTACCTCTGAAGAAGTAGAAAGGCTGTTTCCGATAGACCCCCGGCTCAAGACACGAGACACCACACAATATAAAGTAACGCACAGAACAGGATTTCATACAAATAAAAATGGTACGTAGAGCTGTTTGATTTGCCAAAATAGCTGAGACATATATTGCAATAGATAATACATCTGATGCAACAGGTTAGGCAATTGTTGCAATAGATGTATATATATATGTGTTTGTGTGTGTGTTTGTCTGTTAGTTGTAATAGATGTTATAAATTCACCTTCTTCAGCTCATGCTGCTCTCCTGTGGCCCTTATACATTGCTCAATAGTGCAACACAAAGACAACGGAGTTGCAATTTTACTTTTTTGGATGCTTGATAATGCCTTGAAAATTACTTTCCTTCTTCTATTAGCCTTAATCTCTAATGGAGTGGGATGGATATGAAATCCTCTTTGATGGAAAGATGCCTTTCTTGGATGTCAATTCCTTTACAGAAGCAATTAATGTATTAATAGCATTAATCAGTACATCATGTTTCACCTTGCAGTTTTGACATTTGCATGCAGAACATTCGCTAGGAGGGGCAAAATCTAAATAATCAATATGATCATACTCATAATGGTTTTTTAAAAAACTGTAAGAGGAGCAGTATTAGCCAAAACAGCAGCACCACTACCACCAACAACAACTACATCACCACTAACACCATCAACAATAACATGCCTACCCTCTAAAATTGTTTTTCTTGTGATGGTTGTTGCTCCAAACAATTTTATTTTTATTTTGTCAATGACCTTAGGGTCCGATAAAGTTTGCACTGATCGTAAAGTAAGAGAAAATGACATCTTCAACTCCCAATTGGTCGAAACAAGTGACGGATTCACAATCTAATATAAATCAGTACATATATTATAATGATGATTAGATCATTCAAAAAAATCATTAACTAAAATAAAAACTTAACTAAAATTACACTTACTGCATTCTTCGGGGGGTTGAAAAGATCAAGAAATTTTATATTTTTATCAGTTTTGACTGACAACCATCTCAGGATTCTTAGACAGGAAACTTTTTCTCGATAGTTCACTTGTTGTCTCAAATAAGGAATGACTTCAAACTCCCAAGCCTATAAATAACACCAATAAATTAAAAGTATTATTGAATAAAAAAATAAATCATGTCATAATAAAAGAAATACTTACCATGAAAGCCTATGGAAATCCATATAACTTGACTGTCTTTGGCACTAACGGAGTCAACAAATATTTGACAGTCATTTAAAGCTTTCATAACCCCAAGGATGATATTAAATTCCTCAATATCCTTGGATAGATTTATTAAACCAAGTATTATGTTGTTGTTAACGTCTCTCACCTAAATAATATTATGTACAAACCAAGCCTAGCACAATGATTACTTGCGCTTCTTTGAAAGTCTTTTACCTTTCAACACTTCTATTAATTTTTTATTTTTTAAGTTTGGACCAACAAAGGACACCAAGTATTCACGATCACTCGACTTGCATTTGTCTTTTTTGGGTGTGCGAGGTGTTGTTTTTGGGTTAGAATAGGTATAACTTAAAAAGAAGAAGGGGGCTAATATTTTAGTCCAGTATCTATGGAAAACTCCTTCCAACCAAAACAAATAGGCATGTTATAGTTATTTATCCATACCTCATCCATCTTATCTTTGTTTTCATACATAAACCTACGCTTGAGAAGAACATATACCATTTTTATTTGAAAACAAGCATTGTTGTCTTCCGGCAAATCAAGATATTTTCCAAAGCAGCTATCCCTGAAAAAAGCATTCAAATTTTATTCTCGAAGTATTTTTCTAAAGGAGTCAAAAGATTTTTCCATGGATGACTTAACTACAAAATTACTTGTTAAATTTGTGGCTCCATCGCACTGCATTGTTACAAGATAACTATCAATGCTGAAGGATTTAACCAACTTTTCGGTGGAAGGGCTATTAGCATTTAGATCATCTCTATTGAAATATTCCTCCTCCCCATATTTATTATCTTCTCCTCCTGATTGAGATAACACTTGTAAAACAAGCTCATAGAGTGGTAGATGTAGCCTAGTTGCTTCGCTTGTTCCTTTACTTGGACTTAATTTGGGTTTTTTCCTTTGGGAGCCATATTATCTAAAATTAACAGAAAAATAAAATAGATTATAATTGATTAATGCATCATTAAAAAAATAATAATAAATCTAACATGCACAACAGTAAAATAATATTTCCAATAGATCACACATCTATTGCACCAGGTAGGTTATCTGTTGTAATATATAAATAACCTATTACAACAGATGAGTAATCTGTTGGAAATAATAAAAATAGATCACTCATCTGTTAAAATAGATGATTGGTCTGTGCAATAGATCATACATCTATTGCAATATATAAGTGATCTGTTGTAACATATAACTAACCAGTTGCAACAGATGAGTAATTTATTAAAATAATAAAAACAGATCACTTATCTGTCAAAATAGATGACTAGCCTGTGTAATAGATCATATATCTGTTGCAATATATGCGTGATCTATTGGAACTGTTATCAACGATCAATATTGTTTAGATTTCTTCCAACAGAAGGGTCGTCTATAGTGACAGATGAATGATCAGTTGGAAAAATAAAGTCTTAGATATATCCTGTTAAAATAATTGATAGAATTTTATCCAATAGAAGGTTCATCTGTTGCATCAGATGATTAATCTGTTGTATTAGATTTTTAGTCCAATGGTTCCTCTGTTGAATCAAATGGTAAATCTATTACATTAGATGGTTAATCTGTTGTATCAGATTTTTAATCTATTGTGTTAAATTTTTAATCGGATGGTTCCTTTGTTGCATCATATGGTTAATCTGTTGCATTAGATTTTTAATCCAATGGTAAATTTGTTGCATTAAATTGTTTACTCAATGGTTGATCTTTGGTGTATTTATACGCCTAAGCATCATAGCTTACCTATATTTTAGCTAAGTTTGGAGAACAAAGTGCCCAGCTTCTTATGTTTTACTCTACTTCTATGTAATTGAACTAACTGGTATGATTAGCATTATTTCAAGTATTAATGAGGTAGATGGAGACATAATGGGACTATGGAATGCGGATGTCATATTACACAAGATAAAAGTAGCTTGTTGGACCAAATGTGGCGCCTAGAAACTATATCCAAGACCAATTTGTTATTTATAATTAGTTCAGGGACTTAGAAGGCAAATATGTGAAAAAATATTATTAAAAAGACTTGATGCTGAATTTTTATCATTATTCAATATTTTGTAGTATTTTGAACAAGGGAATAGCGGCTTAAGGTGGAGAGAGAAAACGTTTCTCTGTTGTTTTCACTATTTGCACACCAAGATCGTCTTCTAGTTTTTGGTATGATAGATATTTCTATTGTAATTTTCATTTTATTCATGAGTAGCTAAGTTTATTAGTTAGGGTTATGGAGGCCTTGTAGCATACAATCTATTACTTTGGGTTTTGAATTCATTATGCATTGATTTGTTTACATCATACTCTCTTTGTTTATCTTGAATTCTCGTGGTTGCAAACATAGAGGATGTGCCTTAAAGCACAACTTGTTCGAGAGAAAGGTTGTTGTTCGGAAAAGAGTGTAGTGATAAGAAAATAGGATTTCCAACCCCTATTTCATATGTTAATGCCTTAACAGGATTAACTACTTGGAGATTTCGTATTGTTTTTGTAAACACTTTTGATTCGAGAGAAGTAAAGTGAATTAGTCCTTGATGGTTAAGAAACACTAGGATTATGTTATTAAATACAATATGCTTCTCTGTAAGCATGATGCATGTATGAATTCGTAAAGCCCATAGTTAGAAAGTATTGAAAACTACAAGGTGGATATAACCCTAGCCTGCTATTTCTCTGAATTTGAACACTACCATATATACTTCATCTTGTTAAACTGAAACCATTAATTTGTGAACTGAATCAAATCCCCTCTTTTGTTTTATGGAAATGAATGATTAAAAGTCAACTAATTTGTATACAACTTAATTAGCGCCATATTCCCTGTGGGATTCGACCCCAACCTAGTTGGGTTCTATATTTGACAACGACCTCTTATGCTCTCATAAGAGAGGTGTAATTTGGGCGTATTAAATTTTGGCACCGTTGCCGGGGAATACGATTGTCGATTGAGTTTATTTGTGTTAATTGACTATTAGTCAAGTTTTCTTATTTTATGTTTATTTATTGTTTTTGTTTGTTACAGGATCATTGTTGTTTATGCCACGAACCAGAAGTTCAGGAAAATCATTATTACCCTTCAATCCTGAACCTCATCTTATTGAAAGAATGGCTAACCAACAGGAAGCTGAAAGATTAGCCACTTTGTCTAATGTTCAATTAAATCAACAATTCAGATAACCCATATTGGGTACCTAATATAAATGAAGAGGACCTAAGAGATGATGATTTAATTGACCTGGCTAATAGGAGGCATGCAGTAGGGGTAGTTGCACCTGTAAATCAAAATCGTCTATTCAGAGGAAGACTAGACCGCCAAGCTGAGCAGTTTGATATTGACAATAATGAGAACGATTTAGATGGAACTGGATCTACAGGGGAAATCATTCTACCACTACTAGCTCCTGGGGTGAAATTCAACATCACCAGTACTATGATGCAGCTACTCAATCTGAAAGGACTCTTTGGTGGATTACCTGGTGATGATCTAAATCTACATTTGGTGAATTTCATCAGTATTTGTAAGTCATTTGATAATCCTGGAGTGGGAAAAAATGCTATTAATTTATGATTGTTCCCACTGTCTCTGTCTAGAGAGACAACTATGTGGTTGAATGAGCTGACTTCTAATTCTATAACAAACTGGAGGCAATTGAAAGGAGTTTTCCTAGAAAGGTTCTTTCCGCCCTCTAGAATGTTATAGTTGAGGGATGAGATCAGCAACTTTAAACAATTGGCTAATGAAGCTTTGCATGAGACTTGGGCGAGGTTTAAAAAAAAGTTGAATCAATGCCCAAACCATAAGATGACTGATGAACACTTGATGGAAATATGCTACAGAGCTTTGAACTCACTTACAAAGCCAATAGTGAATAATGCTGCAGGAGGAGCTTTTATGGAGCTCACCTTTACTGTGGTTGCGAACATGTTAGAAAGAATGAATAAGAATAGTAGAGCTTGGCATACTAGAGATTTTGTAGTAGCAAGCAATACTGGGTCTAGTGTAATATCAACAGAGCAACATAGGAGAGAAGATGAGCATGATCAGGATATGGCTCACATGAAAACCCAGATAGATCTGCACACGAAACATTTGCTATTAGGGAAAATAGAAAAGGTAAAAGTTGTGGGGGCCCATAGTAAGAGAGTTGAATCAAACACCGAGGAAGAGGCTAACTACTTGCATAACTAGGGAGGGTTTTGGACTGGTGGTCAAGGAAACCAAGGTTGGAACCATCAAGGAGATTGGAAGAATAAAAGTGATAGGAGTGGACTGTATGTACCTCCTGGAAGCCGTGATAATGCTGCCACCAGTTCAGGCAAAGTATCCATGGAGGACATGATGGAGAAACTATTAAAAGGAGTTGAGGCGATCGAGTCTGGGGTGACTACTATGAAGAGTGACATATCTTCCATAAGTCAACTAGTAAATTCACACTCAATCGCTATTAAACAACTGGAGCAGTAGATGAGCCAATTGTCCGCAGTATTCAACCAAAGAAAAATGGGACTCTACCAAGTGATACCGTTCAGAATTCGAAGACTGATGGATCGTGTATGGCTATTACCACTAGGAGCCGTAAGATGTTATATAGTCTAGGATTGAGATAATACTCTCAAAATAATGCGGTCAAAATAGATTGGGAGATGGTTGATAAATCTTCAGTGGTGCCTGTGGAGTTGAGAGGTTTGAAAAAGAAGAGTGCGGAAGTGGAACAACCACCTAAGCCGAAGCATGTTAGTGATGTGGAGCAAGACATAAGAAAAGAGGTAAAAGTTGATCTAGTTGAAATCCCAAGGCCACCACCCCCATTTCCATAATGATTAAAGAAGAAAGAAGATGAAGGCAAGTTTAACAAATTCATGGCTATGTTGAAGCAATTGACAGTGAACGTGCCTTTAGTTGAAGCACTTGAGCGGATACCAGGATATGCTAAATTTATGAAAGATATTGTGACAAAGAAAAGAGCGGTAAGCTACAAACCAGTGGATAATTTCCATCATTATAGTGCTATTTCTACAAGGTCACTAGTGCAGAAGAAGGCAGACCCAGGCGCATTCACCATCCCTTGTACGATTGGGTCTCTGGATTTTGCTAAGGCCTTATGTGATCTGGGAGCTAGCATCAATTTGATGCCACTATCTATTTATAAGAAGTTGGGTTTAAGAGACCCCACACCCATAAACATGTGACTTGTAATGGAGGATAGATCGATGAAAAGGCCGGTTGGGATTCTATATGATGTACTTGTAAAGGTGGTCGATTTTATATTTCCTGCTGACTTTGTAATTCTGATTACGAAGTGGACTTTGAATTACCCATAATTTTGGGCAGGCCGTTCTTAGCAACCGGGAGAGTATTAGTTGACCTGGAGTTGAATGAGCTGAAATTTAGGCTCAACGGGAAAGAGGTTAGTTTTGAAGTATGTAAATTGATGAAACAACAAAAGGAGATAAGTGTCTTTTCAATTATTGATGTGTTCTACGAAGATGAGCGAGATATACCAGTTAAGGATAAACCTGTTGTAAAGACCATAGCTGGTTTGGTTGAACTTGCAAGCAAGGATGTGAGTGACTTCAAAGTGGCTGAACTTGGAATAAATCATTTTCTTGATCCAACAAATGAGGTACAAATAGTATCATCGATGTATCTTGATGAAGTCTGAGTAGTCAAGATAATCGAGTTGTGCCGCGACATTAAATCAGGCGCTGCATGGGAGGCAACCCATGATTTTATTTTCATTTTATCATGTTAAATAAAAATACAAAAATAAGAGACGAGCCACGACTAAAACTACGACACTTGGTGGGAGGAAACCTATCCTTTTAATCATTTTTGTTGTTTTTGATTAGTGTAGGTGCATAAAGTAATAAGGAGGTGATTGGTACCAAATTTGGTTTGGAATTGAGTCATATCAATGGTGGTAAGTTAGGAGTAACAGTGACATTACAGGTAAGTTGGAGTGGTCAAATATTAAGGCTCGAGTCATAACTCGTGTTAGAGTTGTGACCCAAATTATGTTAATTCGCCCCTTAAAGTTTTGCGGTGCGACTTTATTTTATGATTTTCAAGGAGGTCTGTGGTGGTAGCGTAGGGATCAGGAATATTGACTTAGGGTGGAGAGAGAAAATATTTCTCTCTTGTTTTCACTATTTGCACACCAAGATCGTCTTCTAGTTTTTGGTATGATGAATATTTCTATTATGATTTTCGTTTTATTCATGAGTAGCTAAGTTTATTAGCTAGGGTTATGGAAACCTTGTAGCATACAATCTATTACTTTGGATTTTGAATTCATTATGCATTGATTTGTTTACATCATACTCTCTTTGTTGATCTTGAACTCTCGTGATTGCAAACATAGAGGATGTGCCTTAAAACACAAATTGTTCGAGAGAAAGGTTGTTGTTCGAAAAAGAGTATAGTAATAAGAAAATAGGATTTCCAACCCCTATTTCATATATTAATGCCTTAACAAGATTAACTACTTGGAGATTTCGTATTATTTTTGTAAACACTTTTGATTCGAGAGAACTAAAGTGAATTAGTCCTTGATAGTTGAGAAACACTAGGATTATGTTACTAAATACAATACGCTTCTCTGTAATCATGATGCATGTATGAATTCATAAATCCCATAGTTAGAAAGTATTGAAATATACAAGGTGGACATAACTCTAGCTTGCCATTTCTCTGAATTTGAACACTACCACACATACTTCATCTTGTTAAACTGAAACCATTAATTTGTGAACTGAATCAAATCCCCCCTTTTGTTTTATGAAAATGAATGATTAAAAGTCAACTAATTTGTATACAACTTAATTAGCACCATACTCCCTGTGGGATTCGACCCCAACCTAGTTGGGTTCTATATTTGACAGTGACCGCTTACGCTCTCGTAAGAGAGGTGTAATTTGGTTGTATTAATGGTTAATTTATTGCATCAGATTTTTTATCCAATGGTTCCTCTATTATATCATATGGTAAATTATTGCATCAGATGGTTAATCTGTTGCATCAGATGGCAAATCTGTTATATTAGATGGATAATCTGTTGCATCAGATAGTTAATCTGTTGTATCAAAAGGTTAATCTATTGCATCAGAAGGTTAATCTGTTGCATCAGAAGGTTAATCTATGCATAAAAAAATAATAACATGATTTTCTTCAATAGAACAACAACAATATAACCATTTTTACCAAAAAGAAGAACAAATTAACCCAACAACGGACGCAGTACCAAAAATACCAACATCGTTATTTTGTTTGTACAAACACAAAAAACAAAAATCAAACTTCAAAAAATGCAACAAACAACAAAAATTCATATTTCACTCTGAAAAGAGAAGAGAAGAAATACCAGAAATTAGGATTTTATTCATGCTGAATTTCAAATTAAAGCAACAAATATTGGAATTGTTCACCAAAACTAAAAGAGAAGTTGGCTCAAGTTTCTCTTTTTCTTCAAAACTAAAAAGGCCATAATTTTTTACCTGTGAAAGAAGAAAAAGAGACAATGAAGAACTCAAAGCTGTTGTGTCTGGAGAGCAAGGCGGTCACGTCGATTGACGATTGAAAGTCAAAAAGGAACTCGAAGCCCAGCTATTTATTGCCAAACTCTTTTTCTTTAAAACTAAAAAGGCCATAATTTTTTACCTGTGAAAGAAGAAAAGGGATGATGAAGAACTCGAAGTTGTTGTGGTAGAAGAGCAATGATGTCCCATCGATTGATGGTTGAAAGTCAAAAAAGAACTTGAAGTCCAACTATTTATCGCCTGAGGTTGAAGTAGCTGGGGATTGAAAGGAGAAATTTGTAGAATTGTTGCTTGGAAGAAATTATCGAGAAGGAGGGGAGAGACTATTAATTTGGAGAGGAAGGGGTGTGGGTTGTTTCGTATTTTTGAAAAGATTAGAATTTTTTGAAAATATCAATTAAGTCCACAATTAACTTAATCAAATTTCCTAATTATGTTTGACCCTTCAAATGGGTCAATGTCATCAATCCTTCATTCAAGACTTAAATGACACCTTTCCTTCAATTTTCTTTACAAACTAATGGAAGAAGCGCATCGGATAAATTTTCAGAGAGAGTTAAATATTTGTGCAACCCGAACAACAACTCGCAGTAAATTCCTTAAAATTAGTTTTAGCCCACCCCGAACCAATATAAATCCAGATCCAAAAAAGTACCGTAGTAAACTAATAAAAAGACGAAGGTCCTGTTTGGGGTTACTGTTGAAAAATTGATTATTTTAAAGTGCGTTTGGTATGAAGGAAAACTTTTCTCATGTTTGGTTTGGTTAAACATTGTGGAAAGTGTTTTCGAAATAAACTTATTTTCCTCAAATCTAAGGAAAATGACTTCCCATAAAAAAGTAAGGAAAATATTTTTTGATTTTTTTCAACCTCACTCTCAAGTTGAAATGTTCATACACCTTTCAAATCACTCATCCCTACCCCGACACCGAATATCCCTCCCCCTCTCTCTAAACTCCCAATTCAAAAAGACATATTTAATTTTTTTTAAAGTATTTCAATTTTTTTCTTACCCCCATCCCCTACCCCGACCCTCCACCCCCTACCAGCTCCCACCCCTCCTTCCAAAATAAATATTTAATTTTTTTAAAAAAATTAAACTTTTTTCTTATCGCATCCCTTACCTCCCCCCCCCCACAAAAATATATATTTTTTAAAAATCACTCACGCCCTACCCCAACCCCCAACCCCCTACTAGCCATTGCCCCACCCACCCTTCCACCTCCCCTTCCCTCTCTAAAAAAATTACTATTATTTTTTTTTCAAAAAAAAACTCATAATTTTTTTCTTATCCCACCCCTTCCACCTATTTTGACCCCCACCCCCACTCCACCCCCACACACCAACCCCCTCCCCCCAAAAAAGAAATTTAATTTTTAATTTATTTTTTAAAAAAAGTTTCAAAACTTTTTTCTTACCCGCCTTTCTTATCCTATTCGTTCTCATTGTTTTTTTGTTAAATATATGCAAATACTTTTAGAAAATATTTTCGTACCTGCATAACAAATATTTTCCTACCTGCATAACAAATATAAGAAACAACTTATTTTCCTAAAAATATTTTCCTCCTCCATATTGAACGCACCCTAAAAAAAGGTTTTTTCGGAGTTAAAAATTATTTTTATAAAAAGTATTTTCTACTCTTTAGCTAAACACTAAAATATATTTTCTGAAAAATATTTTTCAATTCACCAACCAAACACTAGAATAGATTTTCCGGAAAAGATTTTTCACTCACCAACCAAACATAAGAAAATAAGTAAGAAGTCAACTTCTTTTCCATGGAAACACTTTCTAGGAAAATATTTTCCATGGAAAACATTTTCCTTCATACCAAACACAGTAACAAATTTATAAAATGACTTTTCAGAAAATATTTTTTAAAAAATACAATTTATTTTTGGCTAATTCACTTTAAAAGTGTTTTTGATAAAGAGATTATGTTTGGCTAATTTACATCTATATCTATATCTCAATCTACATCTATAATATATTAAAAGTGTGAAAATTTTTAAAAAAGTGGTTTGAACTATTTTTCCTTCATTAAAAGTTTATACTTTAGATAAAATCATCTTATTACTACTTTTCTTCAATTATTATTTTGTTAAATTAAACACTTCTAAGATATATGGGAAGAAACTTAATAAAATAAATACATTGCAATAAATAAATATATGAATCCTAAAATATATAGAAAAATTAAGAATCCTAATAATATATGTAAGGAAAAAGAGAGAAAAATATACGTTATAAACGAAAAATAATTGATATAATTTTGTTACGCGATTTTTTAAAATATAATTAAAGTTGACCTAAAGACAACTTCACTTTTGTTTCTTAGTCGATTTTGGCTATTTGACATAAGAAATCTTTTATGCAAACAACACTTATATAACAATGCGTTTTCCTCTTGGCGCATCTTAACAGGCTGCTAACGTGCACCTTCTGAAAATTCATGGCTTCTATGAGTAAATCCACTCATTCGTCGGAGAAGATCATAACGCCTCATGATGGAGTAAGTTGTGCACTGCCTACCCTCACATTTGGGAGCTTTCTCCCTCTTCTATGTCAACCAATCCCTAAGCAGGTGGAGGAACCCAGCTCAAAATCCAACTCACCTACTTCAGTACACTTGAAGGCATAGAGAGAATCTTGCCCAATCGACAATTGCAGTTTTCTGAAGTTGTAAATACGGGACAACCTCCATTAAAGAAGGAATTTGCAGAAAATCGATGGGTAAACGCAGGTAAAACCCTCTCCTATATTCCTCCAGTGGTTAAAAATGGAAAGTTTGTTATTAGTATTATTGAGAAAGACCTCAAGGAACAAACTCAATATTGGCAAAATTCACTAATTGGGCATGTAATTGGGGATACCCATATGTTAAATCTATGGAGAATTATGTGGAGAATGTGTGGAAATATGAGATTAAGCCACAAATTCTAGGTCATGATGTTGGATACTTCATATTTTGGATTGAGACAGCTTCAGATCGATAAAAGGTTTTATGTAGTGGACCATACACTTTCCACAACAAACCTTTCATGGTACAACCATGGGAGATTGATTTTGAATTTGACCTAACCAAAATCACGAGAACAGATTTGCGGGTTACTTTTTTGGGACTTTTTGTTGCTTACTGGTTTGGGAAATGTATGATCTCGCAAAATTCTAAGCTTAATTCAGTCCTTTAGGCTTGTCAAGGGGTCCCACACTTACAATATTTTAGCTAAGTACTCAAACTTAGTCTCATTTTAGCCTACGAAGGTTGGAAATTTTATCTCGTAACCTTTACATACATTAAATATTGATGTTTAAGTTGATTCATGATCAGGAATGTCCGTAGGTATTTTCGAACAAGTTTCAGAATTTTTGGACTTCGTTTGAAGCTCCTTTGGAATCTTAAAATAGTGGATCAATGCGATCTTGGTGAGCCACATCGACTATCGCGTTGATTAATATTTTAACCAGCTACCAGCGTCCAATTTCAGTGAATCGACTTGAACATGGCGCGATGCGTTGGCTATCGCATCGATGGCATCATGCACCGTGTTGACCTACGCATAGCTAACCCATTTTTGTAGTCATTAAAAGACCACATCATTGGGGTATTTGGGTCTTTTTCCCTCGACCCTTAGCCCTCAAAACATGAAATTAAACATCCTATAGAGAAATTATAGTCATTATCTCTCAAAAACTCTCAAGAACAAAACCCTAGGTGTTCAAATTTCAAACCAAGAAACTCGAGATTCAACCATAAACTTTCAAAAAATTTTCAACAAAGGTATGTGAACTGTTCATCCAAGGGTTCCTTCCACCCTTGGAGTCCAAGAATCAACTTTTAAACTTCAAGTATATGGATTTCATAAATACCATGATGGTTTTGATAATATTTATGTTTATAATGATTATTTGAGTTTCAAATCCATGTGTTGTGCTAAGTTTCACGTAGAGTTTCTTGATTTATATGTATTATCATGTTAAAGCCTTCAAATTGTGAATTTGATGATTGAATTTGTGTGCTCACATATTGATTAGTGTTAAGCGCATGTTCTATGCCTTCCAAGTGTTTGATAAATTATTCATATGAACTAATAAGAGCAAGAATTTATGTCAAGTTAGCCTATGTGCAAGATGTTCATGTAAGTGTTTATTAAAATGCTCCAATGAATGAATGATGATCAAGATCATAGTTTACATATTTCATGTTTATGCCATGTCTCTAAATTTATGCTATCGAGTCCTGGGAGTACTTGTACCCGACAATTTAGCTGTTTACTTAGAGCTATGGTCAGTCATAGAATAGTATCAGTTACGTCACGATCAGTAGTACTCTCATTCAGTTACAAAACTCAAGAAAACTCAGTAGATTCAATAATAGTTCAATCTAACTCAGTATTCAGTTACAGAACTCAGGAAAACTCAGTAGATTCAGTAATAGTTCAATCTAACACAGTATTCAGTTCAGACCTCAGTAAACTCTATCAGTTAACAGAACTCGGTAGTATTTTGTCAGTCAATGGAAATTCAGTGAACTCAGTTCAGTTCAGTTAAACAGTAAACTTGGTAACAGTCAGTCTAGCCTAGTACAAACTAGAAATCAGTTTAGTGTCTATCCAATTCAGTTAGGAGTAGGATTCAACACTAAGTTAACTCAGGGATGGGGGTATTCTTGCCAGCAGAGGGTTTGATCCTTAGTAGAAATCCCTGCATTATAGAACTACGTAGCCAATGTAGGTTGAGATATCTTCCCTTCAGATATTATGAGGGTTGATACTTCTCACCTGAGTTATCCTGCCAGCGAGGGTTGATGGAAGAGTTTCTTGTCAGAGAGGGTTAACTCATAAGCTTGTTCTTACTCGTGGCACGGTATTGATACCCTTCCAACTGGGGTTATAGATTGGACCCCAATAAGTTTAGAAGGCGGCATGTCGGTTAGTTGATTACCTCCCACAGTCTCAGTTTCAGTCTCAGTCTCAGAATAGAACTCAGTTCAGTTCTACAGATTCAGGGCTATCAAATATAGTCACTCAGCTCAGTATAGAACTTAGTATAGTTCCACAAAATTTAGGATAGTCAGATACAGTATTCAGATTCAATATCTAGTACTATCATACTTTTAGTTACAATTTACGTATTCATGCATGTACTCTCATTCAATCATACTCATGTTATTCAGTTAGTATTGTTCATGCATATGAACCCATGCATTTCAGCCTACCTCACTGATCATACCAGTACATTCAAAGTACTGACGCAGGCTTTTTATGCTATGATGTCTTATATCATAGGTTCCGACGCATGGGCTCCCGAGCATCCTTAGCAGATTAGACTTTCAGCAGTCAGAGTAGTGGTGAGTCCTTATAGTTTGAGAACATGCTTATTATTACAGTATTTAAGTTTTAGTATTAGTAGTCGGAGTTAGTTAGGGGCTTGTCCCATCAACTCCACAAATCAGACAGTTTTAGTGGCTTCTTAGACTAGAGTGCACTTAGTCAGTTTTCTAGTTTACAGCATTGATATTCAGTTTTGGTATTGTTATACCATATCAGTATTAGTTACAGATTAACCTTATGGCATGTTTTTGCCTAATTCCGGATATTATTCAGTATTATTGTTCAATTATTATAGCAGGTACCAGTCATGGGTTAACTTATGATTCTTTGGGATTATGAGCATTGTGTAGCGTCTGGGGTACAGACTCAGGGTGTTACAAACTTGATATCAGAGACTAAGATTCAATAGAGTCCTAGAAAGTATGAAAGCCACATCTAGTAGAGTCTTGTGCATGGGTATGTTTCGCGCCACACTTATGGACAGGAGGCATCGAGATGTTTTAGGAACAATTTTCCTTCTTTCAGTATTCATGTCATGCGAGTGAGCACAAGATCAAGTTAAACTCTCAGTCTAATTCCTCTCTTCCTTATGCTTCTAGAACATGCCTTTCAGAGAAGCTAATGAGAGAAGTAATGAAAATTAGTCAGCCCCTCCGCCCGTTTAGGCAGATCCCCTGAATGAGCATGTCTCCCAATATGAATTTAGAGCTGCTTTCACTGCCTTAGCTTATTCAGTAGCTGCCCAAAACAAACAACTGGCCATTATCCTATCAAGGCTTATGGCTCATAATCCGTAGAGTGGCGGCGTAGCAAAGAAGGGAGAAAGAATAAGGGTGTCAGAATGTCTAGGCCAAAAAGTGGCCGAACAAATCCTCTCTTCCAGCAGTGTGGCAGAAACCACCAGGGTATCTATAGAGCTGGTAGCAATGTGTGTTTTGGATGTGGCAAGTAAGGCCAAAGGGTCAGACAGTGTCCTCAGGTTGGGTCGCAGAGTCAGCATAACCACCCCCAGCTCGGTCTGATCGCCCAAATCAGCAGGGTGCTTCTTCTAGTGCCACTAGTGGGCAGCGCCCAAATAGACTCTATGCTCTTTAGTCCCGACAGGATCAAGAAAGTTCTCCTGATGTGGTCACTGGTTTACAAGTTTTTCTTTTGCATGTTTATGCTTTGCTAGATCCAGGAGCTTCCTTGTCCTCTGTTACTCCTTATATAACAGTTGATTTCGGAGTCAGTCCCAAAGTTCTAGCAGAGACCTTGTCAATTTCTACCCCAGTGGGTAAGTCTATCATAGCCCGACGGGTATACAGGAACTGTCCGATTATGATATCTCAGAAAGTCACTTCAGTAGACTTAGTCGAATTAGAGATGACTGATTTTGATGTCATTTTCGGCATGGATTGGCTTAATTACTGCTATGCCTCAGTCGACTGCAAAAATAGAATTGTCCAATTTCAGTTTCTGAATGAACCCATCCTAGAATAGAGGGGTAGTACTTCAGTACTTAGGGGTCAGCTTGTTTCTTACCTTCGGGCTAGAAAAATGATATCTAAGGGATGTGTTTATCATCCCGTTCAAGTCCAGGACTCAATTTCAAAACCCCTACAGTAGCATGTGAATTCTCAGATGTGTTTCTCGAAGACCATCCCAAAGTTCCTCCCGAAAGGGGGAATCGACTTCGGAATTGATCTTCTTCTAGATACTCAGCCCATCTCTATTTCTCCATACAGAATGGCTCCATCAGAACTCAAAGAATTGAAAAAGCAGTTAAAGGATCTCCTAGACAACGGATTCATCAGGCCCAATTATCCCTGTAGGGCGCGCCAGTCTTATTCGTGCGTAAGAGAGACGGTTATCTCAGAATGTGTATAGACTACCGTCAGCTAAATAAAGTTACGGTCAAGAACATGAATCCACTTCCCAGAATCGATGACTTGTTTGACCAACTTCAGGGTGCCAGTTATTTCTCTAAGATAGACCTCAGATCAGGTTATCACTAGCTCAGAGTCAGGGAAAGTAACATCCCCAAAACAGCTTTCCGAACTCGGTATGGTCACTTTGAACTCCTAGTCTTTTCCTTTTGCCTTACCATTGCACTAATAGCTTTCATGGTCTTGATGAACCGTGTGTTCAAGCAGTACTTGGACATGTTTTTCATAGTCTCTATCGATGACATTCTTGTCTATTCTCGTAGAGAAAATGATCACGCAGGTCATCTCAGAATCGTACTTCAGACTCTCAAAATCCATCAGTTATCATGGTATCTATCCATGTCTTACATGTCAGCCCTATGATCGTAGCTCATGTCAGCTCCACGCTTACAGTTGGAGTTCCAGTTTACTCAGTGTTACGAATCGTGTTCCATGAACACAAAAACTCCAGATTCAGGTCATGCAGCTTATGACTCATGTACTCATGCTATGTTTTACAATATGCTCAGTTCCCATGCCTCATGCTACCCTCCTAATGAATCGGCTAAATTCAGATCATGACATGTATATCCTCAGCCTAGAATTTTTGGTGGATCCACCCAAGATATTGATATTCTATACCCCAGGCCTCAGTTAAGTGTCAAGTCTAGTATAGTATTCAGTACTCAATAATCAGTATTTAGCCTTAGAATTCAGTAAAGAACTCAGATAGTTCTACAGAATCATGGCTATCAGTTGCTTAGCCATCAGAATCCAGTACTTTAGTATTAGTCTAAACCACAGTTACCAGTATCTAGTTATCAGAACTCAGTATTCAATTCCATTATGAGTCGCCATTGCAACCTCAATTACAGTCTCACCTACCATATTAGTTACGGTTCCAGTTCCATTCTAGTAATTAAATCAGTAACTAAGTTTAGTTTCAGGTTTGCTTGACCATAGCATACAATTATCAGTTATTCAGATATCAGATATCAGTATTTTAGTACCTTAGTTTATAGACTATTTCAGAATCATGTTATACGCTTGATCTTGAACTTTCAAATAATACAGTACTTCATAAATTCTGTCTCATGTTACTCAGTCAGTCCTTACCTCATATGCTTAATACTCTACAGTTTTAACCTTGTTATTCAGACTAATAATAGTTTGATCTTGCATGAACAATATTCATCTATCAGTTGTTCAGTTAATCAGATAAGATAGTATATTCATGCATTCGTGCTCAGCGCCCATGTGAATATTTTCAGTAGTCTCAGGTGGAGCGCCGTGCTAAGGTGAAAAGTATAGTTGAGAGAGTATCCAAGGGGTATGTCTAAGTTTGAAAGTCATAGTTGCAATGCATGAGGCTTAGTCACTCTATCTTAAATTAGGTTTCGTAGGCCTCACCACATATTATAGAAATTTAGCTAGAATGCGACTTCTCATTTAGATGTTTCATTCAGCCTAGGCAAAGATTCTTAACTCCCTAAAGTCACTAGGCAATCTATAGAAAAAGTGTCAAGGAAATGCTCCAGTCTAGCATGAGTTTTCAGGACAAATTAGTTCGTAAAGCCAGAAATTCAATTTAGCAGTCAGGTGAACAAATTCGTATGGCTTGGTCTCCCAAATTTCCCCACTAGCCGCACTATCCAAAGTTTCATGAATGTAATTGTTCCAAGATGGGGCAACCAAGTAGTTGTGTGATCAACTCAGTTCATGTATCATATCTCAGTTTTGGATCCCAGATACTCAGTCACGACTCTGTTCATAGGTGCCCGATGCATCATTCCAACTTTTCTTCAGTATCTCAGTCAAGTTAGTATTTTTTGAGGGACATAATGTCCCAAGGAGGAGATGCATTATAACCCCCGAGCTTTCATGCCCTAAACCTCCCAGCTTCTCCACTCGTAACGAATTCAATTGGAATAGTGGGTACTCTTGGGTTGATCCTCAAGTTCCAATCTTAGCCGTAAGCCATGTATTCAAGGGGCTCAGTTCAGTTAACGACATTCAGTTTAGTTCACGATATTCAGTTCATGTATCCTATTCCAGGCTCAGTTATGTTCTCATGTTCTCGTTCATGCGTGTTCAGTAAAGAGTCTCGAATTAGAGATCAGTAATTTCATATTCTTAAAAGTCTCTCCCATGAAGGGGTGAAGAGGTTTGGCAAGGAGGGGAAGTTTAGTCCCCGATATGTCGACAATCACAAGTTTCCTAGTCTTTTTGGAAAGGTAGCTTACGAGCTTGAGTTGTCTTCAGATTTATCTTCAGTTCATCTAGTGTTCCATGTCTCCTTCCTAAAGAAATGCATAGGTGACCCAACAGTCGTAGTCCCTATAGAGGGCATAGGTATGCAGAACAGCCTCTCTTATGAAGAGATCCCAGTCAAAAGCCTCGACTATCAGATTCACGGACTGAGGAACAACAGAGTTTCTCTAGTCAAAGTTCTTTAGTAGAATCAGTCCATTGAGGGAGCTACTTGGGAAGCAGAAGCAGATATGCGAACCAAGTATCCTCATCTATTCTCCGCTAATCCAGACTCAGCTCAAGGTAATAGTTTTCCTTAAGCTTATTCAGTTTCACGTTCAAATTTCAGTTACAAACTTGGTATTAGTTACCATTGCACATTCTGTCATTATGTTCATGAGGTAGTTCAGTCCTGCATTCATGCATCAGACATGCATCAGACATTCATGTTCAGTATATAGACTCAGTTTATCAGTAATCTCAGTCATGCATTCATGAATCATGTTCAGCTATACTCATGCATCAGATATACATGTTCAGCAAGTCATGTTCAGCAAGTCAGCCTCTCATTATTCTTAGTATCAGCAGTCTCATTTGAGGATGAATGTTCCCAAGGGGCAGATAATGAAAGACCCCGCAAAATCCTAACTTAATTCAGTCCTTTAGGCTTGTCAAGGGGTACCAGACTTAGAATATTTTAGCTAAGTACTCAGACTTAGTGTCATTTTAGCCTACGAAGGTTGACAATCTTATTTTGCGACCTTTACATCCATTAAATGTTGTGTTTAGGTTGATTCATGATCAGGAATGTTCGTAGGTGTTTTCGGACAAGTTTTGGATTTCTTGGACTTCGTTTGAAGTCTCTTTGGAATCTTAAAACAGTGGATCAACGCAATCTTGGCGCACCGAGTTGACTATCACATTGATTAATATTTTCACCAGCTTCCAGCATTCAATTCTAGTGAATCGACATGAACATGGCGTGACACGTTGACTATCGCATCGATGGCATCGATGTGCCGCGTCGACTTGCGCATCAATAACCTAATTTTTAGTCATTAAAAGACCATGTCCTTGGGGGAATTTGGGTCTTTTTCCCTCGACCCTCAGCCCCCAAAACACGAAACTAAATACCCTATAGAGCAATTATAGTCATTATCTCTTAAAATCTCTCAAGAACAAAACCATAGGTGTTCAAATTTCATACCAAGAAACTCGAGATTCAACCATAAACTTTCAAAAATTCTTCAACAAATATGTGAAGTGTTCACCCAAGGGTTCCTTCCACCCTTGGAGTCCAAGAATCTTCTTTTAAACTTCAAGTATATGGATTTCATGATTCATGAAATGGGTTTGATAATATTCGTGTTTATAATGATTATTTGAGTTTCAAATTCATGTGTTATGCTAAGTTTCACATGGAGTTTATTGATTTATATGTCTTATCATGTGAGATCATGTTAAAGCTTTCAAATTATGAATTTGATGATTGAATTTGTGTGCTAACATGTTGATTAGTGTTATGCGCATGTTCTATGCCTTTCAAGTATTTGATAAATTGTTCATATGAACTAATAAGAGCAAGAATTCATGTCAAGTAAGCCTATGTGCCAGATATATCATGCAAGTGTTTGTTAAAATGCCCCAATGAATCATGTTTATGCCATGTCTTTTAATTTATTCTATCGAGTCCTAGGGGAACTTGTACCCGATAATTTAGCTGTTTACTTAGAGCCATAGTCAGTCATATAATAGTATCAGTTACTTCATGATTAGTAGTATGCTCAGTCAGTTACAGAACTTAGAAAAACTCAGTAGATTTAGTAATAGTTCAATCTAGCTCAGTATTCAGTTCAAACCTTAGTAAACTCTATCATTTAACAAAACTCGATAATATTCTATCAGTCAACAGAAACTCAGTGAACTCAGTTCAGTTCAGCTAAATAGTAAACTTAGTAACAGTCAGTCCATCCTAGTACAGACTAGAAATCAATTCAGTGTCTATCCAATTCAATTGGGAATAGGATTCAGCACCGAGTTAACTCAGGGATGGGGGCATTCCTGCCAGATGAGGGTTTGATCCTTAGTAGCAATCCCTGCGTTATAGAACTACATAGCCAGTGTAGGTTGAGATATCTTCCTGCCGAATAGTATGAGGGTTGATACTTCTCACCTGAGTTATCCTACCAGCAAGGGTTGATGGAAGAGCTTCCTGTCAGAGAGGGTTAACTTACAAGTTTGTCCTTACACGTGTCACGGTATTGACATCTTTCTAACTGGGGTTACTGGTTGGACCCCAATTGGTTTAAAAAGGGTCATGTCGGTTAGATGATTACCTCCTACAGTCTTAGTTTCATTCTCAGTCTCAGAATAGAACTCAGTTCAGTTCTACAGATTCAGGGCTATCAGATATAGTCACTCAGCTCAATACAAAACTCAGTATAGTTCCACAGAATTTAGGACTGTCAGATACAGTCATTCAGTTATCAGTAATACAGTATCAGTAAACTCAGACCTCAGTTAAATAGTATTTAGATTCAATATCCAGTACTATCATGTTTTCAGTTACAATTTACGTATTCATGCATGTACTCTAATTCAGTCATACTCATGTTATTCAGTTACTATTGTTCATACATATGTACCCCATGCATTTCATCCTACCTCACTGAGCATACCAGTACATTCAAAGTACTGACACATTCTTTTTGTGCTATGATGTCTTATATCATAGGTTCCGATACACGGGCTCTCGAGCATCCTTAGTAGATTAGACTTTCAGCAATCAGAGTAGTGGTAAGTCGTTATAGTTTGAGGACATGCTTATTATTTACAGTATTTCAGTTTCAGTATTAGTAGTTGGAGTTAGTTGGGGACTTGTCTCATCAACTCCACAGATCAGACAGTTTTAGAGGCTTTTCAGACAAAAGTACACTCAGTGAGTTATCTAATTTACAACATTGATATTCAGTTTTGGTATTGTTATACCCTATCAGTATTAGTTATAGATTGAACCTTATGGCATATTTCCGCCTAATTTCGCATATTATTCAGTATTATTGTTCAGTTATTGCAGCAGGTACCAGTAATGGGTTAGCTTGTGATTCTTTGAAATTATGAGCACCGTGTAGTGTCCGGGGTGCAGACTTGGGGCATTAAGCGGAAGCACTTAGTAAAATTATGAGTGGTATAGGGAGACCTCTTTACACGGATTATTTTACAGCTAGTATGGAGCAGATTTCATATGCTCATGTATGTGTTGAGGTTGAGGTTGCAATACCACTAGTTGAATTCGTAGAAATGGTTACTCCAATTGGCACCTTCCAACAACCTGTTGATTATGATTGGAAGCCACAATTCTTTAGTCATTGCCTGAGGTTTTGGCACCAACCTGAAGCTTGTAAGTAGCAGGATGAGGCACCAGGCAAAGCCCAGGAAGAGGGGTTCCAAGAGGTGCCAAAAAAGAGAAGAGGGAATAAAAGAAGAAGAAGAGGAAGAAGGAGACCTGTGAGACAAAATTGCATGTTACCTTCAAAAAAAGATGCTAAACCAATAACACCACACAAGAAGAGAAGATCAGTGACAAAGAAAGGCAACAAGAAAAGGGGTAGCCTAGTTTCGCAGATACAACAAACCAGTTCAATCCACTGGTAAGTCTTAAAGAAAGGGGATAAGCTAGAAGATCCTGGTGTTGTACCCAATATAAAATGATTCTCACTGCTTGGAATGTGAGGGGTTTAAATCAACCCATCAAACCAAAAGAGTTAAAGCTCTTTCTCTAGAAGTATAAGGTAGATGTGATGGGTTGTCTAGGGATAAGAGTAAAGCAGCATAAGAGTGATAGTATACTAGAAAAGGTGGCACAGGGATGGAGTTCATGCTGTATTTATCCTATAGCTTCATATGGGAGGCCCTGGTTACTGTGGAGGACCTCTATACAGGTACATATATTGTAGTCCCATGAGGAGTTCATACATTATTTTATTGAATACCCTATGGAGTTCTTTAAAATGTATTGTACTATAGTCTATGCTAAAAATACAAGTACTGAAAGCGCTGCCCTATAGCCTGCATTGGTTAATTTGGGAAATTCTATCTAGGAACCTTAGATTTTAAGTGGAGATTTCAACTCTGTGTTGTGTACTGAAGATATACTGGGCTCCCCTGTTACACCTGGTGAAACCTAGGAGTTAAGAGACTTTCTTGACACTCTGTGATTGACCCTCCTGAGATCCAAGGGTTGTTATTTCTCTTTCTGCAGTAAGAAAGAGCAAGCTAATACAGTAATACTGTAGAATAGACTGGACTATGAGGAATAATCAATGGTTGCAGATGTATGGAATAGTGAAGATAGACTATTTGGCCCCTGGTATCTGAAATCATTCTCTAGTGATAATACAATGCACTACCACAGTCAGTAATAGGCCGAAACCATTCAAATTGTTTCATACAGTGCTTAATCACCAGCAATTCCCTGAGATTGTGGAAAGTACTTGGATGCAGAGATATAGAGGGACCAAGATGTACCAGTTGGCTCAAAAAATCAAGGCTCTTAAAGGTAATCTTAAGTAGCTCAACTCCTACCTGGCATCTTATGATCAGCACTTGTAGATTACTATTACAGGAATAACTTACCTCAGATCTCTTAAATCAACAGCTGATTGAAGAAGAAAAAATATTGATCCAGGAATTGTACAAGTGGTGATTAGTGGAAGAACAAGCATTAATATAGAAGTCCAAAGCTACTTGGATAACTTGTGGTGACTCTAACTTAAAATTTTTCATGCTCAATGTAAAGTTAAATCAAAAAGAAATATAATTACCTTCATTTGTGATGCTAATGGAACAAAGATTACTAATCTTGTATTAGTAGAAAAAGAATTTATTTCTTTCTTTACTAATTTGTTAGGAACTGCAGCTACTGAGGTTCCATATCCCAACTCAGAAGTTATAAAGAGAGGGCCTTGTTTGACTGCTGCACAAAAACTCACACTAATCCAGGAGGTCACAGGAGAGGAAATTCAAAATGCCATTAAGGAGATGCCTGCAGACAAGTCACCTGGTGTTGATGGATTACCTGTTTAATTCTTCAAAAGCCAATGGAATATTATCAGAACTGATATCATTCAAGCAGCTTAGGAATTCTTCAAATCAGGTAAAATACCCAAGTCCTTCAATTGCACTGCTATAACACTTGTACCAAAGGTCCCTGCTCCTACTATGGTTAAAGATTATAGACTAATAGCCTACTGCAACACTTTTTACGAGATTATTACTAAGGAGCTGACAAATAGAATGAAAAAAGTAATGAACACTATTATAAGTCCTACACAATCAGCTTTCATTGAAGGAAGGTCACTAATTGATAATTTTGTATTTAGTCATGAGCTTCTTAAGTGGTATAGTAGGAAAGGTTTATCTCTTAGATATGTCCTAAAGGTGGACCTGAGGAAAGCATATGATTCTGCGGAATGGTGTTTTCTAAAGACTGCTTGCAGAACTAGGCCTTCCTCAAAAGTTCATTGGCTGGATTATGGAGTGTGTCACATCTGTGCTATGGAATACCTTTATAGGGAATTGTATATGTTAACGCTGAACCCAAGGTTTCATTTCTACCCCAGATGCAAACCTCTGGGACTAGTGCACATTTGTTTTGTAGATGACCTGCTAATGTTCTGCAATATTTATCAGCTTAGTTATCCGCACCCCCCTACAAATGGTATCAGAGCAAAGTAATTTAAAAGATACGGAAGTGATATATGTGTTAGAGTTAGTTAAAATAGCTATGTTGGAATTAGTTAAGTTAAATTTAAATTTAGTTAAGTTAGATTTAGTTATTTATTAAATTAATTATGAGAAGACCATTTAAAAATAGAGAAGCTTTTAGAAAAATTAAAGAATCTTTAGTTAGTAATTATTCAGAATATATAAGTCTAAATAAAACAAAAGAAAATCCACAAAGATTAGCCTATTTAATTACATTAATATCTAGTATTGAAGCAAAATTAATAAACCATTTAAAATCTAGAAGAATGAGACATATACCATCTAATTATGATAAAATTAGATTTAGATATCCACCAAAATATATATCAACATGAACTATTCACAATAAAATGAATAAAGAAGAATTTATAATAGATGAAAAAATATATGAAAATCATGAAGGATCAAAAATAAAAATCGTATTTTCTAATTTAGGAAGAAGATATAAGAAAATAGGAGAACATTTATATTTAATGTTAGAAAAAGAAGAATTAAAATTAGAAGATAAACTAACAGCAATGGTAAGAATAGAAAAAGAAAATGAAGAAATAGATAGAAAAAAGAAAATAGAAAAAATTAAACAACAAACTGCGGAAGAAATACGAAAAATAGAAGAAACTAAAAATAGTAGAATTGCTGAATTAGAAAAAGAACTACAAATGTTAAAAGATTTGTACGAACAAAGACAAAAAGAAAAAGAAGAAAAAGATAAAGAACAAACATTAATAAACGAGATATACCAATTTAAGGAAAAATTAGAAATAAATAATATAGAGGTCGAAGAAACAGATAATTATGATTCAGAAGATAGTGAAACATATACGAAAATATTAACAAATATAAAAGATTTAGAAATTAACGAAAAACAAGAAAAAATTAATGAAGAAAACTTAGAAAACACCAATACAGAAATAAATACTCTTGATAAAAAAGAAGATGAAAATATAATACCTAAAACAACAGAAATAAGAAAACCTATATATTATAAAAATAAATTTAAAAGATATAATGAATATGACAAATGGACACCAAAACAAATAGTTAATAAAAATTATAACTTTTTAGATCTAGACTGTGTAATAGATACAGAAAAAACAATACAATTATGGATAGGATATATGACAAAACAATTATTAGACAATAATATAAACATAACAGATGCACCAGAATATATAGAAAAAACACTAATAGGATCAGTAAAATTATGGTTTACAAATTTAACTGAAAATAGTAAAAAAGTATTAAGAACTAATAAACTTATGGAAGGAACATCATCAACAACAACTAAATTAACACCTATAGAATTATTGAAAAAATATGAAACAGCTATAAGAGATGAATTTGGTAGTATGACAACATTAGAAGAAGAACAAGATGAAGAAAAAGATACAAATAGGAATTTAATGATAAAATTAACAATATGTAATATGTGTTATATAGATGAATATACTTGCGCATTTAAAGAATATTATTATAAAGGAACATATAGCATAGAAGAAAGTAAAGAAATAAGAAAATTATTTTTTAATAAATTACCCGAACCATTTAGTTCAAAAATAATAAAAAGTTGGGAAGAAGCAAAAATAGTAGATACATTAGGAGCTAGAATAAAATTTTTATACCAATGGTATAGAAATTTATGTGAAAAATATAGAGAAGAATTAAAAATGGAAAAAAACATTAATAAGAAATTTAGCATGTTGCAAAAATAAAATAGCACCGCAATTTGGATGCGAAGAAAGATATTATAAGAAAAGAAAAAGACATAAGAAATATAAGAAATATAAAAAATCAAAATATAAATATAAGAAACCAAGAAAAAGATATTATGTAAAAAATTACAAGAATAAAAGACCATATAGAAAGAAAAAATCTATAAAAGAATGTACATGTTATAATTGTGGAAAGTTAGGACATTTAGCTAGAGATTGTAAATTACCCAAAAATCCAAAAAATAAACAAATATCAGAAATAAAAATAGAAAATACAGAATATATGCAAATAGATTATATAGATTATGAATTAGAAAGTGAAGATAGTATATATGAAATTTCAGAAAATGAAACAGATACCGAAATAGATAGTGAGATAGATGAATCAAATGACTGAAGAAGATATAAAAATAATAACAAAGGAAGAATATTTAAATGACGAAGGAACAGAACAAAAGATAATATTTGACAGTAATATATTTGATGAAATAAAAGGAAAAGAGTTAGATTTAAGTGTAGAAAAAATATTTAAAATACCAACAATAAAAAATATTTTTAGTAGGAAAAAAGATGAATATTATGTAGTATGCCAAAAAGAACATGTAATAGACTGTAGATATGCAAAAGGAAAAGCTAGTATACCACTAGTAACAAAAAGAATAATTAATAAAGAAATAAATGATATAAAAAGTAAAGGAGATCCAATAAAATATGTACACCTCGGAGGTACAGAAATATTAATAAAAGCATGTTTTAGAGAAGAAATAGATACACCGATAGAATTATATTTAGCAGATGATAGAATTATAAAACCTATAGAAAAAAGCATAATAACTGCCGTAAAAGGAAACTTAATATACCAAAAATTTAAATTTATAATAAGTGCAAATTATTCAGTAGCAGTAACAGATAGAAATATAGATAAATCATTAGTATTATATTGGAAGATATCAGGAATAGAATTAACCCCAGGAAGTAAAATATTTACAGCGAGATGTAAAAATTTATATGTATTAACAACAAAACATAAAATAACAGGGAAAAATAAGATTAACAAGATACAAATAGATAGCCCCTTTGAACAAATTGTAAAAACAATAGATTATAATGATTATAGCTATAGAGACATAGATATAGAAGAAAATTTAGAAATAGTAAATGATAGAATAAGTACAACAAAAAGAATAGCTAATGAAAAACCATAATCATCAAGCTCATCGAAAAAAATGAGTTATGAAACAAATTCAATAAGTAATTTAAATCAATATTACATAACAGGAAAGATAAATGAAAAAGAACATTTAATACTATTAAACACAGGACAAGAAGAAAATTATATAGCAAAATATCTAGTAAATAATGAAGAAATAAAAAATGATAATGATATATGCCCAGATCTACCGAGAAGTTTAATAAATAGTAAAGATATAGTAGAAAAAGAAATAATAATAGCAGGAATTAGAAAAATAAAAATAGAATTTGAGGTAAAAGAAGAAATGCAAAAAGCAGATATAATATTAGGAATAAAATGGTTAGAACAAGTAAAACCATATAATATAGAACATACACAATTAGCCATAACATATAATAGGGAAAGATTATTCTTAAGAAGAGCCTTAACATAAAATGAAAATATATGTATTAATGAAGATAGTAGTGGAAGGATATTACAGTAGATATTATACGCCTATGATAGATACAGGAGCAGAAGCTAATTTATGTAGATATAATTGCTTACCAGAAAGTAAATGGGATAAATTAAAAATACCAATAGTAGTTAAAGGATTTAATAATGAAGGGAGCTTAATCACTTATAAAGCTAGGAATGTAAAAGCACAAATATGGGATAAGATATTGACAATAGAAGAAATTTATAATTATGAACTAACATCAAAAGATATACTTTTAGGAATGTCATTTTTAGATAAACTATACCCACATATAATAACTAGAAACAACTGGTGGTTCACAACACCATGTAAACAGAAAGTAAGAGCAAAAAGAGTTAATAATAAAATAAGAAAGAAAACTGATTGGATAAAAGGAAGTGAAAAAATTACACAAAAGTTAGAAAATATAAAAAACGCTGAAGATACAATAGAATTAGTAGTATTTTTGATAAATAAAACAGAAATAACTATATTTTCAATAAATAAGATAGAAATAGTTAAGAAAAAATTAGAAAAATTATATAGTGAAGATCCGTTAAAAGGATGGGAAAAACATAAAACTACCATAAAAATTGAATTAATAGATAAAAACAGCATAATAACCCAAAAACCATTAACATATAATTTTGACGATTTAAAAGAATTTAAAATGCATATAGATGAATTATTAGAAAAACAATATATACAAAAAAGTAATAGTAAACATAATAGTCCAGCATTTATAGTAAATAAACATAGTGAACAAAAAAGAGGAAAAAGTAGAATGGTTATTGATTATAGAAATTTAAATGCAAAAACTATAACATATAATTATCCGATACCAAATAAGATACTAAAAATAAGACAAATCCAAGGATATAATTATTTTAGCAAATTTGATTGTAAATCAGGATTTTACCATCTAAATTTAGAAGAAGAATCTAAAGAATTAACCGCATTTACGGTACCACAAGGATTTTACGAATGAAATGTATTACCATTTGGATATAAAAATGCACCAGGTAGATATCAACATTTTATGGATAATTATTTTAAACAATTACCTAATTGCATAGTATACATAGACGATATATTATTATATACAAAAACTAAAGAAGAACATATAAAATTATTAGAACAGTTTACAGATATAATAGAAAAATCAGGAATAAGTCTAAGTGAAAAGAAAGCCGAAATTATAAAAAATCAGATAGAATTTTTAGGAATACAAATAGATAAAAGTGGAGTAAAAATGCAACAACATATAGTACAAAAAATAATAAATTCGAAAGAAGAATTAGATACAAAAAAGAAATTACAATCATTTTTAGGATTAGTAAACCAAGTAAGAGAATATATTCCAAAATTAGCAGAAAACCTAAAACCACTACAGAAAAAATTAAAAAAGGATATAGAATATAATTATAATGAAGAAGATAAAAAACAAGTTCAAAAAATAAAATTACTTTGCAAGGAATTACCAAAATTACAATTTCCGGATGAAAATAAAAAATTTACATACATAGTAGAAGCAGATGCCAGTGAATATAGTTACGGAGGAGTACTTAAATATAGATATGAAGCAGAAAAAATAGAACACCATTGTAGATACTACTCAGGTACGTTCAACGAGACAGAAATAAAATGGGAAATAAATAGGAAAGAATTATGTTCATTATATAAATGTTTATTAGCATTTGAGCCATCTATTGTATATAACAAATTTATTGTGCGAACAGATAATACACAGGTACGCTGGTGGCTAACAAAGAAAATACAAAATTCAGTTACAACAAAAGAGATTCGGAGACTAGTTTTAAATATATTAAATTTTACATTTATAATAGAAGTAATCAGTACTAACAAAAATGTTATTGCAGATTACATATCAAGACAAAGCTACACAAACTGAAATGATAGAAGAAAATATACATGAAAAGATACTCAATGCCCTGACTACGCTTTCATTGAAAGTGGACAGTATGGGTACTGAGATAGTAAAGATGGGTACTGAGATAGAAACACTAAAGCTAAAGACTAGTGAAGATAAACTGAAGTCTATAGCTATGAATCAGCTAACTCAGCAATGCGCAGAGCTATGTCGATCGGAAGACAATAAAATTCCAGAGCTAGAAGGAGATGTTAGGATACTCCATAAAACCCATAACGTTTATCAATCTACTTCTGCAGGTACAAACAAAGGAGTTAGAAAAAATATGAACCTAAACAAAATATTTGACAAACCATATACACCAAATACATCAAAAGACCCCATATTTATACCCCCACAAGTTACCACATATCGAGATAGCCTAAACCAAGACAAAAAGACATACAACTACACAGCCCGCACATATATAGAAAATATTTACAATGTACAAACTTTTTTAAATAGCAACCCTAAAGCTACAAATATCCAAGAACCAGATACAAACTATATAACCCAGAAATTGACCGGATACAATAAGATAATTGCCTTACCTAAAACCAAACCCAGCTTAGTTAAAACTTGCTACGAATATGGATTACTTAGTACCGTATATACCACGGACGGAACTGAGATATCCACTATACCCGAGATATATGAAGCATTTACCACATTTAAAAGAATAACCAAAGGTACTTTATTTTTTATAAAAATCTACACGGCACCAGCAGAGATATTGTTTGATGAAGTTAAAAAACCTATACAAGTACTAAAGATAGGAATGACAAGAGATATGATTATACCACAAGATATTGGTTCACAGCCAGAGATACCTAGAATCGAGATACCAAAATTTTATGCGAACAAAAGAGTTATCGGACTATCTACGATTTTACAAGAGCTAGCAAATACATATTGCAACCAAAATCCTATATGGAGCTATTATTCAAGAAATCATGTATTAATATATTCAAATTCAAAAGAGCTACGAGAAACAGATATGGAAACAATTAGGCAATGGATTATGACGTTGTTTAAACCAGAGACAGAACCTATCGCCAGAGCTATTAAAGAAAAATTTATTTCAGAAGAATTATTGACCAGATATTGCAAGACTATTGGACACAAATACCCAGATCACAGATGTTCAAAATGTAATGGAGGAGATAATGACATCCCAGCAGTGCAGCTAGAATAAAAGAAGATAAGGACGACAGCTGGAAAGATAAGACTAGAGCAATAATGGAGATGCAATAGATATGACAAAATAGACGGAAGACTTATTTGTACAAAGTTGTTACGTAAAGATAGCATTAGTTAGTAAGCATTTAATAAGAAGTTAATGTAAAGTTGAAAAATTCAAAGTCTTATAGGTTAGGGTAGGTGAAAAGAAAGACTTTTAAGTCTCTTTAGTTTTTTTTTTTAGTTTTTAGTTTTTTAGTATTTTATTGAATACGGATGTAAAAAACTTTTGTACACTTTTCATTCTATAAATAAGCGAAGGAAGGCATTGCAGAAGGCAAGCCTTCTTACATTCAGCTAAAAAACTCTCTCCATTCCATCCAGAAATATTTAGCCCAGTTAATTAAATATATACACTGCAATGGAAAAAGCTATGGAACAACAAATCTCAGAAATATCAAAGCTACCGGAACAGGTATATCTATTTATGATTATGAATAGCTAAATTCATAATTCCCGACAATCATGATATAATAAAATAAATTCATATTAGTTACTTTATAGTAGAATTATTCGAAAAATAATATGTTAAGAAGTTTATTAGCAAAGTGGAAACGGAGAAAAATCCCAAGGAACTATGCCATCCTAAAGGTGAAACCAATGAGGCAAGAAGCCGTGGCGGGGAGTAACCAAAGTCGAGGCGCTGTTTAAGGGAAAAGTATCCGAATTACCATGCTAGAAGTGACCGAAGAACATGTTATTTAAGAATAATCTAGTATATAGTAATCTGAGATGACTATATTTTATTATGTATATGGTTGAAGGGAATATTTTGAAAAAAGCAATTTTATGATAATGAATGATAATATATCTGATGTCATGGTAGATAAATTTAAGATACTTATTTTGTATGTACTTAGAGATATAGATGTTGCAGATATAAGAAAAATTATATTAGAAAAAGCATATGAAAAAATTTATACGGATAGAATAAATTATATACCACACATACCTAACTACTCTTATAAATATTTATTATGTTAAAATTACGTAGAGTTTTTAATGATACGCAAAATATACAGTTACTAGAAAAACAGATAAAAATAAATATAGACAAATACATGGAAAATAAAAAATATATAAAATCTCCTAGTAAAAATATGCAAAAACTACTAAGTCTAAAACAAATAGCTATAAAATATCAATTTTAAAAAATAGTCCATTTAGACTACCTTAGAGTTTTAATCTTATATATACTTAAAGATATTGAAATAATAGATATTAAGAAAATGATATTAGAAGAAGTAATAAACTACGAAATAGAAATAATAAATGCCACAAAACAAATATACGAAGACATATACCCAGAAGGATATTATTCAGACCAAGATTGTGGATGTTAGAATATATTAGAAAAACTAGAGAAAACCAAGATAATCTAAATAACGAAGTTAATTATAGAAACCATATTAGAAAAATAATGGAAGAACTAAAAGAAAAGTTAATTTGGATAGAAAATACCTTAGAAAATTTAGAAAAAAGCACATGTGACAGTTTATATAATATAAAAAACTCACTACGAGAAGAACAACACAAAATAATAAATAACTTAAAAAATCTAGAATTAGATATATACTACAGTACAGAAAGAATAAGTTATTACACAGAAATTTGTAACTCAGCAGTTACTACAGGATAAAATAATAAACTAAATAAATTAATGAATACATCTCACAAAAAGAATAATCTATTAAAACAAAATCTAAAAAATATCCACGCACAAAAAAGAATAGATTCATCAGTTATAATAAATCTATTTATAAATCTATTTATCAGCCTAGTTATCAATAGATTTATGGTTGAAGGGAATATTTTGAAAAAAGCAATTTTATGATAATGAATGATAATATATCTGATGTGATGGTAGATAAATTCAAGATACTTATTTTGTATGTACTTATAGATATAGATATTGCAGATATAAGAAAAATTATATTAGAAAAAACATATGGAGAAAATTATACGGATAGAATAAGTTATATACCACACATACCTAACTACTCTTATAAATATTTATTATGTTAAGATCAAGCAGAAATTTTAAAGATATACAAAATATACAGTTACTAGAAAAACAGATAAAAATAAATATAGTCAAATACATGGAAAATGAAAAATATATAAAATCTCTTAAAGAACTACTAAGAATAAAACAAATAACTATAAAATATCAATTTTAGAAAATAGCTCATTTAGACTACCTTAGAGTTTTAATCTTATATATACTTCAAGATATTGAAATAATAGATATTAAGAAAATGATATTAGAAGAAGTAATAAACTACGAAATTGAAATGATAAATGCCACAGCACAAATATAGGAAGACATTTACCCAGAAGGATATTATTCAGACCAAAATTGTGGATGTTAGAATATATTAGAAAAACTAGAGAAAACCAAGATAATCTAAATAACGAAATTAATTATAGAAACCATATTAGAAAAATAATGAAAGATCTAAAAGAAAAGTTAATTTGGATAGAAAATACCTTAGAAAATTTAGAAAAAAGCACATGTGACAGTTTATATAATATAAAAAACTCACTACGAGAAGAACAACACAAAATAATAAATGACATAGAAAATCTAGAATTAGATATATACTACAGTACAGAAAGAATAAGTTATTACACAGAAATTTGTAACTCAGCAGTTACTATAGGATAAAATAATAAACTAAATAAAATGAATACATCTCACAAAAAGAATAACTTATTAAAACAAAATCTAAGAAATAACCACGCACAAATAAGAATAGATTCATCAGTTATAATATATCTATTAATAGATCTATTTATCAGCTTAGTTATCCGCACCCCCTACAAATGGTAATTGATGCAGTAAGCCTTCTACAAATTCTCCAAAGCTTCAGGACTACAGGCTAATCAAGATAAAAGCTTTATCTATGTAAAAGGAGTGAAAGATGAGGTGAAGCTGCTACTTATACAATCACTTGGATACAGTGAAGGAAGCCTACCTTTCAAATACTTGGGTGTCCCACTATCTTAAAAAAAGTTAACAGTTAATTAATGTCTGCCATTGGTAGATAAAATCCTAGAAAGAATGTAGTGTTGGTTAGCAAAATTATTGGCTTATTCAGGCAGGATCCAGCTGATCAAGTTTATTATATTTGGCGTGCAAACTTTCTGGGCCCAAATATTTATCCTACCCAAGAATATCATGAAACTCATTAATATATATTGCAGGATTTTTCTGTGGACAAGTAATATAGGTCTATAAAAGAGAGCTTTAGTCTCTTGGGATAAGCTGTGTATGCCAAAGGAAGTGGGGAGTCAAAATATATTGGACTTACGCAATTGGAACAAAGCAGCAGTTGCTAAACAACAATGAGCACTAGCTTCTAAAGCATATAGTATGTGGATAAAGTGGGTGCACATCTATTATATGAAAGACACTTCATTTGAGGACTGTGATGCTCCAAAAAATGATACCTGGGTTATCAAGAAGGTATTGGAATCCAAGAAAGTGATTATGCAGACACCTGGATTGCAAGGAAATCTTCAAAGAAGACTGAATACATTAACAGTGGGCTGGGGGGAATTCTCCATAGAAAATATCTATACTGCCATGCTCCCACAGCTTCCAAAAGCTCCATGGAAGAGTATACTTCTGCAAGCTAGCATACATCCAAGGCATAACTTCATCTTACGGATAGCTTTATTGAAAAGACTGGCAACTGTGGACAAACTTGCGAAGTTTGGAATTATTGTTGATAATACTTGTGTGTTCTGTAGTAATGCAGTGGAAACACAAGATCACTTATTCTTTGAATGTCTTAAGACTAAGGAGATGTAGTGCAGAATGCTCACCTGGCTTGGGTTCCAAAGGACTATAGGAACTTAGCGACAGGAGGTGGAATGGGTCAATAGGTGGGCAAAAGGGAAAACAGGGAAAGAAACCATTATATCTTGTGTCTTTCTCCTGGTAATCACACTTATCTGGAGGGCAAGGAACCAGATTAGGTTCCAGCAGGGGGTGTACAGTGGTGTAAAAGTGTGCAGAGAAATAGATGTACATATACACATCAGAGAGAGGCAACAAAAGAAATGGTTAAATCATCTGCAACACCTAGCATCCATGCCCCGAAGCAGTAGTTTGCAGTAATTGGGTTGAGTGGTTTTGGTAGTCAACACTTCTAAGTAGTGACTCCTTAAGTTGTTAGTGTGTAAGTCCTACTTAAAATTCTGTTTTGTTATTCTTTTGAATTCCATTTATAGTGAGAGACAGTTGGTCAGCTCTGTTTAGTGCTTGTAATAGTTACTTTGGTGAATAAAATTTTTTATTTACGAAAAAAACTTATATAACATGAAATTGAATCAGGAGGATACTACTAAAACTGAAATTTCTGTATTTTGGACATTTAACTGATTTTTTTTATTGTTGATGCTTCTAATATCCATGTTGTATATGAGATTTTCAAGTCACTTATTTTTTTTCTTGTCTTTATTTTTCCAGATTTCAAAACTTATGCAGGGAAAATACAATTTAAGTTTAGATTTTTCTAATCAATCAAAATCTTGGTAGTATTTATGATTAAAGAGATAAATTTATTTGTGATTTGAGGTAGTTTTCTGAAACTTTATTGAGATATTTTTTTAAATCTTGATATATCTTATGATTGTCAATCGATCTCTGCTTGATTGGCCCTAACTGCTGGAAAAAAGAGAGAGCTCCTTTCTAAATTTACTTGTGATTTGAGGTAAGTTTTTTTTTTAAAAATTTAGTATGTTCTTGGTATTTACAATCTTCATAGTATCCACGATTAAAGAGATAAATTTAATTGTGTTTTGAGGTAAGTTTTCTAAATTTTAGCATGTTGTTGGAGTTTACAATAATAATTAACTTGTATTCTTGATAAACAAATGATAATTGATAAGTTTATTTTTTTGGTGAAATATTGATAGTATCTTATCATTGAAGAGTCAAATTTACTTGTGATTTAAGGTAACTTTTATAAAATTTTAATATATCTTTCATGTTTATAAAGAAAAAATTCATGTATTTTGGTAGTAATTGCTAATTTAGAAGTTTTTTATTGTGATTTTAATATGGTGAAGTTTAAAATATTAAATAATTATCATGTATTCTTGATTATTAACTCTTAGTTGAGATTTTTTTTTGTGATTTTTATGTATAATGACTCATATAATTAATAATTTGAAATTGACTTATTTATAATTTTGATCAGATTCTTTGGATCATTATATTCCGTCACAAGAAATTGGTTAAGCATTCTAATTCTACATGAATTCTCTTTTATAATTTAATCATATGCAATTGTTTTAATTATGAATAAATGATGAGATCTAACAAATCGTCATTGTTTTTAATAATAATAGGTTTTATTGGTGACATTAAAATAAATTTTATATCTATTTAAATGATATAGCTTGTTTGCTTTTCTATATATAGTTTTATTGATTGACGAGAGACACATGTGCAAAGCACGTACACTAAACTAGTTTTTTTTTTAAAAAAAGTGCTTTTGAGAGACAAATTACAAAAAGGACATGCATCAATGGAATTTTACTATTCATATTATTTTATAGACAAAATGTATATTAAATATCTATTATAATATTTTTAATTAAATTTGTATTTTACTTAATTAAAAAGTACATGTTACAAAATTTCCAATCAATACTTGTAAGCATAGATGTCACGATCCAATTGGTCATGAGTGATACCCACACTAATCTACCTATGGAAGAATCATCTAACCCGAATAATTACTCGATCATTTAGTCAACATTAAGACGAGATTATCATAAAAATCAACTTAATGATATTGAATTTAAAACAAATCATTATTAATGCGAAAATTAAATAAACTACCTATTAAAATTTTCAAGATACAAAATTCATCGTATAAAAACTTCTAAAATAAAAATCATGTCTAAAATGAATATTCGAAATTAAAAAAGATAAAGAGTGTCTCATTTCTCGAAAGAAAGAAAGAACTAATGTGATGATTCATGATAGCCTATAGATGGAGTGCTCACCGTTGGATCGAGATCAACTGTCAAGTGCTAGAGATGAGGTCGTGTCTGGGCCTCAGAAATACTTTCTGTACTCAATAAAAGAAGAGTACAAGATAGTATCAACACAAGCCACTATGTACTGATAGGTATCATAGGCTACTCAATTTAATAACATATATACAACATAAATTAAATAACAAGATACATGAATACATAACAAGTAATTTAATGAATCAACAAATACATCAATGACGGGCTAAATAATACTTACAAACAAGCCATGTAGCCATCAAGAGTATCAGAAATATGGTAAGCAACCGCGAAATCAATGATAATGCCATAAGTAAAAACTATATCCTTCTCAACCTTGTCATTAGAGCACCATTAGCTTGGTATAAACTTATTAAACAACAAGATCTCTCAAAATCAACACTAGTATGTACGCATATGCTAAGGAACTTATTTTTGCCCAACTAATCATGACATGTAGGGGATAATTTAAGTCTATGTACAGTACTGGCGTGGTACCTAATTATCCATAAATAAGTAATATCAATATTCATATTTGCACTGGTGTGGTACCCGATTCCCCATAATCATATTATGTATATTTTATCAAGTTCACACTATCTCTCAAGATACAACACAATATACTAAATTTTCAAGTACACTTATACTCATTAGGTAATTCAATCAAGTTTAGTTTTCAATAATTGTTCATAAAGTGTCAACAATCCAAATATCATCAAATTTAGATATATTCGAAGACCAATCAACAAGCATCTAGTTTAGGATCATACACACAATTAAATCGAGTCTAAACTTTCATTAAATTATAACTTACCTAAACCAAAGAGTTCAAATGCAAGCTAATTTGTAAGGACCCCGTCCTTTCATAAAGTCTAAATGAACAAAATCTGTTCAATGCAAGATTCCTATAAAATGACAAACCAGCAACTCGAATTCTAACAAAATGGGTCATTATTCGACCTCCAAATTAAAAATATTCACTCTAAAAACCTAGACCTAGACCTCAATTTATCAAAATTGTATTTCATAATCATATAAAACTTTTCGAAACAAAATAGTTGCACATATGAACAGATAATTGGATATATATATGTCTGGAGTTTGACATTGGCAATGTTGGTACCCAACCTACGCTAAATACATTGCCAGTGGTAATGCGTGAATGAATTGAGACTTGAAGAGAATCTGTACAATATTAGGCCTCATTTGTTTGCACTTAATGGAGGTCTGAATCTGAATGGTTCAAACTTCAGTCTACTAAGTGCATTTGTTTTTTTTTAATCTGCCTCTTAATGTGTCTGAAATCCTCTGAATCAGTCAGATATGAAAAAGAGTCTGAATACTATTCAGACTCTTTCTAAAACTAATATATTCCCTCAAAACTCTCTCACTTTGTTATTTCCCTCTCTATATACGTGTAAAATGAATTAAAATAACTTAAATTTATTATCAAATGAATTATAATACAATGGATTATAATACTAATAATTCACATATTGAATTATTTATTTTCCTCTCTCATTTGACAATGATTTATTTTTCTCTCACTTTGTTATTAAAAATATTGAATTATTCTAGTAATTCTAACTTATACCTCAAAACTCTCTCACTGTTGTAGTAATTTATTTTATGATTACATCTTATCACAATAATTTTTAATTGATATATCTTTTTTTAATAATTTAGAGAGTTCAATGATTATATTTAACATAATTTATTTATTTATATTTTTAAATATTTTAATTATCACTCAAATAATGTTTGTTGTTTAAGTTAATACTTTATCTAAATATTTTTTTCATATAATATAATATTTTATTACTTTTTAAATTTGAATTGCATATTTATTACAAATAAATAAATAAATTATATATATTCAGATGTTAAAAAAACAAACAGTCTTAATCATTCAGTATTCCGATCTAGAAACATCTTAATCATTCAGACATCCATTCAGATTCAGACATCTTAAATCTTAAAAAAAACAAATGCACCCTTAGTTACCTAAGAAGCATCACATTGGCCACTATCATAACTACCTAATGATTAGATATCATTAATTTGCCATTACACGTGTCAATAATTATCCTAATAATACCAAAATCATTGCTTCTTACATGGTTCCTTGCAACCATTATTAATTGACCATAAAATAATTGAGAATAATCATCAAATAGTTAACAATATCTGAAGCTATCAGTAACCCCTCCCGCAACTGCGATGGAAAACTGTAACTCTCGTGCGCCTCCATCCTTCTTTCACCAAATGTCTGTTGTTATTATTATTATTGATAAATCTTACCTACTTAAATTCATTTTTTTATTGACCACGTAAGTAAATAAATTAGGGGTTTGATCCATTAAATTACTAATTAACTAATTGTCTAAAATACCCAAATCTTTTAATAAATCCTTAAAATTTATTCGGAATCTCATTGAAACAAATCAAATATGTAAATTGACTAAAAAGTACATTACGAGCCTATTGAAAACATTAACATACCAAATCGAGGTCATCTTGATCGAAGGTTGACCGTGATCAAGCTTAACTTTACTTAAACTCAAGAACCCAACTAATGACTTAAATTATGTTTGAATACCTCTAGAATCGATAATACCTATCCCCACAAGTCATAAATCACATATACAAACTATGGGGACAAATAAAATGAGAGAGTTCACAAAATGGCTAAGAGTTCGTTACATCAGATACCAATTAAACAATTGCTTATCCGCCAATAGGCAAATAGGAACTAAGAAGGGAAAATAAGGAATTACCTGAATCAGCAAAAAGACGTGGATACTTGCTACGCATGTATGCTTCGATCTCCCAAGTGATCTCCTTAATGGAATGATTCTTTCACTGAACCTTCACAGATACAATCTCCTTAGTCCTCAACTTACGGACATCTCTATTAAGAATAGAAACAAGTTCCTTTTCATAAGAGATGTTTCCATCTAATAAGATCGAATCCCAATGAATTACATAGTTACCATCACCATGAATCTTCTTCAATATAGATACATGAAACACGGGATGAACTCCCAAAAAAACTCAGAGGCAACGGCAATATATAAGTCACTGAACCCACACGCTAAAGAATCTCAAATGACCCAATATATCTAGGACTAAGATTACCTAGCTTCCAAAATGAATGACCCCCTTCATGGGTAAAACCTTGAGCAACATTTTCTCGCCCTTCATGAAGTGCATATCTCTTACTTTCGGAGCTACATACCCCTTTTTCCTACTATTGAGCTATTATAGATTTCTCTTGAATGAATTAAACCTTCTCCATTGAGTCTCTTAATAAATTAGTACCTCACGGTCTTACCTCAAAGGCTTCAAACCACCCAGTGGGACATCCACACCTCCTCCATACAAAGCCTAAATGGCGCAATATCGATACTCGAATGGTAACTGTTATTATATGCAAACTTGGACAAAGATAGGAATAGATCCCAATGACCTCCAAAATCTACCATACATACACAGAGCATATCCTTCAACACCCAAATCATTCGCTCAGATTTTCCATCAATTTAAGGGAAAAAAGTTGTACTAAGGTCCAATCTAGTACTCAACTCCTCATGCAAATTCTCCTAAAAATTAGAGGTAAATTAAGTACCCCTATCTGAGATAATAAAAATAGGGACCCTATGTATTCGAACAATCTCCCTAAGATAAATCTTGGCTAACTGTGCGGCATTTTAAGTCACCTAAACTGGAATGAAATATGCAGACTTAGTTAACCTATACACAACAACCCACATATAACTTCTCTAAAGTCTTAGGAAGGCCAACTACGAAATCCATATCTATCCTCTCTAATTTTCATCCAGGAATAGCCATCCTCTAAAGATTACCACCAGGTTTCTGCTTTATCTGCTGGCAACTTTGCATTTAGCAACAAAATCAACTACATCATACTTCATTCAACCCCACTAGTAATGCTACTTCAAATCACAGTACATCTTAGCTGCTCCAGGATGTATAGAACACTTTGAACAATGAGCCTCAGCTAGAATAATAGAATTCAAATCATTAACACGGGGAAGACAAACTTGTCCCTTAATCTGTAATACCCTCCACCATCAAGAATGGTCTCCTTGTTCTCACCCTGCAAAACCTTATCACAAATCTTGCTCAAACCTAAAACAAAACATAAAGTCTAAACTTATAGTTATTAGCTGAACATCTGAAATAACCATAGTATTGGCCCTCAGAACATGTGGACTAACCAATTGACGAAATGTAGGAAATGGTGATCATGGCTAATTGTACTACCGAGGACGAACACCAGAACCTACATTATGAAACAAGATAGACACACACACACACACACACACATATATGTGTGTGGTTAGTACTTTTGGAATGTACTAAGTATGTGTGGGTGGATGTAGAAGTAAAAGAAATATAAATTATAAGCTTTAGAAATGCATGCTAGGTTTATGCAGACTCATCATAATCAAGAAGAACACCAAGAACTAAAATGTCTTAACGCATAAGAAATTAGTACATAGTTAAATATTTTGATGATTCATTATTCTTAGTTTTAGAATTCAATACTTTTCTTGTGGGAGATTCTTATAACCGACATAAAGCATGTAAGCTAGCATGGAGTCTAATACCCATGTTGACGAGAGATTTTCTATACCTTGCCATCAATGTTGAACCTTAACTAGAGTGATCACTAAATTGAGCTTATTTGGGCAAGGGAAACACTCTTTGGTGAGGCTCCTTTAACCTATGGTGACACATAGTTTCTGGAAAAATAGGGTGCACTGGAACCACATCCCCCTCTGTGCTAAATACTACTTCCATACATACTAGTGCTCACACTTTATGAATTCACCTTGAAATAAGCATATAAGTCTATAAATCTGAAAACCAATCATGCTTCTGTTGCTAAATCGTATTTTAAATAACTGTGAGAATTTTATATCATGTCTAAGATTATAAGTTCAAAACTGAAATCTTTAACATGTTGAGATAAACTATAAACTAAAATAGTAAGTTTGAATCACTTCTAAACTAATTAAAACATGCTAAAAATCATGTACATTTATCAACTCATGAAACTTCATGTCAAAAATGCTAAAACTCACTTCATAATATCAATCAAATGAGTAAAAATGTGAGTAAATGTGAATTCTTGTGCTAAATAAACTTTAACTCATAGGAAAGTATCATAATTTCAAAACATGAAAGGTAGGTATAAACCCTATCAAATCCATAAAATTCATGTAAAATCTGAGTTTTCGGGTACAAGGATGGAAACCCTTGTTCCACATACCTAAACTTAGTGAGTTCTCTTTGAAGGAAACTTGAATTTGAGCCTCGAGAGTCTGAACTTTGGAGAACAACCCTTATTTGGATGCTCTTAAGAGTATGAGAGAAGATAAATTGTGTATTTTGACTTATGGGTGGGAATACTTATTTATTATTACTTGTAGGAGTAATTAGGACATAAAATACCAAAACACCCTAAAAATCTGAAGAAAAATGGGATTTGGGCGTCGTTGTGACCATGGGCATGGCACGCCCTTATCGCATTATGCCAAGGGCATGTCACACCATTAACGCGGTAACCAATCGGAATGGCATGCCCCTATCATGCTAGGACAGTGGTTTTTCATCAGGTTATGCCATGCCTCCGTGGCACGCCTTAATCGCGTACCCTTACTATTTTGGGGTCACAAATACCCTGAAATGCATTTCAAAAAATTTGAAACACTTCCTAAGGGTCTTGTTAGCATTCCATATCATTATTCAACTCATAAATTGCCTTAAAACTCATGATATCTATCAAAATAAAATCATATAGATTTGGGGGTCTAAGATTATTTCCCCTTTGGGGCCATTCATTCTCAAATATTGGTTGGGATAGAGAAAGATCTATCTTATGGGGGCATTAGTCTAAGGTCTAACTTATCTTTCTTTATGAGTGAAATTACTCACCTCAAGAACAAGTATACAATTGAGATAACTCACTGCACATGAACTTTATAGGTTAAAACTGAAATAAGTAAGGATGTTGGTGAGTAGAATAGATTTGAAGGGATTTCTTACCTCAAGATAAATCTATGCTAGGAGAAAATATATGAAGATATCGACTCATCATGTCTGCCTCTGCTTCCCATTTGCTACCTCAACTGACTGATTCCTTCATAGAACCTTCACTGAAGCATTCTTTATTCCTTAACCTTCAAACTTGGAAATCAAGAATTTTAACTAGGATCTCCTCATAGGATAAAATTTCCTTCACTCCAATATTATTTATGGGTGCTAATAAGGATGGGTCTCTAATGTACTTCTTTAAAATAGACACATGGAAAAAAAGATGAACGACGACTAATTTTGATGAGAGATCTAACTCATAAGCGACATCTCCAACACACCTTAATATTTTATATAGACCAATACATTGGGGAATGAGCTTTATTTTTCTTCCAAACCTCATCACTTCCTTCTTGGGTGAAACCTTAAAAAATATCTAACCACTCACAGCAAACTTTAGTTCCCTCCACCTCACATCTGCATATGATTTTTGATAACTTTGAGCAGTTTTCAACTTCTCACATATCAACTGAACCCTCTCCATACTTAGATAACAAATTACATCCCAATTAAAGTGGCCTTACCAACTTTAAACCACCTTATAGATAATCTACACCTACGCTGACACAAGGTCTCGAATGGAGCCATCTGAATAATAGCAAAGTAACTGTTATTTTGCATAAATTCAATTAGTGGTAAATAATCATTCCAATTTCCTTTGAAGTCAATCAAAAAAGCTCTTAACATATCCTTTATAGTTTAAATAGTATCCTTGTCTTGACCATCTATCTACGGGTGAAAAATGGTATAAAGCTTCACCTTAGTACCAAGGTTTTTTTTGAAATTATTGCCAAAAATGACAAGTAAATTGAGTTCCTCAGTCTGAAATGATGGATAAGAAAATTCTATGGAGTCTCACTAACTCGCAAACATATAATGTAGCATCATCTTTAACTGTATATGAGGTCTTAACTAGAAGGAAATGGGTTGACTTAGTCATTCGATACACAATGATCAAAATCAAATCATGCTGATGTCTGGTGAGAGAAAGTCCCATATAAAATAAATATTAATGGCCTTCAACTTCCAAGTACGGATGCTAAAATCCTAAAGTGTACCTCCTGGTCTTTGATGCTCAATTTTTAGTTGCTTACATTTGGAATACTTAGCCACAAACTATACTATGTCCCTCTTCATACCATTCCACCAATAAACTTCCCACAGATTGTAGTACATCTTGGTAGCAGCAAGATAAATAAAATACTTGGAACCGTGAGCTTCCTAATATCCTTTATCTCAACCCATCAATATTAGGAACACATATTCGACCTTAATAGAGAAGGTCTCCATCTCTTCCTTGGGATACAACTTCAACCTTTTTTTGATGAACCAATTCTATTAACTGGCTTATTACGTTGTCCCTTTTTTACTACAGCCACTAAGGATAACTCTAAATCATTTTGAACTATTAAACCACTATCATCTACGTCATGCAAATGAACTACCAATCGAGCTAATCTATGCACCTCTTTTGCCAACTCTTTCTTCTTCTTTAGCACATAGGCTACACTACGTATAAACAACTAACTCAAAGCATCAACTATTTTATTTTCCTAACCCAAATATAGAGCACATTCATTTCATAATCCTTTAGCAACTCCAACCACCTTCTCTAATAAAGATTTAACTCTTTTTGCGAGAACACATATTGAAAATTCTTATGATCAGTGAAAATATCCATATGTGCACCATATAAATAATGTATCCAAATTTGTAAGACGAACCCAACAACTGCCCATTACAAATAGTGATAATTCTTCTCATGATCTTTAAGTCATCTAGAGGAATAAGCTATTAACCTTCCATTTTGTATCAAAACATAACCTAACCCAACTATAGAGGCATCATAGTACAGAACAAATCCGTCTATCCTATCTGGTAAAGCTAACACCAATGCTGAAGTTAATCTATCCTTCAATTCTTGAAAGTTTTTTTTGCATTTATCTAATTATTGGAACTTCACCCTCTTTTTTGTCAACTCAGTCAATGTGCATATATTGAGAAAACCCCCTCAACAAATCTCCTACAGTAGCCAACTAAACCTAGAAAGCTCCTAATGTCGGATGCAGTAATGGGCCTAGTCCATCACTTCACTATATCTATTTTTTGAGGGTCTACGTGAATACCTTCACCCAAAATCACATGCCCCAAGAAAGTAACTGGCTCTAACCAAAATTCACACTTACTAAATTTCACAAACAACTTATGATCTTAGAGGGTCTGCAATACTATTCTCAAATGGTCTACGTGATCTTTTTTACTCTAAAAATGGACAAGTATGTCATGTATGAAGAAAATAATAAACATGTCCAAAAACTGCATGAAGACTCTATTCATCAAGTCCATAAAAGATGTAAGAGTATTTGTTAGTCCAAAAGAAATAAGCACTGACTCATAGTGACCATACTGAGTTTTGAAAGTAGTTTTTGAAATGTCACATTATCTGATCTTCAATCGATGATATCCTGACCTTAGGTCAATCTTCAAAAACCAATGGGCATCTTTTAGTTAGTCAAACAAGTTATCAACTATAGGTATGGGGTACTTGTTCTTGACGGTGACCTAATTTAATTATCTGTAGCCAATACACATTTTGAGAGTACTATCCTTTTTGTGCACTATTAGGACTGGAGCACCCGATAGATAAACACTAGGTATAATAAACCCATTATCTAAGAGGTCCTTAAGTTGTTTAGGGAGAAATGGATATGGGTTAGGTATCTGGAATGAGTTCAATCTCAAATTTGATTTCCCTATCGGGAGGTACCTTGGGTATATTCTCTGGGAAGACTTCAAGAAACTCGTTGACTACATGAACTGACTAAATGGTAAGTATCTCAAACTTAGTATCTTTAACCCAAACCAGGTAATAGATACATCATTTTAAGATTAACTTTCTGGCTTTAAGATAAGAGATCAAATGACCCTTAGGAGTTATTGAACTATCCTCTCACTCAAGGACTGCCTCATTAGGAAACTAAAACTTTACCACTCGGGTGACAATCAACTAAGGCATAACATGAATAGAGCTAATCCATACCAAGAATGACATCTAATTCTATCATCTCTAGCTCTATTAAATATGCTAAAGTAACCCTATAGAGCATTGTAATAAGGCACTTTTTATATACTCGTCTAGCAATAACTAAATCACCAATGGATGTGGGAACTAAAAAAGGTTCAGAAGGACTCTCGGGACTTACACTAAAGTTCATAACAATAAGGTTACAAAATAAAGGGTTGATCTCAGATATAATAACACATAAACATCAAGGTGAAAGTATAAAACTAGTTCTAACTCTAACCGCCACTGGTATTGAATGATGCACCTTACTTGAAACACCCTGGGTCTTGGTCCTTAGAAATTTCTTGGGTTTTGGACTTTTTGGACATCATACGACTCACCATACTAGTCATATGGTGAGGGTACGGGTCAGATGACCCAGTCATATATTGTCAAATATTGGGTGGTTGAGTTTTTAAAATGGGTACAACTAGGTAGGTATGAGTCGTATGGTTGGTGATGGGTCATAGGTTTTGGGTTTTACTTCACTTAATCTGAAACATAGTAACTTAACTTAGATTTAAGTATGAGTGGATCATCATGAGTAATGAGATAGGGTACGAGTGCATAGTCTAACTAATATGTTAGACAATGTCAACCCCTTTTGATTCTGCCTAAGGTATGGGTTAAGGGTACTTGTTGTATGCTTGGGTACGATTAGGGCTTGGTGGTCCTATTTTGGTTAGTATTGGGGGATTAAGGGATGCCTAGGGTATGAGTGGGGGGAACCACTTGTATGATAGGGTATGGGTGGTATGGTGGAGACGTACCCTCCTATGGGAATTTTATGCAGTTTAAGTTAGGGGTAATCTGGGCATTTCTCTTCTTAACCTCTTAAGGCTCCTCGACTTATATCACTCTTAGGACATTATTTACCCTAATATTCTAATCTAAAACACTTAGAAACTCTCTCAAATTCTCTTAAAGGCTCTTGGGTCAAGGAAGACTAGGGTTACATTAATAGGATCAATTTAGGACTTACAAGGTTGATTATTCTTTGTCATCTTCGTAATCGAAGGCATGTTACTCCTCTCTCATTGTTAATTTCCTAATAAAGGCATGTTTTATGAATGGCATAAATGTTGTATGGTTTTGGGTTTGCAAATATATGTTGTGGGTTTTGGTTACAAATGGTTGATTATAATTTTTTAATGTCTTTTACTTATGGTTTTCATGTTATTATGGTGGTTTAAACATTTAGTTTCATGGGAATGGTTAATTGGTACTTGGTTTTGGCTTTAGAAACACTATGCCCCCAATTTGTTTGGTAAAATGCCTATGAGAATATTTTTGGTTAAATTGTTGGACTTTCATTGAACTATTGCATGGTATAACTTGGTAATGGAACCCTAAATGGTATAAATGATTTAAATGGTTTGTAATTGTTAAATGGTAAGGTCTTGGAGGTTATGGTTGGTCTAATTGAATTCCTAGTAGGGTAAAAGGGAATCCCCCAAGCAAACATAATAATGATCACTTATGGGGTACATAAAACTCCCCAAGTCAACTTAATGATGTAATCTATGGGTACATGAGAATCTTTTTCTTCCTAAAAAGAATGGTTAAGGACATTGTTTGTAAGCTATAGTCAGTATGAAGATACCACTACTTATAGCCTTGGTTAACAATAAATAAAATGGTGGTTTGGTTGTGTGGTAATGATTTTAATTGGGCAATAATGGCTGGGTGTTATAGCTAACCATGAAGGTGTGAGTCCAATAGACGGACATTGGAAACTCATGTTTACCGACATGGGGGTTGGTCATGGAAACCATATATTATACTTATAAGGTACACGAGAATGCCCTAAGTACACTTGTATATATGTATCACGGAGAACGTAGGGTACTCGGGAATCCCCTACTTTTATAGTATCTCTGATTCATGCAGATACACACATCGAGGTCCGTTCAGGGGGTTACACTGGACCCATATAACCCGTGGGTGGTTTTATGATGGTTAGGCTACACATACCTAGGTTAATGGTTTTAAAGGAATGCTAAACGTGGTTCCCTTTCCCAGTATGGTTATATATATATGTATGGTTGTAAATGCATATGGTTGGTTTACATAGTTTTAAAGGTTGGCATTATTTTATCCTAATCCTGAGTACTTACTAGCGTTCACCCGTGAACCCATCTTTGGGAGGATGTATCCCCATGCGATGCAAGAACCGACCATTCTACTCCTAATGCTTAGTGATTGGATTCGGGATCAGTTCAGTTGAATTAAAATGGTGAACTTTCAAATTCTGAAAGGCTATTTCTTGTTATGGATATTTTTACATACTTAAGATCGATCCTAGTTGGACTTGGGATGCCCATTATGACAAGTCCTTAGTTTGGGTCATGTCAAGTTGGTATCAAGGCTTTAGGTTCATGGTCAATTGGGAGTCCACAAAGCCGTGTCGAATAGAGTCTCTTTTAAGGGTGTGTAGTGTTACACACTCTTAAGAGAGAGGCTATAAGTCATTTAGGAAATGTTTCTCTTCTTTGTGTTCTATTTTCAAGTTTAGAGTCTAAGGTCTTGGATTTTTCTGATTTTCGTTTGCTTATCTTTCAGATCATGCCTCAATGATCTAAAGTTGACAGAAATTCCCCTGTCCTAACTAGGGATAATATTGATGGGATACGTTCTACTAAGGGGATCCATACTCGCTTTAGGGATCCAGTCCCTAATATTTCTAGAGTTCCACCAGTTCGTTCTAGTCCTCCTCAGGAAGACATAACGAATACGGAGTTTTGTCAGTCGATTCATGTGCTTTCTCAGTTGGTAGCTTCTCAGGCTGAGTGCAGTGCATTTGGTATTGCATCTTTTGAGTCCACAAGGGTTGGCTAGTTTATGAAGTTTAATTCTCCAACTTTTACTGGTGTGAAGGTGGAGAAGGATCCTTACAATTTCTAAATGAGATGAAAAAAATCCTCAGGATCATGTAGGCCACAAATATAGAAGGGGTGAATTTTTCTGCCTAATAGCTAAAGGATGTGGCGTACTAATGGTACGAGGAATGGAATCAGGCAAGGGGTGATATTAAAGAGTCATCTTTATGGGAGACTTTCTATAATACTTTTCTGGACTACTTCTTTCCTCAGGAGTTGGGGGAAGCAAAGGCGGAGGAATTCATTAATCTAAAATAGGGAAAGATATTGGTTAAGGAGTTTGACTTGAAATTTCACCAATTATCTAGGTATGCTCCGGAATTGGTGTCTGATATGAGGGCTAGGGTTAGAAAGTTTTCTTTAGGACTGTCTTATGAGTTGATACTTAAAAGAAAGAGTTCATTTGGTTTGGGGTTCCATTTTCTTTATGACCTCATTTGTGGTTATGTATTTCAGTTTTAAGGTAGTACTTTGAACTTTTTTCTTCTTCTTTTGTTTCTACACCGATGGGTGACTCTGTAATTGTCAAAAGAGTTTATAAATGGTGTGTGGTATCTTCTAGTGATAAAGGGGTCTTGGTGAAATTATTTGACTTAGATATGGTGGATTTTGATGTCATTTAGAAATGGATTGGTTACACTCGTGCTATGTGTCATTAGGCTATCAGATCTATAAAAAATTATCTTTAGGCTCCATGGTGAGTTGATTATGGGGTAAGAGGATGGTTTTGTTGCCTATCTATTAAGGAAGAAGTTGTATCATATCTTAAAACTTAGAGGTTGGTTTCAAAAGAAACGTCTTTATTATTTGGTTTAGGTTAAAGATTCTACCTCCGAAGGTCAATCTTTGCATTTGGTACCGACGGTGAATGAATTTCCTGGGGTCCTTTCTGATGATCCTCATGGTGTTTTTCTAAAGGGGAGGTTGGTTTGTGGTTGGTCTTGTTTCGTATATTTGTCCAAATTTCTATTCCTTCTTTATTGAATGGTTTTTGTGGAGTTAAAGGATCTTAATTATAATTTAAGGGATCTCTTAGATGAAGGTTTCATCAGTCTTACTGTTCCTCTATGGAGTATTTTCACTCTTGCATGCATAAGAGAAATGGTTTTCCCTGGAAATGGATAGGTTGTTAGTAGGTGAATAAGGTATTGGGAGTGTCCTCCTTGTGGGGTGGACCTTATATGTATATTCCCTTTTATATAGGGTATTTTGGTAGTATTGAATGGTGGTTGGTAAATCCTAGGCTTAAACCTAGATGCTTGATCTTGGTGAAAGAAGCATGTTATCTCGGGGATAGCAATACGGGAGTTGGGGGAGGGGGTAAATTGGTAGGTTGGATGAGGTTGATCACTTGAGGAATACAATAGTGGTAAAGATATGACTTGTAGATCAAACGTTTAGGATGAACGGATGGATTGGGGGTTAATCCATTAGCTGGTATAGATCATAGAACTTACACTTGTCTTTGTCCCTATACTTGTACTTTATTATTGGCATGAAATTGATTATTAAATTCATGATTTTAAATATGGGTTTTGGTACAATTGAGATCTTTAACATGATTACTCATTTAATTGATCTTCCATGGATTATGATACATTATTCATGCTTATTTATGTTTATGAACATTGTGGGATGCATGGGGAATGTTGAATGGATTTTGGGGTACTATGGATTCCCCAATTACTTGGTTTTGATCATGGAAATTATATTCCCTCAAACTATTTATGAAATTATCGTTGAATATAATTTTGTCATATGGTTTGAAAATTCTTAAATCTTTGTATTCCATAAATTATTAAAGGAACATGAATGGGTTTTGGTTGGATTCAAATGATTTTGAAAAGGCCTTGGTTTCTATGTTTTGATTTTAAATGCTTTTAGTTTAATTGGAAACCTTAGAGTCAATTTGGTCTCATGGTTTTTGCATGTCTATGTTAGGCTCTAGGTAGCATTAGGGTGAATAAGGTTTTGGGTTTAGGAGAACCAAGCATCCCTGGTGTATGTCTTCGGTGACACCCATTAGAGCGGAGTATTGTGCTTGTAGGTGAAATGGGATAAAGTTTGGTGGTTAATCTAGAATTTTCTTTTAGCGGTGAACTTCAAAGGAAGGTAGGGTTCATATTCTAGTGATTCTCTGCTATCTTGGTACTCTACTAGTGTTGTACGCATTCTTATAGCACAGATGCCTAAGGTTCGCATTTTGCATTCGCCTTGTTCCCTAAATATGAGTTTAAACTTTACATTTCATTACTCATGGTACGTGTGGTTGGGTTTCTTTTGGTTTCCAGTCTAAGGACTCCTTTTATGATCTGGTTTGGTCAGGATTCTTCTTTATTTATGGTCTAGGTAGTGACTATGAAGTACTTCATGCCTATGGTGTCGTGTCTTGTATTGGGCGTCTTTTTCTTACCTTGGTCGGCATAGACAATTCTTGTAATTCAGTTCCTTAAATGATTTTCCTTATGTTATGATAGTAGTGGCATTAGGAGCATGGTGATGTTGTGAAAAGGGGAATATAGAAGTCCCTAAGTGGGGGAGAGTCTAGGGTGACTACTAGAGTTGAGGTTTTGGAAGGTAAGGTAAGGTGGTTGTTATGAGAAATGGTTAGGAAAGAAATAGGAGGTAGAAGCCTTCGTGAAATATTAAATAGTGCTAGATCTTTGGAAGAATAGTTCATATCGCTGGAATATAAGCGATAGGCTTGAATGTTGTGATGGGTAGATATACCAATAGTTGTGTTGGGTACTTGAGAGATATTATAAGGCATGGTTTTAAGAATTGCCTTCATGGCTTAGTAGTTGCATGGTTTTTGGTGTTCAATTATAGGTTGAGGGTTTTGGTTACAATGGTTGGATATGGTTTGTCCATGTCCTTTGCTCATGGGTTCCATAATATAATGGTGATGGTGACGAAGTAGTGTTTCGGGATAGATGTAAGGAGTAGGGCCCTGTGGCCAAAGTTAACTCCTTTTAGCTTTGGATAGTCTTGAACATGGAAGTGGTGTATAGTTAGACTGAAGATCTCATAGTGATGTGTCTTGGTAAATTCTAAATTGAATTAAACTTGCTCTTTAGCAAGACTCCATTCATCCGGTAATCTATGTGTTATATGGAGGTAAGGTGTGGATGGTCCTTGGTTGGTTGGTTCCTTTGGGTTGTATTGGTATCTTGAATTTTTTATTCTTTAAGGGAGTCTCGATAAGGATCCTTGAATCGTTAAGTTCGTCGGTTCTGAACGAAAGGTGTGGCTTTGGTAAGGGTTCTATGGTGAATCCAAAAGTCCGAGAAAGTCATTTGGGATATGGAGGAGGACATAGAGTACAAGTATCTGCGTTGGATATTTATTCCAGAAACTCATGCGTAGGGTATATATTCTTTATCACATCTTGGTTTCTAACTTGGTTAAAGATAAGGAATGGTTCTTGTGGTATCTTTGTTTTCTAGCTTAGTTATAGGTCGGAATAAAGGTGTTGGGATGTAAATCGTTCTAAGGATATGTTATGATCTTTTTATCTTGATTTGTGTTCTTGTCCTTTATCTCAGTTGGAGGAAAGTTTGATGTGTGTTAATGTGTTATCTCGTGCTTGTCCCTTTCCTTACCCGTCATTCGAGGAGGAAGATCCTAGTGGGGGAGAATGAAATACCCTAAGACTTACACCCATGCAAAATTTCCTAGGCTTCGGACTTATGGACTTGGTACGGCTCAATGGTACAACTCGTACCCTTGGATACGTATTAGGGGTTGTTTTGAGGGTTCAGTCGTACACTAGGCAATATGTTTGGTTTGAGTTTTACCCAAGATATGACTCATCAAGTTATGAGTCGTATAGAAAAATACGAGGGGTGTAAGGCTAAGTCATATGGTTCTTGAATGATTGTTCATATGAAACTGTCCAAGATATGATAGGTGGGTACAATTCGGTGTATCACTCATACCTTAACGTATGAATTAGGTTGTTGAGTCATATAGGAACTAATGTGTAGGGTCTTAGCAAGGTCTTAGGTACGAGGTGGGGTACCACTCGTACCTTAGGGTATAGATGACATATATGAGTCCTACCCTACTTCGTGGCTTGTTTTAATTTTAAGTTAAGGGTAGTCCAAACATTTCCTACTTCGAAACCCTTATGTGCTCACGTTATATAACCCTTGGTGGCCTTCCATAGCACTTGTAAAGGATTAAAACACGTCAAATGCTCTCTCAAACTCACTATTGAAGATTGGAGGCTAGGGTTTCTTCATGTGTTGTTCAAAGGGCTCATGGTCAAGATTTCCTCTACGAATCTTCATATATAAGGCATGTTTCCCTCCCTCATTCTTAGTTCCAACTAAAGGCATAGTTTTATACAATGTTTTCATGATTTGAATGTTGTATGTGTTTGTGTTTTCAAATATGATTCGGGATTTTTTGTAATAATGCTTGGTTATGGTTTTCCCATGTTTTAATTATACTTTTATATGCATTAATGGTGATTATGGATAATTGGTTGCATGGGAATGGTTCTTAGGTAATGGACTTTGGTTTTGGAAATACTATGCCCCAATGTGTTTGATAAAATGGCTATAACAATTTTTTCACTATAATATTGGTTTTTCAATGGTACTTATGCATGGTTTAAACTTGCTAATAGAACCCTAAATGATATAAACAATTTAAATGGTTTTAAACGGATTGGAAAGGCATTGGTGGCCAAGGTTTTGGTTGAATATGATCTATGGGTACATGGAAATCCCTTGATCTCAAAAAGATTTGGCTAAGGACATTTCTTGTAAGTTATAGTCGATATGATGATACCACTATCTAATAGCCTTGGTTAATAAATGGTTAATGGTTTGGTTGGTTGCTTGGTTGCTTGGTAATGGTTTTAATTGGGTTTAAAGGAGGAATGTGTAGCAAAGCCGTGGAATGTGGAGATTCCAGGGGTATTTAAATTGGAAACTCATATTTGCCGATGTGAGGTTTGGTACTAGTGACCATGTGCATGATGTCACACTATATTCTTTGGGGGATGTACTAGTCATCCCAGGTTTTCTTCTCTGGTCGTGCGGCTTCACGCACTGGGGCCCTTTCAATTGGGAGAGCTGAACCCATATAGCCTATGGGTGGTTTAGGACGGCAGAGCTACACAGCCCATGTAAAGGTTTTAAATAGCATGCTAAACCCGGCTCCCTTTCCTGACTTGCTTATATATATGTATGGTTTATGTGCATATGCATGGTTTTATTTGATTTTATAAATGACATTATTTTATCCTTATCCTGAGTACATGATAGTGTTCACTCGCTAACCCATCTTTGGGCGGCTGTATCCCCACGCGATGCAGGATCCGGCCATTGCACTCTTTCTGCTTAGCTATCGGACTTCGGGATCAGCTATTGGATTAAAGTGGTGAGCTTCCAAAGTTCGCAAGTCATCTATTTCATGTCATGGATTACTTTACATATTTTAGTCTTTTAAAGACTCGATTTATGGCTATGTCGGGGGCATGTCCTAACTAGGTACTCTTTGGTCTGGTTTAGAGGCTTTGTATGGACAACTGTGGACTTGGGTATGGTATGGATTGTGTATGGCATATATATTTACATACGTTGAATTATTATACTTTGGTTTTGGTTTGGATATTGGTTGGATATTGGGTGGTTGGACTTGGTTGGGTTGGTCTCGTATGTAGAATTATCCCAAGGTCACCACATGGTTAAATACGCTATCTTGTTATATGTTCAGAATTCAGCCGACTTAAGGTATGAGTTTGGTAGTTGGGTTGGGTAATGGGGGCGGTTCCCGGTCCTAGTTGGACTTGGAATTTCCCATTATGACAAGGCCCTGGTTTGGGTCGTGTTACTGTATTGGCTATGACTTATGGTGACCATTCATAATGAGTCTAAATGAGTCATATAGTTACTCGTAGTCACTAACGACTATATTTTAGTTTTTAAATTGAGGGCACTTTGGACAATTCCCTTTTTACCCAATTAAAAACTCACGTTCATATACCACTTAAGAAGGTTTATTTCTCATTCATAACGTACTCAAACACTTCCAAAGCTCTCTTAAATTCTCTCAAGCATCCATACTTAGGGTTTTCAAGAAGTAGGCCATCCAAGGTCTCAAGGGTTGAATTCTTTTAGTGGAACTTGGTATTTCAGGCATGTTACTCTTCCCTAATTATTATTTTTCTAAAAACATAAGTTTTAAAGTGTTGTTCGTATGGTATTGAGGTTGGTTTTGAAAACATGGGTTGAGGGTTTTTAATAATTGTTGTTTATGTAATGTTTCGTGTTTGTCCTTTCACGGGTTATGTTTATATGGTGGTTTTAAAAATATAACTAATGTATGTGAATGGTGAATGAACTAGTGATTGTGACTTCCCAAACCTCTGACTTTAGAAGTGGTTACGACCTCAACCCCATATTGTGAAAATGGTTTTGAATATGAAAAGTATGCATATTGAACTACTCTTGAACTATTGCATAATATGAAAAGTCAATGAAGTACAATGATTTTGAATTGAACCTTAAGGGGTTGTGTGATTCCCCAAGTTAATGTCTAATTAAACAAAGGGGGTTGTGAATTCCCCCAAGTGGTGTAATTGGGTTGGCATGTTGATGTTACCTTGAAACTGCAGTTAGTATGACGATACCAACAATTTATGCCTAATGTATATCATGGTTCAATAAATGATAACGTATGTGCGAATTGTTTTACTTGGGCTTTAATGAGGGTTGTGTAGCTGAGTTGTGAAAGTAGAGGTCTTGAAGGACCAATACTGGAAACCATGATTGCCTACGTGGGGGCTACATGAATGGGTGGTTTGATTCCCCCTTATTACTATCATTTGATTGGGAGGTTCGAGTTCTCCACATTGTATTATATGATTTGGTGCTTGTGTCACCTTTGTATATCGGGAGGTTCGAGTCCCCCATAGTGCATATGTATATCCTTTGGTTCGTACGGCCACTCACACTGAGGCCCTACCAGCTGGGGGAGAGTTGGGCCCATATAGCCCGTGGGTGCCTTCTTATGTTATGATGGTTGAGCTATACAATCTAGGCTAAAGTTTTAAAGTGTATGGTAAGCCTTGTTCCCTATCCCGACATGTGATATATATATATATATATATATATGTTTATGTGTGTGTGTATATATATAGATATGTATGTATATGCAGTTAATTATGTGCATTGATTTTGAATGATTTTGAACTGTTGATCACAACATTATGTTATCCTTATCCCTGAGTTACATGCTAGTGTTCACCCAACTAACCTTCTCCGAACGTTGTATACCCACGTGATGCAGGCATCAGAGATACCTCTACTTTTCCTGCATAGAGTTAGGTGAATCGACTCGGTTCATCAATTCGTTGTGGTGAAGTGGTGAGATTCCATTTTTTGAAAGGCTTAAACATTTCATCAGTTTTCATTCATAGAAATGAGTTGATAGTTTTCACTATCATTAACATTATCATTTTCATTGTCATCTGTCAGAGTTGGGGACATGTCCCGACCAAGACTGGGTTTTGATTCTTTTGTTAGAAGGTTTGGTGGATTACTATGGGCTTAGGTGATGTTGGTCGGTTGTTTTGGCCGATCGATGGTTATCGGTTATAGACATACCCTTTATTCTTTAAATTTATTTTGTTATATATTAGGAATTCATTCGGCATTAAGTATATTGTGTGGTTTGGCTAGGTGCTCAAGGGTGGTCTTCGGTCCCCGGTGGAACTTGAGATACCCATCACAGTCAAACCCTGGTTTGGGTCATGATATTGTCGAGGCTCCTTTATCCTACGATGGCACGTAGTTTTTGGTAATAGGGTGCACTGAACTCATATACCCCTCGGTGCTAAATACTACTCCCAAAATATATTAGTGTTCATACTTATGAATTTCACCTTGAAATAAGCATATATGTTTATAAGTATGAAAATCCATCATGCTTCTGTTGCTAAATCTTTTTCTTATATAACTTTGTTAATTTCATATCATGTCTGAGATCATATGATTAAACTAAAATCTTTGACATGCTGAGATAAACTGTAAACTGAAATAGTAAGTCCGTATCACTTGTAACTGACTAAAATATGCTGAAAACCATGTACATTTATCAACTCATGGAACTTCATGTAAAAATGCTAAAACTCACTTCATAATATAAATCGTAGAGTAAAAACATTAGTAAATAAGAATTCATATGTTAAATAAACTTTGACTCATATGAAAGCATCATAATTTCAAAACATGAAAGGTGGGTGTGAACCCTAATATTCAAATCCATAAAATTAATGTAAAAACTAAAATTACGGGAACAGGGATGGAAGGTAATCCTTTTCCAACCCCCACATACCTAAGCTTATGAATTATCTTTGAAGGAAACTTGAATTTGAGCCTTAAGAATATAAACTTTGGAGAAAGATCCTTATTTAGATGCTCTTGAGAGTATGAGAGAAGAGGAGCCGTCTATTTTGACTTATGGGGTGGGAATACTCATTTAGTATTAGTTGTTGCAATAATTAGGACATTAAAGCAAAAACACCCTCAAAAAATAGAAGAGAAAATGGAATTTGGGCATCTCTGCGACAACGGGGCACACCCTTAACATGACAACCAGCCAACATGGCACACCCTTATCATGCTAGACCACTAGTTGATGTGTCAAGGTGTGCCATGCCTTCGTGGCACGCCCTAATTGCTGACCTTTACAATTTTGAGGTTCCAAAATACCCTAAAACGTGTTTCAGAAGTTCCAAAACACTTCCTAATGGCCCTGTTAACATTTCTTATCATTATTTTACTTAGAAATTGCCTCAAAATGCATGATATCTACCAAAACAAAATCATTGAGATTTTAGGGTCTAGTATACGGGGTAAAGGATACTTGTTACGAATTATAAACTATTTCAACTACCTTTAGTCTATACACTTACAAAGACTAACATCATTCTTTTACACAATCAAGATAGTATCACCCCATGGAGAGGCACTTAGACGAATAAATACCTTATCCAACAAGTCCTTCAACTGAGACTTTAGCTCCTTTAACTCTGTTGGAGCCATCCAATAGGGTGGAATAGAAATAGGATGAGTACCTAGCTCTAGATCAATACAAAAATCAATGTCACGTTCTGGTGGCATGCTAGGAAAATCTACACAAAACACCTATTAAAATTCACACACTATAGGAACTGACGCAATAGACGAGACCTCTACAATAGTGTCCGAAAGATGTGCTAGAAAGGCCAAACAACCTGTCATAATTAAACTCTTTACATGTATAAAGAAGATAAGTTTTATTAGAGAAGGACTATAATCACCCTTACACTCAAGTCTATCCATCACGCACATAGCCATAGTCACTGTCTAAGCATAATAATCTAATATAGTATGATACAGAGACAACCAACTCATACCCAAAATTACGTCAAAATATATCATATCTAGAATCACCAAATCTTCCCAACTTTGATAACCCATAAATATAATAAAACAAAAGAGGTAAATACTATAAACATTAACAGAATCACCAACAGAGGTAGACATGAGAATAGGAAAATCAAGTAGATCACATACTATGTCCAACCCCATAGCAAAATTGGAAGATACATCTGATAAAGTAGAACTAAGTTTAAATAATATAGTGGCCATCCATTCACAAACAAGAGTAACACTGTAATAATAGTGTCTGATGCCTCTGCCTCAGGACTAACTAGAAAGCATAGAGCTAGGCTATATCACCAGTTTGAGCTTTACCCCTATCGAGTTGAGAACCACCTCAATGGGGCTAATTACCACCCCTACCTACCTGGTGACCACCATACCCACCTTGTGGATGACCTATACCATTATCACCACCTTCCCTACCTATAGGAACCAAAGCTTAAGGATCCTGTTGTTGGCTAGACTGACCATACTTTCTCAAATTAGGACAATACCTACTGATATGACCAACTCCACCACACTTATAATATGTAAGATCTAAGATGGTTTGCTAAGCTAAATAACATAAAGTGGGGTAACCACCTAAGACTGAAGAGGGATGGCTAGCCCCTTATGGATCCCTAATAGACATCTGCATTGCTAACTAAATAGGATAGGCAAGGTATCCCTGTGAACTCTAACCTCTAGAATAAGAACCACTAAAACTGCCCCATTTATGGGCCTTCTTTTCTGTTGTCTTGGCATAACCCTCTTGCCATAAACCCTCCACCTTCTTAACAAAATAAACCATCTCCTAAAAAGACTTACCTAAAGATGTCATCTAAAGAGCAAAAATTTAGAGACCTTGTATATAAATCCTTTACAAAGAGACAAATCCTCTCCTCCCCAGTTTTCAGCAATTAAGATGAATATCAAGATAATGATTGAAATTTGGCCTCATAGGCCGCAAGTGACATATTACCCTACTTAAGATTAGTGAAATCATTCATTTTTTTGTATACGAGGCACATACTTATTTAGAAAAACTGAGAAAAATTTAGTCCAAAGTCAACAATGGTAAACTTGCAGACCTACACTCGACATAAACTCTAAACCATATCTTGGCATCTCTCTAACTGAAAAGTGACCAATTCCATAACATATATTTCAACCCTCATGGGAATCAATAATGAATTCATAGGCTTCCCCAGACTCGGTGTGTTGAAAAATAAGAGGCTTTATCATGATAAACTTGCAAAATAGATCATGCTCATGTCCAATCACCACCAGTCCCACTACTTGTCAAGAAAAAACCCTACCTGACACCTCTTTTATTCGAATAGCTACAGTTGCAACATATTACACCCCCGTATACTGAACTATGGGTATGTCCAACATAGCCTCAATTTCGGCCAACCCACTCAAAAAGCTCAGAACCTGCTGAATCATATCATAAGACATCTAAGTCAATGTTGTATCTCTCTGAACTGGTGCAGCTCCATAATGAATTAAAATCCCCTTATACTATACCGGGGTCACTCCATCCTTTACTATCTTAGGCATATCTTTATGTGGGGAGGATATTTAACCTTTTTCGAGTTGGTCTTGTGGCTTGAACTCTACACCTAGAGGACGTTGCTCTCCTTCCTCTACCTCATCCTATACTCACTTGTCCTCTTCTATGAACCACAACACTAATGGCCAATTCAGGCACCTGATTAACACCTTTTAAAAAGTACAGTTCAATTGCCTTTCAAATATAGAACCCAATAAGGTTCGGGTCGAGCCCACATGGAATAGGATGAAAATCTATCACAAGATTATTAATGTAGCTAGAAAGTGTAGAAAGTAAATGGGGGGTTGTAAGAACATTAGTAAAAACAATAATGCTTGGAAACTTTGGGTTGTTGTCAATTGGACATGATCACTAAGATTGTGTTTCCCCTGACTTTTTAATTCCATAAACTTATCATGCTTGCCAAGCTATCTCGGTGCCTTACATTTAGCATCTAACAAGTTATGTATCACCTAACCATCTCTCGACCTTGATTTGGGTAAATTTCACTCATCTCCTCTCGATCTTAGAGTGTTGCATTACTATCCATTGTTCTGGATCCAAGATTAATTATCTCCTCTCAGTGTCAAGTTAACTAAATGAAGGTTGGTAGCTTCAAATTACTATTGTGATTCCTTTTCCCAATCTCTACGCCTCTCTCTCTAGAGTTAGTATCGAAGACATGAGAGTTCCTAACATTTTCAACTATAAAGAAAATGATCAATTCGAAAGAAATCACAATACATGCAAGAACACCAATCAAGAACTACTTTGCACTTCCTCTACTTTGTTAATTTATCAAGGTTCCCATAACCCTACTTATGGGATTTATCTGCTCTTGATTTTACGAACAAACATAAAATTTATAATTAAAAGAATATGAATGTTCTAATAAATAATTAAGAATGAAAACCAAAATCTCAAATTAATATCAAACCCTAAAAACAAAGAACTAGAATTCTAAGATCAAAAGTGTATCTCAGAACTCAAAATAATGTAGTGCGTAAACTAATAATGAAATATCCAATGGGTATTTACAGATACATCAAAAAACCTAGAAAACTTGTCCTAAATAATGTAGGAAAATAGAGTTGGCACCAACCTACGACCCCACTTATAGGTCGTAGGTAGTACCTATGGGCCGTAAGTAGGTTCGTAGGAATCAAACAAGCCTTCAGGTCTTCAGAAGCCTACTTACAAGGGGTACCTATAAGGCCGTAGTTACTTTCTATGCCTCGTAGGTAGTTTTCATAGGAATCGAAAAATAACCAACTTTCAGAATCTCAGGAACCCTAGCTACAGACACAACCTACATGCCCATAGGTACTACCTGTGGTCCGTAGGTAGCTCATAGGTAGCCTTCCTACTAAGCTTCACCACTTTTTGCTGCTTCTCAGCTCCGAACTCTATTTTCCTACAAAAAAAACATATAAGCACATCACATCTAACAAAGTACCTAAGTACTTACATAATTTCCTTGTTTTATGCATCGAAAGTTCCATGAAATCATGACACATCAACACTCTTAAGTTAGAACATTCGCATGTCCTCAGACAACTAACATATAACAGAAAAAACACGATGCTTAACTAAAAGAAACCTATGGCACCTATGACAGTCAACTTAATTTAGCTCAAATTCCTTACCCCTTATTCACATCTTTCAAAACCACTATGTAGATCTATGTAGCACAATTGTATGACATAAAAGAATCAAGTGATGGCATTATATTAACAACAAACAACCAAATGTATATGCAATTTACACTATCCTAACAGATAAACAGGTAACAATACAACTCATGTACCCTCACAACAAAGAAGTCCTAACTTTCACAATATGATAATGCATTTCAATGAAGGGATGATATCAACACACTCACACTCTCAAAAGAAGTTCCAACAATGTGCCTGAAATACCATTGACTTGCCCTTATTTTCTTTACCTTAGTTTTTCTTTTTTGGACAATTAGACTAGGATCACTATATGACTTTTCTAGGCTTGTAATGTAGGCTTGAGGGTAGCTATGGTACATTTGGGATATTGTCACTAACTACACTTTTATTATTGGTTCCACTTCTCAATCATGCTTCCTTTATTTCTCTTTTTTTTCTCCTTTATTGATTATTCAAATTTGGTGTGATTTTCTTCGTTCTTTACATTTATTCACTTCACTCTTTTTTTCTTATTTTTTAGTTTTTTAGTTTTTCAATTTTGTTTCTTTTCTTTTTCACACTTTTATCCCACACCTAACCCTACTTATTTTTCTTATTTATTCAATAACTTTCTCCATACCTATTTTCAAATACACACCCCTATGATAGCCATCCTCAACTTAGGCAATTTGCCTGAGTTGAGGTACACAGTGCCGAGGAGGAACTAGGGCCAAAATAGGTTGATTGTAACTAAACAAGAAGTTGAAAAGGTAAAAATAATAAAATAGGTCAACATAGGCTCAAATTAGGGATCACGGGATGCTTATTCACATTTGGTTGATCTTTTAGGCTAAGAGTGAACTTATTCAAACATGGCCTATGATCATGTCCTAACCAACTATCCTACAACCTAGGTAAGACTAATCAGATAATTTCTGGATTAAATGCACAAAGTGAACTAGGTAAATTCCTATCACACACATGGTACAAGGTTATATTATCAACTACTACCTATCTAATTTATGAAATGCTAATTTTTGGTTATTTTTCCCTGATGCTAATGCCATAACAAGATTCAAATAATAGTCACACATATATCCACACACATAGTTCATAAAATATTTTTGGGGGTATCTTCTTTTTCAAACACTTAAAACACACAAAATAAAATATGTCAACTTCACTTATGATCCTTATTTTTCTTCTAATTAAACATAAACAACACATAACAGAAAATAACATAATACGATACCTAAATATGTCTATTCTAACTAAGATAAAACATCCAATAGGTAAAAACACACGACAACAAAACCTCTCAAATTTGTTACACCCCTATCCCAAAAGAAAGATGATGGGCACTCCCCAATGCATATTTGAAACTAAATAACAAAAGGGTGTAGGGACATACCTGGGATGCTCTTAGCGTCAGAAGCAGTCTCTCCCCCATCTGGGGCATCACGTGGCTCATCGCCATAAGGAGGTGTTTGTGCGTTAATAAAGGAGGTTCCTAATGTCATCTCAACATACCTACTCTGATGACATAACTATACTCAGAATAATATGAGGCATAGTGAATTTTGTTTGTTGAGACCTCACCTGAGGAAGCAACATAGATGTAGGTTGAGCCCCTAATCTTGAAATACCATAATTGAATACTAGTATTGAAGGAGGAATAACAGTCGGAGTATGTGGAGTACCATAAGCATATGTCGGTACCATTGGAGGATCCACACGTAGAATCGAAAGAAGACCATAGGCAAACTTTAGCACAAAAGATGAATCACAGACTCTATAGTGGCCTTTTTAAAGGCCCACTAAAACTCCTTAGAGTTAAATAAATCCTCCTCCTCACATCATCTATTGGCCTCTAAAAGAGGGGCCTCATCATCCTCAGCAAATAAATCAAAAACCATCAAAACTTTAGCTAAAATTCCTACAGCGCCCTCACTGCCTGTTGTAGGCTCTGCCCTTTGGCTGCCTATATCCATATCACCAATTGGTATCAACCTCTCAATATGCTTGGATAATACAAAAGGCCCTTCCAAGCGGTTCGCACCTAAAGAAGTTTACAGTTATGCTCTTTGTAGTGTGATAGGGTTGCATCATCCTTAATTAAGCCAATGTCAGCCATGCAGGTAACCTCTATTCCATGATCAATATCTGTAATACCTAGTACCCCTACCGTATCACATAACTTCTGTATTAATCATGAAAAGGTATAATAGTGATATCTCAGAATGCCTGCTCATGGATCACAGAACAGATCTACCTCGTAAAATCACTATCATCGACAACTAGTAGGCTGGTAATCATATGGCTCAATCCTAACTAAGCGCATGTTCTGACTCAATCAGTGACTCACTATTATCCATCAAAACTTTCCTGTAAAGACAATGATACCTTCTTAATATCCCTTTTGCCCTTAACCCAAGGGGCATCAGTACCCTACTCAATAATCTGCTCGTCTCCCCATCTATCAAAGGATACCCTATATGCCCTCTTCTTATCATCTCACATCGTTCACCTACTCCTCACAATTCTTAACCGATAGTTAAAATCAGTTGTAGTGGTCGACCCTACAAAAATCAGCCCAAATAAAAATTGCCTAATCGTCTCCTCAGATACATCGACCCTCACCCCTCTGACTAGTGTGTGAGCCAGTGGGGGCTGGTCCACTCCTCTTTCCTCATCCCTCAACTGGGTAACTAAATACACTAATGTAACATATGAAGCATAGAACTCTTGAACAATCTCTGGATAGTAAGAACCTAAAAGGATGGGTCATCTCTCAAATTGATATCTCTCAAATGCAGTCTGCACGTCTAAAACACCTATCAAGTGGCCAAATCAATTCGGGTCACTTCCATAATACCGTATTTGTCATAAATACATTACATGGCCCTATAAACTATCTTAAAATGACTTGATCAAGTATGACTGATGAGACGTGTGTGGACTCTGGCTTTAGAGCAGCAAATGCTAAAACGGCAACAACCTGAGTACCCTGAGATGAAGAAGAAACCTCCTGAGTATCTTGGACTGCTTCTATACCCTCATCAGACTAGCGTGCATCTGAACCAGATATAGACTCACTGTCACCTAAACCAGAAGCAGACTCCAACCCCTCCTCAGACTAGGTTGAATCCTCCTCTTCATCAAAACTAAAACCTCACTAATCCTCTCCCTTATTAAACTGGGGAAAATGTGGTGGTGAATTCATGGATGACTTCATTCAGGACCCTATCCGGATATAATGAGCTGGTGAAGTTTAGGGCATGGATTATGGTACCTGTGGTGCGGGTTAAGATTTTAACTTAATAGAAGCTGGTGTAGGCTTAGAGCCCGATTGAATAGCTGCCCTAGTTGCAGTCTGCCTCTTTACCTAGCCCCTAGTCTGGCGTGGAGCCAAGGATCCATTGTCCTCACTCACAAGGTTTACTCCTTAACAGATCCAGTTCATTCAGTAGATTCATTTTTCAATCGGGACCGTACTTTCTTTTTGGTGTAGCCTTGGTTCTATAGTACCTGTAAAAGAGTTGTAAGCTATTAAAACACAATACAGGAATAAGTATCAAGAAAAAAATTAAAATTCTGGCTTAGAGGCTACCTACGACCCTACCTACGGGTTATAGGTCATAGGTAGCCTTCGTAGGTAGTAGACAAAGCCCTGAACCTTCAAGGCTTTAAGTCTGACACCTACGTGGCCACCTACCGGCCCGTAGGTACAACTTACGTTCTTGTAGGTAGGGTTCGTGGGTTCAGGCTAAGGGTATGCCAAATTTTTCCTAAAATTCTCATCCATCACAGTTAAATTTATAAAATTCATACGAAATTCAATCACTACACATGCATCACTTCAATTTTCACAGGTATTTCAAGAATTATTTAACTTAATCAACTTTAACTTCTACTTTAAGTCTGACACCTACATGGCTACCTACCGGTTCATAGGTACAACTTACGTGCCCGTAGGTAGGGTTCGTGGGTTTAGGCTGAGGGTATACCAATTTTTCTCAATATTCCCATCCATCACAATTAAATTTATAAAATTCATATAAAATTCAATCAATACACATGCATCACTTCAATTTTCACAGGTATTTCAAGAATTATTTAGCTTAATCAACTTTAAATTCTACTTTAAGTCTGACACCTACATGGATACCTATTGGTTCATAGGTACAACTTACGTGCTTGTAGGTAGGGTTCATGGGTTTAGGCTGAGGGTATACCAATTTTTCTTAATATTCCCATCCATCACAGTTAAATTTATAAAATTCATACAAAATTCAATCACTACACATGCATCACTTCAATTTTCACAGGTATTTAAAAAATTATTCGACTTAATCAACTTCAACTTCTACTTTTATTTTGATCATCAGATTGCTAAACAAACATTCATGCAACAATTGAATTTTCACCATTTTTAGGCTCCAAATCTTTCAAGAACTATGAAAATTTAGCAATTGCACGTCTATTCCAATTATAATCTCATGTTTAATGTTCAAGAATAATTTTTCAAACTAAATAGTACCAAGAACTCTTACCTTGAATGAAGATTTTAGAAGAAGGAGACGAACAAGTGATAATAGCCCTAACTTCACTGTATAATGCGTGTAAGTGGGTGATGTGGAGTGGGCTTTTTTTTGTAACTTATAAATGAGAGTTGAAGAGTTAGAATTGAAGTGGGAGTTTTGAATCTGAAGAATGCGGGCATAAGAGGGTCGGGTTGAGGGTTTAATGCTTGGGCATGTTGGATCGAGTTGGGATGCATGGGTCTGACTTATATTTTTTAAAAAAATTAGCCCAAATAACTGACCCTACCTATGTACCTATTCCCCCATAAGTAGGGGTCGTAGGTAGGTCTTACTAGGGGTGGGCATAAATACCGAAAAAACAAAATACGGAACCGAATTGAATTATTTTGGTTTTTCAGGTTTGTTTTTTTGGTTTTTCGATTCGTGTTTTTTTTTTGTACAATTTCGGTATTTTGGTTCGGGTTACGGGTTTTAGGTTCAGATAATTTGATTTTTTAGTTTAAACCAAAATTTTTAATATACCTTTTCTTAATTATATAATATATATAATGTAATAATATATTATTATTAATATATATTATATATTAATATACCTTTTCCAATTGCGTGCTGTACTGATGCATTGCTGAAGAATTCCTACCTTTCTTCACCTAGATGCGCTTTTTAACTCCTCATTTTTTTGCGTGTAACACATGCCAGGATTTTGTAACCTTATTCTCAGCTATGGATACTAACATCTTAAGATCTATGACTGTCTACTTTGATTCTTGTTGTTGGTCATTCTAATTTCTAATGAGAATTGAGAAGTGTAAGGTTCAGCTCGAAGGTTTGTGTTTGGGCAGGGATAGTATTGATGTTCACACTTATTCTATGAATATGAGTATCAATAGCTTATTGCACACTCACGTCTGCTGAAGTCGATCAATAGCTTACTCTAGTTTTTATCATAGTGAAAAATTTTGGTATATTTTGTAGTATCATGTACTTTTTTATTTGAAAGAAGATAAGACCGAAAAACCAAAATTGTTAAACCGAAATAAAACCAAACCAAAATATATATAAACCAAACCGAACCAAACCAAACAAATTTGGTTTGATTTTTGGTTCATATAAATTCAAAATCGAAAAAATTGAGATAAAAAAAACAAACCCAAACCAAAGTATCGAACGCCCACCCCTAGGTCCTGCAGCATTGTTGGTCTCTAATTTTTATGACCCAACATACGGGGCCGTAGTTTGTATCTATGGGACAGCAAGTAAGGTCCGTAGGTAGAAGTTCAAAGACCCAAAATTTTCTTTTGATTCCCACAACTCAGCTTACATGTCGTGGGTCGAACCTACGACCCCATAAGCAGGGTCATAAATCCACTTACCTGGACATGTCTGGAATTTTTCAATTTTTTCCATTCTCCATGTGTTTCTCTATGATTTTAACCTACAAAATAGAAACAAAGTGAACATTAAAACCTTAGGTTGTCTCTTAAGCAGTGCTTAATTTAACATCGCGACACGACGTCGCTATGTTAGGTCTCAGACTTCACCAGAAAGCCAATGGGTTGCCTCTTATACAGTGCCTGATTTAACGTTGCATCATGTCTCAGCTCCCTTAGCTACGCATACTTTACCAAGGTTATTCCTCCATGCTTCCCATGTAATGCTTAACACGGTGCCTGTTAACCTTGAATGGGGCATCACCATCTCATTTTAGCTTAATTGCACCATGTGGGAAATACTCTAACCACGTTGAATGGTCCAGACCACCTAGACTTCAACTTGCAAGGAAATAAGCAAAGTCTCGAATTATACAACAAGACCACATCACTGGGTTGGAATACCTTTTCTCAATCTTCTTACTGTTGTAAAAAATCATCTTCTCCTTATACAAGGCTAAACTTTCATAAGCACAGAGGTGAAATTCATCTAACTCATTCATCTTATCCATTCTCAAATGTGCGACATCACTTCACTCAAAATTCATTTTCCTCAATGCCCATAGTGCCTTATGCTCAAGTTCAATCGGCAAGTGACATGCCTATCGTACATAAGCTAATAAGGTGAGGCACCTATGAGAGTTTTGTAAGTTGTCTGGTTGGCTTAAATTGCATCATTTAACTTTCTCGACTAGTCAATCCGATTGACATTTACACTCTTCACCAAAATGGACATGATCTCATGATTAGAGACCTCAACTTGCCCACTTGTCTGCAAATGATAAGGTGTGCCATCTTATCTTTCACACCATATTTCTCAAGTAGGGCCTTGAATATACGATTGAAAAAATGGGACTCACCACCACTAAAGATAGTACGTGGAGTACTAAACTAAGAGAAAATGTTATTCTTAAAAAATGTTATGACACTTGGACCCTTATTATTGGGAAACTCAACTACTTTCACCCACTTAGACACATAGTCGACTGTTAACAAAATATATTTCATGACATGTGAACTCAAAAATGGACCCATGAAATCAATACCCCACACATTAAACAACTTAAGATCAAGAATAGGTGTCATGGGGAGCTCATGCTTCCGCAAAATATTTCTTTGTCGTTGGTATTGGTCACAGACCCGAGCATAGTCATGTGCATATTTATAAATCATTGGCTAATAGTAACCACACTACATAATCTTTTGGGTCATGCGAGTACCTCTATGGTGACCCCCAATTGGAGACTAATAGCAGTCCTCAACTTCGGGAATACACCTCCAAATCAAACTATCCGCACACACCCAAAATAAGTAAGGCTCATTCTCGAAGAACTTCCGTACCTCATGCAAAAATTTGTTTTTTGTTGCTGAAATGACATGTCTTATAGAATGAGGTGACTTGTCAAATTATTGGCAAAATCAGTAAACCAAGGGATTGAGTCTTATGATGATGCCAACATGCGCTCATTTAGAGAAGTATCATTAGTCTCAATATCATCCACTAATTTAAGCATCGCCTCCTCTTATAGGCGGGATAAATAGTCTGCAACCTGGTTTTTTGTGCCCTTCTGGTCCTTAACCTCAAAGTCAAACTCTTGTAGTAATAGTACTCATCGAATCAATCTAGGTTTCACATCTTTCTTCACCATAGTGTACCTAAGAGCTGCATAATCAGTATGAACAATGACTTTGTTCCCAATCAAATAAGATTGAAATTTTTCAAAAGCAAACACCATCGCAAATAACTCATATTTAGTAACTGTGTAATCTTTCTGTGTGGGGTTAAGTGCTTTATTTGCATAGTAAATGGGGTGAAGTGTATTCTCGCGGATTTGGCCTAAGACAGCTCCTAGGGCTACACTATTAGAGTCACATATCACCTCAAATAGAAGGGTCCAATCTGGAGACCACAATGATAGGAGCAGAATCGACTCTCTTTTAGGTACTTAAAGGCCTTGAGACAAGCGTCATCAGACACAAACTTTACCTTCTTCTCTAATACCTTGCATAATGGATTTGCAATTTAGAGAAGTCCTTGATGAATCGCCTATAGAACCCTGCATGACCCAAGAAACTCTAAATACCTTTAACAAAAATCAATGGGGATAATTTTTCAATCACCTTAATTTTAGCCCTGTCAACCTCTATCCCCTTCTTTGAAATTTTATGCTCAAGAACTATCCCCTCTTTAACCATGAAGAGACACTTTTCCCAATTCAAAACCAAGTTGCACTCCTCACATCTCTTAAAAGTATTATCCAAGTGGGATAAATAGTCATCAAATGAATCATCCACCTCTGAAAAATCATCCATAAAGACCTCTATAATATCCTCCACCACATCTTTAAAGATAGACATCATACAATGCTGAAAGGTGGTGGAAGCATTACAAAGTCTGAAAGGCATCCTCTTGAATGCGAATGTACCATGTAAAAATGTGAAAATGATTTTTTTTCTTTGTCCTCTAAAGATATAAGTAGGTAAATAGGTAAATGTTTCTAATATATAGCTAAAGATATAAATAGGTAAATGTTTCTTATCCAAGCATTACAATTTTTTTTCTAATATATAGCTAAAGATATAAATAGGTAAATGTTTCTTATCCAAGCATTACAATTTTTTTTTGGTATATTCTGAAAATTTACATGGCATGAACACTACATATTTCTAGTGAAATTCTCCATAGTATAATTTGTTCCTGCTAATCTTAGAAATCCATATTTATTATGTATTGGGTATTGGCGACCGGAAGAAAAATATTCTTTTTTCTATTTAAGATAATAATAGTAGATAGAAAATATTTTTTGAAGCAAACAGAAGTGATAGTAAGTGGATACTTATTATTGTTTTTCTCAAAAGTCCTTATTTTTAAAAATAAAGTATTTGGTCAAGATTTCTAAGAAAATAAATGCTTGGGGAGTATAAAAAATAATTTTTCATCAGCTAAAAATGTAGTTTCTCCTTAAAAGCACTTATTTGAAAAGCATTTCAATCAAAATACACATTAAAAATACTTTTTAAAAGCTTGATCAAACACTAATTATTATTCAAAAGTGTCAATTACAAATTATTTCTTATCAAAAGTACTTTTTTGAAAAACACTTTTCAAAATAAGTTGTTTTAAAAGTTTGATCACAGACTAAAAAGGATGAATACTTTCTTCTATTTTTTTTTTTTTATTTGATATAAATAGCAATTGATATTTTAGTATTAATACACGATGGAGGACAACTTTATTCGCTTAACGATAGAACAAATTAGCTCAACATGTTTAGCCGACAAGGAAGGAACTTGTGGAATACACAAGATTATATGATATCTCATAAAATAAAATAAATTTTACTACGGAGTATAAATTATGTATCTCGCATTCCTTTTTAATATACTTTTAATCCTAAAGATTTTACTTATTTTTTAAAAATAATTTATATTTATTAATATTATAACATACTCATAACAATTGATTTATTTTTATAAGAAATATTCATGATTAATGTTATACACACGTGCAAAGCACGTACACTTGACTAGTATATATATATATATATAGCGATCACAAAGTTTTGATTTTGATCCAACTAGTAAATATATATATATATATTCTTTAGGGTCAAAATCAAAATCGAAGCTTTGTAATCGCTATAGAGTATATTTTTTTTTTGATAGTTTACAGGTCGTAGATGAATGTCAGTTGGCATTGAAGAATTTCTTGTGTAAAGGTTAGGTTTAACTGTATTGTTTTGATATCTTTATTGTCTTATTATTTTATTTTAATTTACAGATGTTAGATGAATGTGGGTCGGCTTTAAAAAAAAAATTAGGTAAAGGTTAGGTTTAATTGTATTATCGTAATATCTCTATTAGTTTGTTATTTTGTGTTAGTTTACAGTTCGTAGATGAATCTCGATCGGCTTTGAGAAAGTGGTGTGTGTAAAATTTAAGTTTAATTGTATTATTTTGATATCATTTTTATCGTATTATTTTGTTGCAGTTTACAGGTGATAGATAAATGTTGGTCAGCTTTGAAGAAACTTTTTATGTAAAGGTTAGGTTTAGTTGTATTATTTTGATATCTTTATTATCGTACTATTTTGTTATTGTTTACAGGTGCTAGATGAGTGTCGGACAATTTTTAGAAATTTGTTTTTTGTAAAGACTAGATTTAATTGTATTATTTTGATGTCTCTATCATTGTATTATTTTATTGCAATTTACAAATGGTAGATGAATATCGATCGACTTTTAAAAATTATTTTTGGTAAAGGTTAGGTTTAATAAATAAATTCTCCATCTTTATATACTCAAAAGATATTAAATTTAATTATTATATTCATCTTTATTATTTAAATAAATATACTATTTAGTGTAATATTTGAACTTATTAAAATGAGGTACACGCGCAAGGTGCGTACACCTAAATTAGTTATCTAAAATATCCGAAACTTCGAATAAATTCTAAAAAAAATTCGGTACCTCATAGAAACAAATAAAATATGTAAATTGACTAAAAATTACATTTTTAGCCTATTGAAAATATCAACATATCAAAGTGAAATCGTCTTTGACCGAAGGTTGACCGTGATCATGCTTAACTTTATTTAATTTCGAGAACTCAACTAATGACTTCAATCACTTTTGAATATCTCGAGAATCAATACTATCCATCCCCGTAAGTGATAAATCACGTAAACAAACTACGAGGAGAGCTAAACTGGGAGTGTTCACAGAACCACTAAGAGGGTCGTTACAATAGATACATAAATAAAAACATATGTTGATATAATATTAGTATAATAATCTAAATATACTTAAAACTATCAAGCAAAATAAATTTAAAAACTATTCTGTAATAAATCACTACATATGACCTAATTCACCACAAAAATTAATAGTGCTTCATACATTACAAAAAATCGATGATTTCATTCCTAATTTTATCACATAATGTCTCCATAATAGTAGAAGATGCCATTTGACCAGCGTAGGAGCAACCCTCCTTCCCCCACCCCCCAAACAAATATGCTCGAAATATTAGGGGTGTGCATTCGTTGATTCGCTTTTATGTATTATCGGTTTAGTTTATTGATTTTCGATTTTTAAATATGCTAAACCAATAACTAAACTAGTAAGATATTTTTTATCGGTTTTCAGTTTATCGGTTTAGTCCTTAACGGTTCGATTTTCGTTTTAACCGATAAGAAAATACTCATAAAATAGAAAAAATAATATCTAACATGAAAAGAAACTGAATCTAAGTTACAGCCAGAATCCTACATGATTTGTTTTAATTTACAAAAATCCTTAAGTTTGAACTAAATGTTAGTTCGGAGAAATTAAGAGAAATATATATATATATATATATATATATATATATATATATATATATATGCGTAAAATAGTAATTTATATATTCTTATTGGGTTATCATTTTATCCAATAAACCAATAATAAAAAATTAAACCGAACCAATAACCCAATAAGTTTTTTTTTTATGAAAAAATTAAAAAATCGTTAACCCTATAACAATAAATCAATAACATTTTTATCGATTCAGTTTATTAATTGGTTCGATTTTTACATACCCTACAAAACATAAGTTATACGAGAAAAAGATAAGCTTCCATGGTTTGCGAGAACGAAAAAGAATATTGCGCCTGGCACAAACAGCATATGGAATGGCTGAGAGCAGACCCATTTGAATATACAATTCAAGTCAAAAATAGAGTACATCAAGCAATATCTTATTTCAGATAAGCCAACATTACTTAAAAGATGAGTAGAGAAGGATATGCCATTTGACCAGCCCCGAAGGAGCAGACCCCCCCCCCCCCCCCCCCCCCAACCCCCCGCGGTCGCTTCCGTTCCAAAAATTGTTTACAGTCGTCTCAAAATTTATTATTATTTTGTCCTCCATTGTTTATTGGACAGTTTGGATTCCTTCGACTTGAAAACCTTTTGGTAATCATGCTTTTAAGAATCGTATAGTGTGAGGATAAGATGAGAAATCTCAATATTAAATTTGAGATTAATTTTATATTACATTTGGTTAAACGTATAAACCTATCCCATGATAAATTTGTGTTGTCAACCAAATACAATAACACTTTAACCCAACTTTAACCTATCTTATCCCATCAAACTCGAGGATTCTATACCCACCACCCAAGACTATAATCCCAAGGTAATTTAGTTTGGGAACCAAATGACACCGTAGTGTATAGCTCTAGATTTGCAACTTTATAATGAAGATCATGTAGCTCTAGATTTGCAATTTCAGAATGAATTCAACTATAACTAATGCATGAATGAACTACACTAGTTAAGACATCCCTACCTTGCCCACTATAGTAGGTGTAACTTCCACTGCACCAATTTATTGCTATTATGCCGTGAGTTCAATCTATAGCAGGTATGCCCTTCAAGGCTGAAAAATAATCCGATCAGACAATCTGAAACTTACAAATATGATGATGGCACTAAACTTCTGATATGATGATGAGATTGAAATAGATGAGACAGAAACTTCCAACAAATTTTGGCACGGATAACTCAATATGTAATCATTCATACTACAAACTATTAGGATGGCAATGTGCTATCAAAACACAATTAAGACATTACTACGTGAAATAAAACCATCTAGCACTGACAACTAACATGTATCTACAGCTGCTTATTGATAATTAGGAGGCATCTCTCTTCCAGGCATGTTTTGATTCTGGTAGTCCCCATTAGACGTATTAGGAGCATATCTCTGGTTTGGCCCTGGACCTGTTTGATAAGGCATGCCTCCATTGTTTGGTCCACCATTGTATTGGAAATTAGGCGCATTGTTTAGCCCTCCGTAGTTATGGGGAGACGGCACTCCACCCATGTTTGGTGGTACACTTCCCATGTTGGGTGACATGTTTGGCTGCTGCATCCCACCTCCACGGCGTGGCCCTTCCATGTCCGGCTGCTGCAACCCGCCTGCATGAGGTGGCCCTATCATGCCCGGCTGCTGCATCCCGCCTGCATGAGGTGGCCCTATCATGCCCGGCTGCTGCATCCCGCCTGCATCGGGTGGCCCTCCATAGCCTGGCTGCTGCATCCCACCTGCATGGGGTGGCCCTCCATAGCCTGGCTGCTGCATCCAGCCTGCATGGGGCGGCCCTCCCATGCCTTGTTGCTGGTGCATCCCACCTGCATGGGGTGGCCCCCCAATGCCTTGCTGCCGGTGTATCTCACCCATGTTTGGTTGCTGCATGCCACCCATGTTGGGAGGTGGTGCATTCCTCATGTTGGGAGGTCCCCCAGGTGCCATGTTGGATCCAGGGTTCTGATTGGGTTGATTCTGCATCTCTCTTCTTCTCTCAAAGTTTCTAGATCTATCAAAATTACGAGGTCGATCATTGCGCCTGTTTCTCTCATTAGCACGAGCATTGTTTCTCACCCATTCCTCGTGGTATTTCGGATCATATGGTACAGCCTGTCCATTGATAAAAGGTTCCCCTGCACATGCATAACAATGATGATAAAATTAATTAAATGCACTACGTAAGATAACTGACCCACATCACTAGTTTACAAGGAACATTAAATCCCGTAGAATTATTATACTTAAAGTTGCAACTTTCTGCAACCATGTGCCATAATATACTGGAAGACACAGTCTACCCTGGAGTAAACGGGCATGTTGGTAACACAAAAAGCTCGACGGCCTCGCAACTTTTTCCGTAAAAAGTGACAGCATGAACCAAGACATGTAACCTATATTTCTTTTGTTCTAGTCCTGAAGCAAATACTGCAAGCTTATCAAATCTATTGGCCTGAAATGATGACATGAAGTGGCCGACTGGATCAAACATCCAATCCTAACTTCTGAAATATATAATTTTCCTACAAGTCTACTAAATATATGGTAAAAATAACAATTGCAGACAGGAAAGCTCGTTCAGACAGAAGATGCTATTGAAATGAAAGCACACTTAAGTCTAGCAGCTACAGGAAAGCAAATTACTATTTGTCCACAATTAGACAAGAAAAAAACTAGAAACCCATTCTAAATTCATGATGAGTGCAATAATCCAAGATAAGGGCCAGACATGCTAAGCTAGGGCTTACACAGCAAGCTGATAGGACTGCAAAATATGGACTCTTACCTCCATAATCTTTATTTTTAACATCGAGGTAAGAATCAGGAAGCACCCAGCGAACTTTAGGCAGCTCTGGACATGAATGGAAAGAAACAAGAGATTAGGACTTCCACCAATTTACTCACCCTCATGAATTACTGAAAAGGGAGATGGTTAGCAACTGCACTACCTTTTAGTTTGTAAGAAAGTTCTTCAGATACTAGGGCACCGAAAGCAAAGTAATGTCTAGTTGAGACAGAATATATCTTCATCCGTGCTTCCTCCTCACTGCAAGCTTAACTATTAACATAAGCCACCCATAAAAATAAACTAATACTTAACAATGCAAAAGAAATAAACTAATCCATCTTTCCGGTATTTATTATTCCAAGCACTTGTACAGTCTCTGTGCTCCTCAGCAACACAAGCTAACAATTTTTCTTACGGCAGAAGAAGAATATATTGGTTCACACAAGGCATGCATTTCCAAAATGAAGTATAGGCACAGCGCACAGGGAAGTCCTCTTTTAGTTCTATTTCATTTTTCATTGGTTAAGCTATTCATCATATTCGGGTTCAACTAAACTAGTGTGCTTTGGTGTATTCAGTATGAAGGAAAATATTTGGTTACGTATAAGAGCAGGTAACATATAGTCCAACAAGGATTAGTATACAGAGTAAGGATGATGTTTAGGAGATATGTGTTGAGTATAAAAAGTTAAAAAGAGTGCCAGTTAATTGAACCAAGTGAAATATAGTACTAGAATTTTGGCATAATTAATGAAAATGACCACTTTTACCCTGGATAGGAGTCATTTTCCTTGTCTTGGTGGAAAATACTTTCTTTGGACAAAACATTTTCCATAATGCAAGTGATCTGGAGAAGAATTTGTAAAATTCCCAAAGAAAAATAACTACCACCACAAGGATGGAAGTTATTTCCCTTGTTTGGGTAGAAAAAACTTTAATTTGAGAAAACAATAGGTCACAGACAAATCTGCCTCATCATACAAACTTGTATCATATTAATGGAATCTACACATTTATTTAGTATTAATATATTCCCTCACTTTTTTATTTTACAAGGTTTTATGCCGTAGAAATTGACCCATTTTCTCATTGAACAAAGGTACATCATAATCAAATTGGGCAGGTATGCTGCACTAGCAAATACTCCTCATGTTTCAATTTGTTAATCGTACTTCCCTTTTTAGTCCATTTCAAAAAGAATGTCAATTTCCTTTTTTGGGAACTCTCTAATTCTAACTTTTCACATGGCATGGCATGTTTAAAACTATAAGATTAAGACATCTTGTTACATTCTACACATCTTAAGTCTGAGACAACAAGATTCAAAAGTCTTTCTTTACTTTCTTAAATTCCAGACCAAGTTAAAACAACAAATAAACTGAACATAAAATTAAAGTACTCCCTCCATTTCATTTTACTCGACTCCTATACTTAAAGTAGATATTTCATTTTACTTGTCCATTTTGGCAAATAAAGGGAGTTTTTATTACTTTTTTTCAATACTACCCATAGTATCAAATAACTACATAAAGTATTCGTAATAAAATTTAGAGTTCTAGAACATCATTAATAAGGTCATTTTGGTAAAAATACAACAATAATTAAAGTTTTTCAACCAGAAACACAAGGGGACATGTAATATGAAATGGAGGGAGAAATAAAACATCACATAAGGTACTCACACTCCATACATCTTTACTCATCTAGTATACTAAATCAAGAGATAATTGCCTAGTTTAACAATTCAAGAGATAAAATTTATCACTATGTTTATTTTACCATTATTAAATACTATGCATTTCTCAATACTTTGGTGACTTAATATCTCTCCATATTTATCCTAAGGGTAAAGTGGAAATAAGAAACTAATTATGTCTAGATTTTCTAAAATGTCAAATGTTATGGAACATGTATTTTTAGTAAGTATGACAAATATTTAGGATCGGAGGGAGTATAATAAAGTATTACTAAAGTTTAAGCCGCCACGGCAACCCGTGAACTGAAATACGAGAATCAAGTAAAATGCAGAGAAAGCAAGCCAAACCTTCCGACAATCTGCGCGAGAGTTTTGATGTAACTATCAATAATCTCATCTCTAGTAGGATCACCTTCTGGCTTCTCCATAACAACAAGCCAATGTTCAAAATCACATCCATCAAGCAATATCGTTTCCTTTGGCGGTCTGTTCGACCAGTTAGGGTTCGGGTCACTCAACGACGATGTCGTTTGGCGAGTAGCAAAACCTCGTGAAAACACCAACGCCGTACACGGCGGAGGAGGGGCATTTGGTAGGGTGGATGCGGAGGCGGTGAGTGGTCGGAGACGGAGGAGAGGGGCGGCACGGCGGAGTGAACGAGCAACACAATGAGTCGCCATTTTTTTCCCTACTAAACCCTAGTGTGTGATGAATTAATTGGCAGGGTTTATCGGGCTTTAATAGAAAATGCCGCCTCACAAAATGTTCCCAAAAGTTTTTAAAATGTGTGAAATGCATCCCAGAGCTTTTGGATAAGAAAGCCTCTCTTTTTTTCTGTTTTCTGTCTTTTTTTTTTTTTTTTTGTGATTGTGGTGTCCAACCAATTTTTTCAACTACAACATATGAGATTCACCACTAGTGTTTTTTTGGTCTACGTTGAGATTTAAATATGATATCTCGAGGTTTTCAACTTACTTTATTAATTATCAGGTCACACTCTTGAATAAGTAAAGTTTCATTATTTTTATTAAAATTAAAATATTTAAATTTGAATAAATATTAAAATGTGCGTTAAGATTAAGAGTTTGAGTCTTAATATTAAATATTAAAATATGTATTGATATTTGAATACTAAATAATTAAAATAATTTGTTCTTCCAATATCAAAATATATAAAATTTATTTTTTTAAAAAAAATTATAATCTAAAATTCAAATAAAATACTAAATTGATCTAATAATATATCAAAAAAGTATTTTAAAAATTATATGACGACCGAATGTGATGATTGTATGTGTTGATTGGGGATATGTCACAAATATTATAAGTGGTTGTCGATCTCATTTTCAAGGAAATAAGAGTCAATGAATTAGTTGGTGAGCTGAGAGAAGTAGCTAACACTAGAGGAAGGCAAATTCAGTAAAATAGTTATATTTTAAGAATTTTGTTAGTACTATAGCAGCTAGTTAAGCACTGTAGCTAGTTAGTTAGTTGATCGATTCTAGTTGTGGTATAAATAGGAAGGGACGCTACATCATCATAATCATTGTGAATGATAATCTTCTGTTCTTATTTTTTTTTCTCTATATACAATTTTAGCTAAACTTCTCAGATTAACCCTAAATTACCATCATCTTCCTCGAGGTTTAATCTCCTTCTAAATAAACTCATTTAACTACTGAATTCACTAATTGTGCATCAATTGATACCAGAGCCAACACCTCGGCATGGCTATGTTGACAAGAAGTAAGAATCAAGAAAGAATAACTGAGAAAAGGAATGATAGATTGTGTCACAATCCGATTTACGAGTCATGATGACACCTACTAAATCCCACCAGTAGGTAAGCCAAATCATAACCCAGAGCTAACACAATGAGTTAATTCAGCAGGAAATGCCTAACATAGGCGAATTTCAAGAACACAATTTAGATAAGCAAAGAATTCTAGATAAATAAAACAGTCAATAAAAGATTTCATCCTACGACCTAGTCGAGCCATTACAAGAGCGTCTAATAATAATACAACTTAAATGTCTAGAATAGTTAACAACATCTATTTCGATAACTAAAGACTGGATATAAAAGATAGAGGAAAATGGGCGGCTCGAACTCGAAGAGCTCACTATATCTTCAAAAATATCAACACAACACGATCAATGACGACAGCTAGTACTCAGATCTGCACCAAAAAGGTATAGAAGTGTAATATGAGTATCAAAATAACGGGTACTCAGAAAGCATCATCGATCGACTAAGCTAAATCATGATATAAGTATGATAAAATTCAAGATAGCATAACTAAGTCAAAGCACATAAATGAACATGAATCATCTCCGATACTGTCGTACATATTAAGTAATTTAACCAGAATAACAATATAACACAAGACATCAATATATGCCAACATCGTCGTGCAATATAGGTAAATAAGTCGGAATAATAATACATCACAAGGCATCACACAACAATTATAATTTATAAAATTGGCTCTCATACGCCAGTTGGTGCAGAAAGTATATAACTCATCATAGACTCCCATATGCCTGGAGAGTACACTCAAAGATAAAATAAAGTAGCCATTCATCGCTTACAAATAACCAACTCATTATTTAACCATCATCTCATAATTTATCATTAATCGGTCTTTTACCAAGATTTGACAATGTAACCATATCCTATAATGTTATCATCATTTAACAACCTTATCATTGATAGTCACTAGTCACCATATTAGTTAACCATCTCTTATTAACTAATCCATGTGATTACTACTCATCATATAACCTTTAGTCATCATTTAACAACTATTCACCACATATCCACTAATCACCAAGCATCAACTATACCATTTTATAATCATTTATCACTAATCAATAATTATCACTAATCCTCTTAAGTCCATTAATTATCATATTTATCACATTCGGGATATATCTGACATCTCTAATATTGACATCATACTCAACTTGCATATGCATATAAATATATAATGGCTATATATAGGGCATAGCCGAACTTAAATCGATAGATGTACACATATGCACATCAATATAATCATGTTTCGGCCTTGTCGAGTATCAATATATCATCCTAATATCCTTCGGCCTTGTCAGGTATTAATATATTATCATAATATCCTTCGAACTTATCTGGTATCAATATATCATCACAATCATCATCCGGTCTTGACGAGTATCAATACATCATCATAATATCCTCTGACCTTGCTGGGTATCAATATATCATCATAATATCCTCCAGTTTTGTCGGGTATTAATATATCATCATAATATTCCCCTGCTTTATCGGGTATCAATATATCATCATAATATCCTTCTACCTTGCCGATATCAATATCAACATCAACTTTTGGAATTGAACTGAGTATAATCAATAGCATAAGTTATCATATAATCAAGCATCACGATTTCAAGCATAATTAATAACATAACTTCCTGTAAAATCAATAAGCATGGCTTCTAACATAATTCATGGCACAATTGCTAATATCATCAATAGGGATGTTCTCTAGCATGATTGCTAGCATAATTTCTTAGCATGATTATAATCTTAAGCAATATCGTGAGCAATGACTTATCAATAGTATATTCAATAGCTTATCATTAGCATAATAGGTAGCTTATACATGACATAACCAATAGCTTATCGCAACGTAATTCATATGTTATCATAACATAAGTGATAATAATCTAATCCAATAAGCTATGAACATTACTCATAGTGTCACCATTACCATAACCATCAAGTACCAAAGTTTCTCAATATTGCCTCAAAGGGCATTTTCTAGGCATTTAATAAGGGTATAAGAGTTTCAAGAGAACTAATCATCAATCTTGACTTAAGGTAGGTCAAGGAGCCCACTTCTAAATCTCCAAAATACATTCTAAGTCAAATTCTACCCCGAACTAGGCTAAGGTAACTAAATCCACTCTTATATGTATATCAAGCCACAATTATCCCTAAGGTGGAGATTCTTCTCAAACACTTTAACTAATTTAAATAGAAATTACGACAACCTTTATTAGTATAAGCAACTAAGGCCAAACCTATCCTAAGTATGAGTAACTAGCGTATTTTTACCTAACTTGAGTAATATAAGGCATATTTATGCTAAACATAAGTAATGAAGTCCAATTCACCTAAGGCATAAGGAAACAAGTCAAGCGTTTCAACTGTACGATTTTAAAATAACCTAAATGATCTAGCTAACCCAAATCTTGCATTTTATCAATCCAACACCTAAAACCCATTTCAAATCTAATACAATATCGTAAGAATACTATGATATAGCTCAATCTAACAATGGATAAACTTAGCCTACCTCAACGCCGAAGAAAGCTTAACGAACCGCTAAACCACCATTTTTTTCTTTCGAGAAACCTTCTCAAGATGTCAAGATATCATAAACATATTCTACTCATCAATAAGAGAATAATGATACCCATATTGCACCATTGTGCTTCGGGTCCAAAAATCATACAAAACTATATATGGGTCCCACTTACAAAAATCATATTTTTGAAACCAACCCAATGTTCTTACAATCTCAAGGAACCATTACCCTAAAAATGGGTTAAAATCAACCTAAATTGGGGCCAAAATCAAGACCTAAAGGGTTTGGGGTTTTGAGCAAGAAATCAAGTAATTTTACCAAGAAAAGAGTGAATTTTTTTACCTCAAATTAAAAAATAATCTCAAAAATAAATGTTAATCTAGCTTTCCAATCACCAACATGCTTTAATTTTATGTTTTCACACTATTTAGGGTTTTTAGCTCATAAAGAAGTGAGAAAGAATGCCATAATCATGGAAAATGAGTCATTTTATACCTAGTCCAGGTAATTGGTAGTCGCTATTGCGACCCCGAGGTTGGCGATCGCAGTATCTCCCTTCTGATACATGAGTCGTGATCATAACCATAAGTACATGATTGACATCTAGGCCTACACAAATGTGTCGCAATTGCTGCCAATATTGTTGATATCGTGGTACACCAGAAACTTGGTGCACCAGATTTTCTTAAGTCAGGAATGGACTTCAACCGGGTGCTCAAAATTTGTTTAAAATTCTGTATACACAAATGAAGTATGTAACCATACTAAATTTGATATTTTTTATGTGATGGCGTACTCAGAATTTTCATCCGAGGTCTTTTCGATAAAATATAGGTCCCACACCCATATTTTATTTTCTTAACTTTCCAACCAATAGGTCAAAATGAGTTCGGGTGCCTCGGGACCCAAACCAAAGGTACAACTAGCCTAAAATCAACATTCTGGAGCTGTTGGCACAGTCAGAATTTGTATATAAAATTATCTTACTAAAGTTTTTGCCTAGTGGACACTTGGAACTATCAAATATGTAGCACCCTTTTCTGGTCCTTAAAAATTTCTTGACCTATGAGCTCAGTACCTAGATTATGACTCTTCTTATGAGTCGTTGGGTTTCTATACTACTTGTAGGACCTCAATTGTAGCCAAACTAGTGTACTATCCTAAAATTCTTATTGTGACTACGACTAGGGGGTTGCGAGTTATACAAACTCTATACGAATCATATAGTTCCAAATCATAGCCTGACCTATAAAGTTTGCCTAAATTGCTGCCTCGAGAACAATTAGACTCAACGAGTCATAATGACTTAATACGAGTCATAAGGTACTAGTCGTAGGGTGAGCAGTGTATACCTAAAAGTTTATACCTTGATTACAACTCGAAGCCTACGAGTCCTAGGGTCACTTGACGAGTCGTATGGTGACCTATAGTTACTAGCGACCATTTTTAAGCTTTTAATTAAGGGTACTTTGGACATTTACCTACTTCCCCAACTATGACCCATGGCATAAAACCTCTTTAGGATATCATTATCACTCCAAAACAAATCAAAATAGCTTCTCAAACTCACTCAAATCCCAAGGTCAAGAGCATATAGGGTTTCCAAGAAGTTGATCAGTTATGGATCTTAAGGGTGATTTCTTGTAATGCCTCAAATATGGTATCCGGAATGCCACACAGTGCTCATGACCCCGAAGGACCACAAGCTAATCCATGACTGATATTTGTAACTGAGCACTGCATAATATACTGTATAAATATGGAAAAAGGATGAAAGGACACAAGGTTCAAATATCTGATAAAACATAACATTTGAATAATACGGTATCATAATACCAAAACTGAAATAACTATTTGAACATGCTAGTCTGAAAATCTCTAAAAATAACTGAATAAGGAGTTGATGGGACATATCCCCAACTAACTCCAAGTACTGAAATAAACTAAGTACTGAAAGAATGAAATAATCAAATAATAACATCCTCGAATGATGAGGACTCACTGCTAGTCTGGCTGCTGAACGTCTAATCTACTAAGAATACTCTAGAGCTTGTGCTTCTGAACCTATGGTATAAAACACCATAGTGCAAATGCATCAGTACAATTGAATGTACTGGTATGCAAGTGAGGTAGGCTGAATGCAAGGGGTTTATATGCATGAACAATACTAACTGACTGAATAACATAAACGTGAGAATACATGCATAAACACGTGAACTGTAACTGAGATCACGACATCACTGAATCTAAATACTGATAACATAAGTTTTGTATAACTGATATACTATTATCTGAATGACTATGTGTAACTGTCCTATTTCTAATAGAATTAGCTGAGTTTCGTACTGAACTGGGTGACTGTGTCTGACAATCCTAAATTCTGTAGAACTATCTGAGTTCTATTACTAAGATTGTGACTATAACTGTGGGAAGTAGTTATCTAATTGACATGTCCTAAATAAGATAATATAATTGAGTTGGGGTCCAATCTGTAACTCCAATTGGAAGGGTGTCAATACCGCGCCACTAGTAAGGACAAGCTATGAGTAATCCCTCATCTGATAGGTACTCTAAGAAGAACGGTGGAACCCTCATCTAACATGTTAAGCCACCTCATCTACCCTCAACTAGCAGGTTTGATATCTCAACCTATGCTGTCTACATATTTTTGGAGAGCAAGTATTTCTCCTAAGAATCACACCCTCTAATAACAGGTGAGTTCCTATCCTTGGGCTCACTCGGTGCTGAATCCTACTCCTATCTGAATAGACACTGAACATGATTAATTGAACTGAACTGCGTTCATTGAGTTCCATTAACTGACAGAATATTACTGAGATCTGATAAATGACTGAGATTATTGAGTTTTCCTGAGTTATATGACTGACTGAATTCTACTGAGTTCTGAAACTGACTGAGAATACTGCTGATCATGGCATGATTGAGATTATTATGAAACTGACACTAGCTCTAGGCACACAGCTAAATTGTCGGGTACAAGTACCCCCAGGACTCGATAGCATAAAACTGACAAGACATGACATTTCTTGACACATGACCAAAGTCAACAATTCATAGTACAATCATTGGAGATTTTCATGAAGTATTCGCATGCTATAAGCTTACACATGAATAGGAATGCATGTAAACATATCATAATTTCATAAGCCTAATATCATGAGCATTACATCAATCCATTATAAAGCATGACAATAATGTGAGAGTCATATCAAACATAAGGGAGAAACATGAATTCATCAATTTTGGTCACAAATGAGTTATAAGGCATAATTCCTATTCTCTTAGGCATTTTATCAATCACCTTGCATGCATATCTTTGGGCATAGGCATGAATATTGAAATAATACTTCATGGCAATATTTTACACTTTCAATGCAAGAATTTCAACCACATACTAACATATTTTCATGATTGTCATTAAAGACTTCAACTTGAAAATCAAACAACAACATAAACATGGATATAATTCAATTCATACCATGGAATCCAAAGTTTATATTTAAAATAGATTTTCTTGAGCTTCATGGGTGAAAGGAACCCATGAATCAACACTTAACAGACCTGGGTGGATGATTTCTTGAAGATTGGTGGAGAAAAACTTGATTTCTTGCCTTGGGATTAGACACCTAGGGTTTCTTATTTTTGGGGATTGATTTTTAAGAGAAACCCTAATTTGGTGTTGTAGATGAATAATAAAGATATGGGCTCTGGTATGGTATAATTATGGGGTTAAAACGGGTGGAAAAGACCTAAATATCCTTTTAAAAACTTCTTAAAATCGCTGATCGAAAGTGGTAACAGTTTGGGCAACGGTCCATCGCTGGCTCGACGGTCCGTCGGTCTATCCCATCTTACTTGGCCAGAACCTAAACTTCCTGCCTCATCTACGATGGTTTGGGTGAGATCCGTTGCTAGCTCGACGGTCCTTTGATCCTGACCGTCACACTTGGCCATAAGACGGGTTCACTTCCTTAGTCGCGATGGCTTGGGCGAAGGTCCATCGCTAGCTCGACGGTCCATCGGCCTGACCATCGCTTCTAGGCTATTCCCATAGTTTTCTGTAAAATGTCCATAACTTTTTACTCTGATATCGTATTTGAACAAAATTGATATCGTTGGAAAGCTAATTCATTTTTTCACACGATAAAAAGTCAAAATTAGAGAAATTCTATCTGATTTAAACATTAATCATTTAGGAAGTCATCATTAACTCTTCCGGAGACTAGATATGACTTAAAGAAAGTTTGGGGTATTATATTTCTCTCCATGGTTGTGATACTTTTAGGCATATTACTCTTCCCTAAATCTAAATTTATGAAATGCATATGTTTTAAATTGTTTATTTATGTGGATTTGAATATGGATTTTGATATGGGTTGAGGGTTTTGGAATAGTTGATCCTTGAATTGTTTTTCTATAGTTTTCAGGAGTTGTTTATATTTTGAATTGAATGTTTTTGAACTAATGAGGTGCATGAGTACGGTAATTAGAGTGGGGGTTGAGGTATTCCCCCAAATTTATATTTTGAACTTGGAAGTGGTTTTGAACAATTATGTTCCCTCAACCCACTTGTGATATAAATGGCTTTAAACTGTGAATTTGTCACTTGGTTTGACCTACTTACCTATACTATTGCATTGCATGAATGGTCAAACAATAAGCATAGATTTTGAAAGCCTTGTTGGCTATGTCCTGATTTAATGAACAAAGAGGGTCAAGGCATTTCCCCAAGTTAATAGAAATTGTAATGGCATAACTATGAACTTGCAAGCTAAATGGTATGACAATACCCGTGGTGTTCCTTAATGTATAATTCCTTGGTTAATGATGGGTTATGTGAAACTTGTTTAAATTGAGTTTAATAGGGGTTATGCAGCTATGTCGTAAAGGTATGGGTCTTGAATGACTTATACTGGAAACTCTTGTTTGCCGACATAAGGGTTGGTCTTGATGACCATGTGCATGGTTCACACTATTAATATATTTTTTATCTAGGATTGATGTGGGATAAGGGCATTCTCTAGTCTTCCTTAATACCTTTGATTCATGCGGCTAACACGATTGGGGCCCTTTCAGTAGGAGGAGCTAAAATCATATAGCCTGAGGGTGACTATTTATGACGGTTGAGATACATAGTCTAGAATAATATTTTACTATTATGCTAAACCTTGTTTCCTATCCTTGCATGTTATTTATATATGTATATGATTATGTGTGCATGATTTTGAATTGTGTTCTGACTTGGCATTATTTTATCCTCTCCCTGAGTGACATGCTAGTGCTTACCCTACTAACTGTCACCAAATGTTGTATTCCCATGTGATGTAGGGTCCGAAGGCACTTTTACTTTTCCTGCATAGTGATAGGTAATCTCAGAGTTGTTCGTGTATCAGTTTAAAGTGGTGAGTCTCTTCTTCTAGAAAGCCCATTAATTTTTGGTTTAGTATGTCATAAACTATTTTCTTTTTGGACTCTTTCGGCTATTATCGGGGGCATGTCTTGACTTACATTATTTTTGGATTAGTAGAGGCTTTGTGGATACTACTGTGGATTAGGTATTGATGTTGACACTCTTAGATATTTTTGAGTTTATGATTTTCTATCTTGTTATATGTTCAGAATTCAGCCATTGTGTAACGCCCCGAGTCTGTACCCCAGATGCTACATGGTGCTTACGACCCCGAAGGACCACAAGATAATCCATGACTGATATCTGCTGTGAGCACTGAATAACAATATTGTAATAAATGTGGAAAATTGGCTAAAACGCCATAAGGTTCAAAATATCTGAAATACTGATAAAGTATATTACTAAAATAATATATCTATAAAACTAAATACTATCTGAAAAGCCTCTAACTGAACTGTTTGGAAGCGGAGTTGATGGGACAAGCCCCCAACTAACTCTAACTACTGAAATACTGAATAAAAATATATCCTCGATAGATGAGGACTCACTACTAACTCTGGCACTACTGGATGAATCTGAAAATGCCTATGTGCGGTCGGGAACCTGAGCATCCAAACCTATGATAGAGACATCATAGCGCAAAAAAAGAGTATGCGTCAGTACGTGAAATGTACTAGTATGCTAGATGGGGTAAGGCTGAATGCAAGGATTCATATACATGAACAATAACTGACTGAATGATATAGAGTAACTGAATATGAGAGTACATGGATAACTGGAACTGTTGTAAATACTGAGTATGTAATATTGTGCATATACGTGTATACTATAACTGAGTTTTTACTAAAGCTGAGTTCTGAGTTTTGATAATTGAGTAACTGATATTTGAGATTACTGATAACTGAGTTATTTAAACTGATTGACTGTATCTGATAGTCCTAATTTTGTAGAACTAAACTGAATTATATACTGAGACTGAAACTGAGATTGTGGGAAGTAATTATCTAACCGACATTCCCCTTTTCTAAATAGATTTGGGGTCCAACCTGTAACCTCAGCTGTAAGGGTGTTAGTACCATGTCAAGGGTAAAGACATTAAAGATTTACCTTCATCTGGTAAGTACTCTAATAAGAATGGTGGAACCTCAACTGGCAGGTTAAAACACCTCATCAACCCTCAACTGGTAGGTTAATGTCTCAACCTATGTTGACTAAGTAATTCTAGAATTTAAGGATTGCTTTTAAGGATCACACCCTCTACTAGAAGGTGAGCCCCCATTCTTGGGTTCACTCAGTGCTGAATCCTACTCCCAACTAAAAGACACTGAACTGAGTATACAAAATAGGACTGGACCGATTTTGAGTTTACTGAGTTTTTTTGAGTTCTATAACTGACTGAGTTCTGTAACTGACTGAAATCTACTGATCGTGACATGACTGATACTATTTTATAACTGACACTGGCTCTAGGTAAACAACTATATTGTCGGGTATTAAATACCCAGGACTCGATAGCATGAAAAATAAAGCATAGCATAATCTTGAAAGACATAACAATAATTACTTGTCCATAATTCATTCATAGAGACATTTTATCAAACACTTGTAGGGCATAAGCTTGTACATATACTAGCATGTCATGATTGCATCATTTAATTCACATGGACATTCTATCAAACACTTGAGGAGCACAACTTAATGCACATAATCATGGATAACATATAAACATTGTAACTAAAATGCCCAAACTTGCAAATTCATGGGTTCAACATGCAATTCATATAATTCCCCATAAATACTATTCTATTTTCATGAATCTTATCATAATCATAGATTGAAAACTAAATTAACATCATTGATATGCTTACAATCAATTTCAAGCATTGGAATCATGAATGTATGACTTGTAATTTAAAAAGAGGTTCTTGGGCTTCATGGGTGAAAGGAACCCATGAATGAATACCTAACATACCTGAATTTTATGGATTCTTGAAGTTCTTGAAGGATTTCTTAAAAGTTAGGCTTGTTTCTTGAAGCTAGGGTTTTTGCCTCTTGAGAGAGAATGTTTTAAATCACGAGAAAAGTGAGTGAATAATGAGATATTAGGTTATTTAGGGTATAAATCCCATGTTTAGGCTGATTAGGGATTTTGAGAATTGACCAAACAACCCATGAAATTAAATAGCAGAAGCTAGGAATCTCGATTTTCACCCCGGTGCGATGCAGTGCTATCGTGCTATATCACTAGAATTCAATAATTGTGAACTGGAGGGTCGACGCAACGTGGTGGAATCACATTACTTCACTGAATGGGAATCTTTCCCATAGCGCGATGCGCCATAATCATGACGAGACACTGAAAAATAATAATTATAAAAATGACTGGTGGTGCGACACGGTGGTATCGCGTTGCCACACTAGATGAGATCTGGAAGCTCACTGCAACATGGGGTTATTATGTTGGCTACTGATTTTTGACAATTTCCATTTGGCATGCCTCCGCGATGCATTGAAGTGCCAATTGGCACACTATTTTACTAAAATAGCTCTAAATCCTAGCCCGAGTATCAGATTTGGGAAGATCTTATATCGTTGGAAAGCTGATTGAATTTCCTACGCATTGATAAGATCAAAACTACAAAATACTATGTATTTGAAAATTTTAGGTAAGAATACTCAAGTACTTAGAGCTAAATTAAGCTTGAGAAATACGGGGTATTATAATATCTCCCCTTTGGGAACATTCATCCTCGAATGAGACTGATTAAGCTGAGGAACACTGATACAACATAAATTTCAACCCTTAAGTTTAAGTGTTGAGATTTCAAGAAGATCATGCTCTTAAGTTTTATTTGATAAACTTATACCAAGAATGAGTTTGAGATTTCAAGAAGACTATGGTCTTAAGATTCTTTGATGGTTTTATACCAAGATTTAAAGAAAGATGGATCTTTTGATCCTAAGCTAAGATATGGAATCCACGTTTGTTCATTTTGATTAAAGTTTAAAGCAAAGAGAAGCATAACTGGTTTTCATTATAAAACCCTTATGCTAAGTTAAGGTAGATTTCCTAAAGTATGAGCATAAAGTAATAAGGGAGTAGTATTTACCATGAGTTGGGTATGCGACCAAGGTCACATACCCCAAAATTATGTGCCACTGTTGGTTTATAATCCCAATATGGGTTAAGTATAATGATCACTTAAGTTAAGGTCTTATTCCGATAGCAAGGGTAGGACAACTTTCCCCAACGTGAGCTCTCCCCACCATGGGTAAGATGAGGACTCCATGTTAGCTCACATGGTGTATGTCAGTTAGAAGAACCTCCCTAAGAAAGAATAAAGTAAAGCTTTTAGAACTAAGTGTTATGGATCACAAAGATTGTCTTTATGATTTATTACTCATGTTTATGATTTTACAGCTTTTATTTTGTTCAAGCCCAAGGTGAGTTATTTACATTAGCATGCATTGTTTAAAGGTTTATATGTAGTAAGTTATTGGTTTTACTTATGCATTCATCCCCACATACTCAGTATATTCCAGATGTACTGATCCACACATATGTCTATGTGCTACATTTTCTCATAATATAGGTACAAGTTGTAGCGCGCACTTCATAATCAGACAGTTTGCCGCTTCCGGTCAGTAGGTGATGAGTCCTTTTGATTCGAGGGCTCAAGTCAATCATAGTTCGAGTAGCATCTTGTTTTATTTATTTAGTTGTATTGATTTGGGATAGTTGGGGGTCATGTCCCGGCTAGTTATAGTTAATACTAGTAGAGGCTTCATAGACAGTTAGTGGAGTTTATGTATTTGATTTTAGTTTTGTTTTGTATAACCAAAGTTGTAATTTTTAATAGTTTTGTTTTGAAGATGTTTAGCTAAAGATTTTTCTTCCGCTCATTTCTTCAAGATTTATGTATCCTTTTCAGTTATTCATGAGTTATGCTAGTACATGGGTTAGCTTAGGATCACTTGTGGTCCTAAACACCGTGTGACGTCCAGGGGGAAGTCTTAAGGCATTACAATAAATATTAGCTGTTCAGTTATACAGATTTCAGTTATCCAGTTATGCAGATAATAGTGATTCAGTCATTCAGATTACAGATTATTTCTGTACATGTTTATGCTTGGCCTTACATTCTCAGTTTTACATGTTTATATATCCATGTTCAGTTGCCATATGTATTTCAATTAGTCCTTATCTCACATACTAGTACATTCAAAGTACTGACCATAGACTTTTCTCTTGGGCTATGTTGTCTTATAACATAGGTTCGGATGCTCAGTTTTCCGGCAGCTCTTAGACAATCCAATATTTACCCAGCAGCAGTAGTGGTGAGTCCTCTGCCATCGAGGATATGGAACATTTTACCATTATGGCAGCATCTATTTATGTCCAGTTAGTTAGAGTTAGTTGGTCTGTCCCATCAACTCCTTATGATTCATAGAGGCTTTTAGATAAATAGACACTCAGTTGGTTTTCAGTTTATTCAGTTATTTCAGACAGATAGTCTAGTTTTCAGTATTTATCAGATACTTTAGTAATATCATTTTATATATATTCCAGTACTTCAGTTGGCAGTATTTTATTAGTTTATATTCTACACACATGATTTTATTATCTTTATTCAGTGCTCATAGAAGGTACCAGATCATAGGTTAGCTTGGGGCACTTGTGACCTTAAGCACCATGTTACGACTAGGGGGTAGTCTCTAGTCGTGATAGTTGTACACTTTCTTAATCATCTTTGGAACTGGATTTCCTTACTTTACACACTTGTTGTTCCAACTCTTCATTTATTTCATTTTTAATAACATGCACTTTGGAACACTGAATCACTATATTCTGTTAATCTTTTTTCTTTCATCTCTTAAATGCACCGGTTCACCCTTTATTTTACCTATTAAAGTACCTTCACTCAATTTAGTCTACTCATTCTTACTTTTTGATAACTCACTCTCTTCACTCATTATTTTTTCTCCTTTTTTTCTCTCATCCTAACATATATTTAATGCAAGAAGTTTATCAATTCACTAACTCCAATGTACTTGCCAAGAATTCCATTTTTATCCCTTGGAGGACTTCTAAAGTCATCTCTTAGTTTAGACTTTTGAAATCTTCTAAAAAACAAAGGCAATATTTTTTCCATCATCATTCACCAAGGAATACCTATGTTTTTCTTGATCATATGAAGCTTTTCTTAGAGCCACTATGGCCTTCTCTATAAGAAATGACATGTGAATAAGGAAACCACATCACAAAAAACATGATCCTTGCATCTCTCAATAGTTAATGACACTAGCACTTTCTTCTACACATTCACTATTTTCAAGGTGTATGGTGAATCATGCTTAACACAAGACAAATGAACCTTTTCAACAAAGTAAGCATTGACTATGTTGTGACAAATATTCATGTCAATCTTAGTAGATACACATTATACAATACTTCCATTCTAGTTTAAATAACCTTGTTAACTTTGGTAAGCTCATAGTCTTTTCTAGGAATTGTAACACCCCGAGTCTGTACCATGAATGCTGCACGGTGCTTATGACCCCGAAGGACTACAAGCTAACCCATAGATGATATCTGTTGTGAGTACTGAATAAATATACTGTAATAAATATGGAAATAGGCCGAAATGCCATAAGGTTTAATTATCAGAAATACTAATAAAGAATAATACTATTTGATAACAATATCTGAATCTGACATACTGTCTGAAAATCTAGTCTGAAAAGACTCTAACTGAAACTGTCTGAAAGTAGAGTTGATGGGACAATCCCCCAACTAACTATATCTACTGAAATACTATATCTACTGAAAATACTGAAATAAGGCATATCCTTGATAGATGAATACTTACTACTAAGTCTGATACTATTGGCTGAATCGAAATCTGACTATGTGCAGTCGGGAACCTGAGCGTCCAAACCTATGATATAAGACATCATAGCGCAAAGAAAGAGTATACGTTAGTGCATGGAATATACTGGTATGCTAGATGAGGTAAGGCTGAATGCAGGGGTTCATATGCATGAATAACTATCTGAATGATATAGAGTAACTGAACATGAAAGTACATGGATAACTGAAACTACTGTAAGTACTGAGTATGCAATCTGTTTATATACATATCTATATATATTGTAATTAGGCTTTTCTAAAGCTAAGTACTGAATTCTGATAACTGAGTAACTAATAATCTGAGTTACTAATACTGATTGACTGTATCTTACAGTCCTGATTCTGTAGAAATGAACTGAGTTCTATTCTGAAGGCTGAGACTGAAACCGTAGGAGGTAATCATCTTACCAACATACACCAAATCTGAGCTGATAGGGGTCCAATTTGTAACCCCAATTATAAGGGTGCTAGAACCATGTCACGGATACTAACAACTGCTGTGGAGTTAGTCCTAACTAACGAGTGACCCCTGAGATCAGTCATAAGCTAGCGGGTGACCCCTGAGTATGTCAGTCCTATCTAACAGGTGACATCTCATAACCTATGCTGGATACGTAATTCTAGAACTTAGGGATTGCTTTTAGCGACCCAGTCCTAGCTAACGGGTGCGCCCCCATCCCTAGGCTCGCTCGGTGCTGAATCCTACTCCCAACTGAAAGACACTAAATTGAGTATACTGAATTGGAATGGACTAATGTGGATTTTTCCTAAGTTCTATAACTAACTGAGTTCTACTGATCGTGACATGACTGATACGATTCTATAACTGACACTGGCTCTAGGTAAATATCTAAATTGTCGGGTATTAAATACCCCAGGACTCGATAGCATGAAAAGTAAAGCAAAGTATAATCTTGAATAACATAAAACTGTTCACTTGTTCATAATTCATTCGTAGATATATTTTATCAAACACTTGTAATGCATTAACTTGTACATGAATGGAGACTACATATTAGCATGCTATAATAGCATTATTTATTTCTCATAGAAAATTTATCAAACACATGGGAAGCATACTTGGTATATTAGATCATAAACACTTAAGGTTAACATAGTTACAATAATCAACTTGCAAATTGAAGGGTTTATCATGTAAATCAATACTTACTAGGAGTAATTCTTGGAAATTGGAATTTAAATCATGGATAATCATATAAACATGGAAATTACAATGCCCAAACTTGCAAATTCATGGATTATAACATGGAGATTACTCAATTCAATATACATGCTATTCAATTTCATGGAATCTACCATTAATCATGGATTGAAACTCAAGTAATGTCAAGAACATGGATGCAATCCAATTTCATACATGTAAATCATGAATCATAAATCTTAAAGTTTTAAAAATGGATTCTTGGGCTCTATGGGTGAAAGGGACCCATAGATGAACACCTAACATACCTAAATTTGATGAGTTCTTGAAGTTCTTAGTGAATCCTTGATCTTTGTTCTTGATCTATTGAGAGTTAGGGTTTTGCTAGTTTGAGAGAGGATAATTCTAATTTGGGGATGAATTGAATAATGAGTAGCTAAGGACGCCTTTAGGGATTAAATCCCATATCTGGACATAATAAATCATGGGAAAAGATTGGTTTAACCCTGGACGTCCTTTTAGCTTTTTATAAAACTTTTCTGACCTAGGCACCTGGCACGACGAGCCACTATTACATTGTGCCACTAAAAAGTGGACAACTAGGAACTGGGCTAGTGGCGCGATGCGGCACCATCACAGTGCCTTATTGGATGGAAACTGGGCCTTGGCACGACGCGCCATTATCCCGTAGCAATACTGGAAAAGTGACAATTGAGAAATAGAAGACCTTCGAGACGAGGTGAGATCCTGGAGTCACATGGAAATTGACAATTGTCATTTAGACATACTCCGCGACGCGCTACTGGCCTAAATGATGATGTTTAATGACTGAAACTTAAAATAGCCATAACTTCTCACCTGGTTATCAGATTTAGGTAAATTTTATATCGTTGGAAAGCTAATTTAATTTCTTACGCAATTGCAAGCTCTAAACTCAAAAATACTGAGTGTTTTAAAAATTTTATATTAGGTAACTCATGTAGTGAGGGTTAAATTATGCTTGGAAAATATAGGGTATTTCAATATCTCCCCCTTGAAAACACTCATCCTCAAATGAGACTGGTTTGGCTAAGAAACACTGATAGACTGAGTTGACACACTGAACATGCACACTAAAACATTATTACATGACTAAACTACTGACAAGCTGAGTTCTCATACCATACATGTTGAGTATTGAATTCGAATAACTCAGTAACTGATAATCTGAGTTACTGCTACTGATTGACTGTATCTGACAGTCCTGATTCTGTAGAACTGAACTGAGTTCTATTCTGAAGGTTAAGACTAAAATTGTAGGAGGTAATCTTCTAACTAAAATGACCCAAATCTGAGCTAATAGGTATCCATTCTGTAATCCCAATTCAAAGGGTGCTAGAATTGTGCCACGGGTACTAACAACTGCTGTGGAGTTAGTCTTAATTAATGGGTGACCCCTGAGATCAGTCCTAAGCTAGTGGGTGACCCCTGAGTATGCTAGTCCTATCTAATGGGTGACATATCATAACCTACGATGGATACGTATTTCTAGAACTTAGGGATTGCTTCTAGAGACCCATACCTAGCTAACGGGTGCGCCCCCATCCCTAGGTTCACTCGGTACTGAATCCTACTCCCAACTGAAAGACACTGAACTGAGTATACTGAAATGGACTAGACTGGTAGGGAGTTTTCCTAAGTTTTGTAACTTACTGAGTTCTACTGGTCGTGATATGACTGATACAATTCCGTAATTAACACTGGCTCTAGGTAAACAACTATATTGTTGGGTATTAAATACCCCTAAGACTCGATGGCATGAAAAGTAAAGCAAAGTATAATCTTGAATAACATATCAATGTTTACTTGGTCATAATTCATTTATAGAGAAATTTCATCAAAGATTTGTAATGCATTAACTTGTACATGAGTGGGGACTACATGTTAGCATGCTATAATAGCATTATTTCTTTCTCATAGATAATTTATCAAACACATGGGAAGCATACTTAGTCCATTAGATCATAAATACTTAGGGTTAACATGGTTACAACAAGCAGCTTGCAAATTGATGGGTTTATCATGAATATCATATAAATCAACACTTACTAGGAACAATTCTTGGAACTTGGAATTTAAATCATGGATAATCATATGAACACGACAATTACAATGCCCAAACTTGCAAATTTATGGATTATAACATGGGGATTACTCAATTCAATATACATGCTATTCAATTTCATGGAATCTACTAATCATAGATTGAAACTCAATTAATGTCAATAACATGGATGCAATCCAATTTCATATATGTAAATCATGAATCATTAATCTTGAAGTTTTAAAAATGGATTCTTGGGCTCTATGGGTGAAAGGGACCCATAGATGAACACCTAACATACTTTAATTTGATGAGTTCTTGAAGTCCTTGGTGAACCCTTGAGCTTTGTTCTTGATCTCTTGAGAGTTAGGATTTCGCTAGTTTGAGAGAGAATGATTTTAATTTGGGGATGAATTGAATAATGAGTAGCTAAGGAGGTTTTTAGGGATTAAATCCCATATCTAGGCATAATAAAATCGTTGGTAAAGACTATGTTAACTCTCGGCGTCCTTTTTATTTTTCATAAAATTTTTCCTAACTAGGCACCTGGCGCGACGTGACACTATTGCGTCGTGCCACTGGAAAGTGGACAACCAGGAACTGGGTTGATGGCACGACATAGCGTCATCACAGTTCCTTACCGGATGGAAAACTGGGTCTTAACGCAATGCGCCATTATCGCGTAGCAATACTGGAAAAGTGACAATTGGGAAATGGAAGACCTCTGCGATGCGGTAAGATCATGGAGTCACACTAGAAATTGACAATTGTCGTTTAGACATACTCCGCGATGCGCTAATATCCTGAATGACGGTTTTTAACGACTGAAACTTAAAATAGTCATAACTTCTTAACGGTAATCGGATTTAGGCGATTTTTTAATCATTGGAAAGCTAATTTAATTTCCTACGCAATGGAAAGCTCTAAACTGGAAAATACTGAGTGTTTCAAAAATTTTATATTGGGTAACTCATGTACTGAGGGTTAAATTAATTTAGGAAAATCCGGGGTATTACAGGAATCTTTCCCAAAAGTAGATCTTACACCAGCACATTTAACACTCATACTCCCAATGCCAACATAATTAGATGATTCATCACCATAAATAACTTCATCAGAATAAGAAGTTTCATCACTAGAATAATCATCACAAATATTGTTGACTTTATTCAAATCACGGTGCTGGTATAATTCATCATAGGTTTGGCTAGTATGTGATTCATCATAGCCCCCAACCTCATCACAAGAATATAGTAAATGGTGTTCAGTCATCCTTTGTATCTAAAGCCAAATCATCTCCACTATTATCATCTGCTTCAATTGTTTCACAATCTGTAAAAGACATTCTTTTAGAAAAAAGAGATTGTAAGCAATAAAATTGCCTCACATGCATTCCCTTACATGTATCACTTAATAGTGGCTCTTAATGCTTTTGTAACACTCAGTTAGGCTTTTACCTTCAAATAATCTCACCACTCTTTCCTTTTACCAAAGAGATGATCCTTAAAGTTTTTCAATGAACCAATAACTCAAACACTTTAAAAACAAATTTCAAAATTTGGTTCAAAAATAGAGTTAATATCATACAAAGAAAAGGATGATAAAAAACTATAGTACACTATAAAAAAATAAATACATAATCAAAATAAAGAGAAAAGAATGAAACAAATTAATACGAAAAGAGGTACATATACAATCACTAGACCACAGTAAGTATGAATAATTAATTAAAGTCTCTAGCAAGAACACAGAAGGAAATAAAAAGTAGTGAGTAATAACTTTTAAGAAGGTCTAGAACAAATCAAATATGTTTTTTAACTTTAGGTTTCTTGATGACCAAAAGTCAAAGACGCTTTAAATCAAATGAGATTTTCAAGTAATAACAATAAGATCAGATTTCTTTCCAATATCAAAAGATAATGTATTTTAGAAGATTGTGAATAAGTGAATAATACTAGAAGTTATTTTTCATGTTACTATTCACTTGAGAATTTTTTTTAAACCTTTTTTTGTTACTGTTCAAGCTACAGTAATCTTTCTTTTTCTTTTTTTATTTAAATTTCTTCTATTTTTGATTTTCTATAGATCAAATCAGTATCAAGTGAGTATAAGAATACCCAACCATCAAAAGTTTGCATACCACTTGATACGACACAGATAGCGAAAGACTTATAAAATAAGAAATTTAAAAATGAGGGAGGAATTGATTCTTGAAAGAGAAGAAACAAGTTCAGATAGTGAATCAATTAAGAAGAACATGAAGAATAAGAAAATAAAGGAGAAAACTCAAACGAGGAATCTTACAATTAAAAAAAACAAGCTACGGTTCAAAGAAGAGCAAAAAAAAAGACATAAGTTATGGTTCAAAGAAGAACAAAAAAAGGCATAACCCAAAAGAGAACCTTAAATGGTATCCACAAGTCAAAGGCTAATGGCATTAATTTAAATCAAACTTAGTTCAATGAAGAAGAAAGAACTCATTTATATATGAGTAAATATGTTCACCCTAGAGAAGTCTTAAAGGCGGTCAAACTAAATTAAATAAGTTGAATTTCATAGTTACCTAGAAAACTACCAACATTTTATTTAATAAAACTATAAATGCAGTCAACATGACATTAAGGTGGCCTATAGAAATACTTGTTTGAGGCTGCTGAACTCCTTTAATAGACAGATTTTGGGCCATGATTCCAACTCTTCTTGGTCACGATTAGGCTTCCAAATATCGATATTATAATGCCTCGAATCTGGTACCCGAAACGTTACACTGTGCTCATGACCCCGAAGGACCACAAGCTAACTCATGGCTGATATCTGTACCTGTATCTGCATAACATACTGAATAATACAAAAACATGAACTGAAAGGCCATAAGGTTCACATAATTAAAGTAAAACATAATGTCTAAATGGGGTATGAAATACCCAAAATAACTGAAATAACTGTCTGAACATAATAGTCTGGAAAGCCTGTAACTGACTGAACTATCTGAGTAAGGAGTTGATGAAACATGTCCCCAACTAACTCTAACTAATAAACTAATTAATGAGATAATAGAGAAATAATTATGTCCTCAAAGGATGAGGACTCACTGCTAACTCTGACTGTTGATATCTAGAATCTACTGATGCTCTTGAGCTCGTGTCTCTAAACCTATGGTATAAGACACCATAGCACAAATGCGTCAGTACTTTGAATGTACTGGTATGTATGTAAGGTAAGCTGAATACATGGGGTTCATATGCATGAAAAATACTAGCAAACTGACTAATATGGATGTGAGAATACATGCATGCATACATAGTAACTATATCTGAAATCATGATAACAAGAGTATGCTAATGATTAACATGACTAATGACTGAATTCTGATAACTGATAACATAAGTGACTGTATCTGACAGTCCTAAATCTGATGAAACTAGATAAGTTTTGTACTGTATCTGAATTGACTATATATGACAGTCCTGAATTCTGAAGAACTATCTGAGTTCTTTTACTAAGACTGATACTGAGACTGTGGGAGATAGTCATCTAACCGACATACCCCAAATAATGTATTATATCTTAATTGGGGTCCAATCTATGCCCTGATTAGAAGGGTATCAATACCGCACCACTGGTAAGGACAATATGTGACTGACCCTAATATAACAGGTAACTCTAGTGAGAATGGTGGGGACCTTCATATAGTAGGTTAAGCCACCTCATCTACCCTCATATATTAGGCTATGATGTCTCAATCTATGTTGGCTACATAGTTCTGGAATGCAAGGATTGCTTTTAAGAATCACACCCTCATATAACAGGTGAGTTCCCATCCTTGGGTTTACTCGGTGCTAATTTCTACTCCTATCTGAATAGACACTGAACATGATTTACTAACCTGAACATGGACTAAGTTACTGATTTTCATTGACTGATGGAATACTACTGATATTTGACAACTGACTGAGTTCATGAGATCATGGAGATTTCCTGAGTCATAAGACTGTCTAAAGTCTAAGGATCATAGCTTGACTGAGAGTATTGTGAAAACATGACATGGCTCTAGGCACATAGCTAATATTTTGGGTCCAAGTACCCCCAAGACTCGATAGAAGGAAACTGACAAAGCATGACCTACTTGAATACATCACTAACATCATAATCCATAATACATTTATTGAAGCATTTCATCAAACATGTGATATGCATAAACTTGTACATACATGGGGATTTCATGATATCATGCTAGTTGGGCATTTTCCTTCATCTAGGCATTAGTCATACACATGGTAGGCATAGTATGTGTAAACAACATTATACAACAATAAAACATCATGATTCAATTCTAATTTCATCATTCAAGGATTTAACCATAGGTTTACATGAATCTACATCTATACTAATCAAATCCACATAAAGTTTATCCCCTAACATGGAATAGAATTCAACTACTCATTATCAACATGAATAAGAGCAGCCCAATCATGAAATTCATAAAGGAAATCCATAAACTTCAGCTTTGAAAAGATATTCTTGGGCTTCATAGATGAAAAGATTCCATGAATGAACACTATGCATACCTGAGTTCAGTTTCTTGAAGTTCTTGAACTTGAAGAATTTGAATCTCTTTGCTCTTGAAGAAGATTTGGATTTTGTTCTTGGAGATTAATGTTAGAGAAAAAGCCTTACTTTTATTGTTGTGAAATAATAATGAACAAAGTAAGCTAAGGTCGGATATAATTGGGTATATAAACGGGTGGTAAAAGATAAAAAATGCCCTTTAAAGAAATGCCTTAAAATAACTGAACGTGACCTGTGACGGCTCGTGCGATGGTCCGTCCCTAGCTCGACAGTCTGTCATTCCAACTGTCGTACGTGGACCTAAATAGGGTCTCACTGCCTTGGCTACGATGGCTTAGGCAGTGATCCATCATAAGTTCGATGGTCCGTCAACCTACCTGTCGTACCTTATCCAGAAGGTGGCCTCACTATTTTCCTTACGATGGTCCGTCGCTAGTCAAGCGGTCCGTCGCTAATCCGACGTTCCATCGGCCTCACCATTGCACCTGGGCAGTTTTGTTGTCTTCTATATTTTGGCCATAACTTTCTTCTCTGATGTCGGATTTTGATGAAATTGGTATCGTTGGAAAGCTAATTCAATTTCCTGCATGATAAAAAGTGAGAATCTTAAAAATACCACATGTAAAAAAGTGGATTCATCTTTCAAAGTAAGTTTCTAACATTCTTGAGACTATTTCAAGCTAGGAAAAAGTACGGGGTATTACACATATAGTGTTGAACCTAGTTCTTTCATCATAATACTTGTTTTCATTTCTAATTGAGACCCATTAAAATTTCTTGAAATTCTCTCGCCTTTAATGATGTTGGGTTGTCTGGATGCTATCAACTAGTACATATGTATCTTCTATGTTTCTAGTGGGAAAAAATATGACAGTTGGAGATTATGTTTTGATTATATGGAATTAAACCAGCTTATTGTCAAGGAAAAATTCATAATTCCCATCATAGCGGACTTACTGGATGAATTAGGAGGTGTTAAGGTCTTCTCTAAAATAGACTTAGTGGTTGGGTATCATCAGTTGAGAATAGATGAGCAATAGTCACAAAACATATTTTAAAACACATGAAGGCCACTATGAATTCTTGGTCTATCACGATCCGAATCTGTCACAAGTGGCACCCACACTAACCCTCCGGTGGGAGAACCATCCAACCTAAAACTCAATACTAATACTTAGTCAAATTTAAGAGAACTAGTCATTCCATTAAATAATAAGTCGATGTTGTTTTAACAATAAAATTCAAAAGAAGAAAAATAGGAAATGTCTAAAATACTCCTCAAGAACTGAACGCCATTGTACCAAAACCAATATAAATATCAATGAAAATGTTTGATCCAAAAATAAGTAAGAATATCCGAGTCCAAAACAAAGGGACCAAAAATTAAGTAGATGAATTATGATTGTCCGAAATATGTAGCTCACCCTTGAGCCAAAATATAGTCTGCTCTAAAGCTAAGTTTTGATGTAATCATTGAAAGATGCTCTCACTCAACAAAAAGAAGAACTCGTCTAGTAATAGTACACAAGAAAAAATGGTGTACTGGTAGGGTCATTTGCCAGTCCAAAATAAGAAATATGAACGAACAATATAACTTAGTAAATAGGAACAACCATGAAAACCTATTATATTACCTTACTTCAATTAGGTGACACTTAACTTTTCAACAACACCACTGAATTCAGTCATTGGCAAGTCAATATAGACAACAACTTAAGTCGGCAACTATGACTATTAGCATTAACCAAGCCAAAAAAACACGACTCAACAACATTAAGTTATATCTTGCCTCAAATACATAATTAAGTGGACAACAAAGGATATATGTCAAACCCAGATCACTTAAGGATCCGATTCAACAGTGGTAATAACAATGATTATAAACTTCAATTCACTTATGGAACCAAATATAACAAGTCAATAAGTAAATTTGGTCCAATAAATAAACCATCAAACTCACCAATATCCTATACACACATGCTAAGAGTCTTATGGTCGCCCACTAGTTATGACCTATAGGGAATGAGCTCCTTTCCATGTACCAAATCCTAGATATCTAGTGTCTGCCAACATTATATCAACCAATTCCATAAAGATATCTAAATATTGCTACATTCCAAAAATATAATATAAGTCTCATGAATATGTCCAATTATCCACACATCCCACAATAGTCAACATATGTCAGAACAACTACAATTATAATGAGCAAACAACAAACACACCTGTAAAATCAACACGTATTTAATACAACCTCATTATATGTAACTAATATTTAAGATATCATTCAACAGATTACTTTTTGAACATTTATTTAATAAGTATACAAAGAAATATTTAACATACACACATTAATAATTTTACTGTCAAAGGAGGGGAAGGAATTGATATCTATAAAGCCAGTCATTTAATGACTGCCTTGGTACTAGACACAAACGAACTAGCCACAAATGCACAGTGTACCAAGGCAAGGACAACCATCCAAAGAAGCTTTGTTGTTACCACAAAATTATCATCTATACTAGCCCAAAGAAAAATTGGCAATGACATAAACCCAGTCCCTGAATATCCCAAACTCCATAGCTAAAAACAGGAAAGACAAAAAATTACACAGAAGACAAGTGGTCCACAATTTCTCCTTTGCACTTCCATGTGCACATGTAACACTAACTAATGCATGCAAGCTTTCTTTTCTCAAGATTTCAGCTGTGAGAACCATCTACAACCAAGTGAAACATCACCCCCCTATGGAGCTCTAGATATCCATTCTAACAAATAAGAGAACTTTGTGTCTTCGCTCTATACTCAGCCATGGAAAGTTAGGTTTCAACTGTGTTATACCATCACCTACCTCAATTCAAGTTTGCACCACTTTAATGATCATGAGCCTTGTCTTTTCATACAGTTTTTGCTTATTTGTTGTCTTAAAACTATATCATGATCACAATTCAGACAATGACCTAGTATGTTCAAGGATTACAACCTAATCCCAAAACCTTAAGGTAAACTTTATGACCATTCCTCCCATTAATCTAGGGTTTCTGTCACTATTCCACCTTAATTCTACCAATTTCGGGAATATAATGATGAATTCTAAACATGCAATTGTAAATTAATAATTTTTAACCAAAATCCAAAGACCTACTATAAAGATAGTGGGAGAGGACAACCATAGCTATACAAACTTTTTCATGACTCAAACCTACTGCAAATGGCACCCATACTAACCCTCCTATGGGAGAATCATCCAACCCAAAATTCAATAATGATACTTAATCAAATTTTAAGAGAAATAGTTATTTCATTAAATAAATTAATAAGTCAAAGATGTTTTAACAATGAAATTCAAATGCAAAAAAATAGGAAAAGTCTAAACTACCTTCAAAAACTAAAAGTTGTTATACCAAAACAACTATAAAAGTAAATAAAAGGGTTCAACCCAAAACAAGTGAAAATATCCAAGTCTAAAACAAATGGACCAGAAACTAAGTAGATGACTCATTGTTGCCCAAAAGATGTGGCTCACCTTTGAGTCGGAATACAGTCTACTCTAAAGTTGAGGTCTCAATGCAATCATCAAATAATGTTCTATACTCAACAAAAAGGAGCACGTGTAGCATCAATACACATGATAATAATCGTGTACTAGTAGGGTCATTGGCTAACTCAAAATCAGAAATGTGAACAAGCAATTATAATTTAGTATACAAGAACAATCATGCTACCATATAACCTTACTTCAATTATATGACACTTAGCCTTTATAATAACACCACAAAATGCAATCAAGTGCAAGTCATATACATAACAACCCAAGACAACAACTATGACCACCAATATTAACCAAGTCAACAAATCATGACTCAACCACAAAAATTTATATCTTACCTCATACACATAAGTAAGTAAAAAACAAAGAAGATATGTCAGTCATTTGTAAATTTAGCCCCGACCATGCATGTGTCTAATTGAACAATAGTAATAACAATGATCATAAAAAATAGTTCACTCATGGAACCAAATATAATAAGTCAACAAGTAAATTTGATCTTCTCAAGGAACTGTCACACTCACCAATACCTTATACACTCATTTTAAGGGTCTTATGGTCGTTCGCTAGCCATGGCATGGAGGAGATGAGCTCTTTCCATATACCAAAATTCCAGAATCTAGTGCTTGCCAACCTTATGTCAATCAATCTCATAAATATATCCAAATATTGATACATCACACAAATATAAAATAAATCTAATAAAGATGTCCAAATATTGATACATCTTAACATAGTCAATAGATGTCACAACAACCATAATCATAATGAGCAAATAACAATCATACTTGTAAAATCAACAAGTATTTAATACAACCTCATTAGTTATGATTAATATTTAAGATACCATTCAAAGAATTACTTATTGAACATATTGTAATATGTATATGAAGAAATAGTTAACATACATACATCAATCAAGTTGGGTTTCAACTACGTCAAACCATTACCTACCTCAGTTTAAGCTTGCACCAGTCTAATGATTTTGATCCTTGTTTTTTCATGTTATTTATTATTGGTTGTGGTCTAAAAATAATAACATTATCACAATTTAGACAATGACCTAATTTATTCGAGTATTACAACCTAATACTTTAACCTTAAGGTCAAATTCATGATCATTCCTCCCATTATAGTATTTATCATTATTCCACCTTAAATTTACCAATTTCACGAATATAGTGGTGAATTTTAAGCATGTAATTGTAAATTAATAAATTTTAATCAAAATCTAATGATTTTCTACCCAATTCACCAAATTGCACCAAAAAAATGACCTAGGTAGAGTTAAATCCTTCTCAAAATCTAAAAATTAGTGATTCTAAGGATTAATAATCAAAAAACTAGTTAATAGAAGGTATTAAATTACCTTAACGAAGGAATTTATTACAAATTAAGTGGAAATCGGCAAAAAATTTCCTCTCTCAGACTTTAGATGAATGCGGAATGAAAATAGTATTTTTGGGGCACTTTCTTCATTAATCAACACATATTCCACTATAGCGGGATTAATCAAAGTTGACTCCCACTACAGCAAAAAAATTCCCACTATAGTGGCGTATTGGTAGTAGCTTTCCACCCGCTATAGCATGGAAGGCAAGGCGAAAACTCGAGATTTCTCCTAGTTTTTTTATTTTTGCAACACATCCTCAAATTTTGACATCCAAATTAACTCCTTTATATCAAGTTCGATATCGGCAGTTCTACTAACCTGATTTTACTTCTAAAAGTTCCTAGTATCTCCTTATAATCTTGGTTATTATAAAATTATACTAAATTACTTAGCCTTTAACCAATCCATTTTTGGTTTTCCGAGGTTGTACTATACTCAAATTTTATCTAAGACTAGCCTAGCCTAAAATTTCTAACTCTCAATTCAATAAAAATCTTACTATAAATTGTGTCACACTAGACTTACTCATAATGACAGAAGGGGCATTACATGGTCAAGCCCTTTGGCTTCACATAGCCCCCTCTTCATTTCAAAATCTTATGAATGTTATGTTTGAACCACTATTAGAAACTCTGTTTTGGTATGTTTTGATGATATATTAATTTACAGTAGAAATAATTGCTTATTTAGTGCATGTGGAAGTTGTTAAACTACGAAAAATATTCCAGTTGTATGCAAAAAATTCCAAGTGTGTGTTTGGTGTGGCTAAGGTTGAATACCTAGGTTACTATATCTGTATGAAGAGCGTACTATTTAACATCCCAAAAATCCAAACTCAGATTGAAATCATGCTTCAAGTACATTAGAACTAAACTTAGCGATTTGGTAGTAATATAGGTGATTTAGACATTAATTAAGGCCACAAGTAACTCCTAGATTATAACCAAGTTGAAAGTTTTCTTACCAATTGAATTCTCGTGTTGAATCTTTCTATAGTAAAATTCAAATGAGTATATCTCCTAGCATATAAGGATTTTTGTAAATCAAGACCCACTAATATAAATTTCTTTGAGTCTTCTTTCCAACACTAAAAATCATTCATTATGCCAACACTTGAGTAAAAAGTTATGTTATCTTACCACAGGGTGTCCGTCTACCAAAGAGTGATGACCTGAGTGATAACCCATCACTTAGATGATGGACCATTAGGCTTGGTCGCCAAGCTTGATTAGTAAGCTCAAAAAATAGTCCAAAAGTGATGAAATAGGTAATGATACGTCACCTAAGTCGTCAGATGGGACTATTTTTATTGTTAAAACATTTTCAGAGGGCTTGTTTGGTCTTTTTCCTCTCTTTTAACACCAAAATTACATTGTTTACGTGATCCTAAGGCTGATTAATAAGCCTAAATTACTGCAGATCCCTCATTCCTATACTTAGAGAAAAATCAGAGAAAAAAAGGCAATTTTCCTCCTCCAAGGCAAGAATTAGGATTCTTCAACGTCAAGCTCCAAACCTAAAGATTTCACAAAAGGTTTTTCCTTCAAGTATGTAGGATTTCATCAAGGGTTTTTATTTCACCTATTGAGTCTCGAAGTTAACTCAATTTCTCATATTAATTCATTCTTCGGAGCCTAGGGTTTCATGAATATTATGAATTCCTTTGTGCTTCAGTTTCTTATCATGAAGATTTAGATCTAGCCATCTTCTCTGATGGAGATTTAGATCTTTCTAACTGAACATATACTAAAGACTTTTATGATCGGTGAAAATAGACACATCAACCCGTAGAGGTAATGCCTCCAAATTTTTAAGGTAAAATCAACTACTGCCGACTCGAGATCATGAGTCGGGTAGTTATTTTTATGAGGTTTGAGTTGTATAGAGGCATATGCTATAATTTTTCCTGTATGCATCAACACACAACCAATACCCACCCTAGAAGTTACACAATAAAACACAATACCATTTGAATCCTCAGGAAGATTTAAAACTGGAGCGGTGGTGAATCAACTCTTCAACTCCTAAAAACTTTTCTCACAAGAATCAGGCCACTGAAATTTGACTTTCTTCTAAAACAATTAGGGTATGGGATAATAAATAGAGGAAAATGTTTAAAAAACTATCTGTAGTAAACGACTATGCTAAAGAAACTCTCTACTAGAGTGATGGGTCTAGTCCAGTTCCTTACCGCTTTGGTATATTGGGGATCAACTAGAATGCCTTCACCAAAGATTATATGACTAAGAAATGTTATTGATTTCAACCAGAATTGCACTTGCTAAATTTGGTGAATAGTTGGGAATCTATAAGAGACTGTAAGGCAATTCTTAGATAATCTGCATATTCATCCTCACTTCAAGAATAAACAAGAATGCCATATATAAAGACAAGTGAGCATGTACAAATATTGCTTGAACACCCTATTCATCAGGTTCATAAAAGTTGTAGGAGCATTCATTAGTCCAAAAGACATGACAATAAATTCAAAGTAACTATACCAAGTTTTGAAGGTTGTGTTTAGAATGTCTCGTTCTCTGACTCTGAGCTAATAATATCTTGATCTAAGGTCTATGTTAAAGAAATAATTTGAACCATAAAGTTTGCTAAACAAGTAATCAATCCTAGGAATGGAATACTTATTTTTTGGCTGTGACCTTGTTCAACTGATGGTAGTCGATGTAAATTTTGAGAGAACCATCTTTCTTGCACACAAAAAGAACTAGACCACCCAATGGAGAGACATTAGTCCTGATAAAATCCATGTGTAGGAGGTCCTTCAATTGTTTCTCAACTCTTTAAACTCGACTGAATCCATTCTATAAGGTGAAATTAGAATAGGTTGGGTATTTGGAAGGAGATCTATTCCAAAGTTAATTTCTCGTTCGAAAGGAACTCTAAGTATTTATTCTGGAAACTCGTTTACCACTAAAACTAACCCAAGAGTTGAGGCACCAAATTTTGAATCCTTAAATCAAACCAAATGATAGATACATCCTTTAGAGATTAACTTTCTAGCCTTAAGATAAGAGACAGATGGGCCCATGAGTGCTGAGGTACTACCCTTCCACTCTTGAACTGGTTCATTTTGAAATTAGAGTTAGACTACTCTCTTTCTACAATCAATAGAGGCATATAAAGAGTGTCGCCAATCTATGCCAAGAATGAAATTAAAATCTACCATGTCTAACTCTACGAGATCAACTAAGGTGACTTTTTAGGAAATTATGACTAAGAAATTTTGTATTCTCATCTAGCTATGATTGAGTCACCACTAGAGTAGAGACTGAGAAAGGTTTTGGAAAAATTTTGGGACTAACATCGAAGTCTACTACTATATAGGGAGTTATAAAAGTAAGTGTGGCTCCAGGATCTAATAATGTATAAATATGAATATGGAAGACCTGAAAGTACCTGTGATAACTTCAAGGGAACTCTCCTGATCCAGTTGAGTCTGAAGTGCATAGAACTTATTCTGACATTGTCTACCAGCTGTACTAGATAAGGCATCCTAATGATTCGAGCGACCTGCTGAAGTTGCTGAAGAATTGGACTGATTTTGCTGACGAACATCCCTACCTCTTTATGAATCCACCGGCATTCCCTTAGTTCGTGGCCTGGATAGCCACGCCCAAATAAAACATCACTACTAGCCATATACTCACTCTTGTGGTTCTTGCTACATTTCTTGCATACTAGATTGGTATGAACATTACCTACACTATCTTATGACTTAGAGAATGGTGCTTTATCTCTATTATCTTGCCTGAACTTGAGCACTGGACCACTAGCAAAAGACGGGATTGGTGTTGAAGATCTTTGGAGGAATTAAGAATGATTTCCACCATCTGATCTCTAAGAATTGAAGCAACCCGTTCTAGCCCTATTATTCTCTCTTTTCTCCCTCTTAACTATTTATTCCTCTATCTGTTGAGCATAAACCATCATCTTGGATATGTCAATATCCTTTACCAACATATCAATCCTAGAATCTTTGACCATATTCTTAGAAACACCAGATACAAACTTACTCATGCAAGCCCTAGAATCAGCAACCATTATCGGAGCATACCTTGCAAACTGAGTAAACTTAAGTGAATAATCTGTCATGCTAATCCTACCCTACTTCATATTTATGAATTCCTACATATTATCATTCCTTAACTCAAGTGGGAAGAACCTCTCCAAAAATGTAACAACAAACTCATCTTATTCTACCAGTTCTGCATTTTCACCCCTATCCTTATTTCATTAGTTATACCAGGTATGAACTACTCTTTATAGTGGATAGGTGGTAGGTTGACACTTTTAGTTGGGGTAACACCCACTTCCCCAAGATAAAACCTAACCATCTTACATAGATAATACCTAGTAGCGTGGAAGGACAGCTAAACTCAAAATTACTATTGTCATTATCTTTTTGTAGTCACTACTCCTTTTTTGAAGTAAGTAGCAATAATCTAGGTGGGATCTTAATCTTTACACTACTACGAAATCTATTATAGTGAAGATAATGCCATGCATGCCATAGGTATTAGTTCAATTTAACGATCACACTTTCCTTACTTTGTTAATCCACTAGGATTTTCACAACCCTAGCTATGGGTTTTATCCACTCATACTTGTAAAGAAATTAATATCATTCATAGTTGAAAGAATAGATGAAATCACAATGATAAGAATTGTAAAAACCCACAACCGTTACTAAATAAATCAACTGACATCAATACACATAAATTCCAAGATCATAATTGAATTGGAGTCAAAATATGTTTTATGAATATCAAAAGTGTGTAACGCCTACTACAAGACTCATAAAGGGTATTTATAATACATGAGGAAACCCTAAAACTAAATCCCGAATGAAATAGGAAAAAATAAGTTCTGTCGCCATATGTGGTCCGCACCTGTGGTCTAGTACCGGACGCAGGTAGTACCTGCAATCCTAGTCTGGGGCATAGGTACAAGACGCAGGTATCAGATGTCAAAAATCCAACAAGTTCAGCTCTTGGGATTTTGGTCTTCTGGCACTTGCTTTGCTTACCTGTGATCCGTAGGTCCTATATGCGGTCTGTAGGTTGACTTAATAGGTACGGAGAGTCATATTTTCAGTTCTTCTTTGATTCTAAAACATGCTTTACCAGGATGAAGCCACAACTTTCCTGAGCATCCATAATTTCACAAAAAATGGCCAAAAACACCTTTTTTGCAAACTTATCATCCAAAACATAATTTCCTGTAAAACATACCCAAAAGGCATCATACCTAACAAAATAACCTTAAAAATTTGTATTTTTCCTCGTTTTAAGCGTTGACTTAACTAGGAGAAACTAAGCTATTCAAAGCAGTCAATAAACGTGTAAAGCTCAAAACACAACATTCCCCGCCAATATTATTTTTTAAAACCAATTGTGTATGACCATGAAGCACATTAATGTGACACAATGGGATCAAGGTATGGCAATTACATTAGCAATAGAAAACCACTCATATATACAAGTTACACTATCCAAAACAAGAAAATAGCTAGCACTATGAATCAAGTGTCCTCCGAACAAGAATGTCCCACCACTCATATGAAATCATGCATGTTAATGAAGAGACGGTCAAAAGACACTCACACTCAGAAGATAAGTTCCAATCAATTCATGTAAAATAGCATAGGCTTTTTGTAAGACCCTGCAAAGTTCCCTCATAGTCTAAGACATTAGAGCATGTTAGGTGAAGCCTAATTTCACTCTTAAAAGACTAAGAAATAGCTTCCAAAGTAATTAGTGTTTAAAACATATGGAATTTTCCTAATTTTGACTTTTGTATAAAAAATTGAATTATCTTTCCAATGATACCCATTTCATCAAAATCAGACACTATAAGAGAAAGATATGGATGTTTTATAGGAAGTAATCAAAACTACCCAGGTGCGACGAAGAGGGCCGACGGTCCGTCGGGCCCTCGATGGACCATCGCACAAACCATCATAAAGGAGGCAGTGAGATCTTATTTTGGTTAAGTGCGATGGTAAGGCCAATAGACTATCGATCTAGAGACGGAACGTCGACCCAGTTGTCACAAGCAAGGCAGAAAGTCCAATTCTGGCCTAGGTGCGATGGTCAGGGTCGACGGACCGTCGGTCCCTCGATGGTCCATCGTACCCACCATTACCTATTCTGTTCGGTGATTTTAAGTCATTTTTAAAAGGGATTTTTGGTCTTTTTCACCCTTTTTACACTCAACTATAGACAAAACAAAGTACATAGTTTCACATTCTTCATGGACATAAAAAACTAGGGTTTTCTCTCAAGATTAACCCTCTAGAGAAAATCCAAATCTTCCTCTAAGAAATTCAAGAACTCACCATAGATTTTATAAATTGAGTTGACATTCAAGGTTCCCAAGTCAAAGTCTTCAAGAACCCTCTCTCAAGAGTTCCAAAAAGAGTCTTAAGCAAGCTTGTTCATCCAATTTCACAATCTAAGGTATGTGGAGTTTGAACAAGGGTAATCCTTTCACCCTTGTGCCCAAAGGCTTATTTTAAATTATAATTTTTCTGTAATTTATGAGATTTTATATGAAATTGAGTTAGGGTTTTTCACCCATTATCATTAGTTGCAAGGTTTTGATACTTCCCATGAATTGAAAGTCAAATAGCATGATTTTGTATATATTTCTATGCTTATTAATGAGACTTACAGATTTCAAGATACCTTATGAGTAATTGCATTCTTAAGCATGAATTTTGAGATGTTGACTTGAGATTTACTATTTGGGTCAATAGACCCCCATTTTAAGATTTATTGTTCAAGATGGTTTGGGTCATGAATACCCTATAACTAAGCTATTTTTAGATTTTAGCTAAAGATTTGGCCCCTTGGGTCTAAGCTAAGATAGGAATCCATATTTGATTATGATTTAAAGCAAAAAGCAATATATTTTAGTCTTCATTATAGACCCTTGAGTTATTTTGAGGTGGATTTCCTAAAAGTTTTGAGCTAAATATGGGAGTAGTATTTTGCACCGAGTTGGGTATGATTCCAAGGTTTCATGCCCTAGAAATACGTACCATCATAGAATGGAGATTTATGGGCCTGGGGCCGAGAGAATAATCACTTAGGTTAAGGTTTTATTCTAACAGCAAGGGTAGGAAAGCTCTCCCCAACATGGGCAAGACATTGGACTCCATGTAGCTCATATGGTTTATGTCGGTTAGAAGAAACTCCCGAGTCTAAAAGAGTTCCAAAGTTCTCAAGTGTTAAACATTTCTAAAAGTTCTAAGTCCTTAAGTTTTAAAGAAGTTTTACTCTCCACAAGTTAAAAGCATGAGTTTGAAAGTATTGTTTAAACCTTCATTTAGCCTTCAAGTACTGGGAATAAGAGAAGAGTATAGATTTTAAAGGTAAGTATAATGACTCACGAGATTTGTGTTACATGTTTCACTATTCATGATTTATAAGTTTTATATTTTAGACTTATTCAAGACATGTGAGTCATTCCTAATTGCATGCATGATTTTATAAAGAGTATTGATATTGTTTTATGTAAATGCATACACCCCCATATACTCAGTACATTCCCAAAGTGCTGATACATATATACGTCTGTGCTACATTGTCTTATAATGTAGGTTCAGGTGCTCAGTCTTAGCAGTGACTGTGATTCTCGAGTGCCTTTGCCTATATCCCACAGTTAGTGAGTCTTCATGGTCCGAGGACCTACTTTCTCATATTTTTAGTAGTTGTTACTTTCATATCAGTTCGAGTTAGTTGGAGGTCTGTCCCAATGGCTCTCCAGTTTAAGTAGTAGAGGCTTTGTCAGACTAGACTAGCAGTTGTGTTTTTAGACTTTAATATTTGATATTTTAGAATATATTTTCTAGTTATTCTAGTTTTGAGTTAATATATCATGGAATTATTGTTTGGTTTGACATCCCAAAGTGAGAGATAGAGATGATAATAGGATCAAAGGGTTAGCTTAGGGATACTTGTATCCTTAAGCACCATGTGATGCTTCAGGATGAGATTTTGGGGCATTTCAAACTTTGTATCAGAGCCTAAGATTTAAGGAGTCTTAGGGATTCTGACAAGCCGCGTTAAGTAGAGTCTTGATCATTGGTGTGTAGCGCACCATATCTATGAGCAAGAGGCTATAAGATATTTTACGAAAAAGTTGTTTCTTTCTTTCAGATTCTATCATGCCTACTGTTATCCCTCTCATCTAATAATTTGTGATTTATTATTTCATAAAATGCTTCCCCAAAGAGTGAATGACCACAGAAATAATAATGAGCAACCTCAACCTGTTGATCCCTTGAATAAGACTGCGTCTCATGCTGAGTTTTGGGCGGCCTTTCAGGTATTAGCCTAAGAAGTCACAGTGAACGTTTAGGCCAATAACTAGGACACAGTTCCACATTAGTTAGGAGGTGACTTACCTGCTGCTAGGATTCATGATTTCATGCAGATGAATCCGCCAGAGTTCTATAGGTCTAAGGCTGGTGAGGACCCGCAGTTATATCTTGAGAAAATGAAAAAGATCACCCAAATCATGCATATTTCTGAGGAAGAGAGTGTAGAGCTGGTATCTTACTATCTAAAAGACATTGCTTTTGACTGGGTTGTTGTATAGAGGAAGAATAAAGGGGAAGATGTTGCACCTATTACTTTACAGGTGTTCTGGGATGTGTTCTTGGACAAGTTCTTCCCATTAGAGATGAGGGAAGCAAAAATAGAGGAGTTTATGAACTTGAGACAAGGCTCTATAACTATTAAGAAGTACTGCTTGAAGTTTAACCAGTTAGCCAAATATGCTCCTGATTTGATAGAGTTGGACATGGTTGATTTTGACTTTATTCTGAGTATGGATTGAATTCATTCTTGTTATGCATCTATAGACTGTCGTACCCATATGGTCAAGTTTCAGTTTCTTAATGAACCAGTTTTTGAGTGTTTCGGGAGTTCAGTATCTCCCAAGAGTCATTTTATCTCCTATCTTAAATCCAAAATGCTAATATCCAAAGGTTGCATATCACCTATTTAGAGTTAAAGAAACTAAGTCCGAGGCTCCAACTATTCAGTCAGTCAACATTGTTAATGAGTTTCCTAATGTTTTTCTGGAAGATCTCCCAGGGGTACCTCCTGATAAAGAGATAGAATTTGAGATTGACTTTCTTCCCGACACTCAACCTATTTCTATTCATCCCTACTATATGGCACCTACAGATCTGAAGGATTTGAAAGAGCAACTCAAAGATCTTTAAGATAAAGGTTTCATAAGGCCTAGTGTCTCTCCTTGGGGCACACCCATCCTATTCGTACTAAAGAAAGATGGTTCTTTGCGTATGTGAATTGACTATCATTAGGTTAACCAGGTCACAATTAAGAATAAGTACCCTCTTCCGAGAATTGATGACCTGTTTGATCAATTGTAAGGTGCAAGTTATTTCTCCAAGATAGACCATAGATCCGACTATTATCAACTTAAAGTAAGGGAGTATGATATCCTAAAGACAGCCTTTCAAACCCGTTATGGTCACTTTGAGTTTCTAGTCATGTCTTTTGGGCTAACCAATGCTCCAACAGCTTTCATGGACCTCATGAATCGAGTGTTCAAGCAGTATCTTAATATGTTTGTCATAGTGTTCATACATGATATCCTTGTTTACATCCAAACTGAGAATGACCATGCGGATCATCTAAGAATTGTCCTGCAGACTCTTAGAGATCACCAGTTGTTCGCCAAATTCAACAAGTGTGAATTTTGGCTAAGATCAGTAGCCTTTCTGGGTCATACTATTTCAGTCGAAGGCATTATGGTCAATCCCCAAAAGATAGAAGCTGTAAGAAATTGGCCTAGACCTATTTCGCCATATGATATTAGAAATTTCTTGGGTTTAGCTGGTTACTACTGCTGTTTTGTTGAAGGTTTCTCTTCTATTGCGTCCCCCATAACCCGGTTGACCGAAAAGAAAATTAAGTTCCTGTGGTCAGATTCTTGCGAGAAGAGTTTTCAAGAGTTGAAAACTCGACTCACTTCAGACCCCGTGTTGACATTACCTAATGGTAGAGATGGTTTTGTGGTGTATTGTGATGCCTTCAGGGTTGGATTGGGTTGTGTGTTTATGTAGAGAGGTAAGGTTATAGGCTATGCCTCTTGACAGTTGAAGCCGCATGAAAAGAATTACCCAACCTATGATCATGAATTAGCTGCTGTGGCCTTTGCTTTACAAATATAGAGACACTATCTGTATGGTGTTCATGTTATTGTGTTCACTGATCACAAAAGCCTGCACTATATGTTTATTCAGAGGGAGTTGAATCTTAGATAGAGAAGGTGGTTAGAGTTTCTAAAGAATTATGATATGAGTGTGCTATATCATCCGAGCAAGGCCAACATAGTGGCAGATGCCCTTAGTAGGATGTCTATGGGCAGTGTGCCTCATGTGGAGAAAGATAAAAAGGAGTTAGCTCGTGATTTACACGTCTGTCTAGATTGGGTGTTAGGTTGCTTGATTCCACTGAAGGGAATATTTTGGTGCAGAGTAGTTCTGAATCCTCTTTAGTTTCGGAAGTGAAGGACCAGCAAGACTTAGATGCTAGTTTGGTTAGACTGAAGGATTCAGTTAAAGACCAAAAGGAAGAGGTTTTCTCCTAAGGGGAAGATGGTGTGTTGAGATGTCAGAATAGATTATGTGTTCCGTGTGTTGGTGACTTGAGGCAGAGAATTATGTATGAGGCATATGGTGCATGGTATTCCATTTATTCCGGTGCTACCAAGATGTACCACGACTTGTAGGAAATCTATTGGTGGAGTGGCATGAAGAAGGATATAGCAGGGTTTATGGCAAAATGTGCAACGTGCCAACATGATAAGGTAGAGCATCAAAGACCTGCGGGTAAGTTGCAAGAGTTTGGTATATCCACTTGGAAATAGGAAGAGGTGAATATGGATTTAGTGACTGGTTTACCTCTTTTGCATCGTCATCATGATTTTATTTGGGTTGTTGTAGACAGGTTGATAAACTCCACATATTTTCTGCTAGTGCATACATCTTATACAACTGAGGATTATGCTAGATTGTATATCCGGGAGTTAGTCAGGTTGTATGGAGTTCCCTTGTCCATCATCTCAGACAGGGGTACTCAGTTCACTTTGTAGTTTTAGAAAGCTTTCTAGAAGGGTCTTGTTACCCAAGTTCATTTGAGTTCCGCTTTTTATCTGCAGACAGATGTCCAAGATGAGAGGACCATCCAGACTTTAGAAAATATGTTGAGAGCGTATGCCCTTGATTTCAAAGGTAGTTGGGATGAGAACTTACCATTAATTGAGTTTACCTATAACAATAGTTACCATTCTAGCATCAAGATGGCACCATTTGAGGCTTTGTATGGTAGAGGATGTAGATCACCCATAGGTTGGTTTGAAGTAGGTGAGGCTGCTATGATTGGGGTTGATGCAGTGTTTGAGGCTATGGAGAAAGTTAAGTTGATTAGGGAAAGGTTGAAGACAGCTAAGAGTCGTCAAAAGTCATATAACTATGTAAGGAAAAGAGATCTTGAGTTTGAGCTGGGTGATTTGGTGTACTTAAAGATTTCACCCATGAAAGAGGTGAAAAGGTTTGGGTAAAAGGGAAAGCTTAGTCCCCATTATGTTTGACCTTATAGAGTTTTGAGCCTTGTTGGGAAAGTAGCCTATGAAGTTGAGTTGCCCGCAGAGTTGTCAGCTATTCATCCTATCTTTCATGTATCCATGCTCAAGAAGAACATTAGTGATTTCGTTGTAGTAGATCCTTTAGAGAGCTCAAATATCCAGACTAGTCTTTCATTTGATGAGATTCCGATTAAGATCCTAGATTACCAGGTACGTAAACTAAGGAACAAAGAAGTTCCCTTGGTCAAAGTTTTGTGGCAGAGTCAGTCAGTTGAGGGCGCTACTTGAGAAGCAGAAGTAGATATGCCAGCCAAGTACCCGCACCTTTTCTCCATGAGTTCAGATCAAGCCGAAGGTATTATTCTTCCTTAATTCAGTTCCTTCCCAATCAAAGTTCAGCTATGTATGATTCTTGTGTACGCTCTTTTACTTCCCGAAGTATTCAAAAGTTTAGAAAAAATATAGAGTCAGTTTAGGGATTTGTTTTAGTTGTACATCCCCTGATTTCACTGTACTTTTAGCCTAACTAGCGATATTTTAGGATGAATGTTTCCAAGGGGGAGATATTGTGAGACCCTACAAAGTTCCCTCGTAGTGTAAGCCATTAGAGTCTGTTAAGTGAAGCCTAATTCTCTCTTAAAAGACTAAGGAATGGTTTTCAAAGTGATTACTTTTTAAACCATATGGAATTTTCCTAATTTTGACTTTTATCGTGGGAAATTGAATTATCTTTCCAACGATACCCATTTCATCAAAATTTGACACCGAAAGAGAAAGATATGGACATTTTACAGAAAGCAATCAAAACTGCCCAGGTGCGATGGAGAGGGCCGATGGTCTGTTGGGACCTCGATGGACCATCGCATAAACCATCACAGAGAAGGCAATGAGACCTTATTCTGGTTAGGCGCAATGGTAAGGCTGACAAACCGTCGCTCTAGTAACGGACCGTCGACCCAGCCGTCGCAAGCAAGGTAGAAAGTCCAATTCTGGCCTAGGTACGACGGTTAGTCCGACGGACCGTCGGTCCCTCAACGGACCGTCGCACCCATCTTTGCCTATTCCGTTCAGTGATTTTAAGTCATTTTTAAAAGGGCTTTTTGTTCTTTTATCACCCTTTTTACACTCAGATATAGCCAAAACAAAGCACATAGCTTCACATTCTTCATAGACATCAAAAACTAGGGTTTTCTCTCAAGATTAACCCTCTAGAGCAAATCCAAATCTTCCTCTAAGAAATTAAAGAACTCACCATAGATTTTACAAATTAAGTTGAGATTCAAGGTTCCAAAGTCAAAGGCTTCAAGAACCCTCTCTCAAGAGTTCCAAAAATAGTCTCAAGCAAGTTTGTTTATCCAATTTCACAATCTAAGGTATGTGGGGTTTGAACAAAGGTAATTCTTTCACCCTTGTGCCCAAAGGTTTATTTTAAATTACAAGTTTTCTGCAATTTATGAGATTTTACATGACATTGAGTTAGGATTTTTCACCCATTATCATTAGTTGCAAGGTTTTGATACTTCCCATGATTTGAAAGTCAAATAGCATGATTTTACATATGTTTCTATGCTTATTGATGAGACTTACAAATTTCAAGATACCTTATGAGTAATTGCATTCTTAAGCATGACTATTTGGGTCATGAGTATCCCATAACTAAGCTATTTTTAGATTTTAGCTAAAGATTTGACCCCTTGGGTCTAAGCTAAGATAGGAATCCACATTTGATTATGATTTAATGCAAAGAGGAATATATTTTGGCCTTTATTATAGACCCTTGAGTTATTTTGAGGTGGATTTCCTAAATGTTCTGAGCTGAGTATGGGAGTAGTATTTAGCACCGAGTTGGGTATGATTCCAAGGTTTCATGCCCTAGAAATATATACCATCATAGGATTGAGATTTATGGGCCTGAGGCCGAGATAGTGATCACTTAGGTTAAGGTTTTATTCCAATGGCATGGGTTGAAAAGCTCTCCCCAATGTGGGCAAGACGTTGGACTCCATGTAGCTCACATGGTTTATGTCGGTTAGAAGAAACTCCCAATTCTAAAAGAGTTCCAGAGTTCTCAAGTGTTAAACGTTTCTAAAAGTTCTAAGTCCTTAAGTTTTAAAGAAGTTTTACCCTCCACAAGATAAAAGCATGAGTTTGAAAGTATTGTTTAAAGCTTTCTTTACCCTTCAAGTACTGAGAATAAGAGGAGAGTATATATTTTAAAGTAAAGTATAATAACTCACGAGATTTCTGTTACATATTTCACTATTCATGATTTATGAGTTTTATATTTTAGACTTATTCATGCCATGTGAGTCATTCCTAATTGCATGCATGATTTTATTAAGGAGTATTGATATTGTTTTATACAAATTCATACACCCCCATATACTCAGTATATTCTCAAAGTGTTGATCCACATATACGTCTGTGTGCTACATTGTCTTATAATGTAGGTTCAGGTTCTCAGTCTTAGCAGTAATCGTGATTCCCTAGTGTCTTTACCTACATCCCACAGTTGGTGAGTCCTCATGGTTCGAAGACCTACTTTCTCAGTTTTTCAATTCTTATTACTTTCATGTCAGTTCAAGTCAGTTGGGGTTCTATCCTATTGGCTCTCCAGTTTGAGTAGTAGAGCCTTTGTCAAACTAGACTAGCAGTTGTGTTTTAGACATTCAGTATTTGATATTTCAGAATATATTTTCCAGTTATTCCAGTTTTGTGTTAATATATCATGGTATTATTTTTTGGTTTGACATCCCAAAGTGAGATATAGAGATGGTAACAGACTCAAAGGGTTAGCTTGGGGCTACTTGTAGCCTTAAGCATCGTGTGATGCTCCGGGATGAGATTTTGGGGCGTTACACTTTCTCTTATTTTCTTTACCTTAGCATTCAAATAGTCAAGTTAGGATCACTATAGGACTTTTCTCAGCTTCTAATATAGGCTTGGGGGCTGGTATGATATATATAGATATATCAAGTGACTAAGCCTCCTTGACACTAACCTTGGGGTCTCACTTGTTAACCATTTTTCACTTTATTTTTGCCCTTATTTCTCCCGTTTTATTCTTTCATGCACTTTAGGCTGGGTGTGGAATCTTATTCTTTATTTTTTTTCTCTTTTTCATAATTTTTCTTTTCTTTTTCCACCACATCCAACCCTACTAACTTTTTCTCTTATTTTACCCTTCTTCATACCTATTTTGCACTACGCATCCCTATGATAGACACCCTTAACTTGGGTATTTTGCTTGATTTGAGTAGCATAATGTCCAAGGAAGAATAAAGCCTAAGTAGGATTTTTGTAGCACAAATGGAAAGGTGAATTGTGAAACAAGAAAAATAGGCTATAAGGGCTCAAAATCGAGATCAAGGGCTATAATTTACACATGAAAAGTCATTTTAGGCTAAAAGTGGACTAAAATAAAAAATGGTCGATGATCCTTTCCTACCAACTATCCTTCAACCTAAGCAAGACTAACCATGAAAGTTTTGAATTTGACAAAGGTAACTTGGTAGTATCTCACACACACATAGCATAGAGTCAATATTACCAACTACTACCTATCTGGTTCATGCAATTGTTCGTAACTGATTATCATGTCCCTAATTCTAATGCCATAACTAGATCCATAATGTTCACACCTATATACATTCACACAGTTCAAAAACACAAAATTTTGGAGGGGTATCAAAAACCAATTAAAACCAAAAATTAATCAAAATATGACTACTGCCCTAAATACTTGAAAATCTTATAATTACACAAAAATAACACAATACGAAACACGATATGCCTAAACATGCCAGATCCACTAGGAACAAGACTCTAGGGAAAAGAGGCACGACAACTAAAACCCCAAGAGGACATCAAGACCCACAAGAAGCCGCACCCCCCAACTTAAAATCATGAAGTATCCCCAATAAATCAAACCGCTACAAAATAAGAGAGTTAGGAACATACTTGTGCAACCATAGGTGTGGAGATCTGACTTTAATTATGCAATACGAATACAAATAACAAAATACCTTGGGTTTCCTCCCAAGAAGAACCTTCTTTAATGTCAAGGCACGACTCAGTTCCCTTGGCTACTCAGAATTCACCAAGGTCTATTTCAGCACAAACTCTAACTTCTTCCAGGTCTCCCATGTAGTGTTTCACTCTTTGGCCGTTCACTTTACACGATACATCACCATCACACTTTATATCAATAGCACCATATGGGAACACCTTAACCACAACAAATGGTCCAGTCCATCTTGATTTCAGCATGCCAGGAAACAGGCGTAGTCTTAAATTGTACAACAAGACCAAATCATCGGGTTTGAATATTCTTTTCTCAGTTTTCTTGTCATGGTACAATTTCATCCTTTCTTTGTATATAGCTGAGCTCTCATAATCACAGAGTCAAGAATTCATCCAACTCATTCAACTTGATAAATCTCAAGTTTGCTGCATCACGCTACTCAAAATTTAACTTTTTCAATGCCTATAGTGCCTTATACTCAAGCGCAATCGGTAAGTGGCATGCTTTGCCATACATAAGATGCCAGACATAAGCTGATATAGAGAGGCACCTATGGGGGTCTTATAGGTTGTCTGGTAGGCCCACAATTCATCATCTAACTTTCTAGACCAGTTAGTCCTATTAGCATTCACAGTTTTTGCTAATATTAACTTTATCTCTCTATTGGAGACTTTCACTTGCCCACTCATCTGAGGATGGTAAGGTGTTGCAACCATATTCCTCACACCATATCTATCAAGTAGTACTTTGAACAACGGTTGAAAAAGTGTGACACACTGTCACTTATAATTGTACGTAGAGTGCCAAACTAGGAAAAATGTTCCTCTTCTAAAAGGTGGTGATGCTCCTACCTTCATTGTCTAGGAGTGCAATTGCCTCCACTCACTTTGATACAAAGTCAATCTCTACTAAAATGTACCTCATATCATAGGAGATCACAAACGGGCCCGTGAAATTAATCCCCCATATATCAAACAACTCCAACGCGAGAATGGGTGTCATAAAGAGTTCCTGTGCCCTAAAATGTTGCCTTGACGTTGAAATTGATCATAGGATTTTGCAAAATCATGAGCTTCCTTGTAAATAGAAGGCCAATAGAACCCACAATGTAGAATTTTATGCGTTATCCGTATGCCTTTGTGGTGATCCCCAACTAATGAAGAATGACAAGCTTCCAGAATGCTCATCATCTTTACCTCTAGAATGCATCTTTGAATCACCATCAACATAGACTTTAAATAAATATGGATCATCCCAAAATAACTTTCTTACCGCGTGCATAAATCTCCATTGCTGCTGGTATGATAGATCATCTGGGATAAAATCGCTTGCCAAAAAGTTGGCAAAATCAGTAAACCAGGAAGTCAAATCATAAGATATTGCCAACACTCGTTCATCAGGAAAAACATCATCTATCTCAATATTATCCCCTAATTTCTGTATGATCTCCTCCTCAAGTCTGGATAAGTAGCCTGCAACTTGATTTTTCTTCTCTTTTCAGTCTTTGACTTCAAAATCAAACTCTTGCAGCAAGAGAACCCAACGAATCAGTCTGGGTTTGACATATTTATTTAACATCAAGTACCTCAAAGCTGCATGGTCAGTGTGCACTATAACCTTAGTTCTAATCAAACTAAATAAAAAATATTCAAAAGCGAAAACCACTACAAGTAGCTCTGCTCTATGATTGTGTAATTTTTTTATGTGGAGTTTAAAGCTTTGCTGGCATAGTTGATGGGATACAATATCTTTTCACTTCTTTGGCCTAGAAAAACTCCCAAGTCCACTCCACTCGCATCACACATTACCTCAAAAGGTGCAGACCAATCAGGAGACACAATGATGGGCGCTGAAATCAACTGCTCCTTTAGGCATTTGAAATCCTTGAGACAATCATCATCGAATAAGAATTTCACCAGTCCAAAAGCTTGCATAGAGGACTTGAAATTTTAGAGAAGTCTCTGATGAACCTTCTATAAAATCCTGCATAACCTAAAAAACTTTGTATGCCTCTAACTGACACTGGTGGTGGAAGCTTCTCAATCACCTCAATCTTCATTTTTTCCACCCCAATACCATGTATGGATATCTTGTGCCTTAGAATCATACCTTATTTCACCATAAAGTGACATTTTTCCCAGTTTAGTACCAAGTTGCACTCTTCACATCTCTGTAGTGCACTAACCAAATAGGCTAAGCAATTATCGAATGAGTCCCCGCCTCTGAAAAGTCATCTATGAATACTTCAGTAGTGTCATCCACCATGTCAAAGAATATGGACGTCATACATCTCTAAAAAGTGCTCGACACATTACATAACCCGAACAACATCTGCTTGAAAGCAAAGGTCCCAAGGGGTAAGTAAAAGTAGTTTTTCCTTGGTCTTTGGGAGCAATCATGATTTGATTGTAACCCAAACACCCATCAAGAAAATTGTACCAACCCCTGCCTGCTAATCTATCCAACATCTGATCCATGAACAATATAGGGAAGAGATCTTTTTTTGTGCACTTGTTCAGCTTTCTGTAATCCATTCATACTCTCCACCCAGTCACTGGCCTCAACAACAACAAACCCAGTAGATTCCTACATCGTGGGGTCTGGGGAGGGTAGAGTGTACGCAGACCATACCACTACATTTGACAAAGTAGAGAGGCTGTTTTCGATAGACCCCCGACTCAAGAAAAAAGACAGTATATAAAAACATCAAAAGCATGGAACACGATAAAAAACATAGATACACCATCGAAAAAAATATACAACACTGCCAAACAAAAGACACCCAAGCCCTCCTACCTACTGACTATGACTCATCTACCCATCTTAACCCTCAATCCTAATTTTTTCCTCCATACCTTCCTATCAAGGGTTATGTTCTCAGTCAACTATAACTGCTCCATGTCATATTTAATAAATTCCCTCCAGTATTTCTTAGGTCTACCCCTACCACACTTGAAACCATTCACGGCTAACCTCTCACATCTATGAACTGAGGCATTCGCGCACCCCCTCATCACATGGCCAAACCATCTCAACCTCACTTCCCGTATTGTATCCTCCACCGACACCACTCTTAACTTCTCCCAAATAATTTCATTCCAAATCCTTTCAGCCTAGTAAAACCACACATCCAACGCAACATTCTCATTTTGGCTACCTTCAATTTTTGGATATGAGAATTCTTAACCGGCCAACACTCAGCTCCATATAACATAGTCAGCCGGACTGTAACTCTATAGAATTTTCCCTTCAGCTTGGGGGGAACCTTCTTATCGCATAAAATTTCCGAAGTGAGCCTCCAATTCATCCAACCTGCCCCAATACAGTAAGAGATATCCTCATCTATCTCTATATTCCCCTAAATCGTCGACCCAAGATACGTAAAACTATCTCTTTTATAAATTATCTGGGAATCCAACTTCACTACCACCTCGTCCTCTTGCCTCGAGTCACTAAACTTGAACTCCAAGTACTCTTTCTTGGTCCTACTCAACCGAAAACCTTTAGACTCTACGGTTTGTCTCTAAACCTCCAGCTTATTAGTAATACCTTGTCGAGACTCATCAATCAAAACTACATCATCCATAAAAAGTATACACCAAGGTACCTCGTTTTGTATACTCCGCGTCAACACATCCATCACTAAAGAGAATAAAAAGGGGCTAAAAGTTGATCCCTGGTGTAACCCTATCAAGACTAGGAAATGCTCGAAATCTCCTCCCACCGTCCTCACCCTAGTCTTCGCCCCCTCATACATGTCCGTAACCGCTTGAATGTACGCCACAGGGACCCCCTTGCCTCCAAGCATCTCTAAAGAACCTCCCTAGGGACTTTGTTATACACCTTTTCCAAGTCAATAAACACCATGTGTCGATCCTTCTTTCTTTCTCTATACTGCTCTACCAGTTTCCACACTAGGTGAATTGCCTTAGTCATAGAGCAACCAAGCAAAAATCCAAATTGATTGTCAGAAATAGACATAATCTTCCTCCGCCTCTGCTCCACCACCCTCTCCCAAATCTTCATTGTGTGAGCCCACAACTTAATACCCCGGTAGTTGTTGCAACTCTGAATGTCACCCTTGTTCTTATATAAAGGAATCATCGTGCTCCATCTCCATGCCTTGAGCATCTTTGATGAATTAAAAATGTTGTTGAACAAGTTGGTCAGCCACCTTAACCCTACCCCTCTAGAAAACTTCCAAAAATCCACTGGGATCTCATCGGGCCCCGTCGCCCTACCCCTTCGCATCTTGCGGATAGCCTCTCTTACCTCCTCAGCCTTAAAATACTGATAATAGCTAAAATTTCGATGCTCTCCGGAGTGCTCCAACTCCCCTAACATAACACCTCTGTCTCCCTCCTCATTCAAGAGCCTATGAAAATAAGATTGCTATCTTTCCTTAACGAGGACGTTCTGCACCAATACTATGCCATCCTCCCCCTTAATACACTTCACTTAGTCCAGATCCCTACCCTTCCGCTCCCTAGCCTTAGCAAACCTAAACAATCCTTTCTCCCCGCCTTTCTCTTCTAACCCCTTATACAAACTCTCGAAGGCTATTGTCTTAGTAGCTATAACTGCTACCTTAGCCTCCTTCTTAGCTAACTTGTACTATTCCCTGTTTACCCGCTTCTCCTCACCATCCTTACTCTCAACCAGCTTAACATAAGCTACCTTCTTCATCTCCTCCTTCTTCTAAACATCTTCATTCCACCACCAATCCTTCTGATACCTACCAGACCAGCCTATCGATACACCCAACTGCTCTCTAACAGACTCTTTGATACAACCTGCAACCCTATCCCACATACTATCCATATCCCTACTACACTTTCAAAACCCTATCACCTCCAACTTCACCCTTATCTCCAAAGCACTAACCGGAGTCAAGGCACCCCCACCTAACTTTAGGCCAACCCTTCCCACCCCGCCTCATATTACCCTTCTTGATAACCAAGTCCATCACCAGAAGTCTATGCTGGGTCGCCAGAGTCTCACTCGGGATAACCTTACAATACTTACACAAAGTTCTATCCCCATTCCAAAGCAGCAAAAAGTCAATCTAGGTCCTAGCTAAACTACTATGGAAAGTAACCAGGTGCTCTTCTTTCTTCAGGAAGCTAGAATTCACTACCACCAACCCAAAGGCCCTCACAAAATCAAAAAGAGAAGCTCCCTCATCATTCCTAACCCCGAACCAAAGCCTACATACACATCACCATATCCTAACGATAATGACCCGATGTTCCCATTAAAATCCCCTCCGATGAAAATCTTCTTTGAACTAGGCACGCCTCTAACCATCTCATCCTAAACCTCTCAAAAAATTTGCTTCTCCTCCTTGCTCAGGCCCACCTGTGGCACATACTCACTACAGATGTTCAAAGTAAACCCCCCAAAGACTAACTTGATAGTCATCACCCTATCATTAACCATTTTAACCTCTACTACCTGCTCTCTAAGCTCCTCATCCACTAAGATACGTAGGCCATTCCTACACCTGTCACTACCAGAGTACCACAACTTGTACCCATCCACATCCTGAGCCTTAGAACCTACCCACTTGGTCTCCTAAACACACGTAATATTAATCCTTCTCTTCCTAAGAGTCTTAACCAGTTCTATCGACTTCCCCTACAGGGTCCCTATGTTCCACGACCCTACCCTCAACCTATTAACATTCTTATTGCCTTCCTTAATACCTTGCACTCCACAACTCGAACCTAACCCAACACCAGCTCCTGACCCCACCTCCAGCACCCCAGGACATGACCCTATACGACCACCCAGTCACTAGCCTCATTCATACTAATTCATTCTTCTCATTTGGAAATAATTTGATTTTTCCTTTCTTTGGTACACACTGAACCAGGCTGACCTACTTGATATCCGTAAAGGGAAAATCCACCCTTCTATCTAACTATTTGATTATCTTCTTTTTCACTACCTCCTGTATAGGAGGATTCAGTCATATCTGATGCTCAATATTGGGAATGTTTTTTGGCTCAAGATATATCTTGTGTGTGCATATACCTGGTGAAATCCCTACAATATCTGTAGTGGTCCACCCAATAACTCTCTTGAACTTTTGTAACACTGATATCAAAGCTTTCACCTGTACTCCTGCTAAATTTGTTGGAATAATTACGGGTAAGTTCTTGTTGGCCCCTAAGAATCCATACTGTAAATAAGGTAGGAGGGCCTTTAATTCTAATACTGGTGGTTTATTTAATCGATGGTATTACAGAAGGTGTGGTTCTATTCTTCAAGTCAAGATCTAGCTTCCTAGGGGCATATTTGTAAGAACTTATACCATGCAGTGCCTGAACCATCTCACCATACTCATCAATCCCATCACTCTCAAAGTTAATAATCATTATTATTAATGTTTCTACCCCTAATATCTTATCAATAGGTACCTCTATTACAACTGTATCATCATCTATTGCATCAATCACTGCTACCACTCTTATATCATCAAGCTGTTGAATTGTCATGTATATGTTCAACACTATTTTCATATCATTCTATTTGAAGTAATCTTATCTAGGTCCATATCAATCAACATCTGGCTAGTGGACAAAAAAGGTCTACTAAAATTATCGGAGAATGAGCATCCACTTCACAGTCTAAAATCATGAAATCTGTTGGATATGTGAACGATGCCACCTTTCCTTCTATATTTCGTACAATACCCACTGGCTCCTTTATAGATGAATTCTCTATCTTGTAGATGTAGGCTTGATTTTTCCTAACCCTAAGACTTTGTATATTACCAATGGCATTACATTTATTCCTACTCTCATATCGCATAAAACCTGATTAATGTTATAATGACCAATAGAACATGGGATGGTGACTGGACTTGGGTTGCCCTTCTTTTCTGCTAATGCTGTATGAAAACCTACACTAAACTGTTGCACTATATCTTGGAGCTCTCCTGCTACCCAGTCATTATTATTATCACTCCCAAAATCATTATCACCATAAGTTAACTTATCAAATTCAGTTTTAGATGGCTCATCTGCAATAATATGTTCCTTTTTTGGTTAATTAGTAAAGAGAAAAAAGTGTTCATCGAGTGGGGAAACAATATTTTCTTTCTTTGGTTCATTAGTACAAGACAAAAAGTGCTCTTCGAGTGGAGAATCATACCCTATGCTAATATCCAAACAATGAACCAGTGTTGGGTGATTCAACACATTATCTTTAAGAAGTGCTCCTGATTGTCTCTCAGCTAAAGTAATAGAGATTTGCCCATACTACTGCTCTAATTTCTTGATACCCATTGCATGTGACTCAACCTTCTAGGAAAATCCTGAAACATTGGCCTTGAGTTCTCTAAGGCAAGATTCTTGATTCTCTTAACCCTTTATCAATTTAGCCAATATCTTTTCTATTCTTAATTTCGTATCTCATCTGCTAGGTGGAATGTATTTATCTATCATCATAATTCTGACCTTCATTTTGTTGCCCTTGGGCTCAGAAACTCGCCAACTGACGATCCACATACTTTGCCTCCTTCTTTAACTCAGACTCATGCACCCTAGAAGTTATACCCTGTACCCCTACTGCATAACCTTTGCAGAATTTATCATTGTATATTGTTTGTCCAACTCACCAATGTGTATCCTCAGTAGTGAAATCGCCTTAGCTACAGTATCTTTAGCTGCTCTCTGATCACTAGAAGATCCAATAGTATAAATATCAGAACCTTTCTCAACCTCTTGATTTTGCCAACCTTGGTTAGGTAATGAGATCTAATCCATAATACTCGAAGCCATCTCCATTCATAATCTCATAAAGGCTCCTTCAGAGATAGTGTTTGCCATTTCTCTGAAACTGATAGTTAGGGCTTTGTAGAAGATTTCCAACAAGCTTATCCCTAAAATCCGATGGTTGGGCACCATACTAAGCTTCTTCTTGAACCAGAACCATGCCTCATACATAGATTCTGATTGTAGTCGCCCAAAATTATAAATCTCATCCTTGAGTGACAATACCCTAGATAGAGGAAAGAATCTATTCAAGAATTATCTGTGTAGCTCGCTCCATGTGATGATAGACCTTCTTAGGAGTTCCCCAAGAAATAAAGATGCCTCTCCAGTAAGTGAAAAGGAAAACAACCTCAGTCTTAATGCCTCCTGATCTACCCCTAAGTATGGTATATAAAATGTAGATCCCAGTAAAATTTGCCAGATGCATGTTTACGTCATCTGTAGGCAACCCCACAAATGCACCCTTTAAGTATAAGATTTGTATCATAATACTAGAAATATTGAACTAGACATTAGGGGGAAAACAGGAGGAATAGTAGCTCTAGTCTCTACCAGCTCAACGTATCCCAGATCCTCTTCATCATTTTTATACGACTGAACATACTAATATGTTGGGATCACTTGAGGTTGGCCTCTTTTGTTTCTATTTTGGTTTCCACCGAGTACTGCTCGACGGTCTGCTATATGTCTCTACTCAGCTAACTCTGCCTCCCAAGCTATTGCATTAAGATTTTTCTATTACTCTCCTCTCATTTCATCTTGAGCTAAAATCTCACTAGTTTTTCAATCAATAATGTCCTATACTCCTTTAGTAGGAGGGCAGATACAACATCATGAAACTCTTCAGTAAGTTTATCTCATTTCTGCTCATATATCCTACCAGGTGTTTGTAAAATCCTCTCTGGGTTCAAATTTAGTGGGAGTAAGGGATTGCCTCTACTCCGTGTAATATTCATACATCGGCGTATTCCCAACTAAGAACAAAAAGAGAAACTCAAACATTACAACAACCTTAGTTCAAAAATTAACACCGTACTCCCCCGCAACAGTGTCAAAATTTTGATGACGTCCTAACAACACCTTCTGTTAGATGATGATATGATCATTATCAAAATATAGTAACCTAATAAAGGTTGGGGTTAGATCCCAAGGGAATACGTGGGCTTATGGATTTCAGATAATGTAATTGACGGGAAAGAACTAGAAAAGAAAATGAGGGAATTAGAATAAAACTATCGAACAAAGAGAAAATTTCACCTATTGTTGTCATCGGTTTTGGTGAACACTAGAGTTGTGTTCCCCCTAGCTTCTCAGCTTTGTTATCTAATCGTTCTTTGTTTAACCAACCTAATAACTTGCATGCAGAATTGATAAGTTGTGTATTATCTACAGTCTTTTGGATGAGTAGAATGATTTTATCCTTTACCTTTTGAGTCTCAAGATGTCGCCTTACTAACCCTTATCTTGATCCTAGTTAAATACCTTTGAGTATCTAGTTATTATATGAAATTTAACTATCTTATGTAGATAATACCTAGCAGCGTGGATCGACAGCTAAACTTTAAATTATTGTTGTCATTATCTTTTCCTAGTCACTACTCCTCTTTTGGAGTAAGTAGCAATAATCTTGGTGGGATCTTAACATTTTCACCTCTAAGAAATCTATTATATTGAATATAATAAAATGCATGCCATGGGTATTGGTTCAATTTAACAATCGCACTTCCCCTACTTTATTAATCCGCCAGGGTTTCCATAACCCTAGCTATGAGTTTTAGCCACTTATACTTGTGAAGAAATCAATATCATTCATAGTTGAAAGCATAGATGAAATCACAATGATAAGAATTGTATAAACCCACGATCTTTACTGAATAAACCAACTAAAGTCAATCCCAAGATCAAAATCAAATCTTGGGATCAAAATATGTTTTCAAATATTAAAAGTGTGTAACTCCTACTAAAAGACACATAAAGGGTATTTATAGTACATGAGGAAATCCTAAAACCAAAACCTAAATGATGTGGTCCGTACCTGTGGTTTGGTACCGGGCGCAGGTAGTACCTATAGTCCTGTCCTTGGGTGTAGGTACAAACCACAGGTACTGAATGTCAAAAATCCTGCAAGTTTAGCTCTTGGGATTTTTGTCTTCTGGCAATTGCTTTGCCTACTTGCTATCTGTAGGTTGACTTAGTAGGTACTAACACTTATGTTTTCATCTCTTCCTCTTTTGTCGAACATGCTTTGATCACGATCAAGTCAAAAAGTGTCCGAACATCCCTAATTGCTCCAAAAATGGCCAAAATCATCTTTTTCACCTTTTTCATCAACATATCATCCACACTATGATTTCCTACAAAATATACCCAAAATGCATCATATCTAACAAAATAACCTCAGAAATTTGCATCTTTTCCTCGTTTTAAACATCGAAGGTGCTATATTTTTATAGCCCATCAACGATCTCTATAAAATTTTGATACTATCCATTAACTCTTGTGGATACTCCTTAAACTTATACAAAGAAAATTGGAGGATTCATCCGAGTGAAGTCTTGGACTCTGACTACTACCGCATTCACTATCGAGTTGGCTAGTTCCATAACTAGTTAAATATTTTGGGTGGTAATGAAATGGGATAAAGCTGTAAAAGTAGCCCTGAGTTTGGCATGGGAGACTTGTTCATTCAGAGGTTTTCTAGAGCTAGTGGTGGTGCTTTCTAATTCTCAATACTGTTATCATTTCTTCTCTTTCTTTCGTTAGTTCTCTTTGGAGAAAAATTCTGTAAATATGTAGAGAATGATTTAGAAGATGGTTTAATAGAGTTTAAATGTTATCACACGATATGAACATAAAAGAAGTGAAACTTTTTCAAAAATGTATCATAATCTCCAACTCATAAGTGTGGAACGCTTCACACCCATGAATAATACTATTTAACATGGCTTTCAAACACCTTAGGAAACTTTAAAACTGAGGCTCTATAATAAGTTTATTATGACTCAAGATTACTCCCTAGTTGTAATACGGTGCTTAGATTTACAAGTGACCCCAAGCTAACCCATGGCCTGACAAAACACTAAGAATACAAAAATAACATATAAAAATAATTATGCAGAAGCTAAATTGAATAATAAAATTAATATTCAAACAAATCAACTACCAAATTTAAGTTTAGGACTATAAGTTGAATATCTAATTGTAAGTCTGAAAGACTCTACTAAGACGAGTTGTTGGAGTAAGACCCCAACTAACTCTAATTATCTAAAAACTGAATAATGACAAAGGCAATAAAATAGTAATACTATCCCTCGAATAATGAGGACTCACTGAAATGTTATTGCTAATGTGCAATGATCCAAATATTGAGCGTCAAAACCTATTTTATGAGATAATATAGCAGAAGAGAAAGTATGTGATTAATACTTTGAATGTACAGAGTATATGAGATAGGATATAACTGATATAGGTTGAACATGATGCATATAACATGATAAACTGATGCAAGACTAAGTAATGAACAGGTGTTGTATAATAAACTGAATAACTAAATACAAGGTCCTATAAGAATCTGAATCCAAACTGTAGATTGTGGACTGCGTGAGATACTAATAATTAACATTCTCTAATCTGAGCTAATCGGGGTTCAACCTGTAACCCCAGTTGGAAAGGTATTCAGTACCTTACCAAGGGTACGAACATGGACTAACATGGATCTACTAAATGATATCCAAAGGGACTAAGGTGTCATGACTGGTCTGATGGGTGACCCTTTTAAACCTCTTATGGCGTTATAGTTCTGATACTTAGGAACTTATACTAAAGTTTCAATCTAACTGATGGATGAGCCTTCATTCCTACATGTGTGTGGTGCTAAGTACTACTCCCAACTGAATACACTAATAATTGTAATGCGCAATGATATTAATAATCTGAAGTGAAAATAATTGCATTATCTAAAAACATACAGACATGTATAAACTAAAGTATATAGTACTCAAAAGTATATGCATGAAATCCTTGGTCATTCGGTGTTCATAACCTACCATCTCCAAAAAATGCAACTATTATGACAGTTTCATAATCTAGTTAGAATTAGGGGATTAAATAACTCAAGTCCAAACTTATGGATTTCATAAAATAATTAGGTTTTGTGATCATAGTCATGTAATAATACTAAAATTTGTGATAAAACAAGAATTACAACTCAATGACACCAAAGGACTAGATATCAAGAAATTTGACAACATCCATAAGCCCTAAATTGTGAGGTAGGAACTGAGTTAAAGAATTGAGCTAACTTTGGTGCTCAATTGGTGAAAGTAGATCCATTGATAAAATACCACATACCTGGAGATAATATCCTTAAAGCTTTCTTAAAAATTGGAACTGTGAAGAAGATGAACCCTAGCTTTGCCTTGGGGAAAGAAATCATCTCTTTTCTCTTTCTGAAACTAAGTTTTGGATATTTTTCTGAGTAATGAGGAATTAGGGTAACATTAACCTTAATAATCAACCTCAAGATAACCTAAACTATGTAATTTTGATGTTAAATGAGTGGGAAAATATTATATGCCCCTTTGTAATTCGTAACTAGAAACTGACGGAAGAGACGTACAGGACCTTCCCACAATCGAAGGACCAACCTACGACCATGGGTTGTTCTCGTGGTTAGGAACTGGATGAGATATATTTGAATATGATTAGACGATCATTGGTATAATTGTGGGATCTACCTGTGGTCGTACCTTGGTTTGTAGGTTTGAAGGTTCAATTAGGAGCATTTGTGGAACTCACAATCATGTCTAAAATTTTGGTTTCAAAGCATGATCATGGTATTCTCTCATATTTAGAAGGTATAATTGTCAAGTTTTAGATATTGGTATCATCTCGATCAGACGAGACCATTGTACAGTCGTACAATATAACCATAGTCATTGTTTCGCTCATGATATCTCACTACAGAATAATGCTTCACTAAAAAATCTATAACTTCTTACTCCAATATTGGATTAAGGCGAATCTAGATGCATTGTAAAGATAATTCAAATATCTATAATTTGGTAGTTCTAGATATCAAATATGCTTTATAATTTGGATGTTATTCTCATTTGAAGATGATCATATATTTAAGGAATCGATTCATAAGATGGATATACCAAAGATGTCCTGGCTCTGAACCAGGTACTTGAAATGCTAAATTTACTTCTTATGGTCCTGCTCAACCACCCTTCCATCTCTACCTTTTTCTTTAAAAACTTAAGCTACTTAGACTGATGCTGGCGAGTGTTGGCTTGGTTACGGGGTAGGAGGTTTTTGTGGCCTCATTACATGGCAAAATTCCTTCTCATATTGTTAAAAGTTAATGTTTTATCGTACATGTACTTGAAGAATGGTTTATCCTTGGCTTTAATTTTTGATTGTGATACACTCCAACATTTTCATACTTCAGTACCTGCATGACCCTCAGTTTAGTCTAGTTCATAGTATTTCAGTTATTGTTGAATATTCATATATTTAGTATTTATGCTTATCCATATGGGTCCTTGTATCTTATCATACCTCAGTATCACTTTTAATTTAAAAGTTTTATTGTCAGCATGCCCAGTTGGTATATCACTGTATAGTTTCAGAATATCTTGGTATTCCCACACTAATACTTATCATTTTGTGAACTATTACATATTTTAGCCTATATTAGTTTATATTCAATTATTCATCGTACATATCATATATACTTAATATATTCAAAAGTATTGGTCGCATACCTCTTCTGCCCACATTTTTTATGTGATGTAGATTTAGCTGCTTACTATTAGTCAGAAAGATCATAACTTCCATCCAGCAGGAGATAAGTTCGCTTTATTTAATGACTCGAGTCAGTTTGTAGTTCCGATATTTTATTTTTACTCATATGTATTAATTAGGGATAGTTGGAGGTCATGTCCTAGATACCTATAGTCAGTATTAGCAGAGGATTCATAGATAGTTAGTTGTAGTTATTGTATTCAATTTCTCTTTCTTTTTAGATTACAAATATTGTAAATAAACTTTTTAACAATAATGCATTGAACTAGTGTATTTCATTATTATGTTTAGTCTTAGTCACTTCAGCTCTCATACATGCTTATATTCAGTTGCTCATGTATTATGCCTCGCTTATGACTTAAGTTGGGATTACTTGTTATTCTAAGCACCATATTGAGAAATAGGGTAGTCTTGGGTCATGATAATCTACTAATCCTAAAATGACTAAAACAATACAAAAATTGGCCTATTCATGTTAATATCAAGTAGTTAAGGGGATTTTTGGGTCTTGAAGGCTATTGTAGAAGGTTCATCAAGGGTTTTGGTTCTATTACATGACCTAATAAAGAAGGAGGGGTTTGTATGGACAAAAGAATCTACTGAAGCCTTTCAATACACTCAAGGAGGCCTTTGTTTATGAACTTATTTTAGCAATCCCATATTACTCTCAAATATTTATAGTAGAAACAAATGATAGTGGCAAGGGCATGGGAGCTGTGTTAATGCAGAAGGGCCATCCTATTCCTTATGTTAGCAAATCATTAGCCCCTATACATCAAGTTATATTTGTATATAATAGAGAGTTGTTGGCTCTCATATTTGTTGTCTCAAAATGGTCTCATTATCTTTTAGGAAGTCATTCTATTGTTAAAATTGATCAGAAGTCCTTGAACATCTACTTGATCAACCTATCCACATTAACTTCTAGGTTGTTGGTATCTCCAACTTAAAAACATATGATTTCAAGGATCTGAAAAAATATTTTTGATGCTTTGTCTATGATGCCTGATGTTGAGCTCTTAGTTATATCCCTACTTATACCTTATAATGTCTCATATCTATAAGTTAAGGCTTCTTGGACATCTAAACGTGAACTATAGACTATCATTGCTAAGTTACAGGTTCAACTCTTTAGATCTTATACTTTGTGTAATGAGTAGTTGAGGTGGAAGGGTAGATTAATGGTGGGTTGTGATCCTCAGGTGAAGAAAACAATTTTAGAATTATGGCATATCACTCAACAAGGAGGACACTCTAGCATAGATTCCACATTCAAGAGGCTACATGTCCTTATTTTATTAGAAAGGTCTCATACAGGATGCTAGCTACTTCATCAATAGATGTGATATCTGTCAAAGGCACGAATATGATGTTGCGGCTTTTCCAGGTTTATTACAATGTTTTCCTATTCCTTGGAGTTTGGACTGACATATATCTTGATTTTATTATGTCCTTCCTAAATCTAATGGAACGGAAGTGATTTTGGTGGTAAAAGGTAGGCTCAGCAAGGTTTGCCATTTCATTAGTATATAAAATCCTTATATGGCTCAGTCTTTTCTAGATAATGTTTTCAAATTGCATGGATTACCAATGAATATGACAAGTGATAGAGACCATATCTTCTTTTGTTCAGTTTGGTAAGAATTATTAACTTTTGGAGTGGTCAGTTGTAGAGATCCAATGCATACCATCCATAGAATGATCGTCAAATAAATGTGTTAAACAGTATCTTAGAAACTTATTTGAGATGTTTTTACTCTGATAGTCCTAAGGGTTGTTCTGAATAATTACCCTTAGTTGACTGGTAGTATAACACTACATATCACACTATTATCAAATAAACTCTATATAAGGTGCTTTGAGGATAGAAACCATCTCTTTATTTCCCTTATCTGGTTGGAGAGTTTGATAGACATGGTTGATAGACTATTATCTACCAGAGAAGCTATTGTTTAGTTGCTTATGTTCCACATGTCTAGGGAACAACAAAGGATGAAGGATATTGCTAACAAGCATAGGTCTGAGAAACCTTTGGGGTAGGATATTAGGTCTACTTAAAGTTACAACCTTATAAACAAGTTCTGTGGCCAGCAGACCTTTTAATAAGCTTCCAGGTAAGTATTTGGTCCTTACCCTGTTGATTCAAGGTTTAGTGTTATATAGCTTACAAGATTCTTATACCTTCTAATGCTTTGATTCATCTATTTTTTCATGTCTCTTAGCTTAAAAGATGTCATGAAGTACCTATTACTATTACTCATCCACCAATGCTCTATTTGTCTAGTCCCTATTGGCCTATACCTGAAGATGTTTTGGAGAGAAGTTTACTGAAGAAGGACAACAAGGTTGTTGACAAAGTCTTGGTTAAGTGGTTTGGCATTAATACTGCACAAGCCACTTGTGAGTATATAACTGAGCTCTAACATAGTTTCCTACATTTCACCATGATGCCAAGTGTGTCCTCCAGAAGTGGGTATTGTTGCAAATATTATAGGTGGGTTTTTTTTTAATCTTATTTTGAACTAATAAGAGCTAATGAATTAGTTTATGAGCTTACAGAAGTAGTTAGCACTAGAGAAAGGAAAAATTCATTGAAAGAACTACATTTTAATAATTTTGTTGGTACTGTAGCAGATAATTAATTACTGTAACTTGTTTTGTTGATTGATTCTAGTTGTAGAATGAATAGAAGCAATCCACATTATTGTAAGTATTGTGAATGACAATCGTTTTCTTCTCATATCTTTTTCCTCTTTCCTATTTGGATGGCTTTTAAAAAGTACTTAGCTTATAAGCCAAAAGTCAAAAGTCATAAATTGGTATTACCCTACTTTTGTCTTTTGACTTATAAGCACTTATTTTGACTTAAAAATAAGTGTTTAAAATTATTTTCTTACTTTGCCAAACACCATTCAAATTTAAAAAGTGTTTATAAGCTAAAAGCACTTAAAAATAGGCTAATTCAAACACCCACAAATTATACAATTTTAGCTAAGCTTCTCGGATCAACTTTGAACTTAGCATCATCTTTATCGAGGTTTAATCTCCTCATGGATTAACTCATCTCACTACTAAATCCACTAATCATGCATCAAAATAATATTGACCGATGATATTGTGGAGAGTATTTGTAGGTTTGATGATAATGTTTTCTTATTAATAGGTAGTATACAAATGGAGATTTTATAGGGACTAATTCATTTTATTAAATATTTTTCATAATTGGTATACATAAATAGAAAAAAACATAGCTTACAGGATTATATTCAAATCGTGCATCAAAATAATATTGGCCGATGATGATGATTGTTGACAGTATTTGTAGGTTTGATGATAATGTTTTCTTATTAATAAATAGCATACAAATGAAAATTTTATTGGAATAATTCATTTTATTAAATATTTCTCATGATTGGTATACTTAAATAGAAAACAGAAACATGCTTTATCAAGAGAAAGTTTTAGAAAAACAGGAATTAATTAAAGAAAAAAAACTATTTAAATTAATAAAAAATAGCAAGTAAATAAAATTAATGAAAAAACATAAAAAGATAACTAAGTCCTTGACACAGATCTAACGAAAAAGACACAAAAAATAAAGTGGGGGTGGCGGAAGTGTTGAGCAGCCCTTTGTGCAAGCAAAGGAAGAAACCAAAAATACAATGTATTGATAGAGTTTCAATCCCTGGTCTACAGGGTGGTATTTTCTACCTATTTCGAATGGCACTAACTGTCACTTTGTACATGGGGTGGCAAGTATATTATATCTTCAATTCTTCTACATTATATGTATATATATACAGTGTCTCAACCGAGGTCTGCAGGTGCCGTGCCACCCCCACGAGTACACATAGATCTGTTCCTGCTAGTTATGGTTGTCATCTGACTAACACTCTCTTAGTCTAACCAACTTATCATACTTTTAGTACTCTTCCTCTATCTGGAAGGTAATCATGTTGAACACTCTCAACATGCTCAAAAGATACACATGTTGATTCCTTCTAATTTCTTTTGTACATATATTTGTTTGTTGATCTTTGGTCCCAATAGAATTTTCTTCTTTGACCTTGTCCCTAATAAAGTGTTAATTTTGTTAGTAATTTCTATTTTGTGGACTCACATATTAATATATTATACATAGATATGTTATCTATAAAGAATCCTAATTTATGATCTAATAAAGTATTAAAGTTTTTGGGTCTAAAAGTAAATATCTATTAGCATGAGTTTAATTGAAATTATAGGAAACTCATGGATCTTTTCAAAAGTTTGATGAAAACTTATAGAAAAGGCACCTTTCCTTAAAAGGAACCTTTGCAGAAAAGATACCTTTCCGGAAAAGGTACCTTTTTGAAAAGGCACCTTTCTTGAAAAGCCACTTAAGTGTATTATATATAGAATTGGTCTCTGAGTCAAACATATAGTTACTTTTTTTTTCTGTTCGTCTCTAAGAAGAAATAATTAAGAGCGATATCCAGACTTAGAAGATTCAATTTTTTTTAATTCACTCATTGTAATGGAACAAGGTTAATGTTTCTATCATTCTTCTATATTCATGTCTTTATTTAATGATTTACTTATGATCTTGTGGTTAATTCTTGTCTTTAAAGTTTTCCAACAAGTGGTATCAGAGAGCAAGGTCTTGTTAGATCATTAAATGTGATATTCATTTTTCTTCAGTATCAAGTTTATCATTTTTGTTGGGTAGATGTATAAAATTATCTATTTTGTTTCCTGTGCCGATTCGAAACTTTCAAAAGAAAAATTGTTTGTTGATTTGGTATTTACTGATTTCTATAAAAATATATGAAAGATTTGACCATTTCTTTCAAAATATTTTGGAACAAAATTCATGTTGAAATGGTGCATTTAGTTATGAAATTTTTGATGGAAAATTTTTAGTATCTTATATTCAATGCTTGTCACCATTCTCTTTCGGTTTCTCATTCTCCATTAAATATGAAAAGAATAATTATTAACACTTGCATGTGATAGGAGTTTGAAACTCAAAAGAATACTATCGTTCTCTTTTATTGTTTAGAATAATTCTATTGGGATAAATTTGTTTCGCGATTGGCAGCAAAGTTGACATGCAATTCTTCTTTTCCTGCAAAATATTTTTTGATTAGGGTTTAAATTATCTATTTATTTTATTTTTTTAAAATTGCTATTATTTTATTTGTGCTTCTTATTTAAGAGTGAGTAGATTGAATCAATATGTTGTCAAAGTAACTTTTATTATATAGATTTATTTACTTTGAACACGTAAGTATGTTTTATCTATACGAAATATTTATCTCAAAGGAGATTATTTTGGCCAAATTACAGATAGTTATGAACATGTGATATATTTATAATACATGCTGATAATGTGTCGGTCCAAAAAATGGCATATTATTAAGTCGTATTAGTAATCAATATTCATAAACTATGTATAAGAGTATCACTTACAAATTATTATTCTGTCCAAAGACTAAATGATAATATTGTGTTAGATATCTTGAGATGGAGCCACTTTTGTGTATATATGTTTGATAAATATGCAGCTTTGAGTTTATTTGTTATATTTTTTTTCATTTTATTTAATTTGATTATCATCACATATATATGATTTATTTGATGGTTAATTGTGAGCATTATTTATTTATCTTATAGTGTCTTCTATATCTTCCAATATGAATAACATTCATGTGCTTAACAGCACAAACTTCAAGAAATGGAAAGATCACATTATGATTGTTCTTGGTTGTATGGATATTGATTATGCATTGAGATTTGATCATCCCACGGACTTGAATCAAACTATTTTAAATGAACAAAAGTCGGTATACGAGATATGAGCGATCAAATCGCATGAGCTTGATGATGATGCAACATTTAATTCAGAAATCCTTAAGAGGCGGTACAAGAGAGAACAAAGATGCCAAAAGTTTCTTAAAAGAAATCGCATATCAATTCGCTACTAATGAAAACGTTGAAACAAGTACTATTCTTAATAAGATAGTTTTAATGCAATATAAGGAAAAAGAAAACATAAGGAGGTACATTATGAAAATGTCTAATCTTGTGGCGAAACTCATGGCTTTTAAGCTTGAATTGTATAACAACACACTTGTACATCTTATTTTGATCTCCCTTACAACACAATTTAGTTAATTCAGAGTTTCATATAATACTCAAATGGAGAAATGGACTTTGATGGAGCTTATAGCTCAATGTGTGCAAGAAGAAGATAGACTGAAATAAGAGAAGATTGTAAGTGTTTATTTGGCATCTATCTTTGGAACTAAAACCGCTTCAAATAAGCAAAAAATGAGTAAGACTAAATAAACTGCAGACGAAGGAACATCACAGTTCAAGAATTCAAGGATTTGTTTCTTTTACAAGAAAATTGGTCACATAAAGAAAGAATTTTCCAAGTACGTTGAATGGCGTGAAAAGAAAGGTAAACTTCTCAACTTCGTTTGTTCATAAGTTAATTTGGTTGTGGTACCTAGTGACACTTGGTGGATAGATATTGGTACAACTACGCATGTAAGTACTACTATGCAGGATTGCCTAAGGAGCCGAGCGATGATTGATGGTGAAAATTACATCGATGTAGGCAACGACAATAACGCAGCTGTAGAGGCTATTGGCGTCTTTAGAATTCCATTAGATACTGGTTTTTATTTGGAACTAGAGAAAACATTTTTGTATCGTCTTTAGACAAAATCTAATTTCTATTTCTTGTTAGAACATATCTGGATACTATTGTTCTATTGGGAATAGAATTTCTAGTATTTCTCTAAATTCTAATATTGTTGAACTGGTACTCTAATTGATAAGTTATACAAATTAAATAGACAAGCCTCATGCAGTAACAAAAATCGGTATTCAAGTAATTTTGGTAATAAGTACAGATTAACAAATAAGAATTCACCAATGTTATGTCATAAATAATTGGGTCATATCTCTAAACAATAAATTCAAAGGCTTGTGTTGGAAGGAATTCTTAATTCCCTTGATTTATCAAATTTTGAAATTTGTATAGAATGTATTAAGTGAAAACAAATGAATATAAGAAAAAGAGGTGCTTATAGGAGTAAAGAACCTTTAGAGTTGATACATACAGACATTTGTGATCTGTTCCCTACGGCTTCATGGAATGGTCAACAATATTTCATTAACTTTATAGATAACTACTTCAGTTACGAATATCTCTATTTAATTTATGAGAAGTCACAATATTTGGATGTTTTTAAAATTTTCAAGGATGAAGTTGAAACTCAATTAGGCAAGAAAATTAAAGTCATCAAATCTGACCGTGGAGGAGAATATTATGGTTGATAAGATGGATCAGGTGTACAATGTCCAGGACCTTTTGTAAAGTATTTGGCAGGGTGTAGAATTGTACCTCAATACACTATGCTAGGGAGTCTAAGTCAAAATGGTATAACTAAGAGATGAAACCAAACTCTTATGGATATAGTAAGAAGCATGATTAGTCATTCTTATTTACTTGAGTCGCTTTGGGGAGAAACATTAGACTACAATTTATATTCCAAACTTAGATCCTATCAAAGAAGTATCAAAAACTCCATACGAGTTATGGACTAGTAAGAAGCCTAGTATTAGGCAATTACATGTATGAGGATGTCCAGTCAAAGCAAGGCCTTACAAGCCTAATGAAAAGAAGTTGGATTCAAGAACAGTTAGTTGCTACTTTGTGGGTTACTCAAAATGATGAAGAGGTTTTACATTTTACGACCCCTCAAATAGATCTTTTTGTGATACAGGAAATGCCAAATGTATTGAGGTTGTTGATTATAGTGGGAGTAATCAAAACAAATAAATTATGTTTGAAGAGAAATTTAATCATATCGATCCTAGTGAAAATGATTAGATTACTTTACAAAATATGTTTTAGCCTGTAAATCAGCCTATGGAGAAAACATAATGATATTACCACAAATTCAACAACCTCAAGTTGAAGTTCCTAAAATAAGATCTAGCAGAGAAAGAAGAAATGCAATTTCAGATGATTATGTTGTTTATCTTCAAGAACATGATTTTGATATGGGATTTGAAGATGATCCTATAACCGTTAGTCATGTAAAAACATGTAAAAATTCTGTTGGATGGATCGAAGCCATGAAGGATGAGTTGAAGTCTATGAAAGAAAATGGCATTTGGGAACTTGTCGAGTTACCACAAGGATCAAAATTGATTGGTTGTAAATGGATTTTTAAAACAAAGAGTTATTCGAAAGGTAACATCAAAAGATATAAAGCCCTCCTAGTTTCTAAGAGATTCACTCAAAAGGAAGGCATAGATTTTAAAGAGATGTTTTCACCAGTTTTATCGAAAGAATCCTTTAGAATCATTATGGAACTTGTATCTCATTATGACTTAGAGCTACATCAAATGGATGTAAAGACTGCATTTCTCAATGAAGATATTGAAGAAACAATATACATGGTGCAACCATAAACCTTTGATTCTCAAGATTCAAAGCACCTTGTACGTAAACTTAAGAAGTCCATATATGGTTTAAAACAAGCATTCCGTTAATGGTACCCAAAGTTTGATCAGGTGATAACTTCTTTTGGTTTTAAGGAAAACACCATTGATCAGTGAATATATCTCAAGTCCAGTGGAAGAAAATTTGTTATACTTGGATATATAGATGACATTCTACTGGCAAGCAATGATGTAGGTTTATTGCATGAAACCAAGAAATTTCTATAAAGTAAATTTGGAATGAAAAATCTTGTGAGGTGTCCTTTGTTCTAGGTATAGAGATCCATAGCGATCACACTAGAAATATTCTTGGACTATCATAAAAGACTTATATTAATAAGGTGCTAAGTAGATTTCGCATGCAAAATTGTGCACCAGGAGATACATCTATGGCAAAATGTGATAAATTTGTTTGCACCAATGTCCAAATTTTGACATAGAGAAGAAAGAAATGGATAAAATTCCATATACATCTGCAGTGAAAATTCTCATGTATGCATAAGTTTGTATGCATCCAGATATTTCATACATAGTGGGAATATTGGGGCGATATTTAAGTAATCCAAGAATAAAATCATTGGAAAGCTACAAAATGAGTTATGAGGTAAAAAAACTAAAGATTATATGCTCACTTATCGAAGGTTGGATCATTTAGAGATCGTAAGGTATTCCAACTGAGATTTTGTTAGATGTCTTAATAGTAGGAGATCTACATCAGATTATGTTTTCATGATGGCTGGAAGAGTTGTTTCTTGTATAAGTATGAAACAACCAATAATAGCTTCTTCTACAATGGAAGTTGAATTTCTGGCCCTACTATAAAGCATTAAATAAAGAAATATAGCTTTGAAATTTTATCACTGGAATATAAATAGTCGATGGCATAAAAAGTGAAATACCTTAGGGTTTGGTCCATATAAAAATTTAAGTTTTAGACTCATTGCCCAAACTACGACTCTCCCCACGAGTTGTAACATGTCATTGCGGATCTTAAACACCCAAATATAGCCAAATCAGTGTGATGTCCAAAATGTTCAATCTTGCCTACGACTTGACCAAATAAATTGTAATGTCTGGGTATGAGTCGTAAGGTACGATCTTAACCAGACCAGTATAGGTGCCTAAGGTGTTCTATCTTAAGAACGACTAGAATGTAATAAGTCATTTGGACTCTTTATGAGTTGTATGGTCCTTCTGTAACTGGATCAGTATTGATGACCCTAGATATTGTCCAGCCTACAACTAAATTCCATGAGTCGTACGGTCACCCATAGTGACTGGTGATAAATTTTTAGTTTTTTTCCTTGGGGCACTTTGGACATTTTTCTTTTTACCCACTTAGACCCCATGTCCATAAATCACCTTTGGGGAAATATTTTGACATTTTTACAAATCAAAAACCCTTTTTATTCTCTCAAATTTTTTCAAGAAAAGAAAGCTAGGGTTTTCTCAAAGTTGTGAATCTAGGGGTCAATTCAAGACTTCTTCTCCATAATTGAGAATCCTTCAGGCATGTTACTATTCCCCAACTATTATTTTTGTAAAAGCATGTATTTTAAATAGTTGTTTGTTTGGTTTTAATGTTGGTTGAGGGTTTTGAATGTTTATTTTTGAACAATATTTCCCATGGTTTACATATGATTCCTCATGCTTTATTTATGGTTTTGAACTTATGAGGTGCATGGGCATAGTGAATAAACTAGGGGATTGTGATTTGCCCAAATTGTGAGTGTTGACAATTGAAGTGGTAATAACCTCAATCCTATATTGTGAAATTGGTTTTGAATATGAAAAGTATGCACATTGAACTATTCTTAAACTATTGCATAATATGGAAAGCTAGTGAACTATAATGATTTTGAATTGAACCTTATGGGATTGTGTAATTCCCCAAGCTAATGCATAAGTGAACCAAGGGGGTTGTGAATTTCCCCAAGTGATGATAATTGGTTTGGCATGTTGATATTACCTTCTAAGTGTAGTTGGTATGACGATACCAACAATGTATGCCTAAATGTGTAATATAGTTTACTAAATGGGAATGTGTGCTAAATGTTTTAATGGGACTTAAAAGAGGATCGTATAGTTGGGTTATGAAAGTGCCGATCTCGAGGGACTAAAATTAGAAACCACATTTGCTGGTGAGGTAGGGGTTCTAAATAGCTTAGGGTTCGAGTCCCCTTGCTTATAATCGGGTGGTTCAAGTCCACCTTATTATATATTGGGAGGTTTGAGTCCCCTATATTTCATTACATGATTGGGTGTTTAATTAACCTTAGTATATGATTGGGAGGTTCGAGTCTCCCATTCATATGTATATAATTATTCTCCAATTTGTGTGGTTACACACACTGGGGCCCGACCAGAAGGTGAGATCTGAGGCCCATATAGCCTGTGGGTACTATTATGATGGTTATGATATACAACCCAGGTTAAGATTTTAAAATACATGCTAATCCTTATTCCTTATCCAAGTATTTTTTATGAGTATATATGTATGCACACATGTATGTGAACATGTACATTGAGTTGAACTGGATTTTGAATTTTCATTACTTTATCCTTATCCCTGAGTTACATACTAGTTCTCATCCCACTAACTAGATTCGGGTATTGTATCCCAACGCGATGTAGGGTTTGAAGGCAATTCTATTTTTCCTATGCAGTATTGGTGGATTGAATTGGTTCGTCGGTCAGTTGTGGTAAAGTAGTGTGCTTCTATTCTCCAAAATATGACCATTTCATCAGTTTTCTTCCATAACTTAGAATTGAAGAGTTCACTTCAACATTATCATTGTTATTGTCATTGTCATGACATAGGTTGCTTTTATGGTATAGAGGCTTTGTAGATTACTGTGGACGGGTTTTGGTTGTTTACATTCATAGACTTTTGTGTCACAATTTACTCTATCTTGTAATATGTTCAGAATTTAAGCCCTACTAGGTGTATTATATTTTGTTTGGTTAGGCAAAGGGGGTGATCTCCGGTCCTTGGTGGTCTTAGATGCTCATCACGGCCAGACCTAGTTTGGGTCATGACAAAGTTGGTATCATAGCCTAGTTTTGGTGTCTTTGGGTGCCCACAGAGCCGTGTCAAGTAGAGTTTTTTTATGGTTGTGTAGCATGACAGACTTATAAAAGAGAGGCTACGAGACATTTAGGAATATTTTCTTTTTTTGTTGTTCTATTTTGGGATATTGAGTCTAAAGTCTTGAATCTCCTCTAATCTCTATTTGTTCTTATTTCAGATCATGTCTCCAAAAAGATTTGATGCTCGTGGAAACTCTTTAACCCGACTTTAGGACAATATGGATATAATCATCCTACTTATGGAGTTCAGACCTGGTCTAGGGGTTCAGCTCTAGATTGCCCTTGTAGAGTTCCATCGGCTCCCTCTAGCCCTCCTCAAATACTTCAGGTTGATGTGCTTAATGCTGAGTTTTGCTAGTTGATCCATTTTCTTACCCAATTTATGGCCTTTCAGACTGAATGTGTTACTTCTATTGCTCTATCTTCTGAGGTCACTATAGTTGTACAATTTATAAGGTTGAGTCCTCCGACTTTTACTGGCTCTAGGGTTGAGGAGGATCCTCAAGGGTTCATAGATGAGATCAAAAAGATTTTTCATGTGTTGCATGCTTCTGACTCCAAGGGTGTTGATTTTTTTGCATACCAGTAGAAGGATATAGCATGTCAGTAGTATGAGGAGTGGGATCAGTGTAGGGGTGATGATACAGAGCTAGCACTATGGGATGAGTTTTTGGGTGCCTTTCTGGGTCATTTCTTTCCTCAGGATTAGAGAGAGGCTAAAGCTGAGGAGTTCGTGAATCTAAAATAAGGTAGAATTACTGTGAAAGATTATGCTCTGAAATTTCACCAGTTATCTCGTTATGCTCCTGAGTTAGTGTCTAGCATGAGTTCTAGAATGATGAAATTTGCTTCTAGGTTATCCCGCGATCTAATTTTTTAGAACAAGGCCACCTTATTAAATAAGGATATGGATATCTCTTCACTTGTAGGGTATATGCAATAGGTCGAGTAGGAAAATAAGAAGCAATCAGAGATAGGATAAAGGCCATGTAAGAAGTTTTAGTATTCAAATTAGGGTGGGGGCAGTAGCAGAGTGGTAGAGATAATAGAAAATGGTCTAAGAAGAAGTGGGGAAACTCTAGTTCCTATTTTATGGAAATTACCCCATATTCTAAGCTATCCAGTGACCACCATTTTCAAAGCAATAGTGGATTTAGGACATGGGGTGCCCAGTCTCAGGCAAGTGTAGCTCATTCAGGCCCATTTTATCCTCCTTGTCAATTTTGTGGGCAAGTACATCATGGATTTATTAAGGAAGGGAGAAACAAGTGCCTTAAGTATGATTTATTAGGCTATATGCAGTGGGGTTGTCCCTCGGTCAAGGTTGCTACTGGGGCTGATAATATTCTGGTTGCTACTTCTTCAACTCCTACACCATAGGGTGCTACTTCTGGCTCCGACACTGGTCGGAATCACCTTTATTCTCTTTCTACTTGCTAGGAATTTAAGGAATCTCAGGATATTTTCACTAGTACATTATACCTCTTTTCCTGTGATGTGTATTGTCTACTTAATCCGGGGTCTACGCTTTCTTATGTGACCCATATATGGCTATTTATTTTGGTTTCAGTCCCGAGTGTATTTTGAATTCCTTTTTTGTGTCCACCCTGGTGGGTGATTCTGTGGTTACTATAAGAGTTTATAGAGGTTGTGTGATATCTATTTGTAGTGAAGAGACCTTAAAAGACTTAAAAGAATTATATATGGTCAATTTTAACGTTATCCTAGGATGGATTGGTTCCATTTGTGTTATGACTCTCTAGATTGTTGGACCCTAAGGGTCAGTTTCCAACTCCCGAATGAGCCAATTATTAAGTAGGAAGGAAGTTCCCTAGTGTCTAAGGGAAGATTCATTTCATATCTTAGATCCTGAAAAATAATTTTCAAGGGATCCTTCATGACAATAATTCATTTGGTCCTAGTTAAAGATTCTAACTTAGAGGATCCTTCATGACAATATGTTTCTATGGTTAATGAATTTCCTAAGGTTTTCCCTAATGACCTTCCCGGTGTTTCTCCCGATAAGGAGATTGATTATAGGACTGATCCTCTTTCGGACACTCATCCTATCTCTATTTAGATAAGTTAAAAGATCTTCTTAATAAGGGATTTATTATTCCTAGTGTCTCCTCGTGAGGTGATCCTGTGCCCTTTGTTCATAAGAAGGATGGGTCCCTTCGAATGTGTATAGATTACCCACCAGTTGAATAAGGTGATGGTGAAGAATAAGTATTCTCTTCCTAGAATTGATGACCTATTTGACCATCTTCATGGTACTAAGTAATTTGCTAAGATTAACCTTCGGTCAGGCTATCATCAGTTGAAGAATAGAGAGGTTGATATCGCTAAGACTACTTTCTGAACCTAGTAGTCATTTTAAGTTTTTAGTGATGTCTTTCGGTTTGACTAATGTGCCGGAAACATTTATGCATCTTATGAATCTAGTATGCCCTCATTTTCTGGACTTTTTCATTATTATGTTCATTGATGATATTTTGGTATACTCAAAGAGTGAGGCAAATCATTCCGATCACCTCCGTATATATTACAGACCCCTAAAGAGCAGTAGTTGTATGCTAAGTTCTCGGAGTGTGAGTTTTGGTTGAATGTTGTTACTTTTCTAGGCCATTTTATTTCTAGTGAAGGGATCATGGTGGATCCACATAAAGTTGTAGTGGTTAAGAAGTGGCCTAGACCCATGACTCTAATTAATATTCAGAGTTTTTTTGGTTTAGTCGGTTATTATAGAAGGTTTGTACAAAACTTCTCATCTATTGTTGCTTTGTTGACTAAATTGACCTAGAAAAAGGTAAAGTTACTATGGTTCGATGCCTACGAGGAAAGTTTTGAGATGTTGAAAAAGAAGGTGACTACAACCCCTGTTTTGCCCCTGCATAGGGGTACTGATGGCTTCATGGTTTATTGTGAAGCATCTCGTATGGGCTTGGTTTTTGTTCTAATGCAGCATGGTAAGGTGGTGGTGTATACTTCTAGACAGTTGAAGGTCCGTGAAAGGAATTATTCGACTAATGATAGAGTTATTGGTTGTGGTATTTTCTTTGAAGATCTGGCGCCACTACTTGTATGGAGTTTATGTTGACATTTATTATGATCATAAGAGCATGCAGTATGTGTTAACCCAGAAGGAGTTGAACCTCAGGAAAATTAGATGGCTTAAGTTGCTCAAGGATTATGATATAAGTCTGCATTATTATCCAGGTAAAGCTAACGTGGTTGATGATTCTATTAGCAGGTTGTCCATGGGGAGTTTATGTCATGTTGATGAAGAGAAGAGAGGTTTGGTGAAGGATCTTTACTATTTAGATAATCTTGGAGTTTGTCTGTTGGACTCTAAGGATAGTGGTATGATTGTACAAGAAGTGGTAAAGTCATCTCTTAGTGCTAAGGTGAAAGAGAAACAAATTTTGGATCATATCTTGATACGGATCAAGGATAATGTTGGTCAACAAAAAGTAATGGCTTTTGAGATTGGCTGTGATGGTATCCTAAGGTACCAAAGTATATTATGTGTTCCCTATGTTGATGGGCTGTGAGAGAGGATTTTGGTCGAGGCTCATGAGTCAAGGTATACTGTTCATCTTAGTTTAATAAAGATGTACCACGACTTAAAAGAGATCTACTGGTGGAATAACATAAAGAGAGATGTGGCTAATTTTATGGATAAGTGTTTGATGTGTCAGCAAGTGAAGATAGAACACTTGAGGCCCAGGGGATTGTTTCAAGAAATTATATTGCCTGTGTAGAAGTGGGAGGTGATTAATATAGATTTCATTATCGATCGCCTGTGGTTGCGTAGTTGGTTTGATTCGATTTGGGCCATCGTTAATAGGATGACTAAGTCTACTCCTTTCTTACTTATGAGGACTAATTTCTTTGTTGAGTATTATTCAAGGTTGTTCATTTAGGAAATTTTCAAGTTGCATAGTGTGCCTATTTCTATTATCTCTAATTGCGGTACGCAGTGCTCATCTCACTTTTGGCGTTTGTTTCAGAGAGGTTTGGGAACTAAGGTGGGCCTTAGCACCGTCTTCCACCCTTAAGCGGATAGATAAATGAAGAGTACCATTTATACATTGGATGATATGCTTTGGGCTTGTGTTATTGACTTTGTTGGTAGTTAGGTTGATCAATTGCCCCTCATCGAGTTCACTTATAATAATATTTATCACTCTAGCATTGGGATGGCTCCATTTGAGGCTTTGTATGGTTGGAGATGTCATTCTCCTATTGGGTGGTTTAAGCTTGGTGAGGCTGGGTTGTTCGATCCTGATCTAGTTTATCAGGATATGGAGATGGTGAAAGTGATATAGGATAGGCTTAAGACTACCCAAAGTCGCCAAAAGTCCTATGCGAATGTGAGGTGAAGGGAGTTGGAATTTAAAGTTGGCGATTGGTTATTCTTCAAGGTGTGTCCTATGAAAGGAGTAAGGCGATTTGGAAAGAAGGAGAAGCTCAGCCTATATTATGTAAGTCCATATTTGATTTTAAAAAGAGTCGGTAATATGGATTATGAGTTAGAGTTGCCTCCTTATTTCGGGTCCGTTCACCTAATTTTTCATGTTTTGATGTTGAGAAAGTGTGTGTGATCCTTCCTTAGTGGTTCTATTGGAAAGTGATAATGTTCTAGACTTTTTATTATATGAAGAAGTCCCAGCTAAGATTTTAGATCGGCAAGTCCGTCGACTGCGGACTAAGGATGTGGCTTCGATGAAGGTTCGATTGAGGAACCAAAAGCTTGAAGAATCTACTTGGGAAGATGAAGAGGACAAGAAGTCCAAATACCCATTCTTATTCCCTATTCCAGATAATCATGCTTAAGGTATGTGTTTATCTTAGCATCGTTGTTTTCTAACTTTGTTAAAGGAAATTGTGATTTCCATGACATCTTTGTTTTCTGTCTTGGTTAAAGTTAAGTGTGGTTGTGTTCCATGTTAAATCGTTCTAAGTGATTCCTTGTCTCATCATTCGAGAATGAATGATCCTAAGGGAAGGAGAATGAAACACCCTGGGCTTTGGTCCTTGAAAACAATACTTAGTTTTTAAAATCACTGCCCAGACTATGACTCTCTCTACGAGTCATAATGTGTCATTACGGATCTTAAGGACCCAAACATAGCCGAACTAGTGTGATGTCCAAAATTTTTTATCTTTCCTACAACTTGACCAAACGAGTCATAATGTTTGGGTACAAGTCGTAAGGTACGACTCATAACCAGGCTAGTATGGGTGGCCAAGGTGTTCTATCTTGAGTACGACTAGAATGTAATGAGTTGCATGGTCCTTTCATAACCTGACCAGTGTATATGGCCCTGGACATTGTCCAACCTATTACAAAAGGCCACGAGTTGTAGGATGACCCTACGAGTCGTAAGGTCATCCATAGTGACTGTGAGACAAATTTTCAGTCTTTATTTTAGAGGAACTTTGGATATTTTCCTCATTACCCACTTAGACCCTACGTCCATAAAGCACCTTTGGGACATTATTATAACACTTTAACAAATCAAAACCCCTCTTTACTATCCCAAATTCTTTCATGCAAAGTAAGCTAGGGTTTTCTCAAGAATGAGAATCTAGGGGTCAATGCAAGGTTTTTTCTCCATAATTGAGAATCCTTCAGGCATGTTACTCTTCCCAAATTATTGTTTTTGTAAAAGCATGTGTTTTAAATAGTTGTTCGTGTGGTTTTGATTTTGGTTTTGGAACATGGGTTGAGGTTTTTGAATGTTTGTTTTTTAACAATGTTTCCCATGGTTTACATATGATTTCTCATGCTTTATTAATGGTTTTGAACTTGTGGGGTGCAAGGGTATGGTGAATAAACTAGGAGATTGTGATTTCCCCCATATTGTGTGTTGACAATTGAAGTGGTAATGACCTCAACCCTATATTACAAGATTGGTTTTGAATACGAAAAGTATGCACATTGAACTATTCTTGAACTATTGCATAATGTGAAAAGCTAATGAATCATAACGATTTTGAATTGAACTTTTTAGGATTGTGAAATTCCCCAAGCTAATGCATAAGTGAACCAAGAGGGTTATGTATTAACCTAAGTGATGATAATTGGTTTGGCATGTTGATTCAACCTTGCAAGTGTAGTTGGTATGAAGATACCAATAATGTCCTCCTAAATGTGTAATATGGTTCAATAAATGGGAATTGTGCTAAATGTTTTAATAAGGCTTAAAAAGGGGTTATGTAGTTGGGGCATGAAAGTGGTGCTCCCGAGAGACCAAAATTGGAAACCTCATTTGTCGGCACGAAGGGTAAGGGTCTAAATGACTTGGGGTTTGAGTCTTCTTGCTTATGATAGGATGGTACGAGCCAACCTTATTATATGATTGGGAGGTTCGAGTCCCCCATACTACATTACATGATCAGGTGCTTAAATCACTGTAGTATATGATTGGGAGGTTCGAGTCTCCCATGCATATATATATGGTTATTTTCTGATTTGTATGGCTACATGCACTGGAGCCCGACCAGGGGTGAGAGGTGGGGCCCATATAGCCCACAAGTACTATTATGACAGTTATGCTACACAGCCCAGGTAAAGATTTTAGAATGAATGCCAAGCCTTGCTCCCTATCCCAACATTTTATATGAGTATATATGTATGCACACATGTATGTGAATATGTACATTGAGTTGAACTAGATTTTGAATTGTCATTACTTTATTCTTATCCTTGAGTTACATGCTAGTTCTCATCCTACTAACCAACTTTGGACGTTGTATCCCCACGCGATGCAGGTCCGAATGCAATTCTACTTTTCCTGTGCAGTGTTAGGTAGATTTTCTCGGTTCATTGGTTCGTTGTTGTGAAGTAGTTAGCTTTCATTCTCCTAAAGACTTGGTCATTTCATCAGTTTCCTTTCATAACTTAGAATTGAAAAGTTTATTTTAACTTTATCATTGTCATTGTCCGGGCCATGTCCCCACGTAGGTTGATTTTATGGTATATAGGCTTTGTGGATTACTGTGGACGGTTTTTGGTTGTTGACATTCATAGACTTTTGAGTCGCTATTTACTCTATCTTGTTATATGTGCATAATTCAGTCACTGCTGGGTGCATTTGTTTTATTTGGTTAGATAAAAGGGGTGGTCTCTGGTCTTCAGTGGACTTGAGCTACCCGTACGGTTAGGCCCTGATTCGGGTCATGACAGAAAGACTATTGGAAACTCACTATGATAACAAGTTTGTTGAGTTATATTCTAAGAACAACCAAAGTTCGTCAAAGTCAAAGCATATAGACATTAAGTATTTGGTTGTGAAAGAAATGGTTCATAGTCGTCCTGTGTCGATAGAGCATATTAGTACAAACTTGATGATTGCAGATCCGCTCATGAAGGGTTTGCCACCTAAAGTGTTACATGGGCATGTGGTTTATATGGGTGTTGTCAAATTTGATGATGATCCATTCTAGTAGAAGTTTGTTATTTTCTTTATGTTATTGATATATTAAAGTTTATTTTTTGTACAGAATCAAGTTGTATGAAATCTATGAATTTCGTGTGTTTTTGATAACTCTGAAAAATAAAGATATTATCTTTCTATTACAGTGTTGCATATGGTATAAGAAAGTGATTTTTGACTATTAAAGTCATAAGGTAGGACCAATTAGAAATAGACATGACTTAGATTATTTTACATGTAATTTTCGTATCTAATCTATGTCATTGGTATTGCTGATATTTGTGATCATTGATGGGTTTAGTTTTGAATATATGTTATGAAGACCACTTTGATACTATTTAAATAGTATCGATGGACCACATTGTTTTGAGATATTTAAATCAAAATTGCAAAAATTTGAACGCTCTAAAGTTTTTTCTATGTATGATTATTTAGAAATATATGTGGTCCAATTGGGATATTGTTAGTAATTTCTATTTTGTGGACTCATATATTAATATACTATACATAGATATGCCATCTATAAAGAAGCCCAATTTATGATCTAATAAAGTATTAAAGTTTTTGGGTCAAAAAGAAAATATCTATTAGTGTAGATTTAAATGAAAATATAGGAAACCAATGGATATTTTCTAAAGTTTGATGGAAACTTTAAGAAAAGGCACCTTTTCTGAAAAGACACCTTTTGTGGAATGAATGACCAAAAAGTTTTAGTGTTATAAGGACGTAGGGTCTTAAGGGTTTTAAGTGAGAAATGTCCAAAGTGCCCCAAGCTTAAAGCTGTAAAAAACTACAGGTGGTTACGAGTCGACCCTTGACTCGTGACCACAACATACGACTCGTACCCTTGAGTCATCACCAAGACAGTGAGTTGGACCCCTAAACACTATCCACCATATGACTCCATGATCCCACTCATGACCTAACCATACGACTCGTATGGTCTAGTTGTATGCAAGACATAACCCAAGGGATTAGACACTAGACATCATAAGACTCAACCCTACCACTCGTAACCTATCCTCACCGCTCTTAGTGAGCCACTCCTACTCAGAGCCAAGTCAAGTCGCTAAGTTTTTTATTAGATTAAGGATCATCCTACCGACTCATCACCACCCCTAACAACTCATACCACCAAGTTTTTACCAAGACCGAAACCCAACCACCACTCACTAGACACCCAATGACTAGGGTCACCTGACCCGTACCCACACCATACGACTCGTATGGTTATGTCGTTACTAGGACAGTGAGCTTAGAGCTCAAGAATTTTCTAAGGGCCAAAATCTAGAGTGTTTCAATTCTTCCCCACTTGGATCATTCATCCCCGAATGATGGGACAAGGCATTGACTCACATGATCAAACCCCAAACACCTCTACTCTGAACTTTAACTAAGTTAGAAAACAAAGATGTTAAGAATAACACATACCTTACACACGATCTTTTGAAGCAGAAAACAAAAATAGATATTTGGACTTCATATCCTCTTCAGCTTCCCAAGTAACCTCTTCAACCTTGTGGTTCTTCCATAGAACCATTACCGAAGCTACGTCTTTCATTCACAATCAATGAATTTACCGATCTAAGATTTCAATCGGGACCTTCTTATAAGACAAGGAATCTAAAATACCAAATACTTGATAGGCACAATTTGTGAAGAATCACCCACACACTTCCTCAACATAGACACATGGAACACCGGCTGAATGGAGCTCAAACTAGAAGGCAACTCCAATTTATATGCAACATTGCCAACCCTTATTAAAACCAAGTATGAACTAACATACCGGGGACTGAGCTTTCCCTTCTTCCCAAACTACATCACTCTTTTCATGGGAAACCCCTTCAAGAACACCCTATCCCCGCCCTCAAACTCTAACTTACTAAGCCTCACATTTGCATAGGACTTTTGGCGACTTGGGCAGCTTTAAGCCTATCCCAAACACCTTCACCTTCTTTATGGATCGGTGAACCAAATCCGGACCAAACATCTCCACCTCACCGACCTCGAATTACCCAATAGAAGACCTACACCTCTTATGATACAAGGCCTCAAATGGAGCCATCCCAATGCTAGAGTGGTATTTGTTATTATACGTAAACTATATGAGAGGAAAATGCTCAACCCAACTACCACCATAGTCAATCACGCAAGCTCAAAGCAAATCTTCCAATAGATAAATAGTTTTTTTTGCTTTCCCATTCGAATGTGGGTGGAAAGCGGTACTAAGGCTCAGCTTAGTTTCCAAACCTTTCTGAAACTACCGGCAAAAGTGCGATGAAAACTACATACGACAATTCAAGATGATAGAAACAGGCACCCTATGCAACTTCATAATTTATTGGAGGTACAACCTCACATAATCCTCTGCCAAATAATTGGTCCTTACTAGTAAGAAATTAGCAGACTTTGTCATCCTATCCACGATGATCCAAATCAAATCAAACTAATTTTGAGATCGAGAAATACCGGTAAGGAAATCCATATTGATCACCGCCTACTTCCACATAGGAAACTCAATTTCTTGATACAATCCTTCGAGACTCGAGTGCTCGACTTTTACATGTTGGCACACCATGCACTTAGCCACAAAACTAGCCACATCCTACTTTATATTATTCAACCAATACATCTTCTTAAGGTCATGATACATTTTTGTTGAACCAGTATGAATAGAGTAACGCGACTCATGTGCCTTAGCCAAGATCCTCTCTCGTACACCATCTATATTGGGAACACATAACCTCCCTTGGTACCACAAGGTACCATCACCACTAATCTCGAAGGCCATCACCTTCTGTACACCTATATCACCCTTGATCCTCATCAAGACAGGATCCAACACTTGATGTTCCTTCATCTCAGCACCTAGATATGACTTCGCTACCTCCTAAACAAACACACCACCATCCTCAGAGTCCAAGGGACGAACTCCGAGGTTAACCAAATGGTGAACATCTTTCACTAATCCTAACTTTCTTTTATCCAAATAAGCCAGACTCCCTATAGATAACCTGTTAAGAGCATCAACAACCACGTTAACTTTACCTGGATAGTAGTAAAGACTCATGTCATAATCCTTGAGTAGCTCAAGCCATCTCATTTGCCTGAGGTTCATCTCTTTCTGAGTAAACACGTACTGCAAGCTCTTATGATTGAAAAATATATCCATATGCACGCCATAAAAATAGTGATGGTAGATTTTCAATGTGAATACCATAGCCAATAATTCCAAGTCATGAGTCAAATAATTCTGTTCATGCACCTTCAATTGTCTGGAGGCATAAGCTATTACTTTGATATGCTGCATCAGGACCCAACCAAGCCCCACACGGAACGCATCATAATAGACCACAAACCCATTAGTTCCTTCAGGCGAGGTCAAGACTAGAACAAAAGTAAGATTATTCTTCAACTTCTCAAAACTACCCTCACAAACATCAGACAAAAAGAACTTTACCTTCTTCTGAGTCAACTTAGTCAATGGGGCAGCTACTGAGAGAAACTTTCCACAAACCTTTTGAGTAACCAGGTAAATCCAAAAAGCTCTGATTATCAGTTGGAGTCATAGGTCTACGCCACCTCTTAACCACTGCAACTTTCTGTGGATCCACCAATATCCCTTCACTGGAAATGACATAGCCTAGAAAAGTGACGGTGCTCAACCAGAATTCATATTTCAAATATTTAGCATACAACTACTGCTCTTTTAGGGTCTACAACATAATGCGAAGATGATCGGCATGATCTACCTCGCTCTTGGAGTACACCAAAATATCGTCTATGAATACAATGATGAAAAAATCCAAAAACTGACAAAAGACTCTATTCATCAACTCCATGAATGTCGTTGGGGCATTAGTCAATCCAAAAGAAATAACCAAGAACTCAAAATGCCCATATCGAGTACAGAAGATAGTTTTAGGGACATCTCCTTCCCTAATCTTTAGCTGATGATACCCCAATTGAAAATCAATCTTGGAGAAAAACTTAGCACCCTGAAGTTGATCAAACAAATCATCTACTCTTGGAAGAGGGTACTTTTCTTTAGCATTACTTTATTCAACTGGCGGTAATCAATACATATCCAAAGGGAACCATCCTTCTTACGCACGAATAATATTGGTGTACCCTATGGAGACACACTAGGCTGGATGAAACCCTTGTCTAAAAGAACCTTTAGTTGATCCTTTAACTCAGTTGGATCTATTCTATATGGGGGAATAGAAATAGGACGAGTGTCTAAAATAAGATTTATCCAAAAATCAATATCCCTATCGGTAGAAACACCAGGAAGGTCATTAGGGAAGACCTCAAAAAATTCATTCACTATCGAGATAAAAAGTAAAGGAGGACCCTCCGAGTTAAAATCTTTAACCTAGACCAAATGATAGAGACACCCCTTGGATATTAATCTTTGAGCTCTAAGATATGATATGAACCTTTCCTTAGGAGCTAGGGAACCACCCTCCCATTCAATAATCGATTTATTAGTGAATTTAAAGACAAACTTATGGGTCTGATAGTCTAAAAATGCATAGCACGAGTACAATCCATCCATCCTTAATATGATATTGAAATCCACCATATTTAATTCAAACATATCTACTAAGGTTTCTCGACTACCCATAAATACCACACAACCCTTATAGACTCTCTGGCAACCACAGAGTCACCCACCAGGGTAGAAATTAAAAAAGTATCCAAAATATACTCGAGACCAAAACCAAAATATTAAGCCATAAATGGAGTCACATAAGAAAGGGCGGACCCCAGATCAAGTAAATAGTACACAACACGGGAAAAGAGGTTCAACATACCAGTAATGACATAAGGTGATGCCTCGGATTCCTGGTGGGTAGTGAGAGCATAGAGTCAGTTTTGACCAGTATTGGAGCCAGATGGTGCACCCCTTATTGCCGAAGCTGAAGAAGAGGCAACAGAAACCCTATTTTCCCCAGAAGTAACCATACCAACAAGATAGTTTCTAATCAAGTACCCTAGATGAATGCAGTTAAAGTACTTGTCCTTTTTTTCATCACAGTAACCCGATGCAATCAACCACAAAATCTGCAGAGAGGATATTATGGACCTGATTGGGCTCCACTAGCCTAAGATTGGGCACTCTATGCCCTATAATTGTCGCCACTCTGAAAATGTCTGTCACCTGATGGGTTTGGGTTAGAAGCACTAGCTGTCGAGTAAGTCCCCGAATTGCAAAACTTTTTTTTGGGAAACTTTCCACCATCCCTACCACTCTGCTGCTGGCCACCACCCTGCTAAAAGAATCTATACTTCTTGCTCTAATTTTAGCCTACTTCTTCTTCTCTTCCTCAAACTGTTGCATGTACACCACCAACCTCTAGATGTCCATGTCATTGTTCAACAAGGAAACTTTACTCTCCAAAATCAAGTCTCGGGATAACCCGAAAGCAAACTTCTTCATTCTAGCCCTCATGCTAGAAACCAACTCTGGAGCATACCGAGATAACTGGTGAAACTTCAAGGCAAACTCCTTGACTGACATATTGCCTTGCTTCAGATTTACAAACTCTTTTCGTTTTCACCTCTATCAACTCCTGAGGAAAGAAGCAAATCTAGAAAAGCACTAGAGAAATCATCCCAGAAGGCTGACTCAGCATCGTCACCCCTACACTGTTGCCATCCCTCATACTATTAATATGCTACATCCTTTAGTTAGTAGGCAGCAAATTCCACACCCTCCACATTCATAGCATACATAATAACAAAGATCTTCTCCATCTCATTAATAAAACCTTAATGATCCCCCTCAACCATAACACCGATCAACACAAAAGGGTTCAACCTCATAAATTTGCCAACCCTTGTGGCCTTAGAGGATGGAGTAACAGAAGCAACACGCTCATATAGAGTAGCTACCAACTGTGCTAATATATAAATAGACTAATGAAACTCAACATCCGTCACATCCACCTGAGATAATCAAGAAGGACTGGAGGGGGCCGATGGGACTCCAGGAGGGCAATCAAGAACTGGACTCCTAGAATGGGTCTGGACCCCATAAGAAGGACGTGCCCCATCAACGTTATTTTTGGGTGGGAATAGGGGTGAACATAGGTTGGGTTGGTTCGGTTTTTCATTAAAATATAAGCAAACCAATAACGTCGGTTTTCTAAATCTATAAACCAAATCAAACCAATATACAATTGGTTTTTTAATTTTAGTTTTAGTCGGGTTTTTTTTATTTTTTTATTTTTTTGGCTTTTTTAGAATTATAATGTGATTGAAGAAAAAATTAAATATTTTCACTAAAAAGATAGAAAAAAAATGGTCATAGAGTAGTTCCAATAAAAATTAAGTTGGAAAATTACTAAGACGTCTAAACTACTATCTCTCAAAGTAATATTATGTGGATACCCAGTGGTTCAATTTCTAAGTCACTAGTCATAGTAGCTTCTCTGAAAGTTTCCTTCACATAAAATGTGAGCATACAAAAGAATGAAGAATTGGAGACAACTTATTAAAAGCTTAACTCCATAAAATAATTAACTATAACGTAATTCCATAAGAAAAAAGAAAAAGAAGAGAAACAACCCAAATTACAACTTGATGAATGAAGAGAAAGAGAAAAGTAAGATGAAAGTAAGATGAGGAAATGATGAGAACTCTCTGAAAACTTGGAAAGTAAAATGTAAAGTGAAGCAATTGAAGAGTTTTAGGTTTTTTATATTAAAATTGGGCTTTATATTAATTTGTTACTAATGGAAAAATATTATAATTAAAGGCCAAGAATATATATCTATTTTCTAAATATTAAAAAGTAATAAAAGTAATTAGAAAGTAGATTATAAGTAATATTTTTTACGTATAAGAAATTAAAATTATATATGTATTATGTCGGTTCGGTTTGGGTTCGATTTGATTTTATTTTTGCTAATACCCAATCAAACCCAGAATGATCGATTTTTTTTCCAACACCAAACCAATCAAACCAAATCATAAGTCAGTGTTTTTCCTTGGTTTGGTTTGATTCATCAATTCGGTTTGACTTAGCAGTTCGGTTTGTACACCCCTAGGTGGGACAGAGGAGTTTCCATGGTCTTCAGATCATCTGGGCGGAATGATCAAAAAGTGAACAAGGGGGAATTAGAGAATATTTTAGGACATTAGACTCTACAGTCCTAAAATATAACACAAGAAAGAGAAATATTCCTAAAGGCCTCATAGCCTCTCCCTTATGAGTGTGGCACGCTACACACCCTTAAAAGAGAGACTACTCGACACGGCTTTGTGGACTTTCAATTGACCATGAACCTAGGGCTCTGATATAAATCTAACATGACCCAAACTAGGGCCTATTCATGTCAGGTATCTCAACTCTAACTAGGACTAGAGACCACCCCCAATACCCTACTATTAACCACCTTATACTCCATGTCGGATGAATTCTGAACATATAATAAGATAATATAGTAATAATCTAAATACAATAAAGTAAGTCTATAACCAGAACCCAACAACCACAACCGAAAGTCCAATCAATACCAATTCTAATTCTAATACAAATACCAAGGCTAACACTAATACTGACACCACCTATGTCCATAGTAGTCTGACAAAGCCTCTAACCAGAATCAAAGAATATCTGGTCGAGACATGTCCCCGACCATAGCCAAAATCAAAACCAAGTAAATAACAATAATGAAAAGAATTCCATTGCATAAAATGGGGTCCTCCAGAGTATGGAATATCACCACTTTAATCCGACTCAAAGTTGTCCCCGAATCCAACTCACTCAGCAGGTGAAATGGTAGTATGGCTGGTTCCTGCATCACGTGGAGATATAGCATCCGAATATGGTTAGCAAAGTGAACGCTAGCATGTAACTTAAAAATAAAGGTAAAATAATTCCATCATTCAAAACCAAATCAAATAACCATATGCAGTCATATATATATATATATATATATATATATATATATATATATATATATATATATATATATATATATATATATTATGTTGGGATAAGGAACAAGGTTTAGCATACAATTTGAAACCTTAACCTGGGTTGTGTATCTTTTCCATTCCAAACCTCTACCCATGGCCTATATTGGTTTAGCTCCCCCTGCTAAAAGTATCCCAGCACGTGTTAGCCTTACAAACCAGAGGTATCAGGGAAGACCAGGAAATTCCCCAACCCTACATCAATCCACTATACAAATATATATATATATATATATATATATATATCAATAGTGTGAACCGTGCACACAGGTCATCAATAAAAAACCTCACATTAGCAAATATGAGTTTCCAGTATTGGTCCTCCCGGGACCTCCACCTTCCATGACTTTGCCACACAACCCCCTTTAAATCCATATTAAAACCATAAACATATTCTCAACCATTTTCCAAGGAGTCTTTTAATTAGGCATTAACCATTGGTATCATCAAACCAAATTAGAGCTTGCAAGTTTATAACCTTATGCCATATAGAACCATTAAACAAAAAATTAAACTCCGTTGTTTCCAATTAAACCAATACTATGGCCACCAAGGCCTTGTCAAAACCATTTGAAATCAAACCAAACCAATTAAAGTTCCATTACCATTTACGCAATGCAAGGATTAGAATAGTCAAACTATATGACAAAATCATATTCATAGGTAATTTCACAAAATATTGAGGGCATGCTATTGTCAAAGCCAAAATTATTAAATTTGGGGTTCAAGCATGACCCCTTAATTAAATCATCATTCCCAGGCATCCACATGTGAAAAACCATAGTTAAAAGCATAAATAGTCACAATTTAAACCATAGAAAATGATATTCAATGAAATGCATCCAAACCCCTCAACCTTGGTTTTAAAACCACCATTAATGATCTATGAACAATGCTTAAAACATATGTTTTTAGTAAACTAATAATGATGGAAGAGTCGCATGCCTGAATTACAAAGATTAACGTAGAGAATTGATCCTTAAGCCCTTAAATGACCACTTTGGAGAAACCCTAGCCAAATTTTCTTGAGAGGATTTTAAGAGAGTAAAGAGGATGTTTTATCTTGTAAAGTGTGGAATGAATAAGAAAAAAGTGTTATAGGGACGTGGGGTCTTAATGGTTTTAAGTGAGAATGTGCAAAGTGCCCCCGGCTTAAAGCTGTAAAAAAGTGCAGGTGGTTACGAGTAGACCCCTTGACTCGTGACCACAACATGCGACTCATCCCTTGATTCGCCACTAAGACAGTGAGTTAAACCCCCATAAACTGTCCATCATACAACTCCATGATCCATTCGTTACCTGACGATACGACTCAAATGGTCTAGATATATTTAAGATAGAACCCAAGAGATTAAACACTAGACATCATATGACTCAACCCTACTATTCATAACCTATCCTTACGGCTCTTAGTGAGACACTCCTACGCTGAACCAAGGCAAGTCACTAAGTTTCTGATTTGGTTAAGGATCATCCTAATGACTCGTCACCACCCCTAACAACTTATATGACCAAGTCATTACCAAGATCGAAACCCAACCACTACCCATGAGACACCCAACGACTAGGGTCACCTGACCTATACCTACACCATATGATTCATATAGTGAATTCATTACTAGGACATTGAGCTCAGAGTTCAAGAATTTTCTAAGGGTTAAAATCTAGGGTGTTTCATCCAAAATACACTTAGGACCAAAACCAAAATGTACAGCAACAAATAAGGTAACATAGAAAAGGGTAGACCTCAGATTAAGTAAATAGTACACATCACGAGAGAAGATTTTTAACATACCAGTGAGAACATAAGAGATACCTTAATTCCTGGTGATTAGTAGGAGCATATAGGCCATTTCAGCCAGTATTGGTACTAGAAGTGGCACTCTTTGGTGTAGGAGTTGATGACATGGAAACCGGAACCTTATTGGCCCTAAAAGTAATTTTAAAAGGAAAATCCTATTGCATATGAATAATCTAACCACAAATAAAACACATATTCCTCCTCTTTTCAACTAACCATGGTGCAACTGACCACAAAATCTACAAAGAGGATAGGATGGAGTTGACTGGGCCCTATTAATCTGAAATTGGGCACCCTATGCCCTTGAACCATCACCACTTTAAAAATGATGGTCTCCAGATGGATTTGGATAAGGTGCACTAGCCTTTGAATAGGAACCAGAGTTTCTCCATTTCTTCATTGACCATTTTCTACCATCCTTACCGCTTTACTGCTGACCTCCAGCCTAATCCAAATATAAAAACTTCTTACTTTGCCTCTCCCCTATCTCTGATTGCTTCTTCTTTTCTTATTTCACGTGTTGCATATACACCAAAGTCTAGAGATGTCCATGTCATTATTCAACAAGCCAGCCTTACTATCCAAATTAACTCACGGGATAATCCAGAAGTAAATTTCCTTATTCTAGCACTTATGCTAGACACTAGCTCAAGAGCATATCGCGACAACTACTGGAACTTCAAGACATATTCTTTCACTATTATCCAGCTTTGATTTAAGTTTACAAACTCCTCAGCTTTTGCCTCTCTCAACTCATGAGAAATGAAGTGGTCAAGAAAGGTACTAGAGAAGTCATCCCATAAAGAGGACTCAGCATCATCACCCCTAAGCTTCTCCCACTCTTCATACCATTGGTATGCTACATCCTACAACTGATAGGAACTGAATTCCATACCCTCTACATTAGTAGCATGCATAACCCAAAAGATCTTCTCTAACTTATCTATAAAACCATGAGGATACTCCTCAACCTTAGTAACAGTGAAACTTAGAGGGATCAACCTCATAAACTATCCAACTCTAATGGCCTTAAGTAAACTCCCAACAATACCAATAGAACCCATCTGATGTGGCTGATATGTTATCAACTAGGTTAACAGATAAATGGATTGGTAAAACTCAGCATTAATAATATCTCTCTAAGTCGACTGAGTATGAGTGTCACCAACTGGAGATAGATTAGTAGAGAAAAGTGTAACTCCATGAGGATAATCAAAATAGCAACCCTTGACTGGGTCTGTACCTTATAAGTTGAGTGAGATCTGCCCATATTGTCCTCAGGTGGGATAGATTAGTTTCCATGAGCTTCAGATCATTTGGAAGGTATGATCTAAAGGGAGAATAAATAGGAGTTGGAGGAATTTAGACCCTTAGACTCTATAGCTCAAAAATAAGGCAACAAGAAAGGGAAACATTCCTCAATGCCTCACGGCCTTTCCCTTCTAAGTATGGCACGCTACACACTCATAGAAGTGATTCTACTTGACACGACTTTGTGGACACCCAACTGACCATGAACCTAGGATTTGATACCAACTTTATCATGACTTGAACTAGGGCCTGGCCATAATGGGTATCTCAAGTCCACGAGGACCGGAGACCACCCCCTTTACCTAGACAACTAGAACATAATATAATATAACAGTGGAAGTCCAAACATAAAATAAGGAAAATAAAAATGACTCAAAAAAATTCTAAGAGTTCAACAAAAAATCCCAAGTCCACAGTTATCCACAAAGCCTCAAACAAAATCAAGTACCAATAAAGTGTCAAGACATGCCCCGACCATAGCCAAAAACATATCTGAAATAAGGTTTAAGACACAGGAATCAAAAACATAAAATGAAGTCTTCCCGGGGTGGAAGATCACCACTTAAAGTTAACACACAAACTATACACGACCGCTTGATCATTGCTCAGGTAAGGTAGAAGAATTTTTGGTGCTTGCATCATGTGGGAATACAACATCTGGAGATGTTTAGCAATTGCAGTTCTAGCATCTAACTCAAGGATAAAGGATAAAATAATACTCTAAGCCATAATATAAAAGCCATTAAAACTAGTGCATAACATTATATGCAATACATAGATATATATATATATATCACATGCAAGAAAAAGGAACGGGGCTTAGCATGAACCTTTAAAAAACCTTAAACTGGATTATGTAGCATAACTGTCATAATTAAGGCACCCACGGGCTATATGGCCAGCCCTTCCCCAGTTAGAAGGGCCTCAGTGTATGTAGCCGCACGAACCTGAGGATAATTATATGCCATATGCCTGATGGAGACTCAAACTTCCAGGCATAAATAAAAGGTAAGTTAAGCACCAATTTATATAACATGGGGGTACTCAAACCTCCCAATCATATAATGATAATAATAAGGGGGACTCAAACCTCGTTTTTACTTAGACCCCCGCACTGGCAAGTGCAATTTCTGGTGTTGGTTCCTTGGGACATTCACTTTCATAGTTTTTAATCCCAAATAAAAATATTTAACACATATTCCCAATTTATTAAACCAATTATACATTTAGGCATCCCATTGGTATCTTCATACCAACCCCATTTCAAGTTTATTATCATGCCACAATCCATTAACTATCACATAGGGAAATTCATGACCCCTTAGGTTTAATTAACATTCACAATGGGAATTCACATACCCCAAAGTTCAATAAAATCATACCATGGTGTATTAACCTTGTATTCCAATGTATTAGTTCAAGTGAGCAAGTCAAACCATAGGAAAAAACCATATTCATTATTAATTTCATAATTTGGGTTGAGGGAACAAAATTTCAAAAACAACAGATCAAGGAAAAATCATCAAATTGGGGATGGCCATGACCCCTTAGTTTATTTACCATTTACATACACCCCAATGAGTGTATAAATCATCAATATAAAGCGTAATAGTTCAGTAGTAATCATGAGAAAACATTCAAACAATTTACATTCAAAACACTCAATGAAACACCCAATACCTTGACCCTTGATAAATTTCTTGGGTATTAGATATTCTGTCCAGGGTACGACTCAAGGGTAATAGTATTATCCTAAAATACAACCTAAGGTATCCTATCTAATATAGTGATCAGTTTAGGATGGTATCATACCATCCAAAATACGGTTTAGCCCCTGCTAAGTTGTATATTAAGGTATGGGTCATATGTTGCCTTATACTTAGCCTAGTTAAATCTGTATTGGGTACAGTTCAAGGTACAGTTTATGGTAATATTAGTACCCTAAGATATGAGTTATGTATGTATGGCCATACATTGGAAAGTATAGGGATCCTTGGTGAGGCCCAGGATACGAGCTAGGGTACCACTCCTACCCTAGGCTATAGTTTAGTCAAGTGAGTCGTACCCTCCTGGGAAGTCACTTTTCCTCTTTTAATCCAAGGGTTTTATTGACATTTCCAACCCCAAAACCCTCAAGTCCCCCACTATATAACTTGTTGTAGCCTCTCTTAACACTCATTTGGTGGATCAAACATTCCAAAACACTTTTAAAAACTCCTTTACTAAGATTGAAGCTAGGGTTTCAAGAGGCATTCATCTAAAGGTTACGAAGGGTCAAGTTCTCCATGAATCATCTTGTTTAAGGGATGTATCTCTTTCGTGGATCATCTTATATAAGGCATGTATCTCTTCCCTCACTATTAGCTCAAAGTATCATGTGTTTTAAACAATGATTTTGACTTGTAAATAGTGGTTTTAAAATCAAATATTGAGGGTTTTTTATGCATAGTGATGGGTATTGTTTACTCTTTATTAAACTTATGTTTATACATATTTTTGTTGAGGGTTTTCACATGTGGGTGCTAGTTGAATATGGTTTAACAAATGAGTCATGAATAACCCTAAGTTTGATGACTTATATATTGGTTTTGGTCTTGTTAAATGTATGCCCTAAAAGTGTTTGTGAAAATATCTAAGAGAATTGACTAGTCATATGTTAATTATGTTTTGAGCTATGGCTTGGGCCTAATAAATATGAATGTTTGGTAAATGGCTATGTAAATGCCTTGTGGTCCATGTAATGAGTAATTGATGACTTTAGTGTTTTGACTAGTTAAAAAGGAGTTTAAGTCCCTAAGCATAAAATTAAATTGTGTTTTGAACTAAAGCTTGGTATAAGGATACAAGTGAAGAATGAATGGTTTGTAAGGGTTTTTATGAACAAAAATGGATTGACATTGTGGTATGACTAGGGCATTGGCCTATTTAAGTGATTGATTAATAAATGATTTCAAAAAGATCTTATGGTCGTATATGGTGTTGAATTATAGCCATGATGTCTTGAATTGGCTTAAGGGTTTAGAGTTCCTATGTGTTGAATCGAATGGATGTCATTTCATAGACAAAGGGTTTGAGTCCCTAAATATTGAATTAATTGATGTCTTGTTTTACAATGGGTTTGAGTACTTAAACACTAAATTGGTTTGTGTCTTTATTAGATGATGAGTTTGAGTCCCAAGGTTATATGAATGAGTTGATTGTTTGATAATGATAATGGCATGGTGTACTCTTGCTATTTGCATTGGTATGACCATACTAACGAAGTGCCTTTGATAAGTAATTGACTAAGTGGTTTCATATGTAAAATGATGATTTTAAATTAGTCCTTAAAGAGGGACATGTAGCAAAGCCATGAAAGTGGAGTCCAAAGGACTAATACTAGAAACCGCGCTAGCTGGTGCAGGTGTAATATGACCGAGAGTTTTGAGTCCCCCGAGTAAAACATGTGACCGCGAGGTTTGAGTCCCCCTTACTTCAAGTAGTAGCGTTTAAGTTACCTTAATGATGTCAGGAGGTTTGAGTCCCCCATAAAAGTATATACGGCTATGGGTATTCTCTGGTTCATGCGGCTACACGTACTAGGGCCTTTTAAGCTAGGAGAGAGTTGGCCCCATATAGTCCATGGGTTCCTTATTCTATTACGATGATGTTACACAGCCCAGGTTAATTATTTCAAAGTTTATGCTAATCTCATTCCCTACCCTAGTGATAACGCTCAATCTACAGTTCTCGTAGGAGTGTAAAGCGGTCGTTAGCAAATATAGAACCCAACCTGGGTTGGGTATCGATCCCTCAGGGAATAGCTTGGCCAACAAGTAAGCAAAATTACTAAACTTTTAGTGCAAGTCTCGTAAGAAAGGGGGATTGTAATATGTAACCAAAACAATAAAGTAAAAGCTGAAGATAGCAAAGTAAAAAGAAAAGGATTGTTACGTAAGTTGTAAACAATGAGAATTGAAGCGTTGGGGTTATGTCCACCTCCTGAGTTATACGTCTCTATTGTCTATGAGTGTGTAGAATTCTGACATGCATGTGCTTATAGAGAATTGTATTCGATGGTAAATCCAGGCGTCTTTTGACCTATTCGAGGATTATTTCACTTTAACTCTTTCAAGCTTAAAGCGTGTCTAATGGTACAAATTCTCCAAGAGGTTAATCCAGTTACGGCACTAACTGTTTAATAGGGAATTTAGGATGTGACCCTACTACCTTGACACTATCTCTTTTCCAGACAAATAACCTTTCTTTCGAACAAGTTAAATGTTATACTGGCGTATTCTTGTGTTTGCAACCACAAAGAATTTAGATTAAGATGAAGAGAATAATGATATAAGCATCATACGTGTCACGAACTCACAAACTCACAGCAATAGATAGTATCTCAGTTGGCTTCCATAACCCCAACAGAGAAGTTTAGTTACCCATGAATGTGAAGGAGATCACGATTGACATTGTTGTTATACCACAAGATTGATTAATTTCGTGTAGCCCATAAGTGGTAGGCGTTTAGGCGTGAATTCCTTAGCAAAGTAACGATTCTCTTGTTGCGGAAATTAAGAATAAATGAGTAGAAGAAGAAAAATAGAATTAATGGAAGAATTCGGATTTGAGAAGTAGAATGTATCTCTCCACTAAGGGAGGAATGTAAGAAGATGTCTCAAAATCTCTAGCATGATAGAGTATTTATAATACCCATATCCTAGTCCTACTAAGCTAATGAAATATCTAACCAAATCCTACTAAACAAATAAAATACTTAACCCAATTGTACTAGGTTAATGTAACATTATCCAAATCCAAATAAACTAATGAAATACTTAACCCAATTGTACTAAGTTAATGTATTTTTATCCTAATCCAAATAAGTTACTGCTAGTCCCCAAAGTCTTCAGAAATGCTGTTTTAGCCCGGGACAAATTTTTCATGCATCACTTTTGGTCCTTTAGGCGTTCAAGCTCCCTTTCCTTCATTCGTGAGCTTTCTTTGGTGTCAATTAAGCCATAAAATGTTGAATTCTGCATCATTTATACCTGAAACTTTGCTAATCATGTTCGTTAGCTCACTTATAGGAAAAAGGACTAAAAGCGCATGAAATATATAATTTGTTCTCAAAACGTGGCACAAATATGGGCAAAATATATTGATATAGGCGTGTAAATTCGCCTATTATCACTTAGCATTTTATACTTATATAAATGTATATATGTATATATATATAGATTGCATTGGTTATGTGCATTGGTTGATTGATTTTAAATTATTGGCACTATTTTATCCTTATCCTTGAGTTACATGCTAGCACTGTAATCGCTAACCATCGTCGGATGCTATGTCCCCACATGACATAGAGGCTGGAGCTTCTTTTTCTCTTCCTGCATAGCGACCAGGCATTCAAGCGGATTATGTGTTGACATTGAGGTGGTGAGTTTTCATTATTCGGAAGGCATACATTTCATAGTCTTTTATCTTATGTCTTAGATTTTCTTTAGACTTGGTTTTGGCTATTGTTGGGGGTCTGTCATGACATATTATAAATATCGATTGTGGAGACACTTTTTAGATAACTGTAGAGTTGGGTATGTTGGTTATTTTGTTGATAATAATGGATTGATTAGGTACTTATTAATCTAGGATTGTAGCCTTATTTCCGCTATTCTATTTTATAGTCAAAGTTTATTTAATACTTATGGTCTAATACGATGGTTAGGTTGGGTTAATAGGGTGAACTTCGATACTAGTTGGTCTTGATATGCCCATTCAACTAGGCCCGATTTTGGGTTGTGTCGAGTTGGTATCAGAGCCTAGGTTCATGGTCAGTTAGGTATCCATAAAACCGTGTCAAGCAGAGTCTCTTTTATGGGTGTGTAGCGCACCACACTTATAAAAGAGGGCCTGGGGGACATTTAGGAATGTTTTTCATTGTTGTAATTCTACCTCAAGCTATAGAGTCTAAGGTCTTGGATCCATCTGATTTCTGTTTGCTTATTTTTCAGATCATGTCTCCAAGAAGATCTTACATTTAGGCAAACTCTTCTGCCCTGCCTGAGGGAAATATGGATGAAGCTCGGCCAACTTCTGGGATTCATACCTCGTTATGGGTCATGGCATCTAACTGTCTTCATGGGGTTCCACCTTCCCCCACTAACCCTACTTTGGAGAGTGACACTTCTCCTCAGTCACCTTAAGGAGATACTACTAATTCAAAGTTCCGTCACTCTATTACTCTATTAACTCAACTTGGTGGTAAGTGGTCTAAGAAAAAGCATTGGGTGGGTCCTAAATCCTATTTTATGGTTATTTCTCCCTACTTGAAGTCGTCAGGAGATAGACGTTCTCAGAATGGTAGTGTTTCTAGAGCAGAAGGTACCCAATCCTAGGCTAGTGGGGCCCATTTAGCACCGACCTACCCTCTGTGTAGATTTTTCAATCAACATCATCGTGGTCAGTATGAAAAGAGAAGGAAACGGTATTTTAGATATGATTAGATTAGGCACATGTAGCGAGAGTGCACTTCTCTAGTGGTTGCTTGGGCCAATAGGACCCCATTTCTACTTCATTTACTCTTGCGCCAAGGGGTGTTATTTCTGATTCTACTTCTATTTCTGGTACCGGCACTGGCCTATATCAATTTTGCTACCCACTAGGAGTTCGAGGTGTCTTTTGATGCTATTATGGGTACATTGAAACTCTTTTTCCATGATGTGTATGCTTTACATGGTATGGGGTCCCCTCTCTCTCTTATGTGACCCCATTTCTAATTGCGTATTTTGAATTTGGTCCTAAAGTTCTTTTGACCCTTTTTTTTGTTTCTACCCTGGTGAAAGACTCTGTGGTTTTAAGGAGTCTATTAGGGGTGTGAAGGTGGTTGTGGGTAGTGAAGAAACTCTTATTTATTTAATAGAGTTGGATATGGTTGATTTTGATGTTATTCTGGGGCGGTATTGGTTATATTCGTGCTATGCTTCCTTAGATTGTCGAATTTTTAAGGTCATGTTTAAATTTCCTAATGTGCTGGTAATTATACGGGAAGGGAGTTCTTTAGTGCCTAAGGGGAGGTTCGTCTCTTACCTTAGAGCCTGAAAGTCGATCTCTAAAGGGTGTTTGTATCATTTAGTCTGAGTTAAAGATTCTAACTCAGAGGTCCTTCTTTAAAATCCATTCTCGTGGTTAATGAATGTCCTGAAGTTCTCTTTGACGACCTTCCTAGTTTCTCGGTGGGAAGATTTCATCATGGGTTGGTCTTGTTTTGGACACTTGTCGAATTTCTATTCTTTCTTGCATGCATGAGAGGATGGTTTTCCCTAGGAAGGAATAAGTTATTGATGGGTAAATAAGGAACTTGGGGTGTTGTCCTTGTAGGGTGGACCATGTATATTGTATATTCTATATGGGATGCTTTGTTGAGTAGTGTCCATGGAAGGAAGTAATAAATAGAGCCCTGTGGTTTAAGTTGACTCCTTCTTGCTTTGAATAGGCTTGAACATGAAAGTAGTATATGGCTAGATTTAGTCCCTTGTAGTGATGTGTCAATGGGAAAGTATAAGTTGAATTAGACTTGCCTTCTAACATGAATCCCTATTTATCCAGTTTTCTATGTCTCTATGTTGAGAAAGTGTATAGGTGATCCTTCGTTGGTTGTTCCCTTAGAGGATGTTGGTATTTTAGACTTTTTGACCCATGAAGAGGGCCCGATAAGGATATTGGGTGGGCAAGTTCGCTGGTTTCTAACGAAAGAGGTGGCTTTGGTAAAGGTTTTATGAAGGAATCAAAAGTCTAAGAAAGCTACCTGGGAGGCAGAAGAGGACATAAAGTCCAACTATCCGCATTTGTCCTCTGTTCCAAAAACTCATGCTTGAGATATGTGTTGTGATGTTCTTAACTTGATTTATTTCCTTGTTAGGCAAGGGTTTCAAGTCCCTAAACTTTGAAATGAATGCGTGTCTTTGATGGACAATGGGTTTGAGTCCCAAAGTCAATGGAATGAATGGTTGGTCGATAATGATCTTGGCATGTGTCCTGACCTTGTTGCATGTTCTTATTTTCTAGCACGGTTTAAGGTTAGTTTGATGAGTAATGGCATGTTAACTTGTGATTTTGTTTTACTTACCCATCATCCGGGGATAAATGATCCTAAGTGGGGGAGACTGAAACACCCAAGACCTTTACCCTTGCAATAATTCTTGGCGATTGGATATTTTTTCCAGGGTACAACTCAAGGGTACTAGTCATACCTTAGAATATGACCTAAGCTCTCCCTTCTTGTATAGTGATTAGTTTAGGATGGTATCATATTGTCCAAGATATGGTTTAGCCCCTCCTAAGTCGTATGTAAGGGTACGGGTTCGTATGTTGCCTTATACTTAACCTAGTTAAATCTTCCTTGGGTATAGTTCAAGGTATGGTTTAGGGTACATTCATACCATAAGATATAATTCATGAATGTGTGCTCGTACCTTGGGCAGTGTAGGGAGCCTTGGTGAAGCGAGGCCTAGGGTACGAGCTAGGGTACCACTCATACCCTAGGGTACAGTTTAGTCAAGTGAGTCGTACCCTCTTGGGAAGTCACTTTTTAGCTTTTAAGCCAAGGTATTTATGGAAATTTCCCACCCTAAAACCCTTAAGTCCTCTCCCTACATAATATGTTTTAGCCTCTCTTAACACTCATTTGTTGGATCAAACATTCCAAACACTCTCCAAAACTCCTCTACCAAGATTAAAGCTAGGGTTTAAGAGGCATTAATATAGAGGCTAAGAAGGGTCAAGTTCTTCCGTGAATCATCTTGTATAAGGCATGTATATCTTCCCTCACTGTTAGCTTAAAATATCATGTGTTTTAAATAATGATTTCAACTTGTAAATGGTGGTTTTGAAATCAAATATTGAGGGTTTTTTATGCATAGTGATGGGTATTGTTTACTCTCGCTTAAACTTGTGCTTATACATATTTTGGTTATGGTTGGCATATATGTTTGCTTGTTGAATATGGTTTAACAAATGGTTCATGATTAACCCTAAGTTTGATGACTTATACCTTGGTTTTGGTCTTATTAATGTATGCCCTTAATATGTTTGTGAAAATGTTTAAGAGAATTGACTAGTCACATATTAATTGTGTTTTGAGCTATGGCTTGGGCCTAATGAATATGAATGCTCAGTAAATGGCTATGTTGAGGCCTTGTTGGCCATGTAATAAGTAATTGATGACTTATGTGTCTTGAATGGTTAAAAAGGAGTTTAAGTTCATAAGCATGAAATTGAGTTGTGTTTTGAACTAAAGCTTGGTAGAAGAATGCTAGTGAAGAATGAATGGTTTTGTAAGGGTCTTGATGATCACAAATGGATTGGTATTATGGTATGAACTAGGGCATTGGCTTATTTAAGTGATCGACTGACAAATGATTTCATAAAGATCTTATGGTCCTATATGGTGTTGAATTATAGCCATGATGGCTTGAATTGTCTAAAAGGGTTAGAGTCCCTATGTGTTGAATTGAATGGATGTCATTACATAGACAAAGGGTTGCAATCCCTAAACTTTGAATTAATTAATGTCTTCTTTGATGATGGGATTGAGTCCCTAAACACTAAATTGATTTGTTCCTTTGTTAGACGGCGGGTTCGAGTCCCAAGGTTATGTGACTGAATTGATTGTTTGATAATGGTAATGGCATGGTGTACGCTTGCAATTAGAGTTGGTATGATGATACCAACAAAGTACTTTTTATAAGAAATTGACTAAGTGGCTGCATATGTGAAATAATGGTTTAAATTGGGCCTTAAAGCGGGACGTGTAGCAAAGCCATAAAACTGGAGTCCGAAGGACTAACACTTCAAACCGTGCTAGTCAGTGCAAGTGTGATATGACCGGGAGGTTCGAGTCCCCTAAATGAAATATATGACTGGGAGGTTTGAGTCCCCAGAATGAAACATGTGACCGGGAGGTTCGAATCCCTTAAATAAAACCTATGAAAGGGAGGTTCGAGTCCTCTTTACTACATGTAGTGGTGCATAAGTCACCTCAATGATGTCGGGAGGTTCGTGTAACACCCCGTAAATTTTTTCGTACACTTATCGCGATTATATGGAGTCCTAAAGGCTTGCGTATGGGTTAAATTAAGTTTATGGTGTTCGGAAGTATCCCTTCAATCGTTTTATGTGTAGGTATTGGAATAAGCTTTCCAACAATATAAAGTTTGCCCAAAATAGAGGAGTATTTCATATAAGCGAGCACATTCGAAATTTCAAAACGGTGGCCGGAAAGCCTGTGAACAGTAAATCTGCAGGAAAATTACTGCAGCTAGGCAATTATTTTTTTGGATCAACTTTAGATGATCATAAAACCTTGTACAAAAAGAACTGTGTGAGCTGCTATATATCGACGAAAATCTCCGAGAGTCTTCTTTCCTATGAAATTGGTTTCATCCAAATCCAATGTCTGATTAAGGAGCTATACCCGTTTTACTACAGCCTATCAAAAAAAATAGAATTGTGGGACAGATTTTTGGGTCAACTTTAAACGACTATAACTCCTTTTACAAGAAGAAATGGGTGATATACTTTATATGAAAATGAAATCCCTTTGAATTATCTTTACAATGAAATTGGTTTCACCCTAATCCGATACCGGAGCAAAGAGTTATGATCGATTTAATTCAGCCTGTCAAAACTGTCCACTGGGGACAGATTCGGATTTATTTAAATTTTTAGGGCAAAATGGTCATTTTCTATTACCTCTTGGACGAAAATGGGTCTTTATAAACCTACACTTAGCCTCATATATATCATATATCATCCAATTATTAAGAGAAGGTGAAACCCTAGCCTAATTTCAACTTCAAATATTTTGTGATTCAACCGTAGAAAATTCGAATTGGTTCCGTAGTTGTGTTCACCATCTCGAAAGCTTCGAGAAGCACCCCATGGTTATGAAAGGAGGATTCTAAATACAAGAGTTCATTGTTAAGGTATGAATATTGTTTATTCTTGATTCTTATTCATGAATAAGTATTGATAAAGGATTATGAGTATTGTCTTGATGTTGGAAGATAACTAGAAACATAGTTATGAATTGTTTTGTATAAATTGTTAGTAGTAAATTATGGAAGTTGTTGTATTGGATTATGGAGGATGAATTGTGATGATATATCATTATATTAGTGGTTATGTATGCCCAATGATCATGTTGGTATTGGATGGTGATTAAGAAGGGAAATAAAGGCTAAGAGTGATGTTGAGGGATATTTCATGAAAATGCATGATATGTGAATGTAATAAGAGTATAAGAGGATGTATGTAGCACTCTTATTGATGAGTTAAAGGATTACTTCCTAGACATTATTTGGTGAAGTTAATACCTAAATGGTAAGGTTTGGTTGCTAATACTAGTTTGCCACAAATGACTTATTGTAGATAAGTGTTCGAAGAGTACGGGAAGTCAAGTTGGACTTGTATTGAAGTGGTTATATCAAGGTATGTAAGACATACTCTATCTAATCTTTGGCATGAATAATGACCCATGGCACTCTCAAGTAAGCTTCCAACATTGTCCTACGACACATGACACATAATAACATCATATGATCTTCGACACTACCAATTGAACTTGTTTTCACTTTTAATATGCCTGGCTAGTCAAAAAAATGTCCATATACTATTGTTGACTCCGAAATGGTTTAATGAGGTATCCATGATTCTCTACCTTATTTTCATGATATTGATTACCTATTTACATGTTTTTCCTATTGAGGTATCATGGTTTCAAGTTCCATAAGGTGTGACCACAAAGTAACCAATCTCAAAGATTAATTGAATTAAGAAATGGAATGTCTGTATTTTAAATTGATGATATGATGTATTGTATTAGTACCACTGATCAGTTGGCCATTGTATTATAAAGTTTATGTATATATGCTATTCCAGGGGTGGTCCCTGATGTATTGTATTAGTACCACTGATCAGTTGGCCATTGTATGACATATGTTATGTATTGATAAGGATTACGGGAAGTAATGATATGAAAGTAATGTGCAGGTATCCCATCAGCTCTTTTAAGTGTGGTCTACTCATACTGTTTATTCACTGGTATCTGGGTTCTGTTGATCTTTTGTATCTCATCTTGATACTCACTGCCTTACATACTCAGTACATATTTCCGTACTGACGTCCCTCACGGGGGACCCGTATTCATGCCTGCAGAAACAGGTACTTCAGGTCGTACACCTCCGCAGTAAGAGCCAGGACATTCTGTTGTTAGTGGTGAGCTCCAGTTGTTTCGGGGCATCCCAAATCGTGTCTATATGTATTTTTGGTTTTTGTATAAAAGTCTTTTGTGGGCGGGAGTTTGTCCCGACCCTAACTCAGTTATGTATCTATGTAGAGGCTTTTGTAGACATATTGTAAAGCCATAGGAGTGTTTGGTTGATAGACGTGATGGCTCTGACGGCCAATTACTGTTTATATATATTTATGCGTGTCTGCTGGGCTGATACAGGTACTGTTTTCTTCTATTTACAACGAAGTGCTGCCCAAATTTCTAATTTTCATAAGTAATGTAAATGTGAAAGTATAGGTTATGAATGGGTTCTCCCGGGCCTCCTCGGCTACGGGTGCCAGTCCGCTCCAATGGGATTTGGGGTATGACAGAAGTGGTATCAGAGAAGTTCGTCCTAGTGAGTCTACAAAGCCGTGTCTACGTAGAATCTCGTTTATCGGTGTGTTGTGCACCACATCTATAAACAGGAGGCTATTGGACATTTAGGGATTGTTTCCACTCTCCATTTCTTAGATCGTGCAATAGAGCCCATATTAGAGATAAAGTCATAATCGATCGCTTAATCTAATTGTTTTTTTTATTATAGTAATGATGTCGGTTACAAGGAGAAAGAATAAGTGGAAGCGAGTGGATGTAGTGGCCGAAGAAGGTACTAGTAAATCACCACCGGCACAAGCTGAACAAAGTGAGTCTCAAGCTGAGCATATATCAGGAACTTCTTCTCCTCCGAAAGGGCCATCAATTAATCCTGTTGATCGAGATCTGAGGGATGCAGTACAACTTCTGACGCGTATAGTTGCCGGTCAAGTTCAAGGGCAAGCTATTCCTACCACGGGTTCTAGTGGTACGGATAGAATAGCTAGCCTTCGGACACAGGATTTTCTAAAACTGGATCCTCCTACTTTTACCGGATCAGATATTAACGAAGACCCGCAGGACTTTGTCGATCAAACCCAAAGGGCTCTAGATGTTATGCACATATCCGGTAAAGAGATGGTTTAGCTAGCAGCATATAGACTAAAAGGAGAGGCTATATTGTGGTACGAGGATTGGAAACGATCTAGGGGTATTAATGCACCTCCAACTACGTGGGGAGAGTTCAAAGATGCATTTATTGATCATTATCTTCCATTTGAGACTCGTTAGGCCCGTGCAGACCAATTCTTAAATCTTCATCAGGGTAATATGAGTGTAAAGGAGTATAGTCTTCAATTTAAATCCTTGTCTCGATATGCTTCTAATGTGGTAGTTACTATGGATGACAGAGTTCATCACTATGTGGATAGATTGGAACCATACTTGGTTAGAGATTATACCACTGCTGCTTTGAACAAGGACATGGATATAGAGAGGATACAAGCTTTCGCCCAGAAGATGGAAGATCAGAGGCAAAGAAGAAGAACCCAGGAATCAAAAAAAGGATATTCTAAGCGGGCCAGAGCTATAGGGCAGTTTATGGCATCTCAGGGAGGTTTTAGGCCTTCGTTCTCTCATAGATTGCCTAGCCCGTTATCTTCTTATCCGGCAATTAGTGCTCCACCGCAATTTCAAAGGTTCAGAGGTAATCAGTTCGGGCAAAGCAGTAAAAATCAGAGTTTGCGAACAGTGGGGTATCAAGGGCAAGGGAGTATGAGTCAATTGAGACCTCCACGACACCCGTGCCCCATATGTATAAGATTTCACTTTGGCGAATGTCGGCTTGGAATGAATAATTACTTTTGGTGCGGTAGGCCGGGGCATATGGCTAGAGATTGCCCACACAGGACCACAGGTGGTATAACACGACCTACCGGATCAGCTGTTGCGTCATCATCGGTGCCTCCTTTGAGTAGGGGTGCACAACCTCTGGGTCACGGTATAGGTGATAGAGGAACAGCTAGTTCTAGCGGAGCTCAGAACCATGTGTATGCCCTAGCAGATCGGCAAAATTTAGAGGCTTCTCCAGACGTAGTTACAGGTACGTTGTCCATCTTTGTATTTGATGTGTATGCCTTAATTGATCCTGGTTCTACATTATCGTATGCTACTCCTTTGGTTGCGGGAAGGTTCGGGAGAACACCCGAATTATTAGCCAAGCCATTTAAAGTATCAACGCCAATAGGGGAATCTCTTATAGCTAGGAATGTTTATCAAAATTGTGTTGTGAATATTTGTGGTCGTGATACGATGGCCGATCTTGTTGAGTTAGAAATGGTATATTTTGATGTTATTATGGGCATGGATTGGTTAGCGTCTTGTTATGCTACAGTAGATTGTCGTTCTAAGAAGGTGTATTTCCATTTCCCAAATGAGGCAGTCCTTGAATGGAAGGGTAATGTTAGCGCGCCGAGAGGTAGATTTATTTCTTACTTTAAGGCAAGAAAAATGATTTCCAAGGGGTACATATACCATTTGGTTAGAGTAAGGGATACAGAGGTAGAGCCGCCAACTTTCCAGACCGTTCCGGTTGTGAATGAATTTCCTGATGTATTTCCTGAAGAACTACCAGGTTTACCTCCTGAACGAGAAGTGGAGTTTGGTATTGATATGTTGCCAGACACACAGCCAATCTCAATTCCTCCTTATAAAATGGCACCAACAGAGTTGCGAGAATTGAAAGAGCAACTGAAAGACTTGCTAGAGAAGGGATTCATCAGGCCTAGTATGTCCCCTTGGGGAGCACCAGTATTGTTTGTGCGTAAGAAAGATGGTTCGCTGAGGATGTGTATTGACTATCGGCAATTGAATAAGGTGACTATCAAGAATAAATACCCTCTTCCCCGAATTGATGATTTATTTGACCAGTTGCAGGGTGCCCAGTGTTTTTCCAAGATTGACTTGCGATCAGGCTATCATCAAGTGAGAGTCAAGGATAAAGATATACCCAAGACAGCTTTCTGAACACGGTATGGTCATTATGAATTCCTGGTTATGTCATTCGGGCTGACAAATGCACCCGCAGTTTTTATGGATCTGATGAATAGGCTGTTTAAGCCGTTTCTAGATGTGTTCGCGATAGTTTTCATAGATGATATTCTGGTTTACTCTAGATCAGAAGAGGACTATGTTGATCACTTAAGGTACGCATTGCAGATTCTTCGTGATCGTAAGTTGTATACGAAGTTTTCTAAATGTGAGTTTTGTCTCAAGTCAGTGGCATTTTTGGGCCATATTATATCCAGTGAAGGCATAAAAGTTGATACTCAGAAGATTGAGGCTGTGAAGAATTGGCCAAGACCCACGACGCCTACGGAGATTCGTAGTTTCCTCGGGTTGGCAGGTTATTATAGAAGGTTTGTTGAAGGTTTTTCTTCTATTTCTGCACCCTTGACTAAGTTGACACATAAAGCCTCCAAGTTTCAATGGAATGATGCCTGTGAAAAGAGTTTCCAAGATCTGAAGAGCAAGTTGACTTCTACACCGGTATTAGTACTTCCTGAAGGCACAGAAGGGTATGCAGTGTACTGTGATGCTTTGAGAAGTGGCTTAGGATGCGTATTAATGCAACATGGTAGAGTAATAGCCTATGGCTCTAGACAGTTGCGACCACATGAGAGGAATTATCCCACACATGATCTTGAGCTAGCTGCAGTTGTATTTGCTTTGAAGATATGGTTCCACTACTTATATGGGGTTCATGTTGACATATATACCGATCATAAGAGCCTGCAATATATCTTCAGTCAGAAAGATCTAAACCTGAGGCAGCGGAGATGGCTTGAATTGTTGAAAGATTACGATGTTGATATCTTGTATCATCCAGGGAAAGCGAATGTGGTAGCGGATGCACTGAGTCGTAAGTCTAAAATGGCATCTATAGAAAAACAGGGGATGATTAAGGATCTTCACCAACTAGCTAATTTGGGAGTTCGACTTCTCGAAACTCCAGATGAAGAGGTTATTGTACGTAATGTAGTGGAATCTTCATTGATAGCTGAAGTGAAAGAGAAGCAGTATGCAGATCCAATTTTATTTCAGCTTAAGGAGGATGTGCAGAGTGGCACAACAAAGGCATTTGAGCTTACGCGAGAAGGAGTGCTTCAGTGTCAGAATTATTTATGTATACCTGATGTAGTTGAGCTAAGAAAGAGAATTATGACAGAAGCACACTGTTCAAGGTATTCCATCCATCCAGGGTCGACTAAGATGTATCAAGATTTGAAAACAATATATTGGTGGAATGACATGAAGAAGAATATTGCCGAATTTGTAGCTGAATGTCCGAATTGTCAAAGAGTCAAAGTAGAACACCAGAAACCCGGTGGTTACATGCAATGTATAGATCTTCCAGTCTGGAAGTGGGACAAGATCAATATGGATTTCGTCACGGGTTTGCCTCGCACATATTGGAAGTTTGATTCCATATGGGTGATCATTGATAGGCTTACCAAATCTGCGCACTTCTTACCAGTTAACACAACTTATACGGCGGAAGAGTATGCGAAGTTGTATATTAAGGAGATCGTTCGGTTACATGGAGTTCCAATTTCCATTATATCCGATCGAGGAGCCCAATTTACCGCGAATTTCTGGAAGTCTTTTCAAAGGATTTTGGGGAAACAAGTAAATCTAAGTACGGCTTTTCATCCTCAAATGGACAGACAAGCGGAACGTACCATCCAGACACTTGAAGATATGCTACGAGCATGTGTATTAGATTTCAAAGGCAACTCGGATGATCACCTACCTCTTATCGAGTTTGCCTACAATAATAGCTATCATTCAAGTATCAAAATGGCACCATATGAAGCATTGTATGGAAGAAAGTGTAGATCGCCAATAGGATGGTTTGAAGCAGGTAATGCGGTCTGGTTTGGACCGGATCTTGTTTATCAAGCAATGGAGAAGGTTAAAGTGATCCAACAACGGCTTGAAACAGCTCAAAGTCGACACAAATCTTATGCGGATGTTAGAAGAAGAGGACTTGAGTTTTCTATCGACGATTGGGTATTCTTGAAAGTATCACCAATGAAAGGAGTGATGAGGTTTGGCAAGAAAGGAAAGTTAAGTCCACGATACATAGGTTCGTACAAGATCATTCAAAGATTTGGACAAGTTGCTTATGAGTTAGAGCTACCTCAAGAGCTCTCAGCAGTTCATCCCGTATTTCATATTTCGATGCTTCGCAAGTACATCGAAGATCCATCGCACATCACTACTACGGAAGATGTACAAGTTACATAAGATCTCACTTTTGAAGAAATGCCTATTGCTATTCTTGATCGCCAGATTAAAAAGATAAGGAATAAAGAGATATCATCGGTAAAAGTACTTTGGAGGAATAAACAAGTTAAGGAGATCACATGGGAAGCCGAGGAAGCGATGAAGATTAAGTACCCTTACCTATTCAACGATGAGGAGGAAGTTCATGAGACGGAAGAAGAACAATAACAAGTGTTTATTTTTATGCAAGTATGTTATGATGATGAATATGTTAATTGTAAGCTTGGACATGTCTTAGTTGAGTAACTATGCTAACATTCAAGGACGAATGTTCTTAAGGGGGGGAGAATGTAACACCCCGTAAATTTTTTCGTACACTTATCGCGATTATATGGAGTCCTAAAGGCTTGCGTATGGGTTAAATTAAGTTTATGGTGTTCGGAAGTATCCCTTCAATAGTTGTATGTGTAGGTATTGGAATAATCCTTCCAACGATATAAAGTTTGCCCAAAACAGAGGAGTATTTCATATAAGCGAGCACATTCGAAATTTCAAAACGGTGGCCGGGAAGCCTGTGAACAGTAAATCTGCAGGAAAATTACTGCAGCTAGGCAATTATTTTTTTGGATCAACTTTAGATGATCATAACTCCTTGTACAAAAAGAAATGTGTGAGCTGCTATATATCGACGAAAATCTCCGAGATTCTTCTTTCCGATGAAATTGGTTTCATCCAAATCCAATGTCTGAGTAAGGAGCTATACCCGTTTTACTACAGCCTATCAAAAAAAAATAGAATTGTGGGACAGATTTTTGGGACAACTTTAAACGACCATAACTCCTTGTACAAGAATAACTGGGTGATATACTTTATATGAAAATGAAATCCCTTTGAATTATATTTCCAATGAAATTGGTTTCACCCAAATCCGATACTGGAGCAAAGAGTTATGATCGATTTACTTCAGCCTGTCAAAACTGTCCACTGGGGACAGATTCGGATTTATTTAAATTTTTAGGGCAAAATGGTCATTTTCTATTACCTCTTGGACGAAAATGGGTATTTATAAACCTACACTTAGCCTCATATATATCATATATCATCCAATTATTAAGAGAAGGTGAAACCCGAGCCTAATTTCAACTTCAAATATTTTGTGATTCAACCGTAGAAAATTCGAATTGGTTCTGTAGTTGTGTTCACCATCTCGAAAGCTTCGAGAAGCACCCCATGGTTATGAAAGGAGGATTCTAAATACAAGAGTTCATTGTTAAGGTATGAATATTGTTTATTCTTGATTCTTATCCATGAATAAGTCTTGATAAAGGATTATGAGTATTGTCTTGATGTTGGAAGATAACTAGAAACATAGTTATGAATTGTTTTGTATAAATTGTTAGTAGTAAATCATGGAAGTTGTTGTATTGGATTATGGAGGATGAATTGTGATGATATATCATTATATTAGTGGTTATGTATGCCCAGTGATCATGTTGGTATTGGATGGTGATTAAGAAGGGAAATAAAGGCTAAGAGTGATGTTGAGGGATATTTCATGAAAATGCATGATATGTGAATGTAATAAGAGTATAAGAGGATATATGTAGAACTCTTATTGATGAGTTAAAGGATTACTTCCTAGACATTATTTGGTGAAGTTAATACCTAAATGGTAAGGTTTGGTTGCTAATACTAGTTTGCCACAAATGACTTATTGTAGATAAGTGTTCGAAGAGTACGGGAAGTCAAGTTGGACTTGTATTGAAGTGGTTATATCAAGGTATGTAAGACATACTCTATATAATCTTTGGCATGAATAATGACCCATGGCACTCTCAAGTAAGCTTCCAACACTGTCCTACGACACATGACACATAATAACATCATCTGATCTTCGACACTACCAATTGAACTTGTTTTCACTTTTAAGATGTCCGGCTAGTCAAAAAAATGTCCATATACTATTGTTGACTCCGAAATGGTTTAATGAGGTATCCATGATTCTCTACCTCATTTTCATGATATTGATTACCTATTTACATGTTTTTCCTATTGAGGTATCATGGTTTCAAGTTCCATAAGGTGTGACCACAAAGTAACCAATCTCAAAGATTAATTGAATTAAGAAATGGAATGTCTGTATTTTAAATTGATGATATGATGTATTGTATTAGTACCACTGATCAGTTGGCCATTGTATTATAAAGTTTATGTATATATGCTATTCCAGGGGTGGTCCCTGATGTATTGTATTAGTACCACTGATCAGTTGGCCATTGTATTATAAAGTTTATGTATATATGTTATTCCAGGGGTGGTCCCTGATGTATTGTATTAGTACCACTGATCAGTTGGCCATTGTATGACATATGTTATGTATTGATAAGGATTATGGGAAGTAATGATATGAAAGTAATGTGCAGGTATCCCATCAGCTCTTTTAAGTGTGGTCTACTCATACTGTTTATTCACTGGTATCTGGGTTCTGTTGATCTTTTGTATCTCATCTTGATACTCACTGCCTTACATACTCAGTACATATTTTCGTACTAACGTCCCTCACGGGGGATCCGTATTCATGCCTGCAGAAACAGGTACTTCAGGTCGTACACCTCCGCAGTAAGAGCCAGGATATTCTGTTGTTAGTGGTGAACTCCAGTTGTTTTGGGGCATCCCAAGTCGTGTCTATATGTATTTTTGGTATTTGTATAAAAGTCTTTTATGGGCAGGAGTTTGTCCCGACCTTAACTCAGTTGTGTATCTATGTAAAGGCTTTTGTAGACATATTGTACAACCATAGGAGTGTTTGGTTGATAGACGTGATGGCTCTGACGGCCAATTACTGTTTATATATATTTATGTGTGTCTGCTGTGCTGATACAGGTACTGTTTTCTTCTATTTACAATGAAGTGCTGCCCAAATTTCTAATTTTCATAAGTAATGTAAATGTGAAAGTATAGGTTATGAATGGGTTCTCCCGGGCCTCCTCGGCTACGGGTGTCAGGCCGCTCCAATGGGATTTGGGGTATGACAGTTCGAGTCCCCCATAAAAGCATAAAGGGTTATGGCTATTCTCTGGTTTGTACGGCTACATGCACTAGGGTCCTTCTAGCTAGGGAAGAGTTTAGCCTATATAGCTAGTGGGTGCCTTGTTCTATGATGATGATGCCACACAGGCCAGGTTAATGATTTCAAAGTTTATATTAATCTTGTTACCTACCTCGGCATTGTACACTTATATAAATGTATATATGTATATCTATAGATTACAATGGTTATGTGCATCGGTTGATTGGTTTTGAATTATTGGCACTATCTTATCCTTATCCTTGGTTACATATTAGCGTTCCAACCATTAATCGTCTCCAGAATCTATGTCCCCACACAACATAGGTATTGGAGATTCTTCTTCTCTCCCTGCGCAGTGACTAGGTGTTCGAACGGATCATGTGTTGACATTGAGGTGGTGAGCTTCCACTCGAAAGGCATACATTTTATAGTCTTTTGTCTTATGTCTTAGACTTGGTTTTGGCTATTTTGGGGGTCTGTCCTAACATATTAAAGACATCGATTGTGTAGAGGATTTATGGATGACTGTGGACTTGGGTATATTGGTTAGTTTATTGATATTAATGGAATAATTAGATGTTTCTTAAGCTATGATTGCAGTGTTGTTTCCGCTACCTTATTTTATAGTCGAAGTTCATCCAACACTTGTTGTCTAATATAATGGTTAGGTTAGGTTAACGGGGCGATCTCCGGATCTAGTTGGGCTTGAGATACCCATTCGACAAGGCCTAGTTTTGGGTCGTGTCACTCAAACTCTAGTTGAAAATCCAAAATCAAAACCATGAATAATAAGCTAATTTTCATGCCATTAAGAAATTACAAGTATAAGGAAAGAGGTACATGCCTTAGATATACAAGGATTTGTGAGAAATTAAGAACTTGGAACCCGGAAGATGAACTACAATCAAACCCTTATGCTTTCTTGGAATTTTTAGTTTAAGAGTGGAAAAATAGCTTTTGTGTCATGAAAACTTATGGAAATAGGTTCATATAGTGTTTAAAGGTCGTTCATAGGTGAAAAGACCTCATTACCCCTCATCTTAAGTAAATAAAATAAAAAAATCCCTGAATTTAAAGCATCGACGTGGAATGGAGCTTATCGTGGAGGCTAACCTCTGTGACACAGACCCTAATGCAGAGATTATCCTCTGTGTCACGGACCCTATCACGGAGGTTCACTACCTTCGTTGCCTAAAACCACCCCGACCCTCGTTTAAAAATTTTAAAACTCTTTCAGGATACCCTATTCACATGCCTAAACACAATTTAAGTCAAACATTGGCATTTCAAACATGAAAGGATCAAAAATAAAATGCTCAAAATTTTGAGGGTGTTACAAAAAATGTCCAAAGTACCCTTAATAAAAACACTAAAATTTATCGCAAGTGACTACAGGTCACAGTACGACTCGTAAAGACACATTACAATTTGTCACCATGAGTCGTAGTCAAGACAGTAACTGAAGGACCTTTCTCTAGTGACCCTATGATTCACACCATATGACTCATAAGGTGACCCTACGACTCATAGGGTCCAAGTCAAAGTCAAGACGGAATATTTGGGCATCACACTGGTTTGGCTACGAATGGGACCATACGACTCATTTTGAGTCTTTACAACTCGTAACCCCTAGTCGTAGTCATCATAGAAACATCAGGCTAGTATATTGGTCTGGCTATAAGTGGGTCCTTAAGACCCGTAATGACACCGTATGACTCGTAGGGAGAGTCGTAGTCTGAGCAGTGATTTTAAAAACTCAAAAATTTTCAAGGACCGAAAATTCGGGGTGTTACAAAATCTGAATTGGCCTTCTGATATTTGGTCATGCAGTCAGCTACATAACAAAAACAACTTAAAGAATCAGATTTACCACTGTTTATCATGATTCTTAAACATGATTCTCTTTTCAAGTACTTTACTATTCTCATTATTCCATTCCAGTGTGACCTCTTAGGAGTTTGCATGAACTGACTAACATCATCAAAACATATATCATATGTGTATAATTAGTGAGTATTTTATATGTAATGATCTAAAAATTTGATGAAATCTGTGGAATTTGTAATTTTATGTGATTTGACTGTTTTACTCTTTCTTGTAGTTGCATTATGATATTTCTAGTGTGGGGGTGATTGGTATGATTTTTGATGCATTTTGGTATCATTTATGCAATATTGTGGCTTTTGAGAGCTTCGAGAGGCTTATATTGGACTTATATGGATATCTTTTGATCCGTGTGATGGATGGCCGAATGAACTGAGCCAGAAGCTGTAGAATATCAATTTTAGGATAGGTAGACCTTTGGTTCGTATCCCTGTGCACCCAAGCTCATTTTGACCTATTAGTCGGAAAGTTAAAAAATTGAAAATATGGGTGTGGGACCCACATTTGATCGAACCGACCTCGAACGGAAAATCCGACTTTGCCAGTAGATCTGGAATATCGATTCCAGGGTGTTAGCATGTTTGGTCTGATTTTATGACTTTTAAAGCTCATTTCGACCCTCGATTTAGAAAATTATAATTTCGGGTTTCGAGGTTCAACTTTGTGAAAATGGTGCTTTTCTAAAAATCTAATTTCGTCATCACTTTTGAAACGTCGAATTTAGTATGGTTTCATAGTTCATTAGTGTATATCAAACTCCGAATAAATCTCGAGCACCCCGTTGAAGTCCGGATTAACTTTAAAAAAAATATCTTTTTAACAACAGTTGTGCAGAAAAATCTGCATAATAAATAGCTTTTTTTTTTTACCTATTTTGCTCATTTTCCATCTTGGCTCTTAGGAGTTAAACCGTAAAATAGTGTGGGAGCTTAAAAATAAAGTTTGTGAGAGCTTGAGAAACTAAATTAACACCTTTTTCTTGGTTTTATTATGGATTAAAGGTAAGAATTCACCCTTTTCTTAGTAATTTCTTGATTAATTTCTCAAAACTCCAAAAATCTTAGGGCATGATTTTAAACCCAAATTTCACTCCTTTTCACTTGAATAATGTTTTATCTTGTAATTACTAGTTTTTCATCAATTTAACCTTCAAAATAACTCTAATTCTTGATTTTAATCTAGATTTTAAAGATTTTACCTAGTAAAGTTTAAAAACAGTTTTTCTTCTATTTGAACCCCATTTTTGACTCGATTTAACTTTGGTTTTCAGCTGTAAGTTCCTAAAAAAAATGGAAAACATATTTTTGAAGTAAATTTCTAATTTTGCCCTTCTTTTTTAGAAATTCATTTTGGGGGTCCGTTTTGACTCCGAATAAAAAGTAGTCAATATGAGTGTCATTGATTTTTATTTTGACACGTCGATTTCATATTTGATATTTTTACTAAATTTCAAGATTGTTCGTAAAAAGTAAGGTCACGTGTTCAAGTGTAGCGGACTGGTTTCGACTTTCAAGGTAGGTTATGGCTTAACTCTTTCAGACTGGGCTGGGTAGTAAATGATGGTACAAAATATATGCTAAGGGTGGGAACTAATCATGAAAATGACTATCTATGTGTTGTGCCCATGTGGGGGCTTATATGTGATATAATTATCAAAATTGAGATATTATATGATATGTGTGACCGTGTGGGGTCCTGTGTGATATTGATAGCCTTGAATACATATGAATAATTGTATTGTGTTGTTAAAATGCTTAATCTGGTACTATTGGTGTATAGTGATTATATTCATACTTTATGGCAAATAAGAGATGTGAAAATTCATAGATGATACAAAAATAATGAGTGGATATTGGATTATATGGTTGTGGAAAAGTATCATTGCGGTTGGTTATGGAAATATACATGTGGTTGTTGGTGAAAATACTCATTGTGATTGGTTGTGAGCATTACATCTTCATATCATACTCATTCATGAAATATTGGTAACACCTGGCAACATCTGAGAAACACTGGCAACACCTTTTTAAGAGATATTGTAACACCTTATAAAACCCTTTCCAAGGGATGTTATGAGATATGTGGCTTTTATATGGGTTGACAAATCCCCCATGGATCCGACATCGGGAAGATTTAGCTCCCTAGGTGTATACGGGGATTGTGCGATAATCCCAGAGGTTATGCAATGATCTCGTGCATCATCATATATATATATATATATATATATATATATATATATATATATATATTGCACTTACTTTATTGTGTTATGTTGTGTTGTATTAGCATATTGACTTATCATCTATGTATTTGTCGTATCTTCTTTTACTTGTGTTTGATGATCTTGTAGATGCATATTCCCCCGTGTTCTTCTTATATGTGATATAATACACACTTTCATTCTATCTTGGTGTGATGTTGCAATTTATGTGATATATATTAGAACTGTTAGTGCGAGCGATGTGGGCTACCGTTGTGGGATATTTTCTTATTGCATGTGACATGCCCTTATTGTGTATTTTGTATGCTTTATTTACTACTTTTATTGGTCAGCCTATGATACCTACTGAGTGAAAGTGGACCATACTCATGCATACTACGCTCTTTCAGTGTAGGTCCTAGCTCGAGTGTACCTCAACTTGCTTGACTCGGGCGATTGTTGGATCATCCAAGCTAGTGGTTGGACATTCATCCGTCCGAAGTTCACTTCTATCTTTCTATAGTAGTTATGTCTTTATTAGTATTCAGAGACAGTTATTATTCCTTTGTGGTTATTTTTCTGATGTATTTAACTTTTGGATTGTATTAGTAGTTCTTACATTATTGACACCTAGTTTTGGGCATGATTGGTATTTTGGATAAGTTCTTTCCGTATTTTTATGATTACTTATATGGTTTGTCTTCATTCTAAAATCCTTAACTTGAGATATTTCTGTCATTTCTTCTTTTCGTATCAGTTTGGGATAGGCTTACTTGTCAAGGTACGCCCGACAAGTGCCATCATGACCCTCATTTTTGGGCCATGACAAATTGGTATCAAAGTAGTCAGGTCTCATTAGTCTCAACGGTGTAAGAATGGAATGTCTAATAGGGTCTCGTTGATCAATACGTAGACATTTGTATCTATCTTTAAGAGGCTATAGGATGTCATTAGGAAACCTCCCTCATTTTATTCGTTATCATGTGAATTCTTTCATATCTTATGTTCTGAGTTGTGTTTTACTCTTTCTACGCGGATGGTATGTCTTACACTACTATCAATTGAGAGATGCTGTGAGAAATTAGTGAATATCATTTGTCAATTGTAAGCTTATTGATGCTCCTGAGTTGTCATGGGATCAGTTTGTTGATGCCTTTCAAGAGATATTTGTGCCTTTAAATATAAGAGATACTATGTGGGACGAGTTTGATCATTTAGAGTAGGGCTCCATGATAGTTTTTGAGTATAAGGCATGCTTCCATGCGCTGTCTAGATATTCCTATGATAGTATTTCCATCGAGTCTGTGAAGGTTCGAAAGTTTATGAAGGATTTGGATATTTCTCTTTAGTTGGATACATCTCAGATGATTACGCTTGAAGCTCTTCTTTAAAGTATTATGGGTCACGGTAATATGACAGAGGGTATTATTAGTCCATCTCAGGGAGGAACCAAGAGGGCGTGCCATTTTGGTAAGTTCAATAGTCTGACCTCATGAGGCAGAGATTTTAGAGGTTCTCATGGATATCATGGTAGGCCAGTGTAGGTGACTTTATAGAGTTCATTTGGTGGATCTTCTAGTTTAGCATTTCAGGGTGGTCGTTCGGGACCAGTTGTGCCCTCTCCTGTTAAGACTTCTTTTTTAGGTTGCTATGTGTGTGATAAGATGGGTCACGTGGCCAAGGACTATTCTTGTCGTATGTTTAGAGCTACTCCTATTTTATCTTTGAGAGATAGGGGCTCTACCAAAAGTGCAAGAGGTAGAAATGGTAAAGCTTATGGTGGGGGGGAGCTACTCAGCCAGTTTGTAGTCGTGGATAGTGTTATGCTATACCAACCACACCTAAAGCAGAGGCTTCTGATGTTGTGATTATAAGTAAATTCCTCATTTGTTTCAGACCTGCATCTGTATTATTTGATCTAGGATCAACTTTTTCTTATGTGTCTGCATATTTTTCTTCGGTTTTGATTCTGTTAGTGAGCCTCTTTCTATGCCTATTCGTGTATCTACCCCGATAGGTGATTCTTTAGTGGTGGATCGGGCATATAGATCTTGTGTTGTGACTTTTGTCGGGCGTGAGACATTGGTTTACTTGCTTGTATTAGACATGGTCGATTTTGATGTTATTTTGGGTATGGATTGGTTGGCTCCTTCACATGCCGTCCTAAATTGTTAAGCCAAGACTGTGACTTTAGCTTCATCGGGTGTGCCAAGGATAGCTTGGAAGGGTACACTTCATTTGGATCCTAAGAAGGCTATATTTTATGTTCAGGCTAGTAAATTGGTTGATGGGGGATGTTTAGCTTACTTATCCCATATTTGTAACCCTAGTGTTGTTTCACCTCCGGCCTTAGATTTTGTCTGTGTTGTTCATGAGTTTATGGATATGTTTCCTACGGACTTGCCTAGTATACCTTCGGATTGAGATATTGATTTTATTATTATTGTCCTTTGGGTTAACCAATGCCCCTACCGCATTCAAGGAGTTGATGAACCAGGTGTTTCGACCATATCTTAACTCCTTTGTTATTGTATTTATAGATGATATCTTGGTGTATTCCAAGAGAGAGGTTGAGCATAAGGAGAATTTGCAAATTTTGCTTCAGAGATTGAGGGATGAGAAGTTGTATGCCAAGTTTTCTAAGTGCAGGTTTTGGTTGGAGTCTGTGTCTTTCTTGGGTCATGTGGTGACTAATGAAGGTATTATGGTTGATCCAACTAAGGTTGCACTAGTTTGTAATTTGGATAGACCTACTTCGCTCACCGAGATTCAGAGTTTTGTTGGCTTGGCGGGTTATTAGCGGTGTTTTGTTGAGGGTTTTTCACCTATTGATCAAGTTGACCCATAAGAAGATTTTTTTCAGTGGTCCGATGCTTGTGAAGCGAGCTTTTAAAAGCTTAAGGATTTGTTGATTTCAGCTCCAATCTTGACTTTGCCAAGGGGGGGCGTGAGTTTTACCTTCTTTTCTAATGCTTTAGGTGTTGGGTTAGGTGTTGGGTTAATGCAGGAAAATAAGGTGATTGCATATCTGTCTCGTTAGTTTGAGCCTCATGAGAGGAATTATCCTACCCATGATTTGGAGTTATGCGCAGTTGTGTTTGCCTTGAAGTTATGGAGGCACTATTTTTATGGAGTCCGTTTTGAGACCTTCTCAGATCATTGTTGCCTTTAGTACTTCTTCACCCAGCGAGTTCTTAATATGAGGCAGCGCCGTTAGCTTGATTTTTTTAAGGATTATGACTTGACTATTCTCTACCATTCGGGCAAGGCTAATGTGGTTGTGGATGCCTTAAGCCAGAAGTCGACTAGCATATAGGTAGCTTGGCACATCTTTTCACCCGAGAGAGGCTTTTGGCCTTAGAGATTCAGTTTTAGCTAAGCAGATGGCTAGGCTTGATATTTCGACACCAGGGCATATTTTGGCATTTGTGGAGGCTAAATCTTCTTTGATGGAGCAAATTTGATCTCATTAGTTTGACGATGTTGGACTGAGGTTGATTCATGATAAAATGTTAAGTGGGGAGGTTAAGGAAGCCTCACTTGATTCAAATAGAGTTTTGAGAATTAGGGGCTGAGTTTGTGTGCCGAGAGTGGTGATTGAATTAGGTTGATCTTGGAGGAGGCCCATTATTCCAGATATTTTATCCATCCAGGTGTGACTAACATATATTGTGATTTGAGACAACCCTACTGGTGGGGTGGTATGAGGCAAGATATAGCAGATTTTGTGGCTCATTGCCTATGTTGTCAGCATGTGAAGGTCGAGCATATGATACCTGGTGGTTTGCTTCTGGGGTTACTCGTTCCTGAGTAGAAGTGGGAATGGATCATTATAGACCTCAAGACTGGGTTGCCTCGTACATCTCATAGTTCTGACAGTGTTTAGGTCATCGTGGATCAATTGACCAACTTAGCTCATTTTATTCCGGTTCAGGTCTCATTCAGTGCTGAGAGGTTAGCCCATTTCTTCATTTGTGAGATTATGCGTCTGTATGGTGCGTAGGTATCCATTATTTCAGAACGAGGTTTTGTGTTCACATCTCACTTTTGTAAGACTTTTCAAGATGATTTGGGTACTCAAGTTGATCTTAGTATAGCATTTCACCCCTAGAGTGATGACCAGTTAAAGCGGACTATCCAGGTTTTGGAGGATATGCTTCACGCGTACGCGATGGATTTTGGTGGCTAGTGGAAGCAGCATTTGGCATTAGCAGAGTTTGCATATAGTAATAGCTATCATTCCAGTATTGATATGGCTCCTTTTGAAGCATTGTATGGTAGGTGTTGTCACTCCCCAGTAGGTTGGTTTGATGTTTTAGAGGTGATACCTCGAGGTGTGTATTTGCTACGTAAGTCTTTGGATAGAGTCTGGGTCTTTCAGGATAGACTTAGAGTGGATTAGAGTGTGCAAAAGTGTTATGTTGATCATAAACTTCGTGCCTTGAGATTTGGTATTGGTGATCGTGTTCTCCTTCGAGTTTAACCCATGAAGGGTGTGATGAGGTTTGGGAAGAAGGGCAAGCTTAGCCCTAGGTATATTGGTCCATTTGAGATTCTTCGAACTGTTGGTGATATGGCTTATGAATTGGCTTTGTCCCCTTATCTATCAGTTGTTCATCCAGTTTTTCATGTTTCTATGTTTTGTCACTAAATTCCTGATAAGTCTCAAGTCGTTCGGTGGGAGTCGATTCAGTTAGATGAGCGAATGTCCTTTTTTTAGGAGCCAATTTCCATCTTGGCTAGGGATGTTAGGCAGTTGCGCTCTAGGCTGATCCCTGTGGTTGAGGTCCAGTGGAGACATCAACCTGTAGATGAGGCTACTTGGGAGGTTGAGTTTGATATTTATAGTTCTTATCTTCAACTCTTCATTGATTCAAGTATTTCTTTGTCTTAGTTCAAGGACGAACTATAATTTTAGTGGTGAATGATGTAACGACCTAAATATTTGATTAAATATGTGAAATTTGTGATTTTGTGTAATTTAACTGTTTACCCCTCCCCGTAGTTTTATTATGGTATTTCTGGGGTGTGGGAGTGATTGGCATGATTTTTGATGCATTTTGGTATCATTTATGCAATATTATGGTCTTTGATGACTTCAAGAGCCTTATTTTGGACTTATGTGGATATCTTTTGATTTGTGTGATGGATAGACAAACGGACTGCGCCAACAGCTCCAGAATATCAATTTTAGGTAAGGTAGACCTTTGGTTCGAGTCCCTGTGCACCTGAGCTCATTTCGACCTATTGGTCGAAAAGTTGAAAAATTAGAAATATGGGTGTAGGATCCACATTTGATCGAAACAACCTCAGATGAAAAATCTGACTTCACCAGCAAATCTGAAATGTCGAATTTAGGGTGTTAGCATGTTTGGTATGATTTTACAGCTTTTAAATCTCATTTTGACCTTCGGCTTAAAAAATTGTAATTTTGGGTTTTGGGGGTCAACTTTATGAAAACGGTATTTTTTTTAAAATCTGGTATCGCCATCGCGTACAGAACGTCGAATTTAGTATGACTGCATAGTTTATTTTTGTATATCAAACTTCGAACGAATCTCGAGCACCACGTTGAAGTCTGGATTGACTTTAAAAAAAATTATTTTTTAACAACAGTTGTCAATAATAAATAGCTTCTTTTTTTTTTACCTATTTTGTTCATTTTTCATCTTGGCTCTTGGGAGTTAAACTCTAAAATAGTGTGGGAGCTTAAAAGTAAAGTTTGTGAGATCTTGGAAAACAAGATTAACACCTCTTTCTTGATTTTATTACGGATTAAAGGTAAGAATTCACCCTTTTTTTTAGTAATTTCTTGATTAATTTCTCAAAATCTCAAAAATCTTAGGGCATGATTTTAAACCCAGATTTCATTTCTTTTTACTTGAATAATATTTTTATCTCATAATTACTAGTTTTTCATCAATTTAACCTTCAAAACAACTCTGATTCTTGATTCTTGATTTTGACTCAATTTAAGTTGGGTTTTCAGCTGTAGGTTCCTAAGAATATGGGGAATATATTTTTTAAGTAAAGTTCTGATTTTGCCCTTCTTTTTCGAAAATTCATTTTGGGAGTCCATTTTGACCCCGAACAAAAAGTAGTCAATATGGGTGTCGTTGATTTTTATTTTGATGCATAGATTTGATATTTGATGTTTTTAGTAAAGTTCGGGATTATTTATGAAAAGTAAGGTCACGGGTTCAAGTGTAGTGGACCGTTTTCGGCTTTCGAATTGGTTATGGATTAACTCTTTCAGACTGGGCTAGGTAGTAAATGATAGTACAAAATGCATGCTAAGTGTGGGAACTAATTATGAAAAATGACTATATATGTGTTGTGCCCTTGTGGGGGCTTATATGTGATGTAATTATCGAAATTGAGATATTATGTGATATGTGTGATCGTGTGGGGTCCTATGTGATACTGATAGCTTTGAATACATATGAATAATTGTATTGTGTTGTTAAAATACTTAATGTGGTACCATTGGTGTATTGTGATAATATTCATACTTTATTGGTAAATGAGACATGTGAAAATTCATGGATGATACGAAAATAATGAGTGGACATTGGCTCATGTGGTTGTGGAAAAGTATTATTGTAATTGGTTGTGGAAATATATCATGTGGTTGTTTTTGGAAATACTCATTGTGATTGGTTGTGAATATTACATCTTCATATCATACTCATTCATGAAACATTGGTACCACCGTGGCAACATCTGAGAAACACTGGCAACATCTTTTTAAGAGATATTGTAACATCTTATAAATTCCTTTTTGAGGGATGTGTCGAAAATGAGATATGAAATATGTGGATTGTATATGGGTTGACTATCCCTCATGGGTCCTACGTCGGGAAGCTTTAGCTCCGTAGGTGTATACGGGGATTGTGTGACGATCCTAGAGGTTGTGCGACGACCTCGTGCATCATCATCATCATCATATACATTGCACTTACTTTATTGTGTTATGTTGTGTTGTATTGGCATATTGACTTGTCATCTATGTATTTGTCGTATCTTCTTTTACTTGTATTTGTTGATCTTGTATATGCATATTCCCCCTTGTTCTTTTTATATGTGATATAATACGTACTTTTATTCTATCTTGGTGTGATATTGCAATATATGTGAGATATATTAAAATCGTTAGTGCAAGCGCTGTGGGCTACCGCTGTGGGACATTTTCTGATAGCAGGTGACGTGCCCTTATTGTGTATTTTGTATGCTTTATTTACTACTTTGCTTGGTCGGCTTATGATACCTACTGAGTATAAGTGGACCGTACACATGCCTACTGCGCCCTTTCGATGCAGGTCCTAACTCGAGTGTGCCTCAACTTGCATGACTCGGGTGATTGTTGGATCATCCAAGGTAGCGGTTGGACATTCATGCGTCCGAAGTTCACATCTATCTTTCTATAGTATTTATGTCTTTATTAGTATCAGAGACAGTTATTATTTTTTTTGTGGCTATTTTTCTGATGTATTTGATTCTTGGATTGTAATAGTAGTTCTTACACTATTGACACCTAATTTTGGGCGTGATTGATATTTTGAAAAAGTTCTTTCTGCATTGTTATGATTACTTATATGGTTCAGCTTTGCTCTAGAAGTCTTACCTTTGGATATTTCTATGTTTTACTCTTTTCGTTTCAGTTTGGGTAATAGGCTTACTTGTCAAGATACGCCGCGACAAGTTCCATCATGATCCTCGTTTTTGGGTTGTGACGTTATATATATAGTATATATTTTTATTATACATAAATTACACAATAATGATATATTCCTATAAATATGGATGCATATTTTATATAATAATGATATAGTTTCACTATGTATGATATAGTTTTTATACATATATAGTAGTGATTCAATTCCTACACAAATGCTGGAAATAGTTGTATAGAATGGTGATACAACAATGATACAGTCAGTATTTCTACTTGTGATACATTTTTCGCACATATACAATAGTGATACATTTTTTATAAAACAATAACATAATTTCTATACATATACTGAAAATAGCTGGAAAAGGGCTATAAAAAGATTTAAAAAAAAAAAAACTAAAAAATGTCTTCTAAGTTTCTTAGATCATCCGGTGTCAATAGTTCACCAGAATGATCATTTTTGTCCTTATTTTGGGTTGTTTGGGCTACCTTGTATATTTGCTTGTATTAGACGTTTTAGATTATGAATAAAGTTTTGCCCTTTGGACATTTTAATTCCAAAAATGTATAAGATTAGAGCAAACTTGCCTTTAATTAAAAAAAGTAAAATATTTATACCCTTGTCGTTACATAAATTGATTTTAATTTATTTATTTTCAAAATTAAATTAAAAGTCACTAAATTTAATTAGATCCTCCTTCCCACTAATTAAGTGTTTCCCGTAAAATTTAGGAATATATTCAACCCTTCTCATAAAGTCCAGAGATATATTTAATCTTTTATACAATATAAAAAAAGTAACTTCTTTAATTAAAGAGAAAATTCATCATTTCACCTCTGAACTTGTCCGCTCAACTTACTTTAGTGCTTAAACTAAACTTATAATGATTAACCCTCACCCCCACCCCCTTTACAACTTTATAGTGAATGAATTTCAATCCCTAATGCTGGTGTGGCATTAAAAAGGGAAAAAAAAACCGTGCATTTAATGTTTTTTATAAAAATAATGGCCAACTTATATACATAGAGAGAGAGAAAAAAAATTTATAAAACTCCCCCTTCCCCTTTACCTTCCCCCTCCTTCTACCCTGACATTATATATATATATAGTATATATTTTTATTATACATAAATTACACAATAATGATATATTCCTATAAATATGGATGCATATTTTATATAACAATGATATAGTTTCTCTATGTATGATATAGTTTTTATACATATATAGTAGTGATTCAATTCCTACACATATGCTGGAAATAGTTGTATAGAATGGTGATACAACAATGATACAGTATTTTTACGTGTGATACATTTCCCTCACATATACAATAGTGATACATTTTTATATAAAACAATAACATAATTTCTATACATATACTGAAAATAGTTGGAAAAGGGCTATAAAAAGATTTTTTAAAAGAAAAACTAAAAAATGTCTTATAAGTTTCTTAGATCATCCAGTGTCAATAGTTCACTAGAATGATCATTTTTGTCCTTATTTTGGGTTGTTTTGGCTACCTTGTATATTTGCTTGTATTAGACGTTTTAGATTATGAATAAAGTATTGGCCTTTGGACATTTTAATTCTAAAAATGTATAAGATTAGAGCAAACTTGCCTTTTATTAAAAAAGGTGAAATATATATACCCTTGTCGTTACATAAATTGATTTTAATTTAAAAAAAAAATTAAAAGTCATTGAATTTAATTAGATCCTCCTTCCCACTAATTAAGTGTTTCCCGTAAGGTTTAGAAATATATACAACCCTTCTCATAAAGTCCAGAGATAGATTTAATCTTTTATACAATATAAAAAAAGTAACTACTTTAATTAAAGAGAAAAGTCATCATTTCACCTCTGAATATGCCCGCTCAACTTACTTTAGCGCTTAAACTAAACTTATAATGATTTACCCCCACCCCCACCCCCTTAATAGCTTTATACTGAATGAATTTCAACCCCTAATGCAGATGTGGCATTAAAAAAATGCGTGCATTTAATTTTTTTTTGTAAAAATAATGGCCCACTTATATACATATATATAGAGAGAAAAAATTAATAAAACTCCCCCTTCCCCTTTACCTTCCCCCTCCTTCTACCCCCTCCTCCCCCCTCCTCCTCTACCTTAATTTCTCCCTCTTTTAACAGCCAAAACCACCACCCTCGCCTTAATTTCTCCTTCAACTACCAAATCTGTCACCCCACTCACCCAACTCTCACCCTAATTTCTCCTCCTTCAACTATCAAATTTGTCACTCTCACCTTAATTATTCCTTCTTCAACTACCAAAATCTCCCCCCCTCCCACCACCCTAACCTCAATTTCTCTTTCTTCAAACCCTGTTTCCCATGCCGTATTTCTATTTATGAGCTTGAGATAGGATTTGAAAAAATAAATATTATCTTCGTGGATTTAAAAAATTAGAGTGAAATTAAAATTGTAGCCGTTTTCCAATGAACTTCATTGGAAATAAAAATAGAAGGGACTGGGTGAATCGTGTTCTCCGGTAAGGTGGAAGGAGATAAGTGGCGGTCGACTAGTTGTTATTGTTTATTCGGTGGGAGTCAGCTGAAATGGAACTTATTGTTGTTTTTTAGCGGGACTTCGCTGGAATTGACTCAAAGGGGCCGATTTTTGTTGATTAGTGAAATTTTTTATATTTAGTCGTTGGTTCGATTTTAGAGAATTTGGGGTTGATTTTGTCAGATTTATCAGGTAGGGTTGAATTTTTTGTCATTAATTTATGATATTTTTCGATGGAGGTTGAGTTTGATCGTCGGTTTCTGACGAGTTTGGGTGGGAGAAATGGTGGTATTTGGTCGATAAAAATGACATTTTTCGATAGGAATGTGCTGAGGTTTTCATTTCCAGTGGATTCCACTAATAAATACCCAAAATTGTACGATGAATTCAAAGAAATTGATCTATTTCCAGATTTTTGACATCGACAGTATATAATAATTTGTTGGATTCAGAATTATTAAGCTTCGAAATCTAATAAACCCAAAATTGTATGGTGGATTCAAAAATCCATTTCTAGATCTTTAAGCTCACAATCCCTTAGTTCCTTGTCTAGATGATGGAAGAAATGATTGTGTCATGTGTATGAGAGCTCACAATCCACCACTTTCCCCACACCCCCTTTCCTAAATATTTCAACCTTTGAAATCTAGTATGTATATATATATATATATATATATATAGCACTTTTTAAAATAAGATGTGACGTGACATCGAGTGACAGTGATATGACGCAGATATGTGGGCGCATGTAACATACTCTCCGTTGTAAGAGTGGTATTATATCTTGAGGGGGAAAAATAATTCACCATAAAGTTATTAAGGGGATAAATAATTATAAGTTTAGTTTAAAAGATAAAATAAATTGAGCGGACAAGTTTAAGGGTGAAATGATGACTTTTCTCTTAATTAAATGATTAACTTGTATAGGTACCCGCACAATGCGCTAATTTGTTTTTAACTAATATTCATTAAAAATATGATCTTATTAACTTTGAACTAATAAAATTAAACAATTTTTATTGTATCACATTGACATATTTTAAATTTATTATGAAATATTAAAGATAATTGTTATAGTGAAATTACAACTAATTTATTGCTCTTTTTTAAAAAAAGTTTTATCTTTCAATTTTTAATTTCAAACATTAAGAGTAATTAATTTTAAATAAATTTCATCACTCTCAATTCAAAAACTAAGAACATACACTTTATTATTTTCATTTAAATTTTCACACTTTGTTCTTTTTTCACAATTTCAACATTTAATTTTATCATTAATTTTAAAAATATTATATTTACATTTATTATTACATTTTCTAATCGATTCAATTAAATTCTCATACCACTCTCAAATCATTCATCCGACCATCTCACTAAATTCTACATCCACCCCAACCTTTATGCCCTCGCCCCACTTTCCCACACCCAGCCACCCCTACAAATTTATTTTAACTTTTATATTTTTTCAAAACAAAATCTTAACCCACCCACCCCCGACCCTCCCTCTCTCAATAATTCATTTAAAGCCATTTTTTAAATAAGAATTCTTAATCCCACCTATCCCTTACTCCCTCACAACCTGCCCCTATCTCTTCCTTTTACAAATTTGAGAAAGTTTATCTTAACTTTCAGAGTGAAAGTTTTTATAAAATTGTAAAGAAGCTGTCAATATATAAAATTAAATAATTTTTTTAAAATAAGTTATTATTTCATATTTCAAGAAAAACATTATAACAATAATTAAACTAGGTAATTAGACTTTTGCAGATCATAAAATCGTATGATTTTAAATAAAAATACATATATATATAGACGTAGAATAAAATCAATATCAATACAATCTTGCAATTAGAATATTTACAGAATTATTAAACAAAAAATATGCACATGCATATATAAATTAACCTAATAAGATTGCAAGTTATCTTTCATGATCTAGAATGTGTCATACTTATTTAACGCAGATAATCAATTTTCATTGTATCTACAAACGTGGTTGTACACTGATGAGGTAATTATGTGTAGTCATAGTTTGCCGTTTGTAAAAACTATTTAATGTAATATTGCTACATAACTATCTAAATTATGAATATATCAAGTAATATAAATTATGTAAAAGCTATTTCATTCGCTATATATATAAACTAGTGTATTTGTTCGCGCTTCGCGCGATTAAAAGAACAAATCAAAACAAGTTTTTCTATAATTATGTTATAATTCTTCGTAAAGGAAACTTAATCTTTAACATGCATCCTATATGTGAAAAACTTTGACAAAAAGAATGCTTCTCAAAATTCTAGACAAAATATGATCAGCCATTTTACTTAATATATGTGAACTTGATTAAGAAAAGTGAAAATAAATAACTATTGAAAATAAAAAAGAAATAAATAGTAAAATGTTGGTGAAAATTATGATTACTAATTGAAAAATGAAATGAAGAAAATAAAATTATTTTCGGAGGGAATATTGTACTCTCTTTAAGGAAATTTAAGTCTGCTACAACAAATCTTTAACTGGTTCAACAATAATCTTCTTGACGTGTTCTTTTTAGGATACGACAATCCAACAACACTGTATAACTCAAACAAACTCTAGATAAAAGTTGAATACAAAACTCTACCAAAAGAATACCTTCCTTCAAGTTCAACTAAATAAAACTCTCTTTTTAACTTAACACTTTTTCACGCACTCTATGTTTATTCTCGTACTTCCTATAATGTAAGAACATCATTATTTATAGGTGAAAGATCCTTCCTTATAATGAATAGAAATAAAATGAGGTAATAAGGTAGGAAGATTATGGGAGAACTGTGGCTAGAGGATACAAGAATTATAAGACAAATGAGATAGTAATGAATGAAAAATGTGTTTACGGATAACCAAAGTTATCAAAAGTTAGTAATTAAAAGAAAGTAATTGTCAATTAGTTACTCTAAATGACCTCCAACGTAAAGGAATTAGAAATGAAGCACATATAAGACTCTTCATATTACATGATACTAATGTCAAAATGCCACATAATCTAACATAAAATAGTAGTGAAGTATATGCCGTCACAACTAAATATTTATATTTTCTATACTATAATTATTGGTCTTGTTCATCTTTTCCTCAGCTTCTGCTCATGACAATTTCAGTCTCTTGCATTTTTGTAAATTAAAGTTTGTGTACTTAGTTATAAACAAAATTATTAGGTATAATAGTCCTTTTAAAGGATAATCTCCAATTAGCACTGAAGAGTAGTAGTGTCATTATACAAATTTGGTAGAGGGTAAGAACAACTTAATTTGTATAAATTAAGAATCTAATTATTTTTAACATTAATAAATTTTATCGTAAAATTATATACCATAAAATTAAGAATAAATTTCAATTACACATTGTACTATAGTAAAAAAACAAAACTCCTATAAATTTAACCAAACAACTTAAATGCCTGCATTTTTCTATAAAGCTCACTCCCAAAACCAACACAACATTAATCAACATTGCTTTGTCGACATTCTACGTAATCTTGACTGAGCCAACATTAACTTGGAAGAACAATAATGATCTGTGTTAGTACTCTACCATATACGTACGAGTATATAAATATATTGTAGTTCAACAAAAGAGCTTCTAAAATTCTAACCAAACAAATTAAATAATCACTGCATTTTCTTTGTAAAGCCGCTCATAACAACAACAGAACATTAATAAAGAGTGCCCTCTGATATTCTACGTAATCTTGACTGAACTAACAGTAACTTGGCAGAACAACAATGATAAATGATGAGTACTCTACTATATGTCTACATACAAGTATAGAAGAAAGAAAATTCAAACAGTGATAGTATGATTGAGGTTTAAGGTTGTTAATTTATAGGGATAAAAGGAGTGTTAGTGACAGAGCTTTCATTAGTATTTACTACACCTAAAATGACGGCTTGGAAATGTAAAATTTTAAGCGTTCATGCATAGATCTCCAAGAACAGGTGATAACTTTACCTACTCGTTTCTTGCCTTGCTTAAATCCAATTTACAATAGCCTTATATGATTAAATATGGTGATTTGAGATACACACCTTATTATAACTTTGGTACTGCTCTTTTGGTAGAAGTTTATAGTTCTGAATAATTATTTTCATTCTGTGGGGAAATTAGAATTTTGAAATCCTCCAAATCTGTTATTTTTGGTGAAAATCGGCCTGATTTCTCTGCAAATTGATTGACCTTACTTAATTGAGAATTACAGTTGGTTGATTTATGTACTTTACTTGATTGAGAGTTATGGTTGTTTGATTTAGTGTTTATTTATGGTAAACAAATAATTGATTGAGTCAATTGTTAACTTTCTTTCTATAAGGTAAATGTTTATTAACTATTGTTTGTCTTGATTATGTGGTTACCATATGATAATTCTTCTTTTATGGTAAATATAGCATTAAAATCTTGTGTCCTTCCTAATTGATTCTTGATATATTCTCTCCCCCTTAATTCCCGAAAGTGATTTCTTAAATATATTTTTTTCCTTTTGTGCCACGGTATCCCTTTCACTATAAAAACAACCCTTCTTTTCAATTTGGGGAACACTTTTTTTTTTACTAGTTACTTTCTAACCAAAAAAAGTACAATATTTTTGCAAGTTCTTCGATTTCGGATCTCAAGAAGCACTCGGTTATTGTTGTCTAACAATTTTCTTTATTCTTATGTTAAACAGTAGGTTCAAGCGACTCTCATCATGTTAAACATGTTAAATACTAGGTTAAATATGTCATTGTATGTTTCAGCATGATAACACGAATTCAATCATGTTTTGAGCATGTCAGCAATTAAATTCCTACATATTAATATATTTTTAGCATGTTGAACATCAAAATTAAGCATCTCATTGTATGTTTTAGCATGCAAATATGGCTTCAAGCATTTTTAAGCATGTTCATGTATTTTCCAGCATGTTAGCATATTAAAATTGAATTTAAGTATGTTAATACATTCCTAGTGTGTTAGCATATTTCTCAGCATGTTAAACAATAGGTTTAAAGAATTTTCAGCATGTTAAACATTAGAATTAATTACGTCGTCACATTTTTTAGCATGTAAACACAAGTCTGAGTATGTTAATACACTTTCAACATGATTAACATAAAACTACTGCTTATTAACATAGTCCTAGCATGTTAAAATTAAGTTTAAATATTTTAGCATATTAAATAGTAGATTAGGTATGCCATTGCTTCCTTTAGCATGTTAATATAGATTACAGCACGCTAAAGCTTTTGGACATGTTAACATTGGATTTCTATATGTTAATGCATTTTCCAGCATATTAATATGAAATTCATACCCTGTTAACATAATATTCAGCATGTTTAGTATTAGGTTTTAGGCATTTTCAGCATGTTATTGCATTTTCCAACATGTCAATATGAAATTCCTGCACACTAACATAATTGCCAGCCAGCATGTCAAAAAGTAGGTTTTTGAGCATTTTCAACATGTAACTCTAACCTCTTACATTGTCATTAGCTTACAACACGTCTTGCACAATGAAATTCATGAGCATTACTTTGACATATTTACCCTACTCTGGCAACACATTATTTGGACATGATTAACAATTATCTTTCATCATATTAATTATTCGTTTAACACATACATATCTTGCCTATAGGTTAACTAAATAAAATAAATCATTATTTATCTTTACATGTTCATCACATTAATCAACTTTAATTAACTCAGAGGCTAACTTGGGACAATTGTGTGCTACGTGATGTCCTACTTGTTACGCTTTTTGAGTTTTAGGAAAACATAGCTTTATTCTGTCTAGACCACAAATTTAAAATAGCAAAGCCCAATGCCTCTTGGACGATAGGTACTTCTAAAAAATCGTTAGTTTTATCCTTTTCTTAGAATGCCTCTAGACTAAACAACTAGCCTAGGTGGGTTGCGATGGTTAGTCATTCGAAAGTGATGATCTCCAGAGACATTATGCGAAATTTGACATTGTTACTTGTTTAAGAATTCGGTCAGTGAGTCGGATAAGGATTAAATAAGTTGGGGTTCTGATTCGAATGAAATCAAAACTTTCCTTTATTTTTTTTTTGAATTTATTCTTTTATTTACCTTACATTTTTATTTTTTTTGGGTATTTTATTACATAAAGCAGTCCCTTTTATTTTAATTTATGTCATTTCTTTTTCCTTGCTTGTCTTATTATATGTTTTACTGATTTTTCACTTAGATAATTAATAATTAGAAATAATAAAATTACATGTTTTGTTTATTTACTACTTTATCACTAGTTAATATTAAATTAATAAATAAGCGACCTTTAATTGATCACGTAGAATCTCCAAGTAAAGTATGAATTTGGTCGGAAAATAACTTTATGGACCTTGAAAGGTGTCTAACACCTTCCTTTTGAGGTAATTTGAACCCTTACCCGAATTTCTGGTGAACTAGACTAAATAACAAGTAGGTTCGTAGTTAGCCTATACCGGTGTCCTAATGCACCTTAATACGTTAGGTGGTGACTTTTCACATTCTCCCAAAATAATTTCAAAAAGAGTGGTCACGTTGAATCTCGCTTTTCACGAGAAAAATGGGGCACGATAGAATGACGACTTCACTGGGGATATTAGGTTCTAACCATTACGAGTTTGTATTTTATGTGGGATTCTGTTACTTTCTTTGTTTTATTTTTTCGTAATTACCTTATCTCTTTTATTGTTTATATCATGATTCATTAATACATGTTAGTCCCTTCTCCTTTCCCCTTTTACGTGTTATTCATATTCGTCCATGCCTATCCCTCTCCATTTTTCCTTTTGTTGATTATGTGTTTTGATGTTTATTTATATTGTTAAAGCATGTTATTGTATGTTGCGATGTGTTATGTGTTACTGCTTTATATAACTGTCATTTCGTTCATACTTTCTTCCACTTGGAACTTTTTTATTTTTATTTTTTTTACGAACAGTTGCGTGGGTACATGGACATTTTTTCCTAAAACACCCTTCAGGAAATGCCTTGTGGATCGATCGATCAGCGGTGCGTCGACAGTCACAAGCTTTCCCACTCTCGAGTTGTCCACTCGAGGGGACCATGTCATAAACCCACTCTTGTCCTTTAGGTATTGGCTACATATTTCTTTCACTAAGAAATATGTGTCCCATTCAACGTAGGATGCCTTGGCATCGTCAATGCATTGAATGTTAGTCTCATTCAAAGTCCATAGGGGTTCACGCCCCCAAAATAATGCATAATTATTTGCTATGTGTTGCATTTCTATGTATGTATTATCTATCTTGTTGTTTTGTTATTGTCTTAGTCACGCCTTACTCTTAGTGTCCCTCGCTTAAGAGCTCTTTACTCTTAAAATTCTTATCATGGTAGCCCTGCAATACACTCTTAGGGCTTATTCAAAAATTCCCTTCAATTTATACTTTTGACTCATCTATTAGTATATTAATCATTTCTAGGCTCAACTCTCGCTTCGATAAAGGGTTTTAGTCTCATTAATAATCTTTTAGTACAACTTGTCATTTTAGGATATTCTCTTCTTAATGCTTTCAACGCTTACATACTATGTCCCACGTGATCCTTTTGATATTATCGTACTTATGTCGTACTCTAGCTTTCACAACCTCTAAGTTACATAGAGCTCTCATAACTCCTGTTCACTCCGAAGGAGCATAACTCATTATTTTCAAATGAGTAGAATATTTATTCTAGACTCCCGTGTATGCTCTTTGTTCCTAATTTTAAATCCTTTCTTCTAAGGTTGATAAAGTTGAACATCAAAAATGGCCAGTCAAGCGATGCTTATAAATCTTGTCAACAATGAAGCTAAGCACGAGAGTTTGGAGTTGCATCAAAATAGAGCTATTTCGAGCATCAGAAGGTTAGGAAGAAGAATTGAGATAATTAGGGGGATAATGGCTGATATTTGAGGTTCAGTTGAAATTCCACCAGGTTTTCCAGAGTCGCTATCTGAAACAGACGTTATCACTCTCATCTACACCACGGAGTCCCTTATACTGACAATTTCACCTCTATCTGATCGTGATACACACATATCTCCAAGTCACTTTTCAATTTCATTGCTAAAACCACTTATTGGGTTGACAAATACAAGTGAGGATAAGGAGACAGAAGGACAGGTTCATAACCATCAGCCAGGATTATCTCAACAATCCAAAATGAATAAGTCATCAAAATCAAGAGAAGAAAACAAGGAGAGAATCGAGAGTTTGAACTTTCCATTATATGATGGGTCGGGAAACCCTCATTCCCATTTGAAGGAGTACCTTGACAAGCTATCGATTATAAGACAAAGTGATAACCTGAAGACGAAACTCTTTGTTAGTTCATTTAAGGGTCCAGCATTGAAGTGGTACGCTAAAAATAATACTAGCAAGACGCTAAAAATAATACTAGCAAGTGGGTCTCTTGGAACCATCTAGAAACTAACTTTGTTAGGAGGTTCGACAGTAAGCTAAAAAAGAAGTTCACAGTTGAAGAAAATTTGGTTAAGCCACAATCCAAGGATAATGGAAAGATGATCATCGACGAGACATCTAAGCCTTCAAAACCTGAAGTAAATGTACCCCAACTTTAACTGATATGGTACCCAGCTTTAGAAATCATTCCAACATCCAATTATGTCCAAGCCTATTATCCCCGATCCTTCACAAAACATCCTCTTTAAACTTTTTGGTACCCACACCCATTTGCTGCTTCAAAATCAAACTACATTCCAGTTTCTCATCAAAAACTACCCACAAATCAACAAACCATCAAATCCAACATAAGCCTTAGAAAAATCCACTAAAACAGTACACCCCCTGGGTGAACCCATAGAACAGTTGTATCAACGACTCAAAGATGCGGGCTACATCACACCCATTATTGTCGTGCCTTGCGATACCAAGTCCAGGAGGTATTGCCCCAACCTAATGTGTGCCTACCATTCTGGGATGAAAGAACATCCTACTAAGTCGTGCTTTGCCTTGAAGAGCACAATCCAAAAGTTGATTGAAACCAAAGTGATAAACGTGACAAGGTCAAATTCTGATGAAGGTTGATTTTGTAAGTGTGACATGCACTTGTTGACATTGGTGAAGAAGATATCATGTTGATTCTCTACTCTAGACTCCCAAACATTTGAAATTCTTTCAATTTTCACAGTTTGCGATTTCCTTTTATGTTTTCCTTGCTTATGTAATATGAACTACGATCGACCTGATTCCCCTATATAAGGGATACGTAGGCGCTCATTTAATGAGTTCGGTCCCACCATAATAAAACTTTCTTTTCTCCTGCTTTATTATTATTCTGTACTGAGTTGGATGAATCAATAATATGATGTGAATCAACAAATTTGATGTTCAACAAAAGTCAGCCTTACTCATTTCCTATCTTTCTTATCTTCTTTACAATCACAATTGCAAATTCGACATCATGTTTTATTACTATCATGTTTCTGTGTTAGGATCTCAAATCTTGACGCCTAGAACACTTATTAAGGCTTAGTCTTCATCCTATAATGTCTTTCTTTTATATTTATTACATTTTGAACTTATGCGTTAACTTTTGTTTGACTAATTTAAGGGTTGTCTAGCATTTAAACATCGAACTCAAGTGAAAATATGAAAAATGAAAAATATGCTCAATGTCTGAAAATCTTTCAATCGTTCTTCTCACCGCCCAAGGTAAAACACCATGCCTCCTTATCCTCGCCTTACCCACACACCTTCCCAGCAATTTTCTTCTGTACATAATACTCTTAGAAGTGAAAGGCTCAATTTAGACGAATGTTGGCAAAGGCTTCATAACTTGGAGAAAAGGTTGAATGAGGAACTGCGTTCTAGGGGTATCTACGACTTGAGGTATGAGAAATTATATATAAATCCATTGATTGATCTAACTCTAGGATAAAATGTTCCAAAGTTCAATATATTTAATAGGCATGGAGATCCAATCACACATATGAAGGACTATTGCGGCAGACTAATTGGCATAGGACACAATGAGGCTCTCCTAAGATCACATAGTTCGCCCAACAAGACTTCGACAAATGACATAATTAGGAAGAATTGGCTCAATATTTTGTGAGGCAATGCAAGTTCAACATCAATACTGGTCCAACAATGCGTGAATTTCTCGAGATGAATAAAATGACTCATGAATCTTTTGAGGAATATGCAATTCGATGGAGGTTAGAGGCTTTTAAAATACGTCCTTCTATACCTGAGGAGGCTGGTCCAAATTCTCCTCAAGACACTAGATGGAATATACTTTTAGAAAATGTTCTTCCTGGTCAGTCACGTCTTTGAGAGTTTAATTTTGATTGTAGAAACAAAGAATCCATCCGAGGAAGAGAAAGATGATTCTTCACCCTCCGTACCTCAAATGCAAGACTATCAAAATAATGAAGAGACCCATGCTGTTTTTGGTTCTCGAAACAAGGCTCACCAGATCTAATCCTACTTTATCCAGCAAGGTCCTCAAAATAAGGCTCCCCGAACACAACCCAACTTTCAGCAAGGGCCTTACTCAGTACGCAATGCTTTTCATCAATAAAAAAGAATGAGGTCTCACATCTATGATCCTGTCACTACAAAAAAAATCTATGTTCAAGGTGATCCAACAAGAATATTCCCAAGACATTCACAAAAGAAGCTTAAAGCACATTACATGAATTGACGTGCAAACCCTTCTTGGTTTTCGTCACTGTTCTTTTTTATTCGTCTTATGGCTAAGAACATTTTCTTATCTTCTCTACCTTTCTTTGCAATCATGAACTACGTTCGACCTGGATTTCATTTGGATACGTAGGCAGCCCATTTTGGGTCCGGTCTTAATCTAATAAAACATTTTCTTTCCCTCTCTTTCAGTTACACTTCCAAAGTGTCGGGCTAATAAGCTCAACTCCTGAGCATATTAAGGGCAGATTACAATTGAGGCTACGATATTCAAATGTAGAACAACCATTTCTCTTGGAGTAGTGTTTTCTTTGAGTGGTACAGGAATATAAGGATCCGTCCATTATAGAACGTTTTATTTTTTAGAAATTAACATGTTCATTTTTTCCCTATATGTCACCTTTACTTGCCTAACTTGACTCTTTTTTAATTTTCATTATTTATTTTTCGCCCATACCCCAAGGATTGATTCGTGCATTCTCTTCCCATCACATCAATTGAAAAAGGCTCGGTCTCCTTCTCTTAAAGTTTAGTCATCAAGATAAGGAAATGGATGATAACAACGAAACTAGAAATAAGCATAATGAGATGATCTTACAAATAGAACAAAGAATACTTCAATTACAAGGGGAACTGTCACAAGCCCGTAACTTGTCTAATCTATCCCTTACTTTGAATGCTCCTTCGAACCACAAGATGAGGGTAACACCATTATTAAATCCCATCCCACATTCACAAGTCATCCCGTGCCATCCTTTCCTGTTTCAATACTAAGTCACATATATGTGCTTCCTAAAAACAACCAACATCCATATTCTTGCCCACCATAATACAACACATGCCCAGCTCCACTAAATCCACAAACAACATCATATGTCCACAATACACCGCTAACTTTTACCTCAAATATGCCTTATTTTCATGATCCAAACAACCATACTTTAGATCCAAATTATGTTAAAACGACCTCATTTACCCACCACCAATATAAATCCAAACCTCAAAAAAAATGCCCTTATGCAATTTGTGGTTGAGAGGTTGGAACAACTTAAATGTAGTAAGGAGTGGAAAGGGCTAAGTTACGAGGACTTGTACATACACCCTGATGTTAAACTGCCAGAGGGGTACAAACTTCTTAAATTTAAAACTATACTGCGACAATCTAGTTGGAGTTGGTAGAAACGAGCAGATTCTTATGAAGTTATTCGTGAGGAGTCTCACTGGAGATGCTTTATCATGGTATGTCGCACAAGATGCAATGAAATGGTCAAAATGGACCGACATGGCCTCTGATTTCATAGAGAGATTTGGGTTTAATGCTGAGAATGCATCTGATTGGTTCTACATTCAAAAGTTAAAGAAGAAACCTATAGAATCGTTTCAAAAATATAGAATGAGATGGATACGTGAATATTTAAAAGTGTGCCCTCTTTTAGATAAATATCAAATAAAGGAATTTTTCATTCGTGCCTAAGAGCTATAGTATTATGAAAAAATAATGCTTATAGATGATCGAAAGCTTATTGACATCATTAAATTGGGTGAGAGAATTGACGAAGGCATTAAAAATGGAATGATAATAAGTTTGGAGGCGCTCCAAGCGATTAAGACTTTACAGGCTAATGATGACCTGAAGGAAGTAAATGTTGTCTTGACTATGCAAGATCCTAAAACCCTTCCAATTTACCAAACACCACTTCTTCCTCTTCAATACCAAACACCCGTATATCAAGCACACTCATATTTATTTCCTACAATGACATACAATTACCCCATACTATCTTATAATCCTATTAACTCTCTTCCACAACCTGCGTATTTCCAAACTCCTCCAAATACATTCCAACAACTATTAGCTTATCAGAATCCACCAACGAATCTACGGCCCAAACAATTTTTCATATCTCAAGCCAAGATCCAGAAAAATTAGTCAAGACACTACACTTCCTTGGCCGAACCCATTACCCAACTCTATGAATAGTTAAGGGTTGATGGCTATATTACTCCAATTCCTGTAATTGTAATGAATACGTGTGCAAAAGGACTTGATTATTCCAAAGTTTGTGCTTATCACTCAGGGATGATAGGCCATACCATGGAGGAATGTCGTGCTTTAAAGGACAAAATTCAAGCGCTGATTGATACCAGGGTGATAAATGTGATGGGGCCATATCTTAACATTGATTAAGCATCGACATCTACCTGACATTAATGAACGGATACCACACTCAAGCACTTGAATTAAGATAATCTTCAAAATATGAATTTATCCTATGTATTTGAACTACGTTTGACCTGATTCCCATTTTAGAGGGATACGTAGGCGCTCCAATAGAGTTCGGTTTTATCATAATGAAATTTTTATATTTTCCTGAAGCATGTAACTGGGGCAGAATTTTTTAAAGGATTTCAAAAATTCTATGATTCTACAAGTTTAAGATGAATGAGACATATAACTGAGGTAGAATTTTTAAGAGGGTCTCAAAAATTCTATCAAGAAGCATTTCAACAAATTCAAGGCTAGCAAGATTAAGGCTATGAAACTGGGCAGAAATTTTTGAGGAATCCTCAAAAATTTCATTAAGGATTGCATCTCAAGAAAGCGATATAAAGACAATAGATTCAGGACTTGGCAGAGACACGAATCAATCTTTTCCCTTTGTTAAGACTAACAATTTTTCTTTGCGTACATGAATAGAGTAACGAGTACAAATTTTGAGTATGCTATACAATATCAGAGGATATATAAGGTTAAGTATTTACGTTCTATATTCTGAGCGAGTTAAGCACTAACCTCTCGAGAGAAATTGCTTAAGGCTAAGCATTGTCCTTGAAAAGTTAATTGTGTTAAGCACTACCCTCTCTCAACAAATTTATCCAAACTAAGTATTGTTTTGGAAATTTGATGGAGTTAAGCACGACTCTATCAGTAAATCTCTAAGGCTAAACATTGTTCTTAGTTGGTTAAGCACTACCCTCTTTCGAAAAATTGATTGAGGATAAGCATTGTACTTAAAAGTTAGTGGGGTTAAGCACTACCCTCTCTCGAGAAATCATCCAAACTAAGTATAGTTTTGAAAATTCGATGAAGTTAAGCACGACTCTATTAAGAACTCTCTAAGGCTAAGCATTGTCCTTGGAAAGTTAAGTGGATTAAGCACTACCCTCTTTCGAGAAACTGACTGAGGCTAAGCATTATCCTTGGAAAGTTAAGTGGGTTAAGCACTACCCTCTTTCGAGAAACTGACTAAGGCTAAGCATTTTCATTAAAAGTTAGTTGGGTTAAGCACTACCCTCTCTCGAGAAACCATCCGAACTAAGCATTGTTTTGGAAATTCGATGGAGTTAACCACGACTCTATCAAGAACTCTCTCAGGCTAAGAATTGTCCTTGGAAAGTTAAGTGGGTTAAGCACTACACTCTTTTGAGAAACTGACTGAGGTTAAGCATTGTCCTTGAAAGTTAGTTGGGTTAAACGCTACCCTCTCTCAAAAAATCATCCGAACTAAGCATTATTTTGAAAATTCGATGGAGTTAAGCATGACTCTATCAAGAACTCTCTAAGGATAAGCATTGTCCTTGGAAAGTTAAGTGGGTTAAGCACTACCCTCTTTCGAGAAACTGACTAAGGCTAACCATTGTCCTTGAAAGTTAGTTGGGTTAAGCACTAACTAAGCATTATTTCAGAAATTCAATGGAGTTAAGCACGAATCTATCAAGAACTTTCTGAGGCTAAGCATTGTCCTTGAAAAGTTAAGCAGGTTAAGCACTACCCTCTTTTGAGGAACAGACTAAGGCTAAGCATTGCCCTTGAAAGTTAGTTGGGTTAAGCACTACCCTATCTCGAGAAATCATCCAAACTAGCATTGTTTCAAAATTCGATGGAGTTAAGCATGACTCTATCAAGAAATTACTCGAGGCTAAGCTTTGTCTTTTGGAAATCGATCGGGTTACTCGAAGACGAATATTGTTTTCTGATACTGAACATGATAATCACAACTGCCTCGGCGTTATTAAATGCTACTACTTTACTGGACATGGTGTGGATTAAGCACAACCTCTTCAAATCTATATGAACAAAGCATTACTCTCTTATGATAGATACACTTTTTTATCTCTCTTATCATTGTTGTTATGGTTATTTCCACTACATTGCTCAATCTTCTATACACACATATATATCCGTGCTAACCATTTTATCCAATTAAGATAAAATGGTAGGACTAACAGGTATAGATTACTCCATCATGTGCATCCAAACAGTTGATTCTATGATTCCACAGTGCACCAAGAAGCCCAAAAAGCTGATCCCACGATGAGAAGCCAAATAGTTGATCCCATAAGTGCATCGAGAAGCCAAACCGCTAATACCACGATAAAAAAGATATGCTTTCTTATTTACACATTCACTTTATATTTATCAATTGCTTATTTCTTATATGCCTAACCTTTGTTATTTAGTATGTTGTAAAGTACTCACGCAATAGAGATGGAATAACAAACAGAAACAATTTTCATTCCTGCTTTCAAAATATCACCCTACTTAACTATTAGCCGCATATACCCAACTCGAATCTCACCTACCTTTCATTTTCACGCCTCTCTTCCTGTCATTATTTCCAAATCATACTCATCTCACCGACCCATAATATCTTTGTTGAATATCCGCCCTTTATCATTTACACTTTTTAGGAATATTGTTCATTCCTAAATCTAGAACTACACATAGCCTGATTCTCATAAAACCAGAGATATACAGGCGATTTGAAACCAAAGTCTCGACCATAATATTTTCAAAATCTCCTCTTATTGCTTTAATTCCAACAAACTTCCCCCAATTGGACAAAATTAGCAACTACGTCAACTTTCGTTGCTTGACAACTTTTTTATCATTTTCAAGCAATAAAGGGGCAGCTGTTGACACTCAATTTTGACCTCCCGATGCCTCTCTTAGGCTGCTATTTTATTAAAATTATTAATTTTCAACACCAATATTTCACATATTATTTTAATGTCAAAAGAATAATTACGTGTCACATTCACGATTTAAAAAATACATGCAAATTATTACTTTTTGTTATAAATTTTTTTATAATTTATTAATTATAATATAATAGCTTACATAACGTCATCATCTTTTCTGGAAATATGCACTCACAATTTTCAAATACATTGTCTAGTTTAAATTATTATATTTATTATTATTATTATTATTATTATTACTATTATTTAAATAAAAGCCTAAATTAAGTTAGTTTATCTAATATATTTATTTTCTGGCCCAATTTTTACTACAATAAAATAGTTTTAGCCTAGTTTCACTCAATTTATTACAATTATAGACAATTTTTGACTCAATTTAAACTTTATTTAATTTGTGATCAAATTCTCAAGCTTTAGATTTCAATCGTCGATCAAAACTGATTCGACAGTTGAGATCAAGATACACTCTCTTTCTTTTTCTAAAAAAAAAACCCTAACCCTAACCATTTCCAAAAATTGGTCTTTCATCCCCCCTCTCTCTATCTACTCTCCCCTCTCTCTAAAATAAAACCACATCCACCGCTCTTCTCCGGTGGACGACTGCTGCTGCCGCTCTGCCGCCTCCTCTCTTCTTCCCTTTTTTTCTCTTCGACCACCGCTCAGTCAGAAAACCCCATTGCCATCTTCTTTTTATCTCCACAGCTTGTCCCCTCTGTCCACTCTCCGACCGAAAAAATGACAACATTAACTCCAGCAACCCCTATATTGTGTCCCCTCATCCATCGAAAAAGCCAACAGTGGCTTTCGCTCCGACCTCTCTCTCCCATTTTTGGTGTGCCTCCAGCTAACGTTCGCCGCTCCGATGAAGCTCCAAGCATTAACTCGCACCCAAATCCAGTGAACCAGTCAGCCGCCGTAGTAAGCAGTCATGCAGTCGGCGATCCTCTCTCCTCGCCTCCAGCACCGCAACCAGCCCTTCGAACGCCGCCGCTGCCCATTTTTGAAAAGTAGTAGGTTCTCAAGAACCCATCCATAGGTGTGTTTATTTGTTGAATTTTGTATGTCTAATGTCTCCTACTCTCTTCTTTTCTTTTCTTTGATAGAGCTTAAGATTTAAAATTAACGGAGTCTGATTGATATTTTTGGTTCGATTCTTTGTAAATCCTTATTATCGACTTGTTTAGACTGTCATGTATGAAAACCCCAAAAATTGCATGAGTTTTAATCTTACCCTAATTATTGGGCTGACGTTAATAGCATGAGTACTGAAACCTATCTTATCCTGGCATCGATAAGGTTGACACTTTACTATAAAGGTCAAATTCAGAATTTGCTTGCCTAAAAAGTTTTTGCTATTTTTTATACTGGTCTAGTTCTTTATTTATGAGTCAGAATTTGGTTAGTTCTTATTTTTTAATACGCTCAAATTATGTGATAACTTTACCTACTCGTTTCTTGCCTTGCTTAAATCCAATTTACAATAGCCTAGTATGATTAAATATGGTGATTTGAGATACACACCTTTTTATAAATTTGGTACTGCTTTTTTGGTAGATGTTCATAGTTTTGAATAATTATTTTTCTACTGTGGTGAAATTAGAATTTTAAAATCCTCCAAATCTGTTATTTTTGGTGAAAACTCACCTGATTTCTCAACAAATTGATTGACCTTACTAAATTGAGAATTACAGTTGGTTGATTTATGTACTTTAATTAAATAAGAGTTATTGTGACGCCCCAAAGTTTCGGGACCTGTCACCCGCCAGGACTGTGCGTGCCAACTAGGCCACAACATTGTCAGCTATACAGGCAGCATGTGCTGAGGGAATATGCTGAAGTCGAAGATGAGGCAAAGGGGCATAACATGAGGCAACAATCATCTATATATGTTGCATGACATGTCCTAAAAGTGATAAGGTGATTTGGAGAGGGCTTGGTGTGAGCCCAGGGGGCCAGAGGTATGGTAAGGATCGTGTGCGGTGTTCGATGTCATCATCATTCCATTTTGAGCTACAAGTAGAATCTAAGGATTTCATTTTAAAGTGTTGATATTAAGGGTACCTTATATATGCTTACCAAATTTGGGGTCATTTGGAGTCCGTTTGGATAGGGGCTTGACTTGGCCAAAGTCCAGTGGCATTATCATAATTTGCTGATTGGTTCGAAGGCCATAACTCATTCCATGTGTATGGTAATGGAGTGAAACTTCATGGAGGTGTTAAGGAAGTCAAGATAAAGGATTAGGAATAAACGACACCCAATTTAGAGGTCGGATAGATAGTCTAAGCCCCAGTATGATTCTCGGCCAGAATGATGTCTAGTGTCAGACATTGAGATTATTTATTTTAAGCATATATAAGGGGGTATACATGGTGATAGCCAACCAGCCTCCCCCGGGTGTGTCGACAGATGGCCACCCCAAGTGTAATACCTTGAGGGACAACCTCAAGGTCCTGCCTTGTCATGTCAAAGGAATGTGCAAGGTACTCATAGGGCTCGGGAACCCTATGGGAACGCAGGGTCGGGTGGACTAGCATTGGGCACCCCGACAAGGCTGGAGGTTGGCTATATGAACCGATAAGCCCCGCGGGCTATCTAAATGATGGAAGGATGCCTCCAAGCCGATAGAGCAATTGAGATACTCTTCCTAAGTGACTCGTGAACTAACTTGTGAGCCTTATCAAGGTTAAACCAAGCGAACAAGGGTCCGTTGGCCTAGACACGCAGTTGTGGGGCGACATTGTGCTATGGAAGTTGGATGTAAGTTGTGTGGGCTATGTTTGGCTATGCCATAAGACATAAGAGGGCATGACTAAGGAAGACGCTTGAGACAAAGGCTAAGGATTGAAGGTTGCCCTACTCGGGCAAAGCAAAGGCCAAGTGCACATGCACAAGGCAATGTCAAGCTTGAGGATAGGACTGTGCACGCTATAGCGATGCCCAGGTCCAAGCGAGGAACGAGTATGTCCGTAGCCATCCCCGGGAGCGCATTGTGATGAGATCCAAAGATTAAAGGTGCGCTATAAGAGTTGCTTATATGTTGGCCATGTTAGCCGACATGTTGATAGAGCGGCACCAAAGGGAGAAAACCTCTGAGAAAAGCTTACCACAGGCACATGATCGTGCTAAAGACCTGGGAAATGAGAAAGGCTGGCCCATAGTTAGGGGGAACCATGGGCGCCGCACGGGAAAAATTATGTGCCGCTGACACAGTGAAAAATAAGCCCGTGACAAGTGGTATCAGAGCAAGACCACTTGTTATGTAAGTGGTATCAGAGCATAGAATTGAGAGCATATTGTGACTGTTATTGCAGGGATCACGTCAAAGTATAGATTGACATTCTTTGTGCTCATAAAGATTGTTTGAGAGGATGCTACCTTGTGAAGGGAATTGGTTGTATGTTGAGACGCTTGAGTTATCTATGTCAACCAAGGCTCATTATTTCAGAATCACACTATGTCATAGTCGTTGATTCTGCCTTCGTCTGTGTAAGTTGATTCATCTTCAAAGCATCCAAGAGTGATTGAGAAACCTTCAAGGGATGAGTTCAAATCATTGGGTACCATATGTAGAGGGATTCTATGGAGGCACGTTAGGCCAACAGGTGTGGTCATCGTGCGATGCAGTTTGAGTGGAATCACAAAGTTGGACAATCGGATAGCTGATGCTCAAATGTCCTTGATTGTGGGGATCGTCAGTTCTTCAGAAACTCTGTTAGGAGTATGTTGGCAACTATTATTAGAAGAGAACATGAACTTGACAAGGACGTAAAGCAAGGTTGGTGAAGTGCATCAGAAGCTTGTCAATCAAATAGTTTGTTCATGCAAAGTGATGAGCCAGGGTAGTCAGCCATGAAAGAATCTAAGCTGAGTTAAAGAAGGGGATATGCTAATAAGTCAGGTGGTCAAGAGGATGAGCCATGTTTGCCAGGTCGTGCAGCCACGTTCCAAGAGAGTTGAAGCCGTAGACTATAAAAATTAGGCTTGATCATGCTTAGATCTTTCCATGGATGTATTTAAGGCATCAAGTTGAGTGTCCGCCAAGAAGGTTGGACTTGAGCTTTGCCGGAAATCATGTGAAGGGGTCCATCTAAGGAAGTCGGACTCAAGGTCAGAACAAAACCTAGCCACCTAATGGGTTGCGAAGAGTGGCAGTAGAGTCCCTAAACCTAGCCACCTAATGGGTTGTGAAGAGTGGCAGGAGAGTCCCTAAACCTATCCATCCAATAGGTTGCAAGGAGTGGCAGGAGAGTCCCTACAGAAGAGAGCCATGCAGGATGAGTGAGCAGTTAAGCCTACAGCATAGGCAAGCGAAGCTTGCAGTTGGAGAGAGTGCTATGCAAGGAAAGAACCAAGCTAGCACCAAGCGGACCATTAGGCCGCGATAATGTAAAGAAGGACCTGAGTGCAGACTTCTTTGTGGGAAGATGGGCGTTAAAGTCAGGTGAAGGTAAAGCCATCAGGTGTGTGAGCGGCGCGCATAAACCAAACCATTTTATGGAGAGGTATTATGCCAAAGTACTATGGGTAAGGAAAGTCGTCAAAGTGGGATTAGCTAAAGCGCTGAAAATGAATTGGGTTCCAAGTCCGAGGATGGGTTCTTTCCAAGAGTAGAAGAGCGAGTCGGAGGTCGCAGATGGGTGAACTAAGGGAGTTCTCACCATAGGCTATAGGTACGAGGGTACCCCGAACGCCGAAGGACTGTGAAGGTAAAGAGAGAATTTTGAACAAAGTGTCTAATTCACAGAGTAGTGTACAGATACTGATACTTTAAGATAATAAGTACTTGCCAAAGGTACGTACCAAGAGAGTGAGAAATGCCTATGGGCACAGAGCACACGAGATGCCAGAAGGTGCCATGGTGAAGCATGGGTTTCCAAAGGCTGTTGTGAATGATAATTGGGACAAAGTTTGTAATTTAGGCTACCGCCAATGACGTTGCTTGAGAAAAGAAGATAAGGACCATGGGGGCATGGTTGGCAAAGATGCCACATCGAGGAATGCCTACCTAGCTATGTTGTGTTGAAAAGGTAAAAGTCCAGGAGGGAAGATAATTGTCTACCAAAGGCAAATGATTGAAAGGATAGACATGCCAGGTATGGATAGCTAGTAGGATCGCCAGGGTAGAAACAGATTCCCGGACAAGATGAAGGCCATAAAGAGTATGGTGCGGATATGACTTAAGGTCATCGCAAAGTTAGTCACCAGAGGGTGCAGGTGTGGAGACACCGTCTGAGAAAAAGTGCGGAGTACACACTTGGATAAAACTTGGGGGAGAAGGGCAAGGGTCCTGACTCTATTTTTAAGAAGGAGCTCGCAAGAGTTCCCACACACAAGGATTTGGGGGCCGCAATGTAAATCCCCAAGGTGCAGACTTTGGGTTGTAGTCGATGTTGTATGTCATTGAGGACAATGAATACTTCAGGTGTGTGAGGGTGTGACTCCCCAAAGTTTTGGTACCTGTCACCTGCTAGGATTGTGCGTGCCAACTAGGCTGCAACATTGTCAGCTATGCAGGTGACATGTGCTGAAGGAATATGTTGAAGTCGAAAATGAGGAAAAGGGGCATAACATGAGGCAACAAGCATCTATATATGTTTCATGAAATTTCCTAAAAGTGCCAAGGTGATTTTTAGATGGCTTGGTGTGAGCCCAAGGGGGCGGAGGCATGGTGAGGATCGTGTACGGTGTTCGATGTTAGCGCCATGCCATTTTGAGCTACAAGTGGAATCTAAGGATTCCGGTTTAAAGTGTTGATATTAAGGGTATCTTATGAATTCTTACCTAATTTAGGGTCATTTGGAGTTCGTTTGGATAGGGGCTTGACTTGGTCAAAGTCCAGTGGCATTGTCGTAATTTGATGATTGGTCCGAAGGCCATAACTCATTCCATGTGTATGGGAATAGGGTGAAACATCATGGAGGTGTGAAGGAATTCAAGATAAAGGAGTAGGAACAAACGACACCCAATTTAGAGGTCGGATGGATAGTCTAAGCCCCAGTATGATTCTCGGCCAGAATGATATCTAGTGCCAGACATTGGAATTATTTATTTTAAGCATATAGAAAGGGGGGATACATGGTGATGGCCTACCAGCCTCCCCCGGGTGTGTCGACAGATGGCCACCCCAAGTGTGCTGCCTTGAGGGACAACCTCAAGGGCCTGCCTTGGCATGTCAAAGGAATACGTAAGGTACTCATAGGGCTCGGGAAACCTATGGGAAATGCAACGTCGGGTGGACTAGCGTTGGGCACCCCGATAAGGCTAGAGGTTGGCTCTATGAACCGATAAGCCCCGCGGGCTGTCTAAATGATGGAAGGATGCCTCCAATCCAATAGAGCAATTGAGATACTCTCCCCAAGAGACTCGTGAGCTAACTTGTGAGCTTGGTCAAGATTCAGCCAAGCGAGCAAGGGTCTGTTGGCCTAGACACGCAGTTGTGGGATGACACTATGCTATGGAAGTTGGATGCAAGTTTCACGGGCTATGTTTGGCTATGCCATAAGACATAAGAGGGCAAGACTAAGGAAGACGCTTGAGACAAACGCCAAGGATTGAAGGTAGCCCTACTCGGGCGAAGCAAAGGCCAAGTGCACATGCACAAGGCGATGTCAAGCTTGAGGATAGGACTGTGCACGCTATAGCGATGCCCAGGTCCAGGCGAGGGATGAGTATATTCGTAGCCATCCCCGGGAGCACATATGGATGAGATCCAAGGATTAAAGGTGTGCCATAAGAGTTGCTTATATGTTGGCCATGTCAGCCGACATGTTGATAGAATGGCACCAAAGGGAGCAAACCTATGAGGTGAGCTTCCTACAGGCACAGGATCGTGCTAAAGACCTGGAAAATAAGAAAGGTTCGCCCATAGTTGGGGGAACCATGGGCGCCGCATGGGCAAAATTGTGTGCCGCTGACACAGTGAAAAATGAGCCCACTGATAGTTATGGTTGATTGATCTAATATTTATTTATGTTTAACAAATAGTTGATTGAGTCAATTGTTAACTTTCTTTTTGTAAGGTAAACGTTTATTAACTATTGCCTGTCTTGATTATGTGGTTACCATATGATAATTCTTCTTTTATGCTAAATATAGCATTAAAATGATGGAGCCCTCCCTAATTGATTTTTGATATATTCTCTCCCCCTTAATTCCCGAAAGTGATTTCTTAAATATATTCTTTTCCTTTTGTTCCACGGTATCCCTTCCACTATAAAAATAACCCTTCTTTTCAATTAGGGTACAACTCTTTCTGACTAATACTCCCTCTAAAAAGAAAATAAAAGGTTGCTAGTTACTTTCTAATAAAAAAAAGTACAATATTTTTGCAAGTTCATCGATTTCGGATCTCAAGAAGCACTCGATTGTTGTCTAACAACAACAAACCCAGTGTATTCCTACCTAGTGGGGTCTGGGGGGGGGTAAGATGTACGCAGTCCATACCTGTACCTCTAAAGAAGTAGATATTGCTGTCTAACAATATTCTTTATTCTTCTTTTCTGCTCATTGGTAAGTGTCTGAACGATACAATTTTTTGTTTGACTATTAGACAGCATGCCCATAAGAATTGCTTGGTGTTCTATGTGTTATATCATTTTCTGGCCACCTTGTATGTTCATAATCATGCTATAATATTCTTGTTCGATTTTGCTTTTGCCATATTATTTTGCTGTGTCTAGCAGGTTTGGGAAATTGGAAGAGTTGCCTGGGAAACTAAGGACGGTGGCTTATTCTTTTAGTTTCTTTTAATTGTATTGTTATTATTCATACGGCTTGTAATAATCTTGTACAAACATTATTCTGATGTAATAATAAATTTGGAGACTGCTCGGAGGGCGGAGACTTACCTGCTCTATGAATAGTATAGGTAAACACGACCTAGGCTTTTATGTGTATTACGTGCTATGTGAATCACTTAATACTTGAAGCATTTAGACACTTGAGTTACCACTTATTAAAATGTTGTTGCATGTTTTGGCACGTCAACACAATTTAGGCATGACAGAACAAATTTAATATTTGTAAAATATATTAACATTAAATTCCTGCACATTGCCGCATGGTAATATGTTAAATATTAGGTTCAAGTGACTTTCAGGTTGTTAAACATGTTAAATACTAGGTTAGATATGTCATTGTATGTTTCAGCATGTTAACACGAATTCAATCATGTTTTGAGCATGTCAACAATTAAATTCTTAAATGTTAATATATTTTTAGCATGTTGAACATCAGAATTAAGCATGTCATTGTATGTTTTAGCAAACTAATATGAATTCAAGCATATTTAAGCATGTTCATGTATTTTCCAGCATGTTAGCATATTAAAATTGAAATTAAGTATGTTAATACATTCCTAGTGTGTTAGCATATTTAAGCATGTTAGCATATTTAATGACATGTTAAGCATATTAAATCAAATCCAAGTGTGTTAACATATTTTTCAGCATGTTAAACAATATGTTTAAAGAATTTTCAGCATGTTAAACATTACAATTAATTAAGTCGTCGCATGTTTTAGCATGTAAACAGAAGTCTGAGTATGTTAATACATTTTCAACATGATTAACATAAAACTACTGCGTATTAATTCATTTCCAGCATGTTAAATTTAAGTTTAAATATTTTAGCATGTTAAATAGTAGATTAGGTATTCCATTGCATCCTTTAGCATGTCAATACAGACTACAACACGTTAAAGCTTTTGAACTTGTTAACATTGGATTTCTGCATTGTTATTGCATTTTTCAGCATATTAATATAAAATTCCTGCATTGTTAACATAATATTCAGCATGTTAAGTATTAGGTTTTAGGTATTTTCAGCATGTTATTGCATTTTCTAGGATGTCAATATGAAATTCCTGCACACTAACACAATTGTCAGCATGTTAAAAAGTAGGTTTTTGAGCATTTTCAACATGTAACTCTAACCTCCTACATTGTCATTAGCTTACAACACATCTTGCACAATGAAATTCATGAGCATTACTTTGACATATTTACCTTACTCTGGCAACACATTATTTGGATATGATTAACAATTATCTTTCATCATATTAATTATTTGTTTAACGCGTAGATATCTTTCCTATAGGTTAACTAAATAAAATAAATCATTATTTGTCTTTACATGTTCATCACATTAATCAACTTTAATTAACCTAGAGGCTAACTTGGGACAATTGTGTGCTACGTGACGTCCTACTTGTTACACATTTTGAGTCTTAGGAAAACATAGCTTTATTCTGTCTAGACCTCAAATCCAAAATAGCAAAGCCCAATGCCTCTTGGATGATAGGTGGGACAATAGGTATTTCTAAAAAACGTTAGTTTTATCCTTGTATTAGAACATCTCTAGACTTAATAACCAGCCTAGGTAGGGTGGGGCGAATAGTAATTAAGAAGTGATGATCTCCAGAGACATTACACGACATTTGACATTGTTACTTGCTTAAGAATTCGGCCAGTGGGTCGGAAAAGGATTAAACAAGTTGGGGTTCTGATCCGAATGAAACCAAAACTTTCCTTTGTTTGTTTTTTTTTGAATTTATTCTTTTATTTACCTTACATGCTTATTTATTTGGGGTAGTTTATTACATAAAGCAGTCCCCTTTATTATAATTTATGTCATTTCTTTCTCCTTGCTTATTTTATTATATGTTTTACTGATTTTTCACTTAGAAATTAACAATTAGAAATAATAAAATTACATGTTTTGTTTATTTACTACTTTATCACTTAGTTAATATTAAGTTAATAAATGAGCGACCTTTATTTGATCACGTAGAATCCCCTCGTAAAGTACGAATTCGATCGGAAACCACCTTTGTAGACCTCAAAAGGTGCCAAACACCTGCCTTTCGAGGTAATTTAAACCCTTACCCGAATTTCTGGTGAACTAGACTAAATAAAAAATAAATTTGTAATTAGCCTAGACCGGTGCCCTAACGCACCTTAATACGTTAGGTGGCGACTCTTCATATTCTCCCAAAATAATTTCAAAATGAGTGGTCATGTAGAATCTTGCTTTTCGCGAGAAAAATGGGGTGCGACACCTCTTTACCTTCTCCCTCCTTCCACCCCTCCCCCTACCCTAATTTCTCCCCCTTTTAACAACCAAACCTTCCACCCTCGCCCTAATTTCTCTTTCAACTGCCAAATCTGTCACCCCCCACCCACTCACCCACCCTATTTTCTCCTCTTTTAACAACTAAATTTGTCACCCTCACCCTAATTTCCCTCCTTCAATTACCAAAATCCCCCCCCCCACTCTAACCTCAATTTCTTCTTCTTCAAACCCCTTTTTCCCACGCCATATTTCTAGTTATGAGCTTGAGATTGAATTTGAAAAATTAAACATTATCTTTGTGGATTTGAAAAATTAGAGTGAAATTAAAATTGCAGTCGTTTTCTACTGAATTTCATCGGAAATAAAAATAAAAGGGACTGGATGGATTGTGTTCTCCGGTAAGTTGGAAAGAGATGAGTGGCGATCGACTAGTTGTTGTTGTTTTTCCAGCGAGAGTCAGCTGAAACGAAACTTATTGTTGTTTTTCGGCGGGACTTCGCCAAAATAGTAGCAAAGGGGCCGATTTTTGTTGATTAATGGAGTTTTTTATATTTAGTCGTTGGTTTAGTTTTAGAAAAAATTGGGTTCGTTTGGTAGGATTTATCAGGTAGGGTTGAATTTTTTGTCACTAATTTATGATATTTCTCGATGGAGGTTGAGTTTGATCGCCGATTTCTGACGAGTTTGGGGTGGGTAAAATAGTGGTGTTTGGTCAGTAAAAATGACATTTTTTGATAGGAATGTGCTGAGGTTTTCATATCAAGTGGGTTCCACTAATAAATACCCAAAATTGTACGATGGATTCAAAGAAATTGATCCATTTTCAGAATTTTTGACCTCGACAATATATAACAATTTGTTGGATTTAGAATTATTAAGCTTCGAAATCTAATATACCAAAAATTGTATGGTGGATTCAAAAATTCATTTCTAGATCTTTGAGCTCACAATCCTTTAGTTCCTTGTCTAGATGACGGAAGAAATGGTTTTGTCATGTGTATGAAAGCTCACAATTCACCACTTCCCTCACACCCCCTTTCCTAAACATTTTAACCTTTGAAATCTAGTATGTATATATCGAGAACTTTTTAAAATAATTTGTGATGTGACAGTGATATGACGTTGATGTGTGGACACGTGTAATACACTCTCCGCTGTGAGAGTGGTATTATATCTTTAGGTGTGAAATTAATTTATCATAAAGTTGTCAAAGGGATAAATAATTATAAGTTTAGTTTAAAAGTCAAGGTAAATTGAGCGGACAAATTTAAGGGTAAAATGATGACTTTTCTCTTAATTAAATGATTAACTAGTATAGGTGCCTGCGCAATGCGTGAAATATTTTTAAATAATATTCATTAAAAATATGAGCTTATTAACTTTGAACTAATAAAATTAATAAATTTTTATTGTATCACATTGACATATTTTAAATTCATTATGAAATATTAAAGAAAATTGTAATAGTGAAATTACAACTAATTAATTGCTTTTTTTAAAAAAAAAGTTTTATCTTTCAATTTTTATTTCAAACATTAAGAGTAATTAATCTTAAATAAATTTCATCACACTCAATTCAAAAACTAAGAACATACACTTTATTATTTTCATTTAAATTTTCACACTTTGTTCTTTTTCGCCAATTTCATCAGTTAATTTTATCATTAATATTTTTAAGTATTACATTTACATTTACTATTACATTTTCTAATTGATTCAATTAAACTCTCATCCCACTCTAAAATCATCCATCCGACCATCCCACTAAATTCTACATCCACCCAAACCTTTATGCCCCCACCCCACTTCCCTACACCCAGCCACCCCTACAAATTTATTTTAACTTTTATTTTTTTTCAAAAGAAATTCTTAACCCACCAACCCCGACCCTCCCTCTCCAATAATTCTCATTTAAAGTTTTTTTATTTTTAAAGAATTCTTAACCCCACCTATCGGCTATCCCCTGCTCCCTCACAACCCGCACCTGCCTTTCCCTTTTATAAATTTGAGAAAGTTTATCTTAACTTTCAGAGTGAAAGTTTTTATAAAATTTTAAAGAAGCTATCAATATGTAAAATTAAACAATTTATTTAAAATAAGTTATTCCATATTTCGAGAAAAACATTATAACAGTAATTAAACTAGGTAATTAGACATTTGCATATCATAAAATCGTATGATATTAAATAAATAAATATATATATATATATATATATATATATATATATATATAGACGTAGAATAAAATCAATGTCAATACAATCTTTCAATTAGAATATTTAAGGAATTATTAAAAAAAATATGCACATGTTGTCACAACCTAAAAATAAGGGTCACGATGGCACTCGTCGTGGTGTACCTTGACAAGTAAGCCTATCACCCAAACTGATACAAAAAGAACTAAAGATAGAAATATCTCATGGTAAGGCTTCTAGAACGAAGCCAAACCATATAAGTAATCATAACAATGTAGAAAGAGCTTATCCAAAATGCCAATCATGCCCAAAACCAGGTATCAATAGTGTAAGAACTACTAATACAATCCAGGAGTCAAATGCATCGGAAAAATAACCACAAAGGACTAATAACTGTCTCTGAATACTAATAAAGATAGAACAACTATAGAAAGATAGAGGTAAACTTTGGACTCATGAATGTCCAACCGCTACTTTGAAAGCTCCAACAATCGCCCGAGTCAATCAAGTTGAGGAGCACTCAAGCTAAGACCTACACCGAAAGGGCACAGTAAGCATGAGTACGGTCCACTTGTACTCAGTAGGTATCATAGGCCGACCAAGCAAAGTAGTAAGTAAAGCATACAAAATATGCACTAAGGGCACGTCACCTGCAATCAGAAAATTCCCACAACGGTGGTCCACACCGCTTGCACTAATAGTTCTAATATATCTCACATATATTACAACAACACACCAAGGTATAGAACACAAGTATATATTATGTCACATATAAATAGAACAAGAGAGAACATATAGATACAAAATCATCAAATACAATTAAAGGAAGGTAAGACAAATACATAGATGACAAGTCAATAAGGCAATACAACACAACATAAACACAATAAAGTAAGTACAATGCATATAATGATGATGATGATGCACAAGGTCATCGCAACCTCCGGGATCATTGCACAATCCCCGTATACACCTACAGAGCTAAAGATTCCCGACGTAGCACCCATGGGGGGTTCGTCAACCCATATACAATCCACATATCTCCTTTCCGGCACATCCCTTGAAAAGGGTTTTATAAGATGTTATAATATTTTTTTTAAAAGTGCTATAGTGTTTCTCAGATGTTGCTATGATGGTACCAATGTTTCATGAATAAGTATGATATGAAGATTTAATTCTCACAACCAATCACAATGAGTATTTCCACAACCAATCACATGATATATTTCCACACCCAACCACAATGATACATTCCTACAACCACATGAGCCAATATCCACTTATTATTTTTGTTTCATCCATGAATTTCCACATGTCTCATATGTCAATAAAGTATGAATATAATCACAATACAACAATGGTACCATATTAAACCACCCAATACTATTATTCACATGTATTCAAGGATATCAATATCTAGGACCCCACACAGTCAAACATATCACATAATATCTCAATTTCGATAATTACATCACATATAGGGCCCCACACGGGCATAACACATAGATAGCCATTTTTCATGATTAGTTCTCACCCTTAACATGTATTTTGTACCATCATTTACTGCCCAGCCCAATCTGAAAAGTTAACCATAACCTACCTTGAAGGTCGAAATCGGTCTGCTATACTTGAACCCACGACCTTACTTTTCACAAAAAATTCCGAACTCCACTAAAAGTATCAAATATGAAATCTATGTGTCAAGACAAAACCAACGACACTCATATTGACTACTTTTGGTTCGGGATCAAAATAGACCCCCAAAATGGGTTTTCAAAATAGAAGGGCAAAATCAGAACTTTATTTCAAAAACTTATTCCCCATATTTTTAGGAACCTACAACTTAAAACCCAAGTTAAATCAAAATAAAAATGGAGTTCAAATAGATGAAAAAATATTTTTGAGCTTTACCGAGTAAAAATCTTTGAAATCCGGGTTAAAATCAAGAATCGGAGTTGTTTTGAAGGTTAAATTGATGAAAAACTAGTAATTATAAGATAAAAATATTATTCAAGTGAAAAGATGTGCAATTTGGGTTTAAAATCATGCCTTAAGATTTTTGGAGTTTTAAGGAATTTATCAAGAGATTACTAAGAAAAGAGATGAATTCTTACCTTAAATCTATAATAAAACCAAGAAATGAGTGTTAATTTAGCTCCCAAGCTCCCACAAACTTTACCTTTAAACTCCCATACTATTTAGGGTTTAACTCTCAAGAGGCAAGATGAAAAATTATCAAAATAGGTCAAAAAAATATTTATAGTGCAGATTTTTCTGCACTGCTATCAAAATAAGTTGTTTTTAAAAAAAAAAAAAAAAAAAAAACTCAATTCGGACTTCAATGGGGTGTCCGGAATTTTTTCGGAGTCCGATACATGCAAATGAACTATGAAACCATACTATATTCAATGCTCTGGATGCGTTGGTGATATCAGATTTTTCAAAAAATGTCATTTTCATAAAGTTGACCCCCGAAATTATAATTTTTCAAATCGAGGGTCGAAATGAGATTTAAAAACCATAAAATCATATCAAATATGCTAACACCCTAAAATTGGCATTATGGATCTGTTGGCAAAGTCGGATTTTCTATCCAAGGTCATTTTAATCAAATGTGGGTCCCACTCCCATATTTCTAATTTTCCAACTTTCCGATCAATAGGTTGAAATGAGCTTGAGTGCACCGGGACCCGAACCAAAGGTCTACCTAGCCTAAAATTGATATTCTAGAGCTGTTGGCGCAGTCCGTTCGGCTATTCATCGTATGGATCAAATGATACCCACATAAGTCCAAAATAAGGCTCTTTAAGCTATCAAAACCCACAATATTGCATAAATGATACCAAAATGCATCGAAAATCATGTCAATCCCTTCCATACCCCAAAAATATTATAATGCAACTATAGGGAGGGGTCAGACAGTTAAATCATACAAAATCATAAATTTTGCATATTTCATCAAATTTTTAGGTCGTTACATCATCCGCCACAAAAAATCTAGTTTGTCCTCGAACTAAGGCAAGGAAATACCTTAATCAATGAAAAGCTGGGGATAGGAACTACTCATATCAGACTCAACCTCTGAAGTAGCCTCATCTATAGGTTGATGTCACCACTGGACCTTAACTACAGGAATCACTCTAGAGCGTAACTGTCTAACATCCCTAGCCAAAATGGAATCCGACTTCTCCACAAAGGACAATCGCTCATCTAACTGAACTGACTCCTAACGAATGACATGAGACTCATCATGAATATAGGAACGAAGCATAGAAACATGAAAAACTGAACGAACAGCTGATAGATCAGGGGGCAAAGCCAACTCATAAGCCACATCACCAAACAGTCCAAAGAATCTCAAATGGACCAGTATACTTGAGGCTAAGCTTTCCCCTATTCCCAAACCTCATCACACCCTTCATGGGTGAAACTCAAAGAAAAATACGATCACCAACTCTAAATTTCAAGGCATGAAGTCTACGATCAGCATAGAACTTCTGCATACTCTGAGTCGCTCTAATACTGTAATCTTTTATTATGCATTCCTAGTTTTTAGTTAATAAAAATTCTTTTTGTTTTCTTCTAAAAGACTAATATTTTAAAATTTAATTATTTTTAATTTTTAATTCAAATCTTTTATTACAATATTATAAATTTGTAGTTTCCTTTTTCCTTTTTTAAGAGACAAATCACCTTTTTAAAAATTATTACTATTATTATTATTACTATTGTTGTTGTTGTTGTTATTATTTTTTTTTTATACTACTACTATTACTATTATTTATTTATTTATTTATTTTTATTTATATTATTATTATTATTACTTTCCTGCTACTACATTTTTTTAGACTAAAAGTTACTACTACGTGTATTACTTGTACTATTATTTTTTATTGTTGTTGTCATTATTATTATTATTTTATGTTATATTTAGAACATTAAAAGGGATTAGTTTATGAATAATAAGAGTTCGTGTAGAACTCTTCAATGTTAGGTTTCAGTTTTAAGCTAATGATATTTTTTTAAAGAAAAAAATAAAGGATAGTATATTTTTAAATTCAAATCTTTTGATCTTTTAATTCAAAATTGTCTAAAAACTATCACGTGCCTTTTTAATATCTTGCCACTTAACTTCTTGTCTTACTTTTAATTTTGCTTTTAGATAGGAGATCTTTCATAAATAACGACACTTTGTTGTAAAACTTACCTTCCATAGCCATATTTTACATAATTACCATTTATAATCGGTGTAATCAGTTTACGCCTGCTGTATTCGGTTTTATCAATAGTCTGTATTCATATAAAATATAAATACAGTACCTATTTAGCCGTTGTATTCACTTTTACTCAGTGATCTGTATTCATAAAAACCATAAGTACACTACATATTTAGTATTGCCACAAACACTACCATTTTTTTCTTTTTTTTTTATATATATTTTTCGTTTTTTTGTGTTTTCCTCATTTTTTCTTCTTCTTTTTCTATTTTTTTCTATTTTTATTTCTTTCATTTTTTTCTTTCTCTTCTATCTCTAACTTCTAATTATTTTTCTTATTTTCTTTTCTTATTTGATTTTTTTGTTTTAGTTTTTGTACTGATTTTCTTTATCATTTTTTTTGTTCTATTTTATATTTTTTGTATTTAAAAAAAATATGAATTCTTTAGCACAAGTCATGGATGATAGCGTAAATACCACAATTATTTATCTTATTTGTAGTCACACCGTCATTTATATTTTTTTATTCATTGATACAACTGTATTTATATTTGTATTTTAAAGTGTGTGCTTGTATTTGTATTTTGCATTTGTATTTGTATTTTATAGTTCACAATTGTATATGTATTTGTTAGTTCGCACCATCATTTATAGATTATATAATTCGCACTTGTATTTTAAAGTACTATTTTGTATTTGTATTTTATAATTGACTATAGGTTACATTGAATTACATTTGTATTGTGGTTTTATTGTGTTTGTATATTTAGATTATGTTTATATTTGTATTCTATTTTCATCGATGCATATTTGTTTTCAAAGAATTATTTTGTATTTGTATTTGTAAGTTGATTGCATATTGTATTTAGCCGTGATTATGTACAATTCATCATTTGTATTTGTATATAAACAAGTAAATGCATTAATTGTATCTTCTTGATTCTAAAATATATAAATATATAATGTATCATTTGATACAAATGTACCATTTTGTATTTGTATGTCAAAATTATTACTCATATTTGTAAATAAACAAATATCACTTGACATAAATACAATTACAAATAAATAAAATAAATAATTTTACAAATACAAATACAATATGTATTTGTATATATTGTATTTGTATAAAAATTTAAATTGTATTTATTTGTATCAATAAATACAACTCATATAAATAAATACAGACAAGTATTCATAGAAAGAAAATCAATCGTTCCTTTTCAATAATTAAAAGATACAAATGATAGTTTGCATTTGTATTTGTATTTTATTGATTCGCACTTGTATTTGTATGTTCTAATTCACAATTGTATTTGTATTTATATTTTATAGTTCACACTTGTATTTGTGTTTGGTAGTTCTCATAAATGAAAAAAAGGAGAAAAAAATTAAAAGGAAAAAAAAAGAAAAAAAAAAGAAGGAGAAAAAATACAAAAAAAAAAAAAGAAGAAGAGAGTAATAAAAAATAGAGAAAAAACAAAAAAAAACAAAAAATGAGAAAAAATGAAAAGGAAAAAAAGAAAAAGAAAAAAAGAAAAAAGAAAAAAGAAAAAAAAAAGTGAAAAAGGAAAAAAGAAAAAAGAAAGAGAAAACACAAAAAAATGAAGAAAAAAATTGAAAAAGGAAAAAAAGAGAGTAATAAAAAAAAAAAAAAAAAAATAAAATACATGAGAGTGATTATGAATGGTAATTAGAAATAGTTAATAGGCAAGAGGAGGCTACGAATTATAATTAATTAAGATTTAAGCTAAATACGGTAATTAGGAGTCTATGTTTGCTACGAATTATATATGATTTATTACTTTATTGATCAAATCCTTTTTTCATTCATCTTCTAGCAAGATCCACCATAGATGCCACCAAAGACAACCTTTGAAAATACCAAATAAATTGCAATTTGGCTATAACGGATTATGTGAAACAATTGAAAATTTTTAAGAGAATCATTTTAATTTTAATCAACCTTTTGAATTTTACCAGTATTTGTTGAACCAAGTTTTTGTTCATCGTCGATGTAAAATAAATTTCTTTTTTTTTTCAATGATGCAAGCTTCTTTACTAATCAATAGAATCTTACTAAGGCCATCTCCTATTTTGAGTCCCATAACAAGGTCTAGAACAAGAATATCTTTGGCAATATTTTCACAAGAAAATATTGATGCTGGCTAGGATAACAGGTATCCAAAAATCCCTTAGCTATCCGACCAAATCCTTCCTCCAAAACCTTGAAAGTAAGCTTACTCAGGAATTCAGTCAAATTCTCAACTTAGAACATAATTTTTGGAAGTTGAAGTCCAGAATTAGTTGGCTAACTGATGGAGATGCTAATACTAAATTCTTCCATACCTCCACCCTTAATAGGAGGAAATCTGAAAAATTTCAAACCTATAAGACTTTGCAACACTCAATGCAAAATCATTACCAAGATAATGGCCAATAGGATTAAACCTTTCCTTTAAAAGATTATAGGGCAAAGTCAAGCCAGTTTCCTCCCAAATAGGAGGACCTCTAACCATCTCATTAAAGTTCAGGAGTTTATTTCAATTGCCAAAATGAAAGGTAAAAAGGCTAACATGATTCTCAAAATTGACCTAGAGAAAACCTTTGATATAATTGAATGGTCCTTCATAAGACAAGCCCTTCACTTCTTTAACTTTCCCCCTGGTATTACTTCTCTTATCATGTCTTGCATTAGTACCTCCTCTATTTCTGTGATCATCAATGGGATTAGAACTGCTTACTTCAATCCTTTTAGGGGCATCAGACAGGGGGATCCCATATCCCCCTACATCTTCATTCTTTGTATGGAACTCCTCTCCAGGAGAATAGACTATGAAGTTGACCTTCTCAATTGGAATTCCATTTCAACCAGTAGAAAAGGCCCCAAAGTCTTCCATCTTTTCTTTGCTGATGACCTTACACTTCTAGCTAGAGTTGATTCAAAAAATTGTCAAACCATCATAAACACCCTCCACAGTTTCAACTTACACTTCGGCCAAAAGATTAATACTGTGAAATCTAAGGTGATCTTCTCCAGTAATTGCTCTAACTTTGATAGACAAGTCCTTGCTTCCCAACTCTCTTTAAAAGCCAGTAACTCCTTTAGGAAATATTTGGGAATCCGTATCTCCCAATGCAAACCCTTCCGGGGGACTTCTAATTCACTGTGGACAACTTTAACTCCAAGATGTATGGTTAGAAACTAAATTTCTTAACATGGCAGGGAGGACTACCCTTGCTAAATCCTCCCTTAGCAGTATCCCAAATCATGTAGTGCAATGTGTATCTCTTTCTGCTAAGATTTCGAAGCTTATTTGATAAAGCCCAAAGAAATTTTATCTGGGCCCCTTCTCCTGATAAGAAAAAGATACATTTGATAAATTAGGATACTCTTTCCTATCCCAAGAACCAAGGTGTTCTAGGAATACAAAAAACATCCATAAAAAATAACACTATGTTGTGCAGCTTAGCTTGGAGATACACCAAGAACCCCCACATGCTCTGGGCTAAGATGTTCCAAAACAAATACCACAATGAGCCCAATCTTTGTAGAGTAAATTCCTCTAGGGCTTGGAAGAGCTTTTACAAATGAATCTTTATTTGCAGAGAAGTCACCCATTGGGTCACTCATGATGGAAATTTCATTAACTTCTGGCTGGATAAATAGATCTCTCACAATACCCCCTCAAACACCTTGTTTATGTCCCCCTCACTAAATCTGAGAGCAATCTCAGACTCTCTGACATTTGGTCCAATACTATTTGGAAGCTGGAGAAACTCTCCTTTGAAATCCTTTCTGTTATTAAGGAAACTGTAATGAGTACCTTCTTTTCTAACCCCAGGATTGTTAGCAAACTTCTTATTTGGAGTCTCACTGGCAATGGGATGTTCTCCAGTGCAAGTTCCTACTCCTACATTAATAGCAATAGAAAACATAATAAGATCTTTAACCCGTATGGTAAGGACTTTTTTTGGATTTGGAAACTTTCCACTCCTAACAAGATAAAATTCTTCATCTGGATGATAACCACAAGAGCTTTCCTACCAATTCCAACTTTCACAGAAGAGGTATTAACATTGACTCCAGGTGCTATATCTGTCACTACCACTCTGAGGATACCAACCATATCCTTTTTGAGTGTCCTGTTACCCAGAACTTCTGGAACAAAATTCTCAGCAAGTTCAATCATGCAAAAACCATCTCCTCCTCAAATTTTCTCCCCTCCAATTGGAGGCTCATTAAAGACCAAAGGTATGACCATCTTCTTTACTGGAAAGATCTCATACCCTTTTGTCTTTGGTCCATCTGGAAAACTAGAAACCATAATGTTTTCAACAAAAAAACCGAGGAACCATCCCATTCAAAAGATTATTCTGAAGCTGTTGAGTTTAAATTTTTGAGCCATGACAATAAGCACCACAACCCAAAAACCTCGATCCTACTTAGATGGATCCCCCCCCCCTCCCACATAAAAACTATAACAAGCTAAACACTGATGGTTCCTGCCTTGGGAACCCTGGTAAGGATGGGATTGGGGGGTCATTAGAGATGTCATGGGTCAGTGGATCACTGGTTTAACTGCTAGCTTTCACTTGGTCACCAATAATCACATGGAGCTCTTAGCTTTAAATGAAGGCCTGGCATTAGTGGAAACTTACAATCTTCAATCGATAGAAATTAACACTGACTCCATGAAAGTTATTGAGATGCTAACTAATGGTAATCTTCTCTATAATGCTATTTTGGATGATTGTAGGTCAAGACCAATAAGGCTCGGAAATCCTTTGTGCAATATGTGTTCAGGGAACAAAATAATGTTGCTGATGTAATGGAAAAGTTCGAAGCTGAATCCTATTTTTTTGCTGAAACAAGACTTTTTGAAGTTCCTCCAATATGTGCACGTAAAATGCTACATACAGATATGATGGGAACTACCTTTGAAAGGGAGGTCAAAATTTGTAACAATTTAGGTCAGGAATTAGATTCCTCGACTATGAACTTTAATTCAGGTTAAGACTTGGCTGTATGAACCTCTTATTTTAATGTATTCTCCTTTTAACAAAAAAAAAGGACAAAATCTATAAAGGAAATCTAATGTGATTGAAAAAGATCTTCTTAATGAGATAAAATAGTAAACCATATATATATGGATTTCTTTATTTTTCCTTTTCCACTTTCATCATTTAGTGTGATAACTAGTGTCAGTTGGCTCGTGCTAAGCCCGAGCTCAAATTACATTAATATTTATACTTATAATTTTTTCTGTTTTTTTCTACTCTTATTTTTTATTTGTTTTTGTAACATTATAGTAATAATTGAAAGTAGTTCGATAATCTCTCAATACTTTTGAAATATATTAAACCATAATACGTTCAATTTCTTGTGTCCTATTTCTTTTTAGTTCGTTGACAAAAGAATATATCTTTTTTTTTTCTTAGACTCTTTTAATTTATCTCTTTCCATATGACATGTTAAATACCAATTACAATTTTTTGATTCTTTCCACATATATCTTCAGTTTAAGATCATAAAAGTTCAAAAGCCTCCATCACACATTTAAACTTCAGGCTAAGTTAAAATCAGACAAACAAATTAAAATGAAGGAAGTAAAAGTTTTTGAAAGTTTAAAAACAACATTTTTTACAGTAAAGTTTAGACTTTCTTTTAATTTTCAAACAAACGCACACACTAAAACTGTTCTCCTTTTTATTTACTGATTTTTTTTAAATTAAAGTTTTAACAATCTAAAATGATTGTTGTTTTATGTTGAATTACCTTCATTATATTTTTCTTAATTAAAATTATTGACTAATTCATTTTATTTTTAAGAAATACAATATTTAAATAATATAAAAAATATTTGATGCTACAAATTATTGTATGATTACGTCGATAAAGTTAATTTATAAATAAAGCTAACATTTAAATTATATAGTTGAAAGACTGATTTAGCGAAATACTTTTGTAAATGTTCTTTAAATGGGTCAACTCTTACAAGATTATTAAAACTTCAATTAGGGATAAAATAGATTTTAAAAAGTCGGGTGTTATCTCTTATTATTTTTTTATGTAAAAGAAATCATCAATTTTTTAAATTAATTTTTAATTTAATTGGATAAATAGATCTTTTATGGTGTCACTGTCACTTTTTCTATGGCTCATTACTTTTTTATAGCATTTTAAATGTCAATCTAATTATTTAAATTTACAAAAATAGAAATATTTTTTTAGTTATTGTATAATGGCAGGTGAAGTGCTATTGAACTTTATCAAGGATAATCTAAAAAAGGAGACAAAATAAATTAATATGAAATAATAAGTTAAAACAAATGTCAATGGGTAAATTTAGAAGAAAAAAAATCTTTTAAAGTAATTGATAAGCATTAGCTGCAATATAACTAAAGATGATAAAATATTTGGATAAACCTTAGTTTAAATCTAATTAATTACTATCAAATCTTTGGATTCTTTTCATATAAAAGAAAATTTTAAAACTAAGAAGGAAAGAAAAAAATTTAAAATTTAATCAATAACCATATTTCAAATTATGGCTGTTAGGATGGTGAGGTGGTATGTTATGTGGTTTCTGTCTCACCCCAAGTTGCAGGTCACGTGCGATTTTAATAGTTGGCTCCTAATTTACCCACGACATTAGTATTTTTGTTTGAATAATATAATCAAAATTAGATATGAACTATTTTCGAAAGGAGAGGGTAAATTTTTCTTTTGTTAAATTCATGTGGCTTGTATTTTGATTAATTTTTAAATAGATTTTTTCATTTCTGTCCGTCAAGGAGTATTTAACTATTTAAACAACGATAGATGTATAAGTAAATCATTTTTTTTTATGAAAGATATATTTTTTCTAAATCATATAGTAAAGAGATTACTTGGACGTTAGAGAAATAATACTATTTTCTCCATTTTATTTTAGTTGACCATCTTTCTAAAAATATTTGTTTCAATTTAGTTGTCTCATTGATGAAATCAAGAGTATTTTAATACATTCTTCCAATAATATTCTTATCATTAAATTACTAAACAAGTTGTATATATTCAACTTTATATTTTCAAAGCATAATTAATAAGAATAATTTGATAAAATAAATTCTTAATAAATATTTTTCTTAATGGATGTATCTAATCAGTAGGGGCTAACTAATACGAAATTGAGGGATAGTAAAATTGTTTCTATAGGAAGAGAATTCAAGAAATACTACACTCCTTGTGACCTAAAGCAAAGGTGTTTGAGATTCTTGGGTATATGACTTCCCTACTTACTGAGCAAAAATATAACATTATCTTTTTAGTCTCTCAACTTTTAAATTGCCTTCTTGCCACAGGTCCCTTCCTTTAGGGAACAAGTTCATATTATTGTTTGAAAAAAACGTCCAAAAATCATAATTAAGTCAACAAATTCAGACCCCTTTACTTTAATAACCAAATAAATGGAATAAAAGACACACTACTTTATAACTTGAACCAATGTATAACGTCAATTTGACCGCCATTGAATTAGTCCGAGGATACGTCTTTTTCCTTAGCAAGAGGCCTTTTGAGTCGATAGATGTCATTTCACTCATCACTATTTGGCGATGATAAATTTTTATAGAATATAAAATTCTTCATCTGGATGATGCACCACCAGAGCCTTTCTGCCAATTCCAACTTTCATAGAAGAGGTATTAACATTGACTCCAGGTGCTATATCTGTCACTACCACTCTGAGGATACCAACCATATCCTTTTTGAGTGTACTGTTACCCAGAACTTCTGAAACAAAATTCTTAGCAAGTCCAATCATGCAAAAACTATCTCCTCCTCAAATTTTCTCCCCTCCAGTTGGAGGCTCATTAAGGACCAAAGGTATGACTATCTTCTTTACTGGAAAGAACTCATACCCTTTTGTCTTTGGTCCATCTGGAAAACTAGAAACCATAATGTTTTCAACAAAAAAATCGAGGAACCATCCCATTCAAAAGATTATTCTGAAGCTGTTGAGTTTAAATTTTTGAGCCATGACAATAAGCACCACAACCTGAAAACCTCGATCCTACTTAGATGGATCCCCCCCCCCCCTCCCACATAAAAACTATTACAAGCTAAACACTGATGGTTCCTGCCTTGGGAACCCTGGTAAGGATGGGATTGGGGGGTCATTAGAGATGCTATGGGTCAGTGGATCACTGGTTTAACTGCTAGCTTTCACTTGGTCACCAATAATCACATGGAGATCTTAGCTTTAAATGAAGGCCTGGAATTAGTGGAAACTTACAATCTTCAATCGATAGAAATTAACACTGACTCCATGGAAGTTATTGAGATGCTAACTAATGGTAATCTTCTCTATAATTCTATTTTGGATGATTGTAGGTCAAGACCAATAAGGCTCGGAAATCCTTTGTGCAATAAGTGTTCAGGGAACAAAATAGTGTTGCTGATGTAATGGCAAAGTTCGAAGCTGAATCCTATTTTTTTGCTGAAACAAGACTTTTTGAAGTTCCTCTAATATGTGCACGTAAAATGCTACATACAGATATGATGGGAACTACCGTTGAAAGAGAGGTCAAAATTTGTAACAATTTAGGTCAGGAATTAGATTCCTCGACTATGAACTTTAATTCAGGTTAAGACTTGGCTGTATGAACCTCTTATTTTAATGTATTCTCCTTTTAACAAAAAAAAAAAAGACAAAATCCATGAAGGAAATCTAATGTGATTGAAAAAGATCTTCTTAATGAGATAAAATAGTAAACCATATATATATGGATTTCTTTATTTTTCCTTTTCCACTTTCATCATTTAGTGTGATAACTAGTGTCAATTGGCTCGTGCTAAGCCCGAGCTCAAATTACATTAATATTTATACTTATAATTTTTTCTGTTTGTTTCTACTCTTATTTTTTATTTGTTTTTGTAACATTATAGTAATAATTGAAAGTAGTTCGATAATCTCTCAATACTTTTGAAATATATTAAACCATAATACGTTCAATTTCTTGTGTCCTATTTCTTTTTAGTTCGTTGACAAAAGAATATATCTTTTTTTTTCTTAGACTCTTTTAATTTATCTCTTTCCTTATGACATGTTAAATACCAATTAAAAATTTTTAGTTCTTTCCACATATATCTTCAGTTTAAGATCATAAAAGTTCAAAAGTCTCCATCACACATTTAAACTTCAGGCTAAGTTAAAATCAAACAAACAAATTAAAATGAAGGAAGTAAAAGTTTTTGAAAGTTTAAAAACAACATTTTTTACAGTAAACTTTAGACATTCTTTTAATTTTCAAATAAACGCACACACTAAAACTGTTCTCCTTTTTATTTACTGAATTTTTTTAAATTAAAGTTTTAACAATCTAAAATGATTGTTGTTTTATGTTGAATTACCTTCATTATATTTTTCTTAATTAAAATTATTGACTAATTCATTTTATTTTTAAGAAATACAATATTTAAATAATAGAAAAAATATTTGATGCTACAAATTATTGTATGATTACGTCAATAAAGTTAATTTATAAATAAAACTAACATTTAAATTATATAGTTGAAAGTCTGATTTAGCGAAATACTTTTGTAAATGTTCTTTAAATGGGTCAACTCTTACAAGATTATTAAAACTTCAATTAGGGATAAAATAGATTTTAAAAAGTCGGGTGTTATCTCTTATTATTTTTTCATGTAAAAGAAATCATCAATTTTTTAAATTAATTTTTAATTTAATTGGATAAATAGATCTTTTATGGTGTCACTGTCACTTTTTCTATGGCTCATTACTTTTTTATAGCATTTTAAATGTCAATCTAATTATTTAAATTTACAAAAATAGAAATATTTTTTTAGTTATTGTATAATGGCAGGTGAAGTGCTATTGAACTTTATCAAGGATAATCTAAAAAAGGAGACAAAATAAATTAATATGAAATAATAAGTTAAAACAAATGTCAATGGGTAAATTTAGAAGAAAAAAAAATCATTTAAAGTAATTGATAAGCATTAGCTGCAATATAACTAAAGATGATAAAATATTTGGATAAACCTTAGTTTAAATCTAATTAATTACTATCAAATCTTTGGATTCTTTTCATATAAAAGAAAATTTTAAAACTAAGAAGGAAAGAAAAAAATTTAAAATTTAATCAATAACCATATTTCAAATTGTGGCTGTTAGGATGGTGAGGTGGTATGTTATGTGGTTTCTGTCTCACCCCAAATTGCAGGTCACGTGCGATTTTAATAGTTGACTCCTAATTTACCCACGACATTAGTATTTTTGTTTGAATAATATAATCAAAATTAGATATGAACTATTTTCGAAAGGAGAGGGTAAATTTTTTTTTTGTTAAATTCATGTGGCTTGTATTTTGATTAATTTTTAAATAGATTTTTTCATTTTTGTCCGTCAAGGAGTATTTAACTATTTAAACAACGATAGATGTATAAGTTCATCATTTTTTGTTTTATGAAAGATATATTTGTTCTAAATCATATAGTAAAGAGATTACTTGGACGTTAGAGAAATAATACTATTTTCTCCATTTTATTTTAGTTGACCATCTTTCTAAAAATATTTGTTTCAATTTAGTTGTCCCATTGATGAAATCAAGAGTATTTTAATACATTCTTCCAATAATATTCTTATCATTAAATTACTAAACAAGTTGTATATATTCAACTTTATATTTTCAAAGAATAATTAATAAAAATAATTTGATAAAATAGATTCTTAATAAATATTTTTCTTAATGGATGTATCTAATCAGTAGGGGCTAACTAATACGAAATTGAGGGATAGTAAACTTTTTTCTATAGGAAGAGAATTCAAGAAATACTACACTCCTTGTGACCTAAAGCAAAGGTGTTTGAGATTCTTGGGTATATGACTTCCCTACTTACTGAGCAAAAATATAACATTATCTTTTTAATCTCTCAACTTTTAAATTGCCTTCTTGCCACAAGTCCCTTCCTTTAGGGAACAAGTTCATATTATTGTTTGAAAAAAACGTCCAAAAATCATAATTAAGTCAACAAATTCAGACCCCTTTACTTTAATAACCAAATAAATGGAATAAAAGACACACTACTTTATAACTTGAACCAATGTATAACGTCGATTTGACCGCCATTGAATTAGTCCGAGGATACGTCTTTTTCCTTAGCAAGAGGCCTTTTGAGTCGATAGATGTCATTTCACTCATCACTATTTGGCGATGATAAATTTTTATAGAATATAAAATTCTTCATCTGGATGATGCACCACCAGAGCCTTCCTGCCAATTCCAACTTTCACAGAAGAGGTATTAACATTGACTCCAGGTGCTATATCTGTCACTACCACTCTGAGGATACCAACCATATCCTTTTTGAGTGTACTGTTACCCAGAACTTCTGGAACAAAATTCTCAGCAAGTCCAATCATGCAAAAACCATCTCCTCCTCAAATTTTCTCCCCTCCAGTTGGAGGCTCATTAAGGACCAAAGGTATGACCATCTTCTTTACTGGAAAGAACTCATACCCTTTTGTCTTTGGTCCATCTGGAAAACTAGAAACCATAATGTTTTCAACAAAAAAAACCGAGGAACCATCCCATTCAAAAGATTATTCTGAAGCTGTTAAGTTTAAATTTTTGAGCCATGACAATAAGCACCACAACCCAAAAACCTCGATCCTACTTAGATGGATCCCCCCCTCCCACATAAAAACTATTACAAGCTAAACACTGATGGTTCCTGCCTTGGGAACCCTGGTAAGGATGGGATTGGGGGGTCATTAGAGATGCTATGGGTCAGTGGATCACTGGTTTAACTGCTAGCTTTCACTTGGTCACCAATAATCACATGGAGATCTTAGCTTTAAATGAAGGCCTGGAATTAGTGGAAACTTACAATCTTCAATCGATAGAAATTAACACTGACTCCATGGAAGTTATTGGGATGCTAACTAATGGTAATCTTCTCTATAATGCTATTTTGGATGATTGTAGGTCAAGACCAATAAGGCTCGGAAATCCTTTGTGCAATATGTGTTCAGGGAACAAAATAGTGTTGCTGATGTAATGGCAAAGTTCGAAGCTGAATCCTGTTTTTTTGCTGAAACAAGACTTTTTGAAGTTCCTCTAATATGTGCACGTAAAATGCTACATACAGATATGATGGGAACTACCTTTGAAAGGGAGGTCAAAATTTGTAACAATTTAGGTCAGGAATTAGATTCCTCGACTATGAACTTTAATTCAGGTTAAGACTTGGCTGTATGAACCTCTTATTTTAATGTATTCTCCTTTTAACAAAAAAAAAAGAAGACAAAATCCATGAAGGAAATCTAATGTGATTGGAAAAGATCTTCTTAATGAGATAAAATAGTAAACCATATATATATGGATTTCTTTATTTTTCCTTTTCCACTTTCATCATTTAGTGTGATAACTAGTGTCAGTTGGCTTGTGCTAAGCCCGAGCTCAAATTACATTAATATTTATACTTATAATTTTTTCTGTTTTTTTCTACTCTTATTTTTTATTTGTTTTTGTAACATTATAGTAATAATTGAAAGTAGTTCGATAATCTCTCAATACTTTTGAAATATATTAAACCATAATACGTTCAATTTCTTGTGTCCTATTTCTTTTTAGTTCGTTGACAAAAGAATATATTTTTTTTTCTTAGACTCTTTTAATTTATCTCTTTCCATATGACATGTTAAATACCAATTAAAATTTTTTAGTTCTTTCCACATATATCTTCAGTTTAAGATCATAAAAGTTCAAAAGTCTCCATCACACATTTAAACTTCAGGCTAAGTTAAAATCAGACAAACAAATTAAAATGAAGGAAGTAAAAGTTTTTGAAAGTTTAAAAACAACATTTTTTACAGTAAACTTTAGACATTCTTTTAATTTTCAAATAAACGCACGCACTAAAACTGTTCTCCTTTTTATTTACTGAATTTTTTTAAATTAAAGTTTTAACAATCTAAAATGATTGTTGTTTTATGTTGAATTACCTTCATTATATTTTTCTTAATTAAAATTATTGACTAATTCATTTTATTTTTAAGAAATACAATATTTAAATAATATAAAAAATATTTGATGCTACAAATTATTGTATGATTACGTCAATAAAGTTAATTTATAAATAAAACTAACATTTAAATTATATAGTTGAAAGTCTGATTTAGCGAAATACTTTTGTAAATGTTCTTTAAATGGGTCAACTCTTACAAGATTATTAAAACTTCAATTAGGGATAAAATAGATTTTAAAAAGTCGGGTGTTATCTCTTATTATTTTTTCATGTAAAAGAAATCATCAATTTTTTAAATTAATTTTTAATTTAATTGGATAAATAGATCTTTTATGGTGTCACTGTCACTTTTTCTATGGCTCATTACTTTTTTTATAGCATTTTAAATGTCAATCTAATTATTTAAATTTACAAAAATAGAAATATTTTTTTAGTTATTGTATAATGGCAGGTGAAGTGATATTGAACTTTATCAAGGATAATCTAAAAAAGGAGACAAAATAAATTAATATGAAATAATAAGTTAAAACAAATGTCAATGGGTAAATTTAGAAGAAAAAAAAATCTTTTAAAGTAATTGCTAAGCATTAGCTGCAATATAACTAAAGATGATAAAATATTTGGATAAACCTTAGTTTAAATCTAATTAATTACTATCAAATCTTTGGATTCTTTTCATATAAAAGAAAATTTTAAAACTAAGAAGGAAAGAAAAAAATTTAAAATTTAATCAATAACCATATTTCAAATTGTGGATGTTAGGATGGTGAGGTGGTACGTTATGTGGTTTCTGTCTCACCCCAAATTGCAGGCCACGTGCGATTTTAATAGTTGACTCCTAATTTACCCACGACATTAGTATTTTTGTTTGAATAATATAATCAAAATTAGATATGAACTATTTTCGAAAGGAGAGGGTAAATTTTTCTTTTGTTAAATTCATGTGGCTTGTATTTTGATTAATTTTTAAATAGATTTTTTCATTTCTGTCCGTCAAGGAGTATTTAACTATTTAAACAACGATAGATGTATAAGTAGATCATTTTTTTTTTATGAAAGATATATTTTTTCTAAATCATATAGTAAAGAGATTACTTGGACGTTAGAGAAATAATACTATTTTCTCCATTTTATTTTAGTTGATCATCTTTCTAAAAATATTTGTTTTAATTTAGTTGTCTCATTGATGAAATCAAGAGTATTTTAATACATTCTTCCAATAATATTCTTATCATTAAATTACTAAACAAGTTGTATATATTCAACTTTATATTTTCAAAGCATAATTAATAAGAATAATTTGATAAAATAAATTCTTAATAAATATTTTTCTTAATGGATGTATCTAATCAGTAGGGGCTAACTCATACGAAATTGAGGGATAGTAAAATTTTTTCTATAGGAAGAGAATTCAAGAAATACTACACTCCTTGTGACCTAAAGCAAAGGTGTTTGAGATTCTTGGGTATATGACTTCCCTACTTACTGAGCAAAAATATAACATTATCTTTTTAGTCTCTCAACTTTTAAATTGCCTTCTTGCCACAGGTCCCTTCCTTTAGGGAACAAGTTCATATTATTGTTTGAAAAAAACGTCCAAAAATCATAATCAAGTCAACAAATTCAGACCCCTTTACTTTAATAACCAAATAAATGGAATAAAAGACACACTACTTTATAACTTGAACCAATGTATAACGTCAATTTGACCGCCATTGAATTAGTCCGAGGATACGTCTTTTTCCTTAGCAAGAGGCCTTTTGAGTCGATAGATGTCATTTCACTCATCACTATTTGGCGATGATAAATTTTTATAGAATATAAAATTCTTTAAAAACTTGTCTTTTTAAGTATTTTTGGTTGGGAGAGGAGGCATAGTTAAAAGCAAAATTGGGCAAATTTGAAATTATGAATTTCCACTTATAGTGTCGAAGATAAGATTTATTTGTCTAGAATTATATGTTAAAACGAAGAAGGCTAACATTAATTTGATTGCGATGGATAGCCAGGATACATTACTTCATGTTCATGAATCTCCTACTCAATCCGCCTCTGGAGAATGGAGCAACCAGTTCCCTACCGTTTAGTGCGCTGATAGTGGAACGGAGGATTAGTCTTATGACTGCCAGCTGCGGGGATACCTTGGAAAAAAATAAAAAGAATTTCCTACTCAATCATTGAGAATATCATGATTGCAACTAGCAAAGTTATGAAATAGCGATATGCTGGAAGTGGGAAGTGGATAGATACATCGATTGATGGTTTGAATAGTAAATTGCTTCATTCATGATCTGAGGTGCAACTCCATCAAAATAACTCCCTATAAATAAAGAGGTAGAGATATGTGGATGAATGGAGTAAGAAGTAACTCCATTGTAACTTCATGGTTAATGAAAGAAAAGAGTTATTAGACTTCTCAATAAAGGTGGAAGTTAAGAATTTAAGTTTAGTGCACTGTTGGTGTATTTTTTTTTTAATACAGTTACCTGCTGTAACAGGTTATTCATTTCTCAGGTAAAAATGTAAAAAATGGATGATCTGCTATAACAGGTAAAAGTGATATGATGATGTAAAAGGAAAATATATTGACGGTGCACCAAACTTAGGCCTCATTTGTTTGCACTTAATGGAGGTCTGAATCTGAATTATTCAGACTTCTGATCTTTAAGTGCATTTGTTTTTTATTAAGATGTTAGCTCTTAATAGGTCTGATTAGGTCTTAATCATTCAGATCTAGAATCAAGTCTTAATAGGTCTGAAAAGATATTCTGATGTTGGATAATATTCACCACTTTATTCATAATCAGCAGTGATCATCACTAACCACCTCTGTCACCGCCACTATTGTCAACCACCACCACTATCAGAACAACCATCGACAACAAATATCACTACCAACCATTATTGTCAACCGCTACCACACTTTCTACCTCTATTAGTCTAATTATATTCACCGCCACCACCGTCGTCAACAATACCACCATCATCAACCACTAACGGTCAATCCCTACTACCAACCAACTTATCTATCACAACTAGCACCACCGCTAACTACCACTAATACATTACAACCTCCACATATTCTTCGGCCGCCACCACCATTGTCACTAGTAACACCATATCTACCACCACTTCAACCACTACCATCGCTATAATTTATCTCTACTAACAACCATCTCCACTATCACAACAAACATCTCCAACTAGCTCCAATCCATCGTCAACCATCATGCACTCATGTTTCAACCAACACAATCAACACCTCAAATTACTAACATCAAGCAACGTCACATCACAACCACCACAATCAATCATCACCATCATAACAGTCACTACAATACCAACCATCATAATTATCACCACCAACATTATTAATCACTAGCATCAATCATTGTCACCGTAACCACTATTATAAACCATCTCTGCTATCACTAATGATAAGAGAAAAAACCTAAAATCCCAAAATAACAACACAACTAAAGAGAAGAAGATGAGATGAAGAAGAACAAATAAACACACATTTGGATTTAGCACACAAAAAAAAGAAAATGCATAAACTTAAAGGATAGTTAGTGAAACATAAACCTTTACAAATTATAGGAACTAAGGTGTATATCAAACACCAAAACCCTCTACAATCCACAAAGGCAATACCATACTCTTATGTTGACACAAAAGGGACTCGAAGCACCCCAAAGCACTAACGTTTCTAAGCCGATTGTTAACTCAAGTGAATCCACACTTAAGCTAACCCTAGTTTCAATTATGACTTTTTCAAGCCCTACACTAAAGGAGATACACTCTTAAAGAGAGAAGAAATCTTCAATATTCATTAAAATCTAAATGAAAAATAAGCCTAAGTAGTGTATTTATAGCTTATTACATAAAAGATCAAAATACCCTTAATGAAAAGGGGCTCATATGGAGTGTAAAGAAAAGGCAAAAAAAAAAAAAGACCATTACACCCACAATGAAGGGACGGTCATGGAGTATTTGATGTGGTCTTCTCCACACTTCAACATATGTCTTTCCTTGTGTCTTTTTGATCTTCACAATTATTCTTCAACACTTGAAGCTCTCGGGCATCTCATCAAGGCAAGCTTCCAAGCAACCTTCCATACACAGGATTGTTCTATTGTGGGCTCAAAATGGGTCCTCCATGCGTGTTCCCATACCCTTAATATGACCACAATCGGGTTCTTCTTGTGTTGGCCTCGCATGATGTCATCGAAAGCTACGATGGCCATTTGGCTTGTATCAACTAACAAACATAAATGTTTTTTCTCAATCAAATAATAATTTTGTTGTATTAAATTACATACTTTTCTAATATATAATTAATTTTTTATGTGAATTGTATTTTTTATTTTATTATATATAAAAATAAAAAAAATTGCACATTCAGATGTTGGAAAACAAACAGTCTTAATTATTCAGTTTTCAGATCTAAAGATAACATTTTACTCATTCAGACATGCATTCAGATTCAGACATTTGAATCTTAAAATAAACAAATGCAGCCTTAAACTCGGAAGTTAAAGGTTACTTTCTTATACTATGAAAAGGATGACTTTGAGGTCATGCTAGATGCCACAAGATTGAGAGAAAAATAATGTTGGACAAAAGAGTGTAATTGTTGTAAAAAACAACACGAAATTTCATAGTGATTTTGCAAGAAATTGCTGAAGGGAATTGATGGTGATAACACTCATCGATCCTACGGTAAAGGATATGCATTATTCCACATAAATTTCTATGTCTAAAACCTTCACAATACACTATGGTTAAATGTACTATTTTTTTGGTGTGAAAGGTATAACCGACATGTTGCAGGAAAAAAATGAAGACTATTTGGAATGTGAATACAGCTTGTGAAAAGAAGAAGAAGAAGAATACAGCTTGTGAAAACATTTGTAATACCATGTCCTTATATTTAAATTGAAGTCATATTTGTACATATTTATTGACTTTTAATAATGTTGCTTGTAACTTAACTATGTCTTTTTCTTTGTTTGATGCATGTTTTTTTCTTGAAAAATAACGTTTCCAAATTGAATGTAAATGAAGTGAAAATTATGTGTTCAGTTGGAAATTTATATTGGGAAAAGACATCGTTTCCATCCTAAACTATACAAGAAAAGTCTAAGTCACACCTTAACTATCTAAGTGATCTATTACACACCTAAACTACTTAAAAGTGATATTTTTTACCCCCTAAATCTGATGTGGAAAAAATATAATTATTTAAATTTAAAAAGGCATGTCTAAATAAAAAAATAATGAAAAAAATAATTAAAAATTAAATATTTCCCTCCCCCACCCCCCAAACATCTTCTTCTTCGTCACCCCTACCCCCAAACATCTTCTTCTTCATCACCCCCATCCCAAAAATCCAACCCCACCCCAACCAACACATCTTCTTCATCACCCCCACCTCCAAACTCCACCCCCACCCCCAAATAAGCAATTTCTTCTCCTCCACCTTTATCGAAACATCTTCTTCATCACCCCTACCCCAAAAATTCAACCCCACCCCAACCAACACATCTTCTTCGTCACCCTACCCCCAAATAAACAATTTCTTCACACCCATCCTCCATCTTCATCGAATCAATGTCAATTTCACCTTGAACAAAATCAAATTGAATATTTCTATTTAAACAGGCAAATTTTAAAATTTTTTGTCACACTTCATCAAACACTTGACGAGAATGCCTTCCTAATCCCACTTCCTAAAACTAAAATCATCCACAGAATCATCCTCCCTAACAACAAAGAAGAAACAACTCTTGAATTTTGGATGATATCAGATTTGGAAAGTACGGACTCCTGTACCAATCTTCCTCTTGATTCTGAATGGCCCTTCTTAAAGTAAGTCAAGCAACATCAATGGAGGTTTTCTCAACGGAGGTTTCTTCTTTCTCCGCCGTTGCTAAGGCTTCGTTGGCTACTGGTTCAGTTTCCACCATTACTGAGCTCCCAATTTTTTTTTTGGCTTTGATTTTCTTATTTTAATCCCTTCTTTTCTCTTTTGTGAGTGTGTGTTGTTAATTCATCCAAAAAATGAAGGTTTTTGTTTGTTCATATATTTAAATTAAAAAGAAAAAAATTATGAAAATATAATTTTTTTATTTTTTTAATTATGTTGACGTGGCACTGACGTGGCTCTGACATGACAGGCGCCTGTACAACACCACACCACATGCAAGTGTATAATGATTTACAGGGTGTAAAAAATATCACTTTTATATAGTTTAGGTGTGTAATAGGTCACTTAGATAGTTTAAGTGTGGCTTAAACTTTTCTTGTATAGTTTAGGATGAAACGATGTCTTTTCCCATTTTATATTACTAATTTAGGATACATGCATTGCACATGTATCAAACATTAATTAAGAATAATCGTATATATCACTAAATTGAACTAATTTTGGTATAAGTTCAAAAATAATATTGTAATGAAATAGTTAAAGGCAATTTTTGCCAGAGAAACTTTAAACATTTGAATTTAATCAATTAAAATGAGAGAAAAGCAAAAGTCGCATGTTTGTTAAAAGGTTGAATCCAAAATATGCTTAGTAAAATTATGCAAAAACTTATGTAAGGTCAAATTCTAGATTTCTTTTTTTTGCCAGGAGCCGACCCTAACTAGTTCACAAATAATGTATACGTGTTTTGCATGTGTATATCACGTCAATCGATAATACTATAAAAAATAAAAATACAATTATTAAAAAGTGGGTATCGAAATAAATAATTCGGTAACAATCTAATCGAATTTGCATATTAACTAACAATTCAATCGTTGAAAGTTTTGATCTTTAAGGGTCTTGACTATCGATCGAGACTCAACCTTAATCACAAAATCAACTTCCGATCCTGACATTCGATCCCAATCCTGACATCCATCCTCGATAGAGGTCCCGAGTTTCAATCTCGACTTGATACCTGACCCAAGACCCTGATCAACAATCGACATGAGACGAATTTGTACCACGATCCATGACTTGACTTTCGATCCAGCTCTAAAAAACCTGAAACACAACTCGTGTTGAAACTCAAACAACTGATAGTTTAGGTGTATTTCGCTAAATGTTTTTGTGATACTTTAGATAGAAAACTCAAATACTTAATAGTAAAAAAACAATATACTTTAGCTATGTAACTAATGTTGGTTTATCTTTCAATCTCTATTTTAGTCAATATTTTGAAATGGGAAAAGAAAAGTTAGAAGTTTGTCCGTGATAAAGGAAAAAGATATTATCATATCAATTAAAATTTTAACAAGAAAAATGAACGGAAGAAATTATTTTAAAATAATTATTTATTTAAATCACGATTAGTTACATTCTTTAATCTATTAAAATTCATTCATTAATTTTAATCGATGTTATATATCTTTAATCCAAACAAAACTTGGAAAAATTGGAGAGAAGAAAAATGGAGAGGATCTTCATCCTTGCTCACTTCTTCTACATCGTCATGGTAAAACTAAAGCCTAGAAAACAAAGTAAACCTAATACTCCAGCTGTATATATTCTTGAGGGTTGTAGGAGTTCGGGCATTGCATAGATAGGTTATCTCTTTCGCAATAGTCTACATTTTTGCTTCTTTTCTCAAATATCCTTAGGTTTCTCTCAATCCATATTGCATGAATACATTCATCAAGGGTCATCTTGAACAATTGACGTTGTTTGGATTTGCCTTTAGATTTGGTGAGGTACCACTGGGAAAACTGATCCCAATTTGAAGCTGCAACATGTTGAACTTTTATCCATTGCATAATTATTCTGGTCAGAGGTCCCTTGAGTAATGGCATTGAGTGGAAAAATGCTCTCTGATTTCCTCCATTGTCTAAAAAAATACACACTTCTTGTCATCTATCAGTCCTCACATAAAAAGTCGATGGACAATTAATAGTTTGCCCTGTAACATCAGCCACATTGAGAAGAACACATGGGTAAGATTACTGTATACTATAATGCCAAGACAGATCCTTATTTAATACATGTTGTTTTTCCTCCCTCAACCTTATTCCTAACGCAATATCTATTGAAGAGTACGTAGGCATCAAACAAATATTCTCTATTTTCCAAATATATGGTCTTGAGAGTCTTTAATTGTTTCATCGTTCTTCTATGCAGAGTAGTTCTTAGGTTATTGTATATATGTAGTCTAAGTTGTGTGAACTTGTCACTTTTTATATCGCAATCGTGTTGGATTCGTCAAATACACTACTTTTGAAGAATCTGACACGCACACCTATTTATATTTTTGAAGAGTTTGAACAACTTAACATACTGTAAGATAATTTATTTTTGGGGGGCTCTATGCCATTCATCTTGCCTATGAAACCCTCTTTTTCGTTTTGAATTATTTTTGGACTACTGAAATTTGATGCGCGCATGTTCGAACATAAGAATCTCTTCGTACAATTTTGTGGAGATGCTAATCGCTTCTCAGTTGATCAATTTTGTGACATTGAGGAGTATGGTCTATCTCAAGGATATGTGGAATAGGACACCAAATTATCATTATAAACAATTTTAATATACAACTATGCAAACTCAACTTTATTCAAGTCGAGATCTTTTGAAAATAATCTTTTTATCTTTGTGAGGTAGGGGTAAGATCTCCGTACACTTTATCCTTTCTTTGGCTTACGATAACTTCAACAGTTAAGAAAATATTATTGCTAAAAGAATTTATGGTGAATAATTGTTGGAACCTTGAAGTTTTGATGAATGATAATATGAATGAAACAAGTTGATATACGTGTTCCACTGATCTGACAAGTTCAAGAGTGCAGTCTACGGTATAAATAATTAAAAATCAGAATGAGTTAAATCAGTGTAACTAGAAACTTCAACTTACTGATCACGTTGGGAATAGAACAAGTTGAATTTGATTCAAACACTTGATGACAAGGGAGAGCAAGTTGAGTTGAAAAAGGAGTCCTAAGAAGAAGTTTCACTTGTGAGCATATCCTGAAGAGTCCTATGTGTAGGAGAAAAATTCTGAAAATTGAAGAAGTCTATGCAAAATGTATAATTTGAAGGACTCTTTGGAGAGTTGGAGTTTGACTACAACACTAAGGAGACAAGAGTTGGAATTGAAGAAGGAGTTTCACTTGAAGTAAAACTCTATGCAATGAGAGTTATGATTGAAGGAGGAGTTTGAAATAAAGAATGACTCTTTGAAGAGTTGTGCTTAAATAGAAGATGCATCAGTCAGAATAAACTACGTTGTGCTTAAATAGAAGATGCATCAGTCAGAATAAACTACGTACTTACAAAGCAGAAAAGCATCTACTCAATCACTGAAGAAACACATTGAAGAACCTGGACCTAAGTGTAGAATCCAGCTAAGAGTTTTAGTGTTGATTTTTAGAGTTGTTCATTGTGTTTGAACTATTGATGTACTATTAGTTTCAGTGAGTTATAAACTGAACTAGGAGCTAGTCTTCGAGTTGGAGAAAACTCAAAGACTTTGGGAACGCATACCTTGGGAGATGTGTGTAGTTAAGAATTAGAGTTTATAATTCCCAGTCGTTGCGTTAAAGGAATTAGAGTTTATAATTCCTATTTGTTGGTTACAAGAGTTTTGTAATCAGTCATTGTTGAGGCTCAGAGTTATGTAGTGAAGTTGGGGTTAAATCCTGTAGAGGTGCAGGTCGTGGTTTTTGACACCTTTTTGAGTCGAGTGCTTTTCACGTAAAAATCATTGTGTTCTTTACTTACTGTTTTACTGCTTTTCTGGAACACGTCAGGTAACCCGTTCCATCCATAGGTAACTCTTACGTTAAAGTCACTAATCAGTAGGGCACGTACTCTAACAATACTAAAACAATTTCAAACGAAATCTTTTGTTTTTATGGTACATATCAAACACGTCTATTGAAGATTAATGAATAAAATAGTAGTGGGGGTGGAGGGAGTGGGGGGGGGGGGTCTAATCCCTAAATCTCATACACAAAACAATATTAAAAAAATGATAAAATAGTGGGAAAGACAAATTTTAATTTGCAAACAAAGAAGAGTGTCGATGATACCTTCTTTTCCCCTTTGTAGTTGCCTCGAAAAATATTATGTACTTATTTCTACTTATGTATTGTGCAAAGCATAGTCCGTCAAATTATGATAAATTATTCAAAAACAATTCAACGGATTGATACATTTCATTCTCAACTAATGTAGGACCAAGACTCCCACTGACATAGCCTTGTCGCTTATTTAATCTTCCATAGCGACTTTCGGGGACATAGTCTTTTGCCTCAAAGATAAAGATAAAGTGGAGAAATGATTAACAATTAATTGCAACAATGAACCGAGATGCCAAATAGATATATCTACTAATGTATGAGATCTGTAATTAGCGAGCCATGTAAGATAATAAGAAAAATATTTGGATGTTTTGATCTGATATAGGAAAGATCTTCAACATGTTAGATAATTTAATCGAATCTGAGAATATATCATAAATAAAGAACAGTTTCTCAAAGTGCCTATCAGAATGTTAGAAATAAATAAAATTTATATAGTTAGGGCTAAATAAAGTGTATATAATGATATAAGTGCAGCATCTAAGCAACTAGTAATAATATAATGAATAAGGTAAATGATCTAGACAATCAAGAGCAGAACATAGAAGTAAAGTTAATGTTCGAATCACTTACCATATATGTTTATGTGTGTATATATCTTCAAATTAAACAATAATAGACTAAATAAGGTTACTAACCTTGATGATCCAAAGAAGACGGAGGCATAAGAACGGGAAAACAACAATGTTAATAGTTGAATCACCTGTCATACATTCAAAAAAGAAAAAAAATGACTTGACTTACTTTTATTTCACTTTTCTTTTGGCTATAATAAAACATGCAATACTAGAATTGAAGTAGAACAGAAACAATATTAAAAAGACAATTAGTAAATTAATTAAACAAAATAGAACTCAATTAACATACTAACCTGTATTGAATTTGAGCCGAGCTTCCTAAGTTCCTATGGTCCCCATGCTTGGACAGAAATCTTTTTAGGCTCACTCTCGGCACAATTGTGCGTTGTTGTTGATGGGAGGCAAGGGATCCTGAAGCCTAACACAACCTAGTAACGTGCACCATTAACTTAAAACATTACTTTTCATCCCAAATGCCACAAACTATTCTGATGGTACTAGTTTAGGTGTATGCATCTTACACGTGTACCTCACTTTAATGAGTTCAAACATTACATTAAATGCAGTATTTGTTTAAATAATAGCAATAAATACAATAATTAAATTCAAAATCTTTTAAACATGTAAAGATGGAGAATTTATTTTATTAGTTATGTAGTATTGTAAATATCTAAGATTCAAATAAAATAATTGAAATACATTGACAGTCCCTTAAATTACATTGGCGTCTTCAGTAAGGTAAGCAGTTGATTAGTGCTAGCTAATCTATAGAATTGCACAATTTTACTTGATTTCATCCTAGAAGTGTGAAATTTGACCTGGAGAATCCATGTCACTTTAATCCCCCATCTTCATCAAATAGTCGGTATATCATTTTTGCCGCTTCAAATATAGTCATTCTCTTTCTCCCATGATTCCAAAATGGAGTTTGTATCACGGATTAAGAGAAACAATAAAAATAGTGTCTCAAGGAAAAATTATATTATTATTTAACTATGCATATACAATAATAACATCATTATAAATAATATTAATACAACCAAGAATGAAAAGTAAAAACAAGAACAAAAACACGCCTTTGAATTTTCTATTAATCGACACAAAATTTTAAGTCCACGCTGACAATAAACATATTCATAGTAATAACTCAAAGTAGAAAGAGAATTCATAACCATTCCAACAAAAAGTTAAAAACAAATGTAATGTAACTCCAAAATATTGCTAATTCTTTTACTACTTTCTTCATCTTATGGTTGTTTCAATGTCTCAATATAATAGTCCAAAATCTAACAAAAACTTAAATACGCTCTATTTATTGTAATGTTGACATACATTAATTAATAGCAAAATTAATCTACAAAAGCATCTTAAATATAAAAAAAGATGTTTTATTTGCTGCAATAACACACTAATAGATGAAATATTTTATAACATAATTTGTGTTGTTTTCTCTTTTTGGAGGACAAATATGTTTGCTTTGTCTGGAAAAAAAAATTAATTGTTCGCAAGTTAAATTTAAATGCTTATGCACATGTGATCATTGAAAAAATAATACAATTGACTATTTTACCTTCAAGATAATAATCCAAATAAAAACACTAAATAAAAAAACAAAGAAATAAAGAAGAAGACTCAATTTATGTGTATTTCTACAAACTATATGTGTATAACTTTCTCCATTATCATCGTTCCTAGAATTTCTTATACAGTTAAAATATGTATTTAACTCCAAGAAATTATGGACTCTTACCATATATATTTTTTTATTATGTATTTAAAAATTTCTTAATTATTAAAATATATTTTTTTTATCATATATTTTAGAACTCCTTAATATTAGTTCTCCTAATAATTCTTATCATATTTTAGGACTCTTTAATTTTAAATATTATAAAAATAATTAATAATTAATTCAAGAAAAATAGTGAAAAGACGACTCTGTCTAAGGCAAAGAGTTTTAATGAAGGGCAAAAAATTCAATTCACTTTTCTAAGGATATTCATACTTTTTAGTATATATTATAGATATAGATTATAGATATAGATATGAAGAAGTGTTTACTCGTGGTTGTTATTTAATAACACATGAAAGAGTACCTAATTACATAACTAATAAGAACTCTAAAATCAGAGGTAGTATTCATGTTGGAACTCCACTTCTTTTCTTTTTAACTCTCCTTCCTTAATTATGTTCGACAACACCCAAAAAAAAAACAATTTTAGGAGGAAACGAATCCATCAATTAATTTTTGAAATATTCTTACGATTATGAAATAATTTTCATACATTTTAGTCTAAAATTTCATACATTATTAGGGTTTGTATAGAATTATAATTTTATCCAATAAATAAAAAGATGATTTTGTCTATAGTGAAAATTTTTATTAATGGACAAAAAGTTCAAATCACTTTTCTTAGCCTCTTCACATTTTTAATATATACCAGTTTAATGTACGTGCATTTGCACGTGTATTTCATGTCAGATACAAAAGATTGCATACAAAAAGAATAAAGTATATTTTATTATATTGCCATTGAAGTTGCAATATATGCAACATTATATCAATAATTTAAATGACAAAAATGTTTGTTTCTTCTAATTTGAGTATATGTTGTTGAATTTGTATGTCACATTAAAATTAACTCCTCTTTTATAAACATAAACATACTAAGGATCGAACCAAACTTACCTTGAATATTGCTCATGTAAGACACCATAAAACTTCGACGAATTAATTTTTGACCTTCCTGTGTTCATAATAACGATTTTTGACTTGAATTATGATTAAGTATGTTAAAAGGATGTTTTGAAAAAGTTTTGAATTTTTTGGTTGGGGTTCGGGGTCATTTTGGGACCCCGAGGTAGTGAAGGTCCACGATATTGGTGTGTCACGGAGGTTAGCCTCTGCGATAAGTGCATGGCACGGAGGCTACCGTCCACAACAGCAGCGTGCCACATTGCTGTATTAAAAATGCCCAATTTTTTTTCACTTAGGATGAGGAAATTTTGGTCTTTTTACGCCTTACATGACCTTTAAACATAAAATAACCCTATTCCCTTTAGTTTCAAAAGATCAAACTCCATTCTTTATCTCTTAAACTCAAAACCCAAGAAAGCTTAATGGTCTTACAAGGGATTCACCATTCTAGCTCTAACCTTTAAATTAACTTCAATTTCTTGTGTATTTTAGGCATGTAACTCATTCCCTAACTTTAATTTTTTATTGTGGCACTTATTTGCTCATTATTCATGTGGTTTGAATTGACGAGTTTAAAATTGGGTTGAAGGGTTTTGATTGGTATTGCTTGAATTACTTTTTTCATGTTTTAAATTAATGATTTATGCTGTAATTTATGATTTTTGAACTAAATGAGTGCATTATTATGGGAATTGGGATGGGGAACATGGATTTTCCCAAAGTGATGACTTTTTGGTTTGGTAAAGACATTAACCCCAACCCACTTTGTAAATTTTATTTTTGAACATGGATAATTGCATAATTCAACTTATTTATAAACACATTGCATTGCATTAATGGATAATTGGTTAAAACAGATTTGAAAGGCTCTTGGTAACCATGACTTAGATTTTAAAATGAAATTTGAGAGTCTAAGGGTTATAAATATTGGTTTGGCATTATTATATGAGCTTGCTAGCATAATTATATGACGATACTAAGTGGTAAGTGACTTAATTATAAGACTCCTGGTTAATGGTTGGGATTATGTGCAAACAAATTTAATTTGAGCTTGAAGAAAATTGTGTAGCTCACCATAAAGGTATAGTCTCGGAGAAACTCACTGAAAACCACTTTATCGGTGTGGGGGTCTATATGAATGTGTGCTTGGTTCACACATTATATTTTGGGATGGCTAGAGCCTTGGTGTCTTTAGCCCTTTTCTTGGATTCCTCGGTTCGTACGGCTAACATGCATTAGTGCTCTTTCAGCAGGGGGAGCTGAACTCATATAACCTAGGGATGCCTTTTGGATGGAGCGAGCTACACAATTTAGGTTAACCGTTTAAACTCACATGCTCATGACCCTTGTCCCTATCCCGACATCCTATATATGTATATATAAATGTTGCACATATGGTTTTTGACGTTGGTATTAATTTATCACTTCACTGAGTTATATGCCAGTACTTATCCCACTGACTGTCCCTCAATGCTATATTATTTCATGATATAGGGTTCAAAGGGTTTTTTGTTGCTCTTGTACAGCGTTAGGTGATTCAGTATTCCTATAGATCTGTTGTGAATTGGTGAACCTCCATCTTCTGGAAGGTCGGTCATTTTATTACCTTTGTTACTGTTTTAGTACTTTTGGATTCTTTTGTCATAGTTGGGTGCATGTCCTAACTTAGTTTGATATCCTGGTTTTAGAGGCTTTTGTCGACAAATGTGGGTTAGATGTTGGTTTTGATTCATAGAGTTTACATTTGCTTATCTATCCTTCTTGTTACTATTTGGTTGGCTTTCACTGTATCCTTTTATTGTGTTTTAGATGTTAGGATAAGGGAGTGGTCTTCGATTCACAGTAGGCTTGAGATACTCATCACGACTAGGCTTGGATTTGGATCATAACAAGCTTGGTATCAAAGCACGATTCAGGGTCGTTGGGCGTCCACAAAGTCGTGTTGAGTAGAGTCCCTTTTTATGGGTGTGTAGCACACCATACTTATAAGGGGGAGGCTATGAGACATTTAGGAATATTTAACTTTCTTATGTTCTATTTTTGGGTTGTAGAATCTAGTGTTATGAAACTTCTCTAACTCGTGGCTTAGTCACATTTCAAATCATGCCTCTACGAAGATCTAACAGTTGTAGAAACTCTACTGGAACCTTTGTCCCACCTGAGGAAAATATGAAGGGGACTCACCCTATTTATAGAGTGCAGACCCGGTATAGGGTCCCTTTTTCTGATTGTACTACTCCACGTGGGTTTCATTAGTTCCCACTAGTCCTCTCGAGATTCGCCGACTGGTGACACTCATGCTCAGTCACCTCATGGGGATATCTCTAATGTGGACTTTCATTAGTCTATTTATATGCTTACTAGTTGGTGGTCATCAAAGCCTTATTAATATGAATGTGTTAGTTCTGTTGCTCATTCATCTGAGGTCACTCAGGTTACCTCAGATTTAGGTTTAATCCCCTAACCTTTACAGGATTTAAGGTTGAGAAGGATTCATAGGGGTTTATTGATGAGATAGAGAAGATTTTTAGGGTGATGCATGCTATTGATTCTGAAGGTGTAGAGTTTTTTGTGTATCAGTTGAAAGATATAACTTATTAGTGGTATAAGAAGCGGGAATAACTTAAAGGTAATGATGTTGAGCTGACAGTATGGGATAAGGTTTAGGGTGCCTTTCTTAATCACTTTCTTTCTCAGGAGTTGAGAGAAGCTACGGCTAAAGAGTTTGTGAATTTGAAATATGATAAGATGAGTGTAAAGGAGTATACTTTAAAATTTCAGCAGTTGTCTCGTTATGCTCTAGAGTTAGTGGCTAACATAAGATCAAAAATGAGAAATTTTGCTTCTAATTTATCCCTTGAGTTGGTATTAAAGTTTAAGGCTGCTATGTTGAACAATGATATGGACATCTTCAGGATGGTGATTTATATGCAACAGGTAAATGATGAAAAGAAAAAGCAAGTAGAGATGGGAGAGAGGCAAGAAAACAAGTTTAGGTATTCAAAACAGTAGGAGAAATGGTATACAAACTAAGAAGAAAAATTAGGGGAATTCTTATTCGATAGCTAGTGCTCCTTATCCTAAGCCTTCTGGTGACCGTCGTTTCAGGCTAGTAGTGGTCCTAAGGTACAGGGTGCACAATATCAAGTTAGTCGAGCTCAGTCGGCCCTACTTTATCTTCTTTATCATTTTTGGGATAGCATCATCATGGTTATTATGAGGAGAAGAGGAACTTGTGCTTCAATTATGGTCAGCCTAGTCATCTGTAGAGAAACTATCCTATATCCAAAGTTGCCACTGCAGCTAATAAGGTTTCGGTCGCCAATTCTTCAGCTCCGACACCTAAGAGTGCCACTTCAGGCACTGGCACTGGCCAGAATCATCTCTATGCTTTTGCTATTAGATAGAAATCTGAGGCATTTCCTGATACTGTCACTGATATATTATAGCTCTTCTCTCTTGTTTACTGTTTGCTTGATCCGAGTTCTACCCTATCTTATGTGACCTATTATATGGCTGTACACGTTGGTTTTTGCCCTGAAAATATTTTCAACACCTTTTTTGAGTCTACTCCAGTGGGTGACTCTATTATTGCTTCAAAAATCTATAGGGGTTGTGTGGTGTCCATCTTTCATAGGAAGACATTGGTGGATTTGATAAAGCTTGATATGGTGGATTTTAATGTGATCTTGGGTATGAATTGGCTCCATTCATGCTATGATTCTCTGGATTGTAGGACCTGAAAGGTCAGTTTTTAATTCTCTAATAAATTGGTGATCGAATGGGAGGGGAGTTCCTTAGTGCCCAAAGGGCGGTTTATTTCCTATATTAGAACTCAGAAGTGGATTTCCAAAGGGTGTATGTATTATCTAGTTCAAGTTAAGGATTCTAATTCTGAAAGTCCTTCTTAGCAATCTGTCCTTGTGGTTAGTGAATTTCCTAAAGTATTTCCCGATAATATTTCTGGTATTCCTCCTAATAGGGAAATAGATTTTGGGATTGATATTCTACCAAATACCCATCCTATTTCCATTCCTCCTTATAGGATGGATCCCGTTGAATTAAAGAAGAAAAAGTAGTAATTAAAAGATCTTTTTGATAAGGGTTTCATTCATCCTAGTGTTTCTCCATAGGGTGGTCTTGTATTTTTCATGCAAAAGACAGATGGGTCTCTTTGGATGTGTATAGACTATCGTCAGCTGAATAAGGTGATAGTGAAAATGGGTACCCTCTTTTTAGGATTGATGATCTTTTTGACCAGGTTCTGGGGGCCAGGTATTTCTCTAAGATTGATTTTCGTTTAGGTTATCATTAGTTGAAAATTCGAGAGGTTGGTATTCATAAGACTATTTTTCAAACTCGGTATAGTCATTATGAGGTCCTGGTTATGTTATTTGAGTTGACTAATAATCTGACTGTTTTCATGGATCTTATGAATCAGATGTTCACGCAATTTTTGGACTTGTTATGATAGTTTTCATTGATGACATCTTGGTGTACTCTAAGAGTGGGGAGGATCATTCCAATCACCTTCGAATTGTGTTGAAGGCTCTTAAGAACCAGAAATTATATGCAAAATTTTCTATGTGTGATTTTTGGTTAAGTGTTGTGACCTTCCTTGGGCATATTATTTTTGGTGAGGGGATCAAGGTAGATCTACAGAAAGTAAGGTAGTTAATAAATGGCCTAGTCCCACGACTCCAACCAATATTAGGGTTTTTTTAGGCTTGTCTGGGTATTGTAGGAGGTTTGTGAAGAGTTTCTCTTCTATTATTGCTCCGTTAACAAAGTTGACTTATAAAAAGGTTAAGCTCTTTTAGTCTGATACTTATAAGTATAGCTTTGAGAAGTTGAATGATAAGTTGACTTATGTGTCGATTTTGACCTTGCTTTAGGGTATGGATGGGTTTGTTGTGTATTGTGATGCATCCCGTGTAGGACTGACTTGTGTTTTGATGTAGTATGGTAAGGTTGTGACTTATTTTTCCAGGAATCTTAAGGTTCATGAGAGAAATTGCATGACTTTCAACCTAGAGTTGGCGATTGTTCTTTGCTTTGAAGATCTGGCGCCATTATTTGTACGGGGTACATGTAGAGATCTATTCAGATCATAAGAGCTTGCAATATGTGTTTACTCAGAAGGAACTAAATATCAGGCAAAGGAGGTGTCTTGAATTATTTAAGGATTACGACATGAGTTTGCACTACCATCTAGGTAAAGCTAATATGGTTGTTGATGCTCTGAGCAAGTTGTTTATGGGGAGCTTATCTCACATTGATGAGGAGAAAAGGGAGTTGGTGAAGGCTATTCACAGGTTGGCTAATTCAGGATTTTGTCTTTTGGACTCTGAGATAGAGGAGTGGTTGTTCAAGAAATGGTAAAATCATCTCTTGGAGTAGAGGTAAAGAAGAAGTAGGTTTTGGATTCCATACTTATGCAGATTAAGGATGATGTGGGTCAACATAAGGTTATGGCTTTTGAGATTGGAGGTTGGAATCTTGTGGTATCAAGGGAGGTAGTAGTTTTCTGATATTGATGGGCCGTCGGAAAGAATTTTTACTAAGGCTTATGAGTCTCGATATACGGTTCATCCGGGTTCAACTAAGAGATATCGTGACTTGAAGAAGATCTACTAGTGGAAACAGTATGAATAAGAATATGGCAAACTTTGTGGCTAACTGTGTAGTTTGTCAGCAAGTCAAGGTTAAGCATTTAAGGCTTGGTGACATGTCTCAAGAGATAGAGTTACCCATGCAGAAGTGAAAGATGATTAATGAAGATTTTAGTACAGTTCTTCTGCGGTCTCGTAATCAGTATGATTCTATTTGGGTTATTGTGGATAGAATGACTAAGTCTGCTCACTTCTTGCCTATAAAGACTAACTACTCAGGAGAGGATTATGCCAAGTTGTTCATTCAAAGGATATTCAAGTTGCATAGAGAACCCGTGTCCATTAGTTTAGACTAAGGTACATAATTTTCTTCTCACTTCTAGAGTTTGTTTCAGAAAGGTTTGGATACTCAAGTGAACCTTAGCACCGCTTTTCACCCTAAAATAGATGGACAAGTGGAGCAGACTATTCAGATTTTGGAGGATATGCTAATATAATGCCCCGCAAAATCCTCTTCCAGTCTGAGCCTTAGAGCTTTTTGGTAAAGCAAAAATCTAAGTCTAAATGTTTCAGAATCTTCCCAAGTATGAAATACTTTGAATCGTGTGGAAATCTATTTGAGCATTAATTAAGAGCATAGAGGTTCCCTAACTCAAGGACGAGTTGAAAGCTTTCCTATCGTTCAAGTTTTAGTGAGCGTCAAAACTTTGGTTAACTTTAATCGACCATAACTCTTTGTATATATCTAATTAGAGAACCTACTAAATATCAAATGAAAGCTCTTTTAATTATCTTTCCAATGATACTAATTTCGTCAAAAACCGATATCATAGTAAAGAGTTATACCCATTTTACTCTAGCATGTCAGGCTGAGAAACTGAGTGACGAAATTCGTGATAAGCTGTCACGAGCGTGATGACCTATCACCAATGTCTTCATCCTTGGGCAGATTTCTACCTCTGGTGATGACATTTTGTGACAAGCCATCATGCCCGTGATGGCCTATCACCAATGTCGTCAACCTTAACCAGAAACTCAAAATTTTACCCTTTTGTGATGACATTTCATGCTGACTTATCACCAACTTGACGGCTTATCACGGATGTCGTCAGCTATTTTATTCCAACAATTTAAGGAAATTTTTGCAAGGGTATTTTGGTATTTTTCCATTTTTTAGAGGTCTCTATAAATATGAGGAACCCCATCTAAACCCTAGTTCCTTCATCTACTCTTCCAATTCTCTTAAGAGAAAATATATAGGGTTTCAATTCAAGAACCCTAATCTTCCAAAAATTCATCCATAATTCTTCAAGATTTCTTCAAGAATCAAGTTCCTCATAGTGTGGGCTTCGATAATTATTTATTACACGTGCGGATAGAGTCTCAAGCATTAGAATTCATCCAATTTCAAAGATTAAGGTATGTAGATGTTGATTCTTGGGTCGCTTTCATCCAAGAAGCTCAAGAACCCTTTTCAAAACATAAAATTTTTTATGTTTATGAGTTTGTAATGATTTGTATGAGTTGAAATTGATGTTACATGTGTTGTTGAGTTTTGATTCATGCTTGTTTACAAGATTCATGAGCCTTGTCCCTAGTAGGTGAAATCCATGTGATATTTGTGATGAATCTTCCTTATGTTGCTTTCTATGTGATGTGTTCATGTCAAATGGGTATAGAAATGGTTGAATAAGCGAAGCATTTTCCCCTAGGTTTGATAAAGAGCTTAGGTGAAGCAGAAGGGCCATTGTAGCATGTTGAAGATGAAACCCCAAATTGTGACTTAGTTTATGCATGCCTAGTGTTTGATAAAATACCCAAGTGAATGAATTATTCCATGGTAGTAGGAAATCACCAAATAAGTGTGAACTCATGCATGTCTAGTGTTTGTTGAAGGACCTTAGTGAATAAGTAGAGATGTGATAGTTGTAAATTCCCCAATTATGTGCTCTTGATATATGCTAAGTTTTTAATACATGCCAAGTGGTTAGAAGTTAGTTGTGGGATGATAGTATGAAGTTTCCCTAAGTCATGTGATATCCAAACACATGTCAAGACTGATTTAGGCATTAAATAGTTGAGGTAAAATCTTATTGAATGGAGTACGATCTAGTAGCATGTTTTCCCTACGTTATTATATGATTGTGATGCAGAGATGCTTAATGTGACCCCTTGGCGATTGTGATGATGAATAAATATTTATGATCCTTAAATGCTTGAGGTGATGTCCTAATGGCTGTGAGATGATTTAATGATTGTGAGGATAAACGAATGCTTGTGATGATAAACGAATGATTGTGATGATGAATAAATGATTGTGGTGATGACTAGTCAAGAATAATTATGCTTTACTTTATGTTATTGAGTTGTGGAGGTATTTATACCCTACAATAGAGCTGTTGTCTAGAGTCCGTGTCAGTTTCTCGATAATTCCAGTCGAGCCATGATTCTCAGAACTCAGTGAACTATAGAACTCTGTATCCTCAGACAAGTGCAGAACTTAAGAAAGCTCAGTAATCTCAGTTATCTCTGTAATCTCTGTATCGTTAGTAATCTAGCCTCAGTCTTGTAATCAGTTCAGATCTAATAGTATTCAAGTGATTCAATTCTAATCTCAGAAGCGATTTGAGTAATCTATTCAAGCTCTGTATCGTCAGTCAGATATCATGATTCGATACCTTTTTCGTCAGATACAGAACTAAGTAATCTCAGCGTAACTCAGTTAGATCTTTTGATAAACATAATCAGTATTAGATTCAATTCAGTTGTGTTCAGTTAAGATTTCAGTTCAGAGTCTTTCAGTTGGGAGTAAAAACTAAAATCCAGCGAGGGAAGAGATGGATGCTCCCCGTTAGAGAGGCCGAGTCGTTAGGAGCAATCCCTGAACTCCAGAACTGCATTTCCATCACAGGATGCAAGAGTCCCCATCAGTAGAGACTATCACTATCACAGAGGTTTAACTATTATATTGTCTCAGGCCGACTTCCTACGAGGGTTATCCCGTCAGAGAGGCTTGACCAGAGAGGTCTTTACCAGTGGTACGATATTGATACTCTTCCAGCTAGGGTTACAGTTTGGACCTCACCTATGGTAGGCTGGGGTATGTCGATTAAGTAACTACTTCCCATAGTAAGGTGGTATCCGAGTGTCAGTATCTAGAGTTGCGGTGATTGTTTTCATGGTCTGTGCATTCATCTATGTATTCTCATGCGACATCTTTATGATTATTCAGTTTAGATATTGTGCATGCATGACCCCTTGCATTAGCCTACCTTGTTTACATACTCAGTACATTCTTGTACTAACGTATTTGCGCTATGGTGTTTTATTTGACACCATAGGTTCAGAGGCACAGGATCCAGAGTATTCTCTATAGTTCAGTCCCAGTTAGCAGCAGTAGCAGTGAGTCCTCTTTTTTTGAGGACGAATTTCAGTTTACTATTATTGCTTCAGTCTTTGTTTATTTTCAGTTGATGGAGTTAGTTGGGAACCTGTCCCATCAACTCCGTAGTTCAGATAGTTTAGAACCTTTTCAGATGGATATATTAGTATTCAATTTTCTGTATTATGAGTATTCATAGATGTGTTGAACCTTATGGCTAGTTTTCGCATTTATTTTAGATATTATGCAGTGTACAGGTACAGATATCAGTAAAGGTTTAGCTTATGGTCCTTTGTGATCATAAGAACCATGTGATGTCTCGGGATGGGATCTCGGGGTGTTACAAACTTAGTATCAGAGCCTAAGTTTCAAGAGTGTCCTAGGGAGTCTAAAAAGCCCCATCTAGTAGAGTCTTGTGCATGGGTGTGTAGTGCGCCACATTTATATACAGAGGCTTCAAGATGTTCTTAGGAGTAGTTTCCCTTCTTTCAGTTATCATTTTGTGCGAGTGAGCATAAGCTCAAGTTGGTTCTCAGTCTAATCCATTTGTTTATTCTAATTTCAAAGTACGCCTCTTCGCAAAGATTTTGTTTGTGGGGTTGATGATCATCCCCCATAGCCAGTAGATCCTGAGAATAAGAGTGTGTCACATGTAGAGTTTAGAGCTGCTTTTTAAGTGCTATCCCAAGCTGTGACTAGTGTTCAGGGCAATCGTTAGGCTATAACCCCACCTCAGCAAGATGGGGACTCAGCCGCAGCCAGAATCAGAAGTTTCATAAAATTGAACCCGCCTGAATTATTTGGGTCAGTAGTAGGTGAGGACCCGTATCTTTATCTAGAGGAGGTGAAGAAGATCACCCAGATTATGCATGTTTCTAAGAAGAAAAGTATTGAGTTAGCATCTTATAGGTTGAAGGATGTTGCTTATGATTGGGTAGTGATATGAGAAAAGAGTAGAGGGGAGAATGCAGCTCCTGTGACTTGGATAGAGTTTTAGAGTGCCTTTCTAGATAGGTTTTTCCCATTAGAGATGAGAGAGGCTAAGGTATAAGAGTTCATGAACCTAAGGCAAGTTTCCATGACCGTGAAAGAGTATTTTCTTAAGTTTAACCAATTAGCTAAGTATGCTCCTGACTTGATAGTTGTCCCTAGAGTGAGTATGAGTAAGTTTGTGATTGGTGTATCTGGGTTAGTGTTGAAAGAGTGTAGAACTTCTATGCTTCATAGAGATATAGACATTGCTAGAATGATGATGCATGCGTAAAAAATTAAGGCAGATAAGATGAAGGAGAGAGAGAGAGTGAGTAAGAGAGCCAAGATAGGTAGTCATAATTTCTCACAGTCAGGGTCTCAAAGTGGTAGTAGTTCTTAGTATGGTCAAAGATTTTTAGTTCCAGCTCCACCTTCAGCTAGTGTACTCGCACCTGTGTTTGGGGGTGTCAGATCTGAGGAAGCGCCAAGATCCAAAGCCCATAGTAGTGCTAGTGGTATTCGTACCCATTCGCATTGTGGAGAGTGTGGAAGGCACCACCAAGGTGTGTATGGAGCCGGTAGTGATGTATGCTTTGGGTATGGTGATGTAGGGTGCTGATTCAAAGGGGTGGACTCCGTGTGTTTCAGGCTCGCCTTGATCGGGAAAGATCCCCAGAAATAGACCCGAGTATGTTATGAGCCCTTCATCTTTGTGACGTGCATTGATAGATCCTTTGCTCCCATTTTGAGCTTATACGTTAGCATGAGTCATGCATGAGTTTCAGATCTTGATCAGTCAATCATGACCCAGCCTGTAGGTGCCCACGCACCGCCCCAGTATTTCAGCAAAGTGTGTTTAAAAGGACATAAAGTTCCAAGGGGGAGATACCCCATAATATTATGATGTTGCATGCCATTAGATTCATCTCAATGCATGTTTAGATTTTCTTTAAGAAGTTAGCATCAGTCGTTATTGCATTGTCAAGTCATGCTTTCGAAAGTCAGCTTAGCCGGACATTCATGCATTAGATATGCACATTTAGTAGAAATGAGTTCAGCTTGTCAGTGTGTGATCAGTCATGCATTCTTAAGATCAGTCCAGTTATGAGTCCATGCATCAGATATGCAAGAGTGTTATGAGAATTCAGCTATGAGTAGATTCAGTCGAGTATTATATACACTAGATATGAATTATGCCCAGTGTGAGAACTCTATATGTCGGTGGTTCCAGTTGCGTAAGCATTCCTTGAAATGTTTCCATTTCTTAAGTAGGTTCCGTTGATCCATATTTTCAGTCTATCAAGTGACATTCGAGGACAAATGTTCCCAAGGAGGAGATAATGTAATGCCCCGCAAAATCTTCTTCCAGTCTGATTCTTAGAGAGTATTTGGTAAAGCAAAAAATCTGAGTCTAAATATTTCAGAAATATCTTCCCAAGTATGAAATACTTATCGTGTGAAAATCTATTTGAGCATAAATTAAGAGCATATAGGTCCCCCAACTCAAGGACGAGTTGAAAGCTTTCGTATCGTTCAAGTTTTAGTAAGTGTCAAAACTTTGGTCAAATTAAATCAACCATAAATCTTTGTATATATCGATTTATAAGACCTACTCTATATCAAATTAAATATCTTTGAATGATATTTCCAACGATACTAATTTTTTCGAAAACCGATATCGGAGCAAAGAGTTATGCCCATTTTACTCTAGCATGTCAGGCTGAGAAACTGAGTGACAACATTCGTGATAAGCTGTCACGAACGTGATGACCTATCACTAATGTCGTCATCCCTGGGCAGATTTCTACCTCTGGTGTTGAGATTTTGTGACAAGCTGTCACGCCCGTTACAACCTATCACTAGTGTCGTTAACCTTAACCAGAAACTCAAAATTTTACCCTTTTGTGACGATATTTCATGCTGACTTATCACCAACTTGACGGCTTATCACGGATGTCATCAGTTATTTTTTTCCAGCAATTTAAAGATGATTTTGCAAGGGTATTTTGGTCTTTTTTCACCTTTTGGAGGTCTCTATAAATATGACGAACCCCATCCAAACCCTAATTTCTTCATCTACTCTTCCAATTCTCTTAAGAGAAAATATCAAAGGTTTCAATTCAAGAACCCTAATCTTCCAAAAATTCATCCATAATTCTTCAAGATTTCTTCAAGAATCAAGTTCCTCATAGTTTGGGCTTCGAGAATTATTTATTGCAAGTGCGGATAGAGTCTCAAGCATTAGAATTCATCCAATTTCAAAGATTAAGGTATGTAGATGTTGATTCTTGGGTTCCTTTCATCAAAGAAGCTCAAGAACCCTTTTCAAAACTCAAAGATTTTTATGTTTATGAGTTGTTAATGATTTGTACGAGTTGAAATTAATATTACATGTGTTGTTGAGTTTTGATTCATGTTTATTTACAAGATTCATGAGCCTTGACCCTAGTAGGTGGAATCCATGTGATATTTGTGATGAATCTTTCTTATGTTGCTTTCTATGTGATGTGTTCATGTAAAATAGGTGTAGAAATGGTTGAATAAGAGAAGCATGTTCCCCCTAGGTTTGATAAAGAGCTTAGGTGAAGCATAAGGGCCATTGTAGCATGTTGAAGATGAAACCCCAAATTGTGAGTTAGTTTATGCATGCCTAGTGTTTGATAAAATGCCCAAGTAAATGAATTATTCCATGGTAGTAGGAAATCACCAAATAAGTGTGAACCCGTGCATGTCTAGTATTTGTTGAAGGACCTTAGTGAATAAGTGGAGATATGATAGTAGTAAATTCCCCAATTATATGCTCTTGATATATGCTAAGTTTTTAATACGTGTTAAGTGGTTAGCAAGCAAGTTATGACATGATAGTATAAAGTTTCCCCAAGTCATGTGATATCTAAACCCATTTCAAGACTGATTTAGGTATTAAATAGTTGAGGTAAAACCTTGTTGAATGGAGTACGATCTAGTAGCATGTTCCCCCTACATTATTATATGATTGTTTTTCAGAGATGCTTAAAGTGACCCCTTGGCGATTGTAATGATGAATAGATGTTTGGGATCCTTAAATGCTTGAGGTAATGTCTTAATGGATGTGAGATGCTTTAATGATTGTGATGATAAATGAATGCTTGTGATGATGAATGAATGCTTGTGATAATGAATGAATGATTGTGGTGATTACTAGTCAAGAATGATTATGCTTTACTTTTATATTATCGAGTCCTGGGGGTATTTATATCTGACAATAGAGCCGTTGTCTAGAGCTCGTGTTAGTTTTTTGATAATTCCAGTCGAGCCATGATTCTCAGAACTCAGTGAAGTATAAAACTCTGTATCCTTAGATAAGTGCAGAACTTAAGAAAGCTCAGTAATCTCAGTTATCTCTGTAATCTCTGTATCATTAGTAATCTAGCCTCAGTCTTGTAATCAGTTCAGATCTAATAGTATTTAAGTGATTCAATTCTAATCTCAGAAGCAATTCAAGTAATCTATTCAAGCTCTGTATTCTCAGTCAGATACCATGATTTGATACCTTTTCTGTCAGATATACAACTAATTAATCTGATCGTAACTCAGTCAGATCTTTTGAGAAACATGATCAGTATCAGATTCAGTTTAGTTATGTTCAGTTAAGATTTCAGTTTAGAGTCTTTCCGTTAGGAGTAGAAACTAGCACCAAGCAAGGGAAGGGATGAAGGCTCCCCGTCAGAGAGGCCGAGTCGTTAGGAGCAATACTTGAACTCCAGAACTGTATAGCCAGCGCAGGATACAAGAGTCTACATCAGTAGAGGCTGTCACCGTCAGAGAGGTTTGACTATTATATTGCCTCAAGCTGACTTCCTACGAGGTTTATCCCATCAGAGAGGCTTGACCAGAGAGGTATTTACCCATGGAATGGTATTGACACCCTTCCAGCTGGGGTTACAGGTTGGACCCCACCTGTGGTAGGTTAGGGCATGTCAGTTAAGTAACTACTTTTCACAGTTGTAGTTTCAGTGTCAATCTTTAAAAATCAGGACTGTGTGGTATAGTCGTCTATGTCAGTGAGGAACTTAGATAGTTCCATTGATTCATAGACCATCCTGTTAGATAGGCTTGGTCTCATATACAGATTCTTATTATCATATCTAGAGGTCTCCCGCTAGAGAGGCTTGATCTCAGTCTCAGACCATGTTGAGTTTTCTTATTATCATATCTAGAGATCTCCCGTCAGATAGGCTTGATCTCCATCTCAGATTTTGTTGAGTATTCTTGTTATCAGATTCGAACATGATCATACTTCTTATAATTGATAATCACTTCCAGAATAATCTGTTACAAAAGTTGATCTCTAATTCTGTCAGTCGAAAGCAGTAAGCTCAGAATTCAGTCCTTGATATAAGTACATCCAGACTCTTAGTTATCAGTATCAGATGAGTCAGTGATTCAGTATCTCAGTGTAAGTAGTGAGTTCAGTCTACAGTAAAGTGGTATCCGAGTGTCAGTATCTAGAGTTACAGTGATTATGTTCATGGTCTGTGCATTCATGTATGTATTCTCATGCGGCATCTTCATTATTATTCAGTTTAGATATTGTGCATGCATGAGCCCTTGCATTGGCCTACCTCGTCTACATACTCGGTACATTCTTGTACTGACGCATTTGCGCTATGGTGTTTTATTTGACACCATAGGTTCAGAGTCACAGGATCCAGAGTATCCTCAACAGTTCAGTCCCAGTCAGCAATAGTAGTAGTGAGTCCTCTTCTTTAGAGGACGAATTTCTGTTTACTATTATTGCTTCAGTCTTTGTTTATTTTCAGTTGATGGAGTTAGTTGGGGACCTATCCCATCAACTCCACAGTTCAGATAGTTTAGACCTTTTCAGATGGATATATTAGTATTCAATTTTCTGTATTATGAGTATTCATAGATGTGTTGAACATTATGCCTAGTTTCTGCATTTATTTTAGTTATTATGCAGTGTATAGGTATAGATATTAGTAAAGGGTTAGCTTATGGTCCTTCGGGGTCATAAGCACCGTGTGACGTCTCAGGATAGGATCTCAAGGCGTTACAGCTAATGTCCTATGTGATTGACTTTAAGGGTAGTTGGGTTGACCATTTACCTCTTATTGAGTTTGCTTACAATAACAGTTATCATTCTGGCATTTAGATGGCCACTTTTGAGGCTCTTTATGGTAGGAGGTGCAGGTCTCCTATTAGGTGGTTTGAGGTTGGTGAGACTAGGTTGTTTGGTCCTGACTCTGTTCACCAAGACATGGAGAAGGTGAAAGTAATTAAAAAAAAACTTAAGACTTCTCAGAGTCGCCAAAAGTCTTACACGGATGTGAGGCAACGAGAGTTGGAGTTTGAAGTAAGTGATTGGGTATACTTGAAGGTTTCTCCTATGATGGAGTCATGAGGTTTGGGAAGAAGGGGAAGCTTAGTATCCGTTATGTTTTTCAGTACTAGATTGTAAGGAGAGCTGGGATTGTCGCTTATGAGTTAGAGTTACCAGCAAGTTTGGCTTATATTCACCCTGTTTTCCATGTGTCTATGCTGAAAAATGTGTGGGTGACCCTTTTTTGATAGTGTCGATTGAGGGTGTTGGTGTTAGAGATTTATTGTCTTATGAGAAAGTTCCGGTTGAAATATTGGTTAGGCAAGTTTGTAGATTGAGGACTAAGGATGTAGCTTCGGTGAAGGTTCATTGGAAAATTCAAAAGGTGGAAGATACATAGGAGGCTGAGGAAGATATTGTTGCGTCCAACCACATATGTAAGTATACGTGGTCTCACCGAGTAATACAATGGACTTATAAAATGCCGAATATCGATCCCTCAAAGACTTTTATTAACACCTATCAAAGCTTAGTTCACTAATAAGATTAATGAAGTACTACGTAACTAAAAGAGTTTTTAAGGTTATAACATGATGTAAACTAAAATAATGCAGTAAATTAAAGGTATCAACAATTAGTGGGAAAATTCTAGGGTTAAGGCTCTGTAAACAATCATAATACGTTCTGTAACTTTATTGGTTAGTTTAGTTATCTTGGTTGTTGATTCACGTGTTCTATGCTATGACTATGGCATTTCAAACCTCTAATCATTTATCTAACTCAACCCCCACAACTATATCATTGAGTGGGGATGCGAGAACTAAGTTAAATGATTTCGTATTCATCTCGTACTTCAACCAAATATGGTACTTAAGTATATTCCTATATTAAGTGCAAATCATAACATCAATTTATGAAGATTAGAATCCTATTCTATTGATCCCACGTTCTACCCTACCATTCATCCTTCCGGGTCACAATAGAGTTATAGTATGTTTTCTAAGGGTCAAAAATAATTAAAATAGTAATAAAAAGGATAAATAAACAACTGAATATGATAATTAACCATAACCAAATCAATTCAAAACAATAGTACTATGTTCTTAGCCTTAACCTCGGAAAAGGGTGTTTACCCGATCATGGACATAACCGTAATCAAAATGATTGATACATGTTGAAATACATAAACAAACCAAATTAATGAAATAAAAACCCTAATTTAAATGTTATATAGACTCCCTTAAAGTCCCAAGGTCGTCCAATGTGTCCAACACATTAACTAAGTGTCCTATTTATACTAGGAAAACAAAAACCGATTTTGACTTCAGAGCGTGCCACGCTAATATCGCACCATGTAGGGAGCATGGAATGCCAAAAACATGGAAATATAATGGAATTTGACATAAATGAAGTTTTCAATGGCATTCCACATCCATATCGTGGCAGCTAGACAGCGTGGCACGCTAAGCACATCACAGCGCCCAACTTTGATCAAGCCTTGTCCATTGCTCTTTTCCTTTAAGTCCATGCATTGTGGTGTTGTTTACACTTATTTGCCAGATTTTTTAGCATACATTTATGATCATAGTCAAATTACCAAGCTCCATAAAACATGAAACACCACACATTAGAGCACATGGCATATACAATTCAAGACAACAAACTAGTAAAGGTCATAGCTCAAGCTAAGAGTACTAGCTTTTGTCTCTTGATTCTAACCATAGTGTTTTAACTGCAATTTCAGTATGAACACACTTTGAACATTACATTTACACAATGTAACACTTATATGCTTATTTATGGTAAGAATTACTCACTAAGCACACAAAAAGTCCTCAAAACAAGGCTACATAAGCCCGGATAACAACATCGAGGTGTATAAATCCACCACAGATCATTACCCCACACTTAACACTTTGTTCGTCCTCGAACAACTCTTTACTCTAAGCATCATAATCAGGGAAGACTCCACACTTCTACAACAATAAAGACATTCAAGCTAGCACTACAATAACTCCACAGAATGTAAGTTTTTACACTAAGCATGTTATACACACAATTGAAATCTCATGAAAACTACTTCAAAACATCCTAACCTCAGGAATTGACTCACCAAGTTGGAAAACTCATGCATATCTCACAATTAAAGAGATCATACAACTCACCCATCTATCATCAAACATGTGCCCTCACAACAAGAGAGTTACCCATAATCACTCACATAGATACAATTTATCACAAAATGGGTACAAGAATCAAATTACGCTTACTCTCACAAAGAATTCACAAGTTATACATGATGAACTATAGGCTTGACCTTAGTGTATTCTCTACAAATATTAGAATGTTAAGTCTTAAGATCAAATAGGTCTTTATGGGTTGTAATGTAGTCTAAGAGATGGGTAGAAACTTCTTTGAATGAAAGTAGTGACTAACTTCCCTAAGCGCTTTAACACATCATATAAACATTAAGATTAATCTGTTAACCACCAATGCACCACTTCTCTCTACACCTATCATTTGTTTGTCCCCATCTCATTAAGCTAATTCACATACACTATAGTGGGAGTATTATCCATGCATACATTATTCAATTTTGAACAATATTCATCTTTTTCCTTACACAACTTCCAACCATAACAAATATCAATTTTCAACACTAATAGCTATTTCTTGGGGGATTCACTTTCACCTTTTCCCTATTTGTATTTCAACTCCTTAACTTAATTAATTTTCAAATAAAGTGCTTAAGAGCTTTGTATCAAATTAAGATCACACAAAGAAAAGGAATTATGCTACATATGAAGCTTCCAACAAAATAAGCTAAAGGCTCAACGAGGCTAAATGAGATTACGTACAAAGGTAGATAAAAGAGGGTATAAAATAAGGCTATCAATGAAATGTATATATCATAGCCTAAACCCACACTCTTTATTTTGTATTATGCACACACCAGGCAAGTTCTAGATATCAAATACAACAAGGAATACACGACAACCTTACACACGCATGGCACATGGTCAACTCAAGTAGTATCATCATAGACTCTCAACCAAGCAATCACAAGAATTCCATATTAACCCAACAACATATACGAGTCATAAACAAGAGCCTAGGAGTCTCAAAAGTAGTAATTCATGCCATCAACATGATTTTACACATAAATCACACTTGCATCCTGCAATTATGCATAGAACCAACAAGAAAATCCCAATTATTCCTAACACAAATATTTAAAAATTTACTCCTAAAAAGAAAAAGAATACTAGGTTCAAAGGGCGTCCCCGAGGAAAAGAACTAAAAAGAACAACCACAGGGCGGGTAAACTGTGTACCTAGACTGACCCAACTAACTAAAAACTAAAAAGAAGATCTTTTTGCAATTCTTTTAATTCTAGGCAAAAACTAGAAAACCAACTAGAAATTAAGATCCTAAACATCACTTCACTTGAAACAATGAGAATTTTTCGACCCCACACTTAAAAATCTACATGTCCCCAAAGTTGAATTTAATAGCAGAGAAAGAAATACTCTTTGAGGCCTCCAGGACTAGCTAGCAGTATCTTTAAATATCAAGAGGGTCCGGGGACCCTACACTTAGTCTTCACTATGCTTCTTCACTCAAGTTTTCGATACTCAGACTTTTCTTCAACCTATGACTCAACAAAAACAAATACTATGTGAAGTAAAAACTAAAACTATTGAAAATAAACCTACCTTAACTTGGGTTTCCTCCCAAGTAGTGTTGGTTTAATGTCGCAGCACGACCCAACATCACTACTCATTCGAATCCCTTCATCAGTTTTCTCTTACTTGAAGGCCATTTTCTCACTCTCTTTTGACCCCTTGAGTGTTAACTCTCAAGGTCAACAACATTCTCAATTTTAGCCTTTTCAGGCTCATCAATCATCATTAACTCAGGCTTAGGTGGTGCCTCAAGCAACTCAATAAGACCGTCCAAAGGGGTCTTTGGTGGTGCACTTTCTACCACCCATACTTATCTCATTGTGAGAGTGTTATCTTGCATATCTATTAACTCTCCACCTAGGTAACAACAAATTTCCCAGAATAATTGGCACCCTGCTATATGCATCAAAATCCATAACAATAAAATCAACCAAAATTACAAACTTACCAACCCTTATGAGAACGTCCTTAATTATTCCTTCGGGCTTAACTATTGTCCTGTACACTAATTGGATCATCAAAGGGCTTGGCCTCAGCTTACCTGACCTAAGCGTTTTGAACATATATAGAGAAATCAAATTTATACTCACCTCCAAATCACTTAAGGCATCACAGTCACCAATCTGAATGAGAAGGGTGAAACTTCCTGGGTCCTTAAGCTTTTTGGCATATTTTAAGTTACCACAGAGCTACACTCCTCCATCAGTGCTATGTCTCAATTTCCTGTAGTTTTACTTTATTATTCACCACATCCTTTAAGTACTTAGTGTACTTAGGCATTCCCTGCAAATCATCTAGAAGATAAAGGTTAAAGTGAAGCTCTCTGAATGTGTCAAAGAACTTATTGAAGAATGCATCCTCCTTTGATTTCTGGAACCTCTGTATGAATAGTGGTGGTGGTCATTCCTTCTCAACATCTATTTTTGGGTACTTAGACTTTCCTTAATTTTCAGCAACTTTATCTGCAACCGGTTGAGGAATCAACTTTGAATCTACCTTCTTATTTGTCTTTGAAGGCCTATCATTCAGATTTTTACCACTCTTCAAAGTGATTGCCATTACTTATTTAGAAGGTTCAATATCATTTGGCAAACCACCCTGAGGCCTTGTATTCTGTGCCTGCACCAGTTGCCCACTTATTTCTCTAACTATTTATTTGCTATTTGTGATTTTTATTTTAGCAGCCATCTGTTCTTGGTTGGCCAAAATCTTTTTCAAAGTATTTTCAATGTTATTGGTTTGAGAATTATTGCTCCAAGGATAGATTGGTTTAGCCTGCCATTTTTTATTATAGGCATTACCATAATTCATCTTTTGTGCATTGCCCACATAGTTGACGGATTCAGGATTGGCAATAAACATATTTGCATTTTGGCCATTATTGCCATAAATTTCAAACCATGATAGGGTCTGCTCCACTATATTGACATGTGCCTGAGTCTGTTGCACACCCTACTAACTGAATTGAGTCATTATCTGATTCTGCATAGCTTAAAATTAGGAGGCCAAGGCGGTGATGCTATCAACTTCAATATTCCCTACAACCTTTTTTACTGAGCTCCTTGAGGTATCACCATGCCAATCTAAATTTCCTTGAGAAATTTGATTTAATAAGGTGTATAGCTCATCATATGTCTATTCCAAAGCTTGACCACCTACAGCTGAATCTAGCAAATTTTTATGATATGATCAAGTGCCTCAACAAAAGTGTGAGCTAGTACCTCATTAGACTATTGCTGGTGTCGACAGTCCCAAAGAAGAGACTTGAATCTTTCCAAAGCATAGTATAAATTCTCATTTGGCCTCTGTGTGAATCTTAAACTCTCACTATGTAGTCTCACAGTCGTTCCAAATGGGAAGAAGTGGATAAGAAACTTCTGGGCTAAGTCATCCTAAGTTATGATATAACCTGCAGGCTTAACGTTTAACCACTTTTTTGTTTCCCCTAAAAGTAGAAGGGAAAGAGTGTCAGCCTCACATAATCAGCTGACACACCCATACAGATGTAACTGATCTCCAAAAATTTTTGCAAGTCGACTTGTGGATCTTCATGTGATATCCCGATAAACTGTCCACTATGCTGAACCTGCACCATATTTTTCTTCAACTTAAATCTTCCTCTAAGAGCCGATCTTTGAATGGCGGAGGTCACATTGATCATAAATAGGATTACCACTTCATGAACTGTCCTGAAGGCTGGTGGATCCTTAGCCATGGGTACATGAATGATCTATTTTCTATGAATCTATAGGATACGATAGAGAAGGACTACTTCTCTCCTCTATAGATGGAAGCATTGCTCGGGTTCAGGGTCTTGTTCAACCAACTCCCTATGAAATTTAAGAGGGAGGTAAATTAAAATTTTTCTTCAGTAAGTTGACTATTGACCCTGAGTCCACTCGCTTGCAGGTCAAAACATATTACAAATAGATTAAATTCAAAATAGTTAAGCAAAAAAGTAATAAGAAGTAAAGTAACAACACAAATATATATATCGAGGTTCGTCACACCACTGTAGTGCCTACATCCAATCCCCTTGGATTTTTAAGTTTACTTAGATCATTGAAAGTTTGGCTCGAGTATAATGATAGAAGACAAGTTTTGAAGACTTATTTTGCTCTTCAGATCTTTTGACACAGCTTCAGTTGATGTTACAAATTTGACTCAATCCTACTCTTTATATAACAATTATAAACTAAAGTTACAGAGCTTTGTAAGACTAAGAATGAGACACTTTGAATTTTCTCCTTGAAGTTGCGTAAGTAGTGTCTGTTTTTGATCTTTTTCTTTTATAGTCTTCAATTGTGACTCTTCATAAGGAAACCCAAGATATTTATTCTCAATGAAGGATTTTAAACTGATTCTTTGATTGAGGAATGTAGCCATTTGATTTGTCCATATCAGATATGTCCATATACGGCTTTGGATCACGTCCATATTAGATATATCTGTGATCTATTTTTCCTTTTAGTTTTGATGGCCATGTGATAGTTATGTCCTTTCTTATTAGTTTAGATCCTAATTGATCTAATCTATCATGTTTTTGGGATGGTGATTCTCCTTTTATTTTTGAAATATTTGATTAATTCTCTAGCCATGCTTGTTTGAGTAGCGTGATCTTCTATTCATTGGATGTCCTTCCATTTCTAGAGCCAGCTTTCTTTATCAGTGGTCTTCAATATCCTGAATGGATTCACTTGTTAGTTTTTCATTATTAAAATATAGACTTTGGAGGCTGACAATCTCCCCTTTTTGATAATGACAAACATGAGTAAATAACAGTTTACTTCTTTGTCAGTTAGCTTGCTCCCCCTGACTTTGTAAGCATCAGTCGACTTTGCTCCCCCTGACTTGTGATCCATCTTTGTTGATTAAGATTGTTGAATTATCAATCTCCTATGTAAGTCAATAGCTGACTTCTTCTCGTCTTTCCCCTCTTTTGGCATAATAAAAAAGAATAGGAAGCAACAAAAAAAATAGTATCACACAATCCATATAGATAGAGGAAATAGATAACCATGGATAGCCATAACTAATCATAGCTAAGGAAATTGTCAGATAGTAAAATTTATCTTTACAATCCAAAAACATAAGGGACAAGAGCCTCTTTTGAAAGTAAAGTTCATAATTCACCATTTCGCCAGAAAGTAGGTAAGAATGTTATGCATGTTTTGACGGAACTTTCCATAAGATTTTTGAACGTTATTAACAAAGAAAAAGTAGGAATTTTGAACATAAACAACCAGATCATCATTAGAAAAAGAGACTTGGGATTTCAAGGAGTCTATGCAAAAGAGCACTCGAGAAAACAACTCATCTCCTTCTTGTTTGAGCCCATCAAGCCCCAACCTGACCATACTTATGTCAGAGCTTGTACCTTTCCTAAGGCATAAGAGCTTGGCAATAGACTATTGGAGTTGTATGATACCTTCCTCAATAGCCTTGAACCGCTTCTTAAATTCTTTAAGTTCCTTTATCAAAGAGACAAAGGGGTTAGAGACAGACTTACTTACCTTCGGAGGCTCAGCCTTCGCACGGGCAGACTCCTTCCTGAACCACTATTCTACCAGGACATATCCCATGCTGCTGGAAGTTCTAGAATCATAAGTTGCAGCAACTTCTATAGAGAGTAGGCGGAGAGATCGATAGAGTTGAATAAAAGGATCCAGGTAATAAGCAGTATGTATGGCCGAAGCATTAGCTTTCTTGCGCTCTCAAGCATGTATTCCCATATCCAAGTTGCCTGATTTATTTTGATCTTCTTGACCAGACAATACAACACAAAGGCATCACGACAAGTGATGTTGCTTAGAGATCATTTTCTGGGAATCAGAGTGGTGAAAACAATATGGGACATAGTGCGATATTTGAAATAGAGAGACAAGGGACCAAAGTTGGTTGACGAAGAGTCAGAATCAGATAAAAACTTCTTAGCTTTCTCAAAGCCCACTTCAAAATCCTCGGTCCAGTTATTATTCATGAAGGGTACCACACTGGAGAACTTGGTGTGGAAAATATTTTCAAATAGAAAATTATTCAATACAATTCTTGTGCCTAGCACAAGAGTCTCAAATTTGACACTCTATGGGGAAAGTCGAAGATTGGCATAAAACATATGGACAGGGTCTTCATAAACTAGAAGTTCACAGAGGAAAAAAAGTAAGGACAGATCTTGAAATTTGAAAAAGTGATTGACTTTTCAAGATACATCTTTTAGAATATTAAGATTAACAATGCGACCGAGAATGATAGAGCAATTTTTGTAGGAAAGGAATTTATTTTTGTGAGAGTTTGTCTAGAATTGGTGTATCTCTTCTGCAGGGAGGGGGATAGAGGGATTAGGATGAGGTTTTTTTGGAGAAGACGGGGCTGGAAGGGATTTATTATCTCTTGAGAAGAATGGAATGAGACGAGGACTCATTACAGGATTCTGAAAGAAGAGCGGGACCATCGAAAAACTCTAAAAACATTAGCCATGAAATAGGTTCTTGTCATGAGAGAGAGAAAGGTGAGATTTAAAGAGAAGAGACAGAGAAAAGAGGAGCTTGGTAAGAGAACTTGGGAAGGCGACTGTTTGGAAAGGATAGGAATGGAGAATTAAAGAGGTGTGAAGTGAAAGAAAATAGATAGAAGTGAAAAGACTTTGCCTGGGGAAGAGTGAGGGGCGGCAGAGGAGGTGTGAGAAATGGTGAAATAATGATGACAACCTTTTTAAAAGAAGATTTTACTTATAGTAAAAAATGTGACGAAAAGTATGACTTATAAGTCATTAATGCAAAATCTTTTTGAAGATCTTCCTTCCCGTAAGAATAAAGTTGGACTAAGTAAAATAATTTGTGTCCAAAATACGACTCACAAAATATTGACACCAAATCTTTTTTCTGAGAAATCAAGATTTTTGATAAGATCTAGTTTTCTTCAAGATTATGGACAATAAAGAGCGTAAAGCTAACATAATAATTTAAATACACAAAATAATTTAAATAGGCTATCAACACAGCATTACTGCATATCCTCAAGAGACCGATTAAAATTAGGTAGTTAAAACAGAAGTCAGAGAATTTAAGTACAATAGCTTCCAAGAGTTGTGCATACTGCTCCGGTTGTTGAAGAGTCAACTAAAGTTTAATCCGTGCTAAGCCATGAGTTTGAGATATTATTCATGGGATGAAGCTTTTATCAGAATGGAAAAAATTCTCACAAGAAAATATTAGAATTATCAGGAATAATGTTAAAGATGATAGAACAATAATAATAATTTTAAAAAAAATATAGAGAGAGGCAGAAGGTTTTAAAACAGATTTTCAAATTTTGGAGATAATTTTTTTAAAAAAAAATCTCATAAGAATTAAGACATCTTAAAACAGTTGAGAGTATAAACAGATAGGAATAATTCATACAATTCGTATTTAATTCTGACCTCGTCAGGAAGTTTTTCTCCCTTTTTTTACGTTAGTGCTCTCTGCCTTTGTTTCTATTTGGAGAGTCGACTCAAAAGAGGGCATAGTTGACTCCGGTGAGATTGCTCTTTCATTGTCACTGAATATCATAGTTTTCATTTACATTCTATACAAATAAATTAGGCCTTTTTCTTTCCAGGTATACTTATGGAACATCCGTTATTAATCTCTTCCTTTTATAGAATTTACGGATATGTTCCTGCAAAATAAGAGCATTAATTCTACTTAGGTACCCAAGCTGTCTTGGGTCCTTGCGAGTTAGATGTAATTCCTTTGGGATTCCAAACCCACACATTTTTAGGATTATGCCTACAACTGTAGGATTTGTGTCCTCTCTGTCCATAGATAAAACAAACGAGCCCTCGATAGGAGAAATAGTTTTTAGTTGATTTAAATGATCATGATAAGAAACTAAAATAGTTTTTAAAAGAGTTTGATCTTATGAAATTGTGGCTTAGGGATGCCTTAAAATTGTTTAATTTTATTTTTGTATCACCAATCTCTTCATGAGGTAGGTCAATTTCAGTTTGACATGGTTCAATTTCTATTTGTCAGTATCGTTGTTCCTCTTTGAGTTTTCATTTAAATTAATCTTCGTAGATTTTCTTCTCTTGGGAAAGTTTGTTATACTCATCTATATTTTTTTTAAGTTTGTCAGTTATCAAATCTAAGTTAGATTAGAGAGTATTACAGTTATGAAAATCGTGTAGTCTTACCTTACTGGACTCACCTGTTGCCATAAAACATATATTTGCAACCTCTATTTCTTCTTTAGTTTCGTATTCATCGCTCCAGGCTCTAAAATTTTGATTTTTTCTAGATGATCATTGTCTCAATTCTGGACAGTTTTGTTTGAAGTGTCCAGGCCTTCCACAGTAGTAATAGAGATCATCATTTTTGGTGGAGTCATTGTTTTTACCTCCTTGGGCTCTTTGTTATCTATGTCTAATGGTATGCTTTACCCTACGGTTGATGAGGGATATTCCTTCACTATCAGCATTTTTCAAAATGTCATCCTCTCTAATATGAGCAGCATTGAAGGCTACTGGTTTTCCCTTTTCATCTTTGTGAAACCTGTTGATATAATTCTTTTCATATGCGATAAGGTTACCTCATAGTTCATAGTATGTCATGTTGTAAGGATATCCATCTTCCAGAATGGTAGCCTTGGTTTTCTAAATTTTTAGGAGACTTCGGACTAGCTTCTGGACTTGCAGGCTGTGAGGATAAACCATACCCGGTAATTGGCTTTGGACCTTTCTTGATGACAACCCAGGCTTGGAAGTCATTTGATTGGTCAAAGATACTGAACCTATTCTTCTCGTAAGAGTAATGTTTCCCATTAAAGTATAGCGGTCTTGTGGAATAGTGACCATCTTGAAGAAGAGCACTGGGAATCTGATAACTATCCATTTGATCCTTGCTCACTTGCGGTTAAGCAATACTATCTGTGAGACCTGCTCTGATATCGATTAAAAATCAAGAGGGGGGAGGGGTGAATTAAAATTTTTCTTTTGTGAGTCGACTACTGACCCTTCACAGTTGACTCGCCTACAGATCAGAATACTTTATAAATAGATTAAATTCAAAATAGTTAAGCAAGAAAGTAACAAGAAGTAAAGTAACAACACAAATATTTATCCTCATTTGACACACCAATGTAGTGCCTACGTCTAGTCCCTTTGGGTTTCAAAGTTTCCTTAGATCGTTGAAAGTTTAGCTCGAGTACAATGATAGGGAACAAGTTCTAAAGACTTATTTTGCTCTTCAGATCTTGTGACACAACTTTAGTTGATGTTACAAAGTTGACTCAATCCTACTCTTTATATAACAATTGTAAACTAAAGTTACAGAGCTTTGTAAGACTAAGAATGAGACACTTTGAATTTTCTCCTTGAAGTTGCATAAGTTGTGTCTGTCATTGGTCTTCTTCTTTTATAGTCTTTGGTCGTGACTCTTTATAAGGAAACCCAATAGATTTCTTCTCAATCAAGGATTTTCAATTAATTCCTTGATTGAGGAATGTAGCCGTTTGATATATTCATATCAGATATTTCCATATGCGTCTTTGGATCATGTCCATATCAGATAAGTCTATAATTTATTTTTTCTTTTAGTATTGATGTCCATGTAACGGTTATGTATTTTCTTTTTTCGTTTAGATTGATCTAATCTGTCGTGTTTCTAGGATGGTGATTCTCCTTCCATTTTTGAGATATTTGATTAATTCTCTTGTCGTGCTTGTTTGCGTGTCGTGATCTTCTGTTGATTGGATGTTCTTCCATTTGTAGAGCCAACTTCTTTTATCAGTGGTCTTTAATATCCTGCAAGGATTCAATTTTTAGTTTTTCATTATTAAAATATATACTTTGGAGGCTAACACCCTATCCCTTGCCAGCTTACTAGCCTGTTAACCTATGGCTTGCAAATTCAGAAACCAAGGCCAAGTGAAAAGCACCAAAGAAATCAAAAAGTAAAACTAAAACTATGGTGGTTTCCAAATTACAAGTCCCCAACAACGACGCCAAAAACTTATTTTACACACACAAGTGTACGTGGTTTCACCAAGTAATACAGTAGCCTTATAAAAATACGAATATCGATCCCTCAAAGACTTTTATTAACAACTATAAATGCTTAATTTACTAATAATATTAATGAAGTGTTATGTAAACAAAAGTGTTTTCAAAGTTATAACGTGATGTAAACTAAAACAATGTTGTAAATTAAGGATATGAACAATCTATGGAAAACCCCAAGGTTAAGTCTCTGAAAACAATCATACTACGTTGTGGAACTTAATTGTTTAGGTTGGTTATCTTAGTTGTTGGTTCACGGGTTTTATACTATGACTATGGCCTTTCAAACCTTTAATCATTTATCTAACTCAGCCCCCACAACTACATCATTGAACAGGGATGCGAGAACTACATTAAATGCTTTTGTATTCATCCAGAACTTGAACCAAATAGGGAACTTAAGTATATTCCTATCCTAAGTGCAAATTATAACATCAATTTATGAAGATTACAATCCTATTCTATTCATCTCATGTTCTACCCTACCATTCATCCGTTCGGGTTTACAATAGAGTTATAGCATATATTCTAAGGGTCGAGAATACTTAAAACAGTAATAAAAGGATTAGAAAAACAACCAAATAAGATAATTAACCACAACTAAGTCAATTTCAAATAATAGTACTCATGTTCTTGGCCTTAACCCCGAAAAAGGGTATTTAGCCGATCATGGACATAACCATAATCACAATAATTGAATACACATTAAAATTCATAAACAAACCAAAGTAATGGAAGAAAAACCCTAATTGAAGTGTTATGCAGCCTCTCTTAAAATATCAAGGTTGTATAAGGTATCTAACACATTAACTAAGTGTCCTATTTATACAAGGAAAACCAAAACCAATTTTGACTTCAGGACATACCATACCAATATCATGCCATGTAGGTAGGTTGGAACACCAAAAATGTGTCAAGATAATGGAATTTGACATCAAGGAAGTGAATAATGGCGTTCCATGGCCATATCACGACAGCTAGGTAGAGTGGCATGCTAAATACATCAAATCATCCAACTTTGATCAAGCCTTATCCATTTCTTTTTCCCTTTAAGTTCATGCATTGTGGTGTTGTTTCCACTCTTTTGAAAGATTCTTTAGTACCCCTTTATCATCATAGTTAACTTCTCAAGATCCATAAAATATCAAACACCACACATTAGAGCACAAGGCACATAAAATTCAAGATAGCAATCTAGTAAAGGACATACCTCAAGCTAAGAGTACTAGCTTTTGTCCCTTGATTCTAACCATAGCGTTTTGACTCCAATTTAAGTATGAAAAAACTTTGAAAATTACATTTACACAACGTAAAACTTAGATGCTTATTTATGGTAAGAATTAGTCATTAAGCACACAAAAAGTCCTTAAAACAAGGCTACATAAGCCGGGATAACAACACTGAGGTGCATAAATCCACCTAAGATCAGATATGAAGGCCAAGTACCCATTCTTGTTCTTTGTGTTGGATGAAAGTGTTTAAAGTATGTGTTTCGTTTCCCTCTTATCACATTTTGAATTTGTCATTTGATTCTGATGTATTCTTTCTGTTATTATGCTAAAAAAATGGCGTAACTCCTTATTTGACGAATTAATTTTTTACCGTCTCGCATTCGTAATGTCAATTTTTAACTTGAATTATTATTAGGTATGTTAAAAAGGTTTTTTCAAAAAGTTTTAGAGTTTTCGAAAGGGTTCTGAGTTATTTTGGGACCCTGAGGTAGTGAGGGTTTGTGATTTTCGCGTGCCACAAATTTAGTCTTTGCAATAAGGGCATGAAATGGAGGCTATCCTCCGTGGCGTGCCATACCGCTGTGTTAAAAATGATCAGTTTTGGTTTTTTCCACTTGGGGTGAAGGGTTTTTCGTATTTTCACCCCTTACACTACCTTTAAACATAAAATAACCCCATTCCCTCCAGCTTCAAAAGATCAAACTCCATTATTTCTCTCTTAAACTCAAAACCCAAGAAAGCTCAAGGTTTTTTCAAGAGATTCACTTTTCAAGCTCTGAACTTCAAATTTACTTTAATTTCTTGTGTATTTTTGACATATATCTCATTTCCTAACTTTAATTTATCATTGTGGCACTTATTTACTCATTATCCATGTGGTTTGAATTGATGGATTTGAAATTGGGTTTAGGGGTTTTGATTGGTATTACTTGAATTACTCTTGTCATGTTTTAAATTGATGATTTATGATGTAATTTGTGGTTTTTAGATTGAATGGGTGCATTATTATGGGAATTGGAATGAGGAATATGGGTTTCCCAAAATTGATGACTTTTTGGCTTGGTAATGACATTAACCCCAACACACTTTGTAAATTTAATTTTTAAACATGGATAATTGCATAATTCAACTTATTTATGAACCCATTGCATTGCATTAATGGATAATTGGTTAAAGAGGATTTGAAAGGACCTTGGTGGCCATGGCTTAAATTTTAAAATGGAACTTGGGAGTCTAGAAGTTACACGGATTGATTTGGCATAATTATATGAGCTTGCAAGCATAATTGGTATAATGATACTAAGTGGTAAGTGCCTTAATTACAAGACGCTTGGGTTAATGGTTGGGATTAGGTACAAACTGATTTAATTTGGGCTTAAAGAAAATTGTATAACTCACTATGAAGGTGTAGTCCGGGGGGGGGGGGGGGGGACTAACACTGGAAATTATATTTGTCGGCGTAGGGGTCTATATGACCATGTGCTTGGTTTACATATTATATTTCACTTTAAAAAAAAAAAATGAAAATCCGACCACAAAAAACCGACCACACGTTGTGGTCGCAATAAACCGACCACAAGTGGTCAGTTTTTTTGTAATATTTTAAAAAATCAAAATAATTATTTCAATAATTTTTATATTAATTATTATTTATTTTACAAATAAAAATAAAAAAATAGCAAAACCGACCACAAGTGGTCTTATTTTTAAAAAAATATTTTATTGAAAAACATTTTTATAAGTGGTCGGTTTTTAAAAAGTCTTTTTAAATTTATTATTTTTAAAAACACCGACCACTAATGGTTGGGTTTTAACATTTTAAAAAAATATTTTAAAAAACCGACCACTTGTGGTCGGTTTTTGAACTAAAAAAATTAAAAAGTAAATAATTTGTAGTAACCAATAATTATATATATGTAATCAAATATATATATTATTTTCATTAAAAATAATTATATATATATATAATTTAATTTATATATAATTTTTTGAAATTACACTGATCACACTTAGTCGATAACCAGAATAATAATAATAAAAATCAATTATTCTTAATTTTTTTGAAAAAAATTACACTAAAAATATATCAAATAAAATAAATAAATTACGCTAAACATAATATTTATCTTTTACTTATATTTCAATATATGGAATAAATATTTTCCTTGTATATACGTTAAATGACGTTAAACATGCATAATCTTTGTATAATGAATATGCGTATATATAACCGATAATTCATCAGAATATAATGAATGTGTTCTATTACAAGGTAATATACTTGTGGATGTGATATATATAATACGTATTCAAGAGTTCATATATATATATATATATATCATGTAGTGATCGATTGATGAACGATTTAGTCAAAACCTAGTATATTAAGTTAATCAAATATAATTAATTGATCACTCATCTAGTATTTATATGAAACACGTCGCATTATATTATTGGATAATATACTTGTGTACATATGTGATATATATATAGTACGTATTTGGAACTTGATATAGTCGATAATGTGTATATGTGTGTGTATGTATGTATATATATATATAGTATATACATATTAATTATATATAGTGAAGGTATATTAATGACATAAGATAAAACTAACCGACAATTCATCTGATCAGTATATGTGAAATACGTTATATATTATTATGGGGTAGTATATTAAAATCGTGTTTGTGATGTATATAGTACTTATTTGAAAGTTGATAGACAATTGAATATATGTATATATATGTATATCTCGTGTAGTGACGTATGCAGTAATCGAAAGCTCGATAACTGAATCCATAAATCAAAATATTTTGAATAATACATAGATATCATACTATTGTGGAAATAGATATACTACTTAGTGTCAATATGTAGATATGTGTATATTTTTAAAGTTGTTATAACGTTAGACAAGTAATCAATAATTTATTTGATTAACATATTCAATTACGAGGTATATATATATATCAATAAATTTTGCAATTTATGATAAATTTTTGGTTAATTAACATTTAATTACGATATTATATATATAATATCATAATTAAATGCTAATTAACCAAAACTTTATCGTAAATTGTAAAATTCATTAATATTATTATACGACTGAAGAAATATACTACTCGTGTTATTGTTATAAATATTATAGAATCTATTAAAAAATTAATTTGTTTAAAATAAATATTAATTTATTAATTGTAGTAATTAAAATATATTTTATTATTATTTTGTTAAAAACCGACCACATGTGGTCAGTTTTTATTAAAATATCTTAAAAACCAACCACAAGTGGTCAGTTTTCAACAAAATAATAAAAAAGATATTTTAATTATATAACTCCTACCCCCCCCCCCCCCCCCACATGACCCGACCTGACCTAAATACACTAGCCTAAATCGACCTAAACACACACACAAAAATCACGCACACACCCAAATCGATCCCTAAACACTCCCAAAATAGAATTCCAATCACAAAACCCACTGCTCTAGCGAGTGCTCCGGCGACAGCAGCTCAGGTCAGGTATGAATTTTGTTGTATTTTACGAAATTTGTGCTTTTTGAGGTTGATTTATAGGTTTACTAGTTTATATAATTGTGAAATTTATAATGGTGAAGATTAGGTTAGTTTGAACTAGATTTTTTTAGGCTCGTTTGTAGCTTGAATTTTATTTAGTTATTTACGAAATTTGAGCTATTCACATAATTGTTTGAACTAGTTTTTCTTGTTTAGCTTCTTGTTTTAGATATGTCTTTTGCTTGCTTGAAGTTATTGATTGTATAAATCCTCAAAGTTGGAATCTTTAATTGTGATTTTGTAAGATTCTTGAATGGATTTTATGGTTTAGCTTGTTGTCTTTAAAGTGAATGGATTTACTTTTATGGTTTAGCACTTTAGCTTGTTGTTTTTTGATATGAGTTTTGCTAAATCACTCAAAGTTGGAATATTTTATCTTGATATTTTTAGGTTCTTGATTCGGTGACCGGTTATCTCTTTCACTTTAATTTAGGCCAAGCAAAGGTAAGTTAATTTCTCTTAATTCACTATTGTTGTTATCTTTTTGTTATTGTTCATATTGAAGTCTAGTGAAGCCGTGTTTGGCCTTGTTCGATTCACTAGTATTGTTGTTATGTTCTTGTTATTGTTCATATTAAAGTCTAGTGAAGTCGTGTGTGGCCTTGTCTGGTTCACTAGCATTGTTGTTGACATCTTGTAGGTCTTGTTATTATTTTGTGTTTTGAATGTGATTTTATTTTGATACTTAGTGACTTGAAAATGGTTAAGTGTAGGAACTTTAAAGGAAATTTTTTTGTTTCGAATGTGGTTTGGTAGGTGACTTAGTTGGTTGAAAATGGTTAAGTGTGAGGACTTTAAAGGAGATTTTTTTGTTTTGAATGTGGTTTGGTAGGTGACTTATTTGGTTGAAAACGGTTAAGTGTAGGGACTTTAAAGGGGATTTTTTGTTTTGAATGTGGTTGATAAGTCGTCAATTTGATGACTTGCTAGCACCTTTTAAGCCTTAATTATCATGTTTTTCCATTGATTTGATGGTACTCTCTTATTTAATGCCCATTTATGTAGGTAAAAGTAAAAGGAGAAGATTGGTCAAGTTATTCAAGTCCTCAAGAGGCCAAATGTGAAGGAAATGAGTCATCCGTTTCGCAGCCACTTTGCATTCGCTTCACATCTGCTTTGGAGCTGCTAGCCATCTGCTCTTTGTCTGCTCTTCATCCGCTTTGGATCCGTTCAAGCAGATCAAGAATAAGGTGGCAGTTTTGTAATTTTCATCAAATATGGAGTAGGGTTTAAAAGGGGTCTTTTAGCTTATTTATCAAGACCTACTTTTCATCTCTTAGCAAGATAGCCTCCCTTTTAGCTCTTAGTTTCTCTCTTCTATTTTAGTACTTATCTTTTCATCTTTTAATATTTTTGTACTGAGCTTGAATGAAAAATACATGGTAGTAATTTTCCTTTGAAGAATTATTGAAACCCCAAGTGTGGAATTACATTGTCTCTATCTCTCATGGATGAGGTTAATGATAACTTTGGTATATTCTTATCCCTTTTATCTATGAGCAGCTAAATTTCAATCTTGGGGTTATGCTTGCTCAGGTAGTGGTAGTGCATGGATTTTGGCTAATTGTTTTTCTAACTAGTTAATTGTGATGGGTGTTGCATTTATTTCATGAATTAATTAAGAGTTGCGGGTTGCAAAATCCGACCACCCTAGAACCCATGTCATTCTTGAAAGAGAGGACTTGGGTGAGGAATAAATGCAACCAATAACTTGATTTATTTTATTTAATGATATCTCTTGGACATAAGATTGTCAATTGAGGCAATAGATGTGGGAAATTGTCACACTTGTGAGGTGTTCAAAAGAATCCATTTGTGAAATTTGGTGTTGTAATTGAAAGATTGAAATCAATACATTGACATCTAGCCTACCCATGACTTTTAGCTAAAAGTTGAATAAATGGTCAAATACCCATGCATGATCCCACACCTATAATTGCATAACCCCAAGTCTTATTCTTAATTGAATTCACTCTTAGAATTATTCAATGTCAAGTGCCCTAAACTTGAAGTAGTTGTCATTTATAAACACATTCAAACTAAATTCCTTCCATTTTACATTTATGCTTGCTTTATTCACACTACGGGTCATCTTTTAGTAGACTATTAATACTCTTGAGTTTTGAATTCCATGCTTTCACTCCTTGTGGATTTGACCCTAACCTAAGTTGGGTTATTATATTGACAACGATCGCTTACACCCATTCAAGAGTGTAATTTGGGATTTACCAGCAGTTTGGTAGATGACTTAGTTGGTTGAAAATGGTTAGGTGTAGGGACCTTAAAGTGAGTTTTGTGTTTTGAATGTGATTTTGTTTTGATACTTAGTTGATTGAAAATGGTTAAGTGTAGGGACTTTAAAGGAAATTTTTTTTTTGTTTTGAATGCGGTTTGGTTGGTGAATTAGTTGGTTGAAAATGGTTAAGTGTAGGGACTTTAAAGGGGATTTTGTGTTTTGAGTGTGGTTTTATTTTGACACTTAGTTGATTGAAAATGGTTAAGTGTAGGGACTTTAATGGGGATTTATTTGTTTTAAATGTGGTTTGGTAGGTGACTTGGTTAAAAACGATTAAGTGTAAGGACTTTAAAGGGGATTTTTTGTTTTGAATGCGGTTTGGTAGGTGACTTAGTTGGTTGAAAATGGTTAGGTGTAGGGACTTTAAAGTGGGTTTTGTGTTTTGAATGTGGTTTTGTTTTGATACTTAGTGGGTTGAAAATGGTTAAATGTAGGGACTTTAAAGGGGATTTTTTTTGTTTTGAATGTGGTTTGGTTGGTGAATTTGTTGGTTGAAAATGGTTAAGTGTAGGGACTTTAAAGGGGATTTTGTATTTTGAATGTGGTTTTATTTTTATACTTAGTCGGTTGAAAATGGTTAAGTTTAGGGAAAGGGATTTATTTGTTTTGAATGTGGTTTGGTAGGTGACTTAGTTGGTTGAAAATGATTAAGTGTGAGGACTTTAAAGTAGATTTTTTTTGTTTTGAATGCGGTTTGGTTGGTGACTTAGTTGGTTGAAAATGGTTAAGTGTAGGGACATTAAAGGGGATTTATTTATTTTGAATGTGGTTTGGTTTGTGACTTAGTTGGTTGAAATGGTTAAGTGTAGGAACTTTAAAGGAGATTTTTTTATTTTGAATGTGGTTTGGTAGGTGACTTGGTTGAAAACGGTTAAGTGTAGGGACTTTAAAGTAGGTTTTGTGTTTTGAATGTGGTTTTGTTTTGATACTTAGTTGGTTGAAAATGGTTAAGCGTAGGAACTTTAAAGGGGATTTATTTGTTTTGAATGAGGTTTGGTAGGTGACTTAGTTAGTTGAAAATGGTTAAGTGTTAGGACTTTAAAGTGATTTTTTTTGTTTTGAATGCGGTTTGGTTGGTGACTTAGTTGGTTGAAAATGGTTAAGTGTAGGGACTTTAAAAGAGATTTATTTGTTTTGAATGCGGTTTGGTTGCTGACTTAGTTGGTTGAAAATGGTTATGTGTAGGGACTTTAAAGAGATTTTTTTGTTTTGAATGCGGTTTGGTAGGTGACTTAGTTGGTTGAAAATGGTTAAGTGTAGGGACTTTAAAGTGGGTTTTGTGTTTTGAATGTGGTTTGGTAGGTGACTTAGGTTGTTTAAAATGGTTAAGTGTGAGGACTTTAAAGTGAATTTTTTTGTTTTGAATGTGGTTTTGTTTTGATACTTAGTTGGTTGAAAATGGTGAAGTTTAGGGACTTTAAAGGGGATTTTTTTTGTTTTGAATGTGGTTTGGTAGGTGACTTAGTTGGTTAAAAATGGTTAAGTGTAGGAACTTTAAAGGAGATTTTTTTATTTTGAATGTGGTTTTATTTTGATACTTAGTTGGTTGAAAATGGTTAAGTGTAGGGACTTTAAAGGGGATCTTTTGTTTTGTATATGGTTTGGTAGGTGACTTAGTTGGTTGAAAACGGTTAAGTGTTGGGACTTTAAAGGGGATTTTTTTGTTTTGAATGTGGTTTGGTAGGTGACTTAGTTGGTTTAAAATGGTCTAAGTGTAGAGACTTTAAAGTGGTGTTTGTGTTTTGAATGTGATTTTGTTTTAATATTTAGTTGGTTGAATTTGTTTTGATTGCATAGATGGAACCTGATTATAGCTGGATATATTAACAAAATAATGATAATAGAATGGGTATTAGGGAGGAATTTGTTGAAGGTGTCAAAAGATTTATTGAACATTCTAAGACACTTGATATTTGGACACGTTTTAGGGCTATTCGTTGTCCTTGTGTTAGATGTGATGGTATAAAACTTTTAAGTGAAGAAGTTGTAAAGGAACATCTTTATAGAAAGGGGTTTCACGAAGACTTTTTAAGATTGTGTGCTATTCATGGTGATGTTGCGCAAAATAACTTTGTTGTTGGAGAAAGTAGTAGGTCTGCTGGGCATAATGAATGTCAACATACTAGGATGACAGAAATGGTGCAGGATGCTTTTGGAATGCAACACGGGGGCAACTTTAGGGAAAATGTCAAAGATGTTCCTAATAGAGAAGTGGGCAAATTCTATGAACAATTGAATGTTGCTAGTCATCCTTTGTTCGACGGGTGTTCGCACTCTGGTTTGTTGTTGCTGTTAGATTATTAAGTATTAAGTTTGACTGGAATATTACTGAAGGAGGAATGGACTCAATGATAGACCTAGTTAAATAGTTAGTTGACCCCGGCTTGGAGGTTCCCGATTCTTTCTATAAGGATAAAACATTGGTGTCAAAGTTAGGTCTCTCCTCGGTTAGAATTGATTGTTGTGAAAATGGTTGCATGCTATACTTTAAGGAAGATGCTAACCTAGAGTCCTGTAAGTTTTATCAGCACCCTCGATATAAGCGTGGTTCTAGTGAAAATCAAATTGTTATTAAGGCGATGCATTATTTACCTCTAAAACCAAGGTTGAAGAAGTTGTATGCTTCAAACAACTCAGCTCCTCATATGAGATGGCACAGTGAAAATAGAAGGCCCACTGGTGTTATGTGTCATCCATCAGATGGAGAGGCTTGGAAGTATTTTGATACAACTTATCCAGATTTTGTAGATGAGCCACGAAACATTCGTTTGAGATTATGTGAGGATGGGTTCTCTCCTTTTTAAGTTGGTGCTGCGCCATATTCATGTTGGCCTGTATTTATCACTCCTTATAATCTTCCTCCTGAAATGTTGATGACTAGTCCCTATATATTTCTGAATTGTGTTGTTCCTGGCCCGTGTAATCCAAAAAGAGGAATAGATGTCTACTTGCAACCTTTAATCGATAAACTTCAAATTTTATGGCATGAGGGGCTTGAAACTTGGGACATCTCTCTTAAACAGAATTTCAATCTGCGTGCATATCTAATGTGGACTGTTAATGATTTTCCCACTTATGGAATGTTGTCTTGGTGGATGACAGCTGGACAACTGACTTGTCCATACTATATGAAAAAAACAAAGTCTTTCACATTGAGACATGACAGGAAAATTCATGGTTTAATTGTCATCGTTGATTCTTGCCACCTGATCATGATTTTAGGAGACTCAAGAATGCATTCAGAAGGAATAGAAGGGAATATGATGGTCCACCTCCAAGGCTGTCTGGTCATGACATCTAGGAGATAGTTCAGGATTTGCCTAAGGCCAGTGAAGAACCATTGTACAGGCTTGATAGATATGGTGTTTCGCATAACTGAACTAAGAAAAGTATATTTTGGGAGTTAGAATATTGGCCAGATAATTTACTTAGAAATAATGTTGATGTCATGCATACTAAGAAGAACTACTTTGATAACCTGTTCAACACAGTTATGGATGTGACTGGCAAAACAAAGGATAATCCTAAGGCCAGACTTAACTTACCAGAATATTGCAAAATTACACTTACAGGAGGGGCTCAATGGAAATGTTCTTAAACCCAAGGCTAGTTTTACATTCAAGTTGGACCAAAAACGTCAAATATGTGAGTGGGTCCAAAGTTTGAAGATGCCCAATGGATATGCCTCAAATTTGGGAAAAAGGGTTGATATGGCACTGGAAATATTACATGGAATAAAACGCCATGATTATCATATTTTTATGGAAAAATTACTTCCAATTTTTTTTATTGTTTTACCTGAAAACATATGAAAACCAATAGCAGATATCAGCTTGTTCTTTAAATACTTATGTGCCACCACACTAAAAGAAGAAAATCTGGCACGAATGGAAAGTAATATTGTTGTTATCACCAACAAGCTGGAGAAGATTTTCTGCCAGCGTTCTTCGATGTGATATAATATCTTCCTATTCACCTTGTGCACGAAGCTCGGCTAGGAGGTCCAGTTCAAACTAAGTAGATGTATCCATTTGAATGGTAAGCAATTTCAACATATTTAAATTCATACATATCTTTTTTAAATTTAGTAAACATCTAATCTTAAGATTGTGTAGGGCAATTGAAAATTGAAAAGGGGTCCCAAAAATAAACATAGGGTGGAAGGCTCTATAGTCAGGCATGTTTTGCAAGAGAAACATCTCAATTTTATTCATACTACTTTCGTGATGATGTTTCTTATTCAAGAAACTGGCCGAATAGTCATCAGGATGATGTGAATGAGCCTTCTTTGCAACCGATAACAATTTTCAATCAATCTGGTTGTAAGGATAAAAAGACCATACTTCACTGGTTCACTCCCACGGAACATAAAGCAGCAACTTTGTATGTCTTGTTGAATTGCCCGAAAATTGAGTCCTTTCTGAAGTAAGGAGATTAAAATTTTAACATAGCTTATTTGTTTACTCATTTTTTAAAGAAACTAATTGTGTTTCGCATGTTGGATCTTCAATTCATTTAAGACTCAATTCCACAAAAATTAAGTGTACGCATCCTTTGCAATATGGTTTACATATGAGGTTCGTAGGTGTATTAATATTTCTACAAATTTTAAATATTTACACATTCCTCAACTAACATATAATATATATATATATATGGATAATATTTTTAGGTATACCACTCACCAAATGCAGCCGCATATGATCAACTCTTGAGATATATTTCTTTGGGTCCAGTTGAAACATGCAATGTCCCATTACACAGTAAATGAGTTCAAATTTTCTACCGAACAACACTCCAGAAAATGCTAAACAAGTGTATTATGCTCCTTATCCATTGCGTAGTGACAAGTCTGATTGGTGGGCTGTAATCAAAACAAAGCCTATGGGACGGGTGAAAGTTGAGAATGTGTTGGAGACAGCAAATCAAAATGAAATACAGATTGATCACCAGCTAGTGGGCGTTGACTTAGTGGATAATGTGAATCACCCAGAAAATATATTTGAAGAAGTTAATATTATGAAAGAAGGGGTTGAGTGGGTAGGAGATGAGGAAACTTCCAAAGAGGGTGAATGGTTTAGTAGAGAGTCTTCAGAAGAGGAGGATTAGTTGTGTAGGTTGTATTTATTATGTATTGATGTCTTTATGTTTTGTACTATATATTTACCTTTATGTTTCTCGTTTAAGATTGATATATAATATACTGTTTAAGATTGTTGTTTTCACTGTTCCATAATTTATATAGTAATAAAAATATTCTTGTCTATCTCGTTTTGTTGGAGCGATTTGAACAATCTGCTCCCATCACCGTACCACGACCACCATAGTACTATCAGACGGTCGTTGGCACATCCGAACATGTGCCATCATCGATACCCTCATGTAGCAGTCACGCAGCTACACACAGTGATTCTGCTAGATCTATTGGGTTATCGAATCTTCATCTTGAAGGCACTCTATCGGGTGCTTCAGATCCGCCCACGCCAGTGCATCCATCATCACTTAATCCGCAGCCAGGAGACAGAGATGATTGTGGGAGGCTTTATCTCATTCTATTTTCAACAGGGTAAGATTTCTAAATATAATAACATTATTTATTTTTTCATTACTATATTATTATGCTCTATGAAATTACTGTTTGATCTTGTGTTGTAGGTTTAGGCCGGATGCTAAAGTTGGACAAGCTGTGAGAAAATGCATTTGTTGGAACTTCAACGGCTACTGGACCAGTTGGCGTCAGGTTCCAGAACTTGACAGGGAGAGAATGTTTAAAGAATTTAAAGTAAGAATTAAACTTATCGACTACTTAACACTTTGTTAGAACAAATGATTGAATATTATATTTTTATTTTTGTAGTAGAAATTTTACTGGTGGGATGATGCGAATACATTTCTTATAAGAGGAACCTTTTCAGAAGATGTAGAGTTAGGTTTAACAGTCTGTTGGATTATGCCCGAACTAAGTTGGTAAAACCTGACTAGATTATTGAACCCTGTACCTTTGCCTTTGGAATAGCGAAGTATACCAATTGCTGAGGAAAAAAGGAAGGAAAGCCTGGGCATCATCGAATGGTGGCTCCCTACATATTGTGGGTACCAAAAGTACCTTTGCTGTGCAGAAAAAAATGGTATGTAACTTTTACAGTTTTAACTGTTTGTTCCTATTTAAATTTTTAATTGTTTGAACATTGATAATTTTTTAATATGCAGGAAAAAGAAAAGGGTAGGGAGATACCAAACGATGAGCTATTCGAGGAGACTCATCTGAAGAAGAAAAAGAACCCTACTGATGAAGATGTCTGGGTTGAAGCTCGTGCAAAAGCTGCCCATGTAAGAAACAAATATTGCATTTATTAATCTTTATCTCAAATTTGATATTATTCAATTATAAGTACTTTAATATTTTGTGACTTTTAATTTTAACATTACTTTGAATTACTATAGGACAAATATAGGCAGCTCCTTAGTGAGTATCGTAGTACTCAGCCTCCTGAAACTCAGGGTGACCCACTACACCGACATGTAGAGGAGGAGTTATGGGGAAAAGTTATGGGTCCTACAGTTAGAGGCCATTACTACGGATACCACAATAATTTTTTTGGCGATAATATTAGGTGTTCATTCGGCCTTGCATCCTCTATAACTTCGGTTGATAGAGAAACCATTGAAAGACTATAAAGTATGATTTCTAAACTCACTGAAGAGCTTGCTAAATCGAGAGAGAGGTCGCAGAAAAGGGCGAAGAAAACTTCGTCACAAATCAGGATGCTACAGGAGCAGTTCAACTCTTTCATTCGAACTGCAAGGGTTATTCCTCCATGTCCTGGTGATGTTGTTCGTACTACAAAGGGACTTGGTCCCCTGAATTATATCAGCACAGATGAGGATATGGAAGACGAGGATGAGGACGAATTCGATGATGATGACTTCTAATTTTTTGACTTTCGTATATGTTGTACTTTGAATTTAGATATTATGTTGTAGTTTGTACATTTCTTAAACTATTGTTGTAGTTGTTAACACTTTTGAAGCTATTGTTGTACTTTAAATTTACACATTGTATTCTAGTTTGTACTCTTTTGAAACTATTGTTGTGTTGTACACTTTTGAAAGTATTTATAATTGCTGATTTTAAAAAAAAAATTCACAGAAAAACCAACCACTTGTGGTCGATTTTTTAAAAGAAAAAATGACAACTTGTGTTTGGTTTTTTATTAAATTAATTAATTAATTTAATAGAAAATCGACCACAAGTGGTTAGTTTTTAATTAAATTAATTAATTAATATATTAGAAAACCGACCACATATGGTCGATTTTCTATTCAAATTAATTAAATAAAAAACCGACCACTTGTGGTCGGTTTTTTTTTTTTTTTTAAAGATTAGTTTTTCAAATTTTAAAAACATACTAATAAATTTTAAAAATAAATATATTTTTTTGAAAAAACGACCACTTGTGGTCGGTTTTTAAAAAACTACCAATTGTTTATCGACCACACAGTCTGGTAGGTTTTGTGGTCGGAATTTAGGGAAAACTGACCACTTATGGTCGGTTTTCTCTTTTTTTTTAGTAGTGTTTTGGGATGGCTAGAGCCTTGGTGTCTTTAGACCTTCCTTTAAATTCTTTGGTTTGTGCGGCTAACACATACTAGGGACCTTTAAGCAGGGAGAGTTAAACTCATATATCCCGTGGGTGCCTTTAGGAAGGAGCGAGCTATACAATTCAGGTTAGTGGTATAAACTCCCATGTTTATGGCCTTTGTCCCTATCCCGACATCCTATATATGTATGTATAAATGTTGTGCATGTGGATTTTGACTGATATTTGGTATTGACATTATTTTATCACTTTTCCTATGTTATATTCCAGTGCTTATCCCACTGATTATCCTGGATGCTACATCGTTTCATAATGTAGGGTCCGAAGGGTTTTCTGTTTCTTCTTTACAACGCTAGGTGATTCAGTTTTCCTATGGATCTGCTGTGAAGTGGTGAGCCTCCATCTTCCAGAAGGCAAGTCATTTCATTTTGTTACTGTCGTAGTACTTTTGGATTCCTTTTTTCATAGTCGGGGGCATATCCCGACTTAGTTTAATATTGTGATTTAGAGGTTTTTGTGGACAAGTATGGGTTGGATGTTGGTTTTGATTCATAGAGTTTACATTTGATTATTTATCCTTCTTGTTACTATTTGGTTGGCTTCTGCTATATTCTTTTTTTGTATTCTAGATGTTAGGTTAAGGGGGTGGTCTCCGGCTCACGGTGGGCTTGAGATACCCATCACGACTAGGCCTTAGTTTGGATTGTGATAGCTCAACAGGGTATTGAAATATCTCTAAAGTCCCTAAAAAAACATGTCTTGAGAAAAGTAACTTTTTATCTGGTCTCATAACATTTTTATATGATTTTGAATTACTTATATTGAGATCACCGTTAAACTTAGCCTCCGATAAAAAAAATTCACGTCTCCCTTCAGGGAATCCAACATAAACCCTCTTCCACTGTGATGCCAACATAAAGTCTTACATTGGATTTAGGACTGCACTTAATCTATGTGCCATTGTGGTATGTTTTAAATTCTAAGGGACATTTTCTTTCAATATTTTAAAAATTATTGACTAGTTAATTAGAAAAATTAAAGTACTTGAGAGTATGAGAAGGTTGAAACACTCATGATCTTGTTATTTTACTGACATTTATATGGAGATATTTGTGGATGTGGGGGTTGTTGATGGGATAGGGTCATGTCCGAGGGGGTTGGGGTTGGGGACGTATTTGGGCGAAGGTGGAGAGAGAAGGGAAGAGGTGGGTGTGGGGACTAATCTAGGTGTTTGGGATAGTTCGGTGAGGTATAGAAGAGGTAGGCGTGAGGAGAGAGAAGATAAGTTGAGCGTAGGGTCGTGGAACATAGGGACCCTTCAAGGTAAGTCCGTAGACTAGGTAAAGATTCTTAAGAAGAGGAGGATTAATATTGCGTGTGTATAGAAGACTAAGTGGGTAGGGGCTAAGGCTAGGGATGTGGATGGGTACAAGCTGTGGAACTCAGGCAGTGAGAGGCGTCGAAATGGAGTGGGCATCATAGTGGACGAGGAACTTAGAGGGAAGGTGGTGGAGGTTAAGAGGGTCAGTGATAGGCTGATGATGATTAAGTTGGTCATTGGGGGATTTACACTGCATATGTGTAGTGTATAGGCGCCGCAGATGGGCTTAGATGTGAAGGTGAAAGCAAGATTTTTGGAGGCTTTGGATGAGGTGGTGAGAAGTGCGCCTAGCTCGAAGAAAATTATCGTAGCGGGGGACTTCAATGGGCATATTAGGGTTTTATGGGGAAGCTATGATGAGGTTCATGGAGGTTTTGGTTTCAACATTAGAAATGGTGAGGGGGTTGCTCTGTTGGATTTTGCGAGGGTCTTTGGGCTGGTGGTTTTGAATTCGAGCTTTCCAAAGAAGGAGGATCACCTGATTACCTTCTAAAGCGCAGAAACTAAGACTTAGATTGACTTTCTGCTACTTAGGAAGGGGGATAGGGTTTTATGTAAGGATTGTAAGGTCTTTTCAAGTGAGCATATTTCGATGCAGCACAGACTTTTGGTGATGGACTTATTTATCAAGAAGACCAAGAAGAGTAGGGCCGATGAGGGTCGACCCAGGATTAAGTGGGGTAGCTTGACGCTAGTTAGTACACTGGAGATTGGGGAGAAGGTAGCAGGAATGAGGGTGTAGGAGTGTAGAGGGGACGTGGATGTTATATGGGATAAGGCTGCCAGTTGCATCAAGGAGATGGCTAGAGAGGTGTTGGGTTTATCAAGGGGTTGGACAGGTCGGCATAAGGGGGACTGGTGGTGGAATAAAAAAGTTAAGAAGAAAGTGAAGATTAAGAAGGGGGCTTATGTAAAGTTGATTGAGAGTAAAGACGAAGAGGGGAAGCAGGTGAATAGGGAGGATTACAAAGTAGCAAGAAAAGAGGCTAAGTTAGCAGTTACGTCAGCTAAGACAACGGCTTTTGAGAGCTTGCATATGGGGTTAGAAGAGAAAGGTGGGAAAAATAGGTTGTATTAGCTGGCTAAGTCTAGGGAGAGGAAGGGACGTGACCTTGATCAAGTGAAGTTCATTAAGGGGGAGGATGGTAGAGTTTTGGTGGAGGATGTTCATATTAAGAAGAGATGGCAGGAGTATTTTCATAGACTTCTAAACGAGGAGGGGGACAGAGGCATTATGTTAGGAGAGCTGGAGCGCTTGGAGGAGAGATATGATTTTAGTTACTGTAGATGTTTTAAGGTTGAGGAGGTCAGAGAGGTTATCGTAGGATACGGAGGGGTAAGGCGACGGGGCCTGATGAAATTTTAGTGGATTTTTGGAAGTGTACAGGTGTGGCAGGTTTAAGGTGGTTGACTGATTTGTTTCATATCATTTTCAAGATGGCGAGAATGCCCGAGGCTTGGAGATGGAGTACGATGATTCTATTGTATAAAAACAAAGGTGACATTCTGAGTTGCAATAATTTTAGGGGTATTAAGTTGTTGAGTCATACTATAAAGATTTGGGAGATGATGGTTGAGCGAAGATTGAGGAGGGTCATTACTATTTCGGAGAATCAGTTTGGTTTTATGCTAGGGCACTCGACGACGGAAGCAATCGACCTAGTGAGAAGATTGGTGGAGCAGTATAGGGAAAGGAAGAGGGACTTGCACATAGTGTTCATCGACCTGGAGAAAGCGTACGACAAAGTCCCTAGGGAGGTTCTTTGGAGATGCTTGGAAGTAAGTGGAGTACCGGTGGCGTACATCAGAGCTATTAAGGACATGTACGATGGAGAGAGGACTCGGGTGAGGATGATGGGAGAAGACTCAGGGCATTTTCCGGTCGAGATGGGTTTGCATCAGGGATCGACACTTAGCCCATTCCTTTTTGCGTTGGTGATGGACGTGTTGACGAAGAGTATTCAAGGGTAAGTGCCTTGGTGTATGTTATTTTCAAATGATGTAGTGTTGATCGATGAGATGTAGGGAGGTGTGAATGAGAAATCGGAGGTTTAGAGGCAAACCCTTAAATCTAAGGGGTTCAGGTTGAGTAGGTCCAAGACTGAGTATTTAGAGTGCAAGTTTAGTGACTCGAGTCAGGAGGATGAAGTGGTGGTGAGGTTGGATTCCCAAGATGTTCGCAAGAGGGATAGTTTTAAGTATCTGGGGTCTATAATTCAGGGGAATGACGATATTGATGAGAATGTCTCTAAGCGTATTGGAGTAGGTCAGATGAAGTGGAGGCTCGCCTCGGGAGTGTTGTGTGATAATAAGGTTCCTCTTAAGCTTAAAGGCAAATTCTACAGAGTGGTAGTCCGTTCGGCCATGTTGTACAGAGCGGAGTGTTGGCCAGTCAAGAACTCCCACATTCAAAGATTGAAGGTGACGGAGATGAGAATGTTGCGTTGGATGTGTGGACTTACTAGAGGGGATAGAGTTAAGAATGAGACTATTCGGGAAAAGGTGGGAGTGGCGTTGGTGGAGAAAAAGATGCGAGAAGAAAGGTTGAGATGGTTTGGGCATGTGATGAGGAGGGGCAGGGATGCCCCAGTTCGGAGGTGCGAGAGGCTTGCTGCGGATGGCTTCAAGAGGATTAGAGGTAGGACGAAGAAATACTGGACGAAGGTGATTAAACATGACATGGAACGACTTCATCTTACTGAGGACATGATCCTAGACAAAAAGGTGTGGAGGTCGCGGATTAGGGTAGAAGGCTAGTGTGAGTGTGTGGGATGTAGCAAGGTGGTGGGAGAGAGATTGTGTAGCTAGGTTAGTAATCCTAGGTCTGTGTCCTTGAGTAGGAGCCTCTAGTCAGGAGGGTTTAGGTATGGTGGGTGTCTTTGGTCTGGGAGTATAGGTTACTACTAGGTGGGTGTCCTCTTTCTTATGTCTTATTGCAATTGTTAGGATTTCGCTTATTTTCATACTTCTCTGTTATTTATTTTTTATTTTATGTTTATTATTTCTTATTTTGTATTTCGTTTATGCCATCCATCTGGTTTCATATTTCATTACGATCTTGGTGTACTATTCTCTATCTCGAGCCGGGGGTCTATCGAAAACAGCCTCTCTACTTCTGCGGAGGTAGTGGTATGGACTGCGTACATCTTACCCTCCCCAGACCTCACTTTGTGGGAATACACTGAGACTGTTGTTGTTGTTATATGGAGATAGTTACTAACTCGAGGTAGTCATGTGGCATCTCCCTCCACCTTCATTCTACACTATATTCTTGTCATTTTTAACACATTGAAAAATAATGTCTATACCTACAAAGTAGACGATAAATTAACGATGTAAAGGGAATTTTGAATAATTAAATAGTTGTGATTAGTTTCAAGGCTTTAGCTCCTATCAATAGATGCAAAAAAAACATGTATATATTAAGATTTTTGTTATAAACCCTAGCTAAAATATTTGCAGAAGGAAACCAATTGCACCAGAATACCGCTACATAATATAACATATCTTTTATCAACTTCAACATGTAAATTATCAGTCACATCATCCGAGTTTAGACATCAATTCGTATAAGGATTTTCCTCATTTTTTTCTTTAAGAAGGTCGATCTTTTACTTAAGTATCAAGGGACTTTGCTTCTTTTTGACGACCGAATGCCTATAGAGATTTGGAAGACTACAACTAAAAAACAATTGGACTAAGGTTTTCTTGTAGAATGGACACCTCCCACTGCTAACGCTAACTGCTAAGTTAATTCTACTGCCGAGCTAGAAGGGCTTCTCAGTGGGGGTCATTAAAGACCCCAGTGATATAATTCAGAAACTAAACATCATTCGAGATTATCTAGAGGATATAAATGAAGTGCCCAAATCTCGTATATTTTGGCCCCGACAAATTTGCAGCAAATATATTAACAAACTTGAGGTTTGTTTTGGGTTTTATTATATTTTCCACTTGCTACCTTAGATTTTTTAGCATCCAGAGTTCATTTTTTGTTGTGAGAAGTGTTGTATCTTGTTTGAAGTTTTTACGTCGGTTCATTGCGCTGCAACAACCATCTTCTTTATGTACCTCAAGATTATAAGTATGAGGATAACTCGGTCAAGGGAGTACAACGTCTAAACGAAATGGTCACTAATGCTTCATTGCTCGCAGAAGATTTAACCAAGTTAGAAGGCATGCTTTCTAATGTGATTTCAAGATAGATAGAAAAGGAAAAGAAGCATTAGAAATTGAAAAGTAATATAAATATATTCTTAATTCTTCTTTCACTTGTCTAACCAAACTAAAACACATAAGTAATAACTATATACAGATGAAAAATTAAACCTAAGCAAATTACAAATAAATAATAAGATTAGATCCTTAACTTTTTTTTAATATTAGATTAGATTATTTGGTGCTTTGGTTAATACTTATTATTACGTAACAATTGTATATGTATTAATCCAATTACGTTATTGATGACTTTTTAGTTGTCTTTCTCCCTATGATAAAAAGTCAAAACTAAATATAAGTTTGCAAGATAATAGACTTCTAAAATAGGACACTTTCAATGTTTTTGCACCCTCAAAATATTTACTAATTTTAATTATAGTTTTTGTCTAATAAAATTTTTATATCTTATAGTTAAATCACTTGTTATCCCTCTTTAAAATCTCACATAATTGAACTCTATTAACTAAATTAGTAGGCATAATTTGTAGAAAACCAACTAAAATTACATTAATTGTTGAAGAATTCTAAATCTAATGTGATAAGAGTATTAACTATAAATCTTAAACCTTGAACTACTTTTTTTCTTAAAAAAAAAATTAAAAGATAGCCAATATGCCACTATCCTAAACTTAGTTATGCAAATCATACACCAAAAAAATTTAAGAAAAGATACAACCTATGTTAACAGTAATTCGTATAAAAGAAGGGATAACTACATGGCTTAACAAACATAGACTCCTAATTATCCTATTTACTCTAAGTTTCAGTTAGTTATCATTCATAGCCTATTTTGTCAATTAAATATAATTTGTAGTCTCTCTCTTTATTTTCTCTCTTTCTCTACTTTTTATTTCTACTAGTTTAACTGCACATGTCTCGCACGTGTAACAATTGACTATTTAAAATTAGACAATTGTATTTATTGCGAAGATTTTTAATGAAGTACAAAAATTTTAAATCACTTTGCAAAGATCATCCACACTTTAATAAAATAATATAAATATAACATATATTTTACTGTAATCACATATATATTTTTTACCCCCAAAAGTTTCAAGTAGTTAATAGATCGTCACTTCTGTATTTGTCATGTAATACCTATTTTTCTTACTGCTAGAGGCTAAGAGAGACGCATCGAGTTGAACCATATTTGTAGTATGATTATTTATTTTATTTTATGTATATTTAAAATCTTTTCTTATTTTTAACGTTAAATTCTTAGAAAATCTTTGATTACTTAAAACTTTTTAAAATTTGGTATTTGTCATATTTTTCTTATTCTAACACTTTCATATTTATTTTTAAATTTTTCAAATCTACTTAAAATCAATTTTAGTTTATTTATAATTCTTAAACTAATGAAAAAGGTATTAGTTGTCATTAATTTTTATGACTTCTAATAAGGAAAGATTTTACTATAAAATATTTAATTAATTTTTAACTCTTAAATATTAGAAAAATTGGAAAATGATGATTTTATCTAAAGCAGAGACTTTTAATGAAGGGCAAAAAGTTCAAACAATATTTCTAAGACCTTTTACACTTTTAATTTAATTTTACGTAGAACCTTCTTTTCTCTCAGGTTTAGAGGAAAACTCCTAGTTAAATCTCTTAGCGATTTGGATGGATGCATATCCATAAGAGGAAAACTCAAAATTTGTGTCATGTATGTGACACACAACAACTTTTATCTATGTGAGTGAAAAAGTTGATATATTCATCATTCAAATAAAAGTTATGGATATTAAAATTCAACACTTTATGATAATGTAATATTGTATGACAATGTATATTATCAATTCGTTACTTTCTTTTAAATGATTTATTTGAGGTAAAAATTTAATTGACTTTTATTTCCTAAATTTTAGGTACATAATTCAAATAAGGAAAGGAGGTATTAGTTGTCCTTGAGTCTAATCACTTCTAATAAGGAAAAGTTTTACTATAAATATTTAATTAATATTTAATTTTAAAATATTAAAAAAATAGTGAAAAGACAATTTTATCTAAAGCAGAGATATTTAGTGAAGGGCAAAAAGTTCAAATCACTTTTCTAAGGGCCTTTAGGCTTTTAATATATTATAGATATAGATATAGATGTTTACTTCATTTTTTCTTTTTCAGTTTTTCTTCTTCTTTTTTCTTTTACTTCTTTTTTTTTTTTGTTTTCTCTTTCTTTTTTGTCTTTCCATTTTTTTCTTTTCATATTTTTTTTCATTTTTTATTTTTCCTTTTCATGTTATATACTTTTTTAAAAAATATTTTCTTTCTATTTTTTTCATATTTTTTTAATTTCTTTTTTCTTTGCAATCTTTTTTTATATTCTTTTTTTTTCTTTTTCATTTTATGGGTCATTTTTTCTCCTTCTTTTTTTCTTTTTCTTTTTATATTTTTTCTTTCATTTTTTTATTGTTCTATTTTATATATATATATATATATATATATATATATATATATATATTTTATTTATTTATTTGTATCATTCTATATATTTTAAATAAATTTATTATTCGTAGTTGAATTGTTTATTCGTGAATATGTATAATTTATTATTTATAAAAAATTTAAGTACATTGATTAATTGTATTTTCTTGAGACTAAAATATATAAATTTACAATATGTCAATCAGTGCAAATATACTGTTGGTATTTGTATTTTAAATTTTTTATTTATATTGTATATATATAAGTATCATTTTGTATGCATATAGTTCAAATTATATAAACATGTATCATTTGATACAAATGTAATATTTGTATTTGTATAATTTATCATTTTTATTTTTACTGTTCAATTTGCATCAATAAAATACAAATTATATCAACGAATATAAATACAAGTGTTCATAGAAAGAAAAATAACAATTCTTTTTCAATTGTTTAAAAATACAAAAGATGTTGTCAACTACAAATTCAAATATAAACAAATGAAACAAATAAAATTATAAATACAAATACAATATGCGATCAACTTACAAATACAAATACAAAATACAAGTAGGAACTATAAAATATAAATATAAATGCGAATTATAAAATATAAATATAAATATAAATACAAATTTAAACTTTAAAATACAAATATAGATATAATTGTATCAACGAATACAAAAATATAAATGATGTTGTGAATAAAATACGATAAGCAACTATGATATTTACGTTATCATCCATGAATTGTGCTCGAGTAGCCATATTTTTTGAAAAAATAAAAATATAAAATATAACAAAAAATGAGAAAGAAAATAAGTACAAAAAGAAAAACAAAAAAAAAAATAGAAGTTAGAGATAGAAGAGAGAAAAAAAATGAAAAGAAAGAAACAAAAAAATAAAAATGAAAAAAAAAATCATCTGTTTTATTTTTTTGTTTTTATTTCTTTTTTTACGGCATTTTTTATTTTCTTTTTTCTGTTTTTGTTCTTGTTTAGTTTTTTCTTTTATGTTATTTTTTTCTGTTTATTTCTTTTTTTCATTTTTTTTGTATTTTTTTATTTTCTCTCATTTTTGTTGGTGTTGTCGTATTTTATATTTTTTATATATTATTTTTATTCTTATCATATTATATATTTTAAATAAATTTACTATTTGTATTTGAATAGTTCAACCGTGAATACAATTTATCATTTGTATTTATATACAAATTAATGTATGGATTGTATTTACTTGAGTCTAAATGATAATATGAAATGTGTCATTCTATGCAAATGTATCATAAGTATTTGTATGTCAAGTTTATCATTTATATGTGTATATAAATAAGTATCATTTGTATGCGTATGGTTCAAGTTGTATAAACATGTATTATTTGATACAAATGTGACATTTGTATTTATGTAATTTAATATTTGTATTTTTATAATTTATCATTTATATTTGTATTGTTCAATAATTTACATTAATAAAATATAATTTATATCAATGAATAGAAATACAAATGTTTGTAGAAAGAAAAATTATTTTTTTTTTAATTATTTAAAAATACAAATGATGTTGTCAACTACAAATTCAAATAGAAACAAATGAAGCAAGTGAAAAATCTATAAAGAATTGAAAACAAGCGAAGCAAGATAATATAACTGGAAAAAAAATAAAGAAAAAGCAATATAATTAGAATTTAAACAAATATAATTAGAATTTAAAAAAAAAATAATTTCTTTAACATATAACAAATATCAAATAAAGTCATTTATTGCGGAAGAAGTCAAGAAGCAAGGTTTTCTTATGGCGCCATATTCTTTTGAGGATGAATTAATACTACAGTTGGTACTTCATTCGAATTTATTTATCAACTTATTTATTTACACTTTTGTCTCTTCGTAAATATCGTTGTACATTAATCTTCCTTATCCTACCCAAGAATATTGAAAAATCAATTGTTAATGAATTGTATAAATTTATTCATATATTAATTGAAAAAAAGTAAGAAAATAATAACTTTACAAAAATAATATACATATCTATCATTTCTCTCTCTCTATATATATAAAGTGTGAAGCCCCTTAGAAAAAAGATTTGAATTTTTTGTCCTTCATTAAAAGACCCTCCTTTAAAGAAAATCATCTTTTCACTATTTTTTTAATTTATTAGTTCATTATTTTTATTATATTAACTAGACTCCTAAAATATATGGAGGGAGAATCAATTAATATTTTCCTTTGTCGTGATCAATTAGAAAAATGCTCCTAAAATAGGATAGAAAAATACTCCTAAAATATGACTATACTAAGAAAATACTTCTATAAATATTGAGATGCACGTTAAACTGGAGAAAAAATCGATTTACTTAAGCTTTGTGATCACTATTGTATTATTTTGTTGTAGTTTACAGGCCGTAGATGAATTTACAGGTGGTAGACGAATGTCGGTCAGCTTTGAGGGACTTTTCTAGGTAAAGGTTACGTTTAATTATATTATTTTTATATCTCTATTTTGACGATATATTTTGTGTAAAGGTAAAGTTTAGTTGTATTATTTTGATATGTCTATTATCGTATTGTTTTGTTATAGTTTACAGACGGTAAATGAGTGCCAGACGATTTTGAGAAAATTTTTGTGTAAATGTTAGATTTAATTATATTGTTTTAATGTCTCTATCATCATATTATTTTGTTGTAGTTTACAGGAGGTAGATGAATGTCGATCGACTTTGACAAAAATTTTTGGTAAAGATTAGATTTAATTAAATAAATTCTCCAAAAGATGTTGAATTTAATTATTGTATTCAACTTTATTATTTAAACAAATATCTTATTTAGTGTAACGTTTGAACTCAATAAAGTGAGGTGTAAAGATTAGGTTTAATTAAATAAATTCTCCAAAAGATGTTGAATTTAATTATTGTATTTATCTTTATTATTTAAACAAATATCCTATTTAGTGTAACGTTTGAACTCATAGAAAAGTAAATCAAAATTTTTGTCCTTCATTAAAAGTTTTAAAAAAATTAAATTAACCAAGTTGCAAAAATTCAGTGGAGACTTTTCTTTATTATTTGTGTCCCATTTGGTCTCTCTATAATTTTCTATTAGTACTACTAAAATAAGGACTTAGATTTTTTTTTTGTCATAAATAGAAAGCTTCCTACACAAAATCATATTCTTCTTCACATTTAAAGAATGGAACGCAAAAATATTCCACCAGTCCAACAAGATCCAATTCAAAAATTTATTATTTTTTGATTCTTATTGTTTTCTTGGATGTAACATAATCAATTTATTTCGATTATAAAATTTAATTTTGGAGTTAAAATTATTTTTTTAGCTTTTATTTGAAATAGTTATGAATTCTTTTTCTGCTTTGGAGTTATTAGTATTAACTAATCAAGTGTACGTGCTTTGCACGTGTGACACGTTGATTAATAATAAAGTTATGAAATAAAAATTAAAATAGTACAAAATTATACTGTATAAACGTAATATCAAATTACTTTCGTATAAATCAATAACAATGTCTTTGACTATATGAACATTTTCATATCGTATATAAAAATGAGCATTTTTATATTGGTTAACTGAAAAATCAAACTGTTAAGGACCTAAATTGATAAGAAATATCTTATTGACTTGGTTATCAATTTAGGATGTTTAGAAATTAAAAACTAATAAATCGAATCGATAATACATAAAATTGTATTATAAACCAACCGATGAACACCCCCTAATTGTTATCATAGAAGTCTTTGTATTCATAATTCAAAATAGAAAAGAATGCAAGAAAAAATTATTTTTAGTTCAAATAGAAAATAAAAAAAAATAAAGACTTCAAAACCAAATGGAGCTCAAAGTGTTCTTTTCTTTTTAACCAAATATATACCCTATTACCTTAAAAAAATTGCATAAAAACTATGAAATACTTTTGAAAAGAGCAAACTTGTGGCAACAAAAAAGAGAATCACCATTCTCATAATATAAACCTTAATTTTTAGGCAAGATAAACATTACGTTTTTCTAGCTACTTCATTCGGCAACAACATACTTGTCTTCTTCAATTTTTCGATCAGAAATTTTCAATTGAAAGAGAAACACAAGAAATTGTTGAAAGGGAATAAACCATTGTCAATTGTTGATTGTGTATAATTCAAAAACAACCTATAAATTTATTAATAATGATAATAAATGATATAATACGACTTCGATCATAACAAAGATAAGAAGAAAAGTATAGCAGAAGAAGTGGCGGCTTTTCTGTTTTAAAGTTTGACCAAAATATTATTTAAATAAAATTATAGAAATTCTTTTCATATATATAAGGTAAAATTCTAATTAATTTAGAAGTTCAAAACCTTTTTCTTAAAGAAAGAAATTATCTAAATATGATAGAATTTTATTTTTATTTCATAAAATATTTATGAATATTAAAATAATATGAATTTCAAATATAAACTCATAGTTTTTTTTTAAAGACGTGTATGTTTTACTATTTTGATTTAACATTGTATGTTTTCTTTTATTTAAATAAAGTGGCCTTCTTGACTTTTTTTCTAAAAAAAAATAATAACTCATATATATGATTCCTAAAAATTGGTAAAATTAGAAAAAATTAATATAAAAAATAGTGAAAGTTATCGATTTTTTCAATTAATGCAAGAATAAAAAATAGTTAAAATCAACTATATTTAAAAGGGATAATTATGAGTAGTCGTGTTTACATGTATTTACTATTTATATTTTAAAAGGTATTACTTATCAAAAATATATATATATTTACTTTTTTTTAAATAATGAATATAAAGGATTTAGTATATTTATGACCTAAATATTAATGTCATAATTAAATATCTATTTTTAAATGCTAAAAATGTGTTCTATGCGTACGTCTCGAATAATCAATCATAAAAGTCTCTCTCTCTCTCTCTCTCTCTATATATATATATATATATATATATAAATGAATTGACTTTCAATGTGTCAATTAACTTTAAATAAATGAATTCTTTGGATTGACTCTAATTTTGGCTTATATACAAAAGAAAAAAATGAAAAATTGATAACAGACAGGAGGTATGCCCCAATTTTGAACTACTATTTTGAACGAAAAAAACATGCATACAAGTTGCAAAACATCATTTATTAGAGAAAGATATTTAAATTGATAATAGAAATAAAAATTACCTCTGAAAAGATTGTTTGATCATATTTCGTATGTGTGATAATCATTAGAGCCTGTACCAAAAAAAGAAAAAAGACAATCATTATTAATAAACATAATGATATGTTAAATCTCGTGATTTATTTACAACTAATTAATTGCACATAAGCAAAAATCTAAAAGAGAATTCATATAGCGAAGAAGGTTAGAAAACCCTTAAAAATTCAAGGAGAAAACTTTAATTAATTATCAATCAAATTCAAAACAAAAATAAGAAGAATAAGAAGAAAACATAGAAGTAGAAGAATTACACATATTTTTTTATTAAAAATTGATCAAATAACTACTTAATAGAATTATAGACATTCTCTTTTTATATAAGGTAAAATTCTAAATGATTAGAAGTATTAAATATTATTATTTCTTATCTAAATAAAGTATAATTTTTTTCTTTCAATGCATATGTTTTTCTTAAAAAATATATTTTGGTTCATAAAAACCTTTCCTTTAAAACTTCCGTAGCAATTAATGTTTCTTGAGAAAATTGAAGAAAAGGTGTCTTTTAAGTCTTGAATGAAGGATTGGTGACATTGACCAACAGATAGGGTCAACCATCATTAGGAAACTTGATTAAGTTAATTGTGGACTTGATTAATATTTTTAAAACTTTCTAATCTTTTCAAAAATATAAATCAACTCAACCCACACCATTCTTCAATCCTAATCAACTACTCTCTCTCTATATTCTCCCAACCAACAATTCTGTAAAATTTCTCCCTTCAACCTCCGGCAACAAATAGTCGTGTGGGTTCCTTTTCAACTTTCAACCGTCAATCGACGTGAATACTTCTCCGGGGACAACAACTTTGAGTTCTTCGTCCTCCAATTTCCTTTTTCACAGGTAAAAAATTATGAAGAAACAGAGAAACTTGAGCCAACTACTCTTCTGGTATTAAAATGTGGACTGAATAAAACCCTAATTTCTGGAATTTCTGCATTTCTTCTTCTCATTATCGTACTGTTGATTCGAATTTGTTGGTGATTTTTTGTCATAGTTGATGTTCTTAATATGTATGTATGTGTGTGATATGTTGGCGTTGCTGGGTTGATTTGTTATTGTCTTGGTAGAAATTGTATTGCAACAGTTGAAATATCTAATATTATAGATGAAACATATGATGCAACAGATTAAAAATCTTATGCAACTATGAAAATCTGATGCAACAGGTAAACAATCTAACAGATCATTCATCTGTTGCGACAGATGACTCTTCTGTTTGGAAGAAATCTAAACAATATTGATCCAACAAATAACTGATTAGTGATCTGTTTTTATTCTTTCCAATGGTTTACTCTTCATTTTACAACATATTAGGACTGTTTTTATTCTTTCCAATGATTTACTCATGCAGGTTGGTTATCTGTTGCAACAAATAACATACCTGGTGCAACATATTAGTGATCCATTTTTATTCTTTCCAATGGTTTACTCATCCATTGCAACAGGTTGGTTATATGTTGCAACAGATAAAATACCTGGTGCAACAAATTAGTGATCTATTTTTATTATTTCCAACGAATTACTCATCCATTGCAATGGGTCAATTATATGTTGCATCAGATAAAATACCAGGTGCAACAGATAGTGCTATTTTTATGGTTCCCACGTATTACTCATCCGTTGCAACAGGTCGGTTATATGTTGCAACAGATAACATACCTGGTGCAACAGATTAGTTGTCTGTTGGAACTGTTATATTATTGTTATGCATTAATCAATTATAATCTATGTTATGTTCCTGTTAATTTAAGATAACATGGCTCCCAAAATAAAAGAAATTGAATCAAGTCCAAGTAAAGGAACAAGTGCAGCAGCTCAGCTATATCCATCACTCTATGAGCTTGCTTTACAAGCGTTATCTCAATTAGGAGCAGAAGATAATGAACACAGGGAGGAGGAATCTTTCAAAAGAGATGATCCAAATGCTAATAGACCTTCTGTCGAAGAGTTGGTCAAAACCTTCAGCATTGATCATTACCCTGTGAGAATGCAGTGCAATGGTGCCACAGATTTAATGGGTGATGTCGTGGTTAAGTCAGCCATGGGAAAATCTTTCGACGCATTCAAAAAAATACTTTGAGAATAAAAATTGGATTCTTATTTCAGGGAAAGCTGCTTTAGGAAATATCTTGATTAGACGGAAGACAGCAATGCTCGTTTCCAGATGAAAATGGTATATGATCTTCTCAAGCACAGGTTTATGTATGAAAACAAAGAAGATAGATGAGGTGTGGATAAATTACTGTAGCATGCCTGTTTGTTTTGGATGAGAGGAGTTTGCCATAGTTATCGGACTAAAATATTATCCTCCTTCTCCTTCTCAAGTTATACCTACTCTGACCCCAAAAAAATCACCCCACACACCCAAAAAAGAAAAAGGCAAGTCAAGTGATCGTGATGACCTGGTGTCTATTGTTGGTCCAAGCTTCAAAAATAAAAATTTGATTGAAGCATTGAAAGGTAAAGGACTTTCAAAGAAGCACAAGCAATCATTGTACTGATTTGGTTTGTACATAAAGTTCTTTAGGCGAGAGTGATAACGCTCAATCTACAGCTCTCGTAGGAGTGTAAAGCGGTCGTTAGCAAATATAGAACCCAACCTGGGTTGGGTGTCGATCCCACAGGGAATAGCTTGGCCAACAAGTAAGCAAAATTACTAAACTTTTGGTGCAAGTCTCGTAAGAAGGGGGGGAGTCTTGTCATGCAAGTAATGTAAAGAAAAGCTAAAAATAATAAAGTAAAGAGAGAGAGATTGTTACGTGAGTTGTAAACAATTAGAATTGAAGCGTTGGGGTTATGTCCACCTTCTGAGGTATACGTCTCTATTGCCTATGAGTGTGTAGAATTGTGACATGCATGTGCTTATAGAGAATTGTATTCTATGGTAAATCCAAGCGTCTCTCGACCTCAACAAGGACTATTTCACTTTAACTCTCTCGAGCTTAAAGCGTGTCTAATGGTATGAATTCTCCAAGAGGTTAGTCCAGTTACGACACTAGTTTTTTAATAGGAAAGGGTGTCCTACTACCTTGACATTATCTCTTTTCCAGACAAATAACCTTTCTCTTGAACAAGTTAAATGTTAGACTGGCGTATTCTTGCGTTTGCAACCGCAAAGAATGTGGATTAAGATGAAGAGAATAATGATATAAACAATATACGTGTCACGAACTCACAAACTCACAGCAATAGATAGTATCTCATTCGGCTTCCATAACCCCAACAGAGAAGTTTAGTTACCCATGAATGCGAAGGAGATCACGATTGACATTGTTATTATATCACGATATTGAGTAATGGCGTGTAGATCAAGTGATAGGCGTTAGGCGTGTTTCCTTGGCTTGGTAACGATTCTCTTGTTGTGGAATTTAAGAATAGAAGAATAATAGAATTAATGAAAAGATTAGAAGAGTTGTAGAGAGGGATGGAATGATTCTCTCCACTAAGGGAGGAGTTAATTAAAAATCTCTAGCATGATAGGGTATTTATAATACTCCTATCCTACTCCTACTATGCTAATGAAATAAATAACCAAATCCTACTAAACTAAGGAAATACTTAACCCATTTGTACTAGGTTAATGTAACATTCTCCTAATCCAAATAAACTAATGAAATACATAACCCAATTGTACTAGGTTAATGTATCATTGTCAAAATCCAGCTTTGTGTCTGTAAGTCCCCAAAGTCTTCAGAAATGTTGTTTTAGCCCAGGACAGATTTTCCATGCAGCAGTTTTGGTCCTTAGGCATGTAGACTTTCTTCCCTTCCTTTGTGAGCTTTCTTTTGCGTCAAGTAAGCCATAAAATGCTGTATTTTGCATCATTTATACCTGAAACTTTACTAATCATGTTCGTTAGCTCATTTATAGGAAAAAGGACTAAAAGTGCATAAAATATATAGTTTGTTCTCAAAACTAGGCTAAAATATGGGCAAAATATATTGATATAGGCGCGTAATTTCGCCTATCATCAACACCCCACACTTAGAGCTTTGTTCGTCCTCGAACAACATATCATGTCCTTCTAAACATCAACTTAGGGTTTTTACAACAACAAATCAAAACATTTATCAAGACAAGCACAACAATTATCAACAAAGAGTACTTCCCGATTATAAGTAGAAACAGTTTAACCTCTAGCATAGACTCGTGATGGTGGTCAACTCGCATGCAAACGTTAAGGTACAAGGAATCATATATAACTACCCAAAACTCATCAACCATGTGTGTCTCACAATATATTACCCATAATCACTCACAAGTATAGCATATTTTTCAAACATGGGTATCAACAATATCCTTTCTCTCACTCTCACAAAGAATTCATATGTAGCAACTGATGACCATAGGCTTGCCCTTAGTGTAGTACTCCACTAAATGTCAGAATGTTAAGATTAGGATCAAGTAGGTCTTTTGATGGTTGTAATGTAGGCTAAGGGACGGATAGGATCAGCTATTTTGGCCAGAAATAGTGACTAAGTTCCTAAGCACTTTAATACATCACATTGTATCATTGACACTTTATTCTTTCAACCTTTCTTCTTTCTTTTATTCTACCACCCTTGTTCTCCTCTTTTGTTTTTCAATTTTAAGAACAACTCACTTTTCAGCTTTTTTTTCCTTTTTCTTTTCACAACATACCTCTTATGATAGCACTTTCTTTTCCATAACACATTCAAGCACCATTAAAATTTAAAGCATCATACTCACCTAATTTCCTCTTATGTTGTCACATAACTTCTTCACTTTAAAGCACTTAGGAATTTGGATCAAATTACGGTCTTGAAAGAAAATGGATTAGGCTTGCATGCAAGGTTGTCAAAGAAATAGGCTAAAGGCTCAAAAGGGTTTAACTAGGATGATGTTCATGGGTAGGTAAAACTGAAGGTAAACAAATATAGGTTGCCAAAGAAATGCCTAAATCATATCCTAAACTTACACTCCTTATTTTCGCTTTGCATACATACTAGGCAAGTTCTAGCATCAGCCACATACATAGAAGATACTATTAATCTCACACACATAAGGCACATAGTCGACTTGATTGGAAGTAATATAGACTCTCGACCCATCAAGTGAAGGAATTGAACCACAAAATATCACATAATGAGTCACAACTAGAGTCTAAACGTCTCAATAGTCACAATTGTAGCACATACTCTTGTTATAATCTCATGCTGCCTATCAAAATAATTTCATGCGAAGCTAGAAAAAATTTACTCCTAAAAAAAACTTAACTTAACTAAAAAAATCAAAAACACACAAAAAAAAAAAGTAAACAAACATAGATGCAAACAAACATAGATGAAAATAGAGAAGTATAGCATGCGATACCGCCACCCCACACTTAAACGGGACACTGCCCTCAGTGGAAAATAAATACGAAGAACCTGGTTAGTCGGACTCGTCCTCAATGTCGGGGGTCATACCCCCTTCGTCTGAATTATCATAAGAGTCATCGTCAGAGTTCTCCTCCTCGTCAGAATCAGGCAAGCGTCGATCGTCATCAGTCGGCACATCACATCTAGAGGTTCCTCAAAGTATACGCCCACTACACACATCTCCCGTGCATGCATGTTCATTGGGTAGTCGTGGTTCAGCTGTTGGAGCTCTTCAGCAATTGGAATACGTCCACCACTCATCATAGTAAATCGTGTCATGCCATAGAGATGACGGAAGAAACTCTCATCACGAGCATGTCTCTCCGCAGTAGTAAGGTTGACACCATGAGTTGTTTCAGCATCTTTGACCTTGGTGAGGTCAACCTTCTTTGGGTTGTGTGGGAGTTTGTGGTCAGCTAGTTCCTCTTCGATATCCTCCTTCCGCAAGATTGCTTTCAACAAATTTCCAAATGTGAAGTGGGACCTTTTGTGGAGTCTGGCCTTCCTCATGGTAGAGCGAATGATTGCCCCAAAGTTGATAGGGACGTTAGTCATCAAAGCATAGACCAAACACACTCTATCTCTTGATATCTTGGTGTATTGAGTCCCAGGAATAAGGCATGAGTTGACAATGCGCATCCAGATTCTTGCTTCCCTATTTAGTGGAGCATAGGGGAAGGTGTTGTGTTGGCCTGTTTCTTTATGTCTGCCCCACCTTGCCATCGATCTGCTTCCACAAAGTGTGTGTCGTATTGCTCTATAAGGAGGCCTGCTGTACAGCTCTTTGAATGGTGCTGTGTCGACCGAAGGTAAGCCAAGAAAAGAGTTGATCCAATCCGCGGTGAGCTGTAACACTTGGCCCCGAATTTTGACTTCATTGCCTGTTGTGTTCGGCGACCAGTTGGCATAAAATTCTCTTGTTAAATCAAGGTTGCATTCTCCCAGGTCGCGGAAGATGAAATCCAGCTTCAATGCCATTATTTTTGCCAACATACGCGGCTCCTTCTTTGATAAGGTCTCCTTGTTGATCAAGTCGACGTGCACATATTTTCTTTCTTTGTTGTTGCTGTACCAAGCTTTGGCTTCTTCCTCAAGAACCCATTTTATTCCAAACATTCTGCGGGGTAGTTGTGCTGAGGATGATTCTCCTTGGTCCTTTCGACCTCTCTTTTTGCCCTTTTGGGAAGTGGTAGCCTTCTCCTTGCCTTGCCTTGCTTTAGGTGCCATTGTACCTGAGACTAGAATTAGTGTTAGTTGCAGCAATATCTCTCTTGATACAACCTATAAGCAAGCAATAGGGGTACCACCCCACACTTAGTTTTGTTACCACAAATCAGTGAGGTGAAAGTGGTCGATTACTCAGATTTCGTCGACATACGTTTTAGGATTCTATTCCGACAGGAAAGTCAGCAATGCATCACTTACTTGCAGCCATTGGACTACTTTCATGGTAGATATAGCAACACTACTACACAGGGGTTACCACATGGAATAGTTATTCTTACAACAATCACAACCTCTTATGTCGGTAGGCACTATAAGTCTTATCCCGATGGCCGGGATAGTCTATCATGTAAGTATCCAAACAACAATCTTAAGCACTGTTCATATCCCAAGTAATTCCGTAAATATCATAACAATGCTATTGAAACCAAATTCACGTCGGAAACAAGTCAAGATTTTGCTACGTATTTGTTCACTCACATGATTTTGTATCAACTATCCAAACACATAAACATCACCATCAATCTTATACGATTTAGCAATTCATAATAAACATAGCAACGTAGTACTTACGATAAATAAATGAAGAATAAGAGAGTACTTACTTGCTTGAAACTTGTGGAGATGGTTTTGTGAATTGGAAGAGCAAAAGAAGAAAATTTTGAGAAGATTTGGAAGAGTATGCGGCGCCTTTAGGGTATATTCTAGTGTGGTTGTGTTATAAAACTAAGTCCCCTTTATATAGGAAGAGAATGGGTCGGGTTTTGACCCATTTACAATCGGTTTTGGAGACAAAAATACCAAATATGCGGCGCATAATGCTCGGCATATCAATGACATATGCGGCGCATTGTCTATAGCATAATGGGACATATGCGCCGCATAGTCTATGGCATTTGTAGACATATGCACCGTATAGTCTATGGCATATGAGATACTGAGACCAAATGCCATAGCATAGGTGGCGCATAGTCAAAAGCATACCTAGGAATAGGCGGCGCATAGTGTATAGCACACTAGATTCCGAGATCTTAGGCTATAGGATAGGTTGTGCATCGTTCGTGGCCTAGTTTTACCAAGGCCTAGCCTTCCTCGAAGCCTATTTTGGTGTGATAAATGCTCAATCCATAGCCTTGTGCATCACCATTCCTAACTTACCAACTTTACCATACAATGCGTCCAAATCATCAATTGAAATCAATCTCCTCGTTGAATACTTCTTGCACCTATATTTGCTCAAAACAACTGAAAATGATTAGTACGATGGGTTTCCTCCCACCAAGCGCCTTAGTTTTGGTCGTGACACGACTCTTATTTTTGGATTTTCATTTATCAAAAACGAAACAAGTACCAAAACGACAAAACGATAGAACGATAAAACGATGGGTTGCCTCCCATCTAGCGCCTTATTTATTGTCGTGGCTCGACGTAATAATCTCGATTACTTAGACTTCATCGAGATAAGTGATGGCCATGTCATTCATCGAGTTAAGAGGACCGATATAAGGCTTAACACGTTGGCCATTCACTTTGAAAACAACACCCTTATTGCCTTCCAATTCGACTACTCCAGACGAGTAGACTTGGATGACTTTAAATGGACCAGACCACTTTCGATTTTAACTTACCTGGGAAGAGCTTAAATCTGGAGTTAAAGAGTAGTACCATGTCACCTTTTTGGAAGTTTCATCGAACAATCCGCTGATCATGATACTTCTTCATCCGCTCCTTATATAAATCCGATCATTCATATGCATGGAGACAAAATTCATCTAGTTCGTTCAGCTGCTCCAACCTCAGATTCTTCGCATCATCCCAATTCAAGTTCAATTGCTTCAATGCCCACAATGCCTTGTGCTCGAGATCAATGGGTAGATGACAAGCCTTCCCATAAACTAGTTGATAAGGTGACATACTAATGGGTGTCTTGAATGCAGTCCTATATGCCCATAGTGCATCATCTAGCTTCCTAGACCAATCCTTCCTATTAGCATTAACCGTCTTTGCAAGGATTTGCTTGATCTCACGATTGGAAACCTCTACTTGTCCACTAGTTTGGGGATGATAAGGTGTAGCCACCTTATGTTGCTTGACACCATACTTAGCCAATACAGATTTGAATAGCTTGTTGTAAAAGTGAGATCCTCCATCACTTATGATAGTACGAGGTACTCCAAAGCGAGAGAAGATATTCTTCTTTAAGAATGCTACAACACGCTTTCCTTCATTGTCAGCCAATGCTACAGCTTCAACCCATTTTGAAACATAATCCACAACAACCAAGATGTATTTCATTTCAAACGAATTCACGAATGGACCCATGAAATCAATACCCCACACATCAAAGAGTTCTACCTCCAGAATTTTGGACAGGGGCATTTCATGGTGTTTTGAAATAGCAACTTGACGTTGGCATTGGTCACACCTTCTAACATAGTCGTATGCATCTCTGAATATCGAAGGCCAATAGTAACCACTTTGCAAAACTTTTCTTGCCGTTCGATTGCCTGCATGATGTCCTCCAACTTGCGAAGTGTGGCATGCTTCTAATATAGTGGGCACTTCTTCATGGGATATACATCATCGAATGATACCATCCGCGCATCTTCGAAACAAATAAGGATCATCCCAATAGTAGTGCTGAACGTCATGCATAAACTTCCTTCTTTGATGGTAGGATAAATTGGCAGGTAGCATATTACTCACCACGAAATTTGCAAAATCAGCATACCATGGTAATTTTTCCACTGTTATTGCTAATATCTCCTCGTCAGGGAATGCATCATCAATCTGAATTTTAGGTTGCGCCACATGTTCATTCTCAAGTCGAGATAGATGATCGGCCACTTGGTTCTCGCAACCTCTTCTATCTTTGACCTCAAAATCGAACTATTGCAGCAGCAGTACCCATCGAATCAACCTTGGTTTTGCATCCTTCTTCATCATTAGATACATAAGAGCTGCATGGTCTGTATGGACGATCACCTTAGTACCCAATAGGTAGGCACGAAACTTCTCAAATGCATACACAACCGCTAGGAGCTCTTGTTCAGTAACAGTGTAGTTCCTTTGGGCTTCATTTAGGACCTTACTTGCATAGTAGATAGGATGAAATAGTTTCTCCTTTCTCTGTCCAAGAACAGCACCAATGGCTACACCACTAGCATCACACATGACTTCGAACGGGAGCGTCCAATCTGGTGCTACCATGATAGGGGCTTCAATGAGTTTTCCTTTAAGGTATTCGAATTCCTTTAAGCAATCTTCATTAAAGTCAAACTTTGCATCTTTCTCCAGTAGTTTGCACAATGGACTAGAAATTTTGGAAAAGTCTTTGATGAATGTACGATAGAACCCAGCATGGCCAAGAAATCTACGAACTCCCTTCGCCAAAATTGGAGGCGGTAGCTTCTCAATAACCTCAATTTTTGCTCGATCAACCTCTATTCCTCTTTCGTAGATCTTTTGCCCAAGAACGATTCCTTCTTTTACCATGAAGTGGCACTTCTCCCAATTCAGCACAAGGTTGAACTCTACACATCTTTGCAATGCCATGCTCAAGTTTGCCAAACACGCTTCAAAAGACTCACCAATAACTGAAAAGTCGTCCATAAATACCTCCAAAGTCTCTTCAACCATATCAGAGAAAATAGACATCATACAACGTTGAAAGGTGGCTGGTGCGTTACATAACCCGAATGGCATACGTTTGAAGTCAAACATACCATATGGGCATGTAAACGTTGTCTTCTCTTGGTCTTCGGGAGCAATACAAATCTGATTATAACCTGAATAACCATCCAAGAAGCAAAACCATCCTTTCCTCGCTAATCGATCTAGCATTTGGTCCATAAATGGCATGGGGAAGTGATCCTTGAGTGTCCAAGAATTCAGCTTGCGGTAGTCCATGCATACTCTCCATCCAGCAACGGGCCTGAGTGGAATAAGCTCATTCTTCGCATTTGCGACCACCGTCATACCTCCTTTCTTGGGAACACATTGTACAGGACTTACCCATGTGCTATCAGATATAGGATATACAACTCCTGCGTTGAACCACTTGATAATCTCCTTCTTCACCACTTCTTGCATAGGTGGGTTTAAACGCCTTTGATGTTCAATGGTGGGTGTGCACTTTTCTTGAAGCTGAATTTTATATGTGCAAATCCCAGGTGGAATACCAATAATATCCACAATGGTCCATCCAATGGCTCTAATATGCTTGCGTAAGATTGCAATAAGAGATGTAACTTGTTGCTCACCCAAATCGGCTGCCACTATGACTGGAAGAGTGTTTTCGCTTCCTAAGAATGCGTACTTTAAATGACTTGGCAGCTCCTTCAATTCTAATGTGGGTGATTCTTCAATAGATGGCTTAGCTGGTGGTGTGGGTCGATTCTTGAGATCAAGATCCAGCTTCTTGGGAGTATAGCAATAGGTCCCTAATCCCGATAGAGCACAAATAGCTTCTTCAAAAATTTCAGCATCCTCAATCTCTCCTTTCATGAGCAAAACCTCCAAAGGATCATCAAGAATTTTCTCTTTTTCAAGTCGTTCTTTCTCATCATCAAGGACAACATCATCCACAGAAAATACACTCAGATCTTTGGGTTGCTTCATTGATTTGCAAACATCAAAACGAACCACTTCGTCATTTATTCGGAATGAAAGCTTATTAGCTCTCAAATCAATGAGCACACTTCCTGTAGCAAGGAAAGGGCGCCCCAATATTATGGGAACCTCAGAATCTGCTTCACAATCCAAGATGACAAAGTCTGCTTGGAAGATAAATGAAGAAACCTTTACCAAGACATCGTATAAAATACCAACAGGTCGTTTTACCGACCTATCCGCCATGACAAGCCTCATATTGGTTGGTGTAGGATCTCCTAACCCCAACTTCTTGTAGATCGACAATGGCATCAAGTTGATGCTGGCTCCTAAATCACATAATGCTTTGGCAAGGTTCAAAGTTCCGACGGTGCAAGGAATAGTGAAAGCTCCGGGGTCGGCCTTCTTCTGAACTATCGATCGGGTAGCAATTGCACTACAATGATGCACATCATCCTTCAGCTCATAACTTGCTGCCCTCTTCTTAGTCAAAAGATCTTTCATAAACTTTGCATACCCAGGCATTTGTTCAAGTGCCTCTACCAGTGGAACATTAATGGTCAGCTGCTTCAACATAGTCATAAATTTGTTGAACTTAGTGTCATCCGCCACCTTCTTCAATCTTTGGGGAAAAGGTGGTGGTGGGTATGGAAGTGTTCTCTCCGTGGCTTTCTTCTCCTCTTGCTTCCATTTTTCCATTTTTTCAGGCTGCACGTCACTAGGTGTAACGTCCTTGACGTTGGAAGTAGTTGTTACGGCATCATCTCCTTTTGCAACGTCACTAGGTGTAACGTCCATGTCCGCAATTTCTTCAACCACTTGTTTGCCTGTTGCTGAAGTTTCCAGCACCTTACCACTTCTGGTAGTGATGGCCATGCATGACCCATCATTCCTTGGGTTTTGCACCGTATCGCTCGGTAAGGTGCCAGCCTTTCTTTGATTGAATGCTGCTGAAAGTTGGCTTAATTGCTGCTTTATTTGCTTGATAGAAGTGGAATGAGAATCAACTAATTGCTTCATGGAGGACAAATCATTAATCACTTCCGTAACTCCCGCGCTCGTTGCTTCCACTCCTTTTAATAACTTAGCCACCATGTCTTCCATACTTCCAGAATTAGATGTGGTGGTGTCACGTCTACCAGGGGGAACGTACAAACCACTCTTTTCATTGTTTTTCCTCCAACTACCTTGGTCTTTGCTTCCAGATTTATCATAATAGTTCCGACCTTGGTTTCCTTGGGCATTCCCGCGGAAACCCCCCTGATTGTTCAAGTAGTTGGCCTCCTCTTCAGAATCAGATTCGTCTCTTCCTTTTAGCGCTACAGCTTTCACTTTTTCGGTCTTCCCTGATAATAAATGCTTTGTCAGAAGATCCACTTGTGTTTTCATGTGCGCCATGTCTTGATAACGTTCTTCTTCTCTTCTTCTTTGGTCTGCAGTCATGCCAATAGATAAAGTGGGGCTTGCTACCTCAGAATCCCTGGTATGCCAAGCTCTACTTTGTTTCGTCATGCGATCTAGCATATTGCTTGCTTGACCAAAGGTGAGGTCCATGAAAGAACCTCCAGCTGCGTTGTCCACCACTGGTTTAGTTATTGAATTCAAGGCTCTATACAAGATCTCCATGAGGTGAACATTAGTCATGTGATGGTTTGGGCATCTCGCTAGCTTTGTCTTGAACCGTTCCCTTGTTTCATGAAGAGCTTCAGAGGGAAGCTGACGAAAGTTGCTGATTTCATCTCTCAATTGCGCCATTTTGGATGGCGGAAAGAATCTTTCTAGGAAAGCGTCTCTCAATTGCCTCCAATTTGTAATTGAACCAGGAGTCAGGCCATTCAACCATAGTGTTGCCTCCCTAGACAGAGACAATGGAAATAGACGTAATCGAATAGCATTCTGACCAACACCAGGATTGTCAAAGGACTTACATGTAGAAATAAAGTTGATGAGATGCATATTTGGATCATCGCCTGCTAGTCCACCAAATAATCCCTTGAGCTGCAATAACTGAATCATGGTGCTTGTGATGTTGAACTTGGCTCCGGGCGCTAATGGTGGTGGAATTATTGCTCCAGTGGCTCCGGCACCATCAAGATCATCATCATCATCGTCGAAAGCTGGCTGCATGGGTTGGCGATCATACCTATACCGCGCTTGTCGACCTCTTCTGTTGGCAGGTGTTATAATTTTAGCATCACGCCTAGGGTTCAGTAACTCGTCATCACCTAAATCTTCATCGTCAGGATTTGTTGCTCGCCCAGGATTATCAATGTTTTGTTGTTGGACTTGAGCAGCGGCAAGAGCAGCTAATCTTGCTTGCTCGTGTTGAGCAGCCATCCTGTCGATTTCAGCTTGTGCTTCCATTCTTCTAATTCGTTGTGGTTCAGGATTGATTGGTAATAACGGTTGACCAGAACTTCTAGTATGGGGCATGCACTAACGTAAAAACCTGCAAGAAACAAAAACAAAAACTAAACGTAAAAGTACGAGAATCTTTGACCAAAGGGTCTAGTAATTATCACGAACTTGATTGACACTCGTATTCCCCGGCAACGGCGCCAATTTTTGATAACGCTCAATCTACAGCTCTCGTAGGAGTGTAAAGCGGTCGTTAGCAAATATAGAACCCAACCTGGGTTGGGTGTCGATCCCACAGGGAATAGCTTGGCCAACAAGTAAGCAAAATTACTAAACTTTTGGTGCAAGTCTCGTAAGAAGGGGGGGAGTCTTGTCGTGCAAGTAATGTAAACAAAAGCTGAAAATAATAAAGTAAAGAGAGAGACATTGTTACGTGAGTTGTAAACAATGAGAATTGAAGCGTTGGGGTTATGTCCACCTTCTGAGGTATAAGTCTCTATTGCCTATGAGTGTGTAGAATTGTGACATGCATGTGCTTATAGAGAATTGTATTCTATGGTAAATCCAAGCGTCTCTCGACCTCAACAAGGACTATTTCACTTTAACTCTCTCGAGCTTAAAGCGTGTCTAATGGTACGAATTCTCTAAGAGGTTAGTCCAGTTACGGCACTAGCTTTTTAATAGGAAAAGGTGTCCTACTACCTTGACATTATCTCTTTTCCAGACAAATAACCTTTCTCTCGAACAAGTTAAATGTTAGACTGGAGTATTTTTGCGTTTGCAACCACAAAGAATGTGGATTAAGATGAAGAGAATAATGATATAAACAATATACGTGTCACGAACTCACAAACTCACAGCAATAGATAGTATCTCATTCGGCTTCCATAACCCCAACAGAGAAGTTTAGTTACCCATGAATGCGAAGGAGATCACGATTGACATTGTTATTATATCACGATATTGAGTAATGGCATGTAGATCAAGTGATAGGCGTTAGGCGTGTTTCCTTGGCTTGGTAACGATTCTCTTGTTGTGGAATTTAAGAATAGAAGAAGAATAGAATTAATGGAAAGATTAGAAGAGTTGTAGAGAGGGATGGAATGATTCTCTCCACTAAGGGAGGAGTTAATTAAAAATCTCTAGCATGATAGGGTATTTATAATACTCCTATCCTACTCCTACTATGCTAATGAAATAAATAACCAAATCCTACTAAACTAAGGAAATACTTAACCCATTTGTACTAGGTTAATGTAACATTCTCCTAATCCAAATAAACTAATGAAATACATAACCCAATTGTACTATGTTAATGTATCATTGTCAAAATCCAGCTTTGTGTCTGTAAGTCCCCAAAGTCTTCAGAAATGCTGTTTTAGCCCGGGACAGATTTTCCATGCAGTAGTTTTGGTCCTTAGGCGTGTAGACTTTCTTCCCTTCCTTTGTGAGCTTTCTTTTGCATCAAGTAAGCCATAAAATGCTGTATTTTGCATCATTTATACCTGAAACTTTACTAATCATGTTCGTTAGCTCATTTATAGGAAAAAGGACTAAAAGTGCATGAAATATATAGTTTGTTCTCAAAACTAGGCTAAAATATGGGCAAAATATATTGATATAGGCGCGTAATTTCGCCTATCATCAGAGAGACGTTAACAACAACATAAGCCTCGGTTTAATAAATCTCTTTGAGGATCTTGAGGCATTTAACAGCTATTCTTGGGGTTATGAAAGCTTCAAAATGACTGTCAAATATTTGTTGACTCCGTTAATGCCAAAAATAGTCAACTTATATGGTTTTTTATAGGCCTTCATGGTAAATATTTCTTTTATCATGATATGATTCATCATTTTTTTATTCAATAATGCTTTTGATTTATTGGCGTTATGTTATAGGCTTGGGCATTTGAAGCCATTCCTTATTTGAGACAATAAGTAAACTACCAGGAAGAAGTTTCCTGTCCAAGAATTCTGAGATGGTTGTCGGCCAAAACTGATAAAAATACAAAATTTCTTGATCTTTTCAATCTCCCCAAGGAAGTAGTAAGTTCAATTCTAATTAAGTTTTTATTTTAATTAATGATTAAATGATTTCATCATCATTCTTAATATATGTACCGATTTATTTTAGATTGTCCATCCGTGGCTTGTTCCGACCAACTGAGAGTTGAAGATGCCATTTTTTCTTACTTTATGGTCTGTAAAAACTTTATCGGATCCTAAGGTCGTTGATGGAATAAAAATAAAATTGTTTAGAGCAACATCCATTACAAGAAAAATAATTTTGGAGGGTGGGGCTAATGATGCTCCTCTTACAGTTTTTGAAACAACAAGCCATTATGATTATAATCATAATGGTTGTACATATTTTTCTCTAGATTTTGCCGCATCTAGCGAATGTTCTTCAAGCAAATGTCAAGAATGCAAGGTAAAACACGATGGAGTGATTAATGCTATTAATGCACTAACTGCTTCTATAAAGGAAATGACATCTAAGAGGGGTGTCATTCCATCAAAGAGGATTTCATACCCAGTCACTCCACTAGAGACCAAGGCAGATAAGAGGAGAAGGAAAGACACTTCCAAGGCATCATCAATCATTAAAAAAATCAAGATTGTAACGCCTGTCTTTGTCTTGCACCGATGTTCAGTGTGCAAGGTCCATAGAAGAGCAGCATGAGCTGAAGAAAGTGAATGTACATCATCTATTCCAAAAAATAAACAAGCATATATCTATTTAAATAGATGATACATCTGCTGAAAATTATCAAACAGATGTATACATCTGTTGCAACTGTTGTCTAACCTGTTGCATCAGATTCATTAGCTATTTTAACAGATTAGTCTTATGTTGCAACAAATGGGTCATCTGTTCGAAATTATTGTACTGCTCTGATTTACCTGTTTGAATTTGTCCCAACAGATAATCCATCTGATGCAACATAAGAATCATCTGTTGCAACAGATGGAAAATCTGTTGTATATCACTACTTAGCATGACAATTTTGGCTTTCCAGGTGGATGCCACAGCTACTGCCGAAGAGCCAATATAACAGTTGATTATCCATCAACTGCTTCCAAAGATAAGAAAAAGTGGAGCCTGTCAGTTTGGGAGAATGAAAGAATTACCCATTTGAAGGGTTCAACATCTCGGACGAGGCTCTAAAAAATCTAATACAGTTGATCAATGACTATTCAGAATGGATTGCCGATGGGCTGTTAAAGCATTATGCCGGCAGGTACATAAATTAATTTTATGGATTTTATTTTATACAATTCTTGTTGTAAAAACCTGACATTAACACATATAAATCATCATGTAAAAAATAAAATAACGAGTGTTATAAAGTGAATTAATCGAGTCTTGGTTTTGATATGTTCGACTTTGTTGTTGCACATCTCGGAATGAAGAATTGGTTCTATTTGATGTCATAGCCCCAAACTTGCTGGAATGATAAGGTTTAAAGGTCATACATATTATTATTAATTAATACTTTATTTAATTGCATCTGTGTATTAATTTTTTGTCACGTAATCCAAAATGTTTGATAATATGTACAGCACATCGATGTCATTTTTTACTACCTCCGAAAGAAGGCTAAGTTGCAAACACAAGAACAATACAGATACCCAGCAGACAATTATTTGTACAAAGTTTACATCAATAATGCCTATGATAGGTATTCTCAACAACAACGGAAAGTTTTTCGAAACGAGGAATGCTTAATCAACATCATCAAAGGTTTTAACATTCCGGCTATCTTACCTTGGCATTTGGTCGACGAAGTATACATCCCAATCAATTATGGTGATGAATTCCATTGGGTGTTAGTTGTCGTCGTTCTAAACGAGAGGCGCATCCGAGTTTATGACTCGATATCACGAAGGAGATATTTTGGGCCGTCGTCTGAGATACAAAAGCTGGCTAAAATATTGCCTACTTACCTTGATATGAGTGGCTGTTGGATCAAAAGGTTCATACTGATTGGTCGACGATTGAAGCATACCAAGATAAAATGGCTAATCCATTTGATGTACAATATGGAATTGCTCAAAAAACCATTGGTATCCTATAAGTTTAAGTGTCATGATTTAGTTTCATTTCACAAATTTCACAACGCTTGCATGAACTGTAAGATATGGATTATCTGTTTTTTATCACGCAGGGATTGCGGTCCTTTTGTTGCCGCTTATGCCAAGTATTTGAGCGATGGATTACAAGTACCAAATGATGGACTTGATGCCAGATTACTCCACAAAATATATGCTGCTCTTTTATGGAAATATGGAGAAGTGAAATCTCAGAAGCTGTACGTAACCGATGTTAAAGATCCACAACAACCAAAGCCGAATTCCATAGCACTGGATAAAGAACAACTTGTCCATATTGATTAGAACTTTATGGCTCGAGTCCGTCAATGTAATAACCTATCCACCTTGGTTTAACTTGTTGATTTATTTGTAGAGTAGATCGTTTGTACTACTAATAATAATTTATTTTATATTTTATTTATTTGTTGAGTTATTTTATTTTATGTAATTTCTGAAGGCTTCGATTTATTTTATTCTGTCTATGAATATAATTAATTCTGAGTTTTGAACATGTTAATTAAAAAGGAGTACTAGATTCAAATATCGCGACAGATAGTACATCTGCTGCAACAGACAACATATATTATCAGACAGATTTAGACATATGTTGCAACATGAGATGCAACATGTAGGTCAACTACTGGAAATTATATAACAGGTCTTCCTACTTTTTTGATTTGCTCGAACAGATTACTGATCAGTTGCAACAGATAAGTTATATGTTGCAACAGATCATAAATCTGTTGCGACAGACAGACGGGGAACATCTGCATAACGCAACAGATGACCAACCTATTCCAACAGGTAATCAATCTGTCACAACAGTTACTATATCTATTACGACATATATAAAATCTGTTGCATTATAAAAATTCAACTTTGCCAGACATAAAAGTTATTGCCCTTATATGTATAGTGAATTGGCTTAAAATAAAAAAAATTTATCGTGTTCATCTCTGTCTTTGTACATGTTTTTTTTTATACACGGGCTCCAACCATTTAGTCAGTACCCCATATGCCCAAACCCATTGCATCTTTCCCACAACGGTGTCGTACACACCGATCATTTGTGTGTCAGTCAACAAACACTCCATGCTGCACCGATTGTATTTTTTGGGAGCTGGATGGTCTTATTTTGACCTTCAAAAACCCATGATTCCTTCGCCAAGACTTCAGCCGGCAAATGATCCATCAGCTTAATCTGCGTCAACAACTTGGGCAACAACTTCAAGAGTGGTTGCATGTGGGTTAAAAACATCTTCTTGCTGAACACAGGTAAGTTGCAGTCATAAATCTTAATCTTTCCCTCGTATAGTAGTATCTCAATAGTGAGAAAATAGGTGACATCCACGTTCATGACTACAAGTATTTTCTTTGCCTTGGTTCAACTCTTGCCGTGTGGATATGACCTCTTCCCTCTAACATATTTAATCGTTTCTTCATCCAATTAGAAAGTAGAAACTAACCGATCATATCCCAGGCTACCAAAATCAGCTAGAATACGAAGATCAGCGTACCTATCTTTGAAATTATTATAGAAGTTGAGGTCCATTATCCTATCGCAGCATCATAAGTATCTAGGTACGCTAATTGCCTGCACTTCATGAGGCAGAGAATTTCATCAACATACTGTGGTATAAGAAGATAATTTTTAAATAGGTTAGTAATTTTAAAGAATAAAAATACAATGGAAAGAATCCGATGCAGAGGGTTCTCTAAATCAGTTCACAGATTACCCAGCCAACGCAACTTATGCAACAGATATGTATTATATTACAGCAGAATACCAAGCTATTGCAACAGATTACACATCTGCTGCGTAGATTCTTCTTCATGGAGTAGATTGGAATGGTAGGTTATCAAAAGTAAACTTACCTTGTCCTCGTACCATACACACATATTTGTCATATTCAAGAAGTCTTTGGCGGCAAATGAATGCATGGTGTATTCTTTTTGAACCTTCATCTTGATGAATTCTTCCAGTTCCTTCTTCTTCTCCTTACCAAGCACCGCAAATATGTCCACTTTCTTCGGCGGCCCTTGAACTTCAACAACTATTGGAGCAGGGGGAGTTGCATATTTTGCTGATTTCAGAATAGAGAGAATTTGTCTAATTTTTATTCTCTTTCTCCTAACCTCCACTGTAGGAGTGCAGGCTTCCTCACCTCATTGGATGGTATGACACCCCTCCTGGATTTCAACTCCTTTGTATCTTCAGCAATAGCCTCTAGCTTGTCGAGGAGTTTATCTTCTCTGTCCTTGTATACTTTGCATTTGCAATAAGAACATGAGAGTGGGGAGGGGTAAGAGGGACACTATAAGGGTGGGAGGGACCGGTGTAGGGGTGAGATGGAGTACCTGTGCAAGGGGTGTTTTCAAATATATTTATTTTTTGCTGAGCACCAACATGCTCATAATTACGACTGGCAGCAAAAGCAGAAGCAGGATGGCTGCCACAATCACAAATAACTCCACCACCAACACCCCCAGAATAAGCACCCAAATCTGTTGCAGTTTGAGTTAGGTCGTGAAAAGCTTCAACATTAGATTGACCTTGCCTAACTGCTCTTCTTATGGATGTTGCTCCATCCAATTCCTTCTTTGTTAACTCCACCGTTGGGTCTTCTTTTGTATCAAGAAGACCCAGAGTAAGAAAAAAAGTTATCCCCAGCTCATCAATGGTAGGCACGATCCAAGGATGCACAACCTATAAAAAAATGACAGGAGGAATTTAAATCATATAATAATAATTTGCAGTCAGTTAGGTTACATGGGGTTCGGGTTATGTTAACACAACCAACTTATACAACAGATGATCTAGCTACCGCAACAGCTGATCTGTATGTTAAAATAGATTGATAATATATTGCATCAGAATACCCATCTGTTGCATAATTTACAGTAGATGGGTAATCTGTTGAGTAGGGTTCAGAGAATAGAGCAACATATGGTTAATCTGTTACAAAATATGGATCGTCTGTTGCAATAGATTACTCATTGCACTAGTTATAGTTGATGGGTAATCTCTTGCAACAGATGGAACATCTGTTTCAATATCTTTCTTTGAAGCAAATTATTTTAGTTGAAAGAAGACGTACTGCATCATCCATAGGGTTAAAGAGATCAGCCTCGTTAATATTTTTTTTACTGCTCTCTACTGCAGCTAACTACCTAAGGATCCTTGGATGAGAAACCTTATCCGGGTAATCCGTGAAATACATTTGGAGGGGAGGAATGGCTTCACATGCCCGAGCCTAAAAATTATAAACAGGAAGCAAGCAAAAAAGAAGTTCACAAGTATATTCAATATAAATTAATGAATGAGTAAAAATAGTGATCAATTTTACCATGAAAGCCCAAGGAAAGCCGTATAATGTGGTCGTCTTTGGCTTTAGCTCTTTCAGTAAATATTTTACAGTCAAGTAGTAGCTGTCTAGCCCTAGGGATAATCTTTAAATCTCCTAAAATCATCAGCAAGCACCAACAAATCACGTTCTATGACTTTTTGGACATCTCTTGCCAATAAAACGGAATGGACAAACCAAACTAAGCACAATTTCTCCCTGTAGTGCTTTGGTATGTCTTTATTCTTGAGATCCGCTATCAAATCCTTCACTTTGTAGCTAGGTCCAACAATTCCCAACAACCCATCTTTTTTTACCTTGTGTTTGTTGGACCCTTTGTGGGGTGTTTTCTTGATGGAAGGTTCTTCTGGACTGTCGCATCTCAATCCCGTCACAATGGCAAACTCTTTTTAATCCAAAACAAACCGGCATGCCACAGTAGTTGATATAGACTTCATCCATCTTATTTCTGCCCTCCTTCGGACCTCCATCATCCCCTGCATACATGATCCTGTGCTTGAGAAGGCCATATACCATAATCATTGGGAAACGAAGAGGGTGGGGCACAGATCGCTCAAGAAAGTATGCAAAGCATCTCTTCTTAAAAAATCCATCTATGTTTTCCTACTTCATAATACTCCTAAGTTCGTCAAAAGGTTTCCTCAACTGACATTTAAGTACAAGATCACCAAATACTGCATTAGGGTTATTCATCAGTATCACAACTCGAAACTTGTTAATACTAATGGTTTTGATAGAATCATACTGGAATTTCGATATTATTTCATACCCCATTGGTGAGGAGGAGTTATCACTTTCCTCGGCTTCATTTTGCCCTGACTGAGATTGTTCTGGAAGTTTCTCCGAATCTATCTGTACTCTAGCCTTTTTTGTTTGGTGATCGGAAGTTGAACCACTTTCACTACTTTCTGTTTCTTTTCTTTTGGGAGACATCTTTTAACTACAAACAAAAGAAAAACAAAAAATACATTGCATTTGATGTCTACATAATTTTTTTTAAAAAGGTGAGACAAATTTCAATAAATTATTCTTACCACATATGGGGAACCCAAATCTGTTTGAAGACCTATTTAATATCTCCCCACAGATATTCCACCTATTGCAATAGGTGAAGAAATTTCAATAAATTATTCTCTGCCACATTATAAGAAAATACTCCAACGGATAACCCATCAGTTGGAACAGATGGGAAATCTATTTGAAGACCTATTTAATATCTCCCAACAAATCTTCCACCCATTGTAACAGATGGACCACCACCACCACAACCAATACCATAACCAATGCCACCAAGACCACCACCAATGCCACCAACACCAACACCAAGACCACCGACACCACCGCCACAAAAAAACACCACTAACAACAGCCACCAACACCACCACAAACACCATCCAACAATACCACGACAATCAACAAAACACTAAGAGAAAAACTAGGGTTTTCTCGGGTGCTTCCTACTTTTTTAGCATCAAAATTCAAAATTGTTAACCCATTCTCGAAGATAATACAACTAAAAGTCTTCTTTTTTTATCATTAACTAAAAAGTCCTATTTTTTAGAATAAAGAACAAATGTAGAGCTCTTTTCTAACTCTGTTACATGCGAAGATAGAGTAAACAATGGATACAAGTGGTAATGAAGTCAAAAAAACAACTATATGTAGTCGTAAATGGAAAGAAAATTGACCTGTTTTGAAGGTTTGAGCAATATGTTGAGTAGTTGTTATTTGTATTGTTTGTATTATTGAGAGGGAAAGGACACCCCGAGAGAGAGAGAGAGAGAGAGAGAGAGAGAAGAGAGAGAACTTAAGATTTGAAATGAAAAGTTTTTCACGCAAATGGATGATTTGTGTAGGTTGATTTGTAATTTTGAAAAAGAATGACAAGTTTTGAAATTGCTAATTTGGTCTGAATTGATCTTAATTAATTTTAAAATTTTTAAAAGATATAGTTTTTAAAACATTGAGCTGATGAGAACTCATTTCTACTCAGAGTGATCGATCGATGACTCGGGTCAGGATGAACGCAATACCAGCGCCATGCAATTGCAAAGACTCGATTGGATTTGTAATTGACCCAACGAGCTCATTCATTCATTCATCCCTAGTTCCACTTAAATCAACTTAGGTACTATAACTATCCTAACATTGAGTTGATAAGAACTCATTTCAACTCAGAGTGATCGATCGATGACTCAAGTCAGGATGAACGCAATACCAATGCCATGTAATTACAAAGACTTGATTGGATTTATAGTTGACCCTGCGATCTCACTCATTCATTCATCCCTAGTTCCACCTAAATCAACTTAGGTACTATCACTATCCTAACATTGAGTTTATAAGAACTCATTTCAACTAAGAGTGATCAATCGATGACTCAGGTCGAGATGAACGCAATACCAATGCCATTCGATTGCAAAGACTCGATTGGATTTGTAGTTGACCCTGCGAGCTCATTAATTCATCCCTAGTTCCACCTAAATCAACTTAGGTACTATCACTATCCTAATATTTAGTTGATGAGAACTCATTTCAACTCAGAGTGATCGATCGACGACTCAGGTCGGGATAAACGCACAATGCCATCCAATTGTAAAGACACGATTGGATTTGTAGTTGACCCTGCAATCTTACTCATTCATCCTTAATTCTACCTAAATCAACTTAGGTACTATCACTATCCTAATATTAAGTTGATGAGACCTCATTTTAACTCAGAGTGATCGATCGACGACTCGGATCGGGATGAACGCAGTACCAATGCCATGTAATTGCAAAGACTCGATTGGATTTGTAGTTGACCCTACAAGCTCACTCATTCATCCCTAGTTACACCTAATCAATTGCTATGAAATCTGTTGTAACAAACAACTAAGCTATTGAAAAATTTCAAATAGGTACATATATGTTACAACAGATGACATATCTAATTTAATTATCAAATAGATATTTGCATCTGTTGTGACAAATGACTGAGCTATTGGAAATTTTTAAAAAAATATTTATATTTGTTGTAACAGATGACATATCTGATTTTATTAATTATCAAATAAATATTTTTATCTGTTGTCACAGATGACTGAGCTTTTGAATTTTTTAAACAGATATTTATATCTGTTGTAACAGATGACTGAGCTGTTCGGATTTCTAAATAGATATTTATATATGTTGCAACAGATGACATATCTGTTTGAAAATCTTTTTATCTCTTTTAATTTTAAAGCAAGAAACTTCTGGTCCGAGTAGATAATATCAAGTAGTACTACTTACTACTAAACGCGGTAAAAAATGTTTCTTGGATATCTCAAAAGTGAGTTCATTGAGCAGTCTTGTCTTGTCTTTTCAATGTCAGTAGTCTTATTCTTCATCGTGCCCCTTAAATTATTAATGAATATTAATTAATGAATATTGAAAACCACTATGTCTATGTACACAATACATCTATAGAAATTATCTCATCTCTTCTTTTAGCTGTAATTTATTTTATTCAACTCTTATTTTTTTTCTCTCTCCTCTGTAGGGTCACAACCTTTTTTATCTCTTTTCTCTTCTCTTCTCATAAAGATCTTTTTGGATCTAAACCCATCCATATCTTTCTTCGACTTAAATTTTTATTTTGATCCCCTTTTTGATATTAAGGTATGGTTCATTATTGCTCTTTCATTCTCGTCTTCTTCTTTGCATGTTATTTACATCTATTTTTTTTATTTAATTACTATTTACCTATATCATATATATTAAAAAAATTTTAAAGAACTTGTAAGTGTTGAATAAACAATTCGAGAATTTTTATTACAATATGAGAAAAAAGTCATCTAATGGGAGAAGTCTAAAAGCCTTATTGGCAATATCATTTTTTTATATGTATTTTATTTGTCTTATTATTGTTGATACAGTTATTGATGTTGTTGGTGGGGTTGGTGTTGTTAGAACTTGTGGTGTTGTTGATGATTCTAGCACAAAGGATGTTGCTTCTTTGTTGTTGATGATGTTGTTGGAACAAATGTTGTTTCTTTTTTATTGATATTTATGTTGTTGTTGATGTTGTAACAGATGGAGAAACTGTTGGAACAAATAAAACCACCAGAAAGACTGGTTTGATGTATTCCATCAGACTCCACATCTGTTGCAACAGACTCCACATCTGTTGTAACAAACTCCACATCTGTTGCAACAGACTCCACATTTGATGCAACAGATGGACAATGTTCTTTTTGTGACATTAATTGTTTTCCTCTTCTTTGTAAATATAAGGAACTGACAGTTGATCAAATTTTGACGGACTATCTCAAGAGGCTGCAGTAAAGATGGAATCGGAGGAATAAGCTGTTTGTAGATAGAACCACTTCATATGTGGGAGTTATGTATTATTGATAATGTTATCGTGGAAACACACATAGAGTGCACTGGTTTTGTTAATGATATTTTTACTGATTAGTCATAGATCGTTCAAACAAGATGTCTGTAATTTTACAGTTAAGTTTGGTAGGTCCAAACTGATAAGGCTGAGGGACCATGAATATGGTTCTGATAGCCTGTTAAGATTTAATGTCGGTTCTTGCTCATGTTTATTTGTCAAGCATTGTGAAGGGATCTAATTTTTGTGTCATTGTAAAGAGATTCAATAACGATTGGACTAACTTTTAGGGTGCATTGGACCCTTAGAGGACCTTTGAAGCTTAGCACTGCATCTAATAAGAATGAAAAACCAATATATTTATTGCCCTGGCCAAAATTTATATGGATGGATTGCTCACTCGGGGTAATGACTTTATACCAGAATGTGCGATAGGAGAATGCTTTCGAAGGAAAATGGGTGGTTGATGGAAGACTATATCATTTGAGAGCTAACTAAAGTAGAGATGAGACACCTAATGTTGGTGGTACAGGTGTTGATCAAGTTAATGATCCACCTAATGTGGGACATCAAAATGATGTTGTACCGAAAGTGGATCATATAAGTGACAATTTGATGGATGATGTAGGGAAAACAACAGATTGTGTAGGTGGTGACGTATTTGGGCATTTGGTGGATGACATTAGAGAGAAAGTTAATTTGTAGGTGATTGTGTAGTTGGTTATGTCGCTGTTGATTTTGCGACTGAAACTTTTAAGGATGGTGCTTGGAAGAATTTTTCAAATTTTGATTTTTTGAAGTTCACACAAAGCTCAGGTGAAAATAAGGATATAGGGGAGGGTAGAAATAGTCAGGTTGATAGTGATTGGTCTAATTTTACTGATTCTGAAGTGTCTAAATTTACTCAACCTTTTTGTGATTAAAAAACACAAAAAGAAGGTGATGTGGCAGTGCTTAGCCAGAATGAGCTTGACTGGTCAGGAATTCCAGGCGCTGAAATTTCTAAGTTCACTCAACCCAATAAGAGTGTTGCAAGAACTGATGCAACTGATTTAGTATATGATAATGTTAGAAAGGTTGATGCAACTGCAAGTGATAATGTTAAAGGGATTGAGAAAAACATGGTGGCTGCGTCTGTTAAGTTAGATGAAACACCTGTTATTCCTCGCCGATTACGTAAGCCAGCGACAGTATGTGAATTACCATTTTTGTCAAAATTTAATTCTGGTTGTGGCAAAGTTGAAGGCTAATCATCTAAACATGTAGACAATGCTCAGCCAAGTAACCGCGTTTTGTCTATAAAACATCCTTTTGTCAAGAGTATTATAGAGTGAATTGATGATATGAAAGTGACATAATAGTTTAACAGGTTTGTTGAGAGATCGTTACGCGTTAAACAAATGTAAGTTTCTGTTTGTAGTTTCTTTTTGTTTTGCTTCATTTTATCATATATTACAATTTTTATAATATTTTTTTCCAGGCTTGTTTATCCAGATTCTGTTAATGCTCTCCTAAAACATTTAGACTATGGAGTTGATACTGTTAAAATGAAAGAGTGGTTCTTTACATTGGCATATCCAGGAGTACCGTTAACCGATTCAGTAAGTAATGAATTTGTTAGTTAAGTAGATTATATATCTTTTATTTTTGTATTTGATAGTGATAAGCTAATTAGAATATTGAAATTTTGTATATGATGAATGTCATATAAGTTCTATGCATTATTTATGCAGTACTTTATGTGCAGTTTATATGCAGCACTTTATATGCATTGTATAGACAGGTCCTATGCAGTGTTTACATAGTAGGTACACCATTTAAATGCAGTAGTTGCTATTCAGTATATATTGAGGTCCTACACAGTAGGTACACAGTTTGTATGCAGTAGTTGATATGATGCATGTTATATAAGTAGCTTGTATTTATCAGAGTTAAATTAGTGTTCTGTATTCATTTTTAGCATTTTAACGTGGTTTTGTTGTTCGTATTTTCAACATGTTGATGTTATCTTTTACTATTTATGAAAGAAGATAAAATACGAGCCTATTTGTGATTCAGTTAAATTTACAACCACCGATTGTTGGTTTAACTGCTTGATTTAAACTTTGTATAAGTGTTTTGTGGAGAACAATAGAGATGTAACACTTATCACTCAAGAATATCAAATCATTGAGTACATACTTGGATTTTTTATGAGATGCAATGTCCCGTGGAATAGCATTGATAATGTTCTTTTCCCAATTAATCTTTCTGAGGAGTTTCACTGGATTTTGGCGAGGCTACCTTTTAAAGACCAATACATATATGTGTATGATTCAATGCATGGTGCAAGGCATGCCGTTCGTGTTCAGAAATCAGTTGCAGCGTATTCAGAATTAATTCCACATTTTCTTTCTTGTATTAGATTTTGGAAAAATAGGAGCGATGGACTTCCAGTGGCTAATTTTTTCGAATTCATATTATTGATGAACTGCCAACTCAAGCTAACACGTAATATATTGAATACACATTCAATTGCCCATTTTTACAGATTGTTTTGTCGATTATACTGATGATGTATTATGTTTGCAGAGACTATGGTGTATTTGTTATTGCCTTTGCTTAGTATTTGCTTGATGGTCTTGAAATTTCTAATCATCTAGATGATATTAATGTTATTTGTATTCGGTATGGTGACTTGCTGTGGGATTATGGAAAGAAGAAACAAAAATAATATGCAGTTAGTAAAGATAAATCTATTGGTCGATTGTTGAAGAAAAGGATGGTGTGCAGCAAATTTAGTTAGAAATGTCGTTAAAGCATAGATGTTAGATATGTTTTAGTGTTGAAATGCTTAGGGTTGTTTTTGTTTTGTGTTAATACACTCGGAGATTCTATTATAAAATATTATGTTGAATACTATATGTTTTGGTAATTGATACAATTCTGTACAATTGATGCTAAAATATTAGTTTATGTTGATCACAGTTGACATTCAGTATATATGCAACATTTATTCAGTTCCTATATAGTTTAATATCTAATATATATGCAGGTGCTATACAGAAATTACACAGTTCATATGCAGTACTTTATATACAGTATATATACAGGTCCTATATAGTAGTTACACAGTCTGTACACAGGTCATATGAAGTTTATATGCAGTATTTATGCAAATTTATACCAACAAAATATAAAACTTACACATTGTTGACACAGGTCATATAAAGTAGTTATATAGTTTAATATTCAATATATATGCAGGTGCTATACAGAAATTACATAGTTCATATCAGTACTTTATATGCAGTATATATACAGGTCCTATATAGTAGTTACACAGTCTGTACACAGGTCATATGCAATTTATATATAGGTCCTATACAGTAGTTACAATATTATATGAAGTATTTATGCAACTTTATACCAATATTCAGTATATATGCAACATTTATTCAGTTCCTATACAGTTGTTACACAGTTTAAGCACACAATTTCTATAATTTTATACATTTATCCCAACCAGATATAGAACTTATATATTGCTATAATAAAGTATTTATATAGTTTATAAAAGTAGTTATATTCAAAATATAAAGGTGCTATGTATTTCCTAATTAATTCAAAAGACAGATACTAGTACTTATATATATTCAAACTGTATATAGGCATTATACATAATTGACATAGATGATATGCAATTTTTTTAGGTATTGTAGTAGAAAAATTACACTCCCCCAGCTCAGAGGAGTTGATTAGTGCACCTCGCCAAAGAATGTGGCTAAATGAAACACCATAATGCACAAATTTCTATAAGAGTAGAATGCATTTGAAGTAAAATAATATTGTTGTTATTACATTGCTATGAAAAGAATAGTCTTTTTTTAAGGAAAAAAATGGAAAAGATAAAAGTGTTCTTACAGCAACATCCTATTAGATTCTTGTTGGAGCATTTTCGCATGTTCTTCAATTGTGTCCTGTTTTTCCACAGCGTCCACATGAAATTTGTTGCTTAAAGTAGTCCATAACTCCCTTTCCTCGATTTTTTTTTGGTCTTCCTGGTTTGGATTTCCAGATTGGTGGCAAATAGTATGTACATTAGAATATGTAAGTGTCTGTGAAGTAGAAATAAGAAGTAATACTTTTATTTTATATGACAGAATGAGATTTCCCTCATTATTATACTGTATTTGTTTCTCAGTTCTGTAAATGTTGCTTTTGAATGTTGTCTATGTTCATTATTCCATCTCATAACCAGATCCATCATAAATTAGAGAAATTTTTTAATTGACAGGTCTCTTGCATCTCTATTTGCTGAATTTAGGGACTCTGCTATGTTTGAAGTCATGAACATCGACCTGTTGACATGGGCAAGAGCTATGGACCATTTTTCATAGCCTATATCAAACAGATACTCCTTCACCCTATTATCGATTTTCTTTGTCTTTCATAAGCCGATCAAAGTCTGTCTTTATGTATGTTCTAGCCATTGTAAAGAAAATCCCCTTTAATTGCTTTTGATTCTTCTTAAATCTACCCTTGATGTTGTTCCATAGATGGTAGATGCATATATAGTGAGCCACATTTGGATATACAAGTGCGGTCTTTTTTAATATGTTGTCATGCCTATCAGATACTATGCAAATGTCTTCTCTTTCACCAAAAGTAGTGTTAAACATGTGGAAAAACCATTCCCATAAAGGATCATTTTTAGAATCAATAACAGCATATGCTAGTGGCAAAATATGTCCTGATTAAACAAGTGGGAAAGTGTCTATCAGTGCATGCCAGCATATACATAATTTTGTCTAAAAAAATTTCATAAAACTCACCTGCTGCATCCAGCACACTAGCAGATAAATTGTTCCCTTGTATGCAGATTTCAGAAAATTTCCATCAACAACAATGGTAGGCAGACAATATCTTCAGCCCCTAATTGATGTGCTCAACGTGACAAAATCATATAAAAAGTGATTGTCCTCCATTTTGTTTAGCCTTGTGAATGATCCAGGATTTATTGTGCTTACCATGTATAGGTAAGATGACAATTTAGCATAAGATTCACGCAAGAAACCTCTGACCAGTTCAAGTGCTTTTTCTTTGGCTCTATATTCTTTTTTGTAGTTCATCCTAATTCTGTACAAGTTTCTCATTTCTTTCATGATCTCTGCTGGAGTGTATGTTGACTTTAGATTTAGAAAGTTGTGCTTCACCATTTTAGCGATGGTTAAAGAAGTAGTATGCCGTTGTGAAAGCATTCTGACCGCAATTGGACAGGTATGATCATCGATAAATTTTGTCACCATGAAAACTTTTGAATTTTGTTGACTTGAAGATCTAAAAGTCCAATTGCATGTCTGAATGATACACTTAAGATAGTACCTAGATATATTTATATACAATAAATGTATATGCAGTACACAGTTCATATCCAATATATATTTAGGTGCTATACAAAATTACACAGTTCATATGTAGTACTTTATATGCAACATATATACAGGTCCTATATAGTAGTTACACAGTCTATGCACAGGTCATATGCAGTTTATATACAGGTCCTATACAGTAGTTACAATATTATATGCAGTATTTATGCAAATTTATACCAATATTCCAACAAAATATAAAACTTACACATTGTTGACACAGGTCATATAAAGTAGTTATATAGTTTAATATCCAATATATATGCAGGTGCTATACATAAATTACATAGTTCATATCAGTACTTTGTATGCAGTATATATACAGGTCCTATATAGTAGTTACATAGTCTATACACAGGTCATATGCAGTTTATATGCAGTATTTATGCAAATTTATACCAATATTATAATAAAATATAAAACTTACATATTGTTGACACAGGTCATATAAAGTAGTTATATAGTTTTATATCTAATATATATCCAGGTGCTAGACAAAAATTACACAGTTCATATCAGTACTTTAAATATAGTATATATACAGGTCCTATATAGTAGTTACACAGTCTATACACAGGTCATATGGAGTTTATATACAAGTCCTATACAGTAGTTACAATATTATATGCAGTATTTATGCAAATTTATACCAATATTCCAACAAAATATAAAACTTACACATTGTTGACACAGGTCATATAAAGTAGTTATATAGTTTATGCCTTGATGATGATGATCTTTTCACTATAAATTGGAATCTCTCACGGATTGCATAATGTTTCATCACACTTGATATTGTATTTTTATCCCAATACAACTGTCATTCTTCAACATCTCTATGAAGTGGATCCTTAATTATCGATTCGGGCTGTTCTTTCATTACTTTATCTTCAATTGTATAATCAGCAATATGTAAAGGATGAACTTGAATAACAGTCAGAGATGTTTCGATCAAATTTTCAATTGAGGATTCTTCATTTTCAAATGTGTTTTGTAGTGTTATACACAATGAAAATTTATTTATAACCAAATTTTTTTTCTTCATCTCCATATAAAGTCTAACACTCATATTATTGTAAATAGTCATAGATCCACTCTTTACAATGTATTTTATTGTCATTAAACCAAAATTTCGCTCTAGATTCAACTGCTTATACAGTTCATCAACAAAATATTCGTACTTGCAATCCAAATTCAAAAGTACTCCATTGATTGTAAACTTTTCAAATTGTACATCACTTAATCACTCTCCTCCGTATTGTAGCATAATTGAAACTAAAATTAAACTTGAAGCCATAATTTTGTATCAACTGAAGCTAATTGTGAATTAAAAAAACTTTATGAAGCTAATTGACAGAGGATTTTGTATATTTATATATAATTTATGAAGGTATTTTAAGGTAATATGGTGTATCTGAAAGAGGAATTTTGAAGTTTTAATGAAAAGGAATCCTGAGGTAAAATTGGGAAGGAAAGTGTTTGTTTCAATTGAAAAGGAAGAAATATATTACGTGATTTTTGCAGCTTTTTAGTGGTGATTAGAAGATGGTTAGAATATGAAATTATTTTAACGACTATTAAGTGAGAATTAAAAATAGGGGCTATTTTTGTGAAATAAATTTTATGACCTTCTCCCTAAAACTAACCCATTTGGACCCAATCCATAATTCCAGCGTCCCGGCCCAACCTCATATCAACAACAAAACAGCGATACACGCTGTAACGCGACCAAACAACAGCAACACACCAACCAACGGCAAAACCCCATCGAATAAATAGCGACCACAACAACATTGGCCAACAGCCATGTCAATTCCAGCGACAATATCAGTTCCTAAACGCTCCAAAATTCGCAACAGCTTCAACCACTTCAATAGCCAAACAATGGCTCGTCGACCAACGACAACCCGACCCAACTCCGTTTTCCCCACCGGATAGCAGAGTTTAACAACCACAATTCAACGGTAAAATCTGTACCCAAGTCAAACTAGCCGTTTCCTTTCGGTTTTACCGTCTTACTCTCTCTGTACAATTATTTATAGCCAAAACAGACCGCTTTCAGGATATTCAGTCTAGGATTCACCATTTCGGAAAAAAAGTTAATTTCCACCTTCAGAGCAATGTCCCTCTTTTTGACCCTTTCAAATTCAAAATCCCAAGCTCCTCTATAAATAGAGGCTGAAGGGAAGAGGAAAAGGGGAGAATTTTTGTGGAAAAATTGGGGTTGTGAAGGCGCTTGCTTTTAACCTCACGAAAGACGAACACACTCCGAAAATCAAATTTCAGCAAAATTGTGGAACTCCGGCAAGGCTAATCGACATTCCGGTGGTGAAAGTCCGTTTGTTTAAGGCTCGTTGTCCTAGTCGCTGCCCCCGAAAAGGTGAACTACTCACCCAATTTGTTCTTTCTGTAACTAAAGTTTTCCTCTCATGTTAAATTTAGACTTGTTTGGTTTTTGGTATGAATGTTCCTTTAGTGTTCTGTGATCACTTCACCTAGTTTTTGCTATTTTTTTTATTGTAAAGTATCAAAATATAAACTCACCCAATTTGTTTTAGACTTGTTTGGTTTTTGGTATGAATGCTCCTTTAGTGTTCTGTGATCACTTCACCTAGTTTTTGTTTTTTTTTTGATTGTAAAGTATCAAAATATAAACTTTATTGGTGTTGCGATTTTCGTGTTGATAGGAGAATGTTTGTTTGGGCTGGTTCTAGTTAAAAAATATGCGTGCTTAATACCAGCAAAGATCGACTTTTGAAGTTGAAATAAACTTTATCATAGCCCGTCTCCATTTCGATAGTCTGCAGCCTTAATCAGATAGCATTAACTTCCTTACAAGCTTCACTGTGTTTCATAACTTAGTTTGGAGTTTAAAGATGATTATTTCCTGAGATTATTTTGGTTTTGCTCAAAGTTCAGAATTTAGACAGCAGCCATGAAATAATTTCCCTATAATAATAAATTTCATCCCCTTTGTTTGATTAATTTTCCCAAGGCAGCAACTCTTTTTGTTTGCTTAATTCTCCTAAGGCAGCAACTCTTTGATTAATTTTCCTAAGGCAGCAACCTGATTTGCTTTGGGGTAAACTGGTAGAACCATCTTCCTTTACCCCATTGGAGTTTTGATGAAATTATAATGGCTTATTCCCGACAATTAAAACTTGGCTCTTTTCGTGCTTACCTTTTCCTAGATTTACACGCTTATGTTGCGCCCCTTTGAGTATATTGTGACCATGGTTGTATGAATCAAGAATGTAAATGAACTACATCCAAAACACTTTCGTTTGATACGAGCATGAGGCATGGTCTGATTACTTCGTTCGTTATTGCGCTTTTCTTTGTATTGAATGAAAATTTTTAAGCATGGGGGGCGTTTGCTTATGTCCGTTCAACGTCTCGCCTTTTACTTTACTTGTTCTAAAAGTAGCGAATCCGTTCTTGTTCAGTATGTGCTCACTGCCATGGTATTACTATGGACGAAATAAAGTAATTGGAATATGTTATGGTTGTATGACTATCGCATTTGTTTAAAGCATGTTAATCCCAAATTACATTTGGTGTTTCCATGCATCGGAATGTTTCCCTTTAATTATCATTTACCGAATTAAACATATATTAATTCTCTCTCTTTTGTTTTGGTGCATGTGACGCCAAGTCTGTCTCCGACCCCATTTTCTCCTTTAGTGGGCCAAGGAGGCCCACAATTCATCGAGTCAAGCCCCAACGTAGCTCAATTGGACTCTAAAGCATAAAGAAATAAGGCTGGTATACACAGGTATACACCAGATAACAGGTTTTCCAGGTCCAAGGGTATGATACGCGCCAATATACGATGCACAATGGAGGTGTGCAAGTGTATATACCAAAAAAACGCTGGAAAACGTGGCTGATATACGCTCACTATACAGCTGGTATACAAATGCAGAAAAAGGACCCAAAGTCCATAGGAAACAGGCCCAACCCAAAGTCCATAGGAAATAGGCCCAAAGGTTGGCCAACTTCGAAATGGGCTTAAAAGGGACCAAATTTTAACCTTTCTTATATTGTATTTGGTTATGTGTTTGTATTAATTTCTTAAAATTGGTTATCCTTAATAGATCCTCTTTGAATCATCATTTTTGTTTGTTTTTTAATTTTTCTTTTAAGTATTTTATCACATAAGCGTAATATTTTATTTTTTTTCAAAATGGCATTTTATTTTATTAATACGGTGAAGTAACTCATTTAAATTAAAAGAATTCTCATCAACCTAAAATCTATTTTCTTCAGGAGAGTTAAAAAATATTTTCACTAATTTGTCAAAGTTCATACTTTGTTTTGAAGATAGATATTTTTGTTATCAAAAATGATTTTCAAAAATCACTTCCTTTATCCCTTTTTATTTAAAAAATAAATAAATAAATAAATAAATAGTAATAATTTATAAAAGAAATGGGTTAGCTTAACCTTCTTTACAAAAATCTTCTCAAGTCAAACAAGGTCAATTTTTTTTTTTACTTGATCGAATAAATGTCATTTAAATCTTTAGAAACTAATAAATAGATAATTTCTTGAGTTAAGGGTAATATTTCTATAAAATCACCCTTTTGCAAAAAAAATTAGCCACGTCATGTAAGTTAATCAAAAATCTTTAGGTGAACCATTTTAAAACGAATGTTCCTAAGTGTCTTATAAACCTTCTTAGGACATTAATTGAATCCTTACTCAATTTCTCTTATTTAAAAGGTTTATTTCTATTTTTGAAATATTTTTTAAGTTTTCTTGATATTTTCTAGAAAAATCAAGTGGTGACTCTGTGAATTTTTTTAAAAAATTATTTCAAAACTTTCTTGGATTTTTGAAATAGTTTGAAAAAGTCAAAACCATTTTCTTTAAAATAAAATCCGAAAAGGGATGAAACCAAACTATTTTTATAAACTATGTTAAGGCCTAAAATTGCTAATATTTTTTATATTGAAAATATCTGTTTACACTTCTTATATTAAATGAATCGGTGAGAGTTAATTTTAGAAAAATATTTGTCAAGGTGCATTATTGCATCCTTGAATTTTTAAATGTCTCAGAAATATGCGTAAGCCGCATTCTTAATTGAGACAAATATTTCAAACGTGCCTAAACTTGCCTAGCATTAAAAGGCATTTTCGTCTCTTGTAAACTCGTAACAATCACTTATCCATTTGAAATGCTACTTAACCTTAACAATAACCCTAAGCAATGTTCATTTGAGGCGGTTTCAAGACAAAAATTAATTATTTTATATTTGCCTAACGTTTAAAAATTTTGCCTACGCAAAGTGTTTTCTAACCTTAACAGTAAACTTGAACAAAATTCATTTAAAGTAATAAATTAATTTAGCAAATAATTATCAAGTTTTGTTAATAACAATAAATAAATAATAATAATAATAAAAATAAATAATAAAATAACTGAAAAATATACACACAATTATCCGTATTATGCTAACTTTAATATTATCCCCTAAAAAATTAATACAAGCCCAAATCACAGATTATAAGACAACTCAACATGAAATTCCCGAAGTCTAATTTGAAAGCAAGCCCACGAAGAAAAACGAATCTCAAAATAACAATACCCAAAATCTAAGCAAAATACAAACATAAACACGGTTCAAAGTCAGTTTCACCAACACAGTCTAAAGTCTGTTTTTGAGAAGAGTAGGTTAGTGGATTAGTTTTTCTCCAGTGGAGCGACGACAGCTTCGGGTTTTGCCGGTTTTATGGATTTGCCATCAGGCGATTGGTTTTGGGGACGGGAAAAGGAGGAAAAGAGGAGGGGCAACAGTGGGGTGGTGGGCGGCGGTGGTTTAATGGGTTTGCTGACCGATGGGAGGAGGTAGCCGTTGTTGCTCTGGTGGTGAGGAGTTCGCCGGACCCTGGTGCTTTGATCGGTGGCGGTGGTGGCTTGTTTTCAAACGGGTACCCGTCATTCTCCGGTAAGGGTGGGTTTGGTCGACTTTTTCTTGGGAATTTTTACCCATTTTTCGGTGAGTCAGTGGACTAACGGGCTAACAGTGCTAGAAAAATAAATTCCAACAAGAAAATTGCCAGAAAATTCAAAAAATTTGGCCATTTTTTTTGGCTAATTTTCTAATCCAATTCCCTTTCATCATTTTCCTCTCCGTTTTCTGTTTTTCTCTCCTTTACCATCTACTGTGTGGGTGTGTGTATGTGTTGTACTGCTATGTGATAAAATATTTAAAGAAAGTGAGAGTGAAATTGTACCGTGTCTATTTACATGATTTTCTTTCTCTTTTAATTACGAAAAACAACTAAGTTTATATAAACAAGGAAAAATTCATCCACAAACATAAAATTTTTCTGCACAGAATCATTTATATAATAGCAAGGAATTCTCGTCTAACACGAAAATAGTGAAATATATTGTAATAATAATTCTTGAAAATCCTCTTTTAATTATATCATCCAAACGAAAATCATGAAATATAAAAAAACAAGAATAAAGAAATAGTAAATAACGACAAGAGAATAAGCATAACTTGAATATTTTTATACACGCTTTTCCATAATAAAACTTATAAAATATATTATTTCGAACCAAATAAGAGCCTGATGATTTATAATGATGTGAAAAATTCGTCACCAGAGGATATAAATGGAACTCTGAAATTTGAATCATGACTCTTTCTCCTCTTTTCTTCTTCTTTATTTTTGCTTTTTGTCCTTTTTTTACTTGTCTTTCTCTTTGATTTCTCTCAATGTCAGTGTAAAAAAAGTACGTCATTTCTCTGGGAAAGGGGTTGAGGAATACACTTAAAAAGGGGATGTGGAGAGCAGTTGAGGGAGAGTGGGGTAGTTGGATAGTTTTAGGATGATTATCCCCTTTCTTTCTTTTTTTTTTTTAAATTTATTTTAAAATAAATAATAATAATAATAATAATAATAAAAGAATATTTAATAATAAATTTTTATATTTTAAAAAAATAATAAAAGTTTGTAATAATCTAAAATAAATATAACTAAGAGAACAATAAAACTACTAGTCTATTTATTAAAATTAAAAAAAATATATATATTTTTTGAGTTTTCGTATTATTTTAAAACAAAAATAAAATTAAAAATATCCCAAAAATGTAACTTTATTTATTATTTCTTATTTATTTTCAATTAAAATTTATTAAAAATAAAATAAAAGCTAAAATAAATATTGGACAAAAATAAAAATATTTAATGTCGAAAAATAGGTTAAAACTCGGGGAGGGTAAAAAATCACGTGTGTATATTTTGTCCCTCATTGTGTGAAATCTCGAAGAGTTTTCATACAAAGAAGTAGATAAAGAGATGAGTTTTGATTCTCCGATTATTTGAAAGGTAAGGATAAAATAAATGTGATGTGATCGAGTCCTGGTTTTGGATCGCCTATATATCCCGGGTGATAAGAAAATCAGGTCACGTGTCGTTCAAAGAGGTAAAATTGTTAGACAATGAGTTAGTGGTCGATTCAGGTTCCGTCAAGTCTTTGGTTCACGGCATTCTACATTTACATTCAAATGAATAACAAAAAAAAATAAAGATACAAGTGAAAGATCCTATTTATGCACAGCTTTTCTGGAATCTTGACTTGAATCTTCATGACTTCTCAAGTGGTGAGATAGTTATTATTTTGATTTGAATTTGGAAAATGAAATATTCCTCCATGTTGATTCTTAGCACTGGATAGGAACTTGACAATTGACTTATTCTTCAAACTTCCTTCTGACGTGAACTTGAAAAGTTCCACCCTATTCTTCAGGCAGGTTCCTAAACTTGCAACTGATAATTTTCAGTTTATTCTCCAGGTGAGCTACTGACTTGCTATTTCATCACCGTATTTTTCAGGTGGGCTCCTGACTTGCAACTTCTTCACCATGTTCTCCAAATGGGCTTTTGACTTGCTATTTTATTACCCTATTCTCCAGGCGGGCTACTGCTTGCTATTTCTAATTTTTCAAACATATTGCTGAACTCAAAGTAAAATGTGAACTAGAAAGAAAAGTTCCATTATCCAGGAGGGTCCTGAGCATAAAATAAATTCCCATTATCCAGGAAGGTCCTGAGCAGAAAGTAAATTCTCATTATCCAGGAGGGTCCTGAGCAAAAAAGATAAAGTCCCATTATCTAGGAGGGTCCTGAGCAGAAATAAAAGTCTCATTATCCAAGAGGGGCCTGAGCAAAAAATAAAGTCTCATTATCCAAGAGGGTCCTGAGAAGAAAATAAAGTCTCATAATCCAGGAGGGTCCTGAGCAGAAATTAAAGTTTCATTATTTAGGAGGGTCCTGAGCAGAAAATAAAGTCTCATTATCTAGAAGGGTCCTGAACAGAAATTAAAGTCCCATTATCCAGGAGGGTCCTAAGCTGAAATTAAAGTCCCATTATCCAGGAGGGTCCTGAGCAGAAATTAAAGTCCCATTATCAGGAGGGTCCTGAGTAAAAAAATAAAAATAAAATCATTATCCAGAAAGGTCTTGAGCAGAAATTAAAGTCCCATTATCCTGGAAGGTTTTGAGCAGAAATTAAAGTCCCGTACAACACATAAAATTTTGCCCGAGTTTATACTGGAAAAATTTGTGAGTGACATCGGATCTTAAAGTTTTGAAAAATATTGTGAAATGATAAATCAAAGCCTAGAATAGCTTTGGTAAGTACCACTCGCAAAGAATAAAATTTACCACGACCGAAATCCAGCATCGTGTGTGGTAACCTTGCTTCTTATGTTAACTGGAGTGTGGAATTGCATCCTTTATTTGAAAACTTTAATGTGAAGACAACATTCCATCTCCATTTCAAACAAAGAAAAAATATGATTTTTTTTCAAAAAAAATATAGTAGTTGATTTGTGACATTTGTCTTTTGAGGTGGCCGCTCTTGCACTGGCCATGCTGAATTCTTTTTCAAATCATTGATAAGTATTCGTTGATTTGTCATACTTTTGATCCCGAATTCTAACTAGTGAAACTCTTGACTCAAATCATATTTCTCTTTCATAATGCCTCTAGGTTTAACTTCTAATACACCTTTAATCTTTTCACGAGTCCAAAAACTATCAGTCACAAGCATTCCTAAGTACCTTACTTTATTTTGAACTATGTTATCTTTGTGTCAGCTCTTTGTCTTGCTTTGTACAATTAAATGAGTTGGTAGAAAGTTTTGAAGTCCTTTCTCACTTGACTTGATGTTAATTCGACTCAAAGAATACGTAAAAGATGACAATGATTTTTTATTTAACGACAAAGACACAAAAATGAAAAATTAAAATAAGAATAATAAAAAGAAAAGGAAAAGACAAGCGACATCTTTTTTTTGAAACGATAAAAGAAATACTTATCAAGTTGTGGTAGCCGACTCCAGTGATTATGACATGCATTTTAAATAAAACAACTTGATCTATCCATACTAATCATTACAACTTTTTCCCACTTATTGAATTTGAAATGAATCCATTCTTGAACATGCTCCCTCTAGATCACAATCCTCCTCCGGCTAGTGGCACCTCAATAGATTTTCGCCAACAAGCCTATCTCATTTTTATTTTTTTCTCAACTCATTGTTACCTTATGGTGCCCTTTGAGTTTTTCACCAATAAGACTCTCTCACTTTTTTTTTGAAGAAAAACGATGCCCAAAGTATGAAACATCATGCACCCATAACATGTTTATCCTTAACATTCTCAAAGATCGATCTAAAGGTGTTTCTTTGGTTGTAACTTGACATTTGGAAAGGGTTAGAATGAAAGGGCGGCATGAGGCTCAAAAATATACATGACATTGGGTGAAGCATACAGCTTTTGAAATCAAATTTTAAGGAAAATAATTTTTTGCTCCATTTTTATTTCATACTGGTAACTTGAATTTTCACTTAGTTGGACCGAACCCCAGAGTAAGGTTGCCTACGTATCTTGTCATTGCAAGAATCAGGTCAAATTAGCTCAGGCATCTTAGCCTTTTGCTTGATTTTTTTCTTCTTTCTTTTTCTTGGACTTTTTTTATTTACTTTTTCTTGACTTTTCTCTTTTTTTGAGATTTTTTGCTGACTCTATTTCTTTTTTCTTGACACTTCCTCTGACTGTATTTTTCTTTCTTGGAACTTTTCTTTTTCTTTCATTTTCTTTGACTTTTTTCAGACTTTATTTTAATTCTAAAAGAGGTGTATGAAAGAAAAAAAAATAAAGCTCAAAGGGGGTAACAAAGGATGACACAACATTTGGATAGAAGAATGAAATGTCTTCATCATATCAATCCTTAAAAATGCAAGTACATAACATGCAATGAGAGAGTGAAACATAGAGATCATGCATATCTTTTCAACATTGATCTTGACTGAGCAGGTGCACATGTGTCACTTCTTTCATGCTTGAGAAATATACAGGCCCATTTGTGTTGTACTTTCCTCACGACAAATGACTCATGCCTTATTTTTTTAGCTAACTTTCTTTTACTTTTTCTGATAATAGAAATTATATTTCATTTGGTTGATCTCACTCAAAATGCTTGAGATGAACTTTCTCATTGAAGACCAGATCATTTTTTATTCGCAAAGTTATTGCCTCAATACACTCAAGTGAGGCTGTAACTAGGTCCCCAAACATCTCAACACTTTACTTATTTTTCTTACATGTTTTTTTTTCAACTCTAGGTTTTTGATCGAATGTTTCAGTATTAGATTAGGTTTAAAGATCTGGCTGAAAATTCAACATGCATATCATATCACTGGAATTGCCACAGAAGAAAAAATGTGTTTAGAAAAAAAAACTAACAACATATATTTAAATAAGAAAAACAAAAGGAACACATATTTTGTGGACAGAAAATATTGAAGGGTTTAAACACAATAATATGAAAATAAGACAACATAGATCCCGAACTACAACCTTTAAATTATTTGTGTAACAGAAGAAAAATAAAACAGATTACCAAAATTCCCTTCTCGTGGAGAGCAAAATAACTTTTGAATTACCGAGCTTGATATCTGGCCATTGATTTGCACTTCATATTAATGGGGTCTCCATAATAATTACTACATCATCTATTTTTTCTTGACCCCAAAAGTATCCCGAACCATTCTGAATTTCCACCATCAAACTCTCTCCAAATTAAGCCATTAACAGTTTCTCTGTTCCTCTTAGTTGATTACAAAACCTTTTTAGATGAGCCAAAGGATCACCACGTCCCTCGTACATGTCCAACTTTGATATTTTGGACTCTAGACGGAAGTGAATATTATGAAACATTTATAAATCCTTGTAAGAAACACTCTTTTCCTCTCCTTCTTCTTACATATTTCTCATATTTTGCTCAAAACTTCTCATTTTGTTGGCCGTTTCTTCTTATTTATCATTTCTAATAGTCTATACCATCTCATCTCAGACCCTATACCATTTTCTGTTGGTTATCTTGTCTTTTATTTGGACTTAGTGTTGTATGGATGAGATGTCAATTTAGCCACAAACAAACCACAAATTACTTTATCTTTTCTCCGAATCAAGTGGCAAATAGGTTAGTATTACATATTTAACACATTATAATGTCATTATGTTATGCCTCTATATGCATTTCCAAGACTATTATGGAAGACCTTGTGTTTCATCCCGGCTTTTCTAGGTGCCCTTTTCAAAAAGTTTTGATTGAACCCTTTGGAGGGTTGCCTATGTATCATTCCAGTATAATACAAGTGCAACTAGCTCAAGATCATTCACACGTATCCAAGCTCGGGAGTTGCAAAACCTCCAAGACATGTTTATGCAAATGGCCATGTATGAGTGTGTAATTAATCCATCTAAGGGATTCCATATTTGAAGTGTGAAGAGGGGCTTTGAAGTGTAAGTTTATTACACTCCAAATTAGCCCAAGACCAAGGCTAGAATGATCATTTTCCTTTCATTTTGTGGTGTACTATATATAGATAATATTAGGGTTATTTCTCTCACTTATTTTTCATTATTGATATCTCACAATTCAAGACTTGTAATATTTGAGAACTTCTCTCCCCATTGAGAAGTCTAAACAATAACTCACAAGTGTGGTGACACTTGAGTTGTATCTTGTCTAGAAACTTGGGTTTTGAGGGATCTTGAGTTTCTTTTGATCTAAGTAAGAACTTGGTGTTAATATATTTTAGTCTTAGGGTCCTTTCTTGTTGTTAGGGTTCTTAGAATCTAGGATGTTTCATGTAAAGTTTCTATCCTTCTACTTGTAATCTTGTAACCTCGTTGTTTTGAATCTTGATATGGTGAAGCAGTGTAGGGCCTTTTTGATTCACTTTTGGAATCTTGTGATGTTAATGTTTGTATCTTGAAATTTAGTGAAGCCATGTGGGGCCTTTTTCGATTCACTAGTGTTATTAACATTTTATTGTTTGCTTGTTTCTTTTGTTGTATATCTGATCTTGTATCATTTGGTATTAGAGCTCAAGGCTTGATTTTGTTCTCAAAAAATCAATCTTGGGAAGATGTTACCAAAGTTAAAAACATTGTGTTGGTGTTGGACCTTGGCCGAAACTTGTAGTCTTATGATGTTGACTTAGCCAAGAGTTTTGTGACTAGCTATAGTAGAATTTTGCTTGTTTAGTGTGTTTATAGTGTTGGTTTATTTCTCACCAATACTAAAAGTGTCTAGATCTAAAGTTGAGCTTATAATATTGAATAATTTTGTCGTGACTTGAAGTTGGTCGTATGTTGAGCCTTGTTGTTGAAGATTGGTTGACGATTGGTGTTGTTGTTGTTGTGTTCTTGAGAAGTTGTTGTTATGTTCTTGAAGGTTTGTTGATATGTTCATCTTGTTCTTCACCTATTCTTATAACTTAACCAACAAAAAGAACAACATAGATTCAAAAAAGGTGAAGATAAAAGTTGTAAATCTTGTTGTAAGAAGACTTGAACCCATCACTTCTTAGACTTGACATCTACTTTTCAACTACTTTTCCTTGTTTCAAGGACCTTGTTTTGTGGGACTAGTACAAGTCAAGTCTCAATTTTTTGAGATTGAACTTACAAAGGACTCAAAACTTATATTTTCCCTACAAAACCAATTATCTTCCATTCCAAATTGTGTGAAGATTGAAAATTCAAACTCATGACTAAAATTGTGTGGGACCAAGATAAATTGTATTCTGCCACATCACCTTTGCTACTGTACACATCAATATTAAGCTCAAGTTTGGAATTTCTAGTTTCTAATTGTTGATTCTTAGTTTCATTAGTTGATCCTAGAACTAATTAACAAGCTAGTAAACTCCTATACTAGGTTGTCAATTAGTCCTTTGAATCCTTTTGTTCGTGTCAACGTTTACTTGGGTGCTTTTATATTTTGAATACATTGCTGCTTCTTGGTTCTAGTTAGACGAGAATTCTTTGAGTCTTCAAAAAAGAATCTACTCCGAACAAGTGCATACTCATACCTTGAGGATTCACAGGTTACTAGCTTATTTACAACACTTATGGAACTAAAAGTGTGAGGTGATCCAAAAGATGTGAGTGAAGAGAGGTTTACACTAACTTGTTTGTTGATTTTGTAGGCAATACATTGCAATGGAGGGAACGACCTTCCAAACCGTGGGAAACAACGATACCAATATCCTTATGGCTTCTATTGAGGTCCTTAACCAAACTTTAGAAAGAATGTAAGCGAGTCTTGGGAAGTTAGAAATGGTTGTGTCTTCGGTGAATGGGGATGTAACATCATTAAAAGAGAAAGTGACAACCATGAGTGGGCGGTTGGAACATGTGGAGAGTCAAAGGAACTCTCTCCCTACTACTCCTCAACATTACCATGTTTCTTCAAGTGGACATGACTATAACACTTCCGCTACTATTTCCCCCAAAACCTTAAGTCCAATGCTCAATCCACTAAGACCACCACTAAATGCCGCAATCCAAGCTACTCCCTACCCACAAGGCCGAGGCTTTAATAGGTCATTTCATTCACAATCTTCTTAAGTCCTACAAGAAGGACTTGGTTGTCAAATACCTCCACCAAATTTGAACCCTCCCTTCCAAGCTCCATTAAACCAAAGACCACAACCTCCATAAAATCCAATTCCTCCAAATCAAGTTCCAAATAACCAAAATTATCCTGTCCACTTTGAGGAATGTGATAGAGAGGATTATAAAGGGTATGGAGACTTTAATGATGCTTACATAAGGGTGAAAGAAATGAGAGAAGGCCGTATGGACCCAAGAAGATATCGAGGGTATAGGAAAAGGGTAAACCGTCACCAAGAGAGAGACGTAGGCATTAATACCATAAAATTGAGCCTACTATATTTAAGGGTGAAAGTGATCTTGAGACCTACCTTGCTTGGGAATCATCTTGTGACAAGGTTTTTCAAGTCAATAACATCTCAGAAGAAAAGAAAAGTTGTTATGCAATATCTCACTTTGAGGGTTATGCTAACACTTGGTGGGAATACGTAAAGCATTTTGGTAATGAGTTGATAGATGGGCAGCCACCACCTTGGTTTAGGTTGAGGTATCTCATGAGACAACGATACCTTCCCGAGAGTATTAGACATGAATTTCTTTCGAGGTTGTACAACTTGCGATAAGAGAACAAAGTGTGATGGTATATTATGATGAGTTTCAACAACTCATTTTGAAGCTTGATCATCGGGGGAAAAAAATTGTCCATGACATCATTCGATTCAAGTATGGGTTAAACAAAGATATCTCCACTCAAGAAGGAGAGTGTGTGGTTCTGAACTTTTTAGTGAGGCATGCCATGATTAGTAAGGTAATAGATGATCCTAGCCAAAGGGAGAATCTAGTCCATACTATGTGCCTTTTAAAGGGTAGTGTGTGTACATTGGTGATAGATAGTGGTAGTTGTGCAAATATTGTCAGTGTTGCCATAGTAAACTTCTTGAAATTGCCAACTACACCTCAAACTAGCCCTTACAAGTTGCAATGGTTGAATAAATGTGGTGAATTGAAGGTCACAAGACAATATATGATACGATTTAAGGTGGGAAACTACCATGACAAAGTATTTTGTGACGTGGTACCGATGAAAGCTTTTTACTTGTTGTTAGGTAGACCTTGGCAATATGATAGGTCTACCAAACATGATGGAAGGTCTAATTGAGATACTCTTGAGAAGGATGGCCGAAAGGTCATACTTCACCCTCTCTTGCTATCACAAGTAAATGAGTTGCACCAAAAGATAAGAGATTAAAGGAAAAGGGAAAGAAAGCTGAGATTGTAGAAAGGAAGAGAATCTGAGGGTGGGGCAGTGAAGGAATCTGGGGTTGCCTCAATATCAAATGGGATAGAAAACATGGTGATGTTGATTACAAAGAAGGAATTCTCCATGGATCTTGATGAGGACACACCTATATTTCTCTTAGCTCATTGTTTAAACACTAACCCCACTACTTCTTATATTTCTCCTTTGATTTCTCTTATGTTGCAGGATTATAAAGATGTTTTTCCCAAAGAACTTCCGCAAAGTTTGCCCCCACTTCAGGGTATTTAGCATCAAATTGACTTTGTGCCGGGTTCAAAATTACCAAACAAGCCGGCTTATAAAAGCAACCCTACCGACACCAAAGAACTATAATGACAAGTTGAAGAACTTTTCAACAAAGGATATATCAAAGAGAGAATGAGTTCATGCGCAGTTCTGGTATTATTAGTGCCAAAGAAAGATGGAACTTGGCACATGTGTGTGGACTGCCGAGCCATCAACAAGATTAAGATAAAATATTGTTATCCTATTCCTAGATTAGATGATATGCTTGATGAGTTGAATGGTTCTTGTATATTTTCCAAGATAGATCTTCGGAGTGGTTATCACCAAATTCATATGCAACCCGGTGATGAATGGAAAACCGTCCTCAAGACTAAATTTTGTCTCTATGAATGAATGGTTTTGCCATTCAACCTAACCAATGCTCCAAGTACTTTCATGCGGCTAATGAATCATGTGATGAAGTATTTTATTGGAAAGTTTGTTGTTGTTTATTTTGATGATGTCTTGGTATATGGAAAACTCATAGATGAGCATGTATTTCATTTACGAAGTATTTTTGATGTGATTAGAAAAGAAAAGTTGTATGTCAATCTTGAAAAGTGTTCCTTTTGTGTTAATGAAGTTGTTTTCTTGGGTTTTATTGTTAGTTCAAGAGGGGTTGAAGTGGATGAATCCAAAATAGATGATATCAAAAATTGGCCAATCCCACAAACCGTTGGTAAAGTAAGAAGCTTCCATGGGTTGGCTAGTTTTTATAGAAGGTTTGTTAAAGGATTTAGCACCATAGTCGCCCCCTTGACCGAGGTCATTCGAAAAGATCAATCCTTCAAGTGGGGTGAAGATTAAGCTAAGGCTTTTGAAGCCCTAAAAGCTATGCTCATTTCCGCGCCTTTGCTACAATTAACCAACTTTGATAAGACGTTCAAAGTTGAATGTGATGCTAGTAAGGTAGGCATAAAGGCTATTTTAATGCAAGAATTAAAACCCGTTGCTTATTTTAGTGAAAAGCTCAAAGGTGCTACTCTAAACTACTCCATGTATGATTTAGAGTTGTATGCCTTGATTAAAGCATTGGGTAATTGGCAATACTACTTGTGGCTCAAAGAATTTGTGATCCGAATGGACCATGAATCCTTGAAACACCTACGGGCATAAGACAAGATTAAAAAAGGGCATGCCAAATGGATTGAGTTTCTAGAAACCTTCCTTTATGTTATTCAATACAAGAAAGGTAAGGTCAATGTGGTTGCCGATGCCTTATCTATAAAACATGTACTTGTGTCTACTTTATCTTTAAAGTTAATGGGTTTTAAGAGCCTAAATTCATTGTATCCTGAGGACCCTCACTTTGCTCTTACTTTAGGGAATGCGAAGAATTGGGTAGGGACAAGTGGGTTTTGGATTGGGGTTCAAATCCCTATGCCAAGTTTGATGGTTACTTGTTTAAAGGTAGACAATTGTGTGTACCCTCTAGCTCTTGGAGAGAATTTTTTGTGAGATAAGAACATGATAGTGGTCTAATGGGATATTTTGGGATTGACAAGACCCTCAGGATATTGGAGGAGCAATTTTATTAGCCTAGGATGCACAAGAATGTGGCTAGGATTTGCAGCCAATGTGTAGATTGCAAGGGAGCCAAGTCCCAGCTCCTACCTCACCGGTTGTATACCCCGCTGCCCACTCCTTTATGTCCTTGTATTGATAAATATATGAATTTTGTATTAGTATTGCCGAGGACTAGACTAGGTAGGGATAGCATTTTTGTTGTGGTTGATCAGTTTTCTAAGATGCACACTTTATCCTTTCTTCAAAAAGTGAAGATGTATCAAGTGTGGCTTCTTTATTTGTTGAAAATATTATCAAATTGCATGGTGTTCCGAGGACCATTGTAAGTAATAGGGACTCTAAGTTCCTTAATCACTTTTGGAAGTCAATGTGGGGTAGGCTTGGCACTAGATTGCTATTCTCTACATCTTGCCACCCACAACATGATGGCCAAACAAAGGTTGTAAATAGGACTTTGGTTTCTATGTTATGATAAATGGTTAAAGGCAAAATGACTTCATGGGAGGACCACCTACCATTGGTGAAATTTGCATACAATCGGGTTATACACTCAAGTACGGGAATGACCCCCTTTAAGTGTGTATACAACATCAACCCCCTCACCCCTTTGGATTTAACTCTTTTGCCAAGTGATCTTATGATTAGCTTTGATGGAATCAAGAAGGACAAAGCCATAAAGAAATTGCATGAGAAAGTGAGGCTGAAGCTTAAGATGAAAAATCAAGAGATTGCTAAGAGAGAAAACAAGGGGAGAAGAAATCTTATTCTTGAACCGGGTGATTGGGTTGTGGTGCACCTTAGAAAAGACCATTTTCCTTCACAAAGGAAAACCAAGTTTATGTCGAGGGGTGTGGTCCCACAAAATTGACCTTCCTTCAGAGTATCAACTGCACAACACCTTCAACATATATGATCTCTCTTCTATTGCCATGGTTGAGGATGAACATCCACTGAATTTAAGGACAAATTTCTTTCAAGATGGAGAGGACGGTACACGTTCAACTAGCTCAAGACCATTCACACGTAGCCAAGCTTGGGAGTTACAAAAACTCAAAGCCATGTTCGTGCAAATAGCCGTGTGTGAGTGTGTAATTAATCCATCTAAGGGATTCCATAATTTGAATTGTGAAGAGGGGCTTTGAAGTATAAGTTTATTACACTCCAAAACAGCCCAAGACCAAGGCTAGAATGGTCATTTTTCTTTCATTTTATGGTGTAGTATATATAGACAATATTAGGGTTATTTCTCTCACTTATTTTTCATTATTGATATATTATAATTCAAGACTTATAATATTTGAGAACTTCTCTCCCCATTGAGAAGTCCAAACCATAGATCACAAGTGTGGTGACACTTGAGTTGTATCTTGTCTAGAAACTTAGGTTTTGAGAGATCTTGATCTCCTCTTGATCTAAGTAAGAACTTGGTGTTAACATCTTTTAGTATTAGGGTCCTTTCTTGTTGTTAGGGTTGTTAGAATCTAGGATGTTTCATGTCAAGTTTCTATCCTTCTACTTGTAATCTTGTGACCTCGCTGTTTTGAATCTTGATATGGTGAAGCCGTGTGGGGCATTTTCAATTCACCTTTGTAATCTTGTGATGTTAATATTTATATCTTGAAATCTAGTGAAGCTGTGTGGGGCCTTTTTCGATTCACTAGTGTTGTTGATATTTTGTTGTTTGCTTGTTTCTCTTGTTATATATTTGATCTTGTATCACAGGGCATAAATCAGATCTTACGTAGTTCAAAAAAACTTAACAAAAATAATTGATGATTTTTTTAAAAAAAAAATTATTATTTTTTTATATATATTTTTTAAGAATATAAATAAAGTATGTGAAGTAAAATATATGTAATATATATATATAAATAAACGGCCAACTATATTACATTCCATAATTTTTTTAATGCAATTACGACAAAACAAATGGCACAACTCCTAAAATAAAACCTACCAACTGACATCTGACAAAAAAACTAGACTTAAACAAATAAGATTAAATAAAAGACATAAAATCTAAATAAGAAGTTCTAAAACTGAAACTAAAAAACTACGACAAAAGAAAATATTATCTATCCATACAACTAAACTCCGGTGTCTTAAGTTCTTCAACTGATTCTCATAACCTCAACATGCTCAATCATGGAGATTTCAGTTTTATATGACCTCCCAAACCCAAGTATATGTCTTCCAACAAAGTGGTGAGACGTTGGGCGAAAAATGGTACTTGTACCAAAAAATGTTCTCAATTCAACTATTTGGTAGTTCAAACCCATTCTGGTAGTATCCTATGCCACACGACGGAACTTCCCTTGAAGGGAACTGAAGGCCTGATCCCATCCTTGAGACTGCCGATCACGGGAATCAATCATCTATCTTGCATGTTGTTCATGAGCGGAAGCAACCTCCAGTTGTTCTCATAGTATCCCCCTTTCACGTATCCACTGAGATCTCTCTTGATCAAATTCTTCTTTCATCTTTTTTTCAAATTCTTGCAACTGCTGGCGGTGAGATGTGGCAAGTTCTGTAACATGTGACCCCCTAGTTGTGTCCAAATTGATTTGTCCTCAAAGTGCGACCTCAATATCTGCCAACCTAGATTTTTCCTCAGCAAATTCCCTTTATTGTTCTTCTATTTTTCCCTAGCTCGTTCTAGATTAGCATTTAGCACCCGAATAGTGGGCTAATAATCTCTCTCTACCTTTAATCATGTTTGATTAACTCTCATCTCATTCTCTGCATCCTTATCTACTTGTAGTTGAGTCAAGGACGTCTTAGCATACTTTAATTCTGCTCTCAAAGCTCGATTAACATCATGATGCTCTCATATAGCCATCTCAATCCCTATCTTTATTGTAACTTCTTGATCTATTGGTCCCTTAACTGATCTTTCTGGTCTGACTGATGGAGGTGGCTGTTTTTCAAACCATTCATGGTATACTGGGTGTACTTCTCCTTTCTCATGTTCTATGGCCATTGTTTCAATTCCCATTAGATGATAACTATCCCAAATCTTTTGTGCCAATCCCTCTAGAATGGAAATCTTTAGTCTAACCTCAAATACAAACTCTTTCATATTTTCTGTTATGGGAATTATTTAACATCTGCCTAGCTGACGTAGAACCCTCAATGGCATATATGGTTGAACACCCCTAATACCCATTAATAACAAGAAAGGTTGAATAACAGAACTATGTATGACTTGCCTTCAAAGGAACCAAAGGAGATTCCAAGTGATCTTATCTGTCGTCAGTGCGCGAAAAAAATTATCTCAATCACTAATTCCGTCTGGATACTTATATTACTCCATTCTTTCTTCAAAATCTTTGATATGATGTACTCGTTCAGGAACAAATCTTTCCATCGTAGGATGTTGATAAAGATTCTCTACAATCCATATTTGTAGCAAGATGTTACATCCCTCGAAAAAACCTTTTCCTTTCTGACAAACAATTAGAGCACGGTAAATGTCAACCAAGATCATTGTTGCCATAGTGTAATCCTTTTTCTTAATTAAAATATGTACCACTCCAGCTAACCGAATATAAATTTTTCTCTCTCTCCTCGAAAAGAACATAGTTCCTATAAAGGCTACCATGAATGCAAATCGTCTATGAACTTTCCAAGCCTGAAAATTTCCCTTGTTACAAAGTTATTTTTTAAACTCCTCAAACCCCTCTTGTCTTCCGTATCTTTCATAAAAAAACTATAAGGATACCTAACCTTTTTTCATTGATTTTTCTTTTGAATTACGTATGTTCAGGAGCTTATAGAATCTGTTTATTGAGATGAGTCTTGGAGCTATGATTTTTTTTATGCATATCCCCAAATCCAATATAAGCCACTATCTTCTCTAAAGTCGGAGTCAACTCAAAATTTGAGGAGTGAAATACATTGTTCATTGGATTCTAGAAAGTCATCAGTGCATCAACCACATCCTTGCTAGGGTTAATTGTCATGATGCTTGTCAAAAAACCCAAATACTTATTGCTTACCATAATCAAATGAATCCATCTCATTCCACCAAGTCCAAAGCTGTCAGGGGGTACAGTCTACAACCTGTAGTGGTATATTCTCATTTCTTTTTTTCTTTTGACACTTTTCACGAATTGAAGGAGACATGTTATATCTATGGATAGGGATACAAGATTAAGAAATGTCTAGACTCTAGGAAGAACTTAATTCACTAATTTTTTAACTTAAATCGTGAGAGTTAATGCAATAATTAAATTTGACTCAGATGCAAAAATGATTTTATTCAAAATAAGAAATAAGAGAAATATGAATGTCAATATTTGTTTTATGGAATGACACTTATTTAGACCAACTCTACTGGAAATTTTGCAACAACAGACCTCTATACAATTCAACTATGAGTTTGGCAGACAATACAACTAAGTACACTAAAAGAAAAAAAGAATAAAATAATAATGACTCAGAAAGAAAAGAAAACAAAAATGATTATTTTATGTTTAAAGTTGTGCAAAACTCATCCTCACGACCCCTAAAGGTTCAGGACTATTAAGGTATATATTTACATATTTTATTACTTTATAAAAACTCAACTCACGACCCCTAAAGGTTCAGGACTCTTAAGATTTGTATTAAAATTTAAAGTTAAGGATAAGAAAGGAGAAAGATAAAATAAAATAAAATAAAATAAAATAATATCACTAATGAAAAATAGTCATATTTTCAAAAATATCCCTCAATAAATTAATAAATAAATTTTATATTTTAAAAGACAGGGTCGTATCCTGGGAAGAATTTTGTACGTATCTCACTAAAGAGTGATAATTAAACCATCGTAGTTCATGAAGACCTTAAAAACTATATATATACATATTTTAATTTCTTTGAAAAATAATTTGTTAAATTTGAGGACAAAATACTCTCTTATTTTTCACCAAGTAGCCTAAAGCTGGTCAACAATTAAATGATCTTCCAAATAAATGTCAAAGAACACGTAGGATGCACATGTTGGTCACTATAAAGAGGGACACCTGTCCTAGACAGACCCAACCCATGTGCCAGGTCCCGCTAAGTTAAATGCACATGATACAAATAAAGAGGAACCTAATAGGGATAACTAGATTCTGAGTTTCAGTTCTTCTTAGTTTAGCCTAATAGGGATAAGTGACTAGACTAGCTTACCCAAGCGGACACTCGAGTCAGGGAGGGACAATTTATTTGGTAGCAGTGCTACTCCGCTTTCGCTGTGGATCCAAACCCCGCCAAACATGTGTGACTAATAATCCTTCACCAGGTTCCTTGACACTCCGTCCATCTCAAAAAGAAGATAGGATGCATACTCTGCATTCTGCCAATCCTATTTTTAGAGACACAAAGGGGGTGCATGAGAGAAGATAATTTATAATACAGTTCAATAATATCAAAATAATAAATAAGCAACAAGTAGCACATCAGACCAACAAACACAATATCAAAATAATTCAAGCAACTAAAAGTCAATATTAAAAGCTTGAATTCTAATATTCTCCAGCAGAATCGCCAGAGATGTCACTCCCCCTTTTCACCGGAGGGCCGATGTCGAAGGATTTTTCCAGTTAAAGTGATAATTTTGAATAGAAATTAATTTATTTATAGAGTCACCACTTGGAATTGAGTTACCGTGTTCCAAGTCACCTTTTTGAATCCCTAGTCAAAAGGAAATGACTCTTTATTATGGTCTGCGAAAATAAAAGATCGGGTAAGGACTTCTATTGATCGAGGAAAGGGTGTGAGGCACCTCTCGAGTCCCGTGATTTTAGCACGATCGCTTTTATTGACTTATCTTGACTTAAACTATTTTTATAAACTATGTTAAGGCCTAAAATTGCCATTTTTATTATACCAAAAATATCTGTTTACACTTCTTATAATAAATAAATCGGTGAGAGTTAATTTTAGAAAAAAAATTGCCAAGGTGAATTATTGCATCCTTGAATTTTTAAATGTCTCAGAAAGATACATACACCACATTCTTAATTGAGACGAATATTTTAAACGCACCTAAACTTGCCTCGCATTAAAAGGCATTTGTTTCGTCTCTTATAAACTCATAACAATCTTATCCATTTGAAATGCTACTTAACCTTAACAATAACCCTAAGCAATATTCATTTGAGGAGGTTTCAAGACAAAAATTATTTATTTTATATTTTCCTATCATTTAAAATTTTTGCCTACTCAAAGTGTTACCTAACCTTAACAGTAAACTTGAGCAAAATTCATTTAAAGCGATAAATTAATTTAACAAATAATTATCAAGCTTTGTTAATTACAATAAATAATAATAATAAAATAAAATAAATAGAAATATACACACAATTACCCGTATTATGCTAACTTTAATACTATCCCCTAAAATTATTCTTTTAAATTAATACAAGCCCAAATCATAGATTATAAGACAGCTCAACACGAAATTTTCGACGTCTAATTTGAAAGCAAACCCATGAAGAAAAACGAATCTCGAAATAACGATACCCAAAATCTAAGTGAAATACAAACATAAACACGGTTCAAAATCAGCTTCACCAACACAGTGTAAAGTCTGTTTTTGAGAAGAGTGGGGCTAGTAGATTGGTTTTGGGACGGAAAAAGGAGGAAAAGAGGAGGGGCAGCAGTGCTATGGTCGGAGGGAACAGTTTAATGGGTTTTCCAGCCGGTAAGAGGAGGTATCCGTTGTTGATCCGGTGGTGAGGAGTTCGCTGGACCCCGGTGCTTTGACCAGTGGCGGTGGTGGCTTATTTCCAAACGAGTACCTGTCATTCTCTAGTGATGGTGGGTTTGGCCGATGTTTTCTTGGGATTTATTAATCATTTTTCAGTGAGTCAGTGGAGTGACAGGCTAAATGTGGTAGAGAAATAAATTTCGGCGAGAAAATCGCCAGAAAATTCAAAAAATTTGGTCGTTTTCTGGCTAATTTTTTATTCGATTCCCTTTCATCGAGTTTCTCTCAGTTTCCTCTTTTTCTCTCCTTTACCATCTACTGTGTAGGGATGTGTATGTTTTATACTGCTATGTGATAAAATATTTAAAGAGAGTGAGTGTGAAATTGTACAGTGTCTATTTTCATGATTTTCTTTTTTTTATTGCGGAAAACAACTAAGTTTATATAAACAAAGAAAAATTCATCCACAAACACAAATTTTTCTACACAAAATAATATATATAATAACAAAAAATTCTAGTTTAACATGAAAATGGTGAAATATATTGTAATAACAATTCTTGAAAATCCCCTTGTAATTATATCATCCAAATAAAAATCATGGAATATATAAAAACAAGAATTAAAAAATAGTAAATAACGACAAGAGAATAAGAATCACTTGAATATTTTCATACATACTTTTCCATATTAACTTATAACATAGATGATTTCGGATCAAATAAGAACCTGATGATTTATAATGATGCAAAAAATCTATCACTGGAAACTTCAAACGAAACTCTGAAACTTGAATCACAACTCTTCTTCTCTTTACCTTTTTCTTTATTTTTGCTTTTTGACTCTTTATTTTGATTTGTCTTTCTCTCTGGTTTTCTCACAATGTCAGTGTAAAAAATAGTACATCATTTCTCTGGGAAGGGGGTTGAGGAATTACACTTAAAAAGGGGGATGTGGAGAGAAATTGAGGGAGAGGAGGGCATCAGATAGGGTGGGGTAGTTGGGTAGTTTTAGGATGATTATCCTCTCTTTTTGTAATTTAATTTAAAATAAAAAATAATAATAATGATACAAGAATATTTACTAATTAATTTTTGTATTTTTATATTTACTAAAAAAAATGAAGGTTTGTAATAATTTAAAATAAATATAACTAAGAGAATAATACAACTACTAGCCTATTTATTAAAATTAAAAGGAAAATATATATTTTTTGAGTTTTCATATTATTTTAAAACAAAAAATATATATATCCCAAAAATGTAACTTTATTTATTATTTTTTATTTATTTTCAACTAAAACTTATTAAAAATGAAATAAAATCTAAAATAAATATTGGACCAAAATAAAAATATTTAATGCCGAAAAATAGACTAAAACTTGGGGAGGGTCAAAAATCACGTGTCTACAAAATCTAAGTCATCAAAAGAGCAAATTGAGAAAGAGTTATAATTAGTTTGAAAGTAAAAAACATATACTATTCTAACTAGAATATATTGAAAAGAAGCTCGCATTGCAATTTATGCGCTGGAATGATCCTCATAAAAGAGAAGGTAGCCACAGATAGTAACCGATCATAAACTATAATTAAAATATACGATATTTGAGATATTAGATTAATCTTTACACACGATAATCGAGATATCAACCTTTACAAAAAAAATTACAGGACATGTTAATGCAAGAATTAATTGGCAAAAAATTACTATCACTTTCAGGACCTACAAAGTTATTATGACAGGTAGATTTTCCAGATTCGACTGGAAAATCAGAACGCGGGATACAATCAAGAAGAACAGGTACAATTCAAGTCCATTCCCTCCATCGAACTCATGATCTCTGGAATCTTAGATGACTTAATAGCATTAGTTTTTCTAGATGTAGATTTGTTATAACCATATTTCATTAAGCATGAGTTTGGTGTGTCAGACTCAAAGTCAACTGTCTTTCATCCACCACTTGTAAACTACAATAAAATTATATTATAATAGAGATATCAAAACAATGTAATAAAGCCTAACCACAACGAATTTACATAAACTTAAGGGAAAAAATGAATTTAGAAAGAAATGAATTTTACATAAACTACAATGAAACAATACGATATTTAAGATATTAGGTTAACCTTTACACACGATTATCGAGATACCAACCATTAAACCAAATATCGTGTGCCTAAATTTGGATACACAATTATGTCTACCTCTCCTGATCAAGTAATCCGGAGTGGAAAACATCATAATACACCATCTCAATGGACAAATAAAATGAAATGATCCATCTTGCTGCCTCAAATTCAAACAAGATAACCATTGTGAGCTGATTTTACTATAGTTAATATGGAGAAAGAGTGGAAACTCATTCTTCCCCAACTAACATTAACATACACACAACAACTCTTGCAAAAAGCAATTCAGAATAAATCCATTCTACTCATGGGGCAGATTTAGGATTTTAATACTTTTATGAATTACGAATTCAGGATTTAAAGTTTGATAAGGCTCAACCTTAGATTCTTTGTCACGACCCAAAAATGAGGACCATGATAGAAATTACTGTAGCGCACCTTGACAAGTAATCCTATCACTCAAATTGATATGAAAAGAGGAAAAGACAGAAATATTCCAAGATAAGTCTTCTAGAACGAAGTCGAACCATATAAGTAATCATAATAATATGGAAAGAACTTATCGAAAAACCCAATCATACACTAAACCAGGTGACAATAGTGTAAGAACTACTAATACAATTCAAGAGTCAAATACATCATAAAGACAACCAAAAAGGAATAATAATTGTCTCCGAATACTAATAAAGACATAACTACTATAGAAAGATAGAGGTTAACATCGGACGCATGAATGCCCAATCGCTACCTTGGAAGCTCCAACAATCGTCTGAGTCAAGCAAGTTAAGGCGTACTCAAGCTAGGACCTGTAACAAAAGGGCGCAGTAGGCATGGGTACGGTCCACTTGTACTCAGTAGGTATCATAGGCCGACCAAACAAAGTAGTAAATAAAGCATACAAAATATACACTAAGGGCACGTCACCTGCAATCAGAAAATGTCTCACAACGGTAGCCCACATCGCTTGCACTAACATTTCTAATATATCTCACATATATTGCAACATCACACCAAGATAGAACAAAAGTACTTATTATATCACATATAAGAAGAATAAGGGGGAATATGCATATACAAGATCATTAAATACAAGTAAAAGAAGATACAATAAATACATAAATGACAATTCAATATTCCAATACAACATAAAATAACACAATAAAGTAAGTCCAATGTATATGATGATGATGATGATAATGCACGAGCTCGTCGCACAACCTCCAAGATCATCGCATAATCCCTGTATATACCTATGGAGCTAAAGTTTCCCGACGTAGAATCATTGGAGGGTTCATCAACCCTTATAAAATCCACATATCTCATATATCCTTTCCTGAACATTCCTCTAAAAGGGTTTTATAAGGAGTTATAATATCTCCTCCCCGGCACATCCCTCGAGAAGGATTTTGAAAAGGTGTTGCCAGTGTTTCTCAGATATTGGCACAGTGGTACCAATGTTTCATGAATGAGTATGATATGAGGATTTAATGCTCACAACCAATCACAATGAGTATTTTCACAAACAACAACAATGATATATTTTCACAACCATGTGAGCCAATATCCACTTACTTTTTAGTTTCATTCACGAATTTCCATGTCTCATATGCCAAATAAAGTATGAATATAATCGTAATACACCAATGGTACCATAGTAATCATATTAATAACACAATACAATTATTCACAGGTATTCACGGCTATTAATATCACATAAGATCCCACACGATCACATATATCACATAATAACTCAATTTCAACAATTAGATCACATAGGGGCCCCACAAGATCAAAACACATAAATACGAATTTTTAATGATTATTTTTCACCCTTAACATGCATTTTGTATCATTATTTACTACCCATTCCAGTCTGAAAGAGTTAAGCCATAACCTACCTCAAAAGCTGAAATCAATCCGCGACACTTTGAACCCACGATCTTAATTTTCACGAATAATCTCAAAATCCACTTAAAACATCAAATATAAAATCTACGCATCAAAACAAAACCAACAATACCCATATTGACTACTTTTGGTTCGGGGTTAAAACAGACCCCCAGAATGAATTTTCGAAAAAAAAGGGAAAAATCAGAACTTTACTTCAAAAATATGTTTCCTATATTTCTAGAAATCTACACCTAAAAATCCAAGTCAAATCGAGTCAAAAATGAGGTTCGAATCGAAGAAAAATCATTTTTAAGCTTTACCGGGTAAAATCTTTGAAATCCGAATTAAAATCAAGAATTGGAGTTGTTTGAAGGTTAAGTTGATTTTAAAAAAAACTAGTAATTTTATGATAAAAATATTATTCGAGTGAAAAAGAGTGAAATTGAAATTTAAAATCAAACCTTCAGATTTTTGGGGTTTTGAGAAATTTATCAAGAAATTACTAAGAAAATGGTAAATTTTTGCCTTAAATCTGTAATAAAATCAAGAAATAGGTGTTAATCCACCTTCCCAAACTCCCGCAAGCTTCACTTTAAGCTCCCATACTATTTTAGAGTTTAACTCCCTAAAGGCAAGATGAAAATGAGAAAAATGGGTCAAAAAAAGTCAAAAAATTATAGCAGATTTTTTTGCAATATCAGATTTTTTTTGGTCAATCGGACTTCGACGGGGTGTTCAGGATTTGTTCAGAGTCTGATACACATAAACGAACTATGCAATCATATTAAATTCGACATTCTGGATACGTTGGCGAAGTCAGATTTTCAAAAAATACCATTTTCAAAAAGTTGACCTCCGAAACCTAAAATCACAATTTTCTAAACCGAGGGTCGAAATGAGATTTAAAAGCCGAAAAATTATACCAAACATGCTAAAACCCTAGAATCAAAATTACAGATCTGTTGGATAAGTTAGATTGTTCATCCGAGGGCGTTTCGATCAAATGTGGGTCCCATACCCATATTTTTAATTTTTCAACTTTCCAACCAATAGGTCTAAATGAGCTCGAGTGCACCGGAACCCGAACCAAAGGTCTACCTAGCCTAAAATCGATATTCCAGAGATGCTGGAGCATTCCATTTGGCCATCCATCACACGGATCAAAAGATATCCCTATAGGTCTAAAATGAGGCTCTCGAAGCCATCAAAAATCACAATATCGCATAAATGGTACCAAATGCATCAAAAATCATGCCAATCACTCCCACACCCCAGAAATACCATACTGCAACTATGAAATGGGTAAAATAGTCAAATCACACAAATATCATATATTTCATCAAATATTTAGATCGTCACATCATTCACTACTAAAAATCTAGTTCGTCCTAGAACTAAGGCAAAGAAATCACTGAATCAATGAAGAGATGAGGATAAGAACTACACATATCAGACTCAACCTCCCAAGTAGCCATATCTGTAGGTCGATGTAGCCATTGAACCTTAACCATAGATATCACTCTAGAGCGCAACCGCCTAATATCCCTAGCCAAATTGGAGATTGGCTCCTCAACAAACGACAACCGCTCATCTAACTAAACTAACTCCCAACAAATAATATGAGACTCATCCGGAATGTAACGATGAAGCATACAAACATAAAAAACTTGATGAAAAGATGATAAATTAGGGGGCAAAGCTAACTCATGAGCCACATCACCAACAATCCGAAGAATCTCAAATGGACCAATATACTTGAAGCTATGCTTGCCCTTCTTTCCAAACCTCATCACACCCTTCATGGGTGAAACTCGAAGGAAAAAACGATCACCAACACCATATCTCAAGGCACGAAGTCTACGATCAGCATAGCACTTCTTCCTACTCTAAGCCGCTCTAAGTCTATCCTGAATAACCCAGACTCTATCTAAAGACTCACGAAGCAAGTCCGTACCTTAAGGTCTCTCCTCTGAAACATCGAACCAACCTACTGGGGAGCGACAACGCCTACCATACAACACCCCAAAAGGAGTCATATCAATACTGGAATGGTTGCTATTACTATATGGAAACTCTACTAAAGCCAAATATTGCTCCCACAGGCCACCAAAATCCATCACGCATGCGTAGAGCATATCCTTCAAAACCTGGATAGTCCGCTCTGACTAGCCATCAGTCTAGGGGTAAAACGTTATGCTAAGATTAACCCAAGTACCCAACTCATCCTGAAAAGTCTTTCAAAAGTGAGATATGAACATAGGACCTCGATCTAAAATAATGGACACCGACATACCATAAAGATGCACAATGTCATGAATGTAGATACGAGCCAACCTCTCAGTACTGAACGAGACCTGAATCATAATAAAATGATTTGACTTGATCAATCGATCCACGATGACCCAAACACTATCAGAACTATGAGATGTACGAGGCAAACCAGTCACAAAATCCATGGTGATGCTTTGCCACTTCCGCTCAGGAATGGTTAACCTCTGAGGCAAACCACTAGGCCTCATAAGCTCAGCCTTCACCCACTGACAACATAGGAAACGAGCCACAAAATCCATTATATCTCGCCTTATACCACCCACCAGTACTGCTACCTCAAATCACAATACATCTTAATCATACCTAGATGGATAGAATATCTAGAACAATAGGCCTCCTCCAAGATCAACCTAATCTAATCACTCACTTTCGGCATACAAACTCAGCCTCCAATCTGAAAAACTCCATCTAAAACAAGTGAGGCTTCCTTAGCCTCCCCACTCAACACCTTATCTTGAATCAACCTCAATCAACATCGTTAAACTGATGAGCTCGAATCTACTCCATTAAAGAAGATCTAACCTCCATAAATAAAAATACACACCGAGGTGTCAAAATATCAAGTCTAACCATCTGGTTAGCTAAAGACTGAACCTCTAAGGCCAAAGGCCTCTCTTGGGTCAAAATATGCGCCAAGATACACATGCTAGTCGACTTTCGACTCAAGGCATCCACAACTACATTAGCCTTTCCCGGATAGTAGAGAATAGTCAAGTCATAATCCTTAAGCAACTCAAGCTAACGGCGCTACCTCATATTAAGATCTCGCTGGTAAAGAAGTACTAAAGTCTATGAAGATCTGAGAAGATCTCATAATGAACTTCGTACAAGTAGTGCCTCCACAACTACAAGGCAAACACAACTGCACACAACTCCAAATCATGCATAGGATAATTCCTCTCATGAGGCTTGAACTGAAGAGATGCATAAGTAATCACCTTGCCCCGTGTATCAACACAACACCTAACCCAACACCTGAAGCATCACAAAAGACGGTAAAACACACGCCCTCCACGGGCAAAGTCAAGATAGTAGCTGAATTCAGCAAATCCTTGAGCTTTTGGAAACTTGCCTCACAAGCATTAGACTACTAGATGGAAATCTTCTTCTGAGTCAACTTGGTCAATGGAGCTGCAATGGATGAAAAACCATCAACAAAATATCGATAATACTCGGCCAAGCCAATAAAACTCTGAATCTCGGTGGGCGAAGTAGGTCTAGCCCAATCACGAACCACTGCAACCTTGGCTGGATCAACCATAATACCTTCCTTAGTCACCACATGACTCAAGAAAAAATAGACTCCGACCAAAACTTGCACTTAGAGAACTTAACATATAACTTCTCATCCCTCAATCTCTGAAGCATAATTCACAAATGCTCCTGATGCCCAACCTCACTCTTGGAATAAACCAAGATATTATCTAAAAATACAATAACAAAGGAGTCAAGATATGGTCGAAACACCCAGTTCATCAACTCCATGAATGCGGCAGGGACATTGCTCAACCCAAAAGACGTGACCAAGAATTCATAATGACCATATCAAGTTCGAAAAGTTGTCTTCAGAATATTGAAGCTCTAATCCTCAATTAGTGATAACCGAACCTTAAAGCAATCTTCAAAAATACTACAACACCCAAAACTGATCAAACAAATTGTCAATGTGAAGAAGAGGACACTTATTCTTAACTGTCACCTTATTCAACTACTGATAATCAATACATGATCCATCATTTTTCTTCACAAACAAGACAGACACACCTTAAGGTTACACACTAGGTTAGATAAATCCTTTATCCAACAACTCCTACAACTGATCCTTCAGTTTCTTCAACTCTGCTGGGGCTATCCTATAAGGAAGAATAGAAATGGTCTTGGTGTTCAGCTTAAAATCAATACTGAAATCAATAGCTCGATTCGGAGGCATGCCAGACAAGTCCATAGGGAACACGTCCATAAACTCACAGACAACATAGATGGAATCTAAGAAAGGAGGCGATACAACACTGGTGTCACAAAAATGCACCAAGTAAGATAAACATCCCCTCTCAACCAATTTACGATCCTGAACATAAGATATAATCCTCTTAGGATCCAAATAAAGCACATCCTTCCAAGCTATCCTTGGCATACCAGCCAAAGCTAAAGTCATAGTTTTAGCAAAATAATCTAAGACAACATGATAAAGAGCCAACCAATCCTTATCCAAAATAACATCAAAATCGACCATATCTAACAAAAGCAAGTCTACCAAAGTCTCACACCCGACAAAAGTCACAACACAAGATCGATACACCCGATCCACCATCAAAGAATCACCTATTGGGTAGATACACAAATAGGCATGGCAAGAGGCTCACTAACAGAATAAAAACCCAAAGAAAAATATGTAGATACATAGGAGAAAGTTGACCCAGGATCAAGTAATACAGATGTATGTCTAAATTAAACGGGGACGATACCTGTAATCATAACATTAGAAGCCTCTACCTCAGGTCTAGCTGGTATAATATAACACTTACCACAACCACTAGCTACCTGGGTGGCCCCACAACCACTAACTGTCTAAGCGGCCCCATGGCCACCCCCACGAGCTCCACTACTTCTACTCCTTGCACCTATGGTAGCACCTTTTACCCTCACAGATGAAATAAGAGTAGCTCTAAACACACGACGAGGACATTCCTTGGCCACATGGCCAGTCTCATCAGGCACATGGAACCTCTACAACCAGTCTCAACCAAAGAAAGTACAACTAAGCTCGAACGAACACCCTGAACTGTTGAACTAGAAAATCCACCATCTGAACTCCGTAATGCCGCCTACACTGGCCTGCCATGGTATCCACAAGAACTTCTAAAATCTCTGCCTCGAGAGGTCTGACTTCTCAACTCACCAAAACATTGCGCCTTCTTGGTGCCTTCCTAAGATGCACTAAGAATACCCTCTGCATCTTAGCATGATCCATACTACTCTGAAAATAATCCCTAAACACAACCATCTAAGATGTAGCCAACTGAAGGGAGACATCCAAACCCTTCACAAATTTTCAAATCTTTTCAGACCCGATAGAAATGCTATCATAGAAATATCTGGACAGGGTATGGAAACGTGCCTCACACTCAGCAACTGTCATGGAGACCTGCTCTAAATGATCAAACTCGTTCCACATACGATCTCTTAAACTGAAAGGCATAAATCTCTCTAGAAAGGCATCAACAAACTGATACCATGACACTCAAGAGAATCAATAGGACTACAACCAACAAATAATCTCCACCAATCTATCGCAATATCTCTCAACTAATAGTAGTATAAGCCACACCATTCACGCAGAAAGAGTGAAACACGACTCAAAATACAAGGTATGAAAGAACTTCACACGATAAAGAATAAAATAAGGGAAGTTTCCTAAAGACTTCCTATAGCCTCTCAAAGATAGATATGGACGTCTACATACTGATCCACGAGACTCTATTAGACATCCCATTCTTACACCATTGAGACCAATGAAATCTGGATGCTCTGATACTAATTTATCACGACACAAAAATGAGGGTCATGATGGCAATTATTGCAGCACACCTTGACAAGTAAGCCTATCACCTAAACCGATATAAGAAGAGAAAATGACAAAAATATCCCAAGATAAGGCTTCTAAACGAAGCCGAACCATATAAGTAATCATAATAATGCGGAAACAACTTATCCAAAATACCAATCATGCCTAAAACCAAGTGTCAATAGTGTAAGAACTACTAATACTATCCAAAAGTCAAATACATCAGAAAAATAACCACAAAGGAATAATAACTATCTCTGAATACTAATAAGGACATAACTACTATAGAAAGATAGAGGTAAACTTTGGACACATGAATGTCCAATCGCTACCTTGGAAGCTCCAACAATCGCCTGAGTCAAACAAGTTGAGGCGCACTCGAGCTAGGACCTACACCAAAAAAGCGCAGTAGGCATGAGTACGGTTCACTTGTACTCAGTAGGTATCATAGGCCGACCAAGCAAAGTAGTAAATAAAGCATACAAAATATACACTAAGGGTACGTCACCTGCAATCAAAAAATATTCCACAATGGTAGCCCACACCGCTTATAATAAAAGTTTTAATATATCTCATATATATTGCAATATCACACCAAGATAGAACAAAAGTACATATTATATCACATATAAGAAAAACAAGGGGAAACATGCATATACAAGATCATCAAATACAAGTAAAAGAAGATACGATAAATACATAGATGATAAATCAATATGCCAGTACAACACAACATAACAAAATAAAGTAAGTGAAACGTATATGATGATGATGATAATGATGCACGAGGTTATCGCACAACCTTCGGGATCATCGCACGATCCCCATATATACCTATGGAGCTAAAACTTCCTGATGCAGGACTCATTGGGGGTTCGTCAACCCGTATACAATCCACATATCTCATATCTATTTTCCCGAACATCCCTCGAAAAGTTTTTTATAAGGAGTTACAATATCTTCTCCCCGACACATCCCTCGAGGAGGGTTTAGAAAAGGTGTTGCCAGTGTTTCTCATATGTTGGCACAGTGGTACCAATGTTTCATGAATGAGTATTATATGAGGATGTAATGCTCACAAACAATCACAATGAGTATTTTCACAACCAACCACAATAATATATTTCCACAACCATGTGAACCAATAGCTACTCATTATTTCAGTTTCATCCACGAATTTCCATATGTCTCATATGCCAAATAAAGTATAAATATAATCATAAAACATCAATCGTACTATATTAATCATCTTAACAACACAATACAATTATTTACATATATTCAAGGCTATTAATATCACATAGAACCCCACATGGTCACACATATCACATAATAACTCAATTTCGATAATTACATCACATATAAGCCCCCACACGGGCACAACACATAAATAGAAAATTTTCAAGATTATTTCTCACCCTTAACATGCATTTTGTATCATCATTTACTATCCTGCCCAGTCTGAAAGAGTTAAGTCATAACTTACCTCAAAAGCCAAAACCGATCTGCTACACTTCGAACCCACGACCTTACTTTTCACGAACAATCTCAAACTTCACTAAAAAATCAAATATGAAATATACACGTCAAAACAAAACTAACGACACTCATATTGACTACCTTTGGTTCGAGGTCAAAACGGATACCCGAAATGGATTTTCGAAAAAGAAGGGCAAAATCAGAACTTTACTTCAAAAATATGTTCCCCATATTTTTAGGAATGTATAGCTGAAAACCCAAGTCTAATCGAGTCAAAATTGAGGTTCAAATCGAAGAAAAATCATTATTAAGTTTTAACGGAGAAAATCTTTGAAATCCGGATTAAAATCAAGAATTGGAGTTGTTTTGAAGGTTAAATTGATGAAAAACTAGTAATTTTAAGATAAAAAATTATTCGAGTGAAATTGAAATTTAAAATCAAGCCCTAAGATTTTTGAGGTTTTGAGAAATTCATCAAGAAATTACTAAGAAAATGGTGAATTCTTACCTTAAATTCATAATAAAATCAAGAAATAGGTGTTAATCTACTTTTACAAGCTCCCACAAGTTTCACTTTAAGCTCCCATACTATTTTAGGGTTTAATTCCCAAGAGTCAAGATGAAAATGAGCAAAATGGGCCAAAAAGAGTAAAAAATTTATAGCACATTTTTCTGCAATATCAGATTTTTTTAATCAATCGGACTTCGATGGGGTGTCCGAAATTCGTTCGGAGTCCAATACATGCAAACGAACCATGCAACCATACTTAATTCAACGTTTCAGACGCGTTGGCAAAGTCAGATTTTTGAAAAAACATCATTTTCACAAAATTGACTCCCGAAACTTGAAATCATAATTTTCTAAATCGAGGGTCGAAATAAGATTTAAAATCCTTAAAATCATACAAAATATGCTAACATCCTAAAATCAACACTCTAGATCTGCTGGCAAAGTCATATTTTCCATCTGAGGTCATTTCAATTAAATGTGGGTCCCACACTCATATTTTCAATTTTCCAACTTTCCAACAAATAGGTCGAAATGAGCTCGGATGCACCGGGACCCAAACCAAAGGTATACCTAGCCTAAAATCGATATTCCGAAGCTGTTGGAGCAGTCCGTTTGGAAATCCGTTGCACAGATCAAAAGATATCCTCATAATTCTTAAATGAGGCTCTCGAAACCCTAAAAAATCACAATATCGCATAAATGGTACCAAAATGCATCAAAAATCATGTCAATCATTCCCACACTCCAAAAATACCATAATGCAACTACGGGAAGGAGTAAAATAGTCAAATCACATAAAATCATAAATTTAACATATTTCATCAAATTTTTAGATTGTTACATTCTTACCGGTGCACAAGTAGCCATTTTATGACTTGAGGAAAAGAAACAATTTTATATAAACTACGACAAAATCATATGATATCTGAGATATTAAGTTAACCTTTATACATAATAATCGAGATATCAACCTTCATATAAACAATTTCTCAAAGTCGAACGGCATCTAGCTACCACCTGTAAACTACAATAAAATAATATGATAATAGAGATATAAAAATAATATAATTAAATATAACTATAATGAATTCTACATAAACTTATGGAAAAGAAACGAAAAAAATTTCAGAGGAAAAATATCTATCTATCTACCTATCTACCCATCCATCCATCTACCTATCTATCTATCTACCTATCTATTTACCTATCTATCTATCTATCTATCTATCTATCTATATATATATATATATATATATATATATATATATATATATATATATATATATATATATATATATATATATTATTTTTCTTATTTAGGGTAAATATTTAGAAGTGATTATTTTTTGATATAAAATAAATATAAGAAAATTGTTAAGTTAATGAGGTAATTGATACTTTTTTTTATGTAAAACGTAAAAATTTATTATATAGAGCAAAATACAAATAAATTTATTTAGTCAAAAATTTAACTAGTAAAAAAATTTATAATTATCATATTTATATAACTAGTTAAATTTATTTATATTTTACACCTAGTTCAAAATATAAATTTATATAAATAAATTTAACTAGTCAAAAAATTTAACTAGTAAATAAATTTAACTAGTCAAAAAATTTATAATTATCATGTGGAAAAAGTAGAAGTGATGGGACATGAGTTGAAAAAGGAATTGTGCGGGAACACTAAGTGTTAGAAGAAAAGGAAGAACATAACTTTTTATTACGTTGAAGGACTTTTTTTTCTGAAAAGTAACTTTCAATTGATTTGACAATTCACTGTATTATTTTTCCTCTAGCATTGTGTAAAACGTAAGAAATTTTTACGTTTTACATTTTTTTTTATAAAACGTACGAATTTCTTACGTTTTACATTTATTTTTGTTTTCTTGCGTTTTTATAAAAGTCAACTCCGTTAGTTGACCGTTAAAAAAACATAATAAATTATTACGTTTAGCCTATTTTGGTCACTTTTTAAATTTGGTGGCTCATTTTGATTCCGAGTTCATTTTTTAAGGTAGCAGAAAGCCAAACTTCCCCTTGTGGAATGTAGTGCATCTGATAATAGCCCCATTACTCTTCCTTCCTAAATATCTCTTCTTCCCATCGGGGTGGGTATGACGTGATATATACCGAATTATCATATTAAATCAAAATTTTTGATATCGTGGTCTTTATATTATGATATTTGGTACAAAAAGAGTTATTTGTACTTGTTTTTTGAATATTTTTACATGTGTAATGTGTAATTACGATACATTGAGAAGTGCTTTGGATAAGTCGAAGTCATAATACTCTATTACACGAGTATATATTATCGAAGTTGAACAAACTTGGTTATCGATTACCATACAGTAAAATGCCGAACCCGAACATTAAAATACCAAACCATACCGAATTAATATGGTATGGCAATGGTATAATATTTTTAAAAATCGAATACCAAAATTACCGTACCAAAGTTTCAAATACCGTACCATATCATACCATGTCCACCCCTACTTCCAACTATATAAAGAGAGTTGTTGATTTTGGATTGTCTGGTTGGAAACAAGTTCTTTCAGAATTATTATTTCATGATTAATGTAAGAAAAAGTAACACTATAATTTCAAATAATTAATTTTAAAATAACCTATTTAATTTTATTTTAATTAAATATAAAATAAATTTATCTTAAAATTAATTTCAAAAATTAGTTATTCTTTATCCCTTACATTAAATGAGCTCTTAAAGTGTTAGGAACTACGGAGTAGTTTATTTTTAATATGAAACTTTTTGATGTTAATTCAAAAAAGAAAAAAAATAGATAACTTAAAGACAACAGACATTTTAAAAAGTTAGTTAGGATGAGGGAAGAATGTCTATTGATCAAAATTAAGAGAATAGTTTAATTTTTAAAACAAAATTAAAAGGTGTAAATAATTTTCTCTTAAAACACAAATAATATTAGGTAAAAAACAATATTAATTAAGCACAACCACGCTATAAAAGTAAATCATTTATATACTATTTTGATCCTCCGTATTAAAATATTAATCGTTTTTTTATTAAAAATATAGTAGCCTACTAGTGCCTAGTCTAATAAACAAAAAAAAAAGTCTTCACATACATTAATGGTACTAAAGAAAAAAAAGTCTTCACATTAATAGTGCTAAAGACTTTACGTAACTTTTAATAAATAACTTGTCTCCGTGGTTTTTGTCGTATCTGTTGTATCTCCATTATTGCTCTTCTTTATCTTTCCAACTGTCGTCTTTATCTTCTTTTATTCTAGCTGCACTGCTGGGACGTCATTATCTCCTCCATTACATTTTGAACATCTGTGGTCTGGATATTTGTGTCCAATAGTTTTGCAATATCTGGTCAATAATTCCTCTGAAATAAATTTTTCTCTAATAGCTCTGGCGATAGGTTCTGTCTCTGGTTTAAGCAACGTCATAATCCATTGCCTAATTGTTTCCATATCTGTTTCTCGTAGTTCTTTTGAATTTGAATATATCAATACATGGTTTCTTGAATAATAACTCCATATAGGATTTTGATTACAATATGTATTTGCTAGTTCTTGTAAAATCGTAGATAGTCCGATAACTCTTTTATTCGCGTAAAATTTTGGTATCTCGATTCTGGGTATCTCTGGCTGTGTACCAATATCTTGCGGTATAATCATATCTCTTGTCATTCCTATTTTTACAACTTGTATAGGTTTCTTAACTTCGTCAAATAATATCTCTGCTGGTGCCATGTAGATTTTTATAAAAAATAAAGTACCTTTGGTTATTCTTTTAAATGTGGTAAATGCTTCATATATCTCGGGTATAGTAGATATCTCAGTTCCGTCTGTGGTATATACGGTACTAAGTAATCCATATTCGTAGCAAGTTTTCACTAAGCTGGGTCTAGTTTTGGGTAAGGCAATTAGCTTGTTATATCCGGTTAATTTCTGGGTTATATGGTTCGTATCTGGTTCTTGGATATTTGTAGCTTTTGGGTTGCTATTTAAGAAAGTTTGTATGTTGTAGATATTTTCTATATATGTGCGGGCTGTGTAGTTATATGTCTTTTTGTCTTGATTTAGGCTTTCTCGACATGTGGTAACTTGTGGGGGTGTAAACATAGGGTCTTTTGGTATATTTGGTGTATATGGCTTGTCAAATAGCTTATTTAAGTTCATATTTTTTCTAACTCCTTTGCTTGTACCTGCAGAAGTAGATTGATAAGCGTTATGGGTTTTATGGAGTATCCCAACATCTCCTTCTAGCTCTGGAATTTTATTGTCTTTCGATCGACATAGCTCTGCACATTGCTGAGTTAGCTGATTCATAGCTATAGACTTCAAAATGCTAGTGAGAGTTGTCCTTGAAATTACAAATATCTCAATTGCTCCGCATAAATAAAGTAAACAATCCATGAGAAAAGATTATATGTGAGATTTATAAGAATAAAATAATCAATACTTTTTCTAATTAATACTTGTCATTATTTTTATTTGTCATTATTTTTTAATTAAATTTCTATTTTTACTTGTTATTTTTAACATATCAAGGAAAGATAAAAAAATTATTTTATTTTTATCTTTAACATTAATTATTTATTCTTTAAATTATTTTCAAGACATATTATAAACATCAATTAATATGATAATAGGGTAAAATACTGATATCAATAATTATTTTTTTATTGAGTATGTCATGTCAAAAAATGACAAATAAAAACAAATAGAAAAAATAGTAATTTATAAAACGACGTGCAAATGAAAAATAGAATTCGGTATTTTAAGAAAGAGGAATTACTCTGAGATAGTATTAGCGATTGTTTGATATGCAGAATGTGATAAATAAGAATACTTCGTGAGTTAAAACATATTACTCCCTCCGTTTAAAAAAGAATGACCTTCTTTGACTTGACATAAGGTTTAAGAAAATAAAGAAGACTTTTGAATCTTGTGGCCTTAAATTAAAGTTGTGTCAAATGTATCAAAATGCCCTTTAATCTTGTGGTCCTAAACATGTCATGTGAAAAGTTGAAATTAAAGTATTGCTAAAAAGGAAAAGGGGTCATTCTTTTTTAAACGGACTAAAAAGGAAAGTAGGTTTTTTTTTAAACGGAAAGAGTATTATTTATTCACTTTAATATTTTTACTATTTTATTATAAAAATAAGATAAAATAATTCTAAAATTTGTTACCACCTCAAATCAAATTTGAAATAGAGATAATTTTAAAAAAAAATCAAATTATTTTTCTTATCGCACAAAAAATCTCTACCATAAATATTATGAATCACTAAGGCTGTATTTATTTTATTAAGATTCAGACGTCTGAATCTAAATGCATATCTGAATGATTAAGATGTTGTCATCAGATCTAAAATTTGAATGGTTAAAACTTTGTTTTTCAAAATCTGAATATGCAAAATTTATTTGGTTGCATGTATAATAAAAAATATACTTTAAATAAAAAATAATTATATATTAAAAAATATTTAATTTAATAGAATAAAGTTATTATTTGATTGAAAAAAATATTTTGTTACCGATAATAGAGATGGTTTGTAATGGTGGTTGTGGTAATGATTGATATTAGTGATTAATAATATTAGTGGTGATAGTTGAGATGGTAGAGATGTTTGGTATTATAGTGACTATTATTATGGTGACGATTGATAGTGGTGATGGTAGTGAAGTGAAGTTGGTTGATGTTAGTAGTTGAAGGTGTTGATTGTGATAACTTAAAAATGAATACATGATCATTGACGATGTGTTGGTGGTAGTTGGAGATGTTGTTAGCTGTGATGGTGAAGATGATTATTAGTAGAGATATACAGTAGCGATGATGGTGGTTGAAGCGATGGTAGAGGTGGCGACACCAGTGACAATGATGGTGGTGGTCGAAGAAGGTGTGGATGTTGATGATGTGTTATTGATAGTTGGTGGTGACGCTAGTTGTAATAGATGATTTAGTTAGTAGTTGGGATTGATCGATAGTGGTTGATGATGATGATGGTGCTGGTGGTATTGATATTAACGATGGTGATAGCGACAGATATAATTAAAATAATGGAGGTAGTAGGTATGATAGTGGCTGAAAATAATGGTTAATAACAATTATGATTATGAACGGTGGTTGTGATGGTGGTGGTTGGTGGCAAGGTGGTGATTGACAATGATAGTGATAGTGGAGGTGGTGATTCATGATTACAGATAGAGTGATGGTGAATACTTTTCAACACAAGAATAATTCTTAATGATTAATACTTAGTTTCAGATTTGAATAATTAAAACCTATTTAGATCTATCAAAAATCAAAATCTTAATGAAAAATAAATACACTTAATAGTCTAAAATCTGAATTATTCAAATTCAGATCTTCTTTTAAGTGAAAACAAATAAACGCCTAAGACACCATTATCTACACCCGTTATCATCCGCTTAGCTGGATAATATTGTAAACCACCTAGGTATACAAGCTGGAACGCCCACTCTCGATCACATGGCCAGCTACTGCTCTCAAGACTAGCCCCATTTTACTAGTTTAGCCCTGTTTTTTTTCATTTCAAATTAAATTTTCCTTTTATTTTTTATTTCATTTTTACGTAAAATGCCATCAAAGGCCTTTTCTTTTCTAAGCATTTCCACTTTTTATTTTATTTTATTTGGAACAACCAAAAACGGAAAAGTAAATTAGTAGATAAATACTGTTTCACATTTTGAAGGTAATCTGATAGTAACATGATAGTCATACAAAGATTTGGTAAAACATTAGTGCACTTTTCTGAATTTTTTATTTCTTGATTGAGATTTTCTTTTGTCTCATAAATTTGTAAATTGAGTTAACATGTTTTTTTTTTAAAAAAATAAAAATAATCATATTGAATATTTTCCAACATTTTTATAATGATAAATACTGCGTAGCGTTGGTCAAAAGTTTGATAAGAAAGCAAGTTTGGGCAATGAAATTTTATTAAATTAAAATCTTTTTAAAATTTGGATTATATTACATTCAAAATATATTAGTCTCAAATAAATATTGCGGATTAATATAATTGAATTTATTATTTAAATACAAACATGTATGAATTTAATTAATGTCCAATTTTAATTGGGCTAGCCTATTTATTTGGACTACAGATGATGAACTCACTTTGTTAAACTCAAGTTATTGTCATATTCTAGAGGCTCAAATAAGTGTCCCGTGCCGAATGACATGGCATGCCAAGTCAAGTGAATGAGCCAATAGGACCATGTCATATGTCAAAGTGATGCAGCAGACCTAGTAAAATCAAAAACCCATAAAAGATGTCATGTCACTTCAATTTGATTGTTCAAAAGAAGTTCACCATGACTCTTTACTTCCTACAACTATAAATAAGAGTCTCATAATTCAGATAAAGGACCAAAAACTCTAACAAGAAGCAAGAAAAAACTCATGGATCAAACGCTACAATTTTTCTATAAAGCTCAAGCATTCAAATCCAGTTCATCAAGATTCAAAATTAAGATCACAAGATTCAAGAACAAGCCCCAAAGCCTTTGAATTCAAGCACAAGTCAGAATCAAATCCATCAAATTTATAAATCAAGTTCAAATTCAAAATCAAGTTCAAAGTCCTTGAATTTATATTTGAAAAGGTGAATCAAAGGATTTATAGAGATTGTAACACTCACATATTGAAATCAATAAAAACGACTGTTGCTATTTTTATTCTCCCGATCATTTATTTTTCGATCTCAAAATTTTATTGTTCAACAAATTCTGGCACGCCCAGTGGGACAATTTCTACCTCTCATCTCAACTTTTCCAACATCGAAGTTTAAGAACAACGAAATGACTTCCAAGAAGGTCAATTCTAAATCAACTGCTTTCAAGGCTGCTGATTCCATATTCTATGCTGAAGTAAAAAACATCTTTGGTGTTACTTTTGGGAGATTTGGAGCTGTCACAAGGAGCAAAGCCAATATTCTAGGACAACAAACACATCAAGTGTCGTCCACTTCAACTCCAATTTTTGGATCTTCAAACCCAAAATGAGAGGGTCCCATGCTAGTGCTTCAGAAAAAGGAAGCAATGTGGAAGAAACACTTAAGAAGACTCTAGATTTACTTGAGCACCCTGGTTCAAAATACTCTAGCACAAAGAATGATGGTCGTTCAACTAACGCATCATCTCCACTTACACTTCATAAGCTGAGTACCTCAAAGATCAATTTCTGTGATAATCCATGTTACTCTTCAACGTCTCTAGTGATCATGCAAACAATGGTAACTGATGCCTCATTTATGGAGGAACAACTTGAGAATCTGACAAAGGCAATTAAAGATCTGACTAAATATGTACAAAATTCAGATGCTCGAATTGATAAATTGATGGATAGGATGGATGACTTAATAGACAGAGAGTCTGGCCACGCACTTGAGAAATATTCAGAAGTTAAGACAAAACAACCTAGAAAACAAACACCACTAGCTAAGGAGGTACAAGTTTCTTCTGAGGAAATGATACCAATTGATCAATTGAAGAATTTCATTGAAGGGACCTCATAGACAAGTATGATGTTGTCACCAAGTCATCCTTAACATATGGTAAGCCTACACTGCAAGGATTGATAGACTCAAAATGCCTGTCGGCTATCAACCCCTAAAATTTCAACAATTTGAGGGCAAAGGAAATCTGAAACAATATGCCGCACACTTTGTTGAGATGAGTAATAATGTTGGAACCTACAATAACTATCTTGTCAAATAATTTATTCATTCCATAAAGATAAATGCCTTTGGTCGGGATACAAACCTTGAGCCTAACTCCATCGATAGTTGGGAACAACTAGAGCATGAATTCCTGAATCAATTCTATAGAACAAAACACACAGTAAGCATGGTAGATCTTACAAATACTCAGAAAAAAAAGGATGAGCCAGTCATTGACTTCATCAATCAATGGAGAAATATGAGCCTAAACTACAAAGATAGGCTCAGTGAAACTTCTGCAATAGAGATATGCGTCCAAGGAATACACTGGGAGCTTCTTTATATCTTTCAAGACATTAAGCCTAAATAATTTGAAGAGTTATCTAATCTTGCTCACGACATGGAGTAGAGCATGTCTTCTGCCAGAAAAGGAGTAACACCTATCTGTAACCCTTGAAATGGAAAGGATAAACAAGTACCTAAAATACGGAACAAGTTTGTCCCTAAGAACGACAATAAGGAATCCATGAATGTCGATGCATCTCCTGCAAAGTTCACCACAAAGGCGAGCAAAAATGAAAGTGTAAAGACAACTTCTCGAGCATGTCTAAATCAGAAGTTCACCTTGAAAGAGATACAAGAAAAGGAATACCCCTTCCTTGATGCAGATGTTGCTGAGATTTTCAATGAGCTTCTTGAGCATAAGCTCATTGATCTACTAGAAATGAAGCGGTCCGACGAAGCTGGAAGGACCAATGACCCATATTATTGAAAATATCATAGGCTTGTGGGTCACCCTCTGGAAAAATATTTTGTCTTTAAGGACAAATTCATGCAATTGGCAAATGAGAAGATCTTTTTTATGATGAGATAACCAGTGCTCATCAAATCTCAATCACTTTTGGCCTACTCGATCCAATTTAAGTATGCATCGAAGAGCATAATAAGGAATCACTAAAGTATGAAAAGTCTTTCGTTGATGAAGGTTGGACTCTGGTGACTAGGCGCAAATGCAAGAAGATGAGTCTATGAAATGAGTCATTCGAGCAACCAGCTAAAAGGAAGATAGTAAAAAAACTAAGAAAGCATAGGCTGGTTGTAACACCCCGAGTATGTACCCTGGATGCTACACGGTGCTCACAATCCCAAAGAACCACAAGCTAACCCATGACTGGTACCTGCTGCAATAACTGTGTAATAAATACTGTAATGATTGTAGAAATAGGCAAAAACATACTCCATAAAGTTCACATCTGTAAATAAATCTGAATGCGGTATCAGAGCACCCAAAACTAAATATAAGTATTGAAAAACTGAGCAACTGTCTGAAAATACTCTAGTCTATAAAGTCTCTAACTGTCTGAACTGTGGAGTTGATGGGACAAGCCTCAAACTAACTCCATCTACTGAAATAAACTGAAATGCTAAAATAATAATCATGTCCTCGAACTATGAGGACTCACCACTAACTCTGACTGTTGAAGATCTGAACTACTAAAGATGCTCGGGAGCCCTGCATCAAAACCTATGATATAAAACATCATAGCGCAAGAGAAAAATATGTGTCAGTACTTTGAATGTATTGGTATGCTAAGTGAGGTAGGCTAAAATGCATGATTTCATATGCATGAATAATGCTGACTGAATGGCATGAGTAAAATAGATAAGAGTACCTGCATGAATATGTAACTGTAACTGAGATCGTGATAACACTGAGTCTGAATACTGATTAACTGATATCTAAGTATACTGATTATTTGAATGACTATATCTAATAGTTATGAATGTTGTGGAACCATACTGAGTTTCGTACTGAGCTGAATGACTATGTTTGATAGTCTTAAATTTGTAGAACTGAACTGAGCTCTATTCTGAGACTAAGAATGGAACAGAGACTGTGGGAGGTAATCATCTAACTGATATGCCCTTCTCTAAATTGATTGGGGTCCAACCTATAACCCCAGTTGGAAGGGTATCATTACTGTGCCACGGGTAAGGACAAGCTGTGAGTTAACCCTCTCAGATAAGAAGCTCTTCCGTCAATCCTCGCTGGCAGGATAACTCGAATGAGATATACCAACCCTCAATATATCTGGCAGAAAGATATCTCAACCTACTCTAGCTACGTAGTTCTGTAACACAGGGATTGCTACTAAGGGTCAAACCCTCTGCTGGCAGGAATGCCCCTATCTCTGGGTTAACTCGGTGCTGAATATTACTCTCAACTGAATAGACACTGAACTAATTTCTAATCTGTACTAGGATGGACTGAGTTGTTACTGATATTGCTATTTAATGGAACTAAATTGGGTACACTGAGTTCTGTGGACTGTTGGAAACTACTAATTCTATTAACTGACTAAGTTTACTGAGGTTTGGACTGAGTACTGAACTAGACTGGAAGAATACTGACTCTACTGAGTTTTTTCTGAGCTCTGTAACTAACTGAGAGTACTACTGATAGTGACATAATTGTTACTGTACTATGACTGACCATGGCTCTAAATAATTAGCTAAATTATTGGGTACAAGTACCCACAGGACTCGATAGCACAAAATAAGAGACATGGCATAAACTTGAAACATGTAAACTAAGCATTTGATCATTCTTCATTCATTGGGATATTTTAACAAACACTTGTATGTCATGAACTTAAACACATGCTAACATGATATAACTTCACTATTCAACTCAAATGCTTAATTCATCAATCACTTGAAAGGCATAAATTAAGCACATAGTACAAATCAACATGTAAGGACATGATTTCAATATTAAATTCACCATTTGAAGACTTTAGCATGATTTCACATGGTGAAACAATAAATAAATTAACCCCACATGAAATTCATCATGAAACATGGATTTGAATCCTAATCAATCATTTTGAAACATGGATATTATCAAACCCAAATTGAAATTCATATACTTGAAGTCTAAAAATATTTTCTTGAACTCCAAGGGTGGAAGAGACCCTTGGATGAACACTTCGCATACCTTAGTTAAGGAATTTTTGAAAATTGATGGTGGAATCTTGAGTTCTTGATTTGAAATTGAATCTTCTAGGGTTTTTGTTCTTGAGCGATTTTGACAAAAGATGAGTTTAATTGCTCTCTAAGGTGATAAATTTTATGTTTTGGGGGATGAAGGTTGAGGGAAAAAGATCCAAATTCTCAAAAAGATGCGGTCTTTTAATGACTGAAAAATATACCATCGGCGCACAACTGATGCGCCGCGTCGTTGGCATCGATGCGATAGCCAACGCGTTGTGTTGAGTCCGCATCAACTCACTAGAAATTAATGTTGGGAGCTGGAGAAAACATTTATCAACGTGATAGTCGACGTGGCGCGCCAACATCTCATTGATCCACTATTTTAAGATTCTAAAGGAGATTCAAACGAAGTCTAAAAAGTCCAAAACTTATCTGAGAACACCTACAGACATTCCTGATCATGAATCAACCTAAATATCCACCTATAGTGGACGTAAAGGCCATGAAATAAGATCGCCAACTTTTGAAGTCTAGAATGACACTAAGTCTAAATACTTAGCTAGAATATTCTAAGTTTGGAACCCCTTAACAAGCTTAGAGGACTAAATTAAGCTAAAGATTTTGCAGGGTCTTACATTATCTCGCCCTTAGAAATATTCATCCTTGAATGAGACTGCAGAGATTGAGAATACTGAGAGACTGAACTTAGACACCGGGAATACACAACTGGAACATGGTTTCATGACTGAGATCACTAATACACTGAATTATTGTGCTGAACATGGATATATGATGTATGAGCACATAGCTGAACATGATTCATGAATACATGACTAAAATTATTGATAAGCTTAGTTTTCTCATACTGGACATGCATATTTGATATATGAATACATGACTGAACATACAATGGTAACTGATACCAAGTTTGTAACTGAAATCTGAATATGAAACTGAATAAGCTTAAGGAAAACTATTACCTTGGACTGGGTCTGAGTCTGCGTAGAAGAGGTGAGGATACTTGGTTCGCATGTCTGCTTCTGCTTCCCAAGTAGCTCTCACAACAGACTGATTCCGCCAAAGAACTTTGACTAGAGGGACTTTTTTGTTCCTCAGTTTACGAATCTGGTAGTCAAGGATTTTGACTGCAATCTCTTTATAAGAGAGGTTGTTTTGAATATCTATGCCCTCTACAAGGACTATGACTGCTGGATCACTTATGCATTTCTTTAGCAAGGAGACGTGGAACACTGGATGCACTGAAGATACATCTGAAGGCAACTCAAGCTCGTAAGTTACCTTTCCGAAATGGCTGAGAATTTAGTAAGGACCGACATATCGGGGACTGAGTTTCCCCTTATTTCCAAATCTCTTCACCCCTTTTATAGGAGAGATTTTCAAGTATACATAGTTACCAATCTTGAACTCGAGATCCTTTCTGCCCACATCTGCGCACGATTTCTGCCGGCTCTAAGCTGTCTTAAGTCTTTCCCTGATCTACTGGACTTTCTCTAAGATATCAAATACCAAGTCAGGACCTACCAATGTGGACTCACCATTTCAAACCAACCAATAGGAGATCTACACCTTCTCCCATAAAGCACATCAAATAGAGCCATCTGAATACTGAAATGATAACTGTTGTTATATGCAAACTCAATCAAAGGCAATGGTTATCCCACTTACCTTGAAATTTATCGCGCACACTCGCAGTATATATTCTAAGATTTGAATGGTCATTTATACTTGACCATCTGTCTGAGGATAGAAGGCTGTACTGAGATAAACTCGAGTACCAAGACCCTTTTGGAATACCTTCCAAAAATGAGAGGTAAACTGGATACCTCTATCTGAGATGATAGACAACGAAACACCGTACAATCTGACCAACTCCCTAATTTAGAGTTTAGCATAATCCTCGGCTGATTATGAGGTATGGACCAGAAGAAAATGAGCAAATTTGTTCATCCTATCTATAATGACCCAAACTGAATCATGGTGACGACGAGTATGAGGCAATCCCGTCACAAAGTCCATGTTCACTTCTTCCCATTTCTAAGTGGGAATGTTGAACTCCTGCATGGACCCACTAGGCTTATGATGCTCAATCTTAACCTGCTGACACGTCGAGCACTTAGCCACAAACTCTATAATATCTCTCTTCATTCTACTCTACCAATAGATCTTCAGCAAATCACGGTACATCTTAGTGGCCCCTGGATGAATCGAGTAGCGTGCACTATGCGCTTTTGCAAGAATTCGCTACCTTAAATCATCTACGCCTATGACACATAGCCGACCTTGGCAACACAGCGCACCATCTCCCCCTTGGGAGAAAACTTCAACTTTCTAATCTTTGACTGATTCTTTCAACTTGACTAGACTGGGATCGCCATCCTGTTTTTCCTTCACTTCGGAAACTAGGGATGATTCTAAAATACTCTAAACCCATACACTACCTTCTGCTGAATCGACTAAGCGGACACCTATCCGGGGTAAATAATGAACTTCCTGAGCTAACTTCTTCTTACTATCCTCCACATAAGAAACACTACCCATAGACATTCTACTGGGGGCATCGACCACTGCGTTGGCCTTTCCCGGATGATACAGAACACTCATGTCATAGTTTTTCAACAACCCCAACCACCTTCTCTGACAGAGGTTTAGGTCTTTCTAAGAGAACACATGCTGCAGGCTCTTATGATCAGTGAGCACATCAATGTGCACACCATACAAATAGTGCCTCTAATTCTTTAAGGCAAACACTACTGCTGCTAACTCAAGATCGTGAGTAGGATAGTTCTTCTTATGGGGCTTAAGCTATCTAGAGGCGTAGGGTATGACCTTACCTTTATGCATTAAAACACAACCCAATCTAACTCTGGAAGAATCATAATACACAACAAAGCTGTCGGAACCATCTGGTAGGGTCAAAACTGGAGTTGTGCTAAGTCGAGTCTTCAACTACTGAAAACTCTTTTCATAAGGATCTGACCACTAGAACTTGACTTTTTTCTGAGTCAATCTGGACATAGGGGATGTAATAGACGAAAATCCCTCAAAAAACCATCGGTAATAGCCAGCCAAACCCAATAAACTCTTAATATCTGACGGAGAGATAGTTAAGGCTAGTTTCTCACTGCCTCAGTATTTTGGGGATCAACTCTAATGCCATCACCGGAAATAATATGGCCAATAAATGCTACTAACCTTAGCCAAAATTCGCACTTACTAAATTTAGCGAATAGCTGATGGTTTCTGAGAGTCTGCAATATTATTCTGAGATGGTCAGCATGATCATGTTTGCTACGGAAGTAAACAAGAATTTCATATATGAAGACTATGATGAATATGTCCAAGTACTGCTTGAACACACGGTTTATCAAGTCCATGAAGCCTTCTGGGGCATTGGTAAGACCAAAAAACATGACTAAAATTCAAAGTGACCGTACCGAGTTTTGAAAGTTATTTTTGGGATGTTACATTCCCTGACTCTGAGCTGATGATAGCCTAATCTAAGGTCTATCTTAAAGAAATAGCTGGCACTCTGAAGTTTTTCAAACAAGTCATCAATTCTGGGAAGTGGATACTTGTTCTTGATTATAACTTTATTTAACTGAGGATAATCTATACATATTCTGAGGGAACTATCTTTCTTATGCATGAATAAAACTGGTGTGACCCATGGGAACACACTGGGTCAGATGAATCCCTTATCTAAGATATCCTTTAATGGTTTCTTTAATTCTCTGAGTTCTGCAGGTGCCATTCTATATAGAAGAATAGATATGGGCTGAGTATCTGGAAGGAAATCAATTTTGAAATTAATTTTCTTTTCGGGAGGAACTCCTGGAAGATCTTCGAAAAACACATCTGGGAATTCACATGCTCCTGATACTGATTCAAGAGTAGGGGTTTCTAAACTAGAGTCCTGGACTCGAACAAGATGGTAGACATACCCCTTTGATATTATTTTTCTAGCCCAAAGGTAAGAAATAAGTTGACCCCTAGGTGCTGAAGTACTACCCCTCTACTCTAATATGGGTTCATTCGGAAACTAAAACTGGACAATTTTGTTTCTACAATTGACTGAGGCATAGCAGGAATAAATCCAATCCATGCCGAGAATAACATCAAAATTGGTCATTTCTAATTTGACTAAGTCTACTGACATGATTTTTTGAGATACCATAACTGAACAGTTCCTGTATACCCGTCGGCCTATGATAGATTTACCCACTTGGGTATAGATTGAGAAAGGCTCTGCTAGAATTTCGGGACTGACTTCGAAATCAACTATTATATAAGGAGCAATAAAGGACAAGGAAGCTTCTAGATCTAGCAAATCATAAACATGCAAATGATAAACTTCTAATGTACCAGTGACCACATCAGGAGAACTTTCCTGATCCTGTTGAGACTGAAGATCATACAGTCTGTTTGAGCGCTACCCACTGGTGGCACTGGATGAGACTCCCTGCTGATTCGGGCGATCGAATTGAGCTGAGATGGGTATGCTGACTCTGTGAACCCACCTGGGGACACTGTACGACTCTGTGACCTATCTTACTATATCCAAAACACACATCGTTGTCAGCTCTACAAATACCTTGGTAGTTTCTACCACACTTCTGGCAAAGGAGATTGGTTCGGGCACTACTAACACTGCTCTAGGGCTTAGATCCTGATGCCCTATCTATGCTGCTGTCTCTGAATTTTGGTACTGGAGCACTGGCTGAGAATGGAGATAGAACTGAGGATTTTGGGTAAAACTAAGAACGATTCCTACCCTCTGAGTTAGGCTGAGTGAAACTGAAACTACCTGTCCTCGCTCTCTTGCTCTTCCCCTCCTTCTCTTTATTCTTGGCCTCCTCTATCTATTGAGCATGGACCATAATCCTAGATATGTCCATCTCCTTTATCAACATTGCGGTCCTGCACTCTTTGACCACATTTCTAGACATTCCTGATATAAACTTACTCATCTTAGATATGCTATCTGCCACAACATGCGGGGAAAATCTGGCCAACTGAGTAAACTTGAGGGAATACTCCTGCACTGTCATATTGCCCTACTTCAGGTTTATAAACTCCAAAACTTTTTCTTCCCTCAACTATAGCGGGAAGAACCTATCCAGAAAAGTAACTGTAAACTCCTCCCATTCTATGGGCCATGCATCTGCAACTCTCTTTGCTTTCCACTGTTTGAACCACAAGTGAGCCACATCCTGTAATTGATATGCGGCCAACTCAATGCTCTCAACAACAGTCACCCCCATGATATCGATAACCTTCTGCACCTGATCAAGAAATTCATGAGGGTCCTCATCTGACTTAAACCCGATAAATAATGAAGGGTTCATTCGGGTGAAGTCCTGAATCCTGGAAGCAGCAGTATTGCCCACTGGGTTGGACAGAACGGTAGCTGGGCATTCATTCTGGGATGCTACAGAATGACCTAGGGTGGTGAAGGCTACTCTAAACTCCGCATGGGAGACATGATCGCCTAAAGGATTTGGATGGATAGGCTGAGGGGCTGACTAGTCTCCCATTCCTCTTTTCTGAGTCCTCTTTGGAGGCATATTCTATAAATGGAAGAGATGCTAGGATTAGAAGAAAGCGTAACGGAGCTCATGCTCACTCGCACGATATAAATACTAAAAGAAGGGAAACTTTTCCTAAAACATCTCGTAGCTTCCTATCCATAAGTATGGCGCACAACACACTCATGCACAAGACTCTACTAGATGTGTATTTCAGATTTCCTAGGACTCTGTTGAACCTTAGAATTTGATACTAAGTTTATAATACCCCGAGTCTATACACCGAATGCTACACGATGCTCACAATCCTGAAGGACCATAAGCTAACACATGACTGGTACCTGCTGTAATAACTGTGTAATAAATACTGTAATGATTGTGAAAATAGGCAAAAAAATATGCCATCAGGTTCACATCTGTAAATAAATCTAAATATGGTATCAAAGCACCCAAAACTAAATCTAAGTACTAAGAAATTGAACAACTGTCTGAAAATACTATAGTCTGAAAAACCTCTAACTGTCTAAACTGTGGAGTTGATGGGACAAGCCCCCAACTAACTTCATATACTAAAATAAACTAAAATGCTAAAGTAATAATCATGTCCTCAAACTATGAGGACTAACCACTAACTCTGACTGCTGAAGATCTGAACTGCTAAGGGTGCTCGGGAGTTCGTGCGTTGGAACCTATGATATAAAACATTATAGCACAAGAGAAAAGTGTGTGTCAGTACTTTGAATGTATTTTTATGCTAAGTGAGGTAGGCTAAAATGCATGGGTTCATATGCATGAACAATGCTGACTGAATGACATGAGTATAACTGGATAAGAGTACATGCATGAATACATAACTGTAACTGAGATCGTGATAACACTGAGTCTGGATACTGATTAACTGATATCTAAGTATACTGATCATCTAAATGACTGTATCTAATAGTTATGAATTTTGTGGAACCATACTGAGTTCCGTACTGAGCTGAGTGACTATGTTTGATAGTCTTGAATCTGTAGAACTAAACTAAGTTCTATTCTAAGACTGAGACTGGAACTGAGACTGTGGGAGGTAATTATCTAACTGATATTCCCCTTTCTAAACAGATTGGGGTCCAACCTATAACCCCAGTTGAAAGGGTATTAATACCGTGCCACGGGTAAGGACAAGCTGTGAGTTAACCCTCTCTGACAGGAAGCTCTTTGTTAACCCTCATTGGCAGGATAACTCGAATGAGATATATCAACCCTCAATATATCTGGCAGGAAGATATCTCAACCTACTCTGGCTATGTAGTTTTATAATGCAGGGATTGCTACTAAGGGTCAAACCCTCTGCTGGCAGGAATGCGCCCATCCCTGGGTTAACTCAGTGTTGAATCCTTCTCCCAACTGAATAGACAATGAACTGATTTCTAGTCTGTACTAGGCTAGACTAAGTTGTTACTGATATTGCTGTTTAACAGAAATGAATTGGGTACTGAGTTTCGTGAATTTTGAAACTACTGAATTCTTTTAACTCACTGAGTTTACTGAGGTCTGGACTGAGTACTGAACTAGACTGGAAGAATACTGAGTCTACTGAGTTTTTCCTGCGCTCTGTAATAGACTGAGAATACTACTGATAGTGATGTAATTGTTACTGTACTATGACTTACCATGGCTCTAAATAATCAGCTAAATTTTTGGCTACAAGTACCTCCAAGACTCTATAACACAAAATAAGAGACATGGCATAAACTTGAAATATGTAAACTAAGCATTTGATCATTCTTCATTCATTGGGATATTTTAACAAATACTTGCATGTCATGAACTAAAACACAGGATAACATGATATATCTTCACTATTCAACTCACATGCCTAATTCATCAATTACTTGAAAGGCATAAATTATGTACATAGTACAAATCAACATGTAAGGACATGATTTCAATATTAAATTCACCATTTGAAGGCTTTAGCATGATTTCACATAGTGACACATATAAATCAATTAACCCCGCATGAAATTCATCATGAAACATAGATTTGAATCCCATTCAATCATTTTTAAACATGGATATTATCAAACCCAACATGAAATTCATATACTTGAAGTCTAAAAATAGTTTCTTGGACTCCAAGGGTAGAAGGGACCCTTGGATGAACACTTCACATACCTTAGTTAACGAATTTCTGAAAATTGATGGTGGAATCTTGAGTTCTTGATTTGAATTGAAGCTTCCCGGGTTTTGTTCTTGAGCAATTTTGAGAAAAGATGAGTTTAATTGCTCTCTAAGGTGATAAATTTTGTGTTTTGGGGGCTGAAGGTTACGGGAAATAGACCCAAATACCCCAAGGATATGGTTTTCTAATGACTAATAAACTATACCATCGATGCACAGACCGACGCACTGCGTCATTGGCATCGACACGATAGCCAATGCATCGTATTGAGTACATGTCAACTCACTGGAAATTAACACTGGAAGATGGAGAAAATATTTATCAACGCGATAGTCAATGCGGTGCACCAAGATCGCGTTAATCTGCTGTTTTAGGATTCCAAAGGAGCTTAAAACGAATTTCAAAAATCCAAAACTTATTCGAGAACACCTACGGACATTCCTGATCATGATTAAACCTAAATATCCACTTATAGTGGATGTAAAGGTAATGAAATAAGATCTTCAACTTTTGAAGGCTAGAATGACACTAAGTCTGAATACTTAGCTAGAATATTCTAAGTCTGGGACCCCTTAACAAGCTTTGAGGACTGAATTAAGCTAAGGATTTTGCGGGGTCTTACACTAGTTGAGCTTTCAAAGAAAACGAGGGTAATGGAGTTTCACCACTAAAAACCACGACGCCATGTGACTTTGGAAGAATACCTACTAAGTCTATTTTGTGCAAAAATGAATCAAGTCAACCTTGAGACTTCTTATTTTAATACTGGCAAAAAGGGGGCAAAGGGTGAAAATCTACCCATAGAAGTTCCTTTATCTGCTGAAAAGCCAACTAAACCTCTTAGCTAAGAAGCATGTATGTGATACAAAAATCATATTCACAAATGATGATCTGCTACTTGGTGAAACTTTACACAGTCATCCCTTGTACATAAAGGTCATGTTCTGGGAAAGAATATTAACAAAATCTTGATAAACGAGGGATTCGGAGTCAACAATCTGCGTATTCGCACAATGAAGGAAATTTCCATTGATACTGATGAACTGACCGAAAGCCGTTTGATGATCCAAGGCTTCAACCAAGGGGGTTAGAAGGCCATGAGATCTGTCAAGTTGGGGGATCATATGGATAATTTTCAATCGAATTCATTGATGCCTATGATTGATGCCAAGACTTCATACAATATATTGCTTGGTAGGCCTTAGGGACACAAGAACAAAAGTATCTCATCCTCTTACTATCAATGCTAAAAGTATCTTGAAGATAGAGTGGAAAGAAAAATAGTTATCGATGATAAGTCATTCACTGAAGTTGAGTGACACTTTTCTAATGCAAAATTCTACTTGAAGAATTATATTATGAACGAGAAAAAGGTTGATGATGACACCATGACCAAGTGTGACGATCTTGCAGCTAAGAAGGTTGCGATGACTGTCGAAAAACCCACCACTAAAGAGCCTCTCTCTACTTCAAATAAAAAAAGCATCGCATCTACAAAAAAAAGGCAACTCCTGTTCTTCGCTATGTACCAAAGGTAAAGAAAAAAAGGATCATCCATCTAATACCCAAGATAATGTGCTAGGAGGACTAACACTACCTATCAAGTGGAGTGATGCAATAAACCCATCCTCAAGGATACTGGGAGAATTTGTGGCTAAAAATCTGGCATAAGAGATAACGTTCCCCATGGAGCGTACAAAGGAAGGCTTTGATCCAAATTCTTACAAGTTATTTGTAAAGGTTGGATACAATCTTAATAAGCCATCGAGTTTGGGTATACTTTAATTGGAAAATACAACCAGGCATGTACATGAAGGCCTAGGGTGCACACCACCACCTGCAGTTCGCATCTATGTAAGAACGACAGCTAGCAACTACATCATTGTGGAAGAGAAGTCCACCGCTTCCAATAAAAGACCTTCTATCTTTGATCGACTTGGATAATCAACTAAAAGAAACTTTTGTGTTTGAGAGGTTACGTATATTAAATAGGAAGAAAATCAACAAGCATTAGAGAAGTCGTCAAAGCACGATAATGCACTCTTCACCAAAAATCTAAAAGGATTTCAAAAGTTTAGTTCCTTCTAGAATAAAGCGATAGACGAAACTTGTGGTTTCATGTAAGGAGGTGTTAAAAGCAAAGGCTCATACTGTGATTTATACCAAGAAGTGTAAGGAAACTGAAGAAAGTGTCGGCTCTTCATATCCTGTTACAACCCGAAATGAAAATGATGTCTCATCTCAAATTAAGGTTGATGAAGAGATGTAAGATACCTTTTGGTGTTACCATATATCTATCAACGAAGATAATACTCAGGAGGAAGAATATACTGGAGATGCTCTATCGCAACTTTAAGAAGGAGTGAAGGCCACAATAGATCCATTGAAAGAAGTTAATCTTGGAACCGATGAAGATCCAAGACCAACTTACCTGAGTGTGTTTCTAGAAATAGAGGAGGAAATCACTTATATGGACATACTTAAAGAATATAGGGATCTCATCGCTTGGAGTTATAAGGAAATGTTTTATCCCTTTCGAATTTCGTTTGGCGAGAAAATGATTTTGATCTTAAAACTATTTCAAGAAAAGTTAAGAAAATTTTGAAATAATTTTAAGAAAATTTATAGAGTCGCCACTTGATTATTATAGAAAAAACCAAAAAACAAATTAAAAGAGTTTCAAATGTTTAAAAATAGAAATAAACCTTTAAAACTAGAGATAATGGGTAAGGGTTCAATTAGCACCCTAAGAAGGTTTTTAAGGCACTTAGGAGTGTCCGTTTAAAAATGGTGTACAAAAAAAAACTAACTTGACAAATTAAATGTGGCTGATTTGCAAAAGGTTGATTTTGTAGAAAATATTAAAATTATTTATTAAAATAATGAAAAATGATATTTATTTATTCAAACGAGAAAACATTCCACTTGAATTGAACTAAGCTGTGATTTTTCAGACTCAAAAGGAAAATGAATTTTGCTTTTAGTAAAAGAGAACAAGAATATGAAATTATTTTCCTATTATCAATCATTATAGAAAAGTTGATTATGTCATAGACAATACCTTTGAAAAAATATTTGGAGAGTATTAAATTAAGAATATCTTATTAATCATGAAAAGTTAAAGTTTATACGGAAATTTAGTTTCTTTAGTTTAAAGAAAGTTACTTTAATCTAAATGACCATTAGTTATATGAACCTAACAAATACCATTTTGGAATAAAGCACTTAACTTTCAAAGACTTGCTAACAAAAGTCAAAGTAGCCGATATAAACTATTTTTAGACAAAATAAATTAGGTGAAGAAATTATAAATTAAGTGAAAGAAAATTAAGATAAAATAAAAATGACAACACTTTAAAGAATTTGTCTAGGTTAATTGATTAAAAAGCTAGTATACATAAACAAATATGAGTTATAAGCTATAAAAATAAGGAAAAAATACATAAAGTAGCATACTTAAGTATTAAATTACAAAAAATAACAACACTTTTATCAAATTACATTTTGTAGCATATGTATTTGGATGTATTTGTAATTTTGTAGCAACAGTTTACAAAAATACAAAATACATATCGATCATAAGGGCAGTAAAAATCATATGTATTTGTATTTTTGTAGCAACAGTTTGCAAAAATATAAAATAAAACTTGCTATATTATGTAATTATGAAACTGTTGTTATAAAACTCATAATTAAGGGGATAAGTATGCTATTTCTGAATTTTGCCCTACAAATAATACAATAATTAAAATTGGGCCCTCAATTGGCCCATTAATAAAGCTGTCCAGTTTTGGGCTTTCAATTATGGACTCCAGTCCATAATTTCTGAAGCGTATATCATCTTTGTATCAGCTATATACCATCCCGATTTTCTCCACGTTTTTCTGGTATATCCAACTTGTATGTGACTGTATTTTAGTCACCTATACATAACTTCGGTCCTCCAATTGTATGCCAACTTCACTTCCATGTTTTACACTGTATATATCCTGTATACATGCGCATGCAACTTTTTTTCTTAAAAAATAAAGGCATTTGAGACTCTTTCCGGGCAGCGAACGGGATGACGAATGAATTACTTCAAATCGGTGTTTTATCAAAAAAATTTCATTGCGTAGGATTAGAAGAACACGCCTCCCAAATCCCTAATTTTTCCCCAAAAATCGCCCCCTTTCCCTCTTCTATCAACCTCTATTTATAAGGAAAATTGGGGAGGGGGGGAATTAGGGTTTTTCCATGGATTTCAAATCCAAATTTGAATTCTTTTTTCTTGGATATTTGAAGTCCATAGTGAGAACAAAGAAGAGAGACGTTAGGCATTAATAATTGCCCAAAATGGTGAATCACCAACTGGAGACAGTGAAAGGTTGTCTGATTTTAGATGCAAATGGTTATACAAAAAGGTAAAATAGTAAATGGGGCGCTCAGTTTTACCGTTATTGATATGGTTCGGGTTGGGTCATTGCGGGTTTGGGTCACCGTTGTTAATGGCTAACACTGATATGGTTGTTGATGCCGTCGTTTCTTGTACGCGTTTGGAGTTGGTGACGTTGGAATGGGTTCTTGTGTCACGGGCTCATTTTTCACTGTGTCAGCGGCACACAATTTTGCCCGTGCGACGCCCATGGTTCCCCCAACTATGGGCTAGCCTTCCTCATTTCCCAGGTTTTTAGCACGATCCTATGCCTATGGGAAGATCGCCTCAGAGGCTTGCTCCCTTTGGTGCCGCTCTATCAACATGTCGGCTGACATGGCCAACGTATAAGCAACTCCTCTTGCGCACCTTTAATCCTTGGATCTCATCCGTATGCGCTACTGGGGATGGCTATGGACATACTTATCCCTCGCCTTGGCCTGAGCATTGCCATCGCATGAACAGTCCTATCCTCAAGCTTGACATCGCCTCGTGCATGTGCACTTGGCCTTTGCTTCGCCCGAGTAGGTCAACCCTCAATCCTTGGCCTTTGTCTCAAGCGTCTTTCTTAGATATGCCCTCTTATGTCTTATGGCATAGCCAAACATAGCCCACACAACTTGCATCCAACTTTTATAGCACAGTGTCGCCCCACAACTGCGCGTCTAGGCCAGCGGACCCTTGCTCGCTTAGCTGAACCTTGACCAAGCTCGCAAGTTAGCTCACGAGTCTCCTGGGGAGAGTATCTCGATTGCTCTATCGGCTTGGAGGCATCCTTCCATCATTTAGATAGCCCACGGGGCTTGTCGGTTCATATAGACAACCTCTATCCTTTTCGGGCACCCAACGTTTGTCCACCCGACCCTGCGTTGCCCATAGGGTTCCCGAGCCTTATGAGTGCCTTGCGCATTCCTTTGACATGCCAAGGCAGGCCCTTGAGGTTGTCCCTCAAGGAAGCACACTTGGGGTGGCCATCTATCGACACACCCGGGGGAGGCTGGTAGGCTGTCACCATGTATACCCCCCTTATATATGCTTAAAATAAATAATCCCAATGTCCGCCACTAGACATCATTTTGCCCGGGAATCATACTGGGGCTTAGATCATTCATCCGACCTTCAAATTGGGTGCCGTTTGTCCCTAATCCTTTCTCTTGACTTCCTTCACACCTCCATGAAGTTTTACCCCATTCCCATACACATGGAACGAGTTATGGCCTTCGGACCAATCAGTAAATTACGATAATACCACTGGACTTTGGCCAAGTCAAGCCCCAATCCAAACGGACTTCAAACGACCCCAAATTTGGTAAGAATACATAAGGTAACCTTAATAACATCTATCTAAACCGGAATCCTTAGATTCAACTTGTAGCTCAAAATGGCACGGCACTGACATCGAACACCGCACACGATCCTCACCATGCCTCCGCCCCCTTGGGCTCACACCAAGCCCTCTCCAAATCACATTGGCACTCTTAGGAAATGTCATGCAATATATATAGATGCTTTTTGCCTCATGTTATGCCCCTTTTCCTCATCTTCGACTTCAGCATATTCCCTCAGCACATGTCGCCTGCATAGCTGACAAGGTTGTAGCCTAGTTGGTACGCACAATCCTGGCGAGTGACAGGCCCCAAAACTTTGGGGCGTCACACCCTCACACACCTGAAATAGTCATTGTCCTCAATGACATGCAACACCGACAACAACCCGAAGTCTGCACCTTTGGGGATTTACATTGCGAACCCCAAATCCTTGTGTGTAGGAACTCTTGCGAGCTCCTTCTTAAAAATGGAGTCAGGCCCCTTGCCCTTCTCTCCCTAGTTTTATCCAAGCGTCCACTCCACACTTCTGCTCGGACGGTGTCTCCACACCTGCACCCTCTGGTGACTAACTTTGCGGTGACCTTAAGTCATATCCTTACCATGCTCCTCACGGCCTTCATCTTGTCCGAGAATCTGTTTCCACCCTGGAAATCCTACTAGCCCATCCATACCTGGCATGTCTAGCCCTTCGATCCTTTGCCTTTGGTAGACAACTATCTTCTCTCCTGGACTTCTGCCTTTTAAGCACAACATAGCTAGGTAGGCATCCCTCGATGTGGCATCTTTTCCAGCTATGCCCTTATGGTCCTTATCTTCTCTTCTTGAGTGGCGTTACTGGCGGTAGCCTAAATTACAAACTTTTTCCCAATCATCATTCACAACATCCTTTGGAAACCCATGCTTCACCATGGCACCTTTTGGCACCTCGTGTGCTCCGCGCCCATAGGCACCTCACACTCTCCTGGGACGTACCTTTTGGCAAGTACTTCTTATCTCAAAGTACCGGCATCTGCGCACTACTCTGTGAATTATATGATTCGTTCAAAACTCTCTCTTTCCCTTCGCAGTCCTTCATTGTTCGGGGTACCCTCATACCTATAGCCTATGGCGAGAACCCCCTTGGTTCACCTATCTGCAGCCTTCGACCCGCTCTTCTACTCTTGGAAAGAACCCATCCTCGAACTTGGAACCCAATTCATTTTCAACGCTTTAGCTAATCCCACTTTGATGACTTTCCTTACCCATAGTACTCTGGCACAACACCTCTCCATGGAATGGTTTGGTTTATGCGTTCTGCTTACACACCTGATGGCTTTACCTCCACCTGACTTTAATACCCATCTTCCCGCAAAGACACCTACACTCAGGTCCTTCTTTACGTTGTCGCGGACCAATGGTCCGCTTGGTGCTAGCCTGGTTCTTGCCTTGCATAGCACTCTCTCCAACTACAAGCTCTGCTTGCCCATGCCGTAGGCTTCACTGTCCACTCATCTTACATGGCTCTCTTCTGTAGGGACTCTCCTGCCACTCCCCACAACCCATTGGATGGCTAGGTTTAGGGACTCTCCTTCCACTCTTCGCAGCCCATTAGGTGGCTAGGTTGTCGTTCTAACCTTGAGTCCGACTTTCTTTAGACGAACCCCTTCATATGCCCTCGGCAAAGCTCACGTCCAACCCTCTAGGTGGACACTCAACTTGATGCCTTGATTGCATCCATGGCAAGACCTAAGCACGATCAAGCCCAATGTTTATAGTCTACGGCTTCAACTCTCTTGGAACATGGCTGCACGACCTGGCAGACATGGCTCATTCTCTTGACCATCCGACTTATCGGCATATCTCCTTCTTTAACTCAGCCTAGACTCTTTCATGGCTGACAACCTTGGCTCGTCGCTTTGCATGAACAAGCTACTTGACTAACAAGCTTCTGATGCTCTTCGCCAACCTTGCTTGACGTCCTTTTCAAGTCCATGCTCTCTTCTGACCATAGTTGCCAACATACCACTAACAGAGTTTCTAACGAACTGACGGTTCCCCACAATCAAGGACACTTGAGCACCAGCTATCCGATTGTCCAACTTTGTGGTTCCACTCAAATAGCATCGCACTATGACCACACCTGTTGGCCCGATGTGCCTCTATAGAATCCCTCTCATACGGTACCCACTGATTTGAAGTCATCCCTTAAAGGTTTCTCAATCACTCTCGGATGCTTCGAAGATAAATCAACCCACACAGACGAAGGCGAAATCAACCGCTGTGACATGGCGTGATTCTAAAATAATGGGCCTTGGTTGACATAGCTAACTCCAACGTCTTAACATACGACCAATTCCCTTTACAAGGTAGCATCGTCTCAAACGATCTTCATGAGCACGACAAATGTCAATCTATACTTTGACGTGATCGCTGCAATAACATTCATAATATGCTGTCAATTCAATGCTCTGATACCACTTGTCACGGGCTCATTTTTCACTGTGTCAGCGGCACACAATTTTGCTCGTGCGGCGCCCATGGTTCCCCCAACTATGGGCCAGCCTTCCTCATTTCCCAGGTCTTTAGCACGATTTTGTGCCTGTGAGAAGCTCGCCTCAGAGGCTTGCTCCCTTTGGTGCCGCTCTATCAACATGTTGGCTGACATGGCCAACGTATAAGCAACTCCTTTGGCGCACCTTTAATCCTTGGATCTCATCCTATGCTCTCCTGGGGATGGCTACGAACATACTTGTCCCTCGCCTTGGCCTGAGCATTGCCATCGCATACACAGTCCTATCCTCAAGCTTGACATCGCCTCGTGCATGTGCACTTGGCCTTTGCTTTGCCCGAGTAGGTCAATCGTCAATCCTTGGCCTTTGTCTCAAGCGTATTTCTTAGAATGCCCTCTCATGTATTATGGCATAGCCAAACATAGCCCACGCAACTTGAATCCAACTTTCATAGCACAGTGTCGCCCTACAACTGCGCATCTAGGCCAGCGGACCCTTGCTCGCTTGGCTGAACCTTGACCAAGCTCACAAGTTAGCTCATGAGTCTCCTGGGGAGAGTATCTCGATTGCTCTATTGGCTTGGAGCCATCCTTCCATCATTTAGATAGCCCATGGGGCTTGTCAGTTCATATAGCCAACCTCTAGCCTTTTCGGGCACCCAACGCTAGTCCACCCGACCCTGCGTTGCCCATAGGGTTCCCGAGCCCTATGAGTGCCTTGCACATTTCTTTGACATGCCAAGGCAGGCCCTTGAGGTTGTCCCTCAATGCAGCACATTTGGGGTGGCCATCTATCAACACACCTGGGGGAGGCTGGTAGGCTGTCACCATGTATACCCCCCTTATATATGCTTAAAATAAATAATCCCAATGTCCGCCACTAGACATCATTTTGCTCGGGAATCATACTGGGGCTTAGATCATTCATCCGACCTTCAAATTGGGTGCCGTTTGCTCCTAATCCTTTCTCTTGACTTCCTTCACACCTCCATGAAGTTTCACCCCATTCCTATACACATGGAACGAGTTATGGCCTTCGGACCAATCAGCAAATTACGATAATGCCACTGGACTTTGGCCAAGTCAAGCCCCTATCCAAACGGACTTCAAACGACCCCAAATTTGGTAAACATACATAAGGTACCCTTGATAACATCTATCTAGACCGGAATCCTTATATTCCACTTGTAGCTCAAAATGGCACGGCACTGACATCGAACACCGCACACGATCCTCACCATGCCTCCGCCCCCTTGGGCTCACACCAAGCCCTCTCCAAATCACATTGGCACTCTTATGACATGTCATGCAACATATATAGATATTTGTTGCCTCATGTTATGCCCCTTTTCCTCATCTTCAACTTCAGCATATTCCCTCAGCACATGCCACCTGCATAGTTGACAAGGTTGCAGCCTAGTTGGCACGCACAATCCTGGCGAGTGACAGGCCCCAAAACTTTGGGGCATCACACTTGCCTTCTATTTGGTCAGTTTTGAACCCATTGTTTTTGTTGTCTGTTTGTTCAAGTTGTTGTTACGGTGGTTGATGTAGAAAAGAGGCAGACCAGGTTGGTTGAGATGTTAGGCTGGAGCGGTTTTTGGTTTGGAATGGTGTGGTTTATTTTAAAAGGAATTTGGGCTGGTGCTTCGGGGAGAGGCCGGTTGCTGTTTTTATGCTGTGTTGGTTGGCTGACCCAATTTAAAAAGAAAGGGGAAAAGACACAAATGTCAGCTCGCCCAAAATATTTCAACTAATATAGCTATTGATTTGGCAATTTCAATAGATAGCTATTTAGGCTTTTCTGTAGCTACTACTTTTTTTTTTGTCTTTTCATTATTTATTGTTTAACTTTTAATGTCAATTATTTTACATGTTACGTTCTCTTTCTTCCTATTTTTTTTTGTTTGATTTTCAGTGTTTTTTTTCTTTTAATGTTGTTAATTTATTTTATATTTTTTTGAAAAAGTCCACTCTGTCCACCCATTTATTTTTTCAGATGCGATCACGAAAATAAAAACATGAAATACAAGTCCACTCATAACTATTCTCTCTCTTTTCATATGAGTTAACTCTATAGTGACACTTTTACTTATTTTTTTCTGCTATCTCTTGCTTTTTAATCAAAAAAATTAAGAAATGTTTGGACAGTAAAGGTACAGGGTTTAATAAATTTGGTATATGCTAGCACATATTTTCACAAAAATTTAGGTGAAGTTAACAAATTCACGAATAACGAATTACTATATATGCTTGTACAGATTTTCTCTGTAAAAGGTGTATTTATATGGTATATATATTGTATCAATGTGATATAAAAGTGTATCAATTTAGTATAAAAGTGTATCAATGCGGTATCAAAGTATATTAATGTAGTATAAAAGTGTATCAATATAGTATAAAAGTATAGTAATGTGGTATAAAAGAGTACCAATTGGGTATAGAGACTGCATGTGCTTGCATAGAATTTCCTTTCTCTTTTTTAAAAAGTGTATCAATATAATATAAAAGTGTATCAATTGAGTATATAAACTGCATGTGCCCAATTTGGTCAAATGGCTAAAAAAAGGAATTAAATTTAGCCGACAGGTTACATTTGTCCACCTTTTCAAATTGTGTCAATTTTTTTTTTTAAAATGGCCACCCCATGTCCTTTTTTCAGAAAGAAAGGGACCGTTGGAATTTTGGGCTTAGTGGAATTATGAATTTAAAGAGAATTAAGTCCAATTAAAATTCTAGCCATATTAGGTTAATAACATAGCTAAAATTAAATTAATTGAAACTAAATTGAGGTTAAGCCTATTCCTAATTAATTTGATGAGCTTCTCAATTCAAATAATTTTAAAATAAATATTGAATAAAACATAATTTGATTTTTTTAAATAATAATAATAAATGAAAATTAAGAAACTAATTATGACATCAACTTCTTATTTTCAATCGATCTTGAGAAAAGTAGAATATTTGTAATTTAATCAAACTTTTCATTCTGAATAAATTTTAAGCATTTTCTTTAACTGATTATATAATCATGTATAATTAAATACTAAATATATTAATTTTACCTAAATTCAAAGGGTAGGGTTGAAATTTATTTCAAAACAACTTAAAATAAATATTTTAAAACTATTTAAAATTGAGAAATTCAAAAAATATTTTGGAATGTGGAAGGCAAAAATTAGGTGTCAACAGGAAATACCCGGCTTACATCCAAAAGTAGCAGTCCATCAATTGGCTTTCAAGAACAATGCTTGTCCTATTAAGCAAGCCCAAATGTGTTTTAGGCCAGAGATGGTTTCATTGATTGAAAATGAAGTTAACAAACTCATCTAAGTTGGATTTACTCATGAATTTAAATACCCCACATGGATTTCAAGTATTGTTCCCGTGAGAAAAAATAATGGCCAAATTCGAGTTTGTGTCGACTTTAGGGATCTCAACAACGCCTGTCCTAAGTATGATTTTTCAATCCCTTTACCAGAGTTGATGATTGATTCCACCACTGGTTATGAGGTAATGTCCTTCATGGATGGTTCATCCAGTTACGACTAAATCCGCATGGCACCAAAAGATGAAGAGCTCACTGCATTTTGTACATCTGATAACACCCAAACTACAGCTCTCGTAAGAGTGTAAGCGATCGTTGTCAAATATAGAACCCAACTGGGTTGGGTGTCGAATCCCACAGGGCATACTTGGTCACTAAGTGTTGCAACTATTAGTAGACTGTTGGTCAAAAATTCTACGGAAAGGGGGGATTGAATTATGGCGTGAATTAAGAATATCAAATTAACAAAGGAGACGATGTATTTAGTAAGATTTAATCACAGAGAATAATAAGTTAGGGTTATGTCCACCTTATGAGTTCTACGTATCTATTAACTATGAGTTATGCGAAATTCAGACATGCATGCACTTATAGAGATTCGTATTCTAATGGTAAATCCTAGCGTCTCTCGACCATCTAGGATTATTTCACTTTAACTCTCTCGAGCTTAAAGTGTATAACTAACGGTACAAATTCTCCAAGAAGTTAATCCGGTTAAGGCATTAACGTGTAAACAGGGGTTGGTAGCCTTATTTCCTTGTCACACTCTCTTTTCCACACATGTAACTTTTATCTCGAACAAGTTAATGCTATAATGGCATATTCCTACATTTGCAACCATAAGAATTCAATTAAAACGAAGAGAGTAATGATATAAGTACCATACGCATCAAGAATTCACAAACTCATAGTAATAGATAGTATATCAAAAGGCTTCCATAACCCTAACAGAGAAGTTTAGCTACTCATGATTACAACGGAGTTCGCAATAGATATAATCATCATACCACAACGAGAATACTCTTCGCGAGGGGATGATTTTAACGTCAAAGAGGGATGACGTTTTTCCTCTTGGTCCGTTGCTCTCAAAAGAGCCGTGTTCCTCTGTCAGAAATTGTACCGTGAATAATGCTAGAAGTCGAATGAATAATGGTGAATGAATGCTGAAAAATTCAGCAAATAAGGTTTTTATAACATCCTAGTCCTAGTCCTACTAGGTTACTGCTGCACCCCTAAGTATTAAGAAATACTGATTTTGCCCGGGACAGATTTTCCATGCATCACATTCAGTCCACAAGCTTCCAAAAGTTGCCTTCCTTCTTACGTGAAGTTTTCCTTTGCTGCTCAAAGGTCCACAAAGTGCTGAAATCTTCATCGTTAATACCTGAAAAACATGCTAATCACATAGGTTAGCTCACTTACAGGAAAATGGACTAAAAGTGCAGGAATTATATATTTTATCCTCAAAACTTAGCTATAACATGGGTAAATAATGGTGTTTAGGCGTGTAAATACGCCCAACATCAACACCCCACACTTAAAGCTTTGTTCGTCCTCGAACAAAATATTACGTCCATGCAAACATCTACTTAGAATTTCACAGTAACAGCACAAAATGTTCAACAAGACATGCACGGCAATCATTAACAAAGAGTAGTTCTCTTGATCACTCCTAGAAACAATTCAACCTCCAGCATAGACTTGTGATGATGGTTAACTCGTATCCATAATTTAAGGTACAAAGAATCATACAAACTACCCAACAATCATCAACCATGTGTGTCTCACATAATATATCACCCATAATTACTCACAAGTTTTGTATTTTTCAGAACATGGGTATAAGACTCTCCTTTCTCTCTCTCTCACAAAGAATTCACATGTTGCAACTGATGACCATAGGCTTGCCCTTAGTGTAATGCTCCACTAATATCAAAATGCTAAGCTTAGGATCAAATAGGTCTTTTACAGGTTGTAATGTAGGCTAAGGGACAGGTAGGACTATTTTGGCCAGAAATAGTGACTATGTTCCCTAAGCGCTTTAATACATCACATTATGCCATTCGCACTATCTTTTAACAACCCTTCTACCTTTCTTTTCATCTACCACCCCTTTTCACCTATTTTGTTATTTAATTAGAAACACAAAGATGAGAATATACAACTCTCTATTTTTTTCTTTTCTATTATTTTTTTTTTATAAAACACCTCTCTGATAGCCACTCTTTTTCACAACAATTTCAAGTACCAATACACTCTGAGGCATCACTCTCACCCAATTTCATCTTATTTTGTCACATGACTCTACAATTTAAAGTGCTTAGGAATTTGGATCAAATTATAGTCTTAAAAAAATGAATTAGGCTACATATGAGACTGTCAAAGAAAATAGCTAAAGGCTCGAAGAGGGTTAACTAGGATAATATACAAGGGTAGGTAAAAAGAAGGTAAACAATCACAGACTGCCAAAGAAATGCCTAAATCATCTCCTAAACTCACACTCTTTATTTCGCTTTACACACACACCAGGCAAGTTCTAGCATCAGTCACAACACAGAATATACTACAACCTCACACACACAAGGCACATGGTAAACTTTATTGGGAGCAGTATAGACTCTTGACCCAACAGATGAATGAATTCAACCATACAATTATCACACAGTGAGTCACGCTTGGAGCCTAAACGTCTCAATAGTAATGATTTTAGCACAAACTCTTGTCATAATACCATGCCGCCTATCAGAACAATTTCATGCAAATCTAAACTAACTAATTACGACTAATTAACAGAAACAAACATAAATAAAACAAACAAACATAAATAAATGTAGGCAAAGAAATACCGCATACAAATACCAGCACCCCACACTTAGACGGGACACACTGCCCTCAGTGGAAAATAAATAAGGAAAACCTGATTAGTCGGACTCCTCCTCTATGTCTGGGGTCATACCCCCTGCATCAGAATCATCATCAGAGTCGTCGTCATCAGAGTTCTCCTCTACGTCTGAGTCTGGCATGCGGCGATCATCATCAGTCAACACGTCATCGTCGAGAGGTTCCTCAAAATGTACTCCTACTCTGCACATAGCCCGCGCATGCTCATTCATCGGGTAGTCATAATTTAGCTGCTGGAGCTCTGCATCAGTTGGAACACGACCCCCACTCATCATGGTAAACCTCGTCATGCCATATAAATGGCGGAAGAAGCTTTCGTCGCGAGCATGTCTTTCTGCAGTGGTCAGGTTGACGCCATGCATAGTTTCAGAATCTTTAACCTTTGTCAGGTCAACCTTTTTCAGGTTGTGTGGAAGCTTATGATCTGCAGGTTCCTCTTCAATGTCTTCCTTTCTCAATATTGCAATCAACATATTGCCAAAGCTAAAGTGGGACCTCTTGTGTAGCCTAGCCTTACGCATTGACGATCGCATAACCGCACCAATGTTGATGGGAATATTAGTCATCAGAGCGTACACCAAGCATACTCTATCACGTGTGATCTTTATGTACTGTGTCCCAGGAATGAGGCAAGAGTTGACTAGCCTCAACCATATATGAGCTTCTCTGTTTAGGGAAGCATACGGGAAGGTATTGTGCCGACCGGTATCCTTATGATGATTCCAGCGTGCCATTGATCTTGTTCCGCACAGTGTGTGTCTGATTGCCCTATATGGAGGTCTGTGATAAAGCTCCTTGAGCGGTAATGGATCTACAGATGGAAGACCCAGAAAAGTGTTGAAGAACTCCGCATTCAGTTGCAAAACTTGGCCCCAAATCATCACTTCACTTCCGGTAGTCTTTGGGGAGCAATTTGCATAAAACTCTCGCATTAGATAAAGATTACATTCTCCCATGTCTCGGAAAATGAAATCAAGATTTAGCGCCATGATTTTAGCCAAAATGCGAGGTTCTCTCTTCGCTAGACTCTCCTTCTGTATCAACTCCACGTGAACATACTTTTTCACTTTGTTGTTCTTGTAATACTCCTTTCCTTCCTCCTCTAGGACCCACTTTATCCCGAACATGCGTCGAGGTATTTGCAGCAAGGAGGATTCAGCTTGCTCTTTTCTTCCCCTTTTTTGACCTTTTTGTGAGGTGGATGCTTTTTCTTTTCCTTGTCGTCCTTTTGGTGCCATTCTACCTGAGATTAAAATAGATTCATGTTAGCTCATCTCGGAAGATTTAATTGACAAACAAGCAATAGTGGCACCACCCTACACTTAATTTATTGGTACAAGCTAATTAAGTGAGTGATGTCGATTACTCAGACTTCATCGACATACATATAGGCGATATGTTCCGACAATATGTTCAGCACAGTCATACTTTCATGTCATCTTAACTATCCTTTCCAACTCTATTTCATGTAATCTTGACTATACTTTCATTTTTGGATTAATGCACCTTTTGAACAAGACTACTACATAGAGATCGAATCAAGTTATGGCATAGAAATAATCACAACATCTCATGCTTGTATTCAATCATGATCTTTATCTCGATGAACGAGTCATTCAAACATTCAAGTATTCAATTTTGAATTTTATGCAATTAACTTCACCATGTTGATTCCGCAAAAGTATGACAGTGTATCAAAATCAAATACAAGTCGGAACCAAGTCAAGAACACCCACACGTATTCTTTCACTCCACTAGATGTATCATAACAAACCAAGCACATTCAAATCACCAACACCACTTCAAGATCTAGCAAATCATTATAAGCGTAGTATTGTAACACTTACGAAATAATAAAGAAGAACTTACTTGGTGATGGACTTGGAAGATGATCTTGCAAGGTTAGATGAGCAAAAAGAAAAGTTTTGAGAGATTTGGGAAGGTTAGGCGGCGCTTAGGCTGAGCAAACAAGTATGTTTTGTTCTAATGTTTAAGATCTATTTATAGAACAAGCTATGGATCGGGTTTGACCCATGTAGAATCGGGTTAGGATACCAAAAAGTAAGGTTAGGCGGCGCCTAATGCTTTGCCTATGCTTGGCATAGGTGGCGCCTAATGCTTTGCCTAGTTAGGCATAGGCGGCTCCTATGCTATGGCATTGTAGATTCAGAGATCTTAGGCAATGGCATAGGAGGCGCCTTTAGCTTTGCCTAGTTGAGCATAGGCGACGCCTATGCTATGGCATTGTAGATTCAGAGAGCTTAAGCCATAGCATAGGCCTTGCCTTGTTCGTTGCCTAGATTTGCATAGGCAATGCCTAACCAATAGCCTTTGCTCCTTCATTCCTAACTCACCACCTTCAACATGAACCACTTCCAAATCAAAATTTGAAACCAATCTCCTCCTTTATACATCTTGCACCTACACTTACTCAAAAACAACAAAACGATTAGAACGATGGGTTGCCTCCCACCAATCGCCTTAGTTTTGGTCGTGGCTCGACTCTTCTTTTTGGATTTTTAGTTAACAAAAACAAACTCCTAGAAAAACAAAACGATTAAAAATGATGGGTTGCTTCCCACGTAGCGCTTGATTTATTATCGCGGCACGACATAGTTACCTCGATTACTTAGACTTCATCGAGATAGATGGTGGCCATAGATTTTATCGAGTCAAGAGGACCGATATATGGCTTCACTCGTTGGACATTCACCTTAAAGACACCACCATTATTTTCTTCTAACTCTACTACTCCGGACGAGTAGACTTGGCAAATTCGGAACGGACCAGACCATTTAGACTTCAACTTACCTGGAAATAGCTTCAGTCTGGAGTTGAAAAGAAGTACCATAACACCCTTCTGAAAGTTTCGTTGGATAATCCGCCGATCATGATACTTCTTCATCCGTTCCTTGTAGAGGTCTGATCTTTCATACGCATGTAGACGGAATTCATCCATCTCATTCAGCTGCTCCAATCTCAGATTAATAGCATCATCCCAATTCAAATTAAGCCGCTTCAACGCCCACAATGCTTTATGTTCGAGCTCAATTGGCAAGTGACAAGCCTTTCCATAAACTAGTTGGTACGGGGACATGCCAATTGGTGTTTTGAACGCAGTCCTATAAGCCCATAAGGCATCGTCCAGCTTCCGAGACCAATCTTTTCTACTAGCATTTACAGTCTTAGCAAGGATCAGCTTGATCTCCCGATTAGAAACCTCTACCTGCCCACTAGTTTGTGGGTGGTAAGGTGTGGCTACCTTATGTTGCTTGACCCCATATTTCACCAACACAGCTCTGAACAGTTTGTTGCAAAAGTGTGATCCTCCATCGCTTATGATGGTACGTGGTACCCCAAAACGAGAGAAGATATTTCTCTTCAAGAATGCTACAACACGCTTACCTTCATTATCAGCCAGCGCTACTGCTTTAACCCATTTGGATACATAATCCACAGCAACTAAGATATATTTCATCCCAAACGAACTCATAAATGGGCCCATGAAATCTATATTCCATACATCAAATAGCTCTACTTCAAGAATTTTAGACATGGGCATCTTATGGTTCTTCGAAATTGCGCCTTGCCTCTGACACTGATCACATCTTCTCACAAAATCATATGCATCCTTAAATACTGAAGGCCAATAATAGCCGTTTTGCAATACCTTTCTGGTTGTCCGATCACCTGCATGGTGACCCCCAACTTGGGAAGCATGACTTGCTTCCAATATGCTAGGCACCTCCTCATGAGATATTCATCGCCTAATAACACCATCCGCACATCGTCGAAAAAGATATGGTTCATCCCAGAAGTAGTGTTTCACATCATACATGAACTTTCTCTTTTGATGAAAAGAGAGATTCTCAGGCATCATATTACTTACCACGTAGTTCGCAAAGTCTGTGTACCATGGTAAATCTTCCACCATCTTGGATAGGATCTCTTTGTCGGGAAATGCATCATTAATTTCAAGATCGGGTTGCGTTATGTGCTCATTCTCAAGTCTAGATAGATGATCAGCTACTTGGTTTTCGGAACCTTTTCTATCTTTTACCTCGAAATCAAATTCTTGCAGCAATAACACCCATCAAATTAGCCTTGGCTGTGCATCCTTCTTTGCCATTAAATATCTCAGAGCTGCATGATCTATATGAACCACCACTTTGGTTCCCAACAAGTAAGCACGGAACTTTTCAAAAGCATAAACAACCGTTAGGAGCTCTTGTTCCGTGACAGTATAGTTCTTCTGGGCTCTATTCAAGGCCTTGCTCGCATAGTAGATTGGATGAAATAACCTTTCTCTTCTCTGACCAAGTACAGCACCCAAAGCTACCCCGCTTGCATCACACATAACTTCAAACGGTAGAGACCAATCAGGTGTTACAATGATAGGAGCCTCAACTATCTTCCCTTTGAGGCATTCAAATGCCTTCAAGCAATCTTCACCGAAGTCGAATTTTGCATCCTTCTCCAAAAGTTTGCATAACGGACTAGCAATCTTGGAGAAATCTTTAATAAACCTTTGATAAAAACCTGCATGACCGAGGAAACTACGAATTTCCTTTACAGAAATTGGAGGTGGTAGTTTCTCGATAACTTCAATCTTCACTCGATCGACCTCAATTCCTTTTTCAGAAATTTTGTGCCCAAGAACAATACCTTCCTTAACCATAAAGTGGAACTTCTCCCAGTTTAGTACCAAGTTGAATTCAACATATCTTTGCAACGCCATACTTAGATTCGCCAAGCATGATTCAAACGACTCACCTACCACTGAAAAATCGTCCATGAACACCTCCAAGGTGTCTTCAACCATATCAGAAAAAATGGATATCATACAACGCTGAAAAGTGGCAGGTGCGTTACGTAGCCCCAATGGCATACGTTTGAAGGCAAACGTACCATATGGGCATGTAAACGTTGTCTTCTCTTGATCTTCGGGAGCAATACAAATCTGATTATAGCCAGAATACCCATCTAAGAAACAAAACCATCCTTTCCCTGCCAATCGATCAAGCATTTGGTCCATGAATGGCATTGGGAAGTGATCCTTAAGCGTCCACGAATTCAGCTTCCGGTAGTCCATGCACACTCTCCACCTTGTGACAGGTCGGAGTGGAATTAGCTCATTCTTTTCATTTGAAACTACCGTCATGCCCTCTTTCTTGGGTACACACTATACCGAGCTCACCCATTTACTATCGGAGATTGGATAAACTACCCCTGCATCTAACCACTTAATAATTTCTTTCTTCACCACCTCTTGCATAGGTGGATTCAGACGCCTTTGATGCTCAATAGTGGGTTTGCAATTTTCTTCAAGCTAAATCTTGTGCATACATATGCCAGGCGGGATACCAATAATATCAGTTATAGTCCAACCGATGGCTCTCATGTATCTCCTCAGAACAAAGATGAGAGCTGCAACTTGCTGCTCACCCAAATCAACCGCCACAATAACCAGAAGTGTGTTTCCACTTCCCAAGAATGCATACTTTAGATGACTGGGCAGCTCCTTCAATTCTAACATTGGTGGCTCTTCAATGGATGGTTTTGCTGGTGGTGTAGGTCGATTTTTGAGATCAAGGTCCAGCTTCTTGGGAGCATGAGAATACGACCCTATTCCTGTTAGAGCACAAATAGTTTCTTCATAATCGTCAACATCCTCACGCTCAACATTCATAATCACAGCCACCAATGGTCAACAATAAGATGCTTCTCTACAGATAATTCTTTCTCATCATCATAATAAACATCAGCTACAGAAAACACATTCATATCTTTGGGCTGCTTCATTGATTTGCATACATCAAAACGGACCACTTCGTTATTCATCCGGAATAAAAGCTCATTAGCTCTTAAATCAATAAGCACACTCCCTGTTGCAAGGAAAGGACGCCCCAAGATTATGGAAACTTCAGAGTCCACCTCACAATCCAAAATAACAAAGTCTGTAGGAAAAATAAAGGAAGAAACCTGCATCAATACATCATATAAGATACCAATAGGTCATTTTACCGACCTATCTGCCATCACGAGCCTCATATTGGTTGGTGTAGGATCGCCCAACCCCAATTTTCTGTAAATAGATAGTGGCATCAAATTGATGCTAGCTCCCAAATCGCACAATGCCTTAGAAAATTCCAAAGATCCAACCGTGCAAGGAATAGTAAAAGCACCAGGATCTGCCTTCTTCTGAACTAGTGATCTGGTAGCGATTGCACTGCAATGATGAACATTATCTGTCAACTCATAACTTGCTGCCCGCTTCTTTGTCAAAAGGTCCTTCATGAATTTAGCGTACCCAGGCATCTGCTCCAGCGCCTCCATCAAAGGAACATTAATAGTTAGCTGCTTCAACATAGTCATAAATTTACTGAACCTGGTATCATCAGCTTTCTTCTTCAGTCTCTGAGGAAAAGGTGATGGTGGAAGGGGAATAGTTTTCTCCACCACTTCCTTTTTATCTTGCTTCCGATTATTGATCTTTTCAGGTTGCAGACGTCTAGGGCTGACATCATGCACACTCACCTCAGCTTCTTCGGCATCAACAACATCATCTGCTATATCATCAACCACCTGCTTGTCTTTGGAAGGATTCTCCAACACCTTACCACTTCTGGTAGTAATAACCATACATGATCCGTCGTTTCTTGGATTTTGCACAGTGTCACTAGGTAAAGTGCCAGCCTTTCTTTGATTGAATGTCGTTGAAAGTTGACTCAATTGTTGTTCCAGCTGTTTTATTGAAGTGGAATGTGAGTCAACCAATTGATTTATTGATGACAAATCCTTCTTTACCTCATTTACTCCCGTATTGGTTGCCTCCACTCCTTTAAACAGCTTAGCCATCATATCTTTCATGGACATCTTCCCAGAGCCAGACGCCACGGCCTTACGGTTTCTAGCAGGAACATACAAACAACTCCTGTCAGTCTTATTCTTCCAACTACCTTGATCACGGTCCTTATTTCCAGATTTATCATAATAGTTCCGACCTTGGTTTCCTTGGGCATTGCCTTGGAAACCCCCCTGATTATTCACGTAGTTAGCTTCTTCCTCAGAATCGTATTCATCTCTTCCCTGTGACACAACAACTTTGACTTTTTCGGTCTTCCCTGATAATAAATGCTTGGTAAGAAGATCCATCTGCGTTTTGATGTGCGCCATATCTTGATCACATTCTTTCTCTCTTTGCCTTTGTTTTGCAGTTATGCCAATAGATACAGTAGAGCTTGCTACCTCAGAATCCCTGGTATGCCAAGCTCTACTCTGCTTTGTCATACGATCTAGCATATCACTTGCCTGAATAAAAGTAAGGTCCATGAATGACCCTCCTGCAGTATTATCAACCATTGGCTTAGTCACCGAATTCAAAGACCTGTATAATATCTCCATCAAGTGGACATTGGTCATATGATGATTTGGGCACAGCATAAGATTCTTCTTGAACCTCTCCCATGTTTCGTGGAGAGCTTCAGTTGGAAGCTGTCGAAAATTGTTGATCTCATCTCTCAACTATGCTCTGTTGGATGGCGGAAAGAATCTTTCTAGGAAAGGGTCTTTCAATTGCCTCCAATTAGTAATAGAATCAGGAGTTAGCCCATTCAACCATAGAGTTGCCTCCCCAGATAGAGACAATGGAAATAAGCGTAGCCGAATTGCATTCTGTCTAACTCCTGGATTGTCGAATGACTTGCATGTAGAGATAAAATTGATCAGATGCATATTAGGATCATCGCCTGCAAGTCCACCAAATAACCCCTTGAGTTGCAATAGCTGAATCATAGTGCTAGTGATATTGAACTTTGCTCTGGGTGCCAAGGGAGGAGGAATAATAGATCCTGTGGCACCAGCTCCATCCAGATCGTCTTCATCATCGTCAAAAGGAATCTGCACAGCTCGGCATTCAGGTCTAAATCTAGCTTGATGATCTCTTCTATTCACAGGTGCCGCCACCTCTTCAGCATGCCTCGGGTTTAGTAACTTCTCATCACCCAGGTCCTCATCATCTGGATTTGTTGCTCGCCCTGGGTTATCAATATTCTATTGATGCACTTGAGCAGCAGCCAATGCAACTAATCTAGCCTGCTCCTGTTGAGCAACCCTTCTTTCAATGTCACGTTGTGCCTTCATCCTGCCAATAAGTTGTGGTTCAAGGTTTATGGGTAATAATGGCTAACCCAAACTTCGAGTATTTGGCATGCACTGAACAAAACCTGAATAAAACAAAAACAATAGACGAAAAGTAAAATTCGAGAATCTTTGACCAAAGGGTCTAGTAACTATCACAAACTTAGTAGACAACCGTAATCCCCAGCAACGGCGCCAAAATTTGATAACGCCCAAACTACAGCTCTTGTAAGAGTGTAAGCGGTCGCTGTCAAATATAGAACCCAACTGGGTTGGGTGTCGAATCCCACAGGGAATACATGGTCACTAAGTGTTGCAACTATTAGTAGACTGTTGGTTGAAAATTCTACGAAAAGGGGGATTGAATTATGGCGTGAATTAAGAATATCAAAGTAACGAAGGAGACGATGTATTTAGTAAGATTTAATCAAAGAGAATAATAAGTTAGGGTTATGTCCACCTTATGATTTCTACGTATCTATTAACTATGAGTTATGCGGAATTCAGTCATGTATGCACTTATAGAGATTCGTATTCTAATGGTAAATCCTAGCGTCTCTCGACCATCCAGGATTATTTCACTTTAACTCTCTCAATCTTAAAGTGTATAACTAACGGTACAAATTCTCCAAGAAGTTAATCCGGTTAAGGAATTAACGTGTAAACAGGGGTTGGTAGCCCTATTTCCTTGTCACACTCTCTTTTCCACACATGTAACTTTTCTCTCGAACAAGTTAATGCTATAATGGCATATTCCTACGTTTGCAACCATAAGAATTCAATTAAAACGAAGAGAGTAATGATATAAGTAGCATACGCATCAAGAATTCACAAACTCATAGTAATAGATAGTATATCAAAAGGCTTCCATAACCCTAACAGAGAAGTTTAACTACTCATGATTACAACGGAGTTCGCAATAGATATAATCATCATACCACAACGAGAATATTCTTCGCGAGGGGATGATTTTAACGTCAAAGAGGGATGACGTTTTTCCTCTTGGTCCGTTGCTCTCAAAAGAGTCGTATTCCTCTGTCAGAAATTGTACCGTGAATAATGCTAGAAGTCGAATGAATAATGGTGAATGAATGCTGAAAAATTCAGCAAATAAGGTTTTTATAACATCCTAGTCCTAGTCCTACTAGGTTACTGCTGCACCCCTAGTATTAAGAAATACTGATTTTGCCCGGGACAGATTTTCCATGCATCACATTCAGTCCACAAGCTTCCAAAACCTGTCTTCCTTCTTACGTGAAGTTTTCCTTTGCTGCTCAAAGGTCCACAAGTGCTGAAATCTTCATCGTTAATACCTGAAAAACATGCTAATCACATAGGTTAGCTCACTTACAGGAAAATGGACTAAAAGTGCAGAATTATATATTTTATCCTCAAAACTTAGCTATAACATGGGTAAATTATGGTGTTTAGGTGTGTAAATACGCCCAACATCAACATCCAAAGATATTTATTTCTACAAGGTGATGCCTTTTGTCTTGAAAAATGCCGGTGCCACTCATCAAAGAGCTATGCAAAATATCTTTGACGACCTACTCTACACAAATGTTAAGTGTTTGTGGATGACTTAATGGTAAAGTCAAGAAAGAGAGAAGACCACTTAAAAGATCTACAAATGGTATTCGAGTTGCTTCAAAGATATCAACTTAGGATGAATGCATTTAAATGTGCCTTTAGAGTTACTTTTAGAAAGTTCCTTGGCTTCATTATATGACACTGACGAAGTGAAATTGATCAGACCAAGGTCAATGCGATTTTGAAGATGCCCGAATCTCAAAACATTTATGAGTTAAAACATATTCAAGTAAGGCTAGCATATTTAAGAAGGTTTATCTCAAACCTGGCCAAAGATTGGCAGCCATTTAACCGTCTCATGAAGAAGGATGATCCTTTAAAATGGGACCAAGCTTATAGCAAGTCCTTTAAGAGTAACAAGTCATATTTGATGAAGCCTCCAGTTCTTGCGGCACCCATGAAAACTATTGATACTCCATATCGCGGCATAAGAAAGGTCGGTTGGAGCACTATTGGCTCAAGAAATAATGAAGGCAAAGAAAACTTTCTTTATTATCTGAGAAGAACGAGGACACCACATGATCTAAAGTATTCTTTGATCGAAAAGCTATGTTTGGCATTAGTTTTCTCAATCCAAAAAATGAAACACTACTTTCAAGCGCATGTTGTTCGTCTTATGTCTAGAGAAATCCCATCAAGTTTTTAATGTTGAAACCAGTTCTTAGTGACTGACTTGTAAGGTGGTACCTTCAATTTCAACAGTTTGAGATTGTGTACACCCCTTAAAGGCCATCAAAGGACAAGCATTGACGGACTTCTTGGCAGACCACCCGATACCCAATGATTGGTAACTGATCGATGAACTTCCTGATTAAGCTTCAATTATTGTTGAAGTTAGATCCCCATGTAAGATGTACTTTAATAGTGCCACACATCGAGATGGAGTTGGTAGTGGCGTAGTATTTGTCACTCCACAAGGAGAGGTTGTCCTATACTTTTTTACCTTGAAAAATCATAGCTCCAATAATATTGTTGAATATCAAGCGCTAATACTCTGACTTGAGATAGTTGTCGACATGAAGAAACTATAATTACAAGTATTTGGTGACTCTTAATTGGCGATCAAATAACTTTTAAGAAGCTATGAAGTCAGAAAGCCTGAGCTACGATCATATCATGATTATGCACAGAAGTTGATGGGATGGCTTGGAGAAGTAACCCTCCAGCATATCCCAAGGAAAGAAAATAAGCAAGCAGATGTCCTAGCAGCTTTGGCCTCAACTTTAACTCTTTTGAATCAGACACGAGTTACGATCAGCCAAGAATGGGTAATGAGGATGAGGGCGTAGAAATAAGGATGAACACCATCGTGCTTTAAGCTATAAAGAAAGATTGATGACAACCTATACAACTGAAGCACCTTGGGTTTGGACCTTGAAAATTTCCTGAGTTTTTAGCTCTTTGTTGATTATATGACTAGTCGTATGGTAAGGTATGGGTCAGGTGACCCAACTTGTAGGATGTCAAGTGTTTGGTGGTCAAATTTTTATTATGGTTATGTTTCTGTATGATTACTATTTGATGGTGATGAGTCATATGTTCAGGATACGAGTGGTATAGTGAAATCGTATGTTGTCTAGTGTCTAGCCTAGGTGTTTCTACTTAGGGTATAACTTGAAGGGGTAATAGTCGTATGGTATGGGTACGAGTTGGGCAAGAGGAGTCGTATGATGGACAGTGTGTGATGTCCAACCTTCTGTTTTGGGTAAGACTGGATGGTAGCACTCATATGATGTAGGTACGAGTGAAGGGGTCCAACCATAACCACCTGCGGGAATTTTTATAGTTTAAGTTTGGGGTATTTTGGACATTTACCCTCTTAACTTCTTTTGACCCTATGACTTAAAACACTCATGGGACTTCATTAACCTACTATTCTCAGATCAAACACTCTCAAAACACCCTTAAATCTCTCTCTAGCTATTGGTTCAAAAAAAGGCTAGGGTTTCCACAAGGTGGTTAACTAAGGCTTTAAACGGTGGTTTCTCTCCGTCTTTTTTAGTATCTAAGTCATGTTACTCCACCGTCATTGTTAGTTCACACTAAAAACATCTGTTACGTAATGATTTTCATGGCATAATTGTGATATTATTTCGGGTTTTGAAATATGTATTGGGGGTTTTCGTTGTTCTTGGTTGGATATATATTCTCATATTTTTCTTATGATTTTCATGTGGTTTTCATGTTATAATTATGGATTAAACATGTTGTTGCATGGGAATGGTCAATTGATACTTGATATTGATTTTGAAAACTATGTGCCCTCAACATGTTTAATAAAATGCCAATGAGAATTATTTTGTCACATAATTTGACTTTTATTGAAAATTTTGCATTGCATAATATAGTAATGGAACTTAAATTGGTTTGTATAGCTTTAAATGGTTTAAAAAGGGGCCTTGATGGCCATGGCTTTAATTGATTGGAAATACTATAGGGTATATGGGAATCCCTATGTGTTGGCTAATGACATTGTTTGCAAGCTGTAGTCGGTATGACGATATCACTTCATAATGCTTTGGTAATTAACTCTTGGAATTGGTGGTTTGGTTATGTGGTAAAGGTTTTAATTAGGCAATAATGGTGGGGTGTGATAGCGGACCGTGAAGGTGTGAGTTCGATGGACGAATACTGAAAACTCTTGTTAGCCGACATGAGGGTTGGTCATAGTGACCATATATTTGTGGGGTACACGGGAATCCCCTAATTTATACTTGTATATATGTATCATAGTGGGTGAAGGGTACACGGGAATCCCCAGCCCCTATGATATTCCAGTTCGTATGGCTACACGCACTAGGGGTTGTTCAGGGGGTAACACTAGACGCATATAGACCGTCGGTGGTTTTAGGATGTTCAAGCTACATAACCCAGGTTAAAGTTTTAAATGAATGCTAAACCCGATCCTTTTTTCTGGCATGGTAGATATGTATGTATGTGGTTGCATATGATTATTTACCTGGATTTTGAATAAAAGCATTATGTTATCCTTATACCTGAGTACATGTTAGCGTTTGCCCGCAAACCCATGTTCGGGCATTATATCCCCACATGATGCAGGAACCAACCATTCTACTCCTCTTTCTAATGACTTGGATTTGGGGACAACATTTGTGTCAGACTGAAGTAGTGAGCTTTCATACTCCAGAAAACTATATTTCATGTTATAGATATCTTTTCATACTTTTGTTTATTTCTTGGACTTTGATTTTAGCTATGGTCGGGGGCATGTCCCGACCGAATGTTCTTGGTAATTGGATTGAGGCTTTGTGTGACTACGACGGGCATGGGTTATGTCGGTATTGGTGTTAACCTTGGCATTGATATTGGGGATGACACTGGTAGGATGTTTGGTTGGTTATGGTTATGGATTTTATTATTGTCTTTCAATTAAAATTGTTATATCTTGTTATATGTTAGGAATTTAGCCGAAATAGGTTGTAGGGCGATTATGGTTAGGTATGGGGGTAGTCTTCAGTCCTGATTGGACTTGAGGCATTGGACACGGCAAGGCCCTGGTTTGGGTTGTGTCAAGAGTTAGTAGTGGATGTATTCCGAACATATAACAAGATAGAATAAACATCAATATGAATGCGCTAAAAATCCATAATACCAACTCCCAATTCAAAAATCCTCTGAATAGACCAAACTAATATAAGTTGGTACATGCCTCCAACGATAACCAAAAAGAATCTGAATGCAATAGTCTATGACAAAATCTGGACCATGAAGTAACCGGCCATATGGAAGAAGGAGGCTCTCCATTTTAAGATAACTTACGAACAAACTAAGAACCACCAATTATTATGCAGAAAAATGTAGAAGCGTCTTCTTTTCCTACATCGCATGGGGATACAACATCCGAAGATGGTTAACGGGTTGAAAGCTAGCATGCAACTCAGGAATAAGGAAATAAAATAATGCCATCATTCCAAATCAATTTAAAAGCATTTCACATGCACACGTACAAATATAAACATATATATAAAGAGAGAGAGATAAGATACTGGGAGAGGAAACATGATTTAGCATGAACTTTAAATCATTAGCCTAGACTGTGTAGCTTGACCGTCGACTATGTAGCTTGACTGTCCTAATAAAAACCCATAGACTATATGGATCCAGTTGTCACCCCCTAGTCGAGCCCTAATGCGTGTTAGCCGCAATGGACCGAAGATATCATAGAAGGTCGGGGAATCCTCGTACCCTACGCTATCCATGACACAGATATACATATAGTGAGACAGAAGCACACAGTCATCTAGACCAACCCTCATGTCAGCAAACGTGAGATTTCAATATTAGTCCCTTGAGACTTCCACCTTCACGTCTAGCTACACAACCCCCTTTAAGCCCAGTTAAAATATTTAGCACAACCAATCCATTAGTTCAAGGAGTCAATCATTAAGGCATCACTAAGTAGTATCGTCATACCAACTATAGCTTGCAAGCGAATGCCACTAAGCCATCACTTGGGGGAACTCTTGTACCCCGGGCTCCATTGTTAAATCAACTTGGAGAATTCCGTGTACCTAAACAGATTTCAAGATCATTATTATTCATTTATCCATTTATACAATGCATTAGTTTTCATGTAGGAGCAAACTCTCCAAATTTATGACTAAACTTTCCTTCAGTAATCTTACAGCAAACAAGAGTTTTTTCATTATAAATTCATACAGAGCAATTAACGAATTCTTTCCAAGACAAATAGTTATTCACATTCTAAAATCAATTATGCAAATGGGTTGAGGTTCTCATCAATTTCAATACCAAAATTAAATTACTTTAGGGAATCCTTGTACCCTAGTTCCACTATATACATAATTTGGAGAATCCTTGTACCCCTATTTTATTCACCTTTCTCATGCACCCTAGTGAGTTTACAAATCATCAATTCAATGAGTAATTAATACATAATAATCATGGGTAAAATATTTAAATAAATTACATCCAAACCCTCAACCCATAATTAAAAAATCAACATCAAAACCCTGTGAATATTAAACCAATTCATGCAATAATGAAAACACAAGTTTAGGGAGAGAGATACATGTCTTAATCTCCAAGGAATTTGAGGAAGAAATACCCTTTGAGTCCTAGATGACCAATATCCTGAAATCCTAGCCTAGTCTTTGAATGGAGAATTTGAGAGAGGGTTTACGATTGATAAGTGTTGAAAATAGGGTCCCAAATATGATTTAAGTCCATGGGTCTTAAATGGGGAAAGAGGAAAATGTCCAAAGTTCCCTTCATTAAAAGCTAAAAAATTATTACCAGTGACTATGGGTCACTATACGACTCGTCAAGTGACCCTACGACTCGTAAGGTCCTAGTCGTCATCTAGACAGAAGTTTTTGGGTACACATCGATCACCCCACAATTGGTACCTTACGACTTGTATAGAGTCATTACGACTTGTTGAGTCTAGTCATGATCAAGGCAGCAACTCAGGCCAACTTTACTGGTCAGGCTATAGTTTGGGATTATATGACTCGTACTGTGTCTTTACAACTAGTGACCCCTTGTCGTAGTCACAATAGAAACTTTAGGCTAGCACACTGATCTGGATACACTTGGGGTCTTTAAGACCTGTATAGAGACCTTAAGGCTCATATAATGAGTCGTAGGTTGGGCAGTGAGCCCAAAGCTTAGGAATTTTTTTCAAGGACAAAAATCTGGGGTGTTACAGATGATTTTCATGAATTAAACAATAATTGAGAGTTACAACTTGAAAAACAATAAACTTGCTTTATTATTCTAAATTCAAAATTGATATTCTAGGGATTGGGATTACATACATGCACAAGCTACAATAATGAGATGATATTTAAATGTATATTCTAGAATATGATGTGGTTGCTTGATGAAATTGTTCCAATAATTATCAAGTTCATTATATTTCAAGTTTTAACTTTCAATTTTTTTCTAATTAACAAAAATTATCATGTCAGTTCAATGTATAGTTAGGAACACACTTGCACATTAATATTGAAATTTGGACTTAGAATTCATATAAAAGAGTATAATTCATCGACTAGTATGTACATGAATCAAATAAATCATCAAAATCATATAAGCCATACTTCTAAGGCAAGAGATCAATCCAAGCAAGTCAAATGGTCATATAGTCCCTTCTCGGTACCAATATAAATTTTCGTCATGACATTTATACGAAATTCCACTACCCAATTATCTATTACAGGTAATTTAAAAAGTTTTTAAATTGTCTTCATAGAGTCAAAAGAAGACTTAACCTACCTTAAACAAAGTTCGAAAATTCAAATTATTATTATTTTTCTTTTGTAAAAGCTTTTGAATGAAAACAATCTGATTAATAATACTAATTCTACATAAGAAAATCAAATCATGAGCATCCATATTGCTAAACTTCTATTTATAGTTTAAAAAGTTAACTCCGAGTCCATAATGGTTAAATTAAATTTTTATTTAAACATCATATTACTCATAACATAAAGAACTCAAAATATGGAATTTCATTGAAAATAAAGCTTGAATCAATCTTCTAATCATCAAAATATAATTTCATAATTTTAAATCTAAAATTTTTAATTTTAAAATTATGACTTAAAAATGAAATTAGAAACAAGTATTGAGAAATGTAAAAATAAGAAATCAAATCATAACATATGGCAAAATCTTGAAAATTTTCTTTTAAATCATTCATGAATGAGTTCTCAAAATTCAAAGATCATGTTATGGAACATACGTTCAAAAATTAGATTTTACATACGTACAGGTATATGTCTTCATCATGAACGTGTTCTTACCATCGCGATAGCGAGGTTATAGGCCCAGTCCTTTGACAATCACAAAGGTTTAGCCGGGTTTGCTACGAACAATCAAACTGGTCACAAACTAACTAAAAGTCTCATTCGCAACTGTGTCTCTACCATTGCAATCACGATGACCAATGAAATCCTTCTTCGATATCGCATGATCTTCTACGCAAATGGAAAGAAGAAAATGACTTACACCTGCAACTCAAAAACTAGTAGTTGAGCTCGAACACAAAAACTCTGAATGGATCTCTAAAATTTATTTAAAATTTTGTGAACACAAATCATATATGTTACTAGACTGAAAATAATATTGTGAACCTATTAGAACCATCAAAATCTGAATTGAAATCATCTTGATCAAATGTTGACCGAAGGCAACCCAAATCTTTAAACTCTTAAATTTTTGTCTAATGACTCAAAATTCATCCGAACGACTTGAGATCCAGATCAAATACTATCAACTAACCAAAAAAATTATATTTTGAAACTAAAAAAAACTGGCGAAATTCTGTTCCCTCATCTTCTTGAAATGTTGACTTTGATCACCATATCAACTTTTTGACCTTTCAAAATAAAAACTCACATAACTCTCGTACAATCACCTCGGACAACACATTATTCACATCTGCACATAATAAATATTATAAGACAATTGCGTAGAGGAGCAAAATAGCTTAAGTATACTGAAAATGAAAAACAACCATGAAAATTGATACACTAAATAAGAAATAAAAGAATTAACTCAAACATAACAACCTGACCGACTTAAACTAAAGTATGTGTAACATAAATACAATCAAAATATAATTTATGTATATTGATAAGAAATAAAGATAAGACACAAAAAAATACACAAACTATAATAAAATTGTCGAACTATGAGGAGATCCTATAAATCATTTCACTAATATTTTTAATATTTTTACCCCCTTTTGATAATAACTTCGATTGAAATATGAATGCATGTTACAAAATTCATATATTTATACATATATTCTTTATACAAAAAAGGATCGTATTTGTCCCTCTATTCTTAGGACAAAGTTATATTTATCCTTTGTCATATTTTTTCTTAAAGAAAATTATATTTGTTTTTGCTATTCAATTTTAGACTCAAATTTGTCTTTGGGTTATAACCTCTCATGTCCCCTCATGCTAACAGCTTGTTTGGATTGTTGCAATTTATTGTATTGTGTTGTTAAGTCAAAATATAGTGCTTAATTTGATTATTATTTAAACTGTACTATACTATTAAATTTATCATTAGAAAAACGATAAAAAATATTTTGTGTAACGATTAATTAGATGTGATTATGTCCTTAATTTTTCTTATTTTAATTTTCTTATTATGTAATAATCTTATTTACTTTTTATCTTTTTTTAATAGTAATTCTATTCCTTAATTTTTATAAATTTATCTTTTAAATTATTAATATATGACTATGTAACCAATATAATATATTAATTCTATTCCTAATTTAAGGTTTTCTTTATTAAAACACACTGCAAGTTTGAACTTAAATATTTTTTTCCATCTTATTTAAATGCTAAATTTCTTAACCTCAATTGTTTTAATAACTATACTTTGTTAGATGTAAATTTCGACAGCTGATAAATTCATGATCGGATGACAATTTCGAAAGAAAATTTAACTAAAATTATCCACACCAAATAAACTATGAATTAAATGAAGGAGATTATCACTGATATTTTTATTAAGACTTTTACGCTAAAATGTAGAAGCGTTTGTTATATGATTTGATCGAATAGAGTTGTTTTAGTGGATTTATTTTTCAGATGTGTATTTTTTTTGTGTTTCAAATATTCACTAGGATGACACATAAATAACATATCAGAAGGCAAATCCAACTAGATAATGAGTATACACACGTCAAGTTCAGTTAGATAGTGAGGATACACACATTAGTTTGATATGTCAAAATAAGAGTGTTTTCAAATTCATTTAGTCAAGTATAAGATTATTTTTAATACTAAGTATAATTCAGAGACTAAAATAGTAATGCACACCAAGTTAAAGGGTGTTTTCAATACTTCACTTTTCAATAAAAATTCAATGAACTTTCTGGTGAATGGTTAGTACACTATATTATAATTATAAATATATATAAACAAGAATCTTGAATTTTGATAATCCTCATAAATTTTTTGGTGCAATTAAATTGCCACACATGTCTATTGCTTTTTTTGTACTTATTGTTACATTTTTCTTATTTATAATTTTAGCATAATTTTGTTTGAACCTTTATAATTAAACTATACATAGTAGTAACTTTATATATATATATATATATATATATATATATATATATATATATATATATATATATCTTTTTGTTACTTATTAGATTACTTATTTTTTTTATTTATTTCTTATATTAACTTTTTATTATTTTTTTAAGAAAATCAAGGAAGATATGTAAATTTTTCTGTGATATTCTGATTTATTAAGTAACTACATAAAGTATCAATACTCAAAATAAATTTTTAAAATATAATTAATAAGGATAAGTTTGTTCGTTTTACTCCTAATATATAATTTCTTAAGTGAATTGCAAGTCAAAGAGTCAAGTAAAAAGGAATTGAGATGTACCATTTTCTTTTTTTATTTTTTTTGCTCGACTCCTACACTATTTTTTTTACATATTATTAAATACTAAATATATTAATTTTACCTAAATTCAAAGGGTAGGGTTGAAATTTATTTTAAAACAACTTAAAATAAATACTTTAAAACTATTTAAAATTGAGAAATTCAAAAATTATTTTGGAATGTGGAAGGCAAAAATTAGGTGTCAACAGGAAATACCCGGCTTACATCCAAAAGTAGCAGTCCATCAATTGGCTTCCAAGAACAATGCTTGTCCTATTAAGCAAGCCCAAATGTGTTTTAGGCCAGAGATGGTTTCATTGATTGAAAATGAAGTTAACAAACTCATCTAAGTTGGATTTACTCATGAATTTAAATACCCCACATGGATTTCAAGTATTGTTCCTGTGAGAAAAAAGAATGGCCAAATTCGAGTTTGTGTCGACTTTAGGGATCTCAACAACGCCTGTCCTAAGGATGATTTTTCAATCCCTTTACTAGAGTTGATGATTAATTCCACCACTGGTTATGAGGCAGTGTCTTTCATGGTGGTTCATCCAGTTACGACCAAATCCGCACGGCACCAAAAGATGAAGAGCTCACTGCATTTTATACGTCCAAAGATATTTGTTGCTACAAGGTGATGCCTTTTGGCTTGAAGAATATTGGTGCCACTCATCAAATAGCTATGCAAAATATCTTTGACGGCCTACTCCATAAAAATATTGAGTGTTTGTGGATGACTTAATGGTGAAGTCAAGAAAGAGAGAAGACCACTTAAAAGACCTAAAAATGGTATTCGAGTTGCTTTAAAGATATCAACTTAGGATGAATGTATTCAAATGTACCTTTAGAGTTACTTTTAGAAAGTTCCTTGGCTTCATTGTACGACACTGAGGAAGTGAAAATAATCAGACCAAGGTCAATGCAATTTTGAAAATTCTCGAGCCTCGAAACATTTATGAGTTAAAACACCTTCAAGGAAGGCTAGCATATTTAAGGAGGTTTATCTCAAACCTGGCCAAAGATTGACAGCCATTTAGCCGTCTCATGAAGAAGGATGATCCTTTCAAATAGTACCAAGCTTTTAGCAAGTCCTTTGAGAGTATCAAGTCATTTTTGATGAAGCATCCAGTTCTTGTGGCACCCAGGAAAACCATCGATACTCCATATTGCGGCACAAGAAAGGTCGGTTGGAGCACTATTAGCTCAAGAAATAATGAAGGCAAAGAAAACTTTCTTTATTATCTGAGAAGAATGAGGACACCAAATGAGCTGAAGTATTCGTTGATTGAAAAGCTATGTTTGGCATTAGCTTTCTCAATCCAAAAAATGAAACACTACTTTCAAGTACATGTTGTTCGTCTTATGTCTAGAGAAATCCCATCAAGTTTGTAATGTTGAAACCAGTTCTTAGTGACTAACTTGTAAGGTGGTACCTTCAATTTCAACAGTTTGAGATTGTGCACATCCCTTAAAAGGCCATCAAAGGATAAGCATTGGCGAACTTCTTGGCAGGCCACCTGATACCCAATGATTGGTAACTAATCGATGAACTTCCTGATGAAGATTTTATGGTTTTTGAAGGTAGATCCCCATGGAAGACATACTTTGAAAGTACCACACATCGAGATAGAGCTGGTGGTGGAGTAGTGTTTGTCACTCCACAAGGAGAGGTCGTCCCATACCTTTTTACCTTGAAAATTATTGCTCCAATAATATTGTTGAATATCAAGAGCTAATACTCTAACTTGAGATGTTTGTCGACATGTTGGTGACTCTTAATTGGTGATCAAACAACTTTTAGAAAGCTATAAAGTCAGAAAGCCTGAGCTATGATCATATCATGATTATGCACTGAAGTTGATGGGATGGCTTAAAGAAGTAACCCTCCAGCATGTGCCAGGGAAAGAAAATAAGCAAGCAGATGTCCTAGTAGCTTTGGCCTCAACTCTAAATCTTCCGAATCAGAAACGAGTTACTATCCACCAAGAATGGGTAGTACCGCCATCAAATGAGGATGAGGACGTAGAAAATAAGGCTGAACACCATCGTGTTTTAAGTAATAAAGAAATATTGACAACAACCTATCATTGATTACTTGTGTTATGGGATACTTCCAGAGGATCTAAGAAGAAGGACTAACATCTATCGTCATGCACCTCACTTCTTTTACTACAAAGACACACTATACAGAAAATCATTTGAAGAAGTACTCCTGTGATGTTTAGGAGAGGGAGAAGAAGTTCAAGCTTTACAAGAAGCATAGTCGGGAGTTTGTGAATCTCATCAGTCGGGATCGAAGCTTCATTTTCAAATTAAAAGGATATGGTATTACTGACCAACGATGGTGAAAGACTTCTTGAACTACCCTAGAAGATGTAAATCTTGCCAATTCCATGCGAATTCATACATCAACACCCTAAAGTATTGCACCCAACTATATTATCCTAGTTATTCAACGCTTGGGGATTGGATGTTACCGGACCACCACCAAAATCTTCTGATGAATACTTGTACATCTTAGACGCGATAGATTACTTCTCAAAATGGACTTAAACTGTTGCTCTAAAAGAAGTAAAGAAGGAGAATATTGCGAACTTCATCCGAGTAAATATCATCTATTGCTATGGAATTCCTCAATTCATAATAACCGACAATGGAAAGCCATTTGATAACAACTGATGAACAAAATTTGTGATCTCTTTGGTTTCAAGCAGTGTAATCTTTTATGTATCATGCTGCCACCAATGGTTTATCCAAAATGTTTAATAAAACTTAATGTAATCTATTCAAGAAAGTCATCTCCAAATCCAAATGATACTGGCATGAACAAATGAAAGAAGCTTTGTGGGAATATAGTACGACTTACCGGACACCGACACAAGCAACCCCATACTCACTTACTTTTGGAGTTAAAGCAGTTCTACCACTTGAACGTCAAATACCTTTTTTAAGGCTGGATATACAAGAAGGCTCATCGAATAACAAAATTCTAAGTTTCATCTTGGGGAGTTGGAGGATCTTGATGAGAGGAGATTAGAGGCTCACTAAAATCTTAAATGTTTCCTAGCCCGTGTATCTCGTTCTTTCAACAAAAAAGCTCACTTGAGGTGCTTTCAAATTGGAGGTCAATTCCTTATAGTAAGGAGGCCCATTATTACTTCTTGCAAGTCTGGGAGAAAATTCACCCCAAAGTGAGATGAATCATGTGTCGTTCAAGAAGTCTATTCAAATGGTTCTTACAAGCTTGTCGATGCAAATGGAGTAAAAATTAGTTCTATCAATGCCAAGTTCTTGAAGAAGTACTATCCTTGAAGAAATATGGAATTCTTTAAGTAACGAGTATAAACTGCATGCTCACTCCTGGCCCACAAGAGTATAAACTGTTTAGGCAAAAAAATCTGCTAAATTGAAAACCTTGGAAGAGGCGGCCTAGGCAAAAGTTAGGACTCAAAAAGAAAAAAAAAGTCTTCTAGATTGAAAAACTCAAAATAGGCGACCTAGGTAAAAGTTAGGACACAAAAAAGCTATATATTAAAAAAACACTCACCCATAACTACGTTGTAACTTGAACTTTTTTATCGAGGTACATAAGCGCTTAGAATTTCGTTCTGAGTTCTGTTGCATGAGTATCAAAAAATATGTTCCTGCAATATCCGCCATATGAACGCCAATTATGATAATATTCTAATTAAATTTTGAATTCACTCTAAATATCTATGGCTCAATGAAGGCAATCTGTCAAAAAAAAAGATAGAATTTGGAATGCTAAATTTTTCCAAGCCTACAACTAAGGGAGCAAATCTACCAAGCTTGTAGGTTAAACTAAGAAAATTTTATCAAGCCTGCAAGATAAAGTTGTCAAATTCAACAACAACAAACCCAGTGTATTCCCACCTGGTGGGGTCTGGGGGGGGTAAGATGTACGCAGTCCATACCTCTACCTCTAAAGAGGTAGAAAGGCTGTTTCCGATAGACCCCCGGCTCAAGACACACGATACCACACAATACAAAGTAGAGCACCAAACAGATTACAAGATTACATAACATAACATGCATAACATAAATACGGCATAAATGCGGCAGTCATAAGTAAAAGAAAAGGAAAACAGAAAACAGAAAGAAAACAGAGGAAAGTACCCCGATTCGTTCTAAAACTAGGAACAAGGAACACGGAAGCATACCAGGCTATTACAATTAAAGAACAAAAGGAACAAATATATTGGAGTCTCCGTAAATAAGAACCACAAACAACCTTTCTGCCACGAAAATCAGCAGAAGGCATACCACATACATCAATTGTCTTCCGTTTACTCGACAGATCTTTCCCATAACAAACTCCATAAACTGGTACCCTCCCTAAAAGTGATATTGCACCAATTGATTCAACCATTTTCACTAACTAATCTTACACCCCACCAAATCTCCAACTTCAAAGATTCAAACTTTCCACCACAAAACCATTCAACTCACCCAAGTTAACACAACCTAAATAAATCATACAAACCCAAATGAACTTTCACACTTCCCCAAATCACCACAAAAAGCAAAGGGACAAAAAATAAACAAAGAAAGAACCCCTTTTTAACAATAAAGTTTCAAACTTTCCACCACAAAATCACTCAACACACCCAAAATTAATACAATCTCAATAAATTCAACAAACCCAAATACACTTTTGAACTTTTAACCCCTTTTTAACAATAATGATCCAAACTTTCCACTACAAAACTACTCAACTTAACACAATCTCAACAAATTCAACAACCCCACTTGAACTTTCAATCTTCCAAACTTTCCCAAATCACCACAAGGACAAAAGCAACAAAGAAAACACCCCTTTTTAACAATAAAGATCCAAACTTTACTCAATACCCATCATTTAATCACACAATACAACCAAAATTTCTTGCACAACACTCCAAATCAAGAATCAACAGCTCATAAAAAGGCAAACACTAATCCAACCTAATAACTAGATTACTTGATTAACAAGGAAAAACAATAACAACCCACCCAAACCCAAATTTTTACTCCTATATACACACAAAAAAAAAAAAAAAAATCCCCAAAAACTTAAAACTATTCAGACTTATCCTAATAATATAAAGTCTAAGATTTGTGATCAATATACACCGAAAAGCTAAGAACAATTCTATTATTTACTATTTATTTATTTATATATTTAACAGAAAATATTTGATTTATTTACAAAGAGATAAAGATAGGAGGAACCTGAGGTGATTGGAGAAGAAAGCAAAGATTTTTTCTTTTTCTGGAGGGGTTATTATGAATATTCTTGTCAAATTCACCAAATTAAAAAAAAAAAAAAAAAAAAAAAAAAAAAAAAAAAAAATTGAGTCGCCCAAATCACTAAGTTTGCAAGTGAAAGTTGACAAATCTCCAAACCTTCAAATTGAGGTCTTCTAAATTTTCATGCCTTAAGGTAGACAAGATTTTTCCATTTTCACCTTAAGCTGACCTATCACGAGTTTATCCTTTAAGGAATCTCAAAATTTTCATGCCTTTAGCTGGACAAAATTTATCCCTTTACACCTTAAGATGGCCTCTCATGGTTTTTTCAATAATATCGAACTCCCTTAGCTGATACATTGTGTGTCCATTACCCAACCAAATCTCAAACTGGGATCTACAGATTTGGTTGACTAATATTTAGTGCTGCCTACAAAGAATAGTAGTTTAGTGTTATGGAGTGTTAACCTCACAATAGGTATGTGAGGTCAGTTCCTGTCGTCCCTGTTTTCACTTCCCCTTCCGTCGTCACCCTATGTAAAAAAAATTAAAAAGAGAAGTTCTTGATTGGTGCCACCAATGCATTTTTATCATTTATTATTCCCTTTGTTTGGTCATTTTATTTTGGTTTCCTTCTAGTTACTGTCATCTTTCTTAGCTTTTCCGTTTTCTTTTCTGTGGTTTTCATTTATAGCAGGTTAAGACACCCTGTTGTTATTCAGTTCTAGAGGTGAATTCACAATGGTGTATAGATCTTTGAGTGATTGTTGGTAATTGACTGTAAGTAGGCATTTGGACACAATGTGGTTGAGATTTGAAAGAGAAGTAGTATTTGAAGTTAAGTTCAAAAAGGGTACTTGGAAATTGAAGTTGCATTTGGACATGTAAATAGATTTAAAGTTTCATGAGTGAAAGCCCGAAAAACTCCTAAACCATGTTTTTTAGATTTCAACTTTTATATTTCAAGTTTGAACGTGAAATAATGGCAGTTCGATAAACACTCTTATTTGAAATAATATGATATCCTAAATCTTAATAATGTCCAAAGGGTTCCTGAATAACTCATAATCCTTGTTGAGCACCGTGTCCTTCATCATGATTATTATTCATTGGTGGTGTTGGTGAAGTGTAAAATCTTTTTGCTGCCCATACATTATATGGAACATGGTTTTCTAGTCTGTTTCTTGTTGGGTTTCTCTGGACTTACCGCCTAGAAGTTAGTACTTTTTTTTTCCTCCCTTCTTTAAGTCTTATTAGTGGTTTGTAAGATTTTCACCAAAAATTCTGTTTAAACCATAATTTTCTTCATGAATTTTTAATTGAACTTGCTTTAGCAGTTTATCATGTCCAGTCTGAATAGCTAGTTAGAATTGTTTTCATCTTTCTGAATGTCATCTAATTCCTGTAAGTCACAGTTTATGACAGGTTGAAAATGCCAGAAATCATATGTGTATCATGGGACATCAGCTAGATCAGGGTAATTAGCTAAAGTTGTAGGCAGTGGAGAAACATATTGGAAAATGCAATGAGTTGTGTCAATGTCCACATCTTAAAAACATCCCTACATATAAGAGAAAATGCTCCAAGGCACAGTTTTTGAGTTCTCTTCTAAGGTACCTTCTTGGCCTTAGTTTCTCTCTTCGGTAATCACTCTGACTGCCGAAAACTTCTCCCCTCCCTCTTTTATTTCTCTTTCTTTCTGCTTTAATATGGGTGGGAGTTGTTTCTTTTTTTCAGTTAATAAGTATTTTGAAATTAAGGATATTAGCGAAGGCCAGATTAGGTAGTTCTTATTCAGTGAACGGAGCAGCCGTTTCTCCAGCTAAATAAAAATTAAAGAAAGCAACCTGAGATGGGTATGTAATGTATTACAACAGGCTTCTCGACGCTCTAGAAACCTCTACCGGAGATGGGGATGAAAGCAACAGAATGATCTACATAGAGTTTATCAAAATTACAATATTTATGGGTGTTTTATACGAATTAAAACTTGGAGAGGAGATATAAAAGGTGCTATTATTATCTTGGAGGATTATTCTAATCTTGGTTGGTTCGAAATTGCGTCAAATATTCTTGGGTAAGAACTCGAACCCAGTTCTTAAAAGGTTCACTAACTCGGGGAAGATATTTTTGGATGTTGTATGCAAATAGAGTTGGCCGAATCTGGTGCGTCAAGACAAACCTGAATCCATAAATTTGTTTCTTTCCTACCGTCTTGTGGGCACCTTTAATGACCCTTTCAACTCGAGCCCAAAATTGGAGGTTATTGCAAAATGGTTCCTAAGAAGATGGAAGATAACAGCAGGTTTGAGGGTCACTCCCATCTCTCACAACCAATTTCTATGTGAACTTCCATCGAGGCAGGAGGCGGAGATGGTGAAAATGGGTGAATGGTTTCTGAATAGAAGAAAAGTCACTCTAGAATAATGGTCTCTGGTGGCCGAAACTCAACTTGCAACACCAAAGTCTACTTACCGATGGGTTCGAGCTTTCAGAATTCCATTGAATACTTGGTCGGAGAAAACCATAAAATTTATTGGTGACTCTTGCGGTGGTTATGTGACACTGACGAGGACACGAAGAAGCGGAATCACTTTTATTGGGATCGTATTTTCACCACCGACTCTACCCAGGAGATTCTAAGAAAGATCGATCTGAAAGTGGAGGATTGGATTTGTAAGATCTCCATAGTTGCTGATGTTGTTGCAAAAATTCCACTCTCCACAAAAAAGCCAGACGGGCAGATTATTAACCAGCATTCAAGGACCATTGAGTCAGCGTGTATCATGCCTGACAAGTCAGGGTTTTTAAATTTTGAATTTCATAGGTTTGGGTCATCCTTTATTTCAGCCTAACAACAGAAATAGGCCCAAACCCTATTTCAGCCCAGAGTGGACCAGTTTTATTATTCTAGAAGAAAGAAAAGGAATAAAACTCCTTTTGTTAAGCCAAGACCCCAATTAAATGAGTGGAAATCCAAAGGGTCGGCCCAATCATTCATTCAGGAAACCCCCACTTTATCCACAAAAGGGAAAGGCCCAACTAAAACTTGCTCGACAGATCCAGCAATGGTGACTAGTCGACCTTCTATTGAAGCTGGTCCAAGTGGTTCCATGGCGTATGACAACCATGCAGATGATGAAACAGAATTTATAGTATCCCTTCCACTTTTCACTCTTCCTTATTTATACCCTGAATCTCACTTGCCCTTTTCCAAGGGTTTTCATTTTTCACCTTCTTCTAAAAGTGATGCTTTGCGATTAACATGGGATGGCTATAATCACGATAAGAACCAGGTTGTTCAAACTCCAATCGTTATTGAGACGTCACGATGAAAAAAAATTGCTATGTATAAAGCATGTAAGGCTTTTGGGGTGAACTCTTCAGGTTTTAAGCATGAAATTCTTAATATGATTCCGTGTATGGAGTAGAAAAGACAATCTCAACTACAACAACAAAAGGGAAAAGGTAGCGAGGTTAAGAAATCAAAAAAGAAGGAATAAATAGAGCCAAAAAAATTAGCTTGCACTATTACTTATGATAGAGGTGAAAGATCCAGCAGGGGCAGGCAATTCAAAGCCTTCTTGGAATAAAAGCGAAGATCATCAGCTGGAATATGAGGGGGCATAATGATACGAGCAAGAAGAGCACCATCAATTCCGTTATCCATAAGTGGTGGCCTGACATTCTATGCTTACAGAAAACTAAGATTAAAGGATGTTCCGTAGAGATAGCAAGACAGTTAGATGGGTTGAATGGATGGAACTAAAAGCAAGCAGCAATAGAGGGGGCATAATTATATTATGGGATAAAAAACAATGGAGCTGTATTAAAGCACATCAGGGGAAACACACTATGTCAGTTATGATGGAAGGTGTTAAAACTGCTTTCAGATTTTGTTTTAGTAGTGTCTATGGGCCACACTCTAACTGGGAAAGAGATGACTTCTAGAATGGATTAGCTAGCGTAAGGGGTCTTTTGAATGAAAGTTGGTTCATAGGAGGAGATTTTAATGTCTGTCGATTTGAAAATGAAATATTCAATTGTTTGAGAAGATCCAGGGCCATGAAATGCTTCTCTGAATTCATTCAAGACATGGACTTAGTTGATTTACTATTGCAAGGAGCATTCTATGTCTGGTCCAGGGGGAAAACTCACTTCAAGCCTTTAGAATTGATAGATTCTTGACTTCTTCAGAGTGGAATGATACTTTTGGCTGTGTGAAACAACTGGCTCTCCCCAAGGTTATTTTGGATCATAAACCCATCTCTTTAGAGAGTGGCGATTGGTCTAGCGAACCCTCTTATTTTAAATTTGAGAATATGTGGCTTCAACAGAATGGTTTTACTAACTTTGTAAAACAATAGTGGCAAAGCTATGCGGTTAATGGTTCCCCAGATTTCATCCTCTCTCAAAAGTTGAAATCTTTAAAGAGGGATTTGGTTACATGGAACAGGGAGGTTTTTGGAAAATTTTCTTCTAGAACTAGTAAAGTTTTAGTAGAGATTTTAATTCTCAAACGATCCAGTGAAGGGAGTCTTCTGACTCAACTTAAAAAGAATAAATTATTACAATTAAAAATGGAGATTAAATAGCTAGCTAAGGCTGAAGAAATATATCGGAGACAGAAAATAAGATGTCTATGGTTGAAAGAAGGGGACAGAAATACGAAATACTTTTAAAGGGCTGCTAACTCTCGTAGGAGATACACTTGTATTGACAAGTTGAAGATGGGGGAGATCACTATTGATGATAAAGTGAAAATAAAAGAAGTTGTACTTGACTACTACCAGAATTTATATACAGAAGATGAAAGTTAGAGGCCTACAGCAACCTTCGAGGGCTTGGTTCATCTAAACCAAGATGATAGGGTGGCTCTTGAACAACCTTTTGATGAAGAGGAAGTATTGAGTTCTCTTAATTCATATGCCCCTGACAAGAGCCCCGGGCCAGATGGCTTCACAATGGCCTTCTACCAGAAATGTTGGGACACTATTAGACATGATCTTATGGAGACCTTTCGTCATTTTCACAATAATTGCCACATGGTTAAATCTTTCAATGCTTCTTTTATCTCCCTTATCCCTAAAAAAGGTGCTATAGAACTTGAAGACTTTAGACCTATCAATCTTATCATTAGTGTCTACAAGTTGGTGGCAAAAGTGCTAACAGAAAGATTGAAAAAAGTGATTGGTATGGTTTCATGTTATTAGAATGCTTTTATAAGAGGCAGACAGATTACTGATGCAGCCCTTATAGCAAATGAAGTATTGGATTAGAGGCAAAAAAGTGGTGTCCCATGTCTATTAATCAAGCAGGATATAGAGAAGCCTTTTGACAAGATCAACTGGCAATACCTAACTTCTATTCTGAGGCTAATGGAATTTGGAGAAAAGTGGATCAAATGGACAAAGTATAGCTTCTCCACAATTAAATATTATGTTCTACTCAATAAAATCCCTACAGGATTCTTTTCCCCTTTAAGAGGGATAAGGCAAGGCGATCCACTATCTCCATTCCTTTTCATTTTGGCCATGGAGGGTCTTAGCAGGATGCTAGAAAAGGCAAAGCAATTGCAATAGATTAGTGGCTTTAAAGTGGGTAACAACCATGGTCTTGTGGTCCCTGCTTCTCATCTTCTTTTTGCTGATGACACCCTTATTTTTTGTGGTGCTGAAGAGTCTCAAGTGAGGTATCTCAACCTCACCGTTATGGTTTTTGAAGTTTTATCTGGGCTTCACATTAACATGTCGAAAAGCATCATCTACCATGTCAATGTGGTTCCATATCTTAAGATGCTGGCCAGCATTATATACTGTAGCACTGGAATGTTTACCACTACCTATCTAGGACTCCCCGTGGGTACTAGTTACAGATCAACAGAGATCTAGAATGTGGTCATCGAAAAGTTTGAGAAAAGATTGGCCTCCTGGAAATAATAGTACCTTTCTCTTGGTGGCGGAGTAACACTCATCAATATTGTTCTTAATAGCATTTCGGCTTATTTTATGTCTTTGTTCAGGATACCAACAGAGGTTCAAGAGCAACTTGACAAGTTAAGAAGGTTTTTTTTTGTGGGAAGGTAATAGTGATAGTCACAAGTTTCATTTAGTCAAGTGGGCCAAAGTAACTTTTCCAAAGAATCTAGGTGGTCTAGGGTTAAAGGATTTAGCAATACACAACAAATGTATGTTAATGAAATGGCATTGGAGGTTTAACCAAGATAACGCTGGCCTTTGGAAGGAGATTATCCTAGCCAAATATGGTAGCACTAGCTATTGGTGCTCCAACCCAGTCCTAGCTCCTTATGGGTTTGGATTGTGGAAAGGTATTAGGAGATTGTGGGATGAGTTATTCCTTAACTCCTCCTTCAAAGTGGGAAATGGAGCTCATCTCCTATTCTGGGAAGACAAATGCCTCGGCTCTATCATTCTTAAAGATGTGTTCCCTAGGTTGTTTCATATAACTACTAAGCCAGATTCAACTATTTCTCAGAACTGGGAGGATAAAGCATGGAATTTGCATCTAAGAAGACACCTAAATGATTGGGAAATTGAGGACATGATAGATTTGATTGGGAGTTTGCAGAGTAGTCCAATTCTCACTCAAAGAACTGACAGACTTAAGTAGGGAAGCAATAAGAATGGTTCTTATTCTGTCAAAGAAGGTTACCTACTCCTGAGCTCAAACAAGGATCTGATTGACCAATGGCCTTGGAAGCTCATCTGGAAAACTAAATTACCACCAAAAGTTTTTTGTTTCTGCTGGATCACCTTACAAGGAGCTTGTTTAACTCTAAACAATCTCATGAAAAGGAAATTTATTTTAGCTAATAGATGTTACTTGTGTAATTGCACCTCTGAGTCCATTAATCACCTGTTCTTACACTGTCCAGTTGCTACAGAAGTGTGGAATATGTTCCTCTCTCTTTTTGGTCTGCAATGGGCTATGATTCGCACTGTTAGGGATTTGTTGGAGTTTTTGGAAAGTTGGGAAGTCCATCAGAAGGATTTGGTCAATGATTCCTGCTTGCATTTTATGGTACTTATGGTCGGAAAGAAACCAAAGATGTTTTGATGGTATTGCAACTGCCAGCTCCGACCTCAAGGCCAAATGCTGACTACTCTTTTTAGCTGGGTTAATCTTACCCCTGCTTACAACACAGATTCTTTTTTAGATTTTATTAGCTCTCTAGTCCTTTGATGGACCTTGGATTTATCAGCTCTTTTAGACTTATGATAGGTTTTTGTTATCTTTATAATGAGCTGATATCTCTTCTTTTGTAACTATGCATCTCCTTGATGCCTCTGTGATTTATAAAATGCTTCATAAAAAAAATGCACTGATGCCGGTAAGGTTGCTGATTGGTGGAGTACATTAAGAGAAGCTGATGTGGCAATTGCTTCTAGAGCTGATGCATCTCCTCAGGTAAAGCAATGAGAAGAATTTAGTGTATGTGAAGAAAAAGTTACTTGAGAAGTTAAGTGCTGTTACTGAATACTGAAATTGAATTCACAGCTACATGCTTGTAGAGCGGAAGCTCTTTTAAAGCTACACCGATTAGAGGATGCTGAATTGAGCCCATCAAATGCTCGCAAGTCTGAATCATCTTCTTTGAGATCCTAGTCAAAAAATTTTGGGATGCTCTCTGAAGTATACCTGCTCGTTGTTCAGCCTCAGCTGGAACTGGCTTTGGGAAGGTGAGTTGGGACTTATTTGCTTAAATTGTAACAGAAATAAGACGTTATAGCAGTTCAGCTATAAAAGAATGAATCATGAATATTTGCAGGTGTGAAAATACACTTACCACCATTGAGAGAGCTGGACAGATTGACCCTCGAAGTGTTGAAGTTTCAGTTTTATTGAAGAATGTGAGATTGAAGGGATGAGCTCGTGCCCGTAGCAATAATTTATTTAAATCTGAGAGATTTACTGAAGCTTGTGCGGCTTACGGGGAAGATCTCAGGCTTGATTTTTCAAATGCAGTTCTATACTGCAATAGAGCAGCTTGCTGGTACAAACTCAGGCAGTGGGAGAAATCAGTGGATAATTGCAATCAAGCTCTCTGTATTCAGCCAAATTATACTGAAGCCCTTCTTCGGAAGGCTGCCTCAAATGCCAAGGTGACAGATTTACCCTCAAATCATTATAAGAGATATGTTTCCCAGAGAACTTTCAATTTTTTCTCAATTGCTAGTCTCTTTGTTGGATGAAATAAATTGTAGCTGGAAAGATGGGTTGAAGCTGTTATAAATTATGAAGTTTTGAGGAAGGAACTTCCATATGATAATGAAGTTGCTGACACATTTTCCCATTCCCAAGTTGCATTAAAGAAATCACGTGGAGAAGATATTAACAATATGAAATTTGCTGGGGAGGTGGAGCTAGTTTCAGGTCTAGAGCAATTTCAAGCTACAATCTCATCACCTGGTAGGCTGTCGTGCATCCTTATTGATCCTCGCGTTGTGAATTACTATGATTCAATAATTATATTGGAAATTGCAGGTGCATTTGCAATAGATTTTGAAGCAGCATCCAACGTACAATGCAAGCAGATATCTTCGATTTTACACACACTAAGCAATAAATATCCTTCCATAAATTTTCTCAAGGTAAGCATTAACTGGCAAAGTCTATTGTTTTTTTAAAAGATGGTGGAGCAACAAAATGATTTAAAATGATTGAAATTGTTACAATTTTGTGTTGATAGAGTGTAGTACTTAGAGCTTTACCTATGACTGAGACATTACCATGCTTCAAAATAGGGTTATATCTTTCTTATGACTTTATATGCATAGTGGAGGATGACTTTATACTAACCTTCTGTATATACTGAAGGTGGATATGGAAGAAAGCCCGACAGTTGCTTCTGCTGAGAATGTCAGAGTCCTACCAACATTTAAGATTTACAAACAGGGCAACTTCCTGAAGGAGGCGGTTTCTCCAAATCCAGAGGAGTTGGAGTCCTTGGTGAGGCATTACACTAGTTAAGAGCATGATTGCTATGTAATTTGCTTCTTCATCTATTTGCCCACTCTGCTCTCCCCGCCTTAGAGGATTGATATTGCCTGTGACATGAATCAGAGCGACCACGTAATAGTCTCATAGGATCCAAATCAAATGCTGGCATCCTTGAGTGATGGTTTAGTCTCTTGATTTCATCCTTTTAATTACTTATTCATGTTATTTCATTTGTACTTTGGGTACACAGAATCTATATATTACAACACCAACTTCAACTTAAGTTCAAGTATAAACAAGAACACAATGAAGTATATCAAATACCCTCAACATAAGATCAAAATGACCTTTCCAAGAGGTGTATTTTATTTTGCAGAAATTAAGATGAAATAGAAAATAGCCAAGTCGTCTGAATTAATGGATTTTACTTAAGGAAATAATCCCCCTCACTATACCCGAGGTTGTGGAATTTTTCCTCCCAAGATAAAATGGCTAACAGACCAACAGTAGCGGTACCTCAAACGGTTGGAATATCTTCGATCTCACAGAACATTTTGAGTGATCACAAAAAATATTTTTGAGACAAGAAGAGAGTTTTTAATCTGAAAATTTTGTACTAAACCTGTGGAAGAAATCGGGTTTATATAGCCACAACATGCATCTTCTGAAAAGAGGCATTGGTTTACTCCAAAGGTTACACTTTTGTTGTAAGTTCATGTCTGTTCATCAAAGATTGCATCTTTTCCTGAACAGTCATCTCATTTCATGAATTAATGTGTTACTTCATTGAAGGATTACATCCTTCTGAAGCATCATTTCAAACCATTGCAACATTATGTATCCTCAGTTCAAAACAATGTATTATTTCTGAAGCACTAGTTCAAAAACAAAGCATCAGTTCACTTAAAACAGTGTAACTATTACTGCATGTATATATAAATGGAAGCCCGAAACTGCAAAAAAAAAATTTACTGTTTTTTTCCTTAGCATTCTTTGGATTTTAAATAAAATTTTTCCAAAAAGATAGATCTCATCGATCGATCATTTGCCAAATCCAAATCCAAATCTGAATTCAAAGCTGAAGCCGAGCCGAGCGAGCGACGACGACGATGGCATGAGGCATCTATTATTTCTTGCCTCACTTGCCATGTGGAGTAAGTGTTCTTGATTATAAACACTTTCAAGTTCTTTTCTTCCACCAATGTGGGAGAAAGAGTAAACTTTCTAATTTGGGAGTACACTTTCCATTTTAGTGTCTCCTTCCCCTTTATTCTCCATTTTTCCATTCACACTTCTTTCATATACTATGAACCCAACAATCCCCCACATGAATGAGGAATGGCTATTTTTCGTAAAATTTTTACGTACAAGTATGTGATCATCAAGCAAAGACTGATTGCATCTGGATAAGTGGGTTTTCCTTTAAACTTTCCGTAGTGAACATGCATCGGATGCACTTGATCAATCGGTAGATTTGATATCTTTGAACCATCGAGCTTTAATGTTCACCTAGATAATACATGTCACACAACCAGCTTTTTAACGTTTATGGTTCTCATGGTTTTATTTTTTTTCAGCCATGAACACGTCTCAATTTTATGAGAGCTTAGAGAATAGGCCTTTACTAACATTCTCTTTGAAGCGGGTTCTACTTCACCCTCGCATAGGTGATTTCTAAATGTTCAATCCTGTAGATTAAACTATTTGGTCAAATCTGCCAAATTTAGATAATCATTAAAAGACTTTTTCACCTTAAGTCTTATCCTAGTTTACTATACATCGTCTACATTATGAGAATGGGTTGGGTAATTGATAATGTTGAACCAGTCAGACACAACTTTGTTTGATCTCCTTGAACCTAGCCCTTAGGATTTTTAGTCTGCTAGGTAGAGTTACCGCTATGCTAACTCATCCTAGGCCTTAAACCCATTTCCTTGGATGTTCTTTCCACACCTTCTCTAGACAGGCCCTTTGTAAGTGGATCCGACATATTATCCTTTAACTTTGCATATTCAATAGTGATAATTCCACTAGAGAGAAGTTCCCTAACGGTATTATATCTCTGTCATATGTGACGAAATTTTCCGTTGTACATCATGTACCCTGCCCTACCTATTTCTGCTTGGCTATCACAGTGTATACATACTGGTGCCACTGGCTTGGGCCAATACAGAATATCTTTCAAGAAATTTCGGAGCCATTCTGCGTGTTCACCGGTTTTATCTAATGTGATAAATTCAGATTTCATTGTAGAGCGAGCGATACGAGTCTGTTTGGATGATTTCCAAGAAACTGCTCCTCCACTAATAGTAAATACATATCCACTTGTGGATTTTACTTCGTTCGATCCGGTGATCCAATTTGCATCACTATATCCTTCAAGTACCGCGAGATATTTATTATAATGCAAAGCATAGTTTTGAGTATATTTAAGATACCCAAAAACTCTTTTCATTGCCATCCAATGAGTTTTGTTGGGATTACCAGTGTACCGACTCAATTTGCTAATTGCACATGCTATGTCTAGTCGTGTACAATTCATTATATATATTAAACATCCCAAAACTCTTACGTACTCCAATTGTGAGTCACTTTCACATTCATTCTTTTGAAGTGCAAAGTTCACATCCAATGGAGTCTTAGTAATACCGAATTCCATATCCTTGAACATGTCAAGTACTTTTTCGATATAATGAGATTGTGACAATTCTAACCCTTGTGGAGTTCGATGGATTCTTATACCTAAGATTACATCTACAACTCCAAGGTCTTTCATATCAAACTTGCTCTCGAGCACTCGTTTGTTTGTACTTATGTCACAAATATCTCTGTTGATGATCAACATATCATCCACATATAAACAAACAATGACTTGGTGATATGGTGTGTCTTTAATAAATACACATTTGTCACATTCATTTATCTTGGATCCGTTTGCCAACATGGTTTGGTCAAACTTTGCATGTCATTGCTTAGGTGCTTGTTTTAGTCCATAAAGTGACTTAACAAGTTTACACACCTTATTTTCTTTTCCTGGAACCACAAAACCTTCAGGTTCTTCTATGTATATTTCTTCCTCCAAATCTCCATTTAGGAATGCGGTCTTCACATCCATTTGATGGATTTGAAGATCATATATCGCTGCCAAGGCAATTAACATTCGAATCTAGGTTATCTTTGTTACTGGAGAGTATGTATCAAAGTAATCAAGGCTTTCCTTCTGTTTGAAGCCTTTTACTACAAGTCTTGTCTTGTATTTGTCAATAGTATCATCTGCCTTCATTTTCCTTTGAAGATCCATTTAGAACCTAACGGTTTATTTTTTGGAGGAAGGTCAACCAATTCCTATGTATGGTTGCTTAAGATTGAATCTATCTTACTACTGACTGCCTCTTTTCAAAAAGATGAATCAAAAGATGTCATCACTTATAAATGTTTAAGGCTCATTTTCTAAGAGAAATATTACAAAATCCGATCCAAATGATGTAGGAGTTCTTTGATGTGTACTACATCTTGGATTTTCTTCATTATGTTCATTCTCAATTGGTCATCACGAGGTCGTTTAGACCCCCCACTAGACTGTTCATGTCTAGTTTTATACGGATAAATATTTTAAAGAATTCACCATTGTCTGATTCAATTATCATATTTTCAATGATATTTGGATGTTCGGATTTATGAACTAAAAATCGACATGCCTTACTGCTTTTAGAATATCCTATGAACACACAGTCCACCATCTTAGGTCCTATCTTAACCCTTTTAAGCACAGAAACTTAGACCTTTGCTAGACACCCCCACACTTTGAAATATTTCAAGTTGGGTTTTCTTCCTTTACACTTTTCATAAGGAATTGATTGTGTCTTACTATGGAAAACTCTATTGAGTATACGGTTGGCCGTAAGGATAGCCTCCCCCCATATGTTTTGCGGAAAATCAGAACTTATAAGTGAGGCATTCATTATTTCCTTCAAAGTTTGGTTTTTCCTTTCCGCAATTCCATTAGATTGAGGTGAATATGGGGTCGTAGTTTGATGGATGATTTCATTCTCTACACATATTTGCACAATGGGAGATTCATATTCTCCACCCCTATCACTTCTTATCATTTTAATCTTTTTGTCTAACTGATTTTCAACTTCAGTTTTATATTGCCTAAACGCATTTATTGCTTCATCCTTACTACTTAGCAAGTAGACATAACCGTATCAAGTGCAATTGTTAATAAAAGTTATGAAATAATTTTTCCCACCACGTGATGGTGTTGACATCATATCACAAATGTCAGTGTGAATTAAGTCTAAGGGAGTGAAATTTTTTCAACGGACTTATAAGGATGCTTTGCATACTTTGATTCCACACACGTTTGACACATTGATTTATTACACTCAAAGTTTGGCAAAACTTCTAAGTTAATCAGTTTCGTTTTATAATTTACATGGCCTAAACGTTCATGCCATAAATCATAAGACTCAAGCAAATAAGAATCAAATAAAGTTTATCCAAGAAGATAGATCTCATCGATCGATCATTTGCCGAAGCCGAAGCCGAGCTGAGTGAGCGACGGCGGCGCGACACATCTATTATTTCTTGCCTCACTTGCCATGTGGAGTAAGTTTTCTTGATTATAAACACTTTCAAGTTCTCGTCTTCCACCAATGTGGGAGAAAGAGTAAACTTTCTAATTTGGGAGTACACTTTCCATTTTAGTGTCTCCTTCCCCTCCACCATTTTATTCTTCATTTTTCCATTCACACTTCTTTCATATACTATGAACCCAATAATTCATTCCTCATTGCCGCTGGCATTTTCATTTCTTTTTTTTTTCCTTCAATTTCTTCCTAGTATAATCTTTCTTATGTTTGAAAAGAACTAGTGAATTATGTCAAATTTGTTTTTTGGCCATATAGTTGAACACTTAAAGAGGAGTGTCTTGGCTAGATGGCTGGTTGTAGATGAAGATCTACACAATCGAGACAACGGAAGGGATATTGGGCATCAACAGTATTGGACATCTGGTGTGTCCTTAATAGGTTAGCTCAAGGATGAAAATATTGATGATATTGATATTGATTATTTCTTTGATAAAGTATTCTGTCAATAAAGTTAGTTTTCCCCCCAGTTCCATTTGTCTTTCTATACTTCTGCTTTTCTTTTATTAGCTCCTCCCAAAGAAAAGCTGTTGAGTTTAAGTAGGGCTAATTAGTCCTTATAATCTCAAAATGATATGGTGCACATTGCCAACTATACTGCTAAGTTAATAAGGTATTGTTGAATCAAGAAAACCCTTCTAAAGGTCCTATCTTAATTGTAAATCTATCACATGTATGCGTGTAAGTTGCAAACTTAACAACCAATCCAGAACTTTTCACCAGTTCTCTCTTTGTGGGGTAGCTGTTTAGGATCCTTTTTTTTAGTAGAAATAACACAAATACCAACCTTTTTAGAATTTATTACAATCTCTCCCACTTTTTTTAATTACTTTACTCTCTCTCCCTATTCATATACATAAGATACGCGTGATATACATAGCATCATGTGTACATGTGATTTTGTTACTGTAGTTAAAAATGAAAATAATGGATTTCCTTCCTTTAAAAATGTAATTAACTCAACCAATTAATTAAGTGGATTACTGCATCCCTTAAATTACAGCTATTGAAGTTCAAATTTTGAATTATACAAATACATTAAAAAAAATTCAGATGAAATACACACAAAAAATAAATCCAATCACTAAAATTTGTTTTGAAGAAACATCACGTACATCTACTGATTTTTGTTTTGAAGAAAAATATTTGAGTTGGAATTCAAGAAAATGAATATTGTTGTTCTTTTGAGGTACTCTAGTCAATGGAGAACCGAAACAGAATATGTAAACTATAAAAGTGAAGGATCGTTGTTGCTGTATCAATAAGTTATTTGAGGTTGATTTTGTCAATCGCTGTCGATAATTTTGGTCAATCGCTATTGATTTTGATCAATCATTACTGAATATGTATTTTTTTTTCTCATTTGTATTGTGTATGTATTTGCTGGGATAATTAGTTTATCATTTCTTTTGACGAATTTGTTTGTTGAGATAATGACTTCATGCTTGTCTATTTGTATAAAGTTAAGCAAATGTATATGTAAATGTTTACATATATATACTGAATGTATTTGTAGTAATTTTAGATAATAAAATTTCTATCTATATTAGTATATATACGCGGATACAAAATTTAAGATTTTAATATGTATCTCAAATTAGTATGAATGGAAAAAAAAATTACAGTTAAACTTCTTTGTCTACTTGTTATGTTTGAATGAATCAAGTTATGTCAAAATAATGATTGTGTTTTGTAGAGTTAAATGTTATGTATATGAAGACATATACACTCATTTAAAAGTGTATACCGTGTAGCTGTTTTTACTATGTTGTTGGAAACTTTTCATTTGTTTATGTATGTAACGTTGTAATTCTATGTATATGTGGACCTATACATGCATAGTAATGAACATCTAATAGATATAAGGGAAACCGTAATACTATTTAAATAAACCATATACATAAATTCTATGTATATTAAACATATAATAATGAATGTGCAATTAATATAGAAATACTATATGTATATGATGACATATACACACAGACAAAAATCTGCATTGCTGAACTTTTTTAAATTTGTCAAAAATTATTCATCTGATTAGCCTTATCAATGTGTAAACATATGTATATGTATGCATATACACACAAACAAAAAACTACGATAAATTATTTTTTAGAGACAATAATTCTATGTATGTGTAGACTAGTTCACGCATACAAATACATTAAAAAATCATGTACAAAATACAATAATCACGCCGAAATATGTAAAGTTTTACTACTGGACGTGTTAGCTGTGACCCAAAAAAAAAATTATGGGAGAAAATTAACCCACAGTTACAGTGTCTTATTTTATTTATAAAAATAAAAAAATCATCAAATAATCATCTTTCTCATCAGTGACCTTCTTTCTTTATTTTTTGGTTAAAAGGCGAATTTACTTATTTAACAACTATAACACCAATTCAATCATTAGATGAAAGAAACTGATCAAATTTTGGGCTTCCCATAAGGTGATCAGTTTAGTTTTAAAATGAATAGAAAAAAAAAGTATAATGAAAAAATCAGAATGATAAAAATAAATTATGTTAAAATTGAATGCAGTTAGTTGGAGTTAAACATAATTGATTTCAAACATGGAAACGGACCCTTGATTGTAGCCCTTTATTAAGGAGAAAAAATCATGAGAGAAAAGGGGATATGTATGTATATGTACTTTAAGAAAGAGAAACTTAAAAAGTAAGATTTATGTAATGTGTTTAGGGAGATTAGATTTTTTGTAATAAGTGAAATATAAGTTGCGGGTTAGTGTAATTTTTTTTTTTTTATTCTCTTGTAATATACGCACTTTTAAAACTAATGTTTGAAGATCCTTCTTGAGGAAACTGAAAATTTTAATGGAAGTTATTAGATCACGATATAAATTTTTGTAAGTTATTACAAATATTAGACGATTGTATAATGTTTCATTTAAAGGGTTGAAAAATATATGATCAACTGATTTCCTTTGTGACAAAGGAATTTAAGGAGATCAAATAGAAAAGAATACTTTCAATTATAGAAATATACGATCAATCAGTATTATCGAAGTTGAAAATATTAACTTGAGGAAATTTGTCATCAAAACAAAATGAAAGATAACAAAGAGGGATTTAACAAATGGAGCATCACAACTTCTAAACATAGAGAGCAAACCAAGAAGCATCACCTTGAAGCTATACACACGAACTCTCTATTCAATTAAGAGTGAGTGAAACCACCTTCAAATCTGATGCGAATTATTATTTAGTCCACGAACTATTTTTGATATTAAAAAAACTCTAAACTTAACTAAATAATTTTAAAATCATTCCCAAATTTGACTACATATATAATTTTAAAAATACCCTTAAAATGCCACATGACATAGAAAATGGTCTCAAAATTTTATTAGTGCATGAACTGCTTAAGAATTATGTCATGTAAGAATTTAATGATAAAAAACCACCATTTAAAACTTTTCCCCTTAATTTTCAACATATTCTAACTGCTACCACAATCCTTCTTCTTCCTATTTTAAGTTTTTCTTAATTAAAACACACCGCAAGTTTAAACTTAAATATTTTTTACCATCTTATTTAAAAGCTAAGTTTCATAACCTCAATTGTTTTAATAACTATACTTTGTTAGATGTGGATTTCGACAGCATTGATAATTTTATGATCAGATGACAATTTCGAAAGAAAATTTAACTAGAATTATCCACACAAAATAAACTACGAATCAAATGAAGGAGATTATCACTGATACTTTTATTAATACTTTTACGCTAAAACCCTTTGATTCCATGGAAATGAAAGTTAAAGGGTTAAGTTAGAGGATTTTGATATAATTATGAGGAGGAAAGAAAGAGTTCTAGCAATGTAGAAGCGTTTGTTGTATGATTTCATCGAATAGAGTTATTTTAGTGGATTTATTTTTTAGATGTGTATTTTTTTCTGAGTTTCAAATATTCATGTGGATGACACATAAATAACATATCAGCAGGTAAATCCAATTAGATTGCGAGTATACAAACGTCAAGTCCAGCTAGATTGTGAGAATACACACATTAGTTTGATATGTCAAAATAAGAGTGTTTTTAAATACATTTAGTCAAGTATAAGATTATTTTTAATACTAAGTATAATTCGGAGAATAAAATAATAATCCACACCAAGTTAAAGGGTGTTTTCAATACTTCACTTTTCAATAAAAATTCAATGAACTTTCTTGTCAATGGTGAGTACACTATATTGTAATTCTAACTATATATAAACGAGAATCTTGAATTTTGATAATCCTCATAAATTTTTTGGTGCAATTAGATTGCCACACATGTCTATTGCTTTTTTCATACTTATTGTTACATTATTCTCATTCACAATTTTATAATATTTTTGTTTGAACCTTTATGATTAAACTATACATAGTAGTAACTTATTTATATATATATATTGTTACTTATTAGATTACTTGTGTTTTCTTTACTTATTTCTTATATTAACTTTTTATTATTTATTTAAGAAAATCAAGGAAGTATTGAAAAATTTTCTGTAATATTCTGATTTATTAAGTAACTACATAAAGTATCAATAGTCAATATAAATTTTCAAAACATAATTAATAAGGATAAGTTTGTTTGTTTTACTCCTAATATATAATTTCTTAAATGAATTGTCAAGTCAAAGAGTCAAGCAAAAATGAATTGAGATGTACCATTTTCTTTTCTTTTTTTATTTCTTTTGCTCGACTCTTCTACTATTTTTTTACTTATTATTAAATACTAAATATATTAATTTTACCTAAATTCAAAGGGTAGGGTTGAAATTTATTTCAAAAAAACTTAAAATAAATATTTTAAAACTATTTAAAATTGAAAAATTCAAAAATTAATTTGAAATGTGGAAAGCAAAAATTAGGTGTCAACAGGAAATACCTGCCTTAGATCCAAAAGTAGCAGTCCATCAATTGACTTTCAAGAACAATGTTTGTCCGATTAAGCAAGCCCTAATGCGTTTTAGGCCAGGGATGTCTCCATTGATTGAAAATAAAGTTAACAAACTCATCTAAGTTGGATTTACTCATGAATTTAAATACCCCACATGGATTTCAAGTATTGTTCACGTGAGAAAAAAGAATGGCCAAATTCGAGTTTGTGTCGACTTTAGGGATCTCAACAACGCCTGTCTTAAGGATCATTTTTCAATCCCTTTACCAGAGTTGATGATTGATTCCACCACTGGTTATGAGGCAGTTTCCTTCATGGATGGTCCATCCAGTTACGACCAAATCCGCATTGCACCAAAGGATGAAGAGCTCACTGCATTTTATACGTCCAAAGATATTTGTTGCTACAAGGTGATGCCTTTTATCTTGAAAAATGCTGGTGCCACTCATCAAATAGCTATGCAAAATATCTTTGACAGCCTACTCCATAAAAATATTGAGTGTTTATGGATGACTTAATGGTGAAGTCAAGAAATAGAGAAGACCACTTAAAAGACCTAAAAATGGTATTCGAGTTTCTTTAAAGATATCAACTTAGGATGAATCCATTCAAATGTGCCTTTAGAGTTACTTTTAGAAAGTTCCTTGGCTTCATTGTATGACACTGAGGAAGTGAAATTGATCAGACCAAGGACAATATGATTTTGAAGATGCCCGATCCTCGAAACATTTGAGTTAAAACACCTTCAAGGAAGGCTAGCATATTTAAGGAGGTTTATCTCAAACCTGGCCAAAGATTGGCAACCATTTAGCTGTCTTATGAAGAAGGATGATTCTTTCAAATGGTACCATGCTTTTAGCAAGTCCTTTGAGAGTATCAAGTCATATTTGATGAAGCCTCTAGTTCTTTTGGCACCCAGGAAAACAATTGATACTCCATATCGTGGCACAAGAAAGGTCGGTTGGAGCACTATTGGCTAAAGAAATAATGAAGGCAAAGAAAACTTTCTTTATAATCTGAGCAGAATGAGGACATCAAATGAGCTGAAGTATTCTTTGATCGAAAAGTTATATTTGGCATTAGCTTTCTCAATCCAAAAAATGAAGCACTACTTTCAAGCACATATTGTTCGTCTTATGTCTAGAGCAATCCCATTAAGTTTGTAATGTTGAAACCAATTCTTAGTGACTAACTAGTAAGGTGGTACCTTCAATTTCAATAGTTTGAGATTGTGTAATTCCCTTAAAAGGCCATCAAAGGACAAACATTGACGGACTTCTTGGTAGACCACCCGATACCCAATGATTGGTAACTAATCGATGAACTTCCTGATGAATATTCAATGGTTATTGAAGTTAGATCCCTATGAAAGATGTATTTTGATAGTGCCACACATCGAGATGGAGCTAGTGGTGGCATAGTGTTTGTCACTCCACAAGGAGAGGTCATCCCGCACTTCTTTACCTTGAAAAATCATTTCTCCAATAATATTATTGAATATCAAGCGCTAATGCTCGGACTTGAGATGGTTGTCGACATGAAACAACTATAATTAGAAGTATTTGGTGACTCTTATTTGGCGATCAAACAACTTTTAGGAAGATATGAAGTCAGAAAGCCTGAGCTATGATCATATCATGATTATGCACAGAAGTTGATGGGATGACTTAGAGAAGTAACCCTCCAGCAAATGCCAAGGAAAGAAAATAAGAAAGTAGATTCCTAGCAGCTTTGGCCTCAACTCTAACTCTTCCGAATCAGACACGAGTTACTATCTACCAAGAATGGGTACTACCTCCATCAAATGACAATGAGGACGTAGAAAATAAGGATGAACACCATCGTGTTTTACACTATAAATAAAGATTGATGATAACCTATCGTTAATTACTTGTGTTATGGGATACTTCCAGAGGATCTAAGAAGAAGGAATAATATCTGTCGTCATGCACCTCACTTCCTTTACTACAAAGACACACTGTACAGAAGATTATTTGAAGGAGTACTCTTGTGATATTTAGGAGAGGGAGAAACAGTTCAAGCTTTGCAAGAAGCACACTCAGGAGTTTATGGATCTCATCATTCGGGGACCGGAGAGTCATTTTCAAATTAAAAGGATATGGTATTATTGACCAATGATGGTGAAAGACTTCTTGAACTACGCTAGAAGATGTAAAGCATGTCAATTCCATGTGAATTTCATACATCAACACCCTAAAGTATTGCACCCAACTATAACGTCCTAGCTATTCAACGCTTGGGGATTGGATGTTGTCGGACCACCACCAAAATCTTCTGATGAACACTTGTACATCTTAGACGCGATAGATTACTTCTTAAAATAGGCTGAAACTGTTGCTCTAAAAGAAGTAAAGAAGGAGAATATTGCAAAATTCATCCTAGTAAATATCATCTACCGCTTTGGAATCCCTCAATACATAATAACCGACAATGGAAAGCCATTTGATAACAACTGATGAACAAAATTTGTGATCTCTTTGGTTTCAAGTAGTGTAAATCTTTTATGTATCATGCTTCCACCAATGGTCTAGCCAAAATGTTTAATAAGACTTTATGCAATTTGTTGAAGAAAGTCATCTCCAAATCTAAATGAGACTGGCATGAACAAATGAAAGAAGCTTTGTGGGCATATAGTATGACTTCTGACACAAGAAACCTCATACTCACTTACTTTTGGAGTTAAAGTAGTTCTTCCACTTGAACGTCAAATACCTTTTTTAAGGTTGGATATACAAGAAGGGCTCATCGAAGAAGAAAATATTAAGTTGTATGTTGCAGAGTTGGAGGATCTTGATGAGAAGAGATTAGAGGCTCAGTAAAATCTTAAATGTTACCAAGCCCGTCTATCTCGTTCTTTCAACAAAATAGTTCACTTAAAGTTCTTTCAAATTGGAGGTCAAGTCCTTGCAGTAAGGAGGCCCACTATTACTTCTTGCAAGTCTTGGAGAAACTTCACCCTAGAGTGGGATGAACTATATGTCGTACGATAAGTATATACAAATAGTGCTTACAAGCTTATCAATCCAGATAGAGTGAAAATTGGTTCTATCAATGTCAAGTTCTTGAAGAAGTACTATCCTTGAAGAAAGATGGTACTCTTTAAGGAACGAGTATAAACTGCGTGCTCACTCCTGTCCCACAAAAGTATAAACTATTTAGGCTAAAAAGAATCCGTTAGATTGAAAACCTTAGAAGAGGCGGCCTAGGCAAAAGTTAGGACTCAAAAAAAAAAGAGTCTGCTAGGTTGAAAAACTCAAAATAGGTGACCTAGGTAAAAGTTAGGACACAAAAAAGATATATATTAAAAAAACACTCACCCAGAACTACATTATGACTTGATCCTTTTTATCGAGGTACATATGTGCTTAGAATTTTGTTCTGAGTTCAGTTGCATGAGTGTCAAAAATATGTTCCTGCAATATCCACCATATGAACGCCAAGTATGAAAATATTCTAATTAAATTTTGAATTTACTCCAAATATTTATTGCTCAATGGGGGTAATCTATCGAAAAGAAAAGATGGGCTTTGGAAAGCTAAAGTTCTCCAAGCCTACAACAAAGGGAGCAAATCTACCAAGCTTGTAGTTTAAAGTAAGAAAAGTTTATCAAGCCTGGAAGCTAAAGTTGTCAAATTCACCAGATTTAAAAGTTGAGTCGCCCAAATCACCAAGTTTGCAAGTGAAAGTTGACAAATCTCCAAGCCTTCAAATTGAGGTCTCTTAAATTTTCTTGCCTTAAGGTAGACAATATTAGTCCCTTTGCACCTTAAGCTGACCTCTCACGGGTTTATCCTTTAAGGGATCTCAAAATTTTCATATCTTAAGGTGGACAAATTTATCCCTTTACACCTTAAGCTGGCCTCTCACGGGTTTATCCTTAAAAGGATCTCAAAATTTTCATGCCTTAAGGTGGACAAAATTTGTCCCTTTTATACCTTAAGCTGGCCTCTCACGAGTTTATCCTTAAAAGGATCTCAAAATTTTCATGCCTTAAGGTGGATAAGATTTGTCCATTTGCGCCTTAAGCTGGCATTTGAATGGATTTGTTATGGATATGGACCATCTTGAATCCAAATTAGTCGGTCTTAAGGTGTACGGAGGCGAAGTTAAATTCTCGCACCCTAAGTTAATTGTTGCATAGCCACTATCTTGAAGCCAAATTGGTCAGCCTTAAGGTGTACGGAGGCAAATTTAAACTCTCGCACCTTAAGCCGATTGTTGTACATTGTCATCTTCTTCGATCCTATAAAAGAAAAAAAAAGAACATAAAGAAAACACAAATAGGAGAGAGATTGGTATCTGGCTGGATGTTTCGAACTTGAAAGTCATTTATCACTAACTTGGATTGAGATAAAATATTTTGTGAGAATAAAACCCTCAAAATTTGGTTTTCAACAATCAAAATACCCTTTGATGGTGACATTTCTGCATCAAGATATAAATTATTTGGTGAGGCGGCGCAAATATGAAATTCTCTGCCAAATAGAATCTGGGATCAACTTCAAAAGATTGTTTAGAACGATTTGGGAGGTCATAAATTTCAAATCTTAGATATGTTATATATGCATGTTTCTGGCATCCTTAGAATCAAGCAGATCATGATTTTGGTACTCGCACATTGAGATATAAACTTTTGGTGTCATCGCACAAATCTGAAATTGACGGTGCATTAAAATCCACTGCCGATTTTGGGATAACCCCTGAAAAGATATCGAAGGTATTAAATTTTAAAATTTTGATATGTTATAGATCTTTGTGTCTAATTTCACAAGAATCAAGTGGCTTGTGATTTCGTCCTTCCTACTTCAAGATATGAAAGTTTGGCAAAGGCGCGCAAATCTAAAATTTTCAGCATGATAAAATTTAAGGCTAACTTCAAAAAATTATAGAGAATTATATTGATGGATTTTAAATCTGAATTTTGGATATGTTATAGATCTCAAAATCTAGTTTCTGAAATATCAATTGATTCATAATTTTAACATTCCTACAATGAGATATGAATTTTCTACCACTAACATACTGGGCAGAAAAAATGTGACGAAAAATAAAAGAAATGTAGAAGGGAAAGAAATTACCTCTACATTATTCATTGATTGAAAATCCCAAAATTGATATTAAAAAGTGGGGAACCTACATTCTTTTATAGAGTGATTGTTTCCTTCTCCAATGTAAATTCAAATTCGAAGAGTTTCTATCTCCAATATAAATTCAAATTGGAGGTTTTTTCCTCATTCAATATAAATTCAAATTGAAGGTTGTTTCCTTCTCTAATATAAATTCAAATTGAAGGTTTTTTCTTTCTTCAAAATAAATTCAAATTAAAGGTTGTTTCCATCTCCAATATAAATTCAAATTGGAAGAATTTTATTCCTGTTTAAATAAGGCGGTGAAATTTTTTTCAAAATCTATTTAAAATTGAACAAAGTCAAGATATCTTAGTAGAAGTGGACATCATCAAGAAATTCATTATTGGAGTTGGATATCATGTCTCACAAATAGTTCTTACGTGTAGAACTTTATGAAATAAATCGGGATAATTTTTTTTTTAGAGGCAATATCAATATGCAAATTGCATGGTTCGGGTTTAAATTATCTCAACTAATGAAATAGGATGTTCATATGTATGAAAATCTTTGAAGCACGAAGGAATCATACTTCAAGTCTACTCTCTAAAGTATACACTTGACCATCCTTGAAGTAGGGGGCATTTTGTGGGCAACGAAATTTTAATAAATTAAAATCTATACAAAATTTGAATTATATTAAATTCAAAATATATTAATCGCAAATAAATATTGTGGATTAATATAATTGGATTAATTATTTAAGTCCAAACATGTATGAATTTAATTAAAGTCCAATTTTTATTGGACTAGCCCATTGATTGGGCTACAAATGATGAACCCACTTTACTAAGCCCAATATACTGTCATATTCTAGAGACCTAAATAAGCACCACGTGTCGAATGACGTGGCATGCCAAGTTAAGTGAAGTAGCCAATAGGACCATGTCATATGTCAAAATGATGCAACAAACCTAGTGAAATCAGAAGCCCATAAAAGGTGTCATCTCACTTGAATCTGATTGATCAAAATAAGTTCATATTCACCATGACTCTTTACTTCCTACAACTATAAATAGAGATCTCATAATTCAAATAAAAGGACTAAGAACTCTAACAAGAAACAAGAGAAAATTCGTGGATCAAATGTTATAATTTCTCTACGAAGCTCAAGCATTCAAATCCAGTTCATCAAGATTCAAGATCAAGACCACAAGATTTAAGAACAATCCCAAAAGCCCTTGAATTCAAGCACAAGTTAGGATCAAATCTACTAAATTCACAAATCAAGTTCTAATTCAAGATCAAGATCGAAGGTCTTGAATTTGTATTTGAAAAGACAAATAAGAAGATTTATAGAGAGTGTAATACTTACATATTGAAATCAATAAAATGACTATTGTAATATTTTTCTTGCCCCGATTATTTATTTTTTCGATCTCGATATTCTATTGTCCAACAACAAGATAGTGAAAGTGTTAAATAAAATACACTGATATTTTGATCCTTTTACTCAATTTCTCTAGGTAAACTTTTGAGCAAAAATGAGGTGAGAATATCTCTCAAGTCTTCAATTAATTAAAAGAGATGAATGGGTCTCGCAATACTAATTAAGTTAAATGGGGTCAAATCATTCAAACAACTGCACATCATTGTTCAATAACTACATTAGTTGTCCCAACAACTATTCAAATTTTCAACAACTTTGTACAGTTGTCCAACAACTTCTATAGTTGTTGTGACAACTTCTATGATTGTTGAGATAACTTTTATAGATATCGGGATAAAAGTATAAAATTAAAAATTAATTTTTTGTTACTTTTATGCATTTTTTTAAACTTGAAGGATCCCACTTAATTGACAAATTTATTTGTTCCCTTTGTATTTTTCAACTTTTGAGGAGTCTTAAACTCAAATTACGTGAAAAAATCAAACCGATCAAAGTAACGGGTAACACATTAAATAATTGTGTTATATTAGTCCATTATTTTTTTCATTTTATATGCTTTAACTGTTTTACCCCTCAGGATAGATATTTTATAGTGTTATGATCTACGGATAAAGGGTGGTACTATTCCCAGGTGATTGGATAGAAGTTATGCGAATCTTTTTTATTTTGAAAGATTGAAAAATTGATATGATTGACCATTATGACCAAATCATAATGAAATTTGGACAACTCCATTAGCTTTGAAATGTGACTTTTGAATTCGTTGAAACTTTGGTTAGGATCTCGAGATGTCCAAATGAATTTTGAGACATTTGATGCAGATTTAGAAATTTTCAAATCAAGAGTTAATTTTGATCAATATTTAGTTAAGATGATCACGAGTCGGTGATTTGATAGCTCCAACGGATCCAAAATATTATTTTTATTTAAATCAAGATGACTCAAATTGGGACCATTCCTATTCGCGTTCATGAAGTTCTTTTGCATTCACGAAGAACATTTGTTGCCCAGAGAGATTTGAAATCTCATTTTCGAACATACATCTCATAACATGATTTTTGGAGTTGAAAAACGCATTTGGGCGATTTGAAAGGTGATTGTCAAGATTTCTTCCTTGGGTATGATTCTAATCTTTTAATGTTACATTCCTCAGTACTTGTTGATGATTTCATCTTTAAATCATTATTTTCAATTAAAAAATTTAAAAATTTGGAGTTAAAGTTATGAAATTAAATTTTGATGACTTGAGTGTCGATTTAAGCTTTATCTTTTTTTCTTATTTATTAAATTTCATATTTGAATTCCTTACAATATGGGTAACACAATTTTCAAATAGAAATTCATTTTTGCCTTGTGTGATTGGAAATGACTTTTGAATTGACACACGAAATAGAAGTATAGCAATATGAATTTCATGACTCTATTTTATTTTGTAGAATACATATTTGATCATATTGAAATCATTTGAAAGCTTTACTAAGGGAAAGACTTTGATTTAACTTTTCAGACTTTGTTGAAGATAAGTTGAGACTTTTTTAAAATCTTTATAAAGTATTTGTTCACTATATGTAGTGTGGGTAACTGAAAAATGAAAGTCCCTTATAAATGAGATGACTAGTATTTATTCGGTACCAATTTTTGGCCTGCCTGAATTAACTTCTTTCCTTGAAAGTATGACTTACAAGATTTTGATGACTTATTTGATTCATGCACATGCTAACTAGTTGATGAATTATACTCTCCTATATGGATTTAAGGTTGGACTTTTGAAAAGTCATATATAAATATGTTTGTAGTTGTACATCATGATGATATGATGATGTTACAACCCGAATCAGTGTCTGTCCGTGATGGGTATGTTAAGTCCATCATAGACCAGAGACCACTCTCTTTACCTAGTCAAACAGAACACAGTATAACTGAAGCACCCAGGGTTTAGACCTTAAAAATTTCTTGAGTTTTTAGCTCCCTGTTGATCATACGACTAGTCGAATGGTGAGGGTATGGGTTAGGTGACCCAACTCATAGTATGTCAAGTGTTTGGTGGTCAAGTTTTTATTGTGGTTACGTTTCTGTTATGATTACAATTTGATGGTGATGAGTCATATGTTCAAGATACGAGTGGTATAGTGAAACCATATGTTGTCTAGTGTCTAGCTTAGGTATTTCTGCTTAGGGTATGACTTGAAAGGGTACTAGTCGTATGGTATGGGCACGAGTTGGGCAAGGGGAGTCGTATGGTGGCAGTGTGTGATGTCCAACCTTATGTTTTGGGTAAGACTAGATGGTACCACTTGTATGATGCAGGTACGAGTGAAGAGGTCCAACCATACCCACCTGCGGGAATTTTTATAATTTAAGTTAGGGGTATTCTGGACATTTACCCTCTTAACTTCTTTTGACCCTATGACTTAAAACACTCTTGGGACTTCATTGACCTACTATTCTCAGATCAAACACTCTCAAAACACCCTTAAATCTCTCTCTAGCTCTTGGTTCAAAAAGAGGCTAGGGTTTTCACAAGGTGGTCAATTAAGGTTTCAACGGTGGTTTCTCTCCATCTTTTTTGGTATCTAAGGAATGTTAATCCTCCGTCATTATTAGTTCAAACTAAAATCATGTTTTACTTAATGGTTTTCATAGCATAATTGTGATATTATTTTGGGTTTTGAAATATGTGTTGGGGGTTTTGGTTGTTCTTAGTTGGATAATATATTCCCATATTTTTCTTATGGTTTTTATGTTATAATTGTGGTTTAAACATGTGGTTTCATGGGAATGGTCAATTGATACTTGATATTGATTTTTAAAACTATATGCCCTCAACATGTTTGATAAAATGCCAATGAGAATTATTTTGTCACATAATTTGACTTTCATTGAAACCTTTGCATTGCATAATATAGTAATAGAACTTAAATTGGTTTGGATGACTTTAAATGGTTTAAAAAGGGACCTTAGTGGCCATGGTTTTGATTTATTGGAAATCCTATGGGGTACATGGGAATCTCCTAAGTGTTGGCTAATGACATTGTTTACAAGCTATAGTCGGTATGACGATATCACTTCATAATGCTTTGGTAATTAACTCTTGGAATTGGTGGTTTGGATATATGCTAAAGGTTTTAATTAGGCAATAATGGTTGGGTGTGATAGCTGACCATGAAGGTGTGAGTCTGATGGACGAACACTGAAAACTCATGTTTGCCGACATGAGGGTTGGTCATGGTGACCATATATTTATGGGGTACATGGGATCCCCTAATTTATACTTATATATATGTATCATGGAGGGTGAAGGGTGCAAGGGAATCCCCAGCCCCTATGATATTTCGGTTCGTGCGGCTACACGCACTGGAGGCCGTTCAGGGAGTAACACTGGACCCATATAGACAGTTGGTGGTTTTAGGATGGTAAAGCAATACAACCCAGGTTAAAGTTTTAAATAGATGCTAAACTCTATCCCCTTTTCCAGCATGGTATATATGTATGTATGTGGTTGCACATAATTATTTACCTGGATTTTGAATAATGGCATTATGTTATGCTTATACCTGAGTACATGCTAGCGTATTCCCGTTAACCCATCTTCAGGCGTTTTATCCCCACACGATTCAGGAACCGACCATACTCCTTCTCCTTCTAATGACTTAGATTTGGGGACAACATTTGTGTCAGACTAAAGGGGTAAGCTTCTATACTCCAGAAGACTATATTTCATGTTATGGATGTCTTTTCATACTTTTGTTTATTTCTTGGACTTTGATTTTAGCTATGGTCGGAGGCATATCCCGACCGAATGTTCTTGGTTATCGGATAGAGGCTTTGTGTGACTACTACGGGCATGCGTTATGTCGGTATTGGTGTCAACCTTGGCATTGATATTGGGGCTGACACTGGTAGGATGTTTGGTTGGTTATGGTTATGGATTTTATTATTGTCTTTCAATTAAAATTGTCCCATCTTGTTATATGTTAGGAATTCAACCGAAATAGGTTGTAGGGCGGTTATGGGTAGGTATGAGGGGTGGTCTCCGATTCCAATTGGACTTGAGGCACTGGACACGGCTAGGCCCTGGTTCAGGTCGTGTCAAGAGTTAGTAGTGGATGTATTCGGAACATATAACAAGATAGAATAAACATCAATATGAATACACAAATCCTCTAAATAGACCAAAACCAATCTAAGTTGGGACATGACCCCGATGATAACCAAAAAGAATCTGAATCCAATAGTCTATGACAAAATCTGGACCATGAAGTAACCGGCCATCTGGAAGAAGGAGGATCACTATTTCAAGATGGCTTACGAACAATCTAAGAACCACTAATTACTGTGCAGGAAAAGTAAAAGCGCCTTTATGTCTTGCATCGCATGGGGATACAACACCCAAAGACAGTTAGCGGGTTGAGCACTAGCATGCAACTCAGGAATAAAGGAATAAAATAATGCTATCATTTCAAATCAATTTAAAACCATTTTCTCATGCACATATACAACCACAAACATATATATATATATATATATAGATAAGATGCTGGGAGAGGGAACACGATTTAGCATGAACTTTAAATCATTAGCCTGGACTGTGTAGGTTGATCGTCCTAATAACAACCCATAGACTATATGGATCCAGTTGTCACCCCCTGGTTGAGCCCTAATGCGTGTTAACCGCAACGGACCGAAGATATCATAGAAGGTCAGGGAATCCTCGTACTCTACGCCATCCATGATATAGATATACATATAGTGCGACAGAAGCACACGGTCATCTAGACCAACCCTCATGTCAGCAAACGTGAGTTTTCAATATTAGTCCCTCGAGACCTCTACTTTCACGGCTAGCTACACAACCCACTTTAATCCCAATTAAAATATTTGGCACAACCCATCCATTAGTTCAAGGAGTCAATCATTAAGGCATCACTAAGTAGTATCGCCATACCGACTATAGCTTGCAAGTGAATGTCATTAAGCCATCACTTGGGGAAACTCTTGTACCCCAGGCTCCATTATTAAATCAGCTTAGAGAATTACTTGTACCTCAATAGATTTTCAAGATCGTTATTATTCATTTTGCCATTTATACAATGCATTAGTTTTCGTGTAGGAGCAAACTCTCCAAATTTATGACCAAACTTTCCTTCAGTAATCTTACAACAAACAGGAGGTTTTTCATTGTAAATTCATATAGAGCAATTAACGAATTCTTTCAAAGCCAAATATTTATTCACATTCCAAAATCAATTATGCAAATGGGTTGAGGTTCTCATCAATTTCAATACCAAAATTCAATTACTTTAGGGAATCCTTGTATCCTAGTTCCACTATTTACATAATTTGGGGAATCCTTGTACCCCTATTTTATTCACCTTTCCCATGCACCCCAATGAGTTTACAAATCATCAATTCAATGCGTAATTAATACATAATAATCATGGGGAAAGTATTTAAATAAATTACGTCCAAAACCCTCAACCCATCATTCAAAAATCAACATCAAAATCATGTGAATATTAAACCAATTCATGCAATAATGAAAACATATGTTTAGGGAGACAGATACATGTCTTAATCTCCAAGGAATTTGAGGAAGAAATACCCTTAGAGTCCTAGATGACCAATATCCTGAAACCCTAGCCTTATCTTTGAATGAAGAATTTGAGAGAGGGTTTATGATTGATAAGTGTTGAAAATAGGGTCCCAAATGTGATTTAAGGCCATGGGTCTTAAGTGGGGAAAGAGGAAAATGTCCAAAGTGTCCTTCAGTAAAAGCTGAAAAATTATTACCAGTGACTATAGGTCACTATACGACTCGTCAAGTGATCCTACGACTCGTAGGGTCCTAGTCGTAATCAAGACAGAAGCTTTTGGGTACTCACTGGTCACCCCATGATTGGTACCTTAAGACTCGTATAGAGTCATTACGACTTGTTGAGTCTATTCATGATCAAGGAAACAACTTAGGCCAACTTTACTGGTCAGGCTACGGTTTGGGACTAGATGACTCGTACAGTGTCTTTACAACTAGTGACCCCTCGTCGTAGTCACAATAGAAACTTTAGGCTGGCACACTGATCTGGATACAATTGGATCTTTAACACCTATATAGAGACGTTACAACTCGTATAGTGAGTCGTAGGTTGGACAGTAAGCCCAAAGCTTAGGAATTTTTTTCAAGAACAAAAATCTAGGGTGTTACAGATGATTTTCATGAATTAAACAATAATTGAGAGTTACAACTTGAAACACAATAAACTTTCTTTATTATTCTAATTCAAAATTGATATTCTAGGGATTGGGATTACATACATGCACAAGCTACAATAATGAGATGATATTTAAATGTAAATTTTAGAATATGATTTGGTTGCTTGATGAAATTGTTCAAATAATTATCAAGTTCATTATATTTCAAGTTTTAACTTTCAATTTTTTTCTAATTAACAAAAATTATTATGTCAGTTCAACATATAGTTAGGAACACACTTGCTCATTAATAATGAAAATTGGACTCAGAATTCATATAAAAGAGCATAATTGATCGACTAGTATGTACATGAATTAAATAAATCATCAAAATCATATAAGCCATACTTCTAAGACAAGAAATCAATCCAAGCAAGTCAAATGATCATATAGTCCCTTAACATTACTTCGGTACCAATATAAATATTCGTCATCACATTTATACGGAATTCCACTACCCAATTATCCATTACAAATAATTTAAAAAATTTTTAACTTGTCTTCATAGAGTCAAAGGAAGACTTAACCTACCTTAAACAAAGTTCGAAAAGTCAAATTATTATTTTTTTCTTTTGTAAAAGCTTTTGAATGAATACAATCTGACTAATAATACTCATTCTACATAAGAAAATTAAATCATGAGCATCCATATTGCTAAACTTCTATTTATAGTTTAAAAAGTCAATTCCGAGTCCACAAAGGTTAAATTAATATTTTATTTAAACATCATATTACTCATAACATAAAGAACTCAAAATATGAAATTTATTGAAAATAAAGCTTGAATCAATCTTCTAATCATCAAAATATAATTTCGTAATTTTAAACCCAAAATTTTTAATTTTATAATTATGACTTAAAAATAAAATTAGAAACAAGTATTGAGAAATGTAATAATAAGAAATCAAATCATAACATATGGCAAAATCTTGAAAATTTTCTTTTAAATCATTCATGAATAAGTTCTCAAACTTCAAAGATCATGTTATGGAACATATGTTCAAAAATGAGATTTTACATATGTCCAGGTATATTTCTTCATCATGAACGTGATTCTACCATCGCGATAGCAAGGTTATCGGCCCAGACCTTTGAAAATCACAAAGGTCTAGTCGGGTTTGCGATGAACAATCAAACTAGTCACAAACTGACTAAAACTCTCATTCGCAACTTTGTCTCTACCATTGCAATCATGATGACCAACGAAATCCTTCTTCGAGATCGCATGAGCTTCTCCCAAACAGGAAGAAGAAAATGACTTGCACTCGTAACTCAAAAACTAGCAATTGAGCTCGAACACAAAAACTCTAAATGGATCTCTAAAATTTATTTAAAATTTCGTGAACACAAATCATATATGTTACTAGACTGAAAACAATATTGTGAACCTATTAGAACCATCAAAATCTGAATTGAAATCATCTTGGTCAAATGTTGACCGAAGTCAACCCAAATCTTTAAACTCTTAAATTTTTGTCTAATGACTCAAAATTCATCCGAACGACTCGAGATCCAGATCAAATACTATCAACTAACCAAAATAAATTATATTTTGATACTAAAAAAAATTGTCGAAACTCTATCCGCTCATCTTCTTGAAATGTTGACTTTGATCACCATATCAAATTTTTGACCTTTCAAAACAAAAACTCACATAACTCTCGTACAATCACCTCAGATACCGCATCATTCATATCTGCACATAACAAATATTATAAGACAATTGTGTAGAGGAGTAAAATAGCGTAAGTATACTGAAAATGAAAAACAACCATGAAAATTGATACACTGAATAAGAAATAAAAACATTAACTCAAACATAACAACCTGATCAACATAAACTAAAGTATGTATAACATAAATACGATCAAAATATAATTTACGTATATTAATAAGAAATAAATATAAGACATAAAAAAAATACACAAACTATAATAAAATTATCGAACTATGCGGTGATCCTATAAATCACTTCACTAATGTTTTTCATATCTTTACCCCCTTTTGATAATAACTTCGGTTGAAATGTGAATGCATGTTACAAAATTGATATATTTATACATATATTCTTTATACAAAAAAGGATCGTATTTGCCCCTCTATTCTTAGGACAAAGTTATATTTATCCTTTGTCATATTTTTTTTAAATAAAACTATATTTGCTTTTGCTATTCAATTTTAGACTCATATTTTCCTTTGGGTTATAACATCTCATGTCCCCTTATGCTAACAGCTTGTTTGGATTGTTGCAATCTATTGTATTGTGTTGTTAAGTGAAAATATAATGCTTAATTTTATTATTATTTAAATTATATTATACTATTAAATTTATCATTAGAAAAATGATAAAAAATATTTTGTGTAACGATTAATTAGATGTGATTATGTCCTTAATTTTTCTTATTTTAATTTTCTTATTATGTAATAATCTTATTTACTTTTTATCTTATTTTTTTATAGTAATTCTACTCCTTAATTTTGATAAATTTATCTTTTAAATTATTAATATATGACTATGTAACCAATATAATATATTCAAATATTTGCAAGAACACCAAATTTAATTCTTCTTTATTACAAAGCGTAACCCAAAAAAGTAATAGTATGTGATACATTCACTAAAATTGATAGTTATTCCATTTTCGTTGTAGAATGAGTATTCATCTTTTTTTCTTCTTTATAAGTTCTATGATGATTCACTACACGTATATTACAACCAGAGGCGAATCTAGGATTTGAAGTTTGTGGGTGCACCAGGTCAAAAGCATGCATAAGCCTCGAAGTAAGACTCAGAATGTGTTGAGCGCTCGTCTCGCTTAATGTGCAGCTTAGGTTCTAATTTCTAATACATACTTTTCCTAGACGAAGGCTAAACAATTGATATTTCACTTTATAAAAAAAAAAAATTGTTCATATATTTCTCATTCATATTTATATTATTAGTCTTGGACTAGACATATATTTATATTTTTTTCTCCTTTTATGTCTTTTTTTGTTAAATTTCACACTTTATTTGTATTTTTGATTAAACACAATAGACCTTGGAGCTTTTTTACGCTTATTGCTTTTGATAATATTGTGGTGCACCAATATTATCTTAAGACGTTAGAAAAATTTTGAGTGTCGATTAAGGGATATTATCATATTCAATTGGTCACCAAAGACATGAATAATAATGCAAAAATAATTATATCGAACGGATATGAATTCTAAGATAATAACTTTACTTTCTTATAATATAAAGTTTATTTTTATAACCATCAATTGTGGTAGGTTAGTGTTGAAGGGCTGTTCACCTTAGGAATTGGTCGTGAGTTCGAATTTCCATTTCATCAATTTTTGTTACAACTTTGGTAATAAGCCTTTAAAATCTGAAGAATTGAAACATGAAGTTTAGTTTTATCAATTTTTAACAATCAGTTGTGGTAGGTCAATGGTGAAGGAGAGTTCACCTTAGGTACTGATCGCTGGTTCGAATCCCCATTTCATCAAGTTTTGTTAATAAGCCTTTAAATCTAAAGAATTGAAAATAAAAGAAAAAATATTGTGTGGTTCCCGAAAATAGACCCTCGATCGCGTGGGTGGAAGTGCGGGCGTCAACCAGCACACCAAGGTGCACTATCTATCAACTATGGGTGCACTATAGTATATATTCCAAGTTATCAAGGTATATACACATATATACACACAATTTTTTTTCGATGTTAACGGGTGCACGTGCACCCCCACTACTACACGTAGGTCCGCCTCTGATTACAACATAGTACAACATAATGGTCCCAGATTAATTTCAAATAAATAGCCTATTTGATGAAATTTATTTTTTAAAATTTATTTTTTTTAAATATTTGACCTGTTATAAAATATAAAGTAAATACAAGAAGAATAGAGAGAGAAGAGAGAAGACTTCTTTATTTCTCATGAGGATTCTTGAGGAGTCTCTCTGGATGAGTTAATTACTATGAAGGAAACACCCTTTATTTATAAGGAAAACAAATATTGGAGTTTCAAACTTTTTCATAAATAGACATACACTATAAATGGTAAAGTAGACATTCACTATATATGGTAATGTAGACATTCACTATATATGGTAATATATTTATAACACCCCCCTGAATGTTTAATTGATAGATAATATGCCTCATTAAAACCTTACTAGAAAAAACCCAGTGAAAAGAAATCTAGTTAAGGAAAAAGAGTACACATCTCTAATAATATGCATATAGGCTGCCTCATTACAAACATTACAAGGAAAACCTAGTGGGACAAAACCTCATAAGAGAAAGAGAGTACAACGCGTATTAACTCCCTCTAATGAGAAAATCCTTGAACCTTTGTATCCCAATCTTGTGCACCATCTTCTTGAAAGTTGCAATTGAAGGAGACTTGGTGAATAAATCAGCCACATTGTCACTTAAATGAATCTGTTGCATGTTACTATTACTATTCTTTTAGAGCTCATGTATGTAGAAAAGCTTTGATAAAGTGTGCTTCGTTCTATATCCTTTTATAAATTCCCTCTTAAGTTGTACTATGCATGCTGCATTATCTCCGTATAAAATTGTGGGTACATTATCACATTTCACACCATATTTTTCTCGAATGAGATGTATGATGGATCTCAACCATACTCATTTTCGGCTTTCTTCATGAATAGTTATTATCTTTGCATGGTTCGATGAAGTGGCTAAATAGACTGCTTTGTATATTTCTAAGATATCGCAGTATCCCCACATATGAATATATAGCTTATTTGAGATCAGCTTTATACGGGTCAGATAAGTACACAACACCAGCATAACCAACAAGATCGGGACTACAATCTTTAGAATAAAATAAGCTCGTATGTTTGATCACATTCCGATGTCTCCTAGTAGGAGTAGAAATATATATACCTTGTTAACAAATTGACCAAAAAAGGCTATGTCATGCCTTGTAGTATTTGTAAGATACATTAGTGCACCAATTGTACTAAGATATGATACTTCATAACCAAGGAGTTCCTCATTCCTTTCTTGAGGTCGGAAGGAATCCTTATTCAATTATGCATGTTTCTCATTTAAGGAAATATTCTATTGCTTTTGAAAACTCTCCAAGAGTTTCAATAATTTTCAAGCTATAAGTTTATACAATATAAGGATTATAAATAAGTTTTCTAGAAACTTTTATATGCTTCAAACATTTTGAATCCTTAAAAGTTCTCATGTAAATTTTGTCAAGTGACAATATTCAAAATTTCATGAGTGACATCTTAAGTGTTTGGATTGCAAATCAAATAAGTTTTATGCTTATCAAGATGCATCCCTTCATGTCACTTGATAAATGTTTCTACGTCAGGATACTTAAATAAACGTATAATTCAGATCCTCGTAATCTTTTACAATATTACGCTAATATTGTATTAAATACATCGTTAATGACATATCATTTTGTATCGATTCATAGTGTGACATAACATTTTGAGATCTCACCACTTCATTATTTTCAGGTACCTGAACCTCTCATGAGGTTTCATAAAGTGTTATGTCGTAGGCTCTTCAAGAGAACATTGTCTTCTTATTATGATTATTTGCTCCTTATTTCTCAAGGATTATTTCAAGAAACTAATTGGTCTACCATGCTTCATGCATGCATAGACTTTTTCATTTAAGAACATAAAATAGGAGCACTTGTAGCTTAAATATGAGATGTTTTCGGCATTTGACTTGAATTATCTTTTGAATGAGGATCTGATGATAATTACTAACATATTTCATAGCTGTTTATAATCTTCCTCTTATGTTAGGAAAATTAACATACATCCTCCATTGGCTTTGAGGAATCTATCTTTGTGCATTATGGTATATTCATTAATCATATACCACACATCAAAACTATTAGATGGACAACGTGTGGTTCCTGACTTAGAACCAACATTGGGAGGAAATTAATCATAATTTATTGGTTTGATGCATATAAGTACTTTTGTATATAATATTTCAAACCAACACATGAAGCTTTTGTTCTCATTAACAATAGTTCAGCTATTTATCGAAGATATTCTATGCCAAATAAACATTATCAAGATGACTTGTCTTGATTACATAATTTGAAAATTATGTTCTTATCTCAATTTCACTAAGCAAGCAACTTTATGAATGTCAAACTGTAAATTGATAATAAATGTAAATTAAATGTAATCATCTTATTGATGCATCTTTTCAAAACATATCACATGATCGGTGAACGAACCCTTATTCGCCTTTTATACTTTTCAGATTTTAAGGGATCCAATCCTAAAATTAGTTGGTCCAACCAACTTATCATGAGTACAAGCACCATTCAAAGTACATGAAGAATTTTCTAATTCTTCAATATATGTTTAATATATGCACATCTTTGGAATGTCGTAATCATGTCAACTTATGAACTTTTATACTAGTAAACTCCAAGTTTATCATGATATGTGCCTTTTACTTTAGTAAATTTCAGATTTACTATGACATAAATAGATTTCAGCTTTACTACTTCAGAAGTAGATTTGAAAATTATCCATAATTTTTCAGAGGTGAGTTATTGTGATACCATCACAATCAAGCGCATGTTTATATTAATAAGTTTTACTAAATATTACCACATTCACCTTAGAGAATGGATCTATACATATAATAGTCGAAATTCTCATTTCTCAAGAATGGAATATAATCGTGCCTTAAGCGTATCAAATTATGAAAGCTTAGAACCTCTTTCATGATGTTGCTACTTTAGGAGCAAATCGAGGCATACATATAATATTGAGAATTTTTCTCTAACATATCTTATAATCATAATAAGTGTGTGAAAATATTATCAATTTTAATAATAATTATCATATTGTCCCACCACACTTATATTCGTACATTCAATCACTTGTCTCTTTCAGACATATTATGCACTGCTACCACATTTACTTCAGAAAATAAAGCATATTCAATGGGATATGTCTCATAGCCTTTCATCAAAAACACATTATTTTACCTTAGCCATCATAATGTCATCAATATAGTGCATTGAGATCCAATCTCAATGCCTTAGTCATATAAAGGCGTCTTAGGCTATAAATCGATGGGACTTGAATCCAACATCTTATCATGGTGCATTGAAACTTTTAACCTAATGTCTTAACCTCTTAATGAGATAAGACTTAAATCATCATCATAATTTTTAACAATATTGTTCGTCATGAACAAATTTAAAGCATCATTGGTTTCAAACCAATTATTTTTTCTCAAATTCAACAATAATTATATCATTAGTAGCAAAAGACACGAATAACATAAGGAGTTACTAACCTTGCAATTACCTTTAGATTTATAATCTCATCTTGTTTGACAGAGTCTCATGCTGATAACGTGTTATGAAATATAAAGTAAATATAAAAAGAATAGAGAGAGAAGAGAGGAAACTTCTATATTTCTTATGAGGATTCTTGAGGAGTCTCTCTTGATGAGTTAATTATAGGGGAAAACTAACTTTAACATTTTTAACTTTTTCATAAATAGACATACATTATATATGGTAAAATAAAGTAGACATTCACTATGGTAATATATTTATAACATTACCAAAATTTTAAAAAAATTAGTGATACTAGCAAGTAGTAGAAACAGTTTTAATAAGTTAATAAAGTAATTTCTTTCTAAAAGTGATTATTTAAAAAATATTATTTCCTCGTTTAAAAAAGAATGACCTACTTTCTGTTTTAATCTGTTTAAAAAAGAATGATTCTTTTCCCTTTTTGGTAATATTTTAATTTTAACTTTCAAATGATATGTTTAGGACCACAAAATTAAAGAGTATTTTGATACATTTGACACAATTTTAATTCAAAACCACAAGATTTAAAATTTTTTTTATTTTTTTAAACTTTGTGCAAAGTTAAAATAGATTATTCTTCTTGAAACGGAGGGAGTAATAAGTTCTTTTTTTAAAATTACTTTTCGAACAAGTAATTTTGAAAATAAGCGGAGCGAAAGTCAAGGAAGAGATTTTCTTCGTCCCTCCCCCTCCCCCTCCCCCTCCCCCGTAAAAGTGAGAGAAAAATCTCTTAAAACTCGCTTCTATTTCTGTTTGTCCGTCATTTGCCAACCCCTCGCATTCATTCTTTGCTTCTTCCTTTTATATATCAAGAGATTCCTCCTTTTTCTCCTTTTTTTTTTTTTTTCTTTCTCTTCCTTCTTTCTTCATCTCTTCTACTTAACACTCAGCTCAAGCCAAAACACATTCCTCCTTACTCATATACAGTGGCCAATACAAAGGAAGAGTAACAATTGTGGGTCCATGTCGAGGAACTCTATGAGTAACAACAACAATGGCACCACCACCGACATTGACAAACCCGATTTCAGAGAACTGGATCTAGGTTCTTTAACCCGACCAAATGTATTTACCAATTCTACAAGTACTAGCTCCAGTTCATCCGGATCAATCTCCGGTTACAATGGTCCTAAATCCAATGACCTTTCCAGTTCAGTTGACAGCAGTTCACGCCGGTTTAAGCCGGGGCATACTCGGTCAAGGTCTGACTCTTATCCGTTAATCTCCTCGGGGTGTAGTAGTTGTAGTAGAAGTTCAGTATACTCCTCTGCTATAAATTCATTTCCTACTGGGAACATCTGCCCTTCGGGCAAAATTTTGAAAGCAGCAGTTCCTGTTAAGTCTACTAAAACTGATATAGTTGGGTCGAGAATTGGGAACTATGGCCACGGAAGTATAATTCGTGGCGGTATTGGGGCTGATGGAGGAGGAGCTGCCAATGCCAATGCCGGGAAGGAAAAAAGTTATTTACAGAATCCGGAAGAGTTGAAGAGAATAGGAAATGAGAGTTACAAGAAGGGTGATTTTCCCGAGGCTTTAAGCTTTTATGAAAAAGCTATAGCGATTTCGCCTGGAAATGCTGCGTACCATTGTAATCGAGCAGCTGCATTGATGGGTATGAAACGGGTTGTGGAGGCTGTGAAGGAATGTGAGGAAGCTATTAGGCTGGATCCTTCCTACATTCGGGCACATCAACGGTTAGGATCTTTGCTACTTAGGTAAGTGTACTAATGTCGAAATCTTTGAATCTATATGTATGTTTCAATGTTCATTATCGGTGGTGGATCCAGAATTTTCAGTAAGGTGGTTTGAAGAATGTATATGTGTGAATATTAATTGTCATATATCTAGTGGCTGATCCAGAATTTTCAGTAATGGTTTCGAAAAATAAGAATATAGTGCTTGAGATTTGAACCCCTAAAACACCGAGCCAATCTCTAGCCCTGTGTTAGAGATTCAAAATCTATATATGTACATTAAAATTACCTTATACACAGTGTAATTTTTTTGTGGTGGGTGAACACCCTCTTGCCCCTCTAATTCCGCTCCTACATATGTCTTACCAACAACAACAACTACATACCTAGTGAAATCCCACAAGTGGGTTCTGGGGAGGGTTGATTGTAGGCAGAACTTCCCAATACCTCGTGGAGGCAGAGAGGCTGTTTCCAAGAGAACATATGTAGCTTTTATGTGGGGTTATGGTTAAATGTGTTGATTTGGATTCCCATAGCTAAAATGATTTTTCAATTATATCGAACTCCCTTAGCTGATGCATTGTGTGTCCATTACCCAACCAAATCTCAAACTGGGATCTACAGATGTGGTTGACTGATCTTTAGTGCTGTCTACAAAGATTAATAGTTTAGTGTTATGGAGTGTTAACCTCACAATAGGTGTGTGAGGTCAGTTCCTGTCGTCCCTTTTTTCCCTTCCCCTTCCGCCGTTACCCTATGTAAAAAAAATTTAAAAAGAGAAGTTCTTGATTGGTGCCACCAATGCATTTTTATCATTTATTATTCCCTTTGTTTGGTCCTTTTACTTTGGTTTCCTTCTAGTTACTGTCATCTTTGTTAGCTTTTCCGTTTTCTTTTCTGTGGTTTTCATTTATAGCAGGTTAAGACACCCTGTTGTTATTCAGTTCTAGAGGTGAATTCACAATGGTTTATAGCTCTTTGAGTGATTGTTGGCAATTGACTGTAAGTAGGCATTTGGACACAATTTGGTTGAGATTTGAAAAAGAAGTAGTATTTGAAGTTAAGTTCAAAAAGGGTACTTGGAAATTGGAGTTGCATTTGGACATGAAAACAGATTTGAAGTTTCATGAGTGAAAGCTCGAACAACTCCCAAACCATGCTTTTCAGATTTCAACTTCTGTATTTCAAGTTTGAACGTGAAATAATGGCAGTTCTATAAACACTCTTATTTGAAATAATCTGATATCCCAAATCTTATTAATGTCCAAAGGGTTCCTGAATAACTCATAATCCTTGTAGAGCACCGTGTTCTTCATCATGATTATTATTCATAGGTGGTGTTGGTGAAGTGCAAAATCTTTTTGCTGCCCAAACATTATATGGAACATGGTTTTCTAGTCTGTTTCTTGTTGGTTTTCTCTGGACTTACCGCCTGGAAGTTAGTACTTTTTTTGCCTTTCCCCTCTTTAAGTCTTATTAGTGGTTTGTAAGCTTTCCACCAACAATTCTGTTATAAACCACAATTTTCTTCATGAATTTTTAATTGAATTTGCTTTAGCAGTTTATCATGTCCTGTCTGAATAGCTAGTTAGAATTATTTTCATCTTTCTGAATGTCATCTAATTCCTATAAGACTCACAGTTTAGGACAGGTTGAAAATGCCAGAAATCATATGTGTATCATGGGGCATCAGCCAGATCAGGGTGATTTGCTAAAGTTGCAGGCAGTGGAGAAACATATTGGAAAATGCACTGATGCCCGTAAGGTTGCTGATTGGTGGAGTACATTAAGAGAAGCTGATGCAGCAATTGCTTCTGGAGCTGATGCATCTCCTCAGGTAAAGCAATGAGAAGAATTTAGTGTATGTGAAGAAAAAGTTGCATGAGAAGTTAAGTGCTGTTACTGAATACTGAAATTGAATTCACAGCTACATGCTTGTAGAGCGGAAGCTCTTTTAAAGCTACACCGATTAGAGGATGCTGAATTGAGCCTATCAAATGCTCGCAAGTTTGAATCATCTTCTTTGGGATCCCAGTCAAAACTTTTTGGGATGCTCTCTGAAGCATACCTGCTCGTTGTTCAGTCTCAGCTGGAACTGGCTTTGGGAAGGTGAGTTGGGACTTATTTGCTTAAATTGTAACAGAAATAAGAGGTTATAGCAGTTCAGCTGTAAAAGAATGAATCATGAATATTTGCAGGTGTGAAAATGCACTTACCACCATTGAGAGTGCTGGACAGATTGACCCTCGAAGTGTTGAAGTTTCAGTTTTATTGAAGAATGTGAGATTGGTGGGACGAGCTCGTGCCCGTGGCAATAATTTATTTAAATCTGAGAGATATACTGAAGCTTGTGCGGCTTACGGGGAAGGTCTCAGGCTTGATTTTTCAAATGCAGTTCTATACTGCAATAGAGCAGCTTGCTGGTACAAACTCAGGCAGTGGGAGAAATCAGTGGATGATTGCGATCAAGCTCTCTGTATTCAGCCAAATTATACTAAAGCCCTTCTTCGGAAGGCTGCCTCAAACGCCAAGGTGACAGACTTACCCTCAAATCATTAAAAGAGATATGTTTCCCTAGAGAACTTTCAATTTGTTCTCAATTGCTAGTCTCTCTGTTGTATGAAATCAATTGTAGCTAGAAAGATGGGCTGAAGCTGTTAGAGATTATGAAGTTTTGAGGAAGGTACTTCCATATGACAATGAAGTTGCTGACTCACTGTCCCATGCCCAAGTTGCATTAAAGAAATCATGTGGAGAAGATATTTACAATATGAAATTTGCTGGGGAGGTGGAGTTAGTTTCAGGTCTGGAGCAGTTTCGAGCTGCAATCTCATCACCTGGTAGGCTGTCGTGCATCCTTACTGGATCCTCGCGTTGTGAATTACTATGATTCAATAATTATATTGGAAATTGCAGGTGCATCTGCAGTATATTTTGAAGCAGCATCCAACCTACAATGCAAGCAGATATCTCCGATTTTACACACATTAAGCAGTAAATATCCTTCCATAAATTTTCTCAAGGTAAGCATTAACTGGCAATGTCTATTGTTTTTTTAAAAGATGGTGGAGCAACAAAATGATTTAAAATGATTGAAAATTGTTACAATTTCGTGTTGATAGGGTGTAGTACTTAGAGCTTTACCTATGACCGAGACACTACCATGCTTCAAAATAGGGTTATATCTTTCTTATGACTTTATATGCATGGTGGAGGAGAAACTTTATACTAACCTTCTGTATCTACTGAAGGTGGATATGGACGAAAGCCCGGCAGTTGCTTCTGCTGAGAATGTCAGAGTTCTACCAACATTTAAGATTTATAAACAGGGCAGCTGCCTGAAGGAGGCGGTTTCTCCAAATCCAGAGGAGTTGGAGTCCTTGGTGAGGCATTACACTAGTTAAGAGTATGATTGCTATGTAATTTGCTTCTTCATCTATTTGCCCTCTCTGCTTTCCCCGCCTTAGAGGATTGATATTGCCTGTGACATGAATCAGAGCGACCACGTAATAATCTCATAGGATCCAAATCAAATGCTGGCATCCTTGAGTGATGGTTTAGTCTCTTGATTTCATCCTTTTAATTACTTATTCATTCCTCATTGCCGCTGGCATCCAACTTTTTTCGTTTCCTTTTTTTTACCCTTCAATTTCTTCCTAGTATAATCCTTCTTATGTTTGAGGGGAACTAGTGAATTATGTCAAATTTGTTTTTTGGCCATATAGCTGAACACTTAAAAGAAGTGGCTTGGCTAGATAGCTGGTTGTAGATGAAGATCTACACAATCGAGACAACGGAAGGGATATTGGGCATCAACAGTATTGGACATCTGATATGTCCTTAATAGGTTAGCTGAAGGATGAAAATGTTGATGATATTGATATTGATTATTTCTTTGATAAAGTATTCTATCAATAAAGTTAGTTTCACCCCCCCCCCCCCCCCCCCCCCCCCAGTTCCATTTGTCTTTCTATACTTCTGCTTTTCTTTTTTTAGCTCCTCCTGAAGAAAAGCTGTTGAGTTTAAGTAGGGCCAATTAGTCCTTATAATCTCAAAATGATATGGTGCACATTGCCAACTATACTGCTAAGTTGATGGCATTGCTGAATCAAGAAAACCCTTCTAAAGGTCCCATCTTAATTGTAAATCTATCACATGTATGCGTGCAAGTTGCAAACTTAACAACCAGTCCAGAACTTTTCACCAGTTCTCTCTTTTTGGGGTAGCTTGTTTAGGATCTTTCTTTTTTTTGAGTATAAATAACACAAATACCAATCGTTTTAGAATTAATTACAATCTCTCCCACTTTTTTTAATTACTTTACTCTCTCTCCCTATTTATATACATAAGATACGCGTCATATACATAGCATCCTGTGTATATGTGATTTTGTTACTGCAGTTAAAAATGGAAATAACGGATTCCCTTCCTTTAAAAACACAATTAACTCAATCAATTAATTAAGTGGATTATTGCATCCCTTAAATTACAGCTACTGAAATTCAAATTTTGAATTATACAAATACATTTAAAAAATTTCAGACGAAATACACAAAAAATAAATCCAATCATTGAAATTTGTTTTGAAGAAACATCACGTACATCTACTGATTTTCGTTTTGAAGAAAAAAATTTGAATTGAAATTCAAGACGATGAATATTGTTATTTTTTTGAGGTACTCTGGTCAATGGAAAATCGAAACAGAATATGTAAATTATAAAAGTGAAGAGATCGTTGTTGCTGTATCAATAAGTTATTTGAGGTTGATTTTGTCAATCGCTATCGATAATTTTGGTCAGTCGCTGTTGATTTTGATCAATTGTTGCTGAATATGTATTTTTTTCTCATTTGTATTGTGTATGTGTTTGCTGGGATAATTAGTTTATCATTTTTTTTTTGATGTATTTGTTTGTTGAGATAATGACTTCATGCTTGTCTATTTGTATAAAGTTAAGCAAATGTATATGTAAATGTTTACATATATACTAAATATATTTGTAGTAATTATAGATAACAAAATATTCTATCTATATTAGTATATATACATGGATACGAAATTTAAGATTTTAATATGTATCACAAATTAGTATGAATGAAAAAAAAAATTACAGTTAAACTTCTCTGTCTACTTGTTATGTTTGAATGAATCAAGTTATGTCAAAATAATGATTGTGTTTTGTAGAGTCAAATGTTATGTATATGAAGACATATACACTCATTTAAAAGTGTATATCGTGTAGCTGTTTTTACTATGTTGTGGAAAACTTTCATTTGTTTATGTATGTAAAGTTGTAATCCTATGTATATGTGGACCTATACATGCATAGTAATGAACATCTAATAGATATAAGAGATCCAGTAATACTATTTAAATAAACCATATACATAAATGCTATGTATATTAAACATATAATAATGAATGTGTTATTAATATAGAAATACTATATGTATATGATGACATATACACACAGACAAAAATCTGCATTGCTGAACTTTTTCAAATTTGTCGAAAATTATTCATCTGATTAGCCTTATCAACGGGTAAACATATGTATATGTATGCATATACACAAACAAAAAATATGATAAATTATTTTTGAGAGACAATAATTCTATGTTTATGTAGACTAGTTCACGCATATAAATACATTGAAAAATCATGTACAAAATACAATAATCATGCCGAAATATGTAAAGTTTTACTACTGGACGTGTTAGCTGTGACTCAAAAAAAGAATTATGGGAGAAAATTAACCCATAGTTTCAGTGTCTTATTTTATTTTTAAAAATAAAAAAAATCATCAAATAATCATTTTTCTCATCAATGATTTTCTTTCTTTATTTTTTGGTTAAAAGAAGAATTTACTTATTTAACAACTATAACACTAATTCAATCATTAGATGTAAGAAACTGATCAAATTTTGGGCCTCCCATAAGGTGGCCAGTTTAGTTTTAAAATGAATAGAAAAAAAAAGTATTAATTAAAATATTAGAATGATAAAAAGAAATGATGTTAAAATTGAATGAAGTTAGTTGGAGTTAAACATAATTGATTTCAAACATGAAAACGGACCCTTGATTGTAGCCCTTTTTTACGGAGAAAAAAACATGAGAGAAAAGGGGATATGTATGTATATGTACTTTAAGAGAGAGAAACTTAAAAAATGGGATTTATGTAATGTGTTTAGGGAGATGGAATGTTTTGTAATAAGTGAAATATAAGTTGTGGGTTTGTATAATTTTTAGTTTTTTTTATTCTCTTGTAATATATGGACGTTTTAAACTAATGTCTGAAGATCCTTCTTGAGGAAAATGAAAATTTTAATGGAAGTTATTAGATCACGGTATAAATTTTTGTAAGTTATTACAAATATTAGACAATTGTATAATGTTTCATTTAAAAGGTTGAAAAATATATGAGCAAATGATTACCTTTGTGACATTATTAACTTGAGGAAAAGAATACTTTCAATTATAGAAATATACGATTAATCAGTATTATCGAAGTTGAAATTATTAACTTGAGGAAATTTGTCATCAAAACAAAATGAAAGATAACAAAGAGGGATTTAACAAATGGAGCATCACAACTTCCAAACATAAAGAGCAAACAAAGAAGCATCACCTTGAAGCTACACACACGAACTCCTTATTCAATAAAGAGTGAGTGAAACCACCTTCAAATTTGATGCGAATTATTATTTAGTCCACGAACTATTTTTGATATTAAAAAACCTCTAAACTTAATTAAATAATTTTTAAAACATCCCTAAACTTAACTACTTATATAATTTTAAAAACACCCTTAAAATGCCACATGACATAGAAAATGGCCTCAAAGTTTTATTGGTGCATGAACTGCTTAAGAATTATGTCATGTAAGCATTTAATGATAAAAACCCCTTATTTAAAACTTTTTCTCTTAATTTTCAACATATGCTAACTGCTACCACAATCCTTCTTCTTTCTATTTTAAGTTTTTTTTTGATTAAAACACACCGCAAGTTTGAACTTAAATATTTTTTACCATCTTACTTAAATGCTAAGTTTCTTAACCTCAATTGTTTTAATAACTATACTTTGTTAGATGTGGATTTCGACAGCGTCGATAATTCCATGATCAGATGACAATTTTGAAAGAAAATTTAACTAGAATTATCCACACAAAATAAACTACGAATCAAATGAAGGAGATTATCACTGATACTTTTTATTAAGACTTTTACGCTAAAACTCTTTGATTCCATGGAAATGAAAGTTAAAGGGTTAAGTTAGAGAATTCCGAGAGAATTGTGAGGAGGAAAGAAAGAGTTCTAGCAATGTAGAAGCGTTTGTTGTATGATTTCATCGAATTGAGTTATTTTAGTGGATTTATTTTTTAGATGTGTATTTTTTTTTTGAGTTTCAAAGATTCACGTGAATGGCACATAAATAATATATCAACAGGTAAATCCAACTAGATAGCGAGTATACACACGTCAAGTTCAGCTAGATAGTGAGGATACAGACATTAGTTTGATATGACAAAATAAGAGTTTTTAAATTCATTTAATCAAGTATAAGATTATTTTTAATACTAAGTATAATTCGGAGACTAAAATAATAATCCACACCAAGTTAAAGGGTGTTTTCAATACTTCACTTTTCAATAAAAATTCAATGAACTTTCTTGTCAATGGTGAGCACACTATATTATAATTCTAACTATACATAAACGAGAATCTTGAATTTTGATAATCCTCATAAATTTTTTAGTGCAATTAGATTGCCACACATGTCTATTTTTTTTTTCATACTTATTGTTACATTTTTTTCATTTATAATTTTATAATATTTTTGTTTGAACCTTTATAATTAACTATACATAGAAGTAACTTTATATATATATATATATATATATATATATATATATATATATATATATATATATATATATATATATATATATATATATATATATATATATATATATTCTTATTACTTATTAGATTACTTGTTTCTTTTTTTACTTATTTTTTATATTAACTTTTTATTATTTATTTAAGAAAATCAAGGAAGATTTGTAAATTTTTCTGTAATATTCTGATTTATTAAGTAACTACATAAAGTATCAATAGTCAACATAAATTTACAAAACATAATTAATAAGGATAAGTTTGTTTGTTTTACTCCTAATATATAATTTCTTAAGTGACTTTTCAAGTAAAAAAGTCAAGTAAAAAGAAATTGAGATGTACCATTTTCTTTTCTTTTTTTTTGCTCAACTCTTCTACTAGTTTTTTTTTTTACTTATTATGTTAGCAAATCAACAAGGGTTTGTTATTTTCTTCAATAATACTATTATCATAACTATCTAACATAATCTGCCAATCATATACTCTCAAAACATAATGGAGATAAATAAAGCAAACTCCTAAAAGGAGAGTATCAAATCAACAATTGTAAAATAAAATGAAATGGATAGAGTTTATTATTTGTTATTGTATATTTTAATAAAATTTGTGCAACTTTAAATTTACAGTTTTATTTCTAATCTGACCAGTTATTATTTCTTACTAATAATACCTCATATCGTCTTTTTGGGTGTGTTTGGTATAAAAATATTTTTTATAAAATATATTATTTTAAAAATATTATTTTTAAAAAAAAGTGTATTAACTGCACGCTAGAAAGATAAACTTATAACAAAATCAATATACCATTTTGCTACACTTAGAAAGAGAGAATATCTAACAACAATCAAGATACCATTTTTCTACACAAATTCATAAAGAGTAACTTTTAATACAAATCAAGCTACCATAGTACACCAAGCCAGAAAGACTTGATTTTAACTAAAATCAAGAATTCAAGACGCCACTTTGCTACACAGAGTCATCAAGATAGAATTTTTAACAATAATTAAGATACCATTTGTATCGGAAGAGTCAGAAAATATTGTTGAAAGTAATGGGATTTGTAGATTATGTTTTATTCCACCAGCCATGATGATTTTTTTTCTCTAGATCTCTCTGTATACTACAATATAAGAATATAATGAATGGTATATTGATAGTTTGTTCTTGTTTTTTCTGTTGGTTTTGACGTGGACTTCACCACGTTAAGGAAGTGCTATTCATCAAAGTGTACTAATAAATTTCACTTCAAAGGGATCATAGTGTATTAAAGAACTCATCTTGCACAAACGGAGTTGACAACACGGTAATTTCAGCCAAGGGAAGGAATTTTGAACAAGTAAAACGTTGCTGAATAAAATTACAAAATAAAACTACCACAGCCCTATAAAATTGTTGCTTACGGATATGTAACCAGTAAACTATAGAAGATCAGAAATATAGAACATTCCACTGAAATAAATTATTTGAATTAGCTGGTTTATGTAACCACAGACCTGCAAAAAAGAACAGTGAATGCACTATATGAGAAATAATTAATAGTGCACTATTTTGTGCACTATGTGAAAAAAAAAGTACACTGCTCATAAAAAGATATTCTCTTCGTTTTATAATAAATGAATTGTTAAATTTTGACACACAGATTAAGGAAAAAACATTAAAGACATAAATTTAACACAACTTTCCATTTTTACCCTCAAAAAAGAAAAAGTTGACCTTGTAATACCTTTTCAAAAGTTAATTAGTTGTCAAATCATAAGAGTAAATTTAAAAAAAAATTTAATGATTCACTTATTTTGAAACACCAATCAATACCCCAACAATTCATTTATTGTGAAACAGAGAGAGTACAAATTAATAATGCACTATGTGAAAAAATGAATTGTGCACAAAATATGCACTTTCCACTATTCACAAAAAGATAATTAATAGTGCATTTTTTTTGTGTACTATATGGATAAAAAAAGTATAGTGCACAAAAAATGCACTTTTCACTATTCACAAAAAAATAATTAATATTACACTTTTTTTGTGTATATCTGAAAAAAATAAATAGTGCACAAAAAAGTGCACTACCAAATTTAAACGGCCATAAGCCCCACACCGTTAAAAAAATATTGTGCACTAAATGAGTAAAAAAAGCCTATTTATGTCACTTTCTAGTTTCATGGCATAAATTGATCATTTTTTTAAAAAGTAAAGGCATATTTCGATTTTGGAGTCTTCTATTATGTATTTACCATTCGTGTCTGTCATCGCTTCTGTTACGTCTACTATCGTGTTTGTCTCTTCAATGCATGTGCATACCAATCTCACCCTGGCACCTGTACAAAATGTACAGTCACTCAATCAAACTTCTCTATAACTGCTTGACTGAATTTAACTCTGTAATTCAATGAACTTAACTTATTGAAAAAAAAAGGGACTCACATTCTATTCTTCTAAAATTATTTATATATGTTTTGCCCTTTCTGGATTTGATGGTAGTCTATAACGAGAGCCTAGTAATAATGTGGTAAGTTGTGCTAAGCCATGCACGCTATGTGGGGAGTTGTCTCAATAGCCACTTTGACAACATAACCTAATATTTAGATATAAGTTTTAAAAATTGTAGTGGATAGACATATTTATGATGTCATTCATATGACTTTCGAAAACCATACAAATCTAGCATATAAGTCTTTAATATTACACTATAATCCCTTCCCCCATTTCATCCAACAAAAATTTGATTTTAATTTTTCTTCTTAAAAAATATTCTCCAACAAGCCGTAAAAAATGCTCCGGTTTTCACTTAATTTCTCCTATTCCGGTGGCTTTTTCAATGACATTTTTTTCACAACTAAAAATCACCATTACCTTGCTTATTGCTTCCATTGTTACCCTATTATCTTTTAAATATTTTTAAAAACCATTTTCTCACCATTGTTACAAGTTTTAGAAGCTTTCAAAATCATTTCATAACTCGTTATTAGATAGATTACAATAGTTTAGAAGCACTATAAGTTTCTTTCTCCATTTCAGTAGCTAGAGAGCATCGATAAGAACCCAATTTCATTCACTCACATTTTTGTACGAATTTCTTATCATTCATCAATCAGTCATCGACCCGTATAGATCGATACCTTAATCTAGAATCGACCAATCTAGTCTATAATGATAACAACAAAATTTATTATTGTTGGTGGTGATTATATGGGAGTATGAGAGGAGACTATCAAATTTTGGAATTGAAAATCTTTTAGTAAGGTGACAGTGCCTATTGCGTTGCGTCAGAATGGTTCTTACGATGACATGATTGCAAGTGTAATTGAGAGAGAAAAATTAGCTTGCAATCCATGTGACTTTATGATTAGATATGTAATGAATAAGAGACAAAAAATATATCTCTCATTCATAAAGAATGATAGGCAGGTGGCTATGTACATGTTTGATGTTATTGCCGATGACTCTAGGCCTATATTGAAGATAAATATCATCCCAAGATCTCCGATAGAACCAATGAATTTAGCCCCACCCCATCACCACACCCTATAATTGATGATGACGATACGATTGAATATGAGAGCCTGGATGCTCATTCAATGAATATGGATTATCATCTAATGGATATGGAAGATCATCCAACGAATGCAGAAGATCTCGAATGTTTTCAAGAAGAGTACGGAGAGTGTGGATCGAAATCACAACTTAACTATTCCTTCTTTGGTGGAATTAATTTCTACAAAGAACAAATATTTTATACCAAGAAAGAGCTAAAAATGTTATTGGATGGAGCGTCGCTGAGAAAGTCTTTTGATTTAGCTATGTTGAAGGGTTGTAGTAAATACTTTAAGGTGAAATGTGTATGTCCTAGTTGTGCCTGAATGTTGTGGTTTAGAAAGTATGAATGCTCGATCAACTTTTGCATATACAAGTATGTTGGCGATCACAATTGGAATGTTGAACATACCGTGGAGAGCCATAGGATAGTCTCAGTTTTTGAATGTAACAATTGATTGCTTTAATAATTAATTTTGCCAATCTGTTAAAAATCTTCCTTTTATGGTTTTGAATTTTGCAAATTTATTAGAAAATGAATACAAAAGTTGATTACTTTCATAATTAATTAATGAGACACACACACATATATATAGATATATACATATACATACTAGTGAGGGTGTGGCCGTGCAAAGCACGAGCCCAACATGTCTTGGCAAATGAAAGATTCTCAAAAATAGGTGCCAAAATGCAGTACAAATTGTCCTGCAAATTTTGATTGTATAACTGAACTATATGAACTTGAATAAGGTGCTTTGCCAAGTTGAATATAAAGTTACATTTGACAAAGATATGAATATGGAAGTATGTAACTTTGGAAGTTTTAACATAGCAAATTGTCCGTAATGTAACTATGTAAATCTTGATGGATCTGTCTACGTGTACATGGACAAAGAGAATTTTGTTGTAGTTGCATGAAATTTTGATGTTGTCATTGGAATATCTGTATTATAGTAAACAATAGGATTCACTTAACCTAACGATTGAGAAAGACGATGTTATGTCTGCTATAGATCGATATCTTACAGTATTTTCATAGTGAACTTGCTTTCCATTTCGATCGGAATTCCATACATTTAAGCCAGGATAGTACTGTTGGATTTCCTGTTTGAGAAACTGAACGATGAGAATGATAATAGGCAGTGGGATAGATAAGCAAAAACTTAGCAGTTTTATTGTCATAGAAAATAAATATACAATCTTTAATGTTTCAACATCAAAGTCATATGATCGTTGGCTGCACAAAGTTGGTTGTGTACCATAGTCAGTAGCTAGATATGGATAAGCGGGCATTGAATTCATATGATGATGTACAACAATGGTTAAAGATCCATATATAGTTAAGTTAAGCGATAATTGAGCATGCCATGACGTTGTTAGGATCTCATATAAGCCTTTATGGCGTTGACCTATAAATGAACCTTTGGGTTTATATTTCTATTTAGAAAACTAAAAAATTTAGTTGTCTATTCAAACAAGTTTAAACATTAAATCTCAATTTAGCTAATTAAATGAATCCTTAGCAAGAAAATAAAACTTTTCCCATCAAATATGACAGAAAAAACATGGAAAAGACCGAGTGTGTATAACTTAATCTATTGAGGACAGGACATTATATCAATGCGTCAACATGTACAGGTTATCTATTAGAGGAATCTCAGACAAATATAAAGAATTTAACAATATCTAACCATTTCAAACTTATCTAGAAACTCAGTCTCATCCTCATCCAAGGCATTGGGCGGTCCTGCAAGAACATTAAGGCATTGGGCGGTCCTGCAAGAACATTACGAGATATATTTCTAACCAATTGTAAGTGCATTGTATAAAGAAAATGAATAATTGTAAAGCATTAACATTCTTTCTCCCAATATTTCTGAGATTATTGCCGTAATTGTACTGCTGACATCCATGATGTCAATGTTGAAGTGGCACCTGTGATTGAATAAAAACACAATAAAGTACATAGCAATTTTTAAAACCAAAAGGGAAAAAGCAGCAATACCACTAAAAGATATAGAAAAGTTGAGCACACCATAAGGTTTGAATGAAAGTGCTTGTTTTATTATTCTGCTGGTTACTTATATCTCTTTTTATACAAATTTTGTACATGTTGAACATAACTATAAGAGTCTTATCTAATGCCTATTTTACAGGAAAGATAATCTTTTTGTTACAGAAAAAGCTACAACAATTCAAATTCAAAATAAACTCTAATAGCCCCCTGCAAGATCATGTTCGTGATCGAACCATGAGCTTGGATCGAAGATTAAGGAACCGATTCGTGCCAACTTCTTTAGTAAATATATCTGCAAGTTGATTTTGAGATGAAACATAGCGAACCACTAACGATTGATCTTCAACCATCTCCCGTACAAAATGATAATCAAGACGAATATGCTTCGACCATTGATGGATGACAGGATTTTGAGATAAAAACTGTGCACTAAGATTATCACAAAAGACAATAGTGGGTGCAGTGAGAGGAGCACGTAGCTCGCTGAGAAGTTGCTGAATCCAAATAAATTCAGTAGTTGCAAAAGCTAAAGCACGATACTCAAATTCAGTGCTTGAGCGGGCTATAGCCTTTTGTTTGCGAGAAGACCAACTGATCAGGTTACCTCCATAAAATAATGCAAAACCATGTTGGGAGCGACTATCATCAATGTCAGAGATCCAACCAGCATCCGAAAAGGCTACAAGGCTAGAATCAGACATAGGACGTAGTAAGAGGCCATCATGGATGGATCCTTTTAGATATCGAAGTATGCATTTTACAGCTGACCAATGAGCAGTGGTGGGTGCTTGCATAAATTGGCATACTCGATTGACTGCATAGGATATTTCTGACCTAGTAATAGTAACATATTGAAGTGCACCAACAACACTACGGTATAAATAAGCACACTAGAAAGAGTAAGTATTGATCCAGGTTCAGCCGGACTAGAGATCGGATTTGCATCAACCATGTTAGTTCGACGAAGTAAGTCACGAATCTACCTGCCTTGAGATAAAATAATCCCATTTGATGTTGGAGATACTTCAATACCAAGAAAATAATTTAAGGAATCAAGATCTTTGAGAGAAAACTGTTGATCAAGAGAACGAATAAATACAGTGATGAAATCACTATCGCTGCCAGTTAGAATAAGATCATCCACATAGACAAGAACATATGTTGTGTGCTTAGAAGTTAGCTGCATAAAAATAGAAGAGTCAGATAAACAAGAGCGAAAGCCAATACCGAGGATAAAAACCTTTAACTTATTGAACCCAGCGCATGGCGCTTGTTTGAGGCCATATAAGCCCTTGTTCAATTTGCATACAAAATGTGGCCGATGAGGATCAACAAATCCTTTTGGTTGCTCCATAAATACTTGTTCGGAGAGATCACCATTTAAGAATGCATTGTTAATGTCAAGTTGTCGAATGGGCCACTTATTTATCATAGCTAAAGACAAAACAAGCCGAATAGTTGTAGGATTAACAACAGGACTGAAAGTATCAAAGTAATCAACACCCTCCTCTTGGTGAAAACCTTTCGCTATAAGACGATCTTTGTAACGTTCAATTAATCCATCAACTTTACTCTTAACCTTATAGACCCATTTATAACCAATAATGTTAGAATGGCGGTGGTGGAACCAATGTCCAAGTCTTATTTCGTATAAGGGCTAAAAATTCTATCTGCGTAGCATGATGCCATTCAGGATATTTGGAGGCTTGATGATATGTTGTAGGTTCTGGAATATGCGAAGGATCAAGAGGAAGATAATATCGAGATGTTATAAGAGCTTTTGGTTTTAAGGAATTAGTTTTACTTCGAACAACCATGTGATGACTAGAGGTGTTGGGGGGGCGAAAATAGGAAGGGGTTGAGGTCGGGTAAGATGAACCAGATGGTGGCAGGTGTTCAGGTGGGTTAATGGTTGGTGTATTCTTTGTTTGTGGATATTATTGAGGGGATACAGTAGAGGGTGTCTGGGTATGCATGTATGATTAGTGTGTTTAGATGACTTTGATGCGAGAGAATGTGAATGCACTGGACGTTAAGAAGCTTGATTGAGTAAAGAGAAAGAAGAGTTTCTGAAATGGGACGAGGATGATGATGATGTTATGAACGGAAGCATGGAGGAATAAGGGAAAGTATTTTCATCAAACACAACATGACTATTAATATAAATTCAAGAAGACGCAACATGGTAACAAAGGTAACCTTTGTGATGAGAACTATATCCTATAAAGACACAAGGAAGAAACCAAAAATCAACTTTGTGATGATTGTAAGGTTGAAGAAAAGGATAACAAAGGCAACCAAAAGTTTTGAGAAAACCATAATCGGGAGAATTTTTGTACAGTAATTGATATGGCGATTTAAAGGACAAAGAAGAGGATATTGTAATATTAGACAAGTACGTAGCAGTGAGAAATGCATGCTCCCAAAATTGAAATGGAAGAGAAGCATGGAAAAGAAGAGCGAGTCCTTTTTCAATTATAATACGATTTCGGTGTTCCGATGCACCATTTTGTTGAGGTGTATAAGGACAAGAAATGTGATGATAAATACCTTGATTTTGTAAATATGATGGTACATTTCGGTACTCACCTCCCTAGTCAGTTTGAACTAATTTTATTTTTGTCCCAAACTGGGTTTCAACGGCCGACTTAAATTGAGTGAAAAATTGAAAAACTTGAGATTTATGTGACATGAAATATATCCAAATAAATTTGGTGCAATCATCAATGAATAAAACAAAGTAGGAGGATCCATTAATATAAGGAACTGGGAAAAGTCCCCAAATATCAGAATAAACTAATTGAAAAGGACTACTGCTAGAAACATGGGAATGGGAAAAGGGTAGGCGTCGACTCTTGCCTAGTTGACAAGGTTCGCAAACATTAGAAAAATCAAAGCTAGAAACAGGTAGCCTAAAATTAGATACAAGATGATAAAGAAGAGCTTCATTTGGATGAGCTAGTCGATGATGCCAACCAAGAAGAGAGGTTAGTTCACCAAGAAATACGGAAGGCGGGGAAGACTGAGAATGAAACGATGATAGTTGAAGAGGGTACAAGTCATCATCAAGTGTTCCTCGCAGTAGTTTCCTACCCTGCAAATCCTTCACATAGCAATCATAAGTATGAAATTCCATATAGACATTATTATCATGAGTTAGTTTAGAAACACTAAGTAAATTCTTGGAAATTTTAGGGACATGGAGAATATTTTTAAGATGAATGGGTTATGTGCGTGCAGACAAAATTGATGAGTAAATGTGCGAAATAGGAAGTTTCATACCATTACCAACTGCTAAACCATCATTGCTGGTGTAAGGCTATAACTAGAGGTTAGTCATCTCTGAAGTCACATGATGTGTAGCACCCAAATCAAAATACCAATAAGGATCAACAATAGCCGAAGGAGAAGCAAAATGTGCTTGTTTGAGAGTTGACCGTGATGGCGATGGCCTTGTTGGTGGATAATATTTTTCATTAGAGCGATGGTAGCAATTATGAGATTCATGATTAGTTTTACAAAATATTTGACATGGCACACAACGCTTGGACTAACGATTATTTGACCGAGAGAATGCAGAATGGGAATATTGTTGAGGTACCATAGATTGAGCATGATTATGAGAATTGTGGGCAACAACATTAGAGAGTGGGGGTGGTCCAAGAATAGATGACTGGTTGGTATTATGAACGGGTGGAGAGGGAGGAGGATAAGCTGAATTTTGAGTTAAGAGGGCATGAGAAGGAATAGAGCCAAATTGAGTATTATTGGCGGTCAAACTAATTTCTTCAGACAAACATTCTTCTTCTTGAAGGAGGAGTCCAAACAGTTCTTTGGGAGTCATAGGACCAGAACGCATATTAAGTGCAGCCTTGAAAATTCCGAATGAAGAATCCAGACCATTAAGAACAAATGAGATGAAGTCATCGCCTTGTACAATGTACAAGCTTTCTGCTAAAGAGTTGGCGATTACGCATTTCTTCTCAAAGTATTCTGTGATGGAAAGATTGCCTTTAGGAAGGTTTTGAAGTTGAGATTTTAATTGCATAACTAGAGCACGTGTCTACGATTGAAACATATGCTCGATTTTAGTCCAAGCATCATAAGAAGAGGTAGCTTGAGTTAAGTGACCAAGAAGAGGATAAAAAATTATTTAACAAAGCGAAACAAGAATAAGAAGATCGCTGTATCGCCATTTATCATACTCAGGGTTAGAAGTAACCGCTGGTTATGCATGGCTGGTAGCGGACGCTGTAGTAGAAGGGGTGACAGTAATGGTTTGTGGAGGAGGATTGGAACCAAGAACAAAAGAGTCAAGAGAAAAGGCTCTGAGTATGTCCAAGGTATTTTCTTTCCAAAGACAATAGTTGTTTCTATCAAGTTTGAGAGAGAGGTTTGGCAACTGAATAATGGTGGAAGAACCAGAGTCTTTTGCAAGTGATAACAGTTTGCTAGATTTTTGAGGATTGGACATAGGATCGATGGGCAAATTTGATACCATATAGAAAAGTTGAGCACACCAGAAGGTTTGAACGTAAGTGCTTGTTTTATTATTCTGCTAGTTACATCTCTTTTTATACAAATTTTGTACATGTTGAAGATAACTATAAGAGTCTTATCTAATGCTTATTTTACAGGAAAGATAATCTTTTTGTTACAAAAAAAGCTACAACAATTCAAATTCAAAATAAACTCTAATAAAGGAGAATATCCAGATATCCTACACTCGGTAATGGCATCCCAACATCTACAGAACACAATAGCGGTATGTAAACATGGATTATTGTACCATTACTAATTAAAACAAAAAGAATCACCCTTTTTTCAATTTTACTTAACAAAAGCTGTAAACTACACAACATACACACCATTTCCATTCACTAGAAAGCCCCAAACTCCGTCATCATCGCACTTTCACAAGATTTTGATTTATACATATTTTATCCCCCCTTACTACATAAACACACTCTATTCCTTACTCAAGATACAGTTAAACTTCCATCCTTTTGATTTATAATATACATATTTTTTCACCTTAATGCAAAAGATAAAAGACCTGGGTAATGGTTGGTTAAGATTTTATTTGTAATTATTGTGAAAGCTTTTCCTATGATAGTGTACAATCTCGTTACCCAGTAGCCTTTTTATTCGACAAAATATTCTAGGAACAAGTACTTATGCACCAATATTGAACAAAAAAACTTCCAAAGGCAAGGCCTAGGTGTGTATAGAAAGTCTTAAATTAGCAAGTTCTATTAATTTTTTCAAGCATACCACATTGATAATACTTGTTAAGAAATTGTTAATAAAGCTAAATCAATGGATTGCCATATACCAGCAAAGAAAGTAGAAAAGCATCACTCTATCATACAAGATTCATAAAGGTCTTGATAAGCCAATAACCAGGGGTAATAGAGAATAGACCATGCTGGTAATGGCAGAATGAAAAGTCAGTATCACTTAATGGTGGTTCCAAAATTTCATTAAGGGTTTTGAAATATGGATAAGTAAATACACGAATAATCTAAACTAGGTTCAACTTCTACTATAAATTCAAATTTGTAACCATGTCTAAACAATGTAATTTTCAACCAAAGAAATTTCACCTGATTGCATACCAACCCCTAATATCATCACAAGTTGGAATACAAGTAATAATAAACCATGGCAAGTAATAACATTAAATAGCTAGTAGTTAATATGTCTAACCAAAGGCCTTAACTAGAATAATTTCTCCCACCTCAAATTCCCATAATTCCTACATTACAAACTATAGACATCCAGGCTCATATCCCTTTATCGTAATTAGGAGCTACCATAACCCCCCTTTTAAATATATCATCACAATCCTAATTATGGGGATATATCAAATTAACTAACAACATTACAATTAGGTTGTAATACCCCATAGTTATTAGTACATGTGCAACTAAGTTTACATCAATCAAATCACTTAAACTTACAAGATTTAAGGAGAAATTGAGCTTATACCACTAATAGCATTAGTTGACAAGAATGTTATTATACATACATAAGTGAGGCCTAGAAAAAGTAGACAATCAATGACTGGATGTGATAACAAATGGTGCATACACTGGTACATGGCATAAAGTATAGGGCATAAATTTTGAGGTTTAAATATTGGGTGAAGAGGTGTAGTTTATGACCACACATTTGAGACAAACTCATGTACTGCCGATTCTGTGGACCATAAAAGGGTTATGGTGATGGTTGGAGTCAGATTTGATAGGGATCCAAGTTAAAGGTCCGTATTAAAGTTCACCATCAATTCACAATGGGTTCTGCAGTCTTGAATGACATATATGGTCTATTCCAAGATCGTATGATTTACGACTGTGAATGGGGATGTAAAATAAAGTGGTGTAATTTCTATATATATATATATCCAAGGTTCAACATAATGTATATCTGTCATCACCATACTCAAGAATAGCTCCTAAAAATCTCTCAAAATCATTGTAGCTTTGTTTGTAATAGCATTGCAATGAAAAATTATTAACATCACTTGTTTGTCTTATTTTACAATGGAATAAAGCATAACTACCCCATCATCCTTTCACCAAAATTTTAGTTACACAGTTTACCTTTGAGGGGGTAAATTACTCTCCTAATATTTTTTAAATTAAAATTAATTGATAGTCTGTACACACTTTCTCTTCATTTAAAATAAAGATTGGTAACGAATTCCAAAAAAGGTTCAATGGTAACTATTGGGACAACTTTGCCTAGCAAAAGAAATTGAACAAGCATTTAGCTTTACAACACTTAAGGGATCATGCAGATTACTGCAACCACTAACGTAAAAAAATTACAAAAGTACATTCAACTTTCCTGGAGCAGGCAGGGGTGCTTACAATCCATCGTTTTTCTGTCGAAAAACACCATGCATTTAGTTATGAATGCATTATAGCCAGCTTCATGTTTGGCTCCTGAGTTCTAGTTTGAGGATCTGCAAATCGACTAAATTAGTGACAAGGACTATTCAACTTTTTGTTTTACTCTTATAAATTGAGATATAGACCAATAGATTTAAGCTATAGGAGTACTGAAAGAGGAGAAATATTTTCTTCATAAACTTATTAAAAATATCAAATAAACAAAGCCAACACGGATGAAGCACACATAATATCGCAGTGAAACACCCTGAATTTTGGCCCTTAAAAATTCCTTGAGCTTTGATCTCACTGCCTGGTTACGACTGGACCCTATGAGTCGTATGGTGTCCTACGAATTATTAGGATGAGTCGAAACCAAATCATTAAGTTTGTGGCATGATTCTACTCTAAGTACGAGTGGTGCACTAAGAGGCTTAGGATATGTTATGAGTTGTTAGGTTCAATCGTAGGGTGTCCGGTGTATACCTCAATTTGGGTTCTGTGTTGATTACAACTAGACCCTACGAGTCATAGAATCTCATTACGAATGGGTTGGATGAGTCATAAGGTCGACAGTGCATAGGGTCCTAGTCACTGTCTTGGTTATGACTCGTAGTGATGGGTCATAAGGAATGGTTATGAGTCGATGGTTGACTCATAATCAAAGATGACACTTTTTTAGATTTTGAGTTGAGGGCACTCTGGACATTTTCCATTTTAACCCCTTGGACCCTAAGACTTCAGACTTCCTTGGGGATTCATTATTACATCATTCTCAATAAAAACACTTCCAAATTCTCTCTCAAATTCTCTATTCAAGTTAAGGATAGGGTTTCAAAGAAGTAGTCATTTAGGGTTCTAAGGGTGGATTCTTCTCTAAATTTCTTGGTATTCCAGGCATATTACTCTTCCCTCATTGTCAATTTTGTAAAATCATATGATTTAAAGTATGGTTTATAAGGTATTGATGATGGGTTTTGAACTATGAGTTGAGGGTTTCAAATATAAATTCTTTAAATGCTTCTTCTATGATATTTATGAAATTGTTTTACTTAAATTGATGGTTGGTAAATGCTTAGGGTTCATGGAAATGTGGGATGTACATGGGCATAATAGAATCCATAAAATTGGTAAATCATAAAATGAAGGGTACAAAGGAATCCCCAAAATTAATTGATTTTGTGTGGAAATTGGTAAGAACCTCAACCCACTTGCATAATTGATTTTGCCTTAAGCATTATCACTTGGTTTGGTTTGTTTCTTGAAACAAATGCATAACATAAATGGTTAATTGGTTAAGGATGGTTTTTAAAACCTTATAGGGTACACTAGAATCCCCCAAGTGATTTAATAATGGAGTCTACGGGGCATGAAGATATCCCCTAATTGTTGGCTAAAGACATTGCTTGCACGCTATAATTGGTATGATGATACCACTTAATAATGCCTTATTAATTGAATCCTAAATTTGGTAGTTAGGTTTTGTGTTAAATATATTAATTGGGCAATAATAAAAATTGTGTTAGCTAGCCGTGAGGTGTGAGTCCAATAGACTGATACTGGAAACTCATGTTTGCCACATGAGGGTTGGTCTTCATGGCCATATACTTGTGGGGTACAAGGGAATCACCCATGTTTATATCCATATATATATATATGTATCAAAAAGGGTGAAGGGTACAATGAAATCCTCGATCATCTATGATATCTCTGATTAGTGCGGCTAATATGCATTAGGGCTCGTTTAGGGGGTAGAACTGGACCCATATAGCTCGTGGGTGTATTTGTGATGGTAAAGCTACATAAATTCAGGTAAAAGTTTTAAAGTTCATGCTAATCTCATTCCCTGTTCCAGCATCATATCTCTTTCTATATATACATGGATGCGCATGGATGTATACATGTGCTTTGGTTAGACTTGGTTTTGAATTGATGGCATTATATTATCCTTACCTTTGATTTACATTCTAGTATTCACTCTGCTAACTGTCTTCAAACACTGTATCCCCACGCGATGCAGGAACTGGCCATACTTCTACCTCTTCTACACTCTGACTAGAATTTGGGATCAGCTTGTGAGTCAGGCTGAAGTAGTGAGTTTTCATACTTTGAAAGTCCCCATTTCATGCTTGATTTATTTTATGTTTTCACTATTTTCTTAGAATTGGTTTTCGCTATGGTAGGGGGGTATGTCCCAACTGGATATTCTTTGGTTTTGATTAGAGGCTTGGTTGGACTACTACAAACATGGGTGATATTGGTTGGTTGTATGGTTTTTAGCGGTTGGTTTTGGTTATAGACTTATCATAATGTCTTTAAATTGATATTCTCTTATCTTGTTATATGTTTGTAATTCACTCAACATGGGGTGTAAGGTGGTTAATGGTTTGGGGTATTGGAGGTGGTCTCCGATCCTAGCCGGACTTGAGATACCCGTCATGGCCACACCTAGTTTAGGCTATGAAAAATGTGGTATCAAAGCCTAGGTTTGGTGTTATTGTGTGTCCAACCAAGTTGTGTTGAGTAGAATCTCTTTTATGTAGGATTCCACACTTATAAGGAAGTGGCTATGAGATATTTAGGAATGTTTTATTTTTTTGTTGTTTTGTTTCAAGCTATAGAGTCTAAGGTATCGAGTCTCTCTAATTCTCATTTATTCACTTTCCAGATCATGCCTCCTAGATGATCTGATTGACCCACTTGAGAATAATGCTAATAGGACATGCCCTACTTGAGAATAATGCTAATAGGACATGCCCTACTTATGGAGTACAAACCTGGTCTAGGGGTCTAATTCCTGATTGACCTTCTGGAGTTCCACCGATCCCATCTAGTCCTCATCGAGCTCCTCAGATTGATATGTTAAATGTGGAATTTTATTAGTCTATTCATATGTTAGCTCCGTTGGTAGATTTTTAGTCTGAGTATGTAGCTTCTGTTACTCTATCTTCCAAGATCACAAGGGTTGGCCAGTTTATATAGTTGAGTCCTTCAACTTTTAATAGTGTTAAGGTTAAGGAGGATCCTAAAGGTTTTATAGATGAGATAGAGAAGATCTTTTGGGTTATGTATGCTACTAATGTGGAGGGTGTGGAGTTCGCAGTTTATTATTTAAAGGATGTAGCATACCAATAGTATGAAGAGTCGGAACAATCTAGGAGAGATTACACTGAATCTGCACTATAGGATGATTTCTCTAGTGTTTTTCTAGACTTCTTTTTTTCTCAGGAGTTAAGAGAGATGAAAGTGGAAGAGTTGTTGATCTGAATTAAGGCAACATGATGGTCAAGAGGTATGCCTTGAAATTTCATCAGTTGTCCCGGTATGCTCCTAAGTTAGTGGCTAGCATGATTGATATAATAAGGAAATTTGCTTTTGGTTTATCTTGTGACTTGATTTTGGAGAGTAAGGTTACCTTGTTGAACAATGATATGGATATCTCTAGGTTAGTTGTGTATATGCAACAAGTTAAGGAGGAGAAGAGAAAGCAGACAGATAAAATGAAAATACAGAATAAGAAGTTTAGATTTTCAGATTAGGGTAGAGGTCAATATTAGAGTGGCAGACATGGTGAAAAATGGTCTAAGAAGAAGTGGAGGAGTTCTGGTTCCTACCCTACGGCTAGTACTCTTGAGGAAGCCATCAACTAATCATCATTCTTAATATGATAGTGGGTATAGGGCATAAGGTGCCCAATCTCAAGCTGGTGGGGGTCAGTCTACTCCATCACATCCTTCTTGTAGATTCTACGGGTAGGTGCACCATGGGTTTTATGAAGATGGTAGGAAAATATGTTTTAAGTATGGTAGATTGGTCACTTGCCAAATAAGATTCCTATCACCACTTTATCAACTCCTGCACCAAAGGGTGCCGCTTCTGCTTCTAGTACCGACACTAGCCAAAATTGCTTGTATGCCCTTACTACCCACTAAGAGTTTAAGGCATCCCCGATGTCATCACTGGTATGTTATGACTCTTTTCACGTGATGTGTATTGCTTGATTAATTTGGGTTCAACTTTTTCTTATATTTCTACCTAGTGGGTGACATATTAGTTTCGATCCCTAGTGTATCCCTGATACCTTTTATATTTCTACCCCAGTGGGTGACTCTGTGGTTGCTAGTAGAGTTTATAGGGGTTGTGTGGTATCGGTTGGTGGTATAAAATCTCTGATAGATCTGATAGAGTTAGACATTGTTGATTTTGATGTCATATTGGGGATGGATTGGTTGCATTCGTGCTATGCCTCATTAGATTTTTGGACCTTTAAGGTCATGTTTAATTTCCCTAATGAGCCAATCATTGAGTGGGAAAGGGGTTCTCTAGTGCCTAAGGGAAGGTTCATATCATATCTTAGAGCCTAGAAGTTGATTTCTAAGGGATGTCTTTATCATTTAGGCCGGGTTAAAGATTCTAACTTGTAGGGTCATTCATTGCCATCCATTCTCATGGTTAATGAATTCCCTAATGTTTTTTCGGATGGTCTTCTTAGAGTACCTCCCGATAGAGAAATTAGCCTTTTTTCAGACACCTGTCCTAGCTCAATCCCTACATATAGAATGACTTCGGCTGAGTTGAAGGAGCTTAATAAGCAGTTGAAGGACCTCCTTGATAAGGGTTTTATCTATTCTAGTATGTCTCCATGGGATGATCCTATTTTGTTCGTGTGTAAGAAGGATGGTTCCCTTCGAATATGTATCGATTACCATCAGTTGAATAAGGTTATATTGAAGAATAATTATCCTCTTTCCTGGATTGATGATTTGTTTGACCAACTTTATGGTGCTAAATATTTCTCTAAAATTGATCTTAGGTTGGGTTATCATAAGCTAAAGATTAGGGAGGTGGATATCCCTAAGACTGCCTTCCAAACCCAATATGGTCATTATGAGTTCTTAGTCATGTCTTTTGGTTTTACTAATGCCCCGACGACATTCATAGACTTGATGAATAGGGTCTTCTATCAGTTTCTGGCTTTGTTCATTATCGTATTTATATATGATATTCTGGTGTATTCCAAGAGTGAGGTAGATCCTACTGATCACCTTTGTATCGTATTGCAAAACCTAAAAGACCAGCATTTTTATTCTAAGTTTTCAAAGTGTGAGTTCTGGCTAAATGATGTTACTTTTTTGGGTCCTGTCATTTTTAGTAAAGGGATCATGGTGGATCCGCAGAAAGTTATAGTGGTTAAGAAGTGGCCATGTCCCACGACTCCAATCAATATTCATAGCTTCTTTTGTTTAGCCGATTACTATAGGAGATTTGTGGAGAGTTTTTAGACCAATGTTGCCTCACTGACCAAGGTGACCCAAAAGAAGGTAAAGTTCTGGTGGTCTGACGTTTGTGAGGGTAGCTTTGAGAAGCTGAAAGATAAGTTGACTTCAGCTTTAATTTTGACTCTGCCTAGAGGGTACTGATGGTTTTGTAGTCTATTAAGATACGTCCCATATGGGACTTAGTTGTTTGTTAATGCAATATGGTAGAGTTGTGACCTATGCTTCTAGATAGTTGAAAGTTCATGAGAAGAATTATTCAACTCATGACTTGGAGTTGTTGGCAGTGGTGTTCGCATTGAAGATTTTGTATCATTATTTGTATGGAGTCCATATAGGTATCTTTTCTGATCATAATAGACTGTAATACCCAAAGGAGTTGAATTCAGGCACAGGAGGTGGCGTGAGTTAATGAAATACTACAACATGAGTCTCTGCTATCACCTACGTAAAGCTAATGTGGTTGGTAATGCTCTTAGTAGATTATCCATGGAAAGTCTACCTTATGTAGATGAAGATAAGTGGGAGTTGGTGAAAGATATTCACTTTTTGGCTAACCTTGGAGTTCATCTCTTAGACTCTGAGGATTGTGGTGTATTTGTACAAGAGGTGGTAAAGTCATTCCTTGTTGCTGAAATAAAGGAGAAACAGGTACTAGATCCTGTCTTAATAAAGATTAAGGGAGATATAGGACAATAAAAGTTAGTAGCTTTTGAGATTAGTGGCGATGGTATCTTGAGGTACCAAGGTATATTATATGTTCCAAACATAGATGGATTGCGATAGAGGATCTTGGCTGAGGCTCATGAATCGCGTTATACTATTTATCCTGGTTTTACAAAGATATATCATGATCTTAAGGAGATTTATTTATGGAACAATATGAAGAGATTGTTGCCAATTTTTTTGCTAAATGTATGGTATGTCAACAAGTAAAGGTTGAGCACTTGAGGCCTGATGGGTTGACTCAAGAGATTGAATTGCTAGTATAGAAATGAAAGATAATTAATATGGATTTTGTTACCGATCATCCTCGGTATGGGAGTTTGTTTGATTCAATTTGGGTCATTGTGGATAGTATCACTAAGTTTGCTCACTTCTTGCCAGCGAGGACTAATTATTCTGTAGAGAATTATGCGAAATTGTTCTTCCAAGAGATTGTGAAGTTGTATGGGTGCCCATTTCTATCATATAAGATTGTGTTACTAAATTCTCATCAAACTTTTGGCATTTATTTTAGAGAAGTTTGGGAATTAAGAGGAGCTTTTATACTGCTTTCCACTCACAGTCGAATGGGCAAGTGGAAAGGACTATTTAGATATTGAAAGATATGCTTCGGGCTTGTGTGATTGACTATGGTAGTAGTTGGGTTGGTAATTTTCCTCTTATATAGTTTACGTATAATAATAGCTACCACTCTAGTATTGGAATGGCTCCGTTTGAGGTGTTGTATAGTATAAGGTGCAGATCACCTAATGGGAAGTTTGAGGTTGGTGAGGCAGAGATGTTTGGCATGAATTTAGTTCACCAAGAAATAGAGATAGTGAAGGTGATTTGGGGTTGACTAAAAGCTTCCCAAATTCATAAAAAGTCCTATGAGGATGTGAGGTATAGGAAGTTAGAGTTTGAGGTTGGCAATTGGGTATTTTTGAAGGTATCTCCTATGAAGGGGTAATGTGATTAGGGAAGAAGGGAAAGCTCAGTACCTGGTATGTTGTCCTGTACTTGGTCTTGAAGAGTATTGGTAGTGTTGTAGATGAATATGAGTTGCCATCTAGTTTGATCTCCATTTATCAGGGTTTCATGTTTTGATACCGAGAAAGTGTATAGGTGATCCTTTGATGGTTCTTTCTTTGAAGGAGGTGGGTATTTCAGATTCCTTATAGTATGAGGAAGTTCAGTTTGAAATTTTGGATTGACAAGTTCATCGGTTGAGGACGAAGGACTTAGCCTCGGTAAAGGTTCTATGAAGGAACTACAAGGTTGAAGAGACTACTTGGAAAGTCGAAGAGGACATAAAGTCCAAGTATCTATTCCTTTTTTCCACTCCAGATAATCATGCCTAAGGTATTTCTTATTCTTAATATTTTTTTTCTAAATTTGTTAAAGGAAAGAGTGATTTCCTTTGCATCTTTTTTTTCTAACTTTGTTAAAGGTAAGAGTAGAAGTATATGGAGTCCAATCATGCTAGCAATTGCCTTGAACCATCATTTGATGAATGATCTAAGTGGGGAAGAATTGAAACATCCCAGATTTTGGCCCTTGAAAATTCCTTGAGTTTTGTGCTCACTGTATAACTGGACCTTATGAGTCATAGTGTGTCCTGATGAGTCATTGAGATGATTCATAACCAAATCAGTAAGTTTATGGATTGATTCTACTCTGAGTATGAGTGGCTCACTAAGAGTCGTAAGGATATATTACGAGTTGTTAGGTTCAATTGTAGGGTGTCTAGTGTATACCCCAATTTGGGTTTTTGTTGATTATGACTGAACCCTACGAGTCGTAGGTCTCATTACCAATGGGTTGGATGAGTCGTAAGGTTGACAGTGTATGGGTTCCTAGTAACTGTCTTGGTTACGACTCATGGAGACAAGCCATAAGGAGTGGTAATGAGTCGATGATTGACTCTTAATCAAAGGCAACACTTTTTTTGTCTTTAAGTAGAGGGCGCTCTGGACATTTTCCACTTTAACCCCTTGGAACCTACGACTTAAAGCTTTCCTTTGGGCTTTATTATAACATTATTCCCAATAAAACACTCCCAAATTTTCTCTTAAACTCTCTATTCAAGTTAAGGCTAGGGTTTCAAAGAAAGTAATGAAATAACTTGGGTTTTGGAACCTTGGAATATTTCTGGAATTTCTGGTTTTTGGTCAAGATACAACTAGGGGGTACATGTCTTATGCTAGGGTACGGTTGGTAAGGTTGGGTCGTACACTAGTAAATGTTGGTTGGTGGGTTGGATTGATTTCTGGAATGGGTACGACTTGGGTTGTTATGAGTCGTATCATGTTGACGGGTCGTATGGTTGGGTTTTTCCTTGCTTAATCTGAGAGTTATTAAATTAACTTGGATCTGAGTATGAGTGGCATACCATGGGTCATGATATAAGGTACAAGTCATATTGTCTCACTCGTATATTGGACAGTGTCAACTTATCTTGATTCTGTTATGGGTATGGGTTAAGGGTACTGGATGTATCCTTAGATACGATTTGTCTTGCATGGTCATATGTTGACCATTGTGGGGCTCTAAGGGAGGTCTAGGATACGTTTGGCGGGTACCACTTAATTGGAGGGTACGACTAGCACAGTAGAGTCGTATCCACCTGCGGGGATTTTACGCAGTTAAGTTGGGGGTAATCTAGACATTTCCTCACTTAACCACTTAAGTCCCCACGAGTTATAACTCTATTGGGACATCATTTACCCTATTATTCTAGTCTTAAACACTTGGAAACTCTCTCTAATTCTCTCTAAGGCTATTGGATAAAAAAAGGCTAAGGTTTTATCTAGAGGAGCAATTTGGGGTTTGTTTGGGTGATTTGTCTCCATTATCTTCATAATCTAAGGCATGTACTCCTCCCTTATTGTTAGTTCCAACTAAAGGAATGTTTTATACAATGTTTTCATGGCATGATTATTGTATGGTTTTGGGGTTTTCAAATATATGTTGGGGGTTTTGGGGTTAAATGCTTGGTTATGGTTTTCCCATATTTTAATTGTATTTGCATGGTTTAACGGTGGTTTGGATAATTGGTTACATGGGAATGGTAAATTAATAATTAGATTTGGTTTTGGATATACTATGCCCTCAGTATGTTTGATAAAATGCCTATGATAATTCTTTTACTATATTTTTTGACTTTTAATAAAGCTATTACATGATATGGTTTGGTAATGGAACCCTAAATGGTATAGATGGTATAAATGGTTTGGAATGGTTAAATGGTAAGGTTTGGTGGTCATTGTTATGGTAAATTAAACTTTTTTGTAGGGTACAAGGGAATCCCCTAAGTAAATATGTTAATGAACAACTTGTGGGTTACATGGGATTCCCCCAAGAAAATATAATAATGGAACACTTGTGGGTACATAAGACTCCCCCAAGTTAATTTGATAATGTAATCTATGGGTACATGGGAATCCTTTTATGTAAAAATGTTGGCTAATTACATTGTTTGCAAGCTATAGATAGTATGATGATACCACTACTTATAGACTTGGTTAATAGTAATTTAATAATGGTTTGGTTGATTGGAAATGGTTTGAATTAGGCAATAATGGCAGGGTGTGATAGAAAACCGTGTGAGTCCAATTGATGGACACTGGAAACTCATGTTTGCCGACATGAGGGGATGGTTATAGCGACCATGTATGATACTATGAGGTACATGGGAATTCTCTAAGTACACTATACATATGTATCATAGACAACGAAGGGTACTTGGGAATTCCCTACTCTTATGGTATGTCCGGTTCGTGCGGCTACATGCATCAGGGCTCGTTCAAGGGGTTACACTAGATCCTTATAGCCTTTGGGTGGTTTTAGGATGGTTAAGCTACACATACCTAGGTTAATGGTTTTAAATGCATGCTAAATATGGATCCTTTTCCCAGCATGGTTATATATATATGTATGGTTATGTGCATATGGTTGGCTTACTTTGTTTTATTGGATGAAATTATTTTATCCTTATCCTGAGTTCATGCTAGTGTTTACCTGATAACCAATCTTCAGGCGCCTGTATCCCCACGCGATGCAGGAATCAACTATTCTACTCCTCCTGCATAGTGATCAAATCTTGAGATCAACTCGGTTGGGATGAAGTGGTGAGCTTCCGTATTCTAGAAAAGCTCTATTTCACATCATGGATGTCGTGGTGATCTTCCATATCCTGGAAGACTCTATTTCATATCATTAATGTCTTTACATACTTTAGATATTTTTTGGATATTGGTTTTAGTTATGGTTGGGGGCATGTCCCAACAAAATATTACTTTTCTTTTTGTTAGAGGCTTTTGTGGAACTACTATGGGTTGGAATAGGCGGGATCAATATTAGTGTCAGCTTTAGTGTTGGCATTGATATTGGGGATAATACAATTGAACTGGATTTATGATTATCCATCCCCTTATATTATGTTATGGATAGGAACTTGGTTATTATTTTGGTTGGTAGCTTATGGTTTGGTTTGGTAATTGGTTATTGGTATGGGTTTAAATGGTTGGGCTTGTTTGGATCAATCACGGTCATAAACCTATCCCAGATCCTTGGATTACACAATAATGCTATCTTGTTATATATTTAGAATTCATCCAATTTAGGGTATATGTTGGATGGTTCAATTGGGTATCGAGGGTGGTCTCCGGTCCTAGTTAGATTTGAGATGCCCATTACGACAAGGCCCTTTGTCTGGTCGGGTCAAGTTGGTATCAGAGCTTTAGGTTCATGGTCAGTGGGAGGCCATAAAGCCGTGTTAAGTAGAGTCTCTTTCTTGGTATTCTATTTTCAATCTTTGAGTCTAAGACCATGAATCTTCTCTAATCTTGTTTGTTTGCTTTTTAGATATTTCCTCAACGATCTGAGATGCAAGGTAGCTCTACTATCCCAACTGGGATGATGTTTAAGGGACACGTACTACTCAAGGTATCCACACTCGGTCTAGGGGTCCTATCCCTGATATTTTTGGAGTTCCATCGGTTGTTACTAGTCCTTTTTAAGATAAGGTGACCAATGCAGAATTTCATCAATCGATTCATATTATTGCTCATTTGATTGCTTCTCAAGTTGAGTGGGATGCATCTGGTGTTTTGTCTAATGAGGCTACAAGGGTTGGCCAGTTTATGAAGATAAATCCTTCTACTTTTATTGGTGTGAAGGTGGAGGAGGATCCTCAGGGTTTTTTGAATGAAATGGAGAAAATTTTTAGGGTATTACTGGCCACTAATATAGAAGGGGTGAATTTTGCTGCTTACCAGCTTAAGGATATAGCGTACCAATTGTATTAGGAGTGGGATTAAGTGAGAGGTGATGTTGAGGAATCTACCTTATAAGAGACTTTCTCTAATTCTTTTCTAGACCAATTTTTTTCTTAGGAGAGGGTAGCGAATAGAGAGAAGTTTGTTAATCTGAGATAAGGGAAAATATCAGTTAAGGAATATACCTTGAATTTCCATCAGTTGTCAAGGCATGATCCAAAATTGGTGTCTGATATGAGGTAAAAGATGAGAAAGTTCACTTCTGTACTATCTAGGCATTTTATCCTTGAAAATAAGACTGCATTGCTGATTAAGGATATGGATATTTCTAGGTTGGTGGTTCATATGCAATAGATAGAGGAGGCAAAGAGAAAGCAAGATGGATTTGAGGAAAGACAGGGTAAGAAGTTTAGGTCATCTAAATAAGGTGGTGCTTAACATCAAGGTGATCGAGATGGTGATAAGTGGCCAAAGAAGAAGTAGGGGGAGATTTGGTTCCTTCTCTACAACTAGTTCCCCTTACTCGAAGTAGTTGGGTGATAGGCATCAACAGGGTAGTGATAATTTATGGGCATAGGGTGCACAATATCAAGAAAGTGGGGCTTAATCAACCTTATTATGTCCTATTGTCAGTTCTGTGTTAGGTTGCAAAGGGGCTTCTGTGATGAAGAGAGGGACATGTGTTTCAAATATAGTCAACCAGGCCATATACTTAAAAATTGTCCAGTTGTTAAGGTTGCTTCAGGAATGCGTAAGGCTCTGGTTGCTTCATCTTCTGCTCTTGCACCACAGGGTGCTACTTCGGCATATATTTCTAGTTCTGGTACAGGCGCTTATCGGAATAGGTAATATGCTCTTGCTACTCGGTAGGAATTTGAGGCATCACTTAGTGTTATCACTGGTACATTACAACTCTTTTCTCGTGACGTGTATTATTTGATTGATTTGGGGTCCACTCTCTCTTATGTGACCCCATTTGTGGCTATGTATTTCGATTTGATCTCGAGGTTATCTTAAATATTTTTTCTTTTTGTACCCTAATAGGTAAATCTGTGCTTGCTAAAAGTGTCTATAGGGGGTGTGTGGTATCTGTTGGTAGTAGGCAGACTTTGGTGGATTTGTTTGAACTTGATATAGTAGACTTTGATGTTATTCTGGGGATGGATTTGCTACACTTTTGTTACGCATCCTTGATTGTCAGAACTATAAGGTTGTCTTTAGGTTCCCTGTGAACCAGTTATTGAGTGGGAGGGTGGTTCTCTAGCTCCTAGGGATAGGTTTATTTTTCATCTTAGAGATCGAAGATTGATCTTTAAATGGTGTCTCTATCATTTGGTTCGAGTAAAATATTCTAACTCAAAAGTTCCTTCTTTACATTTGATTTATTGATGAAATCCTGGTGTATTCTAAGAGTGAGGTGGATCATGCTAATCACCTCCCTATGGTGTTATAGTCCTTAAAAGAGTAGCAGTTGTATGACAAATTCTCTTAGTGTGAGTTTTGGTTGAACACTGTGAGTTTTCTTGGTCATATTATTCTAGTGAGGGGATCATGGTGGATCTGCAAAATGTGGCTGTGGTTAAGAGGTGGCCTAGTCCCATGACTCAAATCAACTTTCAGAGTTTCTTCAATTTGGTGGGTATTATAGGCGATTCGTAGAAAGTTTCTCGATGATAGCTTCCCTATTGACTAGATTGACTCAAAAGAAGGTAAAGTTTTCTTGGTCGGATGCTTGTGAGTGGAGTTTTAAGAAGCTTAAGGATAAGATAACTTTGGCTTCAATTTTGACCTTACATAAAGGCATTAAGGGATTTATGGTTTATTGTGATGCGTCCTGGGTGGGACTTGGTTGTGTTTTGATGCTGCATAGGAAGGTGATTGCCTATGCTTCCTGGAAGTTGAAGGTGCATGAGAGTAATTATCCTACTCATGATTTACAGCTTTTAGCGGTGGTTTTTGTTTTGAAAATCTGGCGACATTATTGGTATGAAGTGCACGTGGATATCTTTTTTGATCATAAGAGTCTATAGTATGTGTCCACTCAGAATGAGCTGAATCTTAGGCGGAGGAGATGGTTGGAGCTTCTTAAAGACTATGAGATGAGTCTTTACTACCACGCCGGTAAAGATAATATGGTTGTTGATGCTCTTAGCAAGTTGTCCATGGGGAGTTTAGCTCATATTGATAAGGAGAAATGGGAATTAGTGAAGTATATTCACCATTTGGATAATGTTGGAGTTCATCTCTTGGACTTTATTGAGAGTGGTGTGATGGTACAGGAAGTGGTTTGGTTGTCTCTTGGTTTAAAGATCAAGGAAAAGCAAATGCTAGATCCCATCTTGATAAAAATTAAGAGTGATATTGGTGGGCAAAAGGTAATGGTATTTGAGATCAGTGGGGATGGTACCTTGAAGTATTAAGGAAGGTTATGTGTTCTTAATGTAGATGGTTTACGTGAAAGGGTTTTGGCTGAGGTGCATGAATAGCGCTACGTTGTTCATACCGGTTCAACAAAAATATATTATGATCTCAAGGAGATGTATTGGTGGAGTAGTATGAAAAGAAATATGGCTAATTTTGTTGCCAAATGCATGGTGTGCCAACAAGTAAAATTTAAGCACATGAGGCCTGGTAGGTTGTACTAGGAAATGGAATTGCCAGAATGGAAAAGGGAAGTAATCAATATAGATTTCATTATCGGTATTCCTCAGTCTCGAAATCAATTTGATTCGATTTGGGTTATCGTGGATAGGATGAGAAAGTCCGCTTATTTCTTGCCAGTGCGGACTAACTTTAAGGCTGAGGACTATACGTGGTTGTATCTTCATTAGATTTTAAAGCTGTATTGGGTACCTCTTTCAATTATTTTTTATTGTGGTACGCTATTTTCATCTCACTTCTAGCGGTCTTTCAAAAGGGGTTGGGTACTAATATTAGACTCAGTACTGCTTTCCATCCGCAGATAGATGGGCAAGCAGAGAGGATATTCAGACATTGAAGGATATGGTTCATGCGTATGTGATTAATTATAGTGGCAATTGGGTTGAGCATCTACCTTTAGTAGAGTTTTCTTACAACAATAGCTATCATTATAGCATTGGGATAGCCCCTTTTGAGTTATTATGTGGTAGGAGGTGTAGATTTATGATCGGGTGGTTTAGTCTTGGTGAGACAGATGTGTTCCATCTAAATTTGGTTTATCAAGCTATGGAAGGTGAAGGTGATTAGGGATAGGCGTAAGTCTTCCCAAAGTCGCTAAAAGTCCTATGTGAATGCTACAGGTTGGGGATAAGGTGTTCCTAAAGGTATCTCCCATGAAAAAAGTGATGTAATTCATTAAAAAGAGAAAGATTAGTCCCCGGTATATTGGTCCTTATATGGTTTTGAGGAGGGTTGGTAATGTGGCATATGAATTTGAGTTTCCTTCTAGTTTGAGCTCCATTCATCCGGTATTTTATGTCTCTATATTAAGAAAGTGTCTTGATGACCCACCCTTCTTTGGTGGTTCCTTTGGAAGAATTGTATTTCTGGTATTCTCTGTCTTACGAAGAGGTCTCGATTGAGATATTTGATTGGTAGGTTCATCAGTTACGGACTAAGGATGTGACCTCGGTTAAGGTTCTATGGCAGAACCATAAGGTGGAAGAGGCTACATGGGAAGCAGAAGCGGACATGAAGTCCAAATATCCATATTTATTTTATGCTTTCGATATTCGGGCGAAAGGTATGTGTTCTTGATCATATCTTAATTTTCTAACTTAGTTAAGTGTTAGAATAGATCCTTGTATCTTTGTTTTCTAACTTGGTTAAAGGTTGGATTGATATTTGACAATGAAAATGAATTGTGCTTGTGTTTGATCTACCTTGTCCGTCATTCGGGGATGAATGATCCTAGTGGGGGAGATTGAGACACCCTGGGTTTTGGAACCATAGAATTTTTCTGTGATTTTTGATTTTTGGTCAAGATACGACTAGGGGGTACAGGTCGTATGCTGTGGTACGATTGGTACGGTTGGGTCGTACACTAACCAATGATGGTTGATGGGTTGGATTGTTTTCTAGAATGGCTACGACTTGGGTTGATACAAGTCGTATGGTTGTTGATGGGTCGTATGGTTGGGTTTTCCTTCACTTAATCTGAGACTTAGTGAAGTAACTTGGATCTAGTACGAGTGGCACACCATGGGTCATGAGATAGAGTACAAGTCGTATTGTCTCACTCGTATATTGGACAGTATCAACTCTTCTTAGTTCTGTTATAGGTACATGTTAAGGGTACTGGACGTATCCTTGGATACAGTTTGGCTTGCATGGTCATAAGTTAAACAACATGGGGGTCTAAGGAAGGTATAGAATACGGGTGATGGGTACCACTCATATTGAAGGGTACGACTAGTATGGTTGAGTCGTACCCACCTGTGCGGATTTTATGCAGTTAAGTTGGTGGTAATCTGGACATTTCCCCACTTAACCACTTAAGGACCCACTACTACTTTTTTGGGACATCATTTACCCTATTATTTTAGTCTTAAACACTTGGAAACACTCTCTAATTCTCTCTAAGGCTCTTGAGTAAAAGAAGGCTAGGGTTTCATCTAGAGGAGCAATTTGGGGCTTGTTTGGGTGATTTCTCTCCATCATCTTCATATTCTAAGGCATGCACTCCTCCTTCATTGTTAGTTCCAACTAAAGGCATATTTTATACAATGTTTTCATGGCATGATTATTTTATGGTTTTGGGGTTTTCAAATATATGTTGTGGATTTTGGTATTAAATGCTTGGTTATGGTTTTCCCTTGTTCTAATTGTATTTTTGTATGCTTTAATGGTGGTTTGGATAATTGGTTGCATGTGAATGGTGAATTGTGAACTAGATTTGGTTTTGGAAACACTATGATCCCAACATGTTTGATTAAATGCCTATGATAATGCTTTTACTATAATTATGGACTTTTAATGAACTATTGCATGGTATGGTTTGGTAATAAAACCCTAAATGGTTTGGAATGGTTAAATGGTAAGGTTTGGTCATCATGGTTATGGTTAATTAAACATCCTTATGGGGTACAAGAGAATCCCCCAAGTAAATATGTTAATGAACAACTTGTGGGGTACATGAGATTCCCCCAAGAAAATATAATAATGGAACACTTGTGGGGTACACCGTACTTCCCCAAGTTAATTTGATAATATGATCTATGGGTACATGGGAATAATGGTTTGGTTGAATGGAAATGGTTTTAATTGGTCGATAATAGCGAGGTGTGGTAGCTAACCGTGAAAGTGCAAGTCCAATGGATGGACACTGGAAACTCAAGTTTGTCAACGTGAGGGGATGGTCATAGTAACCATGTATGATACTATGAGGTATATGGGAATCCTTTAAGTACACTGTACATATGTATCATGGAGAGTAAAGGATACTTAGGAATCCACTACTCTTATGGTATGTCCGGTTCGTGCGGCTACATGTATTGGGGCTCATTCAGGGGGTAACACTAGACCCATATATCCCATGGGTGGTTTTAGGATGGTTAAGCTACATATACCTATGTTAATGGTTTTAAATACATTCTAAATGTGGATTCTTTTCTCGACATGGTTATATATATATATGTATGGTTGTGTGTATATGGTTGGTTTACTTGGTTTTATTGGATGGCATTATTTTATCCTTATCTTGAGTTCATGGTAGCGTTTACCCGCTAACCCATCTTCGGACGACTGTATCACCATGTGATATAGGAACTGGCCATTCCACTCCTCCTGTATAGCAATCGAATCTCGGGATCAACTCGATTGGATTGAAGTGGTTAGCTTCCATATTTTGGAAGGCTCCATTTCATATCATGGACATCTTTACATAATTTGGATATTTTATGGATAAATGTTTTGGCTATGGTTGGGGGCATGTCCCAACCGTATATTACTTTTCTTTTAGTTAGAGGCTTTTGTGGATATACTATGGGTTGGAATGGGCGGAATCGGTATTGGTGCCAGCCTTAGTATTGGCATTGATATTGGGGCTGATATCATTAAACTGGATTTATGATTTTCCATCCTCTTATATTATGTTATGGACAGGAACTTGGTCATTAGTTTGGTTAGTGGCTTATGGTTTGGTTTGGTAATTGGTTATTGGTATGGCTTTGGACGGTTGGGCTTGTTTGGGTTATTCATGGTCATAGACCTATCCCAGATACTTGGATTACACAATAATGCTATCTTGTTATACATTCAGAATTCATCTAGTTCAGGGTGTATGCTGGATGGTTGGGTTGGGTATCGGGGGTAGTCTCCGGTCTTGGTTGGATTTGGGATGCCCAATACGACAAGGCCCTAGGTCGGGTTGTGGAAAGTTTTCATCTAGGGTTCTAAGGGTGCTTTCTTCTCTAAATTTCTTATTATTTCAGGCATGCTACTATTCCTTCATTGTCAATTTTGTAAGAATATGTGATTTAAAGTATGGTTCATGAAGTATTGATGTTGGGTTTTGAACTATGTGTCGAGGGTTTTGAATATAAATTGTTTAAATACTTCTTTTATGATTTTTATGCAATTTTTTATTTAAATTGTTGGTTGGTAAATGCTTTGGTGTGCACGGGAATGGGGGATGAACATGGGTATAATGGAATCCCTAAAATTGGTAAATTATGGGAAAAAGGGTACGAAGGAATTCTAAAATTAATTGGTTTTGTATGAAAATTGGTAACAACCTCATCTCAATTGCATAATTGATTTTGATTTAAGAATTATCACTTGGTTTGGTTTATTTCTTGAAAGTAGCGTATAGCATAAATGGTTAATTGGTTAAGGATGGTTTCAAAAACCTTGTGGGGGCACACGAGAATCCCCTAAGTGATTTTAATAATGGAATTTGTGGGGTATGAAGGAATCCCCTAAGTTGGCTAATGACATTGCTTTCAATCTATAATCAGTATGATGATACCACTTAATAATTGTCTCCTAAAATCGGTGGTTGGATTATATGTTAAATGTTTTAATTGGGAAATAATGGGAGTTGTGTTAGCTAGCCCTAAAAGTATGAGTCCCCACAGGGCTGATACTGGAAACTCATGTTTGCCAACATGAGGTGTGGTCTTGATGACCATATACTTGTGGGGCTCAAGGGAATCCCCCAAGTGTACATTTGTATATATGTATCATGGAGGGAGAATGGTACAAGGGAATCCCCAGTCATCTATTATATCTTCAGCTCGTGCGACTAACATACACTGGGCTCGTTCAGGAGGTAACACTGGATCCATTTAGCCCATGGATGGATTTGTGATAGTAAAGCTACACAAACTCAGGTTAAAGTTTTAAAGTTCATGCTAAGGCCGTTCCCTATCCCAACATCATATCTATATGTATTTACATAGATGTGCATGGATGTGTACATGTGCTTTGGTTTGATTTGATTTTGAATTGATGGCATTATTTTATCCTTACCCTTGAGTTACATGTTAGCGTTAACCCTGCTAACCTTCTTCAGACAGTGTATCCCCATGCAAAGTAGGAACTGGCCAAACTTCTACCTCTTCTGCACTTTGACTTGATTCAGGATCAGCTCATGAGTCAGACTGAAGTGGTGAGCTTCTATACTTCCGAAGGCCCCATTTCATGCTTTGGTATATTTCATGTTTTGATTATTTATTTGGAATTGGTTTTGGTTATGGTCAGGGGCATGTCCCGTATGGATATTCTTTGGTTTTGATGAGAGTCTTGGTTGGACTACTGCAAACATGGCCGGTATTAGTTGGTTGTATGGTTGTTAGTGGTTGGTTTTGGTTATAGATTTATCATACGCTCTTTAAATTGATATTCTCTTATCTTGTTATATGATCGGAATTCACCCAACATAGGGTGTAAGGTGGTTAATGGTTTGGAGTATTGGGGGTGGTCTCTGATCCTGGTTGGACTTGAGATACCCATCACGGCCAAGACCTGGTTTGGGTCATGACATGCAGTGTCAAATGCGTGTAGAATTTTAATAAGAGAGAAATAAAAATTCACTTAAAAGATGAAAATGAAAATCAATTGTCAAGCTAGAAACAGACAGGCAAATAAAAATGGTAAGCACATAGTAAACTAACAAGATACCATCATGTTGATTCAGTAGCAAGATTCGAGTAGGATAGATGGTAAACCCTTTTTCATCTACTTGAACTTCCATTTCTATACTATGTCTATCAGCCAAATCAGATGTTTTGACATCTAAATTAATTTGAGGACAGATAGAGATGAATGCTTTTGATAGTGAGGTTCTGCTTTTATTCACCTTCTGTAGAAGAACACCATTTGAATTAAAGAGTATTTTGGTTTCAATTATGGAAGGAAAAAATTTCTAAAAGGAAGAAACATACTCCTTAGCGGTTGAAGGTAGTAAACTGATGAATTTTCTATATATATGCATCATATCTACATTCATTGTATAAAGTGTTGAGCAAAACTTGAAATGCATACAATAACATTTTCATAAATCAGATAGGATACATTTACCAAGAAAGCAATTGTGATCAACAATTAACCTCTGCTCTAATGAAATAAGATCAATAACATTTCGAAATCCACCAATAGATTTGTCCTGAATTCCGTATGAACTGAAAAAATTCTCTGGATGAGTCAGATAAATATCAATACTTGTAAGTTCAAGAAATTCAACTATTTCAAACATTATATAAGCCACAAGTTGGAAGAGTATGATGTGAAAGATTCATGGGAAAGTTTTTTGAATAATCTTATCATAAACTATATTATATATGGAGTCATCATGACTCTCTGGGTTTAGGGTCGAATTAATATTTTAACATTATTCGAAGCTTTTTCTCTTGATAACACAATATAAAGTTGACCATGTAAAAACATTGATTCTCATAAATAAATTCCAACGAAATCTAACATTTGCCCTTGTGCTTTATTTATAGTCATAGCAATGCATAATCTTATTGAAAATTGTGTTCTTTTAAATTGAATTGGTAATTTTACATCTTGTGATGTTATTAAAGGTATTCTTAGAATGAATACATGTATGTTTTTGAAGTTGCTATTTTCATTTTTTACACTTATAACATGTGTTTTAAAATCACAATATATTAATCGGGTACTATTACATTAACCCTCACAAGGATTCAAATTTTGTAACAATATAATTGGGCAATTTTCCTTCAAATCTAATTTATATGGAGGCAAACCAGTGGAATACAAGGCCAGAAAAAAAACCTCATATTGACTTTGATCACTTGGTTCCACAGTTTCATCAATTGCAATATATATTCTAGCATCCTTGGAAAATTTATTTATAATCATATCATTTATTTCATTGACAAACTCATTTTTGATTGTTATAATGGAATGAGAAGTCATTGAAGTAGAATTACAGAAGAACTCATGCATATTTTTGAAATGTTGCTTCAAACAATACATCTAACAATTCCTTTTCAGTAATAAAAGGAACAATAAATGATTTCGGAATTTCAATTTTATTTTTTGAGTTAACAGGTTCTTTCCATTTTCAATTCTCATCAAGTATTCACAAAAAGTTGGATCTATTTTTGCATGCATATCTTCTGACAAGTGTAATTTTTCCAGTTGATTCCAAATGTCAGAATGTAATATAACTTTGATACATAAAATCATCTCTTCTTTTATTTTGAAAAACCGGTAGTATTTATCTAAAATCACCATCAAAGACAACAACTTTACTACCAAAAAGTACATTTGTGTTCAACAGATTTTTCAAAAGTAGATTAAAGGTCTCAATCATTTTCTTTTTTTGACATAGACACTTCATCCCAGACAATTAATTTGGCATCTCAAATTAAGTAGGTAAGTGAAGTTTGTTTGCTACTATTGAAACTAATGTTTTCATCAATATCAATAGGAATTTTAAAGCGAGAATGAGTTGTACGACCACCAGGAAGGATAGAAGCGGCAACTCCAGAAGTTGCCATCACTAAAGAAATGAATTCCTTAGAATCGCACTGTGGCTAATAAAGCTCGATATAAAAAAATATTTACTTTTTTCCTCATGGACCATTTATGAAAAAAATCTCCATCTCTGTTAGAAAATATTTTGTCTATAATTACATTATATGCTGCTTGCTGTTCAAGGTTTAGCTTCTTCTTCAGTGATAATTCTTCATCATTAACAATAAAATTTCTTTCAAAATAAATTTCTTTTGCTTCATTTGCAGTAGTAGAAGGCTTGAAGTTTTCTAAAATTAATTTATAATTGCTAATTTTATGTCCCATAGAACATAAGATGACATTAATATTGTCCAAAACTTTATATTGAATATTTTTTATTTCACTGTTCGGTAAATTTTTGAAGTCGTCATACATAGGCGCTTCAAATTTCTCCCACAACTCTCTTGGATTAGAAGGATCATAGTATACCAATAATGTTGCGAAAAAATGTCTTAAACTACACGGTATTCGATAGCTCAGAACTTCTTTCATACATTCAATCAAATTATTGTCTCACTAAAGCAATCCTCTCTTTTCAATAGCCTCTCTGAATGTATTGTGGGGTACTTACATTAACAGTTTGTAGATCTTTGTTTGACTTTGGTTCTCTGACATTCATTTATAATAATCTTAAATAATATCTTTCGCCTTTTGTTGGAAGACATGTTAAAACACGTCCAATAACATTATTTTTTTCGTCGAGTCCACATCTTATATTTCACCCACCAAACAAAGTATTGGGGGAATTATTTATACAATAGATTAAGTTCTTTAGCATCTTTATTCTCTCTATTCATAACAACGAATTCTGTCAGCATTACTTTTCTAATAGGATTATTTATGATTGTATCAACATTCACGACAGACTTAAAAGAAATGAATTGTTATTCGTCAAGATGTATTTGAAGATGATAGACATTCAAATTCATATCATTAATTGAGAAAAAAAATAAATGCCATGTAGCTTCAAGCGGAGATACCCATCTAGCAGATCAATATTCCTTTATTTCATCTATTTCTATTTGCATATCATTATTATGTATTTGAAATGTAATTTTATCATGTCCTTTGCAGATATATTTAGTAGCTCTAATATCTGAACAAATTTCAAAATTTATATGACAGTTGAATTTGCTAAGCAAGAAAGGATTATAAGGGACAACCCATGATTATCAAGGTACTTAGTCCTAACTTTTACAATATCTCCTGTTTTTCGTCTTCTATAAATTTGATATGAATTCTTTCCTTTTAATGTTTGATCGGCAAAACTTTTTTGATACTTGAATTTCCAATGAACTTATTTTTGTATACATGATTTCGTTGGATATAAATTTCCACAAGGTCCATGCATCATATGTAGTCGAACAAGAGACTGCAAATATTATTGTGAATTAGAATTAGGTAACTCTGCACAAATCACATTATCATAAGATTCTGGAGTTAGTAATTTATAGTCATTGATAAGTATAACAAGAAAATGTGCATGAGGTAAACCACATTTCTTAAATTCTATAGTGTACATAAAAGCTGCAACTTTTTTGAAGATATTCCTTTTCAGTATGTCTGTCTAAAGTTCTTCAATTTTTTCTCTAAATACTCTACTAACTAAATAAAGTTTATTTTTTTTGCTCAGTTGATAACAGATGGTCTTTTATTTTTAGCCATGATGGGTTGCAAGTCATGGTTATGAATAAATTAGGTTTACCAAAATATTTTCCTAAAGCAGTATCATCTATGAAACATCGGTGCATATCTCTTGGTCCTCCAGTAAAGGAATGAATGTTTGTTTTTCAATGTTCAAATCATTTGTTTCTCCAAGTCTCAAAACAACGAGGACTCCCTATAACATTTCTGTTCTAAACAAATCTGGGGTTAAATTAAAAGAAATCTAATCTTTGTATTTCAAGTTTTATGTATTCATCTACTGAAAATTGTTGAAGCAATATTCCAGAATGTAATGTTTCATTTGTTTCATTTTCTCTTATTTGAAGTTTGTAACAGTAGTATGCAGGGACTGATACAATGTCTCTCTTTCTCTTTCCTTTCTTTAAATTTTGAGCCTCTATGTCAAGATATCCATCAATAGAAGACATATTTTTAATATTTGATAAATGTTCATGTTCACAATAAGCTCGATGGTCAGAAGCTCCTTTTGGTGGGGTAATTTTTTATATACCGTAATGCCATCCACTTTTTCCGTATGAAAATAATAATGAATATTGCAACAGATCATAACATCCACAATAGTAGTTCAATATTTGAGATCTATTGCTGCGAGTAGAAATTCAGATATGAGGTGCAGAACTAATTTTATTGAATTTTTTTTCAATCCATATTGCTGCCACTTCAGATATAGTCGGAAGGTTGTATACTCGCTGATCTAAACTAGAGCCACATTTAAGCGCAATATAAAAGTTTGATAGATCTGGAACATCTATTAAGGATTTAACAAAAATAGAATATGGATTAATTATGAGTATGTTCATTAGCTTTGTAACAACTGATTCATGAACTTTGGTTGAGGAAACCATTTGATTAGCTATTTCATTATCAGTATCATAAAAGTATAATAGAAGGTTTCTTGTCATTTGGTTAGTGGGGAATAAATCATTTTTAAAGTGATACATCTGACATTGAACTCTGAATGTGTAAATTTCATAATTTCTTTTTTTTTTCAATTCTTTGTCATAATTTACGCCAAGTGATGTAAATGCAAACATATTATTGTATTTTCTAATATTTTGAAAATGCATAGATTTTTCAGTATCTCCAAAGTATAAATAATGTATTTCGGCAGGTACCTGGTCAGAAACCAACTTGATGGAGCCGTTGTTGAAACAAAATCCAGGAGGCTCATATTCAAATCTTTTGCACCGCAAAATTCACAATGAGGAACAATCTTTAAATGTACAAATTTAGAAAACACTTTTTGTATATTTACACGACTAGAGCTTCGTTGTTTGAAATCTGTATTTTTTTTGGTTCATTACGTAATTAGATAATTAAAATGAAGATGCAAGTAGAATATGATAGTATTACAACAAATGATTGGGGCAAACCTTTATTTTGAATAGTGTTTGAAAACACATCACATTGCAAGTTAGATGCACCAGGTGTCGAGCCTAACATCAAGAAACAATAGATTAGTTTTGTATAATAGTTATAGCATAAGGGAGCAAAAATATTATTTTTGAAATGACACTCACCTACTTCACGCATGGAGAATGAGTGAGTCATGTTCTTTTTCCTGTCACAAGCAGCTGGTAAAACTGTAAGATGAGATTTATTAGTTAATACATTTACTGTAATGCATATCTACAACCATCTACTTATAATCAATGGCACAAATTTCTCAACTCACTTGATGAAGAAAATATAAGAAGAAAGTTTTGGTAATGAAACCTGTTTTTGTTGAAATAGTAGGAAAGTCCATTGAAATAGGATTTTGAGATGAGCTAGATGCGCCAGATGTTGAGCCTAATTCATAGAGATAGTAAGTTTCGTATAATAATTGTATTAAAAATTAAAACAATATTACTTCTATCGGTTACTTTATATAATATAAGGATAAAGTTACCTGTTTCGTGAATCACAAAGGGGCTACATATATTTTTTCCTTTTTCTAGATTATGGCACGATGTAGTCACTTGTAATCAAGGGCAGACAACTGGTACAAAGAATAGAAACCATGTTTTAACATGCAGACTAGATGTTAATAGTTTCAAAATAAAATACTCTAGAAAACACAGAATATTAACAGATCTCACTTTTACAAAGATTAAAAATTTAAGGTACAACATAGAAAAATGGAGAATATTAATAAATTTTACTTGTCACAAGATAAAAAGTAAAGTGCTAGCTATGATAATATCACTTATTCAGGAAGTAGAGTCGGCTCTCATATGATAAGAGGAGTTTGTTTTGGGAGTCCTAGTTTATAATCAGATAATCTTGGTTGGTCGGATGTGCCCCCTTGCATCAAAAAAATCATGCATCAAAGTAAATCTCAAAACGTGTTAGAACTGGAAGATATAACATAAACAAATATTGATAAGATTTAACAGCTTAGTACATATAATGGAGAACATATTTTCTATCAACGAGTTTCAATTGGAAATCGAGATTTTCCTATTTACTTGAAGGGAAAAATTGAGAAAGAAAGTTTTATGAAGTCACCAATTATTCTCGATGTAGTATAGATGCCTGTTGAAAGAGGATTGGTAGACATGGAGCTTCCAGAAATAGTATAGATGTCTGTTGGAAGAGAATTGCTAGACGTAGAGCAATGGCAATCTACATGAGCTGCACATTGAGCATGTACATATAATAGATCAGGTATTTACTATAAGTCAGATATAACTTAAAGCCGAAATTCTCCAATTAACTTCTGCATAAAAAATTTATGGGAAATGTTTGGTGAATTCACTCGTCGTTGTGTAAATAGTGGAGAATCCCATTAAAAGAGAATTGTCAGACATGGAGCAACTGCACGCCAAGTAGTCTGCATGTTGAGATTGTGCAGGATAATCTCCCACTTTAGAAATAGTAATTTTTTATTAACTCTTGTCTATTTGTTCGATATTGTAGAAAAAGTGTTTCTTTTTTTCTGCAGAAATCTGTTTGTATATTTTGCGTTATCGAAGCTTTATCTTAGTATCCTTTTTTGCTTAGCAGGTCTTAGTGTTATTTTTATTGGAAGTCATTAGTCCTACTGGTTAATTGGATATATCTACCTCAATTTGCTAAAACAAGAAGAGCTTTCATCACACTTAATATATTAAATGTCAACATTTGCCAACTGTACATATAAAAAGAGAGAAGTTCTTAAAAATGCATATAAGCCCCGAAAAATTTCTACACACAGACAATTGTACCTACCATAACAACATATACTACCTCAGCAGTGCAAATAGTGGTATCAATCTCCATAGCGAATCAACAAAGTAGAAGCAAATCTAAAAACATAACAAAACAACAAAGAGCTTGCTGAAAAAACTAAAGTCGACCAAAAGTATCAAGTCACAAAAATGGATGAATTTTGGAATCAATAGATCAAGTAATCTCCAAGAAACAATTAAATCAATATGAATTCTTTTAATTAACTACTTCAGATTTGATGTTTTTGGTCATGGGATGCTGTGTGATGAGGAAACCTATATTACAAGTTCTCTCTACTTCAATATGAAAAATTCTCTTTATAACTAAATGCCATAGATCTACCCGCAGCCCACTAACCAGAAAAGATTACTCAAGTAATATCTACTGAATTTGTTTGTCTCTAATCTATTTATTAAGAGAAACCTATCAACTTATGAGAAACAATCTTTGTTTACGTTGTATCAACTGAAAAGATTAGCTACTCATGATCTAGTCTTATCTAATGCTATAAAGGCAGTTAAGGAAATCACAATTGCATGGAACAACCTCATGAGTGCAATGGAGAGGGAAAAGCTCAATACAAATGATAGTTCCATTAAGGTAGAGAAACAAAAACAATGCCCTTATTTTCATAGCAAAACCAATGCTACAGAACTACATTTTAGCGGCTTTAGGTTATGGCTTCTTTGTTTGGCATTTCTAAAGGTCTTTTCAGGCAATTTCTGACAGATTTGAAAGGTGAACCACTACCATGTAAATTAGATCCTCATGTTATTATGCACTACTATGTTAGGCTCCATGATGATGAAATAACCGAGGAACCCATAATTGTAAAACACCTGGACTATTGTATATGACTAGGTTGAAGAGGAGAGTTGTCCATTACAATCAGATGAAAATAGTAAGAAAGGTAATTGGTTAATTTTTTCCTCTTCACATATGGTAGTTCATTCCTTAAAGTAAATGTTAAAGATTTGTAACTCCAGATTCCAACATTTCTTTCAATCTATTTTTCCAAGTTATAAAAGTATATATACTTTCTCCGTCCAAAATTAAAAATTATTGGGTGTGCATACGCTTTAACTGTAAGGAGAATGTAAAAGGAGCCATTTTTATCAGTGTTATTGCAATCAAATAGTAGATACATAAGAAAATTATAACGGAAAGAGGTTGCTTCATTGAAGAATTTCCACAAACACCTTGAGGGCAAAAATTGACCCAAACAATGAATTTCCAAATCACACACAGAACTACCACCATCAATTTTCAAATATGAGTCAAATAAAATAGTGAGACTTACTTTTCCCTAAATCGCAAATAGAAAATCATAAAATTGAAAGACCATATTTAAACTTCTATTAAAATACAAGAAAAAAATCCACACAAAGCAACAAATTTGATACTGAATTACTTGAAATTCAACTCAAACCCTCCTCAATGCTAAATCACACAAAACAAAATACATCATTATAAAGAAAATTATGACACACATTATCTAGTGAAGTATTATGGCGTTTCGATCCAAAACAAAGAATTAGAACCCAAAATATAGGACACATGTATAGATGGAGGCATTCCATAAAGTGTAGTTAGATAAAAAGATAGAAATACCCCTAGATGGTGAAGTAGACATGTCGTCCACCACCTATTTGGTTATCACCACTTATATATTAGTAGTAGCCTCATGAGTGCATTGGAGAGGGAAAAAATCAATACGAATGATAGTTCCAGTGAGGCAGGTAAATAGAAACAACACCCTTATTTTCTTAGCAAAACCGATGCTACAAAACTTGATTCTAGTGCATTAGATTATGGCTTTTCTGTTTGGCATTCCAAATTATCTTTTTGGGAATTTTTGGATAGATTTGAATGGTGAACTAGATCCTCCTATTATTTTGCACTACAATGTTAGTCTCCATGATGATAAAATAATTGAGGATCCCATAATCGTACTAAGAATCTAGACTATTGCACACGATGGGTGTAGAGGAGTGTTGCCCGTTACCATCTATTGAAAATAGTAAAAAAGGTAGTTGGTATATTTTCACCACTTCACATAAGGTAGTTCATTCCTTAAAGTATATGTTCTAGCTTTGTAACTCCAATTTCAAGCAATTCTTTCAATCTATTTGTCCAAGTTATAAAAGTATACATACTCTCACTATCCAAATTTAAAAATTATTCGGTGTGCACACACTTTAATTGTAAGGAAATTGTAAAAGATTATATTTTTATAAGTGTTATCATAGTCAAACAGTAGTGCTATATCTTCTTTTAATGATGACCAACTAACAACAATAGACCAGGTCCCCCTCTGGGTCTTCATGAAAATATACAGCTATCACATGTCTGTACAGGTTTGTCTGTTAGAGTAACAAACTGCGAAGGTGAGCTATGTACCAATCAAAATTCTATCCTAATCATTATCCTTCTATAAATAGAAAAAATGCTTCTCAATTCAATAGTTTTTTCAATTTGGTTATTCAAGAAGAAAAATAGCGAAAACTTAATATTGCTCAAGTTCCAAGTTTTTGTGTGTTGAAAGAGTAATTGTTCTTTTTTCAAGTCTTGGTCTGTAATCAAATTGCTCATTTTATAAGAGTACTGCCTTTCTTGTGTCTGTAGAGTACTTAGATAGAGTTACCTGAGTTGATATTTGTAAGAGTTAATCAATATTGAGAAGAGATCTTGACAAAGTTGTCAAGGAGAGTTTGTAATAGAGTTGTTACAAATTAGTGGAGCTTAAAGTTAAGTTCCAATGGAGTATGTAATCATTAGTTTGATTATATTGGATTCTTAAGAACTTGTGAGGGCAAGTCGTGGTTTTTCCTCCATTGATCAAGGAGGTTTCCATATTAAATCTTTGTGTTCTTTACTTTCCTACAAAATTCTATTTCCTTACTACTTTACTACTTTATTTATTGTGTCTAACTCTTAGGGACTATGTCCCTTATAAGGTAGTGTACCCCTTATGTTTGAAAAATTAGTTTCAGGGTAAGGTACCTCTAAAAGGTTCACTCTTAGAGTAATTTATTAATCATGTCTACTCCACCTAATTGGGAAGAAGGGCAATCTACCACTAGACTACCCAACTTTAATGGGCAGTACTGTGGCTGGTTGAAATCTTGGAGATATGACTTCATTATGGATGAGGACAATGAGCTGATGGATGTAATACTTGATGGTCCTTAAGTATCAGTTAGAGAGGTTAAATAAAGAGACATAACAAAGATGGTTGTAAAAACCAAAAGAGAGTTGATGATGAAGATCGAAAGAAAGTTGAGAAGAATTACAAGGCAAAGAAATTGCTTGTCTGTGGCATAGGACCTGATGAATATAACAGGATTTCTTTTTGTAAAAATGCTAAGGAAATCTGGGATTGCTTGAGGACTGCTCATAAAGGAACCACTAATTTAAAAGATTTAAAAGTTGATATACTGACTATCCAGTATGAAACCTTCACCATAAAAGAAGGAGAAACAATCCAAGAGATGCATACTAGATTCACTTCAATCACCAATGAGTTGCACTGCTTAGGAGAAGCTATTCCTTTATATAAACAGGTGAGAAAAATTCTGAGAGTTCTTCCTAAATCCTGGATAAGTAAAGTAGATTCTATCATCGAGGAAATAAACCTAAAAAATCTCATAATGGATGAACTTATTGGTAATATGTAGACTCATGAACTCAAGAAGCAGCAAGGGTAAGAAAATAAGAAAGCAAAAAGAGAAAAATCTCAGGAATTGAAGGCTTCAAAGTCTGATTTAAGTAAGAAGGACACTGATGTTGCCTATTTGGCAAAAAAGATTGTTAGAGAAATGAAGAAAAGTGGTCAATTCCAAAAAAGAGGAAGTAGTAGAAAAAAGAGAGGTACAGTTGAAGTTTGCCACAAATATGGAAAACCTAGGCATTTTATCAAAGATTTCCTAATGCATGAACTGGATTATCAAGAATATCTAAAGTCTGTAGGTGAAAAAGGAAATAAGAAGGACCAGGTCCCTTAAAAGTCAAGAAGAAAGGTTACAGCTGATTATGTAGTGAAACAAGCATTAGCTGTCTGGGGAGATTCCTCTAGTGAATATGAGAAGGATGAAAAGTTTGAAGATGTTTCTATATTGGTAGTCGAGGATGAGAATGTCACCTTTGAAACCTTTTTTTCTCTTATGACAAATGCTGAAGATAAAGAAGAAAATGAGGTAACTATTTCTAACATTAAAGAAAATTTAGATAACTACTCTGCTAGAAAGATAAACAAACTTGCAAATATACTGATTGATTCTGTGTGTGAATTGACTGCTAGAAAAATATGTTAGAATTGAAAGTAGAAAATCATAAGGTTGAATTTAATTGCCTTAACTCTCCAAATATTTGATATAGAGGAACAATTTACTAAGTTGAAATCTAAAAATCTGAGTTTAATGAATCAACTGAAGAAAGTGGATGATTTTGATGGTAAAAAAAAAGAAAGAAACCTCAATGCTTCAAGTTAAGTTTGAATAAAAATTGAGGTATTCTCAGAAGCATCTCATGACTGCACTCAATAAGAATGAGGAACTAGAAAGGGTCCTAGTCTGTATAAAAGAATAACTTAACAAATCACTAAAATGGACCACATCTTCACAAATCCGTTCTAATTGAATAGGTCAGGGTGTCAATATTGGAAATGGCCTTGGATTTCAATTTGAAACACAATCACTTGGGTATCAAGGTAAAGCAATTCATGTTGTTAGAAAGAAGGTCTACAAACCTTTATGCACTCGTTGTGGAAGAGATGCGCATTGAAGAAAAACTGTAAATATTGGCTTGGAGCTATAATGAGCAGTGCTAGATACATCCAGTAGGAAAATTGTTACCCTAAGGGTTCCATACCCTTGAAAAATGTGAAGAAGAACTCTCTACCTAGATAGTCCAAGAAATATTTGATCACACCTTTATTTTCCTTTTGGGAACTTAAAGTAAAGTGGGTTCCCAAATTCAACAAATAATTTTGATTGCAGGTAGGAGAAAGGAAATGCAGTCAGAGTTAGTTTATGGATAGTGGATTCTCAAAGAACATAACTGAGAGGACTAACTGCTTTCTCTCTCTTTTGGTAATGGTAAAAAGGGATATATCCATGGTGTAGGAAATATTAGAAAATCACATGATCAAGCAATAGAAAATATTTATTATGTGAATATCCTTAAGTACAGTCTTTTAAGTGTTTCTTAAATCTGGGAAAAAGGTAATGAGGTGAAGTTCTCATCTGATGGATGTATTGTGTCAAGATTGAAGTTTGGAAGAGTTATTTTCAAACCCAAAAGGTTAAAAAATATGTATGTGGATAATTTAGAGTCTGTAGCTAATGGGGAATTAACTTGCTTAAGTGTTCAAAGTGAAGATGCTTATCTATGGCATAAAGTCTGGGACATGTAAGTTCCTCTTTGCTGAATAAGTTGATTTCAAAGGACCTGGTCCGTGGCATGCCAAAGCTGAAATTTATAGACAACAAGGTTTGTGATGCTTGCATTAAGGTTAAACAAACCAGGTCTTCCTTTAAGTTGAAGAAGAAGGTGAGTACTTTTAGACCTTTTGAGTTGCTGCATATGGATCTATGTGGACCCGTTAAAGTCAAAAGTAGAGAAGGAAAGAAGTATGTGTTTGTCACTATGGGTGAATACTCTAGATTCACCGGGAAAATGTTCCAGAGAACAAGTATAAAACCTATGATGTTCAGGTAATTTTTCCCAAGCAAATACAAATGAAGCAGAATTGTAAAATTGCTGAATTCAGATCTAATACTGGAACTGAATTTGAGAACTCTAGAGTTGTAGGATTCTGTACTGAATATGCAATCAATCACAATTTGTTTGTTCCTAGGACTTCTCAGTAAAATTGAGTTATTGAAGGAAATAATAGAACCCTCATTGAGATTGCCAAGACCATGCTGATCGATCGTGGGATTCTAAAGAGCTTTTGGGCTGAAGCTGTTAATGCTTCCTGTTATGTGACAAATAGATGTTTCATTAGATCTTTCGTAAACAAGACCCTATATGATCTTGTGTTTAATAGAAATCCTAAGCTTGACTACTTTAGACCTTTTGGGTGCAAATGCTTTATACTAAACAATGGGAAGAATGAACTAGGAAAGTTTGACTCCAAAAGTGATGAAGCAAAATTTATGGGATACTCCTCAACAAGCAAAGCATATAGAGTTTTCAATAAAATAACTTTGTTTATGGAAGAATGTATACATGTAGTCTTTGATGATTTTGGAAAGCTAGTGAATTTAGGTGATGATGAAGATTTTGATATTGAAGAACTCATTCCTGTTCAATGGGATAATATTGCTGAAGATGATGGTCAAGGACTAAATGATGCAGTTGGGAATGGTGAAAGTGATGGTGATCCAAGATTTTAATTACATACCCATGCTCCAGTTGAAGAACATCAAGAAGAGTCCAGTCATACTCTTCAGTGACCTTGTACTAGTGTAACTCATCTCAAAAGATCAAACTGGAGGCACAAATATTTTCACCCACTTGAGAATCTGACTACACCTTTGGAATCTATAGTCCAAACAGGAGCACAAGCCAGAAATTTCATGTCATTCTAAAGATCTTGTCCTAAATTAAGCCCAAAATTATGAAAAAACCTCAGAAAGATGCTGATTGGATCAATGCAGTACAGGAGGAGCTTCAAAAATTAGAAAGAAGTAAAGTTTGGCAACTGTCCCTAGATCAGTTGACAGAACAACTATTGGGACCAAATGGGTGTACAAGGATTTTGGGATTGTCTGAGACACTATCCCTATGATATGTGACAATACAAGTGCTCTTAACATGGCTAAGAATCTAGTGCAGCATAAGAGGACCATGCATATTGATGTAAGACATAATTTTATGAGAGATAACATTAAGAAGGGAGCTATTTGTATGATGTTTTGCAGGACTGAGGAACAGATAGCAAACATCTTTACTAAGGCTTTTCACAAGGAACAATTTGTGAAGAACAGGTTTAGGCTAGGGTTGATCAAAATAACCTAGCCTACTGGATGAATAATTTTTTCTTCATAAAATTGGCTATGATTAGGAAACAGGCATATTTGATAAAATATGTACTTATTGGTCTAACTCAGTACCATACCTTTGCAAGTATACACGCATGGGAACTGCTTTGGAAGAGAATAGATGAGACAGACACAAATTGAGGATCCACTTAAGAAAGGGAGGGACCTGGTCCCATCTCCCAGGTAAGTACCAAAATAGTGTGCTTTAGAAATCATATAATTCTATCTAAAAAGCCACGTGTCTTTCCTTTTGTGAGTAAAATCTGTCAAATCTCTAGTAAGGTGAAGGGTTGAACCATTTAGGACCAGACATTTCATTTCGTTCAAAAAGCATCTCAATGACAACTGTCACCTCCCATAAATAAAAAATCAAACTTGTTACATTTTATTCTCTTCTAAATCAATTCACAAAGCATCTTCCTCAATCATTCATCCTCTTTAAAATAAATTGTTCCTATTATATTTCTCATATAAGCTCCAAATATCTAAAATTCCTATCCACTTGAACCCTACAAAAGACCTAGAAATTAGTCAACCCCCAAAAATTTAATATGAAAATCCCCAAATTGAACATTCTGATTCTTCAATACCTAGAATAGTAGAAGATCCTCCCCAAATCCTCAATAAGAATCTAAACCCATGCCACCTATTATGTCCTCTCTAGAAACTACTAAGACTCTAGAGGTATCCGTTCTTATTGAAACTTCAGCAACTATGGAAATTTGTGCTAGGTTAGTGACACGACCTGAACCAGGGCCTAGTCATGATGGATGCCTCAAGTCCAACTGGGACTAAAGACCACCTTAATACCCAACCATAATCACCTTACAACCTATGTCGGATAAATTCCAAACATATAAAAAGATAAAATAAGAATAAATCAAAGACAATAAATAAGGTATATAACCATAATCCAACAACCTCAATCAAATATCCAACCAGCACCAACCCTAATGCCAATACCAATACTAACGCTGACTCTAATACCAAAACTACTTATGCTCATAGTAGTCCCACAAAGACTTTAACCAAAAACAAAGAACATATGATCGTGACATGCCCCTAACCATATCCAAAACTAAAGTCCAAGAAACAAAAATAATGTGAAGAAGTCCATAGCATGAAATGGAGTCTTCCGAAGTATGAAAGCTCACCACTTTAGTCTGACACAAAGTTGTACCCGAATACAAGTCACTGAGCAGGAGGAATAGTATGGACGGTTCCTGCATCGCGTGGGAATACAATGCCCGAAGATAGTTAATGGAGTGAACGCTATCATTTACTCAGGAATAAGGATAAAATAATTCCATTATTCAAAACTAAAGTAAATAACCATATGAAATGACATACATATATACATATACACATACCGGGAAAGAGAACTGGGTTTAGTATGCATTTAAATCCTTAACCTGGGTTATGTAGCTTTACCTTTATAATCCACCCATGGTCTATATGGGTCCAGTGTTACCCCCTGAACCAACCCTAGGGCGTGTAGATGTACGAACCAAAAATATCATAGAGGTTGGGGATTCTCGTGTACCCTTCGCCAACCATGATACATATATACAAGTATAACTTGGGGAATTACCATGTAAACCACAAGCATATGGTCTCCATGACTAATCCTCATGTCGGCAAACATGAGTTTTCAGTGTCTGTCAATCAAACTCACACCTTAACAGTTAGCTATTATAACCCACCATTATTACCCAATTAAAACATTTAGCACAAACCAAACTACCAATTCCAGGAGTCAATTATCAAGGAATTATGAAGTGGTATATTTAGTTCGACTATAGCTTGTAAGTAATGTCATTATCTAAGGCTTAGGGGATTCCCATGTACCCCACAAGGTTTCCAATTAAACCAAAGCCATGGCTACCAAGGCCTTTCCAATTCATTTAATACCAGCCAAATCAATTTAAGTTCCATTACCATATTATACGATGCAAAGGTTTCAAGAATAGTCAAACTATGTGAAAAAATCATTCTCATTGGCATTTTAATGAACATGTTGAGGGTATATAGTTTCAAAAACCAAACCTAAGTATCAAGTGACCATTACCATGTAACCACATGTTCACACCATAATTATAACATGAAAGACCATAGAAAAACATGGGAAAACATTATCCAACCATGAACAATCAAAACCCCTAACATACATTTGAAAACCAAAACACTACCATAATAATATCCTGAAAACCAGTCATTAAAAAATGCTTTTACTTTAACTAACAATTAGGGAGGAGTAACATGCCTTAGTCACGAAGATTCACGTAGAGATTTTGATCTTTAAGCCTCTAGATCACCACCTTACAAAAACCCTAGCCCAATCTTCTTGAGAGGTTTTCAGAGAGTGTTTTGATCTTCAAAAGTATAGAATGAGGGATCAAATAGTGTTATAAGATATGGGGTCTTAAAGGCTTAGGGTGGGAAATGTGCAAAATACCCTTAGCTTAAAAGCTGTAAAAGGAAGCTTGAAGGGTACGGTTGGACCCCTCAACTCGTATCCATATCATAGTAGTGGTACACTTAACTCATGGCTTGATTAGAAAGTCGGACACCATATTCTGTCCAGTATTCAACTTCCTTGTCCTAACTAGTACCATTACTATAGGACTAGTATCTTTCAAGTCATACCCTAAGTAGGACATCTAGGCTAAACACTGAACAACATACGGTTTAGACCCTACCTCTCATCATATAAACATATGACTCATCACCATCAACCTATAACCAAAATAAAAATCCAACCACAAAAAATTGGACACCTTATGAGTTGGGTCACCTGACCCATACCTACACCATATGACTAGTATGGTAAGTCATGTGATGATAAAAACTCAAAACTTGAGAAATTTGCAAGGACCAGAACCTAGGGTATTTCAATCAGCCATAGCGGTAGACCTAAATTAGGGCTTTGGTTCACTAATTGAACCCAAAGTTTCTTAACCTCAAATTTCTCTTTCCTTAGAAGAACCAAAAAGACTTGATGCCTCTAAAATACTTACTATTCCTAGTTCCCCTTCCCTTCAGAGTCAAACCCTATTTTTGCTCAACTGTTCAACAAAGAAATTCTAGTAAAAAGGTTTGACCTTTCCAATAGTGAGATTGGGTAGTAAGATTTACTTTCTGTTGCCAATGATACCAAGGAAATCTCCTTTCGTGTAAAAGATCAAATAGTAGGTGAAAAAGATGATGTCACAAAGGAGAGAGAGTTTATGCAACCTCTAATTGAGGAAAACAAAGTTGATAATAAGAAATTACCTCTAAGATGGTTAGCTAAAAAGTAGAGGGGTAGTGAAGGCAAAGAAAAGGTGATGGAAACTGGTGTGAAGGTTATCAAAACATACTCAGCTAGTAGTTTTAATAAGAAATTGATGAGGGTCGCTATGAAGGCTAGCAAATTATCCATTGCTCGAAAAAGGCAACTGAAGAAAACTAGTGTTGTAGAGGATAAAAATGTAGAAGTTCTAGACATTGGAAATGGTAAAGATATTGATCTTAATATTGCTACTGCAATAGAAAAATAGAGAAAAGAAGTCCACAAAGAAGGAAGGAATAGGTCCTCTATTATGAAGTTAAGAAGTCCCACTGGGATGAAACGGAAACACATTGCTGTAAAGAAAAAGAAAGTCACAGTGGGATCTGGTTCCAAGAAGAAAAAAGCTAATGAAGAAATACCAAGCAGTGGTTCCAAAAGAAGGATAAAGGAGGAAGAAAAAAAGTCTACATCCAGAGAAAAAAGAAATGAGATCTTGAAACCCAAAAAGTACTGTCTCGTAGAGTTTTTAATCCCAGGATCTATGAAAAACCTGGTATGGTAGAGTTGGTAGAATATGTAAGATACTAGGGATGGTTACACCTTCTAGAGGAACCAGTTTCAACGGTCTTTGAAAGAGAAGTAGTAGAATTCTATTATACTATGGATTTCTAAGATGATGGGCTGAGTCTGACTGCCCAGGTTCAAGGATAGTACATAAAATTTGATAAAGAAACACTGTGAATAATCCTGGATATGCCTATTATAGGTGTCAGGACTGTTTTAAAGCAATAGGTCTCAATTGATTTTATGAATGATACCTCAAAAATGGGAGGAGCATCAGTATCTGGTGTAAGAAAAAAGTTTCTTAAAAGTAAGTTTCAGCTGGTGTTTAAATTTGTCAACAAGGTCATTCTGCCAAGGTCAGTGAAAAGGGTTATAGCTTCTTCTGTTGATTTGTTTATGATAGAATGCCTTAGTAAATTTGAGTTGATAAGTCTACCTACTCTAATGATAGAGCACATGTATAAGGTCATCCAGGAGAACGAAGAAAAATATGGTATGCCATATGGGTATTTCTTGAATAAGGTCTTTAATAACTTTGGAGTTGTAGGGACCTAAGAGACTCTTGGAACAATGAAAAAGTGTTTAGTCTAATAACTTTGGTTGAAAATGAGTGTGTAGAAGGAAAACTGGGGACTGTATCCCAAGTGTCAGAGCTATTGGCTTTTCAAGAAAACTTAAGCAAAGAAATGGAAGAGATGAGGGTGAATTTGGCTGCCAAGGATACAAAAATTTTGCACCTAAAGACAAAGAACCAAAAATTATACTCAGAGGAACCAGGTGCTATTGAGGATCTTACAACGAAAAAGGTATATCTCCAGACTAAAGTTTCAGCACTCACTAAGGAGATTCAAGAGTTGAATACAGAAGTTACGGATGGTACTAAGTAGTTACTAAATGATCATGCTATAGAAAGTGTCAAAATGGAGATGTTGCTCAAATCCCTCTACGCTAAACCTCCCTCTACGTAAGTCCTATCACCTCTATCCCTTTGTTATCCCTGTGTCAGTTTCCAGTCCTTGCTTATGATGTGGCTTTTGAAGGATTAGATATTTTATGTTTCTTAAGGTATGCTGTAATGGTGCTGATTTTATTTAATATGAATTAATCCTTGTCTGTGTGTTTCATCTATCTCTTCTTTACTTTAAAAGTTGTTCGTTATGTTATTGTTGCCCCAGTGGCCATGAGTTAACTGACTTGTGCATATTTTACTCTTGATTTACTATTCTTACTTTTAAATGATGCTAAAAAAGGGAATACTTAATTCATGAGGTAGGGACTAGGTACTAGGTACCAGGTGTAGGCACATATATTGAGCGATGTGTTGAAGTGCAGGTTATTGACAAAGGAAAGCATGTTGGTATAGTGATATGGGGAATCAGGGAATTATGTTGGTATATAAATGAAAAAGAATTATTCTCAATTCAATAGTTTTTGCAATTTGGTTATTCAAGAAAAAAACTAGTGAAAACTCAATATTGCTCAAGTTCCAAGTTTCTGTGTGTTAAGAGAGTAATTGTTCTTGAGTCAAGTTTTGGTCTGCAATTGAATTACTCATCTTATAAGAGTAATGCTTTTCTTATATCTGCAGAGTGCTTAGGTAGAGCTAGCTGAGTTGATATTGGTTAGAGTTAATCAATATTGAGAAGAGATCTTGACAAAGTTATCAAGGAGAGTTTGTAATACAGTTGTTACAAATTAGTGGAGCTTAGAATTAAGTTCCAATGGAGTCTGTAATCATGATTTTGATTATAGTTGATTCTTGAGTGCTTGTGAGGGCAAGCCATGGTTTTTCTTTCCTTGATCAAAGAAGTTTCCATGCTAAATCATTGTGTTCTTTACTTTTCTGCAAAGTTTTATTTCCTTACCGCTTTACTGCTTTATTGCCTGTATCTGACTTTGAGGGACTTTGTCCTTTATAAGGTGGTGCATCCCCCACGTTTCAACAAGTAGCTACATAAGAAAATTTTAGCAGAAAGAGGTTGCTTCATTAGAGAATCTCCACAAACACCTGGAGGGCAAAAGTTGACCTAAATAATGAATTTCCAAATCACACACAAAACTACCACCATCAATTTTTAAATATGAGTCAAAGAAAATAGCGAGACTTACTTTTCAATAAATCACAAATAGAAAATCAACAAAATTAAAAGACCATATCTAAACTTTTCTATTAAAATATAGGGGAAAAATTCACACGAAGCAACAACGATACCGAATTACTTGAAATTCAACTCAAACACCCCTCGACCCTAAATTGCACAGAACAAAATACATCATTACAAAAATTATTATGAATCAAACCTTCTGCAAAAATTGAGTAGAACACATTTAGAAAATCCAGTAAACAACGGACATACACACATAGAAGGGAGCTGAGTAGCTTTGATCGGAGAGAAATAGTGAAGTATTCTGGCGTTTTGATCCAAAATGAAGCCTTAGAACTCAAAATATAAGACATGTGTATAGCTGAAGGCATGCCACAAAATATAGTCAGATATAAAGATAAAAATGCCTCTAGGTGGTGAAGTAGACATATCGTCCACAACCTGTGTGGTTATCACCACTTATATACTAGTAGTAGATATATATTCATTTTATGGTTTTGAATTTTGCAAATTTGTTCGAAGATGAATACAATAATTGATTGCTTTAATAATAAATTAATGAAAGACATATTATATATATATATATATATATATATTTATATTTAAATATAATCATAGATACTGACTCTGGTCTAACATTGATTAGATGGTTATATACTAGAAAAATGAATGGTCTAAAGGGTCTACGATTGAATGAGATCATTGTCAATGCTAGACAATCAATATAATTAATGATTTTTAGTGTACGAGTCGGTAATTAGTATATAGTAACAAATGTGATAATTAAATAGATTATATTGAATTAAGTACCATCGATTGAGTCCATTGTTGATCTTAGACTATACACTTAGTCTATAATATACTGAATGGGTATATAGACATTACTAGTACATTATAAAAAAAGAAAATAATTAATTAATAATAAATTAAGTTATTGAAATTTATAAAATTCAAGGAGTTTAAACACGTCATATGATTATATAACTGTCCACATAAATAGGGGGTGGTGATCAAAGATATATAAGGATGAGTAATGGTTGAACAAACAACATCCTTAGAGCAATGTTTGGCAAAGCATAAGTACGTTCTGAGGATTTCATTTGTTCAACCATTACTCTTCCTAATACATCTTTGATCATCATTCCCAATTTAAGTGGACTCTTATATTATCATATGACTTGTTTAAACTCTTTGACACGCATAAATTTCAACAATTTAATTTATTATTAATTTACTTATTTCTTTTCTTACAATATACTAGTAATAGCCTATAACTATGTATTATTATATATACGGTGAATTATCAATTTATTATAGTCTATTCTATATAAAGTCTTACCTTTATATTATACCTAATAAAATATGATACATTATCTTAACTAGTAGAATTTTAAAAAGGAAAATAATTAATTAAAAATAAATAAATTACAAAAATTTATACAATTCAAGAAAGTTAAACAAGTCATATGGTCATGTAAGAGTTCATGTAAATTGGGGGTGGTGACAAAAGATGTATGAGGAAGAGTAATGATTGAACAAATGAAATCCTCATAGCATACTTATGTTTTGTCAAACATTACTCTCAGAAGTTGTTTGTTCAATCATTACTCATCTTCATACATCTTTGATCACCATTCTCAATTTATGTGGACTCTTATATGATCATATGAATTGTTTAAACTTCTTGAATTGTATAAATTTTAATAATTTAAGTTATTATTAATTAATTATTTTCTTTTTTATAATATACTAATAATGGCCATATACTCATCTAGTATATCATAGACTAAGCGTATAGTCTAGGATCTACAATGAACTCAATCAATGGTTCTTAATTCAATATAATTTATTTAATTATCTTATTTTGTACTATATACTAATATTTTTGGACCATTATATTAGTTATATCTCTTAATTGATACTAAGATATTTTATGATCGGTCTTCCATATCTTAGTATCTCATCAGTGATTTAATTTTTTTTAATTAGGAGAAGATCACAATTCCTTCTTAGTTGATTCTTTCCTTATTTATTGTGTGTTCTCTTGTATATATATATACATACATATTAATAAAATGACATACCTCTCTCCAGTAGTAAATTTTATATGGTATTAAGAGCATAAAAGCTTCACAATATTTTTTCCCTAAGAATTTGTTTTTTCCCTCTCCCAAAATAATGGATCCAAACAATTCCTCCACTAAGAACACCTCAAACATACCTCCAAATAATTCATCCACTGAGAATACTTCCATCACACCTTCTCATGTGGCTACACCAAGTTCTCCCATAATTCTCACTGTGAATAACAATGAGCAGTTGATCATTATCAATGCTGTTGCTCAGGCACCTCTAAAGCTCAACAGTACGAACTACCAGTCAAGAGAATCCAGTGGAAAACCATCCTCACTACATATGGCTTTCTTCACTTTGTTGAACAATCATCAAACTCAACAGTTATTTTTTTCATAAAAGGCAAGACCATCTCATTTGAAATGTCATTATTGACTTTCTATTTTTTGATATTGTTCCCTTTGTCATTGGTGCCAAGTCTTCCAATTCTCTGTGGAAAAATCTGGCGGCAACCTATACGAAGCCATCATATACCCGTATCATGAATTTTAGAGAATATTTAAACAACATGAAAAAAGGTAACCTCTCTATTGCTTCATACCTATAGAATATCAAACAAATCTGCAGTACTTTGGCCTTGGTTGGCATATAAATTTCTATGGATAAACTCTTTCTTCATGCTCTCTATAGACTTCCAACAGAATATTTACACTATTAATACAACTCCATGTGGTCGAGAAACTCTAGTGAAATTTGAAGAGCTTCATGAGAAGCTCCTTGATTTTGAACAGAATCTCATTCGCTCATCTTCTTCTACCATAGTTCCAATTACAGCAAACTTTACTGTTAAACCATCACCTCATATCAATTGTTCTTAGCCCAACATGTTGTGTGTCTAGGAAATAGCTCAAATCAACTTTCTTCTAACAATTTTGGTGCTCAGCTTACTGGTCAAAACAAACACATGAATCACTATCGTGTTACTTGCCAGCTTTGTGATAAGCCTAGTCATCATGTGAAGTAGCGTAATAAATTATTGACAATCTTTTATCTGGTTAATAGATCTGAATTAGATGGACATACAAGAAACAATGCTCAATCTTAATCTCAACAACCACATTCTAACTATGTAACTCACAACACTAGCAATGATAAAAATTTGCTTGTTGACTCTGGTGCCTCGCATCATGTCACACAAGATCTTCAAAATCTGTCCGTTCACACTAATTATGATGAAAGTGAAGATATTATGATTGGTGATGGTAAAGAACACAAAATCACCCATACAATATTTTCTTTATTATCATCTTCTCGAACTTTAACTTTATCCAATGTTTTATATGTTCCAAAGATGAAGTAGAACCTTATTTTTCTTTGTCAACTTTGTAACTAATTATGTCTGTCTCATTCTCACCTTATTTATTTGTTGTGAAGGAATTTTTCTTTGGGATGCCTCTACTAGAAGGGAAACCTAAAAATGATGTTTATCTATGGCCATCATTTCTTTGATCACTAACCTCTCCTTAAGCCCTAGGCGCCGCCACCACCATAACTGCTTTCAATTGACATCGACGTCTTGATCACCTATTCTCTTCCACTTTTCGTCAAGTTTTCAAGTTTTAGATATTTCATCTAAATTAGAAAAATTCTTCCTTTTCAATTCTTGTAAATGCAGTAAAATGCATAAATTTCCTTTCTACAACTCTATAATAAAGAGCAATGCTCTTTTGGAATACATTTATTCAGAGGTTTGGGGTCCTTCACCAAAAATTTCAATAAATGATTTTTAATATTATTTAATAATTATTGATCATTATACAAAATACATATGGTTTTTCCCATAAAATAAAAGTCTGATGTATCCATTATATTTTCAAAATTTTAGAAAGTTGTAGAAAAGCACTTCTAGAAACCCATCTTCTGTTTTTACTCTAATAATGGTGGTGTATTCATCCATCTTAGATCCTTCATTAAAGATAATAAAATTTCTAACCTTCTCACTCCTCTACATACCTCTGAAGATAGTGTAATTGTTGAACGTCGACGCTATATTGTTGAAACGGGCATCAGCCTATTGCATAATACAAATCTCCCTTTAAAATTTTGGTCCTATGCCTTTACTACTGTAACCTACTTAATTAATTGCTTACCTATAAAAATTTTAGAGAATCTTTCTCCCTATTTTTGATTGTATGGTTGACAACCAAACTATACCAAGCTTTCAATATTTGGTTGTTTGTGGTACCCATGGTTAAGGCCTTATATTCAAAACAAATTGCAACCTCGCTCCAGCCTATATATTTTTCTTGGATACTTGCGAAATCAAAGTGTTGATGTTTTATTTATCCTGTGAAGTCTAGGTTGTATGTCTCCAAACACGTGGTCTTTGTGGAGCATCATTTGTTGTATTTATCTATGGAAATTAAGGCCAATTGACCTGATTCTAACATTGTTGATATATGGGCTCCCTCACATTATGCTATTCCTTTTACATCAACTCCATATGGTAAATCTTCTCATTTATATCTATAATATTAAATTTAGAAAGTACCTCTCATGAGGCCGCCACCATCAATCGCTCTTCATCAGATATGCCTGAGAACTCCACCGTATCTTTTAGGTATGATTTTTTCTACTTTTGGTTCCTCTATTCCTTGTTCTGCCCCTATACCAAATCATCCCATGGTTACCCTTTCTATAAATAATATTAGTAAGAGAATTCAAGAACTTTGTCTTAATGCTCTTTATCTCCTAAACTCGAATCATTCCTTGATGCACAATCTTTTAAATTGCATGTCATTTTCTCAAATACCATTAGTAAACCCAGGCCTATCAGATCATCAATTTTTTCAAATTCAATACCCAAGACTATTAAACCTATAGGTTTTATCCAATCATTAACATATCATAAACGGTGTGTATCCACAATGAGGAATTATCAACACTTAAGGGTTAGACATATGATCTCTTGTACCAACCAATTCTCAAGCCAAACCCATCAGGTCTAAGTGGGTTTTTTTGGAGTTAAATACAAATCTGATTGAAGTATTAGCTACTATAAAGCTCAACTTGTTACTAAAGTTTTCTTGTAGTGTCAAAGTGTTGATTATGGTGAAACATTTTCTCTAGTATCTAAGCATAGCATAGTGTGTATTATTCTTTTATTGGCTGCCTCATTCGATTGGCCACTTAGTCAATTAGATGTTAAAAATGCCTTCTCGCACGGTACTCTAACTGAGAAAGTTTATATGTCTCAACCTACTAGGTTTGCGAATGAGACATATCCCACTCATGTTTGTCAGCTTTACAAAGCAATTTATGGGCTTAACAGGCTCCGCAAGCATGGTATGGAAAACTCAAATTCTATCTTGTTTCATATAGATTTTTCCACTCTCAGTTAGATTATTACCTATTTATAAATGCTAAATCTGGAGTTACACTCTCTCTTATTATCTATGTTGATAATAGAACTATCACGGTTAATCATCAAAGTTCGATGAAAGATTTTATTGGGTGTCTTGCTAATTGTTTCTCTATTAAAAATCTTGGTGATTTACATTTTTCTTAGGTGTTCAAGTTATTCGCTTACCTTTTGGAATTTTCTTATGTCAGTAGAAGTATATATATGAGATCTTACACAACATGGCTGAAGCTAATCCAATGTGCACACTAATGGTAAGCAGATCTTGTCCCATATGTAATGATAGCTCTCAAATTGAGGATCCTTATGAATATCAAAGTAAAGTTGGAAGTTTACAATATCTCCACCTTACTAGACCAGATGTGGCCTTTGTTGTAAGTAAATTATCCCAGTTTACAAGTGCTTCAACGATTAGACATTGGGCCATGGTAAAATAAGTTCTTCACTATCTTCCTGGCGTATCTACTGATGGCCTATTTCTTTGCAAAGGCAAGTCACTAAATCTACACGCCTTCTCTATCGCTCCTCTACTACAACATATATTGTGTTTTTAGGCTCCAATCTGATCTCATGGACTTCTAAGCAGCAAATAGTTGTTGCTCGCTCATTCACAAAATCTAAATATCGTGCTATTGCTTCAGCGTTAGCTGAAATTTAAAAGGTCCATAATTTTCTTCAAGAGTTATCTATTTCTCTCAAGAAACCACCAGTTATCTACTATGACACTCTTGGCACGACCTATGTGTATGTTAAATCAGTTTTTCATTCCAAAATAAAGCACATCGAGATTGCCCGTTATTTTTTTTGAAATCTTTGCCAACAAGGCCTACTATGTGTTTCTCATATCTCATCCCAAGACTAACTGGTTGATCTTCTGACCAGGCTACTTTTAAAAGCTCCATTCGAAGCACTATGGTTCAAGATTGGTATATCAGACCGATGTATCATTTTTCGGGGGCATATTAGTGATATTTCTTAATTGATACGAAGATATTTTATAATTGATTTTCCATATCTTAGTTCTATTTTGATTAGGAGAAGATCACAATTCTTTATTAGTTGATTCTTTCCTTATTTATTGTGTGTTCTCTTGTATATATATATACATACATATCAATAAAATGATATACTTCTATCTGGCAATAAACTTTATACATTATATCGACCCATATATACCTTACAAATAATAAAGTACCGATCTAGCTGGACTAAAATCTGCTACACAAAATAAAAAGCATTAATTATGTTGATGGACTATTAATTTATGTTCGACGGTAATAAAGTACAAGTATTCAACTTTTTAACAATAACAAAGTACAAGTTGTTACTTTTTCAACAGAACATCTGAGTGTTTTTTTTAGGCAAAACTTATTTTATCTCCTTCATTAACATCTCTATTTTATTCTATTTTAGACAATTACAACGTCTTAAGAATCTCAAACATCCAATGTAAAAAAAAGTCCTACATTTACCACTTATGGTAATCTGGCTGTCTTGAGGACTTCACACATTGATACAAATTCTTGAACTGTACAGTTGATAAAATGAGTTCTTATATATGTGTGTGTGTGTGTGTTTAATTTAGTAATTTTTTATTCAAGTAATAAAATCCTCTAATTATTTACTTTTCTGTCTAGGATAATGGAGGATGCTCGTTTCTAAATGGCTTAAAAATGAGTGACCGACGAGCAGTCTATCAATGTTAAGTCCTGGATCTGAGACATCAAATTTCAACTATGGTCTATCATCTATCTCCACTTGTAACTATATATATAAATTTATTTTGATTGCATTCTTTTTGTTTTTATTTTGCAAATTCATCTTTGTTTATTAGTAGACTTGAAATCTTAACCCATTTTTAAATGAAGTATGTTATTTTTATTTATTTTCCTTGCTTCAATAATATCTTTTTGTGCTTCTGTTAAATAGACAAGGGTATATAATTATCATTGACAATGTAAGAGATTTGTACTTTATTACCGCTGAAGTTGGTAAAAGCTCGATAATAGAGTCTAAAACAAAAATGATTCAGTTAGTTAATAGTTTTGCATATATCATCGACATAGTTAGTTATAGACTAGAATAATGTTTGAGCAACCAACACAGGTGATTATAAATCGAGTGAAAGACGATTGATGACAATGATGTATGATGATCAAGTTTGAATCCTTAAGAACTTTTCTCCTCCCAGTTTAATTATTTTTATACTCCATATACAAATAATATAGTGTTAAAGTAATAAATTATGATGAATTTGAGAAAAAAAATATGGACTAATGATTCTTATATGATATTGTAGGAGACCATTAGAGGTGCTATAAAATCTAAATGAAGCCTAAAAATAAGCCATAAAAAGTGGACAAATAATGAACAAGTCCATGAGAAGAAATGAGAAAAGATTGACCGAAACCTTACCTAGAGGGCTTGGCTTTGCGCTGCATCGCATATGGCGAGGGGACACTATTTGGGGTGTGCTATAGGCCTGCGTCACAACCCCTTGGCTCTGTAATGGCTAAGAGATGTAGTTCCCCCTCCCCTCAAGGACGTCTAAAAGTTGGTTCTTACGTTATATAAGTGGGGGTAAAACTGTAAATGCATATGTCTTATATGGGGCAATCTACGTATGACCTAAAATACTATATAAGAATTACTTAGCACCCTTACACATAATCTCTAGATCAACACACAATTGGAGAGAGGATAAAGTATCAAGGGATCCAAACTAGGATTTTTTGTTCTTTAACTTTAGCTTTCTTGCAGCTTTTACTTATGAATTCAGTTATGGTGATTCTTTGTATGACTATGAGTGGCTAAACACCCTCTTTCTAGGATTGAGGCTACAACATGATTGCGTAATTATGGTTTTTTAGTTGGTTAATGTGTTTATCAAGTACTTGATTATTCTTGCATGATTTTTTAGTTGGTTAATGTGTGTATCAAGTACTTGAGTATTTTTGCATTCTTGTTTTACTATTCTAAAGCATCATGAACTTTAGGTTAAATCTCAGTTCCAAAACGAATTGATGATAGGAGTGGAGGGACGAAATGAAGAACATAGAAAGTGTGGATCATGTCTTTAATTGGTTTAATACTTATTGTTAAAGGATGTTATGCAGTTAGGATAGAGATATACCTAAATACCCCACTTGGTTAATGAAAATGAAAAGATAACTAAGTGCATCTAAATTAGAGACTCACATCCCTACTCAATGATGTAGTTGTGAGACTAATTTAGGTAGATGACTTAGAGGGTGACTATCCCCAAGTTATATTATCAATCTTGTAAATCAATAATCACAATAAATGCTAACATCGGCTATAAATCGTAGTCATGTATGAATGTGATGTAAATGCCTCAATCTTAGAATTCTCTTTATATTGTCAACAATTCAAGTTTCACATCATTGTTATTTTGATTATTTAGGTTATAAAATGAAAACTCAAAACTCTTGTTGGTTACAACTTGCATTTGTATAAATTGGATAGTTTGCTAAAAATTAAGTCCTTGTGGGATGGATAATCGACTCGTAAAAGTCACTTTATTACTTATTTGACTACGTACACTTGCGTGTGCGCTTGGGTGCAACATCTGCCCCACTTTTTTTCTTTTTCAAATCCTAATCTTGAAAAAAAGATAATTTTTTTTTAAATAAGTATGAAGTAAATTGAATTTTAAAAGTGGATAGCATTCTAAATAATCTCTGCTATGCTTGGTGAATCTAGTGAGGCATAGCTAGTGTCGTCTAAACCGTGAGGTGACGACCCATACTACTTTTCTAGATCCCTTCCAGTTTGCTTTCTTATTTACATCTAGGTCCCTTCTATTCCATAGTATATACACATTTTGTTTTCTTCGCGAGACATAGTCCTACATGTTAATTCAACATACGCCAAACGTGTATGACAATTTTCATACTAATCTACCGTCTGATCTTTTATAGCAATAATTTCTGCAATAATATTTTATTATAGCAATAAAGTTTTTTTTTTCTTTTTAAACTATCATATCATATTATGATATATGATTTATGTAACAATATCTTACTATAACAATTAAAAATTATCAAAAATACAAAGACGTTATAACGAGGTTTGATTTTATACCTTTAATGTAGTCGCTGATTTTGATCTGGAATTGAATACGACAAGTGACACAATATACATTGCGTTCGACTTTGAAGACTTCATGGCATTGAGCAACGGCCAATATGCTGCAGAGAGCGGAAAGGACCAAAATAGCCTTTGCTATTTTTCTTTGCGTTTTTTTCTTCTTCTGCACGATCTTGATGTGTGTCACAATTAGAATACAAATGATATATTCAACTTTTTAAAAGGAGAAAAAAGTTGAAGAAACAATGGTAGAGAGATTGTTGTGAAATAGTTTAAGGATGATCCAACAGTTAATGTGAGGTGTGGAAGTTAATTGATTTTTGTTTTGTTTTATACATAATTTTATTTGGTTGAGAGAAAAAAATATTTAAACCACAATTAACAATATGGAATTCCATTTAAAGGGACATAATATTGTGAGGTCATTTATTTGTGAAGTAATTTATCATTTTCATTTTAAAATTTTGACTTTTTTAACTACATATTATTTAAATACAAAACAATGGAGTGGTGAATATTCAAATTTAAGGTTTTGATTTGAAATTGGTGATGTATAAATATAAAATAATGGAGTTGTGAATATTCAAATTTGAATTTTTAATTTGAAATTAGTGTTTGAATAAAACTTCAATTTGAAATTTTGATTTCAAATCTCAAATTCACCTTAAAGGTAGGATTTCATTTTCAAATTTGTGACATTAACTTTTTCAAAATCTGAAACTTGACCCATAACTTGAATTTTGGAAAAAGATTCATATTCGCCGTAAAGAGAATTATCCATATCATGTGGAAAGATTATAATTCAAACATTAGACAATTGAATAATATTTGGTTTGTAAGATTGAGAAATATATGAGCAAATGATTGTCTTTCTGACAAAGAAACTCAAGGGGATCAAATAGAAGAGGATACTTTGAATTATAGAAATATATGATCAATCAGTACTATTATCTCGGTGGAAAATATTAACTTGAGGAAATTTGTTACCAAAACAAAACGAAAGATAACAAAGAGGTATTTAACAGATGGAGCATCACAACTTCCAAAAATAAAGAGCAAACCGAAAGTTTGTAAGACGCATCAACTTGAAGCTACACATTAGAACTTCTTCTTCAATAAAATTCAATGAACTTTCTTGTTCATGGTGAGTACACATACAGGAGAAGTCAACTCTTAGTCTTTTTTATGTTCTTCCTTGATTCACCAAATCAACAAAAAGATTGTTTTCTCTAAAACTTTATAATAATAATTTAGTTTAAAATTCAAGTGGGAACAAACCCAACTCATCAAGAACATCCTTGCAGCCAGGTAGAGCCGCCTTCTGCATGAAGAAAAGTGGATTTGCATAACGTGTTGGATTGGGAATGCCAACATTTTTGCTGCAGACAACTCTTGCGCTGTTAAAACTTAGTCCAGGTTCGTTGCAATCCTCTCTTGGGCTGTGGACAACTGCAACATCACAGAGTTCATTCTCATGGTCACCTTCCACTTTCATTGTGTATTTGCCATTCTTGTCTGTCACCGCTTCTGTAACGTATTTCACCTTTTCTGTCACAATGTCTCTGCATGCCAACCGAGCCACTGCACCTGTACCAAGTATAACGTCAGTGAAAATTCTCTATGACAATAATTTTCTAATTTAGTAACCTATTTTTCAATGTTATATTTGGGCGAGGCTCCTCACCAGTGGGCCTTGTGTCCAGTTTGTCCAGTGCCCCTCTAATCTGATTACATGTGTTCACTTTTAAATTTAATGATCAGTGATCATTTAATTGAAGATGCCCACTAAACCATGGTTAGGCCCCATTAGTTTTCTATTTGCTTCGTACCTTGTATTTCCTCCGTCTCAAATTATTTATTTTAAATTTTTTAATTTGATTTCTCAATTAACTTATTTTTTTTATTAATCAAGAAGCGATAATTTTTTTTCCATCTTTTATCCCTTGCATTATTTTTTTCTTTTAAATTAAAATTAAAAAATTTGAGACAAATAATTTGAGATGGAGCAAATACATTAGTGGCAATAAGATACGGAGCAAATAGAAAACTAATGAGGCCTAACCATGGTTTAGTGGGCATCTTCAATTAAATAATCACTGATCATTAAATTTAAAAGTGTACACGTGTAATCAGATTAGAGGGCACTGGACAAACTGGACACAAGGCTCACTGGAGAGGAGCCTCATCCGTTATATTTAGCTTTGTAAATCAATGAACTTAGAGCCCGTTTGGATACTGAAAAAAAGTGGCTTTTAAAAAGTTTTTTTTAAAAGTGCTTTAGAAAGTAATAAATTTATTTTAAAAATAAGTGATAAAAGTGCTGAAATTGAAAAAAATTTATTGATGTGTTTGGTAAATAATGCTTTTAATTACTTTTTTTTTTGGTCAAAATATCTGAAATACCCTTATAACTGGTAATTTTTTTTTTCCATGAATGACTATTAATTTGTGCGCTAAAAACTCAGTTTTTTAAAGAGTTCAAGTGTTGAATGTTTGTGTTTGAAAAATATAGTTATATATTAAAATATTATTTATTTTTCTTCACAGTTATGTTAAGATTTCGTATCATCAAGATGAAGTGTGCTTTGTTATGAACATTAAGATTTCGTATAATTATTCTTTACGTTAAATTCTTCATGGTTATGAACATGTGGTGTGAAGTGTGTTGTGTAGTAGTGAAGGAGAATTAGGGCTACAAGAGTAAACTTGGAATAAGAAATAATTATAACGGACATAAATGTAATTTAATTGGTCAACTTTAATAGCTTATAAGCTCCCACAAAAAAAATGAGAATGGTTGCTTCTTGTTTTTGGCTTAAAACAAGTCAAATTTGACTTTTTTTAAGAAATTATAAAAATTGCCAAACACATTTATAAGCAAAAAATAACTTACCCAAACACCCACTTAACATGTGAAAAGAAAGAAATGAGTTACTACCTCCGTTTAAAAAAAATGATCTATTTTGACTTGACACAAAATTTAAGAAAATAAAAAAGATTTTTGAATTTGTGGCCTTAAATTAAAGTTGTATCAAATATACTAAAATACCCTTTAATCTTGTGGCCCTAAATATGCCATGTGAAAAGTTGAAATTAAAGTATTGTCAAAAAAAAAAAGATCATTCTTTTTGAAACGGACTAAAAAAAATAGGTCATTCTTTTTTTAAAATGAAGGGAATAGTACTTTTTATTTTTCTAAAATTTTTATGTATGTTTTAGCCTTCTAGATTTGATGGTAGTCTATAACCGAGACCCTAGTATAAGCGTGATAAATTGTTGCTAAGCATGCACACACTGTTTGGTGGGTCTAGTAGGAAAAATGAGTGTCCTCTAAACCATGATGTGACGAATGACGACCCATACTACTTTTCTTTTCTACATCTAGGTCCCTTCTCATAGTACTTTGTCTTCATTTAGGTCCTTTCTCTATTCAATAGAACATAGAGTTTAAGTTTGTGCATCGTTAGTGCACAAAATATTCTATACTATCAGTCAACTTGACCTGTTATTGCAGGTTATCCAATTATTTATATAAAAATTAAAAATAAAAATTAAGTAACTTACAATAGCAAGTCAAATTTACCTGATAGAGTAATATTTTGTACACATGTTCCACAAAACTTAAATTCTAGAATATATGAGCATTTTGCCGCCTTCATATAAGACAGTCTTACATGTCAATTTAACATAGCTCAAACAGATATGACAATTTTCATCCTAATCTACATTCAAACATCTATATAACAACAATCTCCAATCTCCTCCAACAATATTTCATTAAAGTGATCAATTTTTTTTGAAAACTGACAATCATATTATGTTATATTATTTCCCTATAATAAATTAAAACTACTAGAAAAGGACGTTATAACGAGGTTTGACCTAATACCTTCAATGGGCTCGCTGAGTCTGGTCTTAAATTGAACACGACAAGTGTCACAATAGACACTGCCTTCGACATTGAAGAATTCATGGCATTGAGCAAAGTTGGCAAAGGTCAATATGCTGCAAACTGCAGAAAGGACCAAAATAGCCTTTGCCATTTTGCTTTTTTCTTTATTTTTTTGTTTTTTTTCTTTTTACTTCTCCTGATGTGTATCACAATTTGAATACAAATGATATATTCAACTATTTATAAGGAGGAAAAAGTTTAAGGAACAATGGTAGAGAGATTGTTGTGGAGTCGTTTAAGGATGATCCTATAGTTAATATGAAGTTAGTAGGTTAATTGACTTGTTCTTTATTTTTAAACTGGAGAGATGGGTGGTCCACATTAAAAAAATACTCTTGTTTAAAAAAGTATCTATTTTCCTTTTTAGTCTTTTAAAAAAGAATGATTCCTCTTTTTTTTATAATACTTTAATTTCAACTTTTCATATGACATGTTTAGGACCACAAGATTAAAGGACATTTTGGTATATTTGACACAACTTTAATTTAAGGCCACAAAATTCAAAAGTTTTCATCATTATCATCATCATCATCATCATCATCATCATCATCATCATCATCATCATCATCATCATCATCATCATCATCATCATCATTATTATGGATTGACCAATTTTTATTTTATTGTTTATTTTTTTTTGAAAATCATGCATTTCTAGTGGATTGAATATTTAATCACGGTTTCAACTTTTTATCTATTTATATCTTTTTCTTTTGTTTTTCTCCAAATCTTTTTGAATTTAAATTTAAATATTTAAGAAATTTTCTTGTGCTTACATTTGTTTTCCTAGGAGTCATTTGTCTCCTCTATTATATATAAATAAATTTTATTTGGTTTGATCACTTATTTCATTGTTAAGTGATTTCAAATAAGTGTTTTAAGACATGTTTTTGAGCACTTAAAAATTCAAATAAGTGCTCAAAGACACATTTTTTTTTTACCCAAATAAGTGATTTTACTGTTACTCGTGATTGTTTTGATCTCTTTGATGAAGAGAAAAATAAATGGGGAGCATTTTTAAGAAAACACAACAAAGAGTGTATATTGATTGATACTTGAACTTCTGTGCAAAGAATTAATTATATGTGTATTACTACTTATTGGATTGCTAAAGATTGTGCAAAGAATAAATTATCTGTGTATTACTACTCATTGGATTGATAAAGATTGAACTTTGCATAAAACAATATCAATCATTGTCCAATTTCTAGCCATAGAGGTGAAGATATAACAAAGAATATTATTAAATATTTGCATGAGTAGGGATTGCATCAAATTTTCACTGTTACAGTTGATAATGCTAATTCACATAGTGTGCGTGATTAAGTTGTCTAAGCAATTAACTAAGTGAAGAATCAATCTTATGGGTGGTAATCACCTTAATATTAGGTGTATGATGCATATGATAAATTTTGTCGTTCAGGATGGTATAAAAAAAGAAACTGTGCCTATTAAATGAGTTAACCAAACAGTGGGATATAGGCAATCTCATGTTAGATGAAAGAACTTTCAAGAATGTTGTAAAGATAAAAATATTTTTAAGAAATATTTATGCTTCGATGTTCCTATAAGGTGAATTTTCACCTATTTGATGTTGAATAGGACTGTTGAATATGAGGGTGCAATTTTAAATTATGGCGATCGTGCTATTGATTTAACATATCATCTTGAGTTTAGTCATATCTGGGTGTGTAATGATGATATTGTGGATGAACAACCTGCAGGTATACTTTTGAGTAGTGATTGAAATAGTGTGAAAAGAATTATTAAATTTCTTGAATTATTTTTTAAACTTACTTTGAAGATATCTGGATCATTATATGTTACATCGAATATTTATTTTTTTAAAATTTGTCAAGTTGATGTTTACTTGACAAAATTAATATCAAGTGATGATAGTGTATTGACTCAAATGACAACAAAGATGAAGGAGAAATTTGAGAAACATTGGGGTGATGCAACAAAAATGAATAAGATTCTTTTCATACCTTGTGTTTTGTATCCTAGTCACAAATTTGCCACTCTTTATTTTGAACTTAGAATATGTTAAGGACAAAGCACCAACTATAGAAAAAGATGTACGAGAGTATACAAAATTATTATTTGATGAGTATTCAATGTTTGCTTCAAAAGACAAAGATGGTAAACTATCTTCAACAAAAGTGAATGCTTCTAGTTTAAGCTCTATGGTTCTGAAAGATAGAAACACATCTGAAAGTAAAGCCGCAAATTCTAAGTCGAAATTGGTTAAATATCTTGCAGAAGATATTATAGTTGAAAATTCTGATTTTAGTTTATTGCTTTGGTGGAAATATAGCTCGGCTAGATTTTCCTTTCTTTCTAAGATGACTCGAGATATTTTAGTTTTCACATTTCAAGTGTAGCATCAGAATATGCTTTTAGTACCGGGAGACATATTCTTGATTCATTTGATAGTTCATTAACTCCTAAATTGATATAAGCTCTAGTGTATATACAAGATTGGCTTCGCAGTGAATCATGACCTATAAATATCAAAAAGGATTTAAATTCTCTTGAGAAACTTGAAAAAGGTAAGAAAAGAACTTTGTATTTGGTGAATTATTTATTTAATATTTTTGTTGCTTGAGTCTTGACTTATTTTTTTAATTTCTTTAGATTTGGCCGAACTTGAAAAAGAATCTAGCATTGATGACAAGCAGGATTGTATATGGTTAAGAGATGAAACTTTGGTAAGTTAATTATGTTTGTTTTTTCAAGTTTATACTGTTTTAGTCAAGTTTTTATACTGTATTTTCGTTGGCAATTCAGTTTACTTATCCTGTAGTTTCTCTCAATTTGTCTATCCTTTCCTTGCAAAATTCTTTGTAGCCTATAGTTTATGATATTCATTCATGACAAATGACAACTATGAATAAGTTTAATACCAAACGAGTGAGGTCTATGATTCAACATTTCAGTAAAAGGAAAAAAGAATTCTCAACATATAGATTTACTTATACTATCTTTGCCATAACTTTAAGAAATACTTGTTCCAAGAAAAAGAAAAATAATCTCCAAGTCAAAATGTTAGTGATGATATCAAATTGAAATTGCTCAAGATCCTTGAGAGGTTTAAAGTGGTTATCAATATATTATTTATGTTTATTACATCTCTACTAAAGATATCATTATACCTCTTTATATTTATTTATATATTTTACAATGTGTGATCGTCAAGCAACTAGCATGAGCAACATTGACATCCAATCTTGATTAGAACTAATTTAATTACACTGATTACATAATTATCTTTGAGTAGTAGTGGGCATTGTTGTTACTGTAGCCGTTGACATTCTTATATCGATACAAGGGGTTGTAGACTTGTAGTAGAATGAACAAAGCCAATTGTAAGGTGGTAGGTTTGTTTAGTGGGTTTCTTACTGGATTATTGGTGGGATTACTATGGAGTAATTTTGGTCATATATAGAATTGTCTAACAACTTTATGACTTGTATGAGTTGACCATACGTTTGTTTGTTACATATGTTTGGATGCGTGCTACTTTATCTGTCCCAATTGTTTTTCTCTTTGCATAACAGTATATATTTGTCCAGTGCTGCAACTAATTTAAGCATTGATTGATGCATTTTCTGAAAGCAAACTAGAGATAATGAGAAGCTATATTAATTATGAGTTGTAAATATCTCAGTTATTACTTGTTCCAACTCTTGGAAAGTGATATGGAACAATGATCTTGGAGAAACCTATGAATACTGTGCATATGATTTTACACTGTCTTGCCTTTGTATGGGTCATCGACGTATGGGTCCTCAACTTCCACATCATATAACCTATGTAATAGAAAGGCATACTTATTTATGTTCTTCAGTGTGTTACAGTAGTTAATAAAAGCAACAATATATTTCATGAAAAATGCTTTATGGTTAGTACTAATGGTTTGTTTCTCTAATAAATAGGTTTCATCATGCCTCCATGTCATGATCCGAATCAGTGTCTAGTCGTGATGGGTATCTCAAGTCCATCGAGGACCGTAGATTACCCCCTTAGCCTATCTAACTAAAACACAATATGAATAACAACGAAAGATAACCAAAAATATAAGCAAGATATATAAGATAAAAAAAGGGACATAAGAAGTCCAAAACAATAACCATTCCCACACTTTGTCCACAAAAAGCTTATAAACCAAAGTACCAAGTTAGTCAGGACATGCCCCCGACCGTGGTAAAAAAAGGAGTCGAAAATATAAAAAGAAACAGATGGGATTTTGATAATTATAATAAAAGCAGTGAAATTTCTGGCCTTCTCAAAGATGGAGGCTCACCACTTCAATGTAGACCAACCGATAAACTAGAATTACCTAACTCTACACAAGGTAACCGAAGAGTCCCCTACGACCCTACGTCATTAAAAGATGTAGTGTCGGGGGATGGTTAGTGGGGTAAGCGCTAGCATGTAACTCAGGAAAGAGATAAATAACGCCATAATAAAATTAGTTCAAAACTATTCAAAAATCATATGCACATATTCATGTATACATATATATAAGATGCTGGGATAGGGAATAAAGTTTAACAAAAGATTTATAAATTATTAACCTGGATTGTGTATCTCTAACTGTCCTGATGGCACCCAAAGGCTATATGAGTTCAGCTCCCTCTACTAAAGAGTCTAAGTGCATGTTAGTCGTACGAACCAGGAAAATCCGAGGAAGGGCCAAATCCACCGAGGCTCCAAATATTTCATATATATATATATGTATGTATATATAATGTGTGATCTATGCACACAGTCGCCAAGACCCCTAAACCGATAAATGTAATTTTTGCTATCGGTCTCCCCGGGTATATATATATATATGTATATATAATGTGTGATCTATGCACACAGTCGCCAAGACCTCTACACCGATAAATGTGATTTTTGCTATCGGTCTCCCCGGGACCTTCACCATCCACGATGAGTGACATAACCCATTTTAAGACCAAATTAAAACAATTTACACATTTTTATCTGTTAAAAAATGAGTCTTTTAATTAGGCATTTATCGTTGGTATCATCATACCAAATAAAGTGAAGCTTGCAAGACAATTCTATTATGCCATTCCAAAATAATTAGCCAAATAGACTCTAAAGTTCTGATTTACAAACCAATCCATGGCTACAAATGAAACACCTAGACTTAGAACCATTGAAAAACTTTATATTTTGGTGTCACTAGGGTAGGTATGACTAGGGGCTTGAGTCTTACCCCTTGGATACTAGTTGTATCCTTTTTCTTCGCCTTCTCATATCCTAGGCAGTATGTGAGGGTCACTCACTATCCTAGGTACGAGTGAACCTCACCTGAATCATACCTAAGGTTACGAGTCGTACCTAGGTGAGTCATATGGGGTGAGATCTTATCTTAGAGTAGACTGATTTTATTATGAGTAGAGCATATGAGTTAGGGGTAAATCGTACCCTTTGGTTACGACTAAGGGTGTATGGTCATACCCTTAATAATGTATGTGACCTAGGAGAAGCCTAATTTGTATGAATGATTGATAAATTTTATTGTGAAGAGAAAATAATCCATGTATTTTATAACCGATAACCTTGATGGTTTGATGAATAAGAAGGGGGTTAAAGTCCCTAACCTGAAAATGAACTTGAATTGTGTGTTAAACAAAATTGTGGTATAAAATTGCTAATAAGTGTGAATGGATTTTAAAGGTCTTGAGGACCACCGTTTTAATTTTATGATGAGTTGAACTAAGGCATTGGCCTTTTGAAATGGTTGAGCAATGGAGGCTCCCATGAAGACCATGTGGTCATGTATGGTGTTTAATTGGCTAAATAGGTTAATTACTTATGTGTAAAAATGAATGTATGTGGATGCATAGACAAAGGGTTAGAGTCCTAATGTCAACCAATGGGAGTCGTGATGGCTTGAGTTTAAAGTACCTTGCCTAATAAAATTTCTTGTGGTTAAAGTCCATTGCATAATAAGGTCTCATGAGGTCGAAGAGCCTCGCCAAATAAATTTTCTTTATGTTAGGGTCCCCTATATAATGTGGAATGAGGTTAGAGTCCCTTGCCAAATATAAGAGCATGTGGTTAGAGTCCCTTTCTTGGATGAATGTGTGTGAGTATTTAGAGTACCTCACTTAATTAGATGTGTGTGTGGTCAAAGTCCTTTACTTGATGATATATGAATATGGTTTGAGTCCTATGCCTAATGAGAAATGCTTGAATCTATAAGTGTAGAAGGTTGGAGTACTCCATTGCATGTATGATGAATGAGTTCTTTCGAAGTGTTGATAAATCTTATTCCCTTGATTATCATATGATATATATATATATATATAGAATAACGTTATGAATGTGATTGAATATGATTTATTGCTTTATGTTGAATGATGATGCTATTTTGTCTTTATCGTTGAGTAACATGCTAGTATTCCAACTGCTAACTGTTTTCGAATGCTATGTCGCTATGCGACATAGGGGTTGGAGCATCATCTTCTCTTCCTGCACAGTGATTAGGTGATCAAATCAGTTCGTGCATTGACTATGGAGTGGTGAGCTTCCTTATGCCGTAAGACATTCATTCTTGGTCTCCTATCTTTAGACTTAGTCTTAATTTGACTAGTTTGTCTATTGTCGGGGGTTTGTACTGATATATACCTTTCTAAACTTTGATTTGTATAGAGGTATTATCAATGACTGTGGACTCGGGTATGTCGGCTAGTGTATTGATATTTATGAAATGGTTAGACATTGTTTTATTTATGACTTGTAGTATGTTTTTTGCTATCTCATTATATGGTGGGGATCCACCCGACCCTTGTGATTAATGTGATTATTGTGATGGGTTATCAAGCAATCTCTGATTTATGTGGGATTTAGGTGCCCATACGACATGACCCTATTTTGGGTCATGTCAAGTTGATATCAGAGCCTAGGTTCATGGTTAGTTGGGTGTCCACAATATTATGTTGAGTAGAGTCTCTTTTAAAGGTGTGAAGCGCACCAAACTTATAAAAGAGGAGCTATAAGAGTAAAATGAGTCTCTAATATGTGTTTACCCAAAAGGAGTTAAATCTTTGAAAAAGAAGATGGCTTGAGCTATTGAAATACTATAATATGAGTCTTCATTACCATCATGGTAAGGTAAACATGGTCGCCATTTATATTAGTAGATTGTCCATGGGGAGTTTGGACTATATATGTGAGGATAAGTAGGAATCGGTAAAAGATATTCACTGTTTGGATAGTCTTAAAGTTAGACTTGCCAACTCTAAGGATGGTGGTGTATTTGTGCTTTCGGTATCTCAGTCGTCTCTTGTTGTTGATATAAAGGAAAAGCAAGCATTGGATCCCAACTTGATGAAGATCAAGAGTAATGTGGGTCAAAAAAAGGTTGAGAATTTTATGATTAGTGGTGATGGTATCTTGAGATACCAAGGTAGGCTATGTTTTTTCGATGTCCATGGATTGAAGGAAAGGGTCATGGATGAGCCTCATAGATTCCGTTATGCCATTTATCTTGATTCCATCAAGATGTATCATGATCGTATAGAGTTTTTTTATTGAGTAATATGATGGGTGATGTGGCTTACTATGTGTCCAAGATGGTATGTCAACAAGTGAATGTTGAGCACATGAGGCCAGGGGTCATGTATCAAGAGATCCCATTACCCGAATAAAAATAGGAGGCAATTAATATGGATTTCATTATCAGTCTTCCTAGATTCCAGAATTAATGTGTTTCTATTTGGGTCGTTGTTGATAGAATGACCATATCTACCCACTTCTTGCCCGTGAGGACTGATTTCTCAGTAGAAGATTATGCTAATTAGTATCTTGTGGAGATCGTGAAGTTACTCGGTGCTCTGGTCTCTATTATTTCAGATTGTGGACCTCTATTTTCATCCCACTTTTTGAAGTCATTCCAAAGGTGTTTGGGCACTAGAGTGTGCTTTAGTACCGTTTTCCACCTGAAAATGAATGGGCAAGTAGAAAGGACCATCCAAATATTGGAGGACATGTTGCAGGATTATGTGATTGATTATAGTGAAAGTTGGTATGGCCACTTTCCTTTGATTGAGTTCACCTTTTGAGACATTGAATGGTAGGACATGTCAATCTCCTATTGGGTGGTCAAGGTTGGTGAGGGTAAATCGCTTGTTCCCAATTTAGTCCACCAAGCCTTAGAGAAGGTGAAGGTGATTCGTGATAGATTGAAAACCACTCAAAGTCACCAAAAGTCCTATATGGATGTGAGTCATAGGGACATAGAGTTTAGTGTTGGTGATTGGGTATTGTTGAGAGTGTTTTCCATAGATATGCCATTTGGTAAAAAGGGGAAGCTTAGTCCCCGGTATATTGGTCTCTACTTGATTTTTAAGAGGGTTAGCAATGTTGCCTATGAGTTGGAGTTTCCTTCTAGTATGAACTCTATTCACCTAGTTTTCCATATCTCGATGTTGCGCAAATGTGTGGGTGATCCTTCGTTGGTTGTTCCCTTGAGGGATATTGATATTTACGACTCTTTATCCTATAAGGAGATCCTGGTGAGGGTCTTGGATCGGCAAGTTCGTCGGTTGCGAATGAAATAAGTGGATTCGATGAAGGTTCTATGGAGGAACTAAAAGTCCGAGGAAGCAATGTGGTAAGTGAAAAAGGACATGAAGTCCAAGTATCCACATTTGTTTCCTATTCTGAAAACTTGGGATGGAGGTATGTGTTCATCCCCTTGTATTGGTTTTTGGTCTTTGACAGACAATGGGTTAAAGTCCCTAATGTGTTGATTTGATTTATGTCTTGTTAGACCATGGGTTAAAGTCCTTAATGCTTTGAAACTATATGTGTCCATGTTGTGATGGGTTTAAGTCCCCAGTTTCTTGAGTTGATTCATGTCTTTGGTAAATGATGGGTTCGAGTCCCTAATCCTTGAATTGAGTAAGTATCCTTGATAAGTTGATGGGTTGAAGTCGCTAAGTTGTGAAATGAGTAAGTGTTGATAAGCAAGGTTTTAAGTCCCTAAGCTTTTAAATGAACAAATGTCTTGATAAATAATGGGTTTGAGTCCCAAATACGATGACGTGAATAATTGATTAATAATGGGCATGATATGTGTTATATCCTTGTTGTGTGCTAGTTTTAACTTGTTTGAAGGACGTTTTGATATGTGATAATGTGTTGTTTTGTGTTTATTGCGTGCCTTACCCGTAATTTGAGGATGATTGATCCAAGTGGGGAAGAATTGAAATACCTAGACTTAAAGCTATTGAAAAACTTAATCTTTTGGTGTCACTGGGGTGCGTGTGACTAGGGGCTTGAGTCTTACCCCTTAGATACGAGTTGTATCTTTATTCTCCTCCCCTCTAGTATCCTAGGTAGTGTGGTGAGGGTCACTCACTACCCTAGGTACAAGTGACCCTCCCCTCAATAGTACCTAAGGGTATGAGTCATACCTAAGGGTACGAGTAATACCTAGGTGAGTCGTATGGGGTGAGGTCTTAGCTTGGAGTGGACTGATTGTGTTACAAGTGGAGCATACGAGTTAGGGGTAAGTCGTACCCTTTTTATATGACATAAGGGTGTATGGTCGTATCCTTAACAGTGTGTGTGACCTAGAGGAAGCCTAGGCTATGAGTCAGCATTCCATTCGTACCCTACGGTACGACTACTTAAGTGAGTCATATGGTGTATCGTACCCCTGGACCGGTTCAATTTTCAGCTTTTAACTAAGTGACAGCGCCCAAGCGCACACGCAAGTGTACGTGGTCTTATCAAGTAGTAAAGTGTCCTTCAAGAAGCCAAGTATCGATCCTACAGAGACTTGATTTAGCAACAATTTAATTCTAGTTCATAATTTAGATTTAATTCGGTGCAAGAGTAACCAAATAAAGAATTTGGAAATTTTGTAAATTAAAACTAAAGTAAATAATGCGAAAATTAAAGTCTTGGAACAATCAATAGGAGAAAAGCCTAGGGTTAAAGCACTTTGAATAATCATACTACGTTATTGAATTTCATTCGTTAATTTGCTTATCTTGATTGTTGATTTGTAGGGTTAATTGCATGATCATGGTTTCCCAACCTCTAATCTTTTACCTAATATGGATATTACAACTTCATCGTTGAGCGGGGATGTAAAACCCAATTAAGTGAATTAAAGCTATCATCCTACGTCTGAATCAAGTAAGACATCTAAGTACATCCCTATCCTAGTCGCTAAGTTCAATTCTTCATTTTACAAAAGAATAAAAACTCAAACTTTATTTATTCCCAAGTTCTATCTCCCTATCCCCTCGCCCGAGATCAAAAGGTCGACATATATGTATTTTACGGATGATCAATTTATAAAATAATTAAAATAAGAATAAACAAACAACCAACCATGATTAGCTAAATTAATCGAAATTAATCCAAAATAATAATACTCATGTTCTTAGATTTAACCCCCAAAAAAGAATTTTTAGCCGATAATATTCATAATCATAATCCAAATAATTGAATACATGATAATTAACAACTAATTAAAGAGTAAAAAATAAAAAACTAACACGTAGCAGCCACCAATATTACACCGCCCCAGGTGTTGTCTGAAGTGTCCAAGATTGTAACCCCAAAAAAAATTACCCCCTTCCAGGTGTTCCTAGGGGGATTAAAACATACTCCTACTCATTGTGGAATTAAGAAGCTGCACAGGTTCCCAAAAGATTCCCTAAAGATTCCCACGTTTTCCTTATTAATTTGTATGCCACACAAATTATATTAACAATGGGTAAACTGTGTCGGCAGAATTTGTATTCTGTGCATGGATCACTGTATCGCGATGCTATGCTCAACGCTTTGGGCACATGGATGCGACGGGATGATATTGTGTCGACTCGCTGGAATTTACTTTCAAAAATTTAGTTAAGTGTTGAACGTTTCTCTTTTTTTTCATGCCTTCTGTAGTGTATTTTTAATGAATTTTTGGCCTTTAAATCATCAATATATCACCATATTTAGATCACAAAGCCTCCTACAATATCACACTCCACAAATTAAATATCAAAACAATACCATATTCTCAACAATGAATCAAAACAAAAGCTAAGATAAGCCAAATTCGCAATGATCTTCTACTTATTATTCCGACTCTTGACTTAATCAAATTGAACTTTCTCCATTACAAATAAGTTATTCCACCCATAATTACACATTTAAAATATTTGAAACAAATTAAACACATTAGAATCCAACGAAACCAACTAGACACACACCTAACTCAAGCTAGTAAAACTAGTTTTCCAGATTGAACTCTGAATGACTCAATTAAGTACAAACTAATTTGAAAAATACTTTTAACATTGTAAATACATACTTGGACACTTAAATACTTATTTATAATATATTAACACATAAAGAACACGAATTATCCTCAAAACAAGGCTAAATAAGCTAGAATAATGATACCGAAGTGTATAAAACCACCTCAGATCATCACCCCTCACTTAAACTCTTGTTCATCCTCAAACAACTCTTTATTCTAAGCATCAAAATATGAGGTGACGCTACACTTCTATTAAAATAAAGGTACTCAAGTTAGTATTACAATGACTACACGGAATGCAAGTTTCTACACAAAGCACGTTATTTACACAATTGAAAGCTCAAGAATTCTACTCCGAAACATCCTAACCTCAAGAATTGACTCCACAAGTGGCAAACTCACGGATATCATTCAATCAAGAACATTATACAAATCACCCACATTCATCAAATATGTGCTCTCACAAGAAGAGAGTTACTCATAATTACTCACAATAATGCAATTTATATCACAATAGGTATAAAAATCAAATTACGCTCACTCTCACAAGAAATTTGCAAGTTACACACAATGAACCATATGCTTGCCTTTAGTGTAATGCTCCACTAATATCGGAATGATGAGCTTAGGATCAATTGGAACTTTTCCGGGTTGTAATGTAGGCTAAGGAATGGGTAGGAACTATTTGGGAATAGTGCCTAACCTCTCTAAGCGCTTTAATACACTATATTATACATTTAAAACCAATCTCCAACAACTAAATTACACTTTTTCCATCCATCCATCACCTTTATTTTTGCCCCATCTCTTTTAAGCATTTTTACAAACGCTTGGTGGACGTATTGTTTATTACCCTATGAATCAATTTTTTTTCACAACCATGACAATATTTCTAGCATAAATTATATCACACCCATCCACTACACATCAATTATCAACACCAATAACTATTACCTTGGACCTTTAATTTCACCTTTTTCTTCTTCAATTTCTCAAACTCCCCACTCAATTTATTTTTCATTAAATAACTTAGGAGCTTTTTGGATAAAATTATGGTTTACCAAAGAAAGGATTAGGCTATATATGGGGCTTCCAAAGAAAAATCTAAAGGCTCAATGAGGGTTAACTAGAATTATGCACAATGTAGGACAAATGGAAGGTATAAAAACAAGGTTATCAAAGAAATGCCTATATTATCTCCTAAAACCACATTCTTTATTTCGCTTCACACACACACCGGGCAAATTCTAGATATCACATGCAATAAAAAATATACAAAATACCTCACACGCATATGATACATGCTCGACTCATATAGGATCATCATATACTCCCAACCAAACAATAGCATGAATTCAAAATTAAGCCAACAAGTACAAGAGTCATAAACATGAGCCTAAGAGTCTCAAAAGTAGCAATTCTCACAAGTCAACATGCTTTTACAAACAAACCCACTTGCATCATGAAATAAAAAATAACACCAACTCAAATATCTTACACAATTTTTTTTAAATTAAGCCAAAATTTGAGAATTTCTCACCCACACTTAAAAATCTACTTTGACCCCAAAGTGAATTTAATGTAAGAGATAGAAATACTCTCTAATACCTTTAGGCCTAGATAGTAACATCTTTACACATAAATAAGGTCCGCGGTAACCCCATACTCGTTCTTTGCTATGCTTCAATCTCAAGTTTATGGTACTCACACTTTCCATTAACCTGTGACTCAACCATAAACAAAAACTACATGAAATAAAAACTAAAAAACTGAAAACAAAACATACCTAATTAACGTGGGTTGCCTCCCAAGCGGCACTTAATATAGTGTCGCGGCACGACCCATATCAACTCAACCATATTCCTTCACCCTTTTACTCCCTTTTGGGAGCCATTTTTTCACTCATTTTTGACCTCCTGAGTTTGCACTCTTAAGTTTAACATCTCTTTTAACATCAACCTTGATCATGTTTGGAAACAATTGCTTTATCTCAAATTGCTCAATCAGGTAATCCAAAAAGGTCTTTGGTTGATTAATCACTCCACACTTGTCCCTCTCAATATCATTAATTACACATAAATCTTTAACTTGGGACATTACATTGGGTGCTTTGTAAATATCAAATACCACCTCTTCATCATCTACCTTCATCTTGAGCGTGCCTTCTCTAATATCAATCAAGGCCCCTCCAGTTTCTAAAAATGAATGCCCTAAAATGATTGGTACCTGTTTATCTGCCTCAAAATTAAGAATAATAAAGTCAGTAGGTATAATGAATTTACCAACCTTTATGAGGACATCTTCAATTATTTCATCAAGATGTGTAAATAACTCGTCTGCCAGCTGTAACACCACGACGGTTGATTTTGGATTTCCCAAGCCCAATATTTTAAATAACGATAGAGGTATCAAATTTATGCTTGCCCCTAAGTCACTCAATGCATGGACCCCTTTGCTCCCAATTTGAATTGGGATAGCAAATTTTACCTGATCCCTTAATTTCTTAGGGATTTTTTATGTCATCACAGTGCTACACTCTTCAGTGAGTGTTATTGCTCCCACATCCTGTAATTTTACCTTATTCACAACTACATCGCTCAAGTACATCTAATACTTAGGCATACTTTGCAAAACATCTAACAAAAGTAAGTTATATGGAGTCCTCTGAATGTATCAAATAACTTTCTGAACAAGGCATCCTCCTTCACTTTAATTTGCCTCTGAGGGAAGGGTAATGGCAGTGTCTTCTTCACTTCTGGTTCAACATCTTTTGATTTTAAGTACTCAGACTTTCTTGAATTTTTAGCAACTTCTTCAGAAACCTGTTGGGTTACCATATTAGCATCTACCTCCTTTGTTGCCTTGAGAGATTCTCTTAGAAGCCCCTTACCAATCCTCAAGGTGATTGCCATAACCTTCTTTGGAGTTTGTGTGTCAGCTGGCAACCCACCTTATGGTCTAGTATTTAATGCTTGCTGGTTTTCCCTCACGTGCAACTCTAAACTTCTTGTGGCCGCTTGTAAATTTTTCAAGTCTGCAGCAAAATGTGCCAGGTTAGCTAAGATCTATTTCATCATCTTCTCTATGTTGCTAGTTGACTGAATTGGTTGGGCCTGTGGCTATGGAACGTTCCATGACTGATTTGGTGGCTGAGTCTGCCACTTCATATGGTGTATCATACCCCTAAACCGGTTTATTTTTAGTTTTTAACTAAGTGATAGCACCCAAGCGCACACGCAAGTGTACGTAGTCTTATCAAGTAGTAAAGTGGCCTTACAAAAGCCAAGTATCAATCCCATAGAGACTTGATTTAACAATTACTTAATTCTAGTTCATAATTTAGATTTAATTTGGTGCAATAGTAACCAAATAAAGAGTTTGGAAATTTTGTAAATTAAAACTAAAGTAAATAATGTGAAAATTAAAGTCTTGGAACAATCAATAGGAGAAAAGCCCAGGGTTAAAGAACTTTGAACAATCATACTCTGTTATTGAATTTCATTCGTGCATTTGCTTATCTTGGTTGTTGATTTGTAGGGTTAATTGCAAGATCATGGTTTCCAAACCTTTAATCTTTTACCTACTATGGACATTACAAATACATTATTGAGCGGAGATGTAATAATTCAATTAAGTGAATTAAAGCTATCATCCGACGTGTGAATCAAGTAACGCATTTAAGTACATCCCTGTCCTAGATGCTAAGTTCAATTCTTTATTTTATAAGTGTTGAACTTCCCTCCTTTTTCCCATGCCTTTTGTAGTGTATTTTCAATGAATTTTCAGCCTTTAAATCATCAATATATCGCCATATTTAGATCACAAAGCCTCCTACAATATCACACACCATAAATTAAATATCAAAATAACACAATATTATCAATGATGAATCAACAGAAAAGCTAAGATAAGGCAAATTCACAATGATCTTCCACTTATTATTCCAACTCTTAACTTAATCAAACTGAACATTGTCCATTAAAAAAAAGTTATTCCACTCATAATACACACTTAAAATATCTGGAACAAATTAAACACATTAGAATCCCATGAAACCAACTAGACACACACCTAGCTCAAGCTAGTAAAACTAGTTTTCCGGGTTGAACTCTAAATGACTCAATTAAGTACAAACTTGTTTGAAAAATACTTTAAACATTGTAAATACATACTTGGACTATTAAATTCTTATTTATATTATATTAACACATAAAGCATATGAATTATCCTCAAAACAAGGCTAAATAAGCTAATAATGATACCGAAGTGTATAAAACCACCTCAGATCACTAAGGGCCTTGTGGTCATTTCCCATGTCTAACATCCTAAGAGATCTCACTATATAAGTGTGTGTATACTCATAAACAGCCGTTTTGATGGATCAAACACCCTAAACACTCTCTCAAGCTCATCTTTATACAAATTGAGGCTAGGATTTCAAGGGTGATCTTCAAAAGGCAAAGTAAAGTCAATATTCTTGGTAATTCATCTTGTTTAAGGAATATAAATTTTCCCTTTGATATATAACTCTAATCCCATGTATTTTTCACTTAGATTAGTAAGTTTACATGGTGGTTTTGAAATCAAATGAATTGGATTTTGCAGCCTAATGCTGAATAATGATGACTCTTACTTAGACTTAGGTTATACATGTTATTGATGGTAGTTTGCACATGTGAATTCTTGTTGTTTATGGTATAACATGGAGGTCTTGAGTAATCCTAGTCTTGATGATTTCTACCGTGAAATTGACCTTGGTAAAGTCATGTACACAAGGTGTTTGTGAAAATGTCTAAGTGAGGTATCTAGTTACACGATGATGATGTTTTGAACTAGGGCAATGGCCTAATATGTATGAATGCTCTATAAATGATACTATGAAGGTAAAATGAGCTATGTATTCTTTAATTGATGACCTTGATGGTTTGATGAATAAGGAGGGGGTTAAATTCCCTTACATAAAAATGAACATGAATTATGTTTTGAACTAAATTATGGTATAAAATTGCTAATGAAGTGTGAATTGATTGAAAGGGTCTTGAGGACCATATTTTGAATTGTATGATAAGTTGAACTAAGGCATTGGCCTATTGAAATGGTTGAGCAATGAAGGCTCCCATGAAGACCATGTGGTCATGTATGGCATTGTATTGGTTAAATGGGTTGAAGTCCTTATGTGTAGAAATGAATGTATGTGGATACATGGACAAAGGGTTAGAGTTCCAATGTCAACTAATGAGAGTCGTGATGGCTTGAGGTTAAAGTCCCTTACCTAATGGAATTACTTGTGGTTAAAGTCCCTTGCTTAATGAGATCTCATGATGTCAAAGAGCCTCGCCAAATGAATTGGCTTAGGGTTTGGGTCCCCTATCTAATGTGGCATGAGGTTAGAGTCCTTTGCCAAATATAAGAGAATGTGGTTGGAGTCCCTTTCTTGAATGAATTAGTGTGAGTAGTTAGAGTCCCTCACTTAATTGGATGTGTATGTGGTTAAAGTCCCTTGCTTAATGATACGTGAATATGGTTAGAGTCCTACACCTAATGATAAATGCTTGAATCTATAAGTGAGGAAAGTTGGAGTCCTCTATTACATGTATGATGAATGAGTGCTTATGAAGTGTTGATAAGTCTTGTCCCCTTGATTAGAATGTGATATGTATATATATAAATGGATAAGGTTATGAATGTGATTGAATATGATATATTTCTTTATGTTGAATGGTGATGCTATTTTATCCTTATCCTTGAGTAACATGCTTGCATTCCAACTGCTAACCATCTCGGATGCTATGACCCCATGCGACCTAGGGGTTGGAGCATCATCTTCTCTTCCTGCACAGTTATTAGGTGATCAAAGTAGTTTGTGCATTGACTACGGAGTGGTGAGCTTTCTTATATTGGATGATATTCATTCTTGGTCTCTTATTTTTAGACTTAGTCTTAATTTGACTGGTTTGGCTATTGTCGGGGGCTTGTCCCGACATATATATATTTCTAAACTTCAGTTTGAATAGAGGTATTATGGATGACTGTGTTTTTGGGTATGTCGGCTAGTGTATTGATATTTATGAAATGGTTAGACATTTTTTAAGTTATGACTTGTAGTATGTTTTCAGCTATCTCAATTTATGGACGGAATCTTCCCGACCCTTGTGATTGATGTGATGATTGTGATGGGTTATTGGGCGACCTACGATTCATGTGGGCTTGAGGTTCGCATGCAACATGGACCCGTTTCGGGTCGTGTCAACCAATGCCTTTCAGAACTATTCAAAATCAAACCATGGCCACCAAGGCCTTCCAAAACTATTTTTATCCTTTTAGCCATCAATGGAATGAAATAGTTTTGTAACTTAAGGAAAACTATGTAATTGTCCATATTTCAAAATCAATTATACAAGTGGATTGAGGTTGATTGCAGTTCCAAACCAAAACCCATAATTTTGGGGAATCCACGACCCCTGTCCCATTCACGATGACCATGCATTCAATTAGTTCAAAAACCAAAAGTGAATAACAATTCCAAACCATGGAAAAACCAATCAAGTAACAACCATTCAAAACCCTCAAACCATTATTCCAAATCCACAATTTAAAATCATATAAACAATGATTAAACACTTGCCTATATGAAAAACAACTTAGGGAAGAGATATATGCCTAAAAACACCTAGAATTTTGAGAGGGAACCACAATTTTAACCTTAGGTGCTTAATTCCTTGAAACCCTAGCTTGTTCTTAATTGGGAGTTTAGAGAGAAAAAGTAGTGTTCATGTTATGTTAACTGATGGAAATAGGGCCAAAGGAAGGGTTTTAAGTTGTGGTAATGTTTGGGGTAGAAGAAAAAAACCATACTGTCCATAATGAAGACTAGTACATAAATAACGCCCTATCACTACGGGTCAGGTAACGACTTGTGGTCACTAGTCAAGAGTAGTTACCAAGACTCTTAGCTTGGGACCCCAAACCCTGACCTCTCACTATTATAGTCATAGTCACACCCTACAACTTGCGACGTCACCCTACGCCTCATGACAGCCAAATTGTGATCAAGACAGAATCCTAAGGAAACCTCACTGGTTGGACAATGAAAGAAACCCTATGACTCATGACAATTGGGTAATACTCATCACTTGAGTCGTTACCTAGGTAGTGAGGGTAAAATTCAAGAATTTTTCACTGTCCAAAACTTGGGGTATTATATTACCCCCCTTCCCCTAAGGATCATTCATCCCTGAATGAGGAGTCAAAGCACTTATTAGCATGATAACCAAAAAGAAGCACACATAACCAAGCGATAAATTCAAAAGGACACAACAAAGAGAACAAAAATCATACCCCAAGCATTTTCATCCAATGCGGGGAGTAGGGATGGATATTTGGACTTCATGTCTTCTTCAGCTTCCAAGTAGCTTAGTCCACCTTTTGAGTCCTACAAAGGACTTTCACTCAAGTTATATCCTTAGTTCTCAGCCTACAGACTTATCTATCCAATATCTCGACCAAGACTTATTCATAAGACAAGGAATCCAAAATTCTAACATTCTCCACAGGGACAACCAAAGAAGGATCACCCCCACACTTCTTCAATATTTACACGTGGAAAACTGGATGAATGGAACCCATACTCGAGGGAAATCCAACTCATAAGAAACATTCCTAACTCTCCTAAAAATCATATTTGCGTCAACATAACGGGGATTGAGCTTCCGCTTCTTTACAAAGCTCACCACTCATTTTGTAGGAGAGACTTTCAAGAGAACCTAATCGCTTACTTTAAACTCCAAAACCCTTCACCTTACGTTCGCATAGGACTTTTGGAGAATTTGGGAAGTCTTAAGTCTTTGTCTAATTACCTTCACCTTCTCCTTGGTGAACCAAATCAGGACCAAATAAACTTGTATTACCATCTTTCATAGTTAGATACACAACCATATTTTAAGCTTAATTGAAATATTCAACACATATTAGTATTTTCATTAAACTAATTACACATCAAGGCATCCCATTGCTATTGTTATACCAACCTCGCTCGTAAGCTACTATCATCATGCTATGTCATCTACTCAACCAACTGGGACTTGAACCCATAGGTCAAAAGATATTAAAATAATCAATCACTTGGGACTCAAGCCAATGTAATCAACCAAACCCACAAGGTTCCAACTCCACCATTTATACATAGCCACCAAGGCCTTTCAAGGAAAACATGCATACTTTATTATCCCTTTATGCTAATGCATTATTACAAGTGGGTAAACCAAACTATGTGACAAACGCCATTTTTCCTTGACAATTTCACAAATATATTGAGAGCATACAATTTCTAAAATGATAATCAAGGAAAAAGTTATCAAATTGGGGTTTAACCATGACCCCTCAGTTTAATCACCATTCATATGCACCCAAAGTTAAAAAATGATCATAATCCAATCATGGAAAAACATTGTTCAACAATAAGCATTCAAAACCCTTAACCTTTGTCTTGAAACAATCATAACCATTTGAAGAGAAATATTTTAAATCATATGCTTTTATCAAAATTGAAAATTAAGGAAATGCCTAAAATATTCACAATTATGGAGAAAAAAACCTTGAATTGACTTGGATGCTTAATCATAAGGAAACCTTAGCTTGCTTGGCTTGAGAGAATTTGAGAGAGAAGAGGAAATATTTTAATTATGTTATGGGTGGGAATAAAGTTTCAATAAGGATTTTAGGTCTTGGGTTATTTCTAGGTCAAGAGGAGAATGTCTAAAATACCCTCATTAAAGTCTAAAAATTAAATCATCAGTCGTTATATGATGTGTGAGCAGATGCTAACACATTTAAGATTTTTAACTGAGAATAATGGTAAAGTCTTAAGTAACTTTTGTCATTTTTGATTGTTTTATCTTTGATTTTGCAGTAGAAGCCAAGATGCAAGAGACCAACAAAAGATGGAAGCCAAAGAGTTAAAATCTGAAGCAAATAGAAGAGAAGTATGGATGATGATATTCCAGATAAGTCGTCAGGCTTGTGATAATCTATTAGAGTCACCGTTAGCCTTAAACAGAGAATAGACCTCAGCTAAAAGTTGCAACAATATTTGGTGATAGGCCATCATAAGGATGATAAGCCATCAGGTTTGTCGTTAGCCTAAGGTAGAACAGGAGACCTGAAGTGAATAATTGACGATATTTGTGATAAGTCATCAAAGAGCTGATAAGTTGTCAGGTTTCATCATCAGCCTTAAGTAGGAAGAGCTAAAATTGAAGAAGGAGATAATGAAATTTATGATAAGTCGTCAGACTCTAGATAAGGTGTCATGAATGTCGTCATCTAATCTGAGAAATTGCTGAACGCTATGATTTTATTTCCATAATTAGGGTGAACTATTTAAAGCATAGTTTAGGGTTTTCTAAAAGGATTCCGAACCTGCTTTGGGAAACGTATTTTGTTATTTTTCTCTCTAATTTCTTGACTTGAAAAACAATTAATTTTGAAGAGATTTTCATCAATATTTTGGGATTTCTATTGTGATCTAATATGAGAATCATTAATTACTATTCATCTTGTGGTAAGTTCATTTTTCAAATTACGAATACATCTATTTTTTTTTGCTTATTACATTTTGAGTAGCTAAATCTCTTTAACCCAAATTATGGGATCTATGGGTTAAGTCTTGGAAGATGCTATGTGTTTAAGATTCTAAAGGTAATAGAACTCCTTGATAATTCTAATATTTTAATTATTGTCTATTGGTTGCAAATGATATATAGCACCTTATTTGATTTGCTTGTGATAAGAAATCAAATATAGTAGGAAGTGAATTATTGATAGGGACTTGCAAACACTAAACCTCCATTTAACAATTGACACTATAACAAAGTTGATTAACCTAAGGCAAATTCTGGTTAGTAAATATAAATTCCCTAAGTTGGAGAGGATTAGGTAATTAAATGCTTAAGTAGGTCGAGATATATTTAGGCATAACTTCGATAAAGATAATCTGTTTTCCTAGCTACTATGAGAATCTAAATCACTTTTAGCATCTGTGAAGTACTAAAACCCATAGTGAACATAATTCTGGTTTTTCATAAACTCTTGATTACAAACACTGAAACTAAAGTTACCAACAATTATTTGTTTGATCATCAAAAGCCCCTATTTTATCTTTTCATATCATTTGTTTGAATTTAACTTGTAGCTTTAGTTTCAAACTAGTTTAATCGCTACTCCCATTATTTCCTGTGGATTTGACCCCAACTCTAAAGTTGGTTAAATATATTAACAACGACCACCTTGCACAAAACTAATGTGTAAGTTGAGCATTATGAAAAATGGCATCGTTGACAGGGAACAATTTGGCGTATTGAGTTGGTTCAAAATTTTAACCTACTTGCTTGAATTCAAACTTGTAAATATTTGTTTTTAGTTTTCTTTTATTTCTTGTGTTAGGTAGATTTTTATTTTATTTTACTTATTACTATGGCATCATGTAATGAACATAAGCTTGTTGGCTAAAAATCTTATCTTGATGATCCATGTACATATTGTGATGGACCTCACTTTTGGCAAGATTGTAGATATGCTCCCCGAAAGAGATGTGTACACCATCTCCATCCTACTGGGAGTATAACTATTCTTTATGTGGTGGTCAAGATGGACATTAGAGTGATTGCCCAAATGCCCCCTTCCCCTATTGCGCTAACCCAAATTCTAGTTCTTTTTATGATTTTGATAGGTCTTATGGTCAAGAAAAAAAAGAACGAAGCTCTGGGAAGAGTGGCATTGAAGTTATGTTTCAATGAATATTGGATCTCTAAAAATAAATGTATGATATTGTATGATATATATGTCAAGGCATGAAGCCAATCATTCATAAGGAGATAGATATAGATGTCAATTATTCAAAGAATTCTTCTATATTATGTTTAGATGATATCTTGTCTGTGGAATCATTTAAAATAATGGAAGAGTGTAAAGATGAGGAGCAATAATCCTATATTAATGTTGAGCTTGATGATGAGAAACCCTCAGTGATTTTCCAACCAACCGAACCAACTATGAGAGATGATGCCAAGATTGGGGAAATGATGCTAGAGGCAAAAGAAGAAACCATGCCAATCTCTTATAAAGACTCTAGCCCACTTTAGGGTAAATAGGTCGAGAAGGATGCAACTCCAAAATTAGGTAGAAGACCTCATTCGAACCACTTTTCAATATTATGTGATGAAAGTCGAATCACCCATGCAAATGATGAATTTTGGAAATGAGGAGGAAAATTTCTATATTTTAGAGTTTGTCTTGCCGAAAGGGTATAATACAACCCCAATTTTGAAGGCTAAGAAGCTTAAATATTGATGTCCATTTAATGGCTTTTTAAGATTCTCACCATTGCCAATCGACCCCACATGAAAGTTTGATGTAAAATTAGGCCAGCGATATAAGTCATCGAATTGGCGTGATAGAACTTTCCTTATCATGCTCTCATATTTTCCCAACGTACCTAAAAGATGTAAAGATCAAAAGATGGGCTGATGATTCAAATCATCTAAGTGACGGGATAAACAATGAAGAACTTTAAAGGTATCTTGATGAATTCTGAGTAGTCAAGATAACCTAGTCGTGCCGTGACATTAAATCAAGCTCTGCTTGGGTGGCAACCCAAGGTATTTTGTTGTTTGTATTCGTATTATGTGATTGCCATTAGATCTTCGCACCCATGGTGACACAAATATATTTTTAACTCTCTTGTTTTGGTTTGACGCATTGGGGACATGATATGATTTTATGTTGATGGTGGGGATACTTGTGGGTGTTAATGTCCTCTTGGGGTTTTTGTTGTCGTGCCTCTTTTCCCTGTAGTCTTATTTCTAGTAGAGATAGGATTTTTAGGCATATTATGATTTGTTGTAAAATATTGTAGTTGACCAGGACAAATACAAGTACCTTAGGCAGTGAACATGTTTTTGTTGATTTTTGAACACCTCTCCAATGGTCTATTTTATAACTGTGTGATACGCATTTATGTGTGACCATTGTGCATCTTGTTATGGCATTAGTACTAGTGGCATGATAACCATTGCTAAAGAATTGCATGAACCGAATGGGTAGTATCTTGTGATGTACCTTTGTGACATGTGTGTGTGAGATACTACCCAGTTCCAGTTATGTGTTAAGTCCAGAACTTGCCCGGTTAGTCTTGCCTTAGTTGTAGGATAGCGGTAAGGAAAGAATCATACTCCGTTGTTGATATTAGTCCACGTTTAGCCTAAATGACCTTGCATGTGTAAATAATATCCCTTGATCCTGATTTTGAGCCTGAATGCCTATTCTTTTTATTATACCTATCACCTTTCCGTTTATATCACAATGAACTTATTTTGACCCTGGCTCTCCCTGGACACTGTGCACCTTGACATAGCCAAATGTCCTGAGTTGAAGGTGGCTATCATAGGGGTACGTGATGTCAAATGAGTAGAAGATAGGTAGAACAAAAAAAAGAATAAAAAGTTAAGTGTAGTGGAAAAGAACAAGAAAAGAAAAGTGGTGAAAAAGAAGAAGTAATTATAGGAAAGATAGCACCTATACTGAATAAGTGTGATCAAGAAAAGAGAAGAATAGAAAAAGGTTAATAAGTGAATCCTAGGAGCTAGTGTAGTGTCAAGGAGGCTTAGTCATTTTAAATAACATCAAGTATCATACCAGCGCCTAGACTGCATTACAAGCCAAAGAGAAGACCTATAGTGATCTTAGCTGACCTGTCTAAAAACCTTGGTAATGAAAATAAGGGCAAGCCTATGGTTCTTGGCATACATTGATTGGAACTTCATTCTGAGAGTAAGTGTCTTTTGATTGTCCCTATGGTAACATGTACGATTGCTGATATGAGAAAAGAGAGATTTCTTTATTGTGAGGGCACACCATATATGTTGCAAGTTGTTACCTTGTTCGGATAGTGTAATACTGGTCTATGCATGGTTGTTATAGCTGAATTACTGCCGTATATTGATTCCTGTGTGTTGCATTATTGTTCTTCAATAATATAAATAGTTGTTCTTGAATTGACTGACCTTGGAGATGGCAAAGATATTTTGAGATAATATGGATGATTAACTACCGAATGTACTTTGTATCCTCTTAGTTGTGTTTGAGTTGCTTGAGGACAAACAATTATTTTAAGTTGATGGTGTTGATGTGTGAGAAGATGCTAACACATTTGAGGCTTTTAACTAATAATAATTGCAAAGTCTTAAGCAATTTTTATCGTTTTTGATTGTTTTGTCTTTGATTTTGCAGTAGAAGCGAAGATGCAAGAGAACCACCAAAGACGGAAGAAAAAGATTTGAAATCTAAAGTAAATAGAAGAGAAGTGTGGCTGAAGATATTCCTGATAAGTCATCAGTCTTGTGATAAGATATCAGAGTCGCCGTCAGCCTTAAACAGAGAATGGACCTCAGTTGAAAGTTGTGACGACATTTGGTGATAGGCTGTCATAAGTGTGATAAGCCATCAGGTTTGTCATTAGCCTAAGGCAGAACATGGGAGATGAAGTGAATAATTGACGAAATCTATGATAAGTTGTCAAAGAGCTAATAAGTCGTCAGGTTTCATCGTCAGCCTTAAGCAGGAAGTGCTAAAAATGAAGAAGTAGCTGACGATATTTATGATAAGTCATCAGACTCCTGATAAGGTGTCACGAATGTCATCATCTAATCCGAGATATTGATGAACTCTATGATTTTGTTTCCATAGTTAGGGTGAACTATTTAAAGCATAGTTTAGGGTTTTCTAAAAGGATTCCGAACCTTCTTTGGGACACGTATTTTGTTATTTTTCTATCTAGTTTCTTGGCTTGAAAAACAATTAACTTTGAAGAGATTTTCATCAATATTTTGGGATTTCTATTGTGATCTAATCTGAGAATCGCAAGTTACTATTCATTTTGTGGTAAGTTCATCTTTCAAATTATGAATACATCTAGTTATTTCCCTTATTACATATGAGTGGCTAAATCTCTTTAACCCGAATCATGGAATCTATGGGTTAAGTCTTGGTAAGATGCTATGTGTTTTAGATTTTAAAGGTATAGTACTCCTTGTTAATTTCGTGATTTTAATTATTGTCTATTGGTTGCAAATGATAGATAGCACCTGCTTTGATTTTCTTGAGATAATAAATCAAATATAGTAGGAAGTGAATTATTGATAGGGACTTGGAAACACTAAACTTCCATTTAATAATTGACGCTATAACAAGGTTGATTAACCTGAGGTGAAGTTTGGTTAGTAAATATAAATTCCCTAAGTCGGAGAGGATTAGGTAATTAAATGCTTAAGTAGGTCGAGAGACATTTAGGCATAACTTCGATAAAGATAATCTGTTGTCCTACCTACTGTAAGAATCTTGAATCTATTTGTTTGATGATCAAAAACCCTCATTTTTTCTTTTCGTATCATTTGTTTGTATTTAACTTATAGCTTTAGTTTTAAACTAGTTTAATCGCCTCTCATATTGTTTCCTGTGGATTCGACCCCAACTCCAAATTTGGGTAAATAGATTGACGACGATCGCCTTGCACTAAATTGACGTGTTAGTTGAGCATTATCATTATGTGCGACCTTGTGAATTGTATGGTCACCCTACGACTCAGAACCTCCAGTCATAGCCAAACCAAAACCCCCTTAGACTCATCTCTGTGAAGCCTACGACTGGCACCCTACGTCTCATAATGAGACAATATGACTCATCGGGTTAAGTTGTAGACTCAAAACTTTTAATAGAGGCACTACACTGGACACCTTATGAAATACCCTCCTTATGACTTGTAAGGAGTCTATAGGACTCATTAAATTTAGTCATTATCAGAGCAGTGACTTAGGTAAATCCTTATGGGCTCACTACGATTGGGTTCTATGACCCGTAAAGACACATTATGACTCATTGCCAGAGCAGAAAGATCAAAACTCAGAAAATTTTCAAGGGCCAAAATCTATGGTATTTCAGCACTCAGTGAATATCCTTCACCATTTATCACCTATCTTCATCCCCATGAGATAAGCTTCCCATGGATAATCAACTAAGAGAATCAGCAACCTCGTTAGATTTACCTAGATGAAAATGGAGACTAATGTCGTAGTCTTTGTGAAACTCAAGACACCTTCTTTGCCTAAGATAAACTCCTTCTGGGTAAATAAATATTGCAACCTCTTCTGATTTGAATAGATTTCAATATGAACCCCATACAAGTAATGACACCAAATCTTCAATGCAAACATCACAACTAAAAATTTTAAGATATGTATTGGATAATTCCTTTCATACACCTTCAACTTCCTAGAATAATATTTACAAACCTTTCCTACTGGATCAGCACACAATCTAGTCCCACACGGGATGCATCATATACATAACGAAGCCATTAGTACTCTCGGTGTAACATCCCATATTTTTGGGCTTGACATTTTACCATCGTTCCAACGTATGTAAACTCTAATACCATGACTTATATTTGATTACATGTGTCACAATAATTATCCTCGTATGAAGAGTGCTTATAAGGTGAAAAAAGTTCATCGAAATCACTTAGAGCAAAGTTGGGCTAAGAGCCTCTAATTCAGCCAAATTTTGGTATTCAATTCTACCAGGGTCAACTCTTAGTGTGTATAACTTTTGACATATGAGGAATTCTGTATCTCAATACCTACCAAATTATAGATAATTGAATTAGGTTTCCAACGATACCTTCATCTTAATTCAATACTTGAGCAACAAAGTTATGAGCATTTTTCTCAAAAATATTAAGGTTCTGCAATAGGGCCGCACTGGCTGGGATACTCCCTCAGAATATGGTCCGCATTGTGGAGGCCATTCCCATTGAATATGGGTCATACATCGAGGGTTATTACAATGTAAAAGGTCCCAAGGGTTAGTTTGGTTCTTTCTTCTCAATCCTAATCATCCAAAACATGACTTGTAACACCCTAAAAGGCATTATTTGGCCAGTATCATCAGAATAACTCTCATAGAAATAATCCCCCTTCCCAAGAACAAGACATTCAAGCTTTATTCCTCAAGAATTCAAGGATTCAAGTTCAAATTTAAAGCTTTCTTCAAGAATTTATCTAATTGAGGTATGTGGGGTATTCATCAATGGGTCCTTTTCACACATTAAGCCCTAAAACCCTCTCTTAGTTTGAGAACTTGAAATTTATCCTATTTTATTAAATTATCCATGAAATATATGGAGTTAATCTATGAACTCTTGATAAATAAAATTTTAACCATTAAAACATGTGTTCCTATGTTATTTAAGTTATATTATGTTCGAATTCCAATCTTCCATGCCTTGTCCTCTTGATTTCATGATGAGTCATCAATTTATGAATTTAAATCATGCAAGCATGTTGTTTTACCATGTTTAACACATTCCCATGTTCAAATTTTATGTATTTCAACAGTTAATTAAATTTACTATCTTTTGGGTCTTCTAATTTTGACTTCCTATTATAGTTTAAATATTGTTGTCATATTTTGGTAATATAGTATATGTTGTTCTTACTAGATAAGTTATGGGTTAAAGGTTGTTGATGTTGGGTATATTGTTTTATTGGAAATTCTCATGGTTTTGAGAAAAATATAAGTTTAGAGATGTGATATTAGTAGGCTATGAAAGAAAAGAGGCAGATTATATGTTTAGTAAGGCAAGTGTGTTGTCGAGAAAGGTGTAAGTATGTGATGATGATTGCTGAAGCTAAAGAAAGTTAAGGACAGTAGATATTAAGGGAGTATTAAAGAATGAAGTTAGTATAGTTCGTTAAAAATTTTGAGAATATCCATGTTAAGTGTTAGAATCTAATATTAAAATTATAGATGGTGTAAAATCAGGGTATGGTGATACTATTAAATATTCTAAGTTAGTCAGTGTTTAAGTTATTATATGATAATTTTTTGGGCTATATAAAGTTAAGAGTTGTATCTCAGAAGGAAGTATTAACAATGGATTTCACACTTTTAGGTGTAGTCTTTCAGGGTGAGTTTATTATTTATGTGTATTATTATATCCCAGACTCTAGAGTAAAGTGGTTGCAGTTTAGTTTAAAGTTTATTAGAGGTCCCCACAAACTTAGAATGATATCTTTAATCTAAAGGGGATATGATAGAACAAGTAGCCAAGCTAGGCTCTCAGATTCTAGTAGTGATTCAAGTGTATTTTAGAACATCAGTAGGGGAGAAAGATGCCCGACCCATTCTTATCTCAGTTCAAAGTTTTGTACTTCAGTCATCTCGACATCTACTTAAGTATTATATGTCAGCTCCATGCTAATAGCTCATATTCATGCATCTACCATAAAATCATGTACTCTCCTAGTTCCTAGCATAAGGAGTTCCAGTTCACTCAGCAGTAAGAATCATATTCCATGAATTTATGATCTCCAAACTTAGGTCATGTAACTCATGACTCATGTACTCATGCTTTATAGTATGTTCAGTTCTAAGTACTCATGTTACACCCTTAATGACCAGTGAAGTTTAGATTATGTAATATATGTCCAGATTAGATCTCTTTGATTAATCTATGATGTTGATATTCTATTCCTTAGGCTACAGTTAAGTGTCAAAGTCATGCATAATATTCTTCTATGCTTTAGGATCTTATTTTTTAACCTCTCAATGACCTCTTCTTGTGAAATGATAGTGGTAATGCAAAATTTTTTAGATGAGAGAGAGTAAATGTTTCATGTTAGGGAAAGATTGTTGTATGTTTGTTTTAGCCAAGGCTATAAGTGTGAAGAAAAATTGAGGTAGAGCTTTTGATATATGTCATGATTAGTTGAAATTTCCTATGTGCTTTCTTGGAAATAGAACATGAAAGTTGTTATTGATAGAGGTAGTCTAGAATATGGGAAAAATTCCTAGGTAGGTTGGTTTCTTAGAAGCTTATATGTGGTTATAATGATGGCTTGAATGACATGTTGGTATATGAGCGGATAAATGCATTGTGCATTAATGAATTCCTAGTTAAAGGTTGAAGTTAGTTGTTGAAGTGGTAAGGAGTATCATTCTAGAGATTAGAGTTGTAAAGACACATACAATATTAAATCCGTGGTTTGTACTAGTGTTATGGTGTTATGTGTTGCACCTTGTAATTTTGAGTTAGGCTTGAACATAGTGAGAGTATGTAGTTAAACTCAGACTTTGGCTAGAGTGGTTATACGTACCCATGTAAGAATTATAAGTGAATCAAATGAGCATGGTATTAAAGAGGACAAGTATGGTTGAGAAAGTATTTGAGAAGTGTGGCTAATCTTGAAATTTAGAAGTTGCCCTGCCTAAGGCATAGTAATTGTATCCTAGCTTATGTTTCATAGGCCTATGTTCTATGTTACTTAGTCATAGATATATTAAGATTCCTTAGATTTCTCACATAGATCATGCCCAGGATTCTTTACTCCCTAATGTTATTAGAACTTCTTAAAGAGTATTTAAGAAATACTCTAATTGAGTATAATCTTTAAGTATAATTCGGTCCATATAGCCAGCAATTCAATTTAGCAATAAGACAAAAAAGCTCCTATGATTTTCCATTTTTCTATCTAGTCTTACTATCTGAAGTTTCATGAATATGTCTATTCCATGAGGTAATTTGTCCGCGTACATGTAATTTGCAAATTCAGTTCAGTCCATGCATCATGTTTCATAATCAACTATTTAGTCATAACTCTGTACATAAGTGTTCTATGCCTGATATCAGTTTTCCAAGTATTCCATCTTAGACATTGTGATACCCCTTATACGACCCTAGTCACGTTATCTCATGATTCGTGATTACATAATGTACTTGGTGATGTCATGAAGTCCTTTTCTTTGGATTCCTAGACGTGTTTTATTGAGGAATAATTCCTAATGAGAAGTTACGAACTTTATTCCATCCTTAGTAACTCTTGGAATTTTATTTCATCAGTTATCACTTTATAGTTCTATATATAAGTACATATCATGAGCATTTCAAGTGAGTTCAAAACTCTCAACATGAATCAACTTAATAGAGTCAAGTCATCTTCACGATGGATGTTTTAATGTTTCAGCTCAGCTATACCCTATGATATAAGACATGTTATGTCCACATTATTCCATACTTCTAAGACTTCAACAAATTCTTATCCATCATTTGAGGATGAATGTTTCAAAGGGGGATAATGTAATGCCCTGTATTTTTGGGCAAGACATTAAATCATCATTCCTATGTGTGTAAAATCCAATCCCATGAATCATATTTTATTATGTGTCATGATCATTATCCTAGTGTGAAGAGTGCTTATTAGGTGAAAAATGTTCATTGGAATCACTTAGAGCAAAGTTTCGCTAAGAGCCTTTGATTAGGCCAAATTTTGGTATTCTATTCTACAAAGGTCAACTTTGAACGTGTATAACTTTTGACATTTGTGGAATTCTGCATGTCAATACCCACCAAATTATAGATAATTGAATTATCTTTCCAATGATACTAACTTTTGCTTAATTTGATACCCGAAAAATATGTTATGAGAACTTTTATCAGAAACAGTATGGTTCTGCGATAGGGCCGCGCAGTGTGGGCCATTTCTCTGGCATAGGGTTCACTTCATGGAGGCCATTCCCAAAAAATAAGGGTTATTACACAAGGGATATTCCTACGAAAAAGGGTCCAAGGGGTAATTTGGTCCTTTCCCCTCAATCCCAATCATCCAAAATAAGAATTAAAACAACCTAAAGGGTATTATTTTCCCAGTATCATTAGAATAACCCTCGTAGAAACACTCCGCCTTCCTCAGAATAAGAAATTCATGCTTTCTTTCTCAAGAATTCATGAATTCAAGTTTCAATTTCAAGATTTCTTGAAGAATTCATCAAATTGAGGTATGCGGGGTATTCATCAATTGGTTCCTTTCACCTATTGAGCCCCAAAACCCTCAGCTTGAGAAGATGAAATTTATCCAATTTTATGAAATTATCCCTAAAATAAGTGAATTTGATCCATGAACTCTTTATCAAATTCAAACCATGCTAACATGTGTGTAACGCCCCGTAAAAGTCATGCATGTATTAGACTGTAATTTCTGAGCTTTAGACTTAAGTTTTAAATTCTTCTAAGTGTTGAAATGACTTAGACTCATTCTTAGCTGGCAACCTTCGGGATATAACTTCTCGACCTTCCCGACCTTCATTTTTGGATTTTTTTGTTGCGTTACGATGGGGCAAGGTTGTAGTACGTCTCGGAGAAAATTTAGAATTTTTGGACAAGCCTAAGGCCTCGTTTGGATTTCGATCCAGTGGCAGCGTGCGATTAGCCCGCGCTGCCTGCTGGATCGCGCCCGACCAAAATGTTCAGTCCATCTGGATTTTTAATGGCATTTCCATAAATACTCATTTTCCTATTAACTTAAACACGGGATTAAATCCCTAAAGAGCCAAAATATCATTATATTCTTCAAATTTGCTCAAGAACTCTCCCTAGGGTTTCAACATTAAAACCCAAGCAACACAAGATTTAACCGCGGGTTCGTGAAACAAATTACAGATTTGGAATCCTCTCGACGTAGGCTTCGATATAAACCCAAAATTCATGGAGAACAAGGTATGCGGGGTTTTTCCTAAATTCTCATGGGCATAAAAAAATCACGTTTTAGAATGGGGTTTTAAATTATGTATATATATTTATGTATAAGATGTTTTAACATCATTGTTTTGGTCTTTTGACCATCTCCAAAGCAATTTGACAGTTTATATACATATATGAATGAATGTGTTTCAATTTTGAATACATGAACTTGCTAAAGACATTTGACCACCAGGTGTTTGATGAAATTTCTGCATGAATTGAACTTTAAGTTTCGGAATATGAAATCCTTTACATCAGTTACATGTTTTGGTGGTCTAAACTATGTTTTGAATGAAAGCTCTTGCTTAATACATTATGGTTAATAAAAATCATGACTTTCAATGTCTTGGTATGACGATACCAATTCAGACTAACGCCATATCAGACTCAGACTAACAGACATTTCAGACTTTCATTATTTTAGACATTCAGAATGTTGCATGTACAGAAAAGGTTAAAAATGCGCATACAAAGATGTTAGGTGGTTCCCCGAAGAGGGCTTGAGTTCAAGCGACTCATTGCCTAAAACCGTGGTTTGCCGACCCGGGTATACTATTTTGTGTTGACTTAAATGTCCTGTGGCGTATCAGACTCAGACACTCCAACCTTTGCGGCACACTTGGGTTGGGGGCTTCCCCGCTGAGTCAATGGCAGAATCCATACAGCCCGTGGAATATCAGACTTGTAGGGGAATTCCACCTAACTCAGAAGTAAAACACAGATCTTGATTTGAAATGAACAGGCAGGTTACATGTTTTCAGAAAGGGCCCATGTATTTTTCGGAAATAGTTTTATACATGATGTCTTGATGAAAAATTGCTTTAACTTAATATATATATATATATATATATATATATATATATATATGTATGTATGTTCCATTATACTATTTTTGGATTGCTTTGCGTGCCAGTACTTTTGTGTTGACCCCCACCCCCTTTTCCAGGTCTTGAGGTACAGTCTAGGGGTCCAGCTACTCAGTAGACATTTTCGGATTTGCAGACTTGATCTCGCAGTGGTGAGCCTTCTATTATTTGGAAGGCCTAATTATGTCAAACATTATCTTATTTATTATGTTTTTGGTTTACTGGGGGCCTTGTCCCAGTTTCTTGTCAGACAGATGTTTGTGTTCTTAGTAGAGATTTCGCAGACTGATGTCAGATAGTATTATTTAGAAATGTTGCAGAACTTAACCATGTATTCCGTACTCAGTTTCAATTCCGCATTTTATTATGATTAGAAATGTTGTGCATGATAACCAGATAGAGAATGGGTGTTCTGGGCCTTCATGGTTCGGGATGCTCGTCACGTCTAGGGCCTAGGCTCGGGTCGTGACAAACTTGGTATCAAAGCACGGTTCATGGTCCCAGGGTGTCTGCGAAATCGCGTCGAGTAGAGTTCTTTTTATGGGTGTGTAGCGCGCCACACTTATAAATAGGAGGCTACTAGGCATTTAGAAATGTTTCCCTTCTTTGTGATTTAGTTCGTGCTTCAGAATCTAAACTTTTCCCTAATCAATGATCTCTTGTATTTCATAAACACGACTATGCCTCCCCGTCGCAACATCGATCAGAGTGCTCAGGCAGATGTGGTCCGTCCCACCCATGGGATGCGGAACCGTAATAGAGCTTCCACGCTAGAACCTGTCCCTACTCTGGGAGTCCCTCCAGTCCCAACCAGTCCACCTCGGGCTCTGCGGACTAATGTTAACCGTCCACCAACTGCTCAGAGAGATATCTCAAATGCAGAGTTCAGACGGTCTATCCATATGCTGACACAGCTGGTAGCTAACCAGGCTCAACGATCGAAAGATGTTGGGTCTACATCCGTTACGTCTGAGGCTACTAGAGTCGGGCATTTCATGAGGATGAATCCACCTAAGTTCACTAGTACAAAGGTGGAGGAAGATCGACAGGAGTTCGTGGATGAGATGGAGAAGATCTTTAAGGTAATGCATGTAGATGAGATTGAAGGAGTGGAATTGGCAACTTATCAGCTTAAGGATGTTGCAAATCAGTGGTATGCAGACTGGGAAGATGCAAAATGTGAGAGTGCTGAGCCTACAGTTTGGGGTGAGTTTGTAGAAGCTTTCCTTGACAGATTCTTTTCTCTGGAGTTGAGGAAGGCCAAAGCAGAAGAGTTCATGAATCTGAAGCAGGGCAGTATGAGTGTACAGGAGTACACTTTGAAGTTTAATCAACTAGCCCGCTATGCACCAGAATTGACTAGCAATATGAGAGCCCGAATGAGGAAATTTGCATCCGACCTTGCTGATAACCTGGTACTTGAGTGCCAGGGGGCAATGTTGAATAGGGAGTTAGACTTTGGTAGACTGACAGTCCACATGTAGCAGGTGGAAGAGAAGAAGAGAAAGATCACTAAATCTAGAGAGAAGGACAGACAGGCCAAGAGAGTCAAATCTGCTGACCAGCACCAGAGTCATCTGCAGAGTGGTAACTGGGGAAATAGGTGGTCGAAGAATACGAGGTTTTGGAATAATACACAGTCAGCGGCCAGTGCCCCAGCGCCCAGACCCCCTGCAGACAGACAGACTCAGAGCTTTCAAACTCCTCATGGATCTAGAGCACCAGATACTCAGTCACAGGGTAGTGTGGCTCAGCAGCATCGCACTTACCTGCGATGTGAAAATTGTGGTAGGAATCATCCGGGGAAATATTAGTTGGGCACACTTGTATGTTATTCATGTGGTCAGTCAGACCACTTTCAGAGGGACTGTCCATCTTCTAGGAGGAGTATTGGTGGTGCGAAGTTTCAGAGCAATTCCACATAGCCACCCCCATCTCAGAAGAGCACCACATCAGCTGCCGGGAATAGTCGCAACCGGTTATATGCCTTGACCAACCGCCAGGAGGTGGAAGCTTCCCCAGATGTTGTTACCGGTACGTTACAAATCTTTTCCCATGATGTCTGTGTGTTACTTGATCCCGGATCTACCTTATCCTATGTGACCCCTTATGTGGCTGTTGGTTTTGGGTTTGAGCCCAGTGTGATTTCTGAACCCTTTTCTGTTTCTACCCCGGTGGGGGATTCTGTTGTTGCTAGAAGGGTATATAGGGGTTGTGTGGTGACTGTTGGTAGTCAGGATACGGTGACAGACCTTATAGAGTTGGACATGGTTGCATTTGATGCTATCTTAGGGATGGATTGGATCCATTCATGCTATGCCATATTGGATTGTAGGACCCGTAGAGTTACGTTTTCCTTCCCGAATGAACCAATGATAGAATTGGAGGGACATTCTTTAGCACCCAAAGGGCACTTGATATCTTATCTTAGAGCCCGAAAACTTATTTCTAAGGGTTGCTTGTATCACCTTATTCGAGTCAAGGACTCTAAAGTTGAAAATCCTCCTCTTCAGTCTGTCCCTATGGTGAATGAATTTCCAGAAGCCTTTCCCGAAGATCTCCCAGGGATACCCCCTGATAAGGAGATAGAGTTTGGTATTGATGTGTTGCTAGATACCCGTCCCATTTCTATTCCGCCATATAGAATGGCTCCCGTAGAGCTAAAAGAGTTGAAAGAGCAGGTAGCAGACCTCCTAGATAAGGGATTTATATGCCCTAGTGTATCTCCTTGGGGTGCACCTATACTTTTCGTGCGTAAGAAAGACGGTTCCCTTCATATGTGCATAGATTACCGTCAGTTGAATAAGGTTACAATTAAAAACAAATATCCTCTTCCTAGGATTGATGATTTTTTTGACCAGCTTCAGGGTGCTAGATGTTTTTCAAAAATAGACCTTCGTTCGGGCTATCATCAGTTGAAAGTTAGGGAGTCAGACATTCCCAAAATAGCTTTCCGAACCCGATATGGTCACTACGAGTTTCTTGTTATGTCCTTCGGGTTAACTAATGCCGCTGCAGCCTTCATGGATCTTATGAACAGAGTTTTCCGTCAGTTTCTTGACTCGTTTGTCATTGTATTTATTGATGATATTTTGATTTATTCTAAGAATAAAGAGGATCATGCCGATCACCTCCGAATCATTCTTCAAACCCTTAAGGATCATCGGTTGTATGCCATATTTTCCAAGTGTGAGTTTTGGTTAGATGCTATTGCCTTCTTAGGGCATATTGTGTCCAGTGACGGGATTAGAGTGGACCCCCAGAAAGTTAAGGCAGTGAGAAAATAGCCCAGACCCACGACTCCAACCGCTATTTGGAGCTTCTTGGGTTTGGCAGGTTATTACAGAAGGTTCGTAGAGAGTTTTTCATCCATAGCAGCCCCACTCACTAAACTGACTCAGAAAAAGGTAAAGTTTCTGTGGTCTGATTTATGTGAAAATAGTTTTGAGAAGTTGAAAGACAGACTGACCACTGCACCTGTTTTGACTCTTCCTGAGGGTGTTGATGGTTTTGTGGTTTACTATGATGCATCCCGTGTGGGACTTGGCTGCGTTTTGATGCAACATGGTAAGGTGGTAGCTTATGCATCTAGGCAGTTGAAGGTGCACGAGCGGAACTACCCTACTCATGATTTGGAGTTAGCGGCTGTGGTGTTTGCCCTTAACATTTGGCGGCACTACTTGTACTGTGTTCATGTTGATATCTTCACTGATCACAAGAGTCTGCAGTATGTTTTCTCGTAGAAAGAACTGAATCTCAGGCAGAGGCGGTGGTTGGAACTTCTGAAAGACTATGATATGAGCCTTGCAAATCTGGGAGTGCGACTGTTAGATTCCGAAGACAGAGGGGTGATTGTTCATGAGTTAGCTAAGTCATCCCTTTGTGCTGAAGTGAAGGAGAAGCAGGTTGAAGATTTTATCTTGATGCAACTCAAGAAAGATGTGGGTCAACAGAAGGTGATGTCTTTTGAAATTGGTGGTGTTGGCGTTCTGAGGTTTCAGGGTAGATTATGTGTTCCGAATATTGATAGGCTTCGAGAAAGAATTCTTGATGAAGCTCACACCTCGAGGTATGTTATCTATCCTGGTTCTACTATGATGTACCATGATTTGAAATCTATGTTTTGGTGGAATAATATGAAGCGAGATGTGGCTAACTTTGTTTCTAAGTGCTTGAATTTCCAATAAGTGAAAGTAGAACATTTGAGGCCAGGAGGTACTTCCCAAGAAATAGCGTTGCCCTTGTGGAAGTGGGAAATGATCAATATGGACTTTATTACAGGACTTCCGAAGTCCCGAAATTAGTATGACTCTATATGGGTGATTGTAGATAGGCTGACCAAGTCAGCTCACTTTCTGCCTGTCAGGACTAACTATTTGGGGGAAGATTATGTTAAGCTGTTCAGCGCAGAAGTTGTCCGTTTGCATGGAGTGCCTGTCTCCATTATATCCGACCGAGGTACGCAGTTTTTTTCTCAGTTTTGGAGATCGTTTCAGAAAGGTTTAGGTACCCAGGTGAACTTAAGTACAACATTCCACCCTCAGACTGATGGGCAAGCTGAACGCACCATCTTGACCCTGGAGGACATGTTGAGGGCCTGTGTGATTGACTTTAAAGGTTGTTGGGTTGATCACTTGCCACTGATAGAGTTTGCCTATAACAACAGTTTCCACTCTAGTATTAAGATGGCACCTTTTGAGGCATTTTATGGTAGGAGATATTGGTCTCCAATAGGCTGGTATGAAGTAGGTGAGATGCAGATGTATAGGCCTGATCTTGTTCATCAGGCAATGGAGGATGTGAAACTCATTAGGGAACGACTTATGACAGCTCAGAGTCGTCAAAAATCCTATGCCGACGTCAGAAGAAGAGAGTTAGAGTTTGAGATTGGGTTTTCCTCAAAGTTTATCCCATGAAGGGAGTTATGCGTTTCGGGAATTGGGGTAAGCTAAGTCCTTGCTATATAGGCCCGTATCAGATTGTAAGGAGAATAGGTGGAGTTGCGTATGAATTAGAATTGCCTACAAGTTTGGGTTCTGTTCATCCAGTATTCCACATATCCATATTGAAGGAGTGCATCGGAGATCACTCTTTGGTGGTGCCCATTGATGAGATCAAGGTGGACGGTTCCTTGTCTTACGAGGAAGAGCCCGTGGAAATCCTAGATCGACAAGTGAGAAAATTGAGGAGTAAGGAGATAGTCTCAGTTAAAGTGTTATGCCGAAATCAGAAGGTTGAAGAAGCAACATGGGAGTCGGAGCATGACATGAAAGTGAGATACCCAAGCCTATTTGAACAAGCAAATAACGAATTGGAAGGTACAATTCTTGCTTTATGTTTCCTTCTATGTATGAATCTGCTTGAAATCGTGCGTGACTATTCCTGCGTCATTATTCGGGGACGAATGATCCCAAGGGGGGATAATGTAACGCCCCGTAAAAGTCATTCATGTATTAGACTGTAATTTCTGAGCTTTAGACTTAAGTTTTAAATTCTTCTAAGTGTTGAAATGACTTAGACTCATTCTTAGCTGGCAACCTTTGGGATACAACTTCTCGACCTTCCCGACCTTCATTTTTGGATTTTTTTGTTGCGTTACGATGGGGTAAGGTTGTAGTACGTCTCGGACAAAATTCAGAATTTTTGGACGAGCCTAAGGCCTCGTTTGGATTTCGATCCAGTGGCAGCGCGCGATTAGCCCGCGCCGCCTGCTGGATCGCGCCCGGCCAAAATGTTCAGTCCATCCGGATTTTTAATGGAATTTCCGTAAATACTCATTCTCCTATCAACTTAAACACGAGATTAAATCCCTAAAGATCCAAAATATCATTATATTCTTCAAATTTGCTCAAGAACTCTCCCTAGGGTTTCAACATTAAAACCCAAGCAACTCAAGATTTAACCGCGGGTTCGTGAAACAAATTACAGATTCGGAATCCTCTCGACGTATGCTTCAATAGACAGCCAAAATTCGTGGAGAACAAGGTACGCGGGGTTTTTCCTAAATACTCATGGGCATAAAAAAAATCATGTTTTAGAATGGGGTTTTAAATTATGTATATATATTTATGTATAAGATGTTTTAACATCATTGTTTTGGTCTTTTGACCATCTCCAAAGCGATTTGACAGTTTATATACATATATGAATGAATGTGTTTCAATTTTGAATACTTGAACTTGCTAAAGACATTTGGCCACCAGGTGTTTGATGAAATTTCTGCATGAATTGAACTTTAAGTTTCGGAATATGAAATCCTTTACATCAGTTACATGTTTTGGTGGTCTAAACTATGTTTTGAATGAAAGCACTTGCTTAATACATTATGGCTCAGAAAAATCATGACTTGCAATGTCTTTCATGACTTGCAATGTCTTTCATGGCTCAGACTCAGACTAACAGACATTTCGGACTTTCATGATTTTAGACATTCAGAATGTTGCATGTACAGAAATGGTTAAAAATGGGCATACAGAGATGTTAGGTGGTTCCCCGAAGAGGGCTTGAGTTCAAGCGACTCATTGCCTAAAACCGTGGTTTGCCGACCCGGGTATACTATTATGCGTTGACTTAAATGTCCTATGCCGTATCAGACTCAGACACTCCAACCCTTGCGGCACACTTGGGTTGGGGGCTTCCCCGCCGAGTCAATGGATGATTCCATACAGCCCGTGGAATATTAGACTTGTAGGGGAATACCACCTAACTCAGAAGTAAAACACAGATCTTGATTTGAAATGAACAGACAGGTTACATGTTTTCAAAAAGGGCCCATGTATTTTTGGGAAATAGTTTTATACATGATGTCTTGATGAAAAATTGCTTTCACTTAGTATATATATATATGTGTATGTTCGTAAAACACAGATCTTGATTTGAAATGAACAGGCAGGTTACATGTTTTCAAAAAGGGCCCATGTATTTTTCGGAAACCGTTTTATACATGATGTCTTGATGAAAAATTGCTTTCACTTAATATATATATATATATATATATATATATATATATATTTATGTTCCATTATACTATTTTTGGATTGCTTCGCGTGCCAGTACTTTTGTGCTGACCCCCCCTCTTCCAGGTCCTGAGGCACAGTCTAGGGGTCCAGCTACTCAGTAGACATTTTTGGATTTGCAGACTTGATCTCGCAGTGGTGAGCCTTCTATTATTCGGAAGGCCTAATTATGTCAAACATTATCTTATTTATTATGTTTTTGGTTTACTGGGGGCCTTGTCCCAATTTCTTTTCTGACAGATGTTTGTGTTCTTAGTAGAGATTTCGTAGACTGATGTCAGATAGTATTATTAAGAAATGTTGCAGAACTTGACCATGTATTCCGTACTCAGTTTCAATTCCGCATTTTATTTATGATTACAAATGTTGTGCTTGATAACCTGATAGAGAATGGGTGTTTCGGGCCTTCATGGTTCGGGATGCTCATCACGGCTAGGGCCTAGGCTCGGGTCGTGACAATGTTTTTCCCATGTTATTTAAGTTATTTTATGTTTTGAATTCCAATATTCCATGCCTTGTCCCCTTGATTTCATTATGAGTCATAAATTTATGAATTTAAATCATGTAAGCATGTTGTTTTACCATAATTAACACATTCCCAGGTTCAAATTTATGTATTTCAGCAGTTATTGAAATTTACTATCTTTTGGATCTCTGGATTTTGACTTTATATTATTGTTTAAATGTTGTTGTCGTATTTTTTTTAATTATTTAATGTTGGCGGGTTATGAACACTCGATACCTATGTGTCCTTACATGATTTTTGTTTTCAAGTAACAAGTCAGTCAGATCACGATTTTATTATCTTATTCAGAACATCATGTTCATGCTGATCACATACAAGTACAGTACCATGTCATGTTAATCGACTAATAACACCAGTTTCATTCAGCTGGGAGTCTATACCTTCAGCGCTACCGTAGATTATAAGGGATCCCCCATCAGTAGAGGCATAACACCCTCGTTATTCGGGACATCAGCCTTGTGGATCCACATTATCAGTCATGTGTTGGTACCCCTAGTATGCTACCAACACCTTTCCAATTGGGGTTACAGTTTGGATCTAGATGCTAAGATTGGGGCATGTCAGCTGTGTCTAGCTCCCACAATCTCAGTTCAGTATTCAGAGTATATCAGTTCAGGTTTTCTTGACCAAGTAATAAGATTTTCAGTTATTCAAATATCAGTTATTCAGTTATTTAGATAATTTAAGTACATGTTTTACTTGGTCTGGCATTCATATTACATGTTTATGTTTTCATGGTCAGTATCCATACATGATTCTCAGTACGTTTTTACAATTTATTCAACTTTACATGAGGTTTTCATACATTATTCATGTTTTACCGCTTCCTAGCTTCAGCTCTACTTATTCTACAAAAGTAATGATTTAAGAAACTAAATATAGTGAATCACCATCTTATCAAATTATGTTTGTTACTCATGGTTTAAGATTCTTCAGCTTTTAGTTGATTTTATTCTTTTGGTCAGTCTACGTGCACTTAGCATACATGTTTTAAGAATTTATATCTATTTGGTTTTACTTATTGCATCCACCCCTACTTACTCAGTACATTCCAGACGTACTGATCACATATACGTCTTTATGGCTACATTGTTTCATAATGTAGGTACCAGAAGTAGTCCACACACCAGGGTCAGATAATTCTCAGCTTTCAGCCAGTAGGTGGTTTGTTCTACAATTTCGGGAACTCTAGTCCATTGCAGTTCATGTATTGTATTTTGATTATTTATTTGTATTCATTAGTGGTAGTTGGAGGTATGTCCCATCTATCTATAGTCAGTATAGTTGTAACGCCCCAGAATCTAATTCCAAGACGTGAAATGGTGCTTAAGGCTACAAGTAGCCTTATGCTAACCCTTTGAGTCTATTACTACTTCTAACACTTACCTTTAAGATGGATAAATAAAAACAATGGAACAATCATAACATATCTCAACTGAAATAACAAAAGAATAATGTCTGAATAGCAATATGCTGAAAAGTCTAACACACCACTGATAGTCTAGTCTAACAAAGCCTCTACTACTTAATAACTAGAGATCCATTGAGACAGATCCCCAACTGACTCATACTCAACTGAAAAGAAATAACCCAGCTACTATGAAGATTGAAATCAGGGAAAACCGTCCCTCGAACCATGAGGACTCACCAACTGTGGAGGAGTAGATCAAGGTACTCTGAGATCACTGACGCTGCTAAGACTGAGCACCTGAACCTACATTACGAGACAATGTAGCACACAGATGTATATGTGGATCAGTACTTTGAGGATATACTAAGTATATGGGGGTGTATGCTATACTTAAAATAATAATATCATCAATCTTTATAGAAATCATGCATGCTAATATAACTGACTCACATAGCTCGAATAATCTCAAAATGCATATCTCTTAAATTATGAATAATGGAATACATAGTATAAATTTTATCTCAAGCAACATACTTTACATTAGAAACTGATTACTTACTCTTACTAATAGGAAAAACTACTTTCTTCTTGGGAAAATTTTACTTTAAGAAACTGCTCTGAAAAATCTTGTTATTAGGGAGTCTCTCTTAACCAACATACACCATGCGAGCTACATGGAGTCCAATGTATTTTCCTCCTAAGGAATAAACCTCACGTTGGGGAGAGGCGTCATACTCATTTCAGGGAGTATAACCTTAACTTAGTGATCACTATCTCGGTCTCGGGCCCATAAATGTCAATCCTATGGTTGCACATTGTTCTGGGTTATGAAACCATAGTAACTTACCCAACTCAGTGCTAAATACCACTCCCTTTAATTATCTATGCTCATCTCATGAAAATACACTTTAAAATAATATCGTGGTTCATAAAGAACCCAACTATAAAATCTGTAATCTCATTTAGAAAAGTGGATTTCAAAGCTACTATGACTGTTAAGGTCAAAACTTTCTCAATAATCTCAAAATACTCAAATCATGGGTGCTTATAGCACAAAAGTTCTTAAAATTACAATCTCAAATAGGTCTTAATGAACCATATATCAATCTCACGTTAAGACGTATCAAAATTCATACTCGATGTCATAAAGATTCATAAATCATATAGAAATCTTGAAATTTTCAGCAATATGCATTATAATCTAAACATACTAATGTACTTTGATTTCTAAACCATTGAAACCGTCATAATCTTAAGAAATAATAACATAGGGTATAAACCCATACTTTAATTTCATAAGAAAACATATAAAACCATATATCTTTGTATTTAAAACAATTTTTGGGTACAAGGAAGAAAAGAGTATCCTTGTTCATACCCCACATACCTTAGATAATGACTTGTAGATGATTAAGCTTGCTTGAGACTTTTTTTTGTACTCTTGAGTGAGGGTTCTTGAAGATTTTGAATTGGGAACCTTGAATCTTAACTAAATTTGTAGAAACTATGGTGGAATCTTAAGGTTCTTGGAGAAAGATTTGGATTTTCTCTTGAGGGCTAATCTTGAGAGAAAACCCTAGTTCTTCATGCTTTGGATGATTCTGAAGTTCTATGCTTTGTTTTGATATATCTAGGTGTTAAAAAGGGTGGAAAAAGACGAAAAATCCCTTTTAAAATGCTGAACGGGATCTACGACGGTCGGACTACTATCCATCGCTAGTCTGACGGCCCGTCGGATCGTCCGTCGTACGTTGGTTAGAAAAAGGCAACAATGCCTCATTGCAATGGTCTTAGCAACGAACCATTTCTAGCTTGATGGTACGTCGTCATGGATTTCACACTTGGTCCAGAAGAGGGAGTCACTGCCTTGGTTGTGATGGTTTGGGCGACGGTCCATCGCAAGCTGGGCGATTCCGACGACTTTTAGTAAAATGGCCAAACTTCTCAGCCCGATACCAAATTTGTATGAAATTGGAATCATTGGAAAGGTAATTCAATTTCCCATTAGATAAAAATATAAATTTAGGAAAATTCAATAGGGTTTAAACGCCAATCACTTTAGAAGTCATTCCTAAATCTTTTAGAGATGAAAAAAAAAGCTTCACTTGACATGCTCTAAAGGCTTAGACTACGAGGGAACTTTATGGGGTCTTAAAATAGTAGAGGCTTCATAGATAGTCAGTCAAAGTCATTATATGTAATTCAAGTCCTTTCTTCAGTTTTATCATGTTGTAAAATTTATTAGTATTTTATTTATTCTGACTTTCTCACGAATATGCTTCCGCTCAGTAAATTTAGTTTTTATACAATTTAAATCAGTTGCTCAAGTAGTATGCCAATACATGGGTTAGCTTGGGATCACTTGTGGTTCTAAGAACTATGTTACAACTAGGGATAGCCTCTGGTCGTGACACTCGGGAAGGATCAAAACAGGAGCGGAAGTCAACTTAGCCTTCAACTTTCCTCACAGGGATCGGACCGCAGGAACTTCACCTTTTTTGAGTCAACTTCTTCAACGGAGTAGCAATCGAGAAGTAGCTCTATATAAACCTCCTATAATAATTGACCAAACCCAGGAAACTCTAAATATTAGTTGTGGTCGTGGGTCTAGGCCGATTCTTTACTGCCTTAACATTCTATGGATCCATATGATCCCCTCACTAGAGACAACACAACCCCAAAAAGTAACAATATTAAACCAAAATTCACACTTTCAAAACTTAGCACACAAATGCTAATCCTTTAGGGTCTAAAATACTATATGGAGGTGATCGACATAATCCACCTCACTCTTAGAATAGACCAAAATATCATCAATGAACACAATTACAAACAAGTGAAGAAACAACTGAAATACCCAATTCATAAAATCCATAAATGCCACTGGAGCATTAGTCAAACCAAAAGACATCACCAAATAATCGAAGTGTCCATACCGGTTACCGAAGGCAATCTTAGGGACATCTATCACCCTAATATTCAATTGATGGTACCCAAACCGGGGATCAATCTTTGAGAAGTACTTTGCACCCTAAAACTAGTCAAATCGGACATCAATCCTAGGAAGAGGATACTTATTCTTCACCATCACTTTATTCAACTAGTTGTAATCTATACACATTCGAAGGGACCCCTCCTAATTATGCACGAAGAGTATAGGAATACCCAACGGAGAAACACTAGGGCGGATAAAAATCTTATGACGAAGATCTTTCAACTGCTCCTTAAGTTCCTTCAACTCAGCTGGAGCCATTCTATAAGGAGGGATAGAGATATGACGATTGTCCAGGAGAAGATCGATCCCAAAATTAATTATCCTATTAGGATGGACACTAGGAAGATCACTAAGGAAAACCTCAAGAAAGTCACTAACCACGGGAATGGATTGTAATGAAGGACCCTCTGAGTTAGAATCTTTAACCCGTACCAAATGATAGAGACACCCGTTGGATTTCAATTTTTGGGCCCTAATATATGAAATGAACCTTCCCTTAGGCACTAGGGAACTCCTTCCCCACTCAATAAACAGCTCATTAAGAAATTTGGAAATAACCATACGGGTTCGACAATCTATAGAGGCATAGCACGAGTGTAACCAATCCATCCCTAAGATCGCATCAAAATCAACCATATCCAACTCTATCAAGTCTACCAAGGTCTCTCTACCCCAGATAGATACCACATGACCCCTATAGATTTTTCTAGGGACGACAAAGTCATCCACCAAGATTAAAACATAAAAGAGGTCTGAAATACACTCAGGGCCGGAACCAAAATGAACAACCACATATGAGGTCACATAAGAAAGAGTATCCCCTGGATCAAACAAATAATACATATCACAAGAGAAGAGTTTCAACGCACCAAGGCTAACGTCCAGATATGCCTCAGACTCTCGACTGGTTGCAAGAGCATACAAATAATTTTGCCCAGTGCTGGTAATAGAAGTACTACCCTTTAGTGCAAGAGCTGAAGAAGTAGCAACATAAAACTTATTAGCCTTTGAAGATACCTCAGAAGGACATTCTCACTGTATGTGACCAATCTTTCCATAACTTAAACATCGGTTCCTCTATTTTTCACACTGACTACAATGCAACTGACCAGAAAACTAACAAAGAGTATAGGATAGAACTAACTGGGCCCCACTGGCCTGAGATTGGTCACCCTGTGCCCTAGGACCATCACTACTCTGATGACAATGATCACTCGATGACTTTGTATAAGAAGTACTAGCCATCGAATAGGAACCAAAATTGCCCCACTTTTTCTTAGACTATTTTCCACCATCTCTACCACTCTACTGCTGGCCTTCACCCTGATCCAAATATGGAAAATTCTTATTCTACTTCTCCCTCAGATTTACTTGCTTTTTATTTTCCTCTTTGACCTATTGTATATACACCACAAGTTGAGAGATATCCATATCATTATTCAATAAGGCGACCTTTCTCTCCAAAATCAAATCATGGGACAACTAGGAAGCGAATTTCCTCATTCCTGCCATTATGCTAGACACTATGTCAGGAGCATAACATGATAGCTAGTGAAACATCAGAGAATATTCCTTCACAATTATTTTGCCCTACTTCAAATTCAGAACTTTCTTAAATTTTGCCTCTCTTAACTCTTGAGGAAAGAAATGATCAAGAAAAGTACTCAAAAGGTCATCCCATATGGTTGATTCAACATCTTTACCCCTAATATGCTCCCACTCATTATAGCACTAATAGTTATATCCTACAACTGATAAGCAGTGAATTTCACACCCTATACATCAGAAGCATGGATGATTCAAAAGATCTTCTCCATCTTATTAATGAAACCTTGATTATCCTTTTCAACCATAGTGCTAGTGAAAACTAGAGGATTTAACATCATAAATTGTCCAACTCCAGTGGCCTCAAAAGAACTCACAACAACACTAACGGGACCCTATTTATGTGACTGAGATGTCATTAACCTAGTCAATAGATGACTAGAGTGGCGAAACTCGACACCAGTAATATATCCTTGAGTTTACTGAGAGGGAATGTCAATGGTGAGAAAAGGATCAGTGGAGACCGGTGGAACTTCACGGGGGTAATCAGAAGTAGTGAAACTAGACTAGGTCTGTACCCCATAAGTAGGATGAGTTTCATCCACATTGTTCTTAGGCGGAATAGATGAGTTTCCAGGAGTATCAGATCTTATTGGAGGCATGATCTGAAAGGATAACAAATAGGAATTATACGTGATTCAATACCTTAGACTCTATAACCCGATAATAGAACAACAAAAAAGAGAATCATACCTAAATGTAGGATAGCCTCTCTCTTAAAAGTATGGTATGATATACAACCATAAAAAAGACTCTTCTTGACATAGGTTGGTGGACACCCAATTGACCACGAACCTTGGATCTGATACCAACTTTGTGATAACTCAAACTTGGGCCTGGCTATGATGCGCATATCAAGTTTGCCATGGACTGGAGAACACCCCCTTTGCCTAATTAAATAGAGCACACACCTTTGCAGAGTTTGAATTTCGTACATTCAATAATATAATTAAAGATAACTCAAAGGCATCTATGATAGTTCAAAACCAAATAACCAACAACCTAGTCAACAGTAATATTCACATAGCCTCTAACCGACTAAATGACAAAGAAAAGAGTCAATAACATAAAGAAACCTCAAAGATCACATCTTCAATATAACTCATGATCTATCCCACGATCACCTAGTCACTACGCAGGAAAAGTAGAAGTATTTCTGGTTCCTACATCATATGGGGATACAACATTCGAAAACTGTTAACAAGTTAAGCCTAGCATGTAACTCTGGGATAAGGAAATAAAATAATGCCATGATTAAAATTCAAAACCAGTCAAAATTCAATACATATAAATATATGTGAATATATATATATATATATATATATATATCACACGCTGGGTAGGGAACAAGTCTTAGAATGAACTTTAAAACCTTATCCTAGGTTGTGTATCATAACCATCATAATAAGGCACCAACGAGCTATATGGGCCTAGTTCTCCACCAGCTGGAAGGGACCCAGTTCCTATAGCCGCACGAACTAGTGGATAATTATATGTACATATGCGTTATGGGGGACTCAAACCTCTCGGCATATATCATAGTGACTTAAGCACCTAATAATATAATATGGGGGAATCGATCCTCCCAATCATATAATAATGGGGACTTAAATCTCCTGGTCATTTATATCCCAGCGTTCATAACCATGGTTTCTAGTATTGGTCCCTTGGGAACTCCACTTTCATGACCCGACTACACAACCTTTCTTTAAGGGGACTTAAACCTCCTGATCATTTAGACCCCCCGTGTCAGCAATCACAATTTCCAATATTGGTTCCTCAGGATCTTCACTTTCATATCCCGGCTACATAGCCCTCTTTTAAGCCCAATGAAAAACATTTAGCATACATTCCCATTATTTGAACCTATTTTACATTAAGGCATCCTGTTGGTATCCTCATAGCAACCCCACTTGCAAGTTCATTACTTTGTTGTATATATTATCCAGCACACGGTGAAATTCATGACCCCTTAGGTTAAATTATCCATTCATACGAGGAATCCATGTACCCCAAGGTGTAATAAAATCAATCGATGGTTAATTGATCTTTTATGCCAATGCATTAATATAAGAGTATAAGTCAAACCATGTGACAAAATCATATTTATTATCAATTTCGCAATTTAGGTTGAGGGAACACAATTTTCGAAATCATATATGAAGGAAAAATTATCAAATTAGGGATAACCACGACCCTTAGTTTATTTACCATTCCCAAGAACCCCACCAGTTCAAAATCGTTAATAGAGCATAAATAATGCAAAAATAAATCATGGGAAATCAAATTAAGAGTCAATCATGCAAAAATCCTCAATCCATATCAAAGACCTTGTTAAAATCCACATAAACAATCATGTAATTTTATGCCATACGTAAAATAATTTTAAGGGTAGAGTCACATGCCTTGAATATTAAGAATTATGGAGGGAATTTTACCCTTGTAATCTCTAATTGACAAACCTTTTTGAAACCCTAATTTTCTTTCTTAAGATAATTTGAGAGAGCTTTGAGGGTGTTTTGATTTGTTAAGGGATAAAAATTAATCCCCAAAGGTTTTTTTATGGATGAGGGTTTTAATTATGGAGTAAGGTAAATGACCAAAATACCCTTTTAAATAAAGCCGAAAATCACCGCCAGTCGTGACAAGTGACCTTAAAACTCATAGTGCCACCCTACGACTCATGAGATCCAGTCATAGACTGGATTGTGTCTATGGGAACCCACACTAGTTTAGTTATGAGTCATACCATAGGACTCATAGCCAAACATTGTGACTCGTATGCTCCACTCGTATTCAAGACAGAAACCACTATGGAATACACAGGACACCCTACAATTTCCACCTTACAACTCAAATGTTGTCATTATGACTCACGACCCCAAGTTGTCACCAAGGAAGTAACTCAAGAAAATCTCCCAGGAAACCTTACCACTTGGGTCCCATGATCCGTCAAGACACCCTACAACTCATAGGGAGAGTCGTAGTCAGGGTAGTGAGTTGAAAACTCCAAATATTTCTAGGGCCAAAAATTTTGGGTATCACACCAAGCCAACTAGAACACAATGTGAATAACAGTGAAAGATAACCAAACATATAAGCAAGATAGATAAGATAACTAAAAGGGACACTAGGAGTTCAAAACAATATCCATTCCCACACTTTTTCTACCAAATCCTCTAAACCAATATACCAAAGTTAGGTTGGGAAATGCCCCCGACCATATCCAAAAAGGGAATTCAAATATAAAAAAACATCGATGAGATTTCAATAATCATAAAGAAGGCAGTGAAATATCCTTCCTTCAAAAAGATAGAGGCTCACCACTTTAATGCAGACTAATTGACGGACAAAAATCACCTAACTCTGCACAAGGTAACCAAAGAATCCCCTAGGACCCTACATCATGAAATGATGTAGCGTCTGGAGACATTTAGCAGGGTGCGCACTAGCATGAAACTCAGGGAAGGGATAAAATAATGCCATAATAAAATTAGTCCAAAACCATTCAGAAACCATATGCACATATTCATATATACATACATATATATATATATATATATATATATATATATATATATATATATATATATATATATATATATATATATATATATATATATATATATATATATATATATATCAGATGCCGAGATAGAGAACAAAATTTATCATGAGATTTAAAAATCATTAACCTGGACGGTATAACTCTAACCATCCTAAGGGGCTATATAGGTTCAGCTTCCCTTGGTGAAAGGGTCCCAACGCTTGGTAACTATATAAATAAGGAAAACCTGAGGAATGGTCAAAGTCGCTGATGCTCAAAACATTCCAAATATATATATATATATATATATATATATATATATATATATATATATATAATTTATGTGACCTATGCACATGGTTAGTAAGATCCCATATGACAAATGTTGTTTTTAGTATCGATCCACCTGAGACCTGCACCTTCAATGACAAGCCACACAACCCCCTTAAGCCCAAATTAAAACTATTTACAAATTCCTATCCATTAACCAAGGAGTCATTTAACTAGGCATTTATCATTGGTATCGTCATTCCTAATAAAGAAGCTTGCAAGCTAATTCCATTATGCCATTTGATAACGCTCAATCTATAGCTCTCGTAGGAGTGTAAAGCGATCGTTGTCAAATATATAACCCAACTGGGTTGTGTATCGATCCCTCAGGGAATAGCTTGGTCAACAAGTAAGCAAAGGTTACTAGACTTTTAGTGCAAGTCTCGTAAAAGGGGGGATTGTAAAGTGTAACCAAATTATTAAAGTAAAAATTGAAAATAGTGAAGTAAAAAGAAAGAATGTTTAGTAGGTTGTAAAACAATGAGAATTGAGGAGTTGGGGTTATGTCCACCTTATGAGTTATACGTCTCTATTGGCTATGAGTTATGCGGAATTCAGACATGCATGTGCTTATAGAGAATTGTATTCGATGGTAAATCCAAGCGTCTTTCGACCTCAACAAGGACTATTTCACTTTAACTCTTTCAAGCTTAAAGCGTATCTAACGGTACAAATTCTCCAAGAGGTTAATCTAGTTACGACACTAACTTTTTAATAGGGGATGGGACCCTATTACCATGACATTATCTTTTTTCCAGACATATAACTTTTCTTTCGAACAAGTTAATGCTATACTGGTGTATTCTATGCGTTTGCAACCACAAAGAATTTAGATTAAGATGAAGAGAATAAGTATATAAGCAGCATACGTGTCACGAATTCACAAACTCATAGCAATAGATAGTATCTCATAAGGCTTCCATAACCCTAACAGAGAAGTTTAGTTACCCATGAATGCGAAGGAAATCACAATTGACATTGTTATTATACCACAATAAAGATTTCGTGTAGTAATAGTGTGGTAGGCGTTAGGCGTGAATTCCTAGCAAAGTAACGTTTCTCTTGTTGCGGATTTTAAGAATTGAATAGATGAATAGAAGAAGAATAAAAAGTAGAATTAATGGTAGAAGTAGTAGTGAATGAATTGTAAGGTAAGATGATAATTATCAAAATCTCTAGCAAAATAGGGTATTTATAATACCCATATCCTATTCCTACTAAGCTAATAAAATACTTAACCCAATCCTACTAGGTTAATGTATCATTATTCTAATCCTAATAAATTCCTGCTAGTCCCCAAAGTCTTCAGAATTGCTGTTTTTGCTCGTGATAGATTTTCCATGCGCCACTTTTGGTCCTTGGCGTGTAAGCTTTCCCTTCCTTCTTTCGTGAAGCTTTCTTTGGTGTCAAGTTATCCATAAAATGATGAATTCTGCATCATTTATACCTGAAAACTTGCTAATCACGTTTGTTAGCTCAATTACAGGAAAAAGGACTAAAAGTGCATGAATTATATAATTTGTTCTCAAAACTTAGCTAAAATATGGGTAAAATATAACACTATAGGCGTGTAAATTCGCCTATCATCAACACCCCACACTTAAAGGCTTGTTCGTCCTCGAACAAAAGATCATGTCCGTCTAAACATCAACTTAGGGTTTCACAGTATCAACACAAAATATTCGTCAAGACAAGCACAACAATTATCAACAAAGAGTAGTTTTCCGATCATTAGTAGAAACAATTTAACCTCTAGCATAGACTCGTGATGGTGGCCAACTCATATTCAAAAGTTAAGGCACAAAGAATCATACACAACTACCCAAAACTCATCAACCATGTGTGTCTCACAATATATTACCCATAATCACTCATAAGTATAGCATATTTTTCAAACATGGGTATAAAAGTATCCTTGCTCTCGCTGTCACAAGGAATTCATATACTGCAACTGATGTCCATAGGCTTGCCCTTAGTGTAATGCTCCACTAAATGTCAGAATGATAAGCTTAGGATCAAATAGGTCTTTTGATGGTTGTAATGTAGGCTAAGGGACGGGTAGGACTATTTTGGCCAGAAATAGTAACTATGTTCCTAAGCGCTTTAATACATCACATTGTATCATTAACACTTTTCTTTCAAACAACCTTTCTACTTTCTTTTATTCTACCACCCCTTTTCTCCTCTTTTGTTTTTCAATTTTGAACATAACTAACTTTTCAGTTTTATTTTTTTTCTTTCCTTTTTCTTTTCATAACATACCCCTTATGATAGCACTTTTTTTTTCATAACAAATTCAAGCACCAATACATTCTAAAGCATCATACTCACCCAATTTCCTCTTATTTTGTCACATGACTTTACACTTTAAAGCACTTAGGAATTTGGATCAAATTATGGTCTTGAAAAAAAATTGATTAGGCTTACATATGAGGTTGTCAAAGAAGATAAGCTAAAAGCTTAAAAGGGGTTAACTAGGATGATGTCCACGACTAGGTAAAAAGAAGGTAAACAATTATAGGTTGCCCAAGAAATGCCTAAATCATCTCCTAAACTCACATTCTTTATTTTCGCTTCACACACATACCAGGCAAGTTCTAGCATCAGCTACAAGCACAGAATATACTATTATCTCACACACACAAGGCACATGGTCAACTTTATTGGAAGTAGTATAGACTCTTGACCCCACAAATGAAGGAATTACACCACACAATATCACATAGTGAGTCACAATTAGAGCCTAAACGTCTCAATAGTCATGATTTTAGCACAAACTCTTATTATAATCTCATGCTGCTTATTAGAAAACGAAAAAAAACTTTGCTTACTAAAAAAACAAAAAACGAAAAAAACTAAGCAAACAAACATAAATGCAAATGCGGATAAAAGAGTATAGCATGCAAATACCACCACCCCACACTTAAACGGGACACACTGCCCTCAATGGAAAATAAATACGAAGAACCTGGTCAGTCGGACTCCTCCTCTATGTCGGGGGTCATACCCTCTTCGTCGGAATCATCATAGGAGTTGTCGTCATCAGAATTCTCTTCCACGTTGGAGTCTGGCATTCGTCGCTCATCATCGATCGGCACATCTTCATCAAGAGGTTCCTCAAAGTATGTACCTGCTCCACACATCTCCCTTGCATGTACATTCATTGGATAGTCATGATCCAGCTGTTGGAGCTCTGCAGCAGTTGGAACACGTCCACCACTCATCATTGTGAACCTAGTCATGCCATAAAGTTGGTGAAAGAAACTCTCATCCCGAGCATGTCTCTCTGTCGTAGTAAGGTTGACGCCATGTGTTGATTCAACATCTTTGACCTTTGTGAGGTCAACCTTCTTCGGGTTGTGTGGGAGTTTATGATCAGCTGGTTCCTCTTCGATGTCTTCCTTCCTCAAGATTGCAGTCAACAGATTGCCGAAGCTGAAGTAGGACCGCTTGTGTAGCCTAGCCTTCCGCATTGAGTTGTAAAACTTGGCCCCAAATCTTGACCTTGCTGCCTGTGGTTTTTGGCGACCAGTTGGCATAAAATTTTCTTGTCAAATCGAGATTACATTCTCCCATATCTCGGAAGATGAAATCAAGATGTAATGCCGTGATCTTGGCCAACATGCGCGGCTCCTTCTTCTCTAGGCTTTCCTTGTTTATCAAGTCCACGTGAACATATTTTCTTTCCTTGTTGTTCCTATACCATTCCTTCGCTTCCTCCTCAAGAACCCATTTTATTCCAAACATGCGGCGTGGTAATTGCATCGAGGATGATTCTCTTTGCTCTTTGCGGCCTCTTTTCTTGCCCTTTTGGGAAGTGGTTGCCTTATCTTTGCCTTGTCTTGCTTTGGGTGCCATTGTACCTGAGACTAAAACAATGTTCATGTTAGCATCCTCTCGATAGATACAATCTGTAAACAAGCAATAGGGGCACCACCCCACACTTAGTTTGTTGTCACACACTAGTGAAGTGAAAGTGGTCGATTACTCAGACTTTATCAACATACGTTATAGGTGCTATATTCCAACAATAAAATCAGAGCAGTCACATTTCTTGTAATCTTGGCAATACGTTCATGTTGGCTCTATCAAGACTACTACATAGGGATTGAATCAAGGTATAGTATCCAGCCATAATCACAACCTCCTATGTCGGTAGGCAACTATAATTTCTATTCCGATGAACAAGTCATTCCAACATGTAAGTATGCAAGTGACAAGATTATGCAATTTTAATGACTATAGCAATTCCGCAAGAGTATGACAATGCATCAAAATCAAATTCAAGTTGGGAACAAGTTAAGATCATCCTAACGTATATGTTCACTCACGTGGTTGTGTATCAACAATTCAAACACATTCACATCACCAATATTTCTTCAAGAATTAACAATTCATAGTAGGCATGGTAATGTAGTACTTATGAAAAATAAATGAAGAACAAAGAAGTACTTACTTGATTGATGCCTTTGGATGATGTTCTTGTGAACAATAAGAGTGAAAGGAAAATTATTGAAAGGATTTGGAGGCTATAGGCGGCGCATAAGCTAGGTTTCCAATGTGTTTTTGGTTCAAGACTAAGTCTCATATTTATAGGAAAAGGTTGGGTCAGGTTTTGACCCATTTAAAATTGGATTTGGAGACAAGAAGTGACCATAGGCGGCGCCTTTTGCAAAGCATTGTCTAGCATAGGCGGCGCCTATGCCATGGCATTCCTAGGCATAGGCGGCGCCTTTCACTTTGCATATGAGATTCAGAGACAAAAGGCATTAGCATAGGCGGTGCCTATGCTATGGCATACTTGGGCATGGGCGGCGCCTATGCTATGGCACACTAGATTCCGAGACCTTAGGCCATAGTATAGGCCTTCCCTTGTTCGTGGCCTATTTTTACCTAGGCCTAGCCTTGTTCGATGCCTATATTTTCATGAGCAATGCTCGATCCATAGCCTTTGCTTCTTTATTACTAACTTACCACCTTTAACATGCAATACGTCCAAATCAAAATTTGAAACCGACCTCCTCGTTTTACACCTCTTTGCACCTACATTTACTCAAAAACAACAAAGACGATTAGAACGATGGGTTGCCTCCCATCAAGCGCCTTAGTTTTGGTCGTGGCACGACTCTTCTTTTTGGATTTTTATTTATCAAAAGAAAACACGTAATAAGACAAACAATGAAAAAGGATGGGTTGCCTCCCATCTAGCGCTTGATTTATTGTCGCGGCACGACATGGCTATCTCGAGTACTTAGACTTCGTCGAGATAAGTGATGGCCATATAATTTATCGAATCAAGAGGACCGATATATGGTTTTACTCGTTGGCCATTTACCTTGAAGACAACACCATTAGTGTCTTCCAGCTCAACTACTCCAGACGAGTAGACTTGGTTAACTTTGTATGGACCAGACCACTTGGACTTTAACTTACCTGGGAATAACTTCAGTCTGGAATTGAAGAGAAGTACCATATCATCCTTTTGAAAGTTTCGTCGAACAATCCGTTGATCATGATACTTTTTCATCCGCTCCTTGTAGAGATCCGATATTTCATAAGCATGTAGACAGAATTCATCCATCTCGTTTAGTTGCTCCAATCTCAGATTTATTGCATCATCCCAGTGCAAATTTAATCGTTTCAGAGCCCACAATGCCTTATGCTCAAGCTCAATGGGCAAGTGACAGGCCTTCCCATAAACTAGTTGGTACGGGGACATGCCAATTGGTGTTTTGAATGCAGTCCTATAAGCCCATAGTGCATCGTCCAACTTCTGAGACCAATCTGTCCTATTAGCATTTACCGTTTTAGCAAGGATTTTCTTGATCTCTCGGTTGGAAACCTCTACCTGGCCGCTAGTTTATGGGTGATAAGGCGTGGCTACCTTATGTTGCTTGACACCATATTTTGCCAACACGGATTTGAATAGCTTGTTGCAGAAGTGAGATCCTCCATCGCTTATGATAGTACGTGGTACTCCAAAGCGAGAGAAGATATTTCTCTTTAAGAATGCTACAACACACTTTCCCTCATTGTCGGCCAACGCTACAGCTTCAACCCATTTTGAGACATAATCTACAGCAACTAGCATGTACTTCATTCCAAACAAATTTACGAATGGACCCATGAAATCAATACCACATACGTCAAAGAGCTCTACTTCAAGGATTTTCGACATGGGCATGTCATGGTGTTTCGAAATAGCACCTTTTCTTTGGCGTTGGTCACATCTTCTAACAAAGTCGTAGGTATCTCTAAATATCGAAGGCCAATAATATCCACTTTGCAATACCTTTTTTGCTGTCCGATTACCTGCGTGATGTCCCCCAACTTGGGAAGTGTGGCATGCTTCCAATATAATAGGCACCTCTACATGGGATATAAATCGGCGGATAACACCATCCGCGCATCGTCGAAACAAATATGGCTCATCCCAAAAGTAGTGTTTTACATTATGCATAAACTTCCTCCTTTGATGGTAAGATAAGTTTGCAGGTATCGCATTACTCACCACAAAATTTGCAAAATCAGCATACCATGGTAATCCTTCCATTATTGTCGCTAAGATCTCCTCGTCAGGGAATGCATCATCAATCTCGATTTTAGGCTGCGCCACATGCTCGTTCTCGAGTCTAGATAGATGATCAGCCACTTGGTTCTCACAACCTCTTATATCTTTAACCTTGAAATAAAATTATTGCAGCAGCAAAACCAATCGAATTAGTCTTGGTTTTGCATCCTTATTTGTCATTAGATACCTCAGAGCTGCATGGTCTGTATGAACGATCACTTTGGTTCCCAACAGATACGCCCGAAACTTCTCAAAAGCATACACAACTGCTAGGAGCTCTTGTTCTGTGACAGTATAGTTCTTTTGGGCTTCGTTTAGGACCTTGCTAGCATATTAGATAGGATGAAATAATTTCTCCTTCCTCTGGCCAAGTACAGCGCCAACAGCAACCCCACTAGCATCACACATGACTTCGAACGGTAGAGACCAGTCTGGTGCTTCCATGATAGGGGCTTCAATGAGTTTTCTTTTGAGGCATTCGAATTTCTTCAAACAATCTTCATTGAAGTCATACTTTGCATCTTTCCCCAAGAGTTTGCACAATGGACTCGCAATTTTGGAGAAGTCTTTGATGAACCGCCGATAGAAACCTGCATGACCGAGGAAACTACGAACTCCCTTCACTGAAATTGGGGGCGGTTGCTTCTCGATGACTTTAGTTTTTGCTCGATCAACCTCAATTCCTCTTTCGGAGATTTTATGCCCAAGAACAATTTCTTCTTTTACCATGAAGTGGCACTTTTCCCAATTCAGCACTAGGTTGAATTCTACACATCTTTGTAATGCCATACTTAGGTTTGCCAAGCACGCTTCAAATGATTTGCCAACAACTGAAAAGTCATCCATGAATACCTCCAAAGTATCTTCAACCATATCAGAAAAAATGGACATCATACAACGCTGAAAGGTGGCTGGTGCGTTACATAGCCCGAATGGCATACGTTTGAAGGCAAATGTGCCATATGGACATATGAATGTTGTCTTCTCTTGGTATTTGGGGGCAATGCAAATCTGATTATAGACTGAATAACCATCTAAGAAACAAAACCGTCCTTTCCCCACTAATCGATCAAGCATTTGGTCCATAAATGGCATTGGAAAGTGATCTTTGAGCGTCCAAGAATTCAGCTTTCGGTAGTCCATGCATACTCTCCATCCGGTGACCGGTCTAAGTGGAATAAGCTCATTCTTTTCATTCATGACCACCGTCATTCCTCCTTTCTTGGGAACACATTGTACCGGGCTTACCCATGTACTGTCAGAGATTGGATACATAACTCCTGCGTCTAACCACTTAATAATTTCTTTCTTCACCACATCTTGCATAGATGGATTGAGACGTCTTTGGTGTTCAATGGTGGGTGTGCAATTTTCTTCAAGCTGAATTTTGTGGGTACAAATCCCAGGTGGAATACCAATAATATCTGCGATGGTCCAACCAATGGCTCTTATATACTTCCGTAGAATAGTAATGAGAGCTGCAACTTGTTGCTCACCCAAATATGCTACCATAATGACTGGAAGTGTGTTTCCTCTTCCTAAGAATGCATACTTTAAATGACTAGGCAACTCCTTCAATTGTAACGTGGGTGGCTCTTCAATAGATGGCTTAGCTGGTGGTGTGGGTCGATTTTTGAGATCAAGGTCCAGCTTCTTGGGAGCATGGCGATATGTCCCTAATCCTGATAGAGCACAAATAGCTTCTTCGCAATTTTCAGCATCCTTACTTTCTCCATTCATGAGCACAATCGCCAATGGGTCATCAATAATTTGCTCTTCTCCAAGTGATTCTTCCTTATCATCAAAGTAAATATCAGCCACCGAGAATACGTTTAGCTCTTTGGGTTGCTTCATTGCTTTGCACACATCAAAGTGAACTACTTCGTCATTTATTCGGAATGAAAGCTCATTAGCTCTCAAATCAATAAGCACACTTCCCGTAGGAAGGAAAGGGCGCCCCAAGATTATGGGAACTTCTGAATCTTCCTCACAATCCAAAATAACAAAGTCTGCCAGAAATATGAATGAAGAAACCTTTACCAATACATCGCATAGAATTCCAACAGGTCGTTTTACCGACCTATCCGCCATTACGAGCCTCATATTAGTTGGAGTAGGATCACCCAACCCCTACCTTTTATAGATAGATAGTGGCATCAAATTGATGCTGGCTCCTAAATCACATAATGCCTTGGCAAAAATTCAAAGATCCAATGGTGCAGGGAATAGTGAAAGCACCGGGGTCAGCCTTCTTTTGAACTATTGATCGGGTAGCGATTGCGCTGCACTGATGAACATCATCTTTCAACTCATAACTTGCTGCCCGCTTCTTTGTCAAAAGATCCTTCATAAATTTTGCATACCCAGGAATTTGTTCAAGTGCCTCCACCAATGGAACATTAATGGTTAGCTACTTTAACATAGTCATGAATTTGCTGAACTTTGTATCATCCGCCACCTTCTTTAATCTTTGAGGAAAAGGTGGTGGTGGGTATGGAATTGTTCTCTCTGCGGCTTTCTTCTCCTCTTGCTTCCGGTTTTCACCTTTTTTAGGTTGCAAATTGGGAGGGGTGACATTATGGACGTCAGGTTCAGCTGCTGCGACATCTTCCCCTTTCGCCTTATCATCAGTGTCCACTACTTCGTCAACCACTTGCTTGCCTTTTTCTGAAGTTTCCAGCACATTACCACTTTGGGTAGTAATGGCCATGCATGACCCATCAATCCTTGGGTTTTGCACAGTGTCTCTAGGTAAAGTGCCAGCCTTTCTTTGATTGAGTGCTGCTGAAAGTTGGCTCAATTGCTGCTCTATCTGCTTGATTGAAGTGGAATGGGAATCAACTAATTATTTCATTGAGGACAAATCATTTATTACCTCTGTTACTCCAGCGCTCGTTGCTTTCAATCCTTTCAATAGTTTAGCCATCATCTCTTCCATATTTCCAGAACTAGATGTGGTGGCGTCACGTCTTCCAGGGGGAACGTACAAACCACTCTTTTCATTCTTGTTCTTCCAACTACCTTGGTCCTTGTTTCAAGATTTATCATAGTACTTCCGACCTTGGTTTCCTTGGGTATTACCTCGGAAACCCCCCTGATTGTTCAAGTAGTTGGCCTCTTCTTTCGAATCAGATTTGTCTCTTCCTTTAGACGCAATAGCTTTCACTTTTTCTGTCTTCCCTAATAATAAATGCTTTGTAAGAAGATCCACTTGTGTTTTCATGTGCGCCATATCTTGATCACGTTCTTCTTCTCTTCTCCTTTGGTATGCAGTCATGCCAATAGATAAAGTGGGGCTTGCTACCTCAGAATCCCTGGTATGCCAAGCTCTACTTTGCTTCGTCATACGATTTAGCATATTGCTTGCTTGACCAAAGGTGAGGTCCATAAAAGATCCTCCAGCCGTATTATCCACCACTAGTTTGGTTATTGAATTCAAGGCTCTGTATAGTATCTCCATTAGGTGAACATTAGTCATGTGATGGTTTGGGCACCTCGTTAGCTTTTACTTGAACCTCTCCCATGTTTCATGAAGGGCTTTAGTTGGAAGCTGATGAAAGTTGCTGATTTCATCTCTCAATTGTGCTCTTTTGGATGGCGGAAAGAATCTTTCAATGAAAGCGTCTCTCAATTGCCTCCAATTTGTAATAGAGTCAGGATTTAGCACATTCAACCATAGAGTTGCCTCTCCAGACAGAGACAATGGAAATAAGCACAGCCGAATTGCTTTCTGTCCAACGCCTGGATTGTCGAATAACTTGTATGTAGAAATAAAGTTGATCAGATGCATATTCGGATCATTGCCTGCTAGTCCACCAAATAATCCTTTGAGTTACAATAACTGAATCATGGTGCTCGTGATGTTGAACTTGGCTCCGGGCGCTAATGGTGGAGGAATTATGGCTCCTGTGGCTCCGGCTACATCAAGATCATCATCATCATCGTCGAAAGCTGGTTGCATAGCTCGGTGTTCAGGCCTAAACCTAGCTTGACGATCTCTTCTGTTGGCAGGTGCGGCGATCTCAGTGGCATGCCTAGGGTTTAGTAACTCGTCATCACCTAGGTCCTCATCGTCAGTATTTGTTGTTCGCCCAGGGTTGTCAATGTTTTGTTGATGCACTTGAGCGGCGGCAAGAGCAGCTAATCTCGCTTGTTCCTGTTGAGCAACCATCCTTTCGATTTTGTGTTGTGCCTCCATTCTGCCAATACATTGTGGTTCAGGATTGATAGGTAATAACGGTTGACCAGAACTTCGAGTATGGGGCATGCACTGAATAAAAACCTGCAGTAAACAAAAACAACAACTAAAAGTAAAAGTACGAGAATCTTTGACCAAAGGGTCTAGTAATTATCACGAACTTAGTTGACACTTGTATTCCCCGGCAACGACGCCAATTTTTGATAACGCTCAATCTACAGCTCTCGTAGGAGTGTAAAGCAGTCGTTGTCAAATATATAACCTAACTGGGTTGGGTATCGATCCCTCAGGGAATAGCTTTCTCAACAAGTAAGCAAAGGTAACTAGACTTTTAGTGCAAGTCTCGTAAAAGGGGGGATTGTAAAGTGTAACCAAATTATTAAAGTAAAAACTGAAAATAGTGAAGTAAAAAGAAAGAATGTTTAGTAGGTTGTAAAACAATGAGAATTGAGGAGTTGGGGTTATGTCCACCTTATGAGTTATACGTCTCTATTGGCTATGAGTTATGCGGAATTCAGACATGCATGTGCTTATAGAGAATTGTATTCGATGGTAAATCCAAGCGTCTTTCGACCTCAACAAGGACTATTTCACTTTAACTCTTTCGAGCTTAAAGCATATCTAACGGTAAAAATTCTCCAAGAGGTTAATCCAGTTACGGTACTAACTTTTTAATAGGGGATGGGACCCTATTACCTTGACATTATCTCTTTTCCAGACATATAACTTTTCTTTCGAACAAGTTAATGCTATACTGGCGTATTCTATGCGTTTGCAACCACAAAGAATTTAGATTAAGATGAAGAGAATAATGATATAAGCAACATACGTGTCACGAATTCACAAACTCATAGCAATAGATAGTATCTCATAAGGCTTCCATAACCCCAACAGAGAAGTTTAGTTACCCATGAATGCGAAGGAAATCACAATTGACATTGTTATTATACCACAATAAAGATTTCGTGTAGTAATAGTGTGGTAGGCGTTAGGCGTGAATTCCTAGCAAAGTAACATTTCTCTTGTTGCGGATTTTAAGAATTGAATAGATGAATAGAAGAAGAATAAAAAGTAGAATTAATGGTACAAGTAGTAGTGAATGAATTGTAAGGTAAGATGATAATTATCAAAATCTCTAGCAAAATAGTGTATTTATAATACCCATATCCTATTCCTACTAAGCTAATAAAATACTTAACCCAATCCTACTAGGTTAAAGTATCATTATCCTAATCCTAATAAATTACTGCTAGTCCCCAAAGTCTTCAGAATTGCTGTTTTTGCCCGAGACAGATTTTCCATGCGCCACTTTTGGTCCTTGGCGTGTAAGCTTTCCCTTCCTTCTTTCATGAAGCTTTATTTGGCGTCAAGTTATCCATAAAATGGTGAATTCTGCATCATTTATACCTGAAAACTTGCTAATCACGTTTGTTAGCTCAATTACAGGAAAAAGGACTAAAAGTGCATAAATTATATAATTTGTTCTCAAAACTTTGCTAAAATATGGGTAAAATATAGCACTATAGGCGTGTAAATTCGCCTATCATCACCATTCCAAACCAATTATCAAAATAGACTCCAAAGTTCTTATTTAGAAACCAAAAACCATTTAAAACTAAACCATGGACACCATGTCCTTCCAAAATAATATTTATCCATTTAGACATTAATGTAATGCATTAATTTAGTTAATTAAGAAAAACCATGTAATTGTCCATATTTCAAAACCAATTAGTTTGGGAAAATTCATGCCCCCATCCCATTCACTATGTCCATGTGTACAATTAGTTAAAAAACAAAAAGTTAAAGAATGAATAACAATTGCATACGCATGGGAAAACCAACCAAGTAACAACCATTCAAAACCCTCAACCCTTTATTTCAAAACCATAATTTTAAATCACATAAACAATGATTAAACACATGAATTTATGAAGAACCAAGTTAAGGAGGAGATACATGCTTGAAAACACCAAAAATTTAGAGAGGAAACCATAATTTGAACCCTAGGTGCTTAATTCCTTGAAAGCCTGACTTATCCTTAATTGGGAGTTTATAGAGAAAGAGTACTATTCTTGTTATGTTAACTAATGAAAATAGGTCCAAAGGAAGAGTTTTAAGTCATGGAAAATAATGGTGTGGAAGGAAAAGACCATAATTCCCTTAATTAAAATGGGCAGATAAATAATGCCCAATATCTATGGGTCAGGTAACAACTTGTGGTCACTTGTCATAAGTTATTACCATGGCTCGTACCTTGGGACCCCAAACCCTGACCTCTTGATGATATAGTGACGAGTCACACCATACAACTTGTGACATTACCCTACGGCTCGTGAGGGACAAATTATGATAAAAAAGAATCCAAAGGCAGCCTCACTAGTCAGATAATAAAAGGACTCCTACGACACATGAGAGTGTGTAAAACTCATCACCTGAGTCATTACCTAGACAGTAAGGGTAAAATTCAAGAATTTTTCAATGTTCAAAACCTGGGGTATTACACTCCACTTCATAGAACTAATGCTCTATTTGGAGTCAATATAAAATGATTGAAGAAGGTGATAATGGAAAGTGTAAAGTAAAGTATGTTCATTTTGGTAATTTTTATAATTACAAGTAAAAAATTGGGACCGATTTCTTAGTGAAATATATTGAGCATTGTTTGGAGAGGATAGAGCGTCTTCATATAAGGATGTGTGGAGTTTCCACTTAATTTCAAATTGCTACAGAGTCAGAATTTTTTATATTTTTTTGAGCTAGATAGTTTTAAAATTACAACTACTTAACAATTTTAAATTTGGGTTTGCTAGACAGTTTTTAATGCAAAGAGCATACTTCTGCAACCATGTGCTTGTGATTTATGGAAACATTATATTTTTGTGGGATTTATTTATGGCTTTCATGTTTTGTACTTGTGCTTGAAAGATAAGCTACAGGAAAAAAACTAACTAACTACAATTCAGTTTGTGCAGAGAAAGAAGAAAAGAGTAATAAGCAGTAGTTTTGAGTATCCATTCCATTCTACTGCTTCTCGAGTTCTCATTTTTGAACTTGAAGTAGTAGCTTGAGACTTGAGTAGTTGAGTTCCTGTTTCTGAACTTTGAAGTATGATTCCTTGAGATGTTCTGGTTTTGCTAGTTGCCTAAACTTCAAATCATGTACTTTCAATGTTAACGGTTAACCCAATAACTGAACTGATAGCCAATTTATCGATATATTAATGGCTATTTAATAGTTTATGGATAGATTGAGGCTCGGGTAGAAGAATGGATAAATTTTAGGTAAACTAGACCAAGGGAATCCACATTTCTTAAGAGAAAATGAGCAAAACAATAATGTGGTGCTTGATAATAGGTCTTAAGAGTATGAAGTAGAGAAAGTTAAAGATGTGTTTGAAACCCTTGATTTATTAATGATAACCATGATGGAATTATTGAGAGAGGAGATAAATGCCTAGTATGCAGTAATCCATTTTCGATTGAGTTGTAGCCATAGGGTTTCTTCCATCGTCATAGGTCCATACTCGAAGAGATAAGCCAAGGTGCCTTACATGGATAGTGCAGATACTAGACCAATACCAAAGAGGTTCAAGATGCCGGGCATCCCAATTACAATAGGAATTTGGACCCTTAAAAATATTTGATATTATTCACGGAGGGCGTGAATAACAATAGACTAGCGATGAAGGAAGTTTAATCTATGATGATGAAGAAGTTTGGAGAGACCCTATCAGAAGAAGATCTAATATGGTATTCCCTTTTACCTGAAAAGTCTATTTATTTACTTAAAATGTTGATAGAAAGCTTTATGATCTATCATACTGGAGCCTTAAAAATACAGTCCTAAAAGAGAGACATTTTAATGATAGAGAAAAGTGGCATAAAACTGCTATTAGAATTTTTTTTAAGATGCTAGAAGTAAAGGATATAACTGTCATTGGTCTTGAATAAGTGGGAAGCTGAAGAGTTGACTAGAAATTAAATCTTAAGAGGTCCACCACCTCATTTAATTTGAAATAAAGTCTAAATTAATTTGAGGCTATAACATATATGGATGTTCATGTTCGATATGAGTCCAATATTCCAATTAAAGAAGACTGTAGAAGGGTGATCGGCCAAACCCCTAAGGCATGAAATTAGGTGAAGGTATAGAAAATCCCGTGGCATACTAGAGAAAGAATAATTAGGATCCCCTCAGTTGAAGGTACTAAAGGCTACATACTAAGGTAGGTATATGATATGCCTTAGCAAATTAATTACCAGTACGAGCTAACACGATGAATTACACTCCTTGATCCAATCTCATTTTTAAAAAATGATTTTAGCAAAGAGGATTGTATACCAAAAAAGTTACGAGCCATGTGATGTATTCTATTAATGGGGTTCTCCTACTCATATAGTACTTAACAATTAATCTCATCCATTCTAGACTATCAAAGAAACTAAATTCTTAAAGCTGATTTGCTTAAACCAAGATTCTAGTCATAGAATCATGTGGCGTGAGTTCCATGGGATGTATGGCCATGACACTTGGGAATGACACTCCTCATGAAGGAGGTTGTTATCTTTCTTAAAGATGGTCATCTGAGGGAGTTCCTGAGTTATTCAAACTTCAAAAATCTATAGGAAGGTTTCTAAAAGAAGCAGGCGACCTATTAAACTAGCCGTGCCTCAAAATACAATAAGTTGAGGGACCTTCGGTGAAGAAATAGATATATTTTCTCTCTTTTTCAATATCTTCCTAATTATTCATTATGTTTTTTTACTTTCAAGTTCTTGCAATTTTTTGGGGATTGATTTCTTATTATTATTAGGGTAAGCCAATCTTTAAACAAAACTAAACCCAACGCCTAAGATTAATGGAAAAATATCTTTCAATACCCTTCAGATATCGAAAAGCCATATTGTTGGGAGGTAAGCACGAAGATCCTGGAGGATGTGCTATACTCTTTTTCCTTTCTTCTAGTTTTTTATTCCTAAGAGAATTTTTACTGGCAAGGTTTTAAGGAGGGGGTAGTAGGGATGTCCTGGAGGAATTAAGGATTTTGTTTTTGTCATATTATGTATCAACCACATGGCCTAGAAACTTCAATGTATGAATAAAAGATAAATGTTCTTGAAAGTTACGTTCTTTTTAAAAAGTGGGAATTTTATCTAGATTCCTAAAATTGAAAATGAGCGATCCAAAGCCTAAAACACATTACACTGCAAGAATTTCGAGATCAAAATCTCAAAGAGATCTAAAATAGATAGCTTTAATAAATAAGGGGGATGCAAACATGACTTCAGGGATCCAGATACTCAACTCGACGACCCCTAAAACTCCAAAATTCAGAAGTAATTTAGAGCCTAAAAGTACCTAATATAACAGATAAATACTAGGGGATATCAAATAAGTCAAGAACATCATTCTACTTAGTGAACTTGAGACTCGTCTTCCAAATAAAATGGCCGAATTGCAAGAACAAATTTTTGCAAAACACACAGACTGATTATCCAATGTAAGAAAATATGTGAAAACATCACATACTCAGGGATGGATGAACCACGAGGAACCTTCAAAGCATTTTGAAAATTCAAGCCCCAACCAAGAAGTACAAATTAAAAAATAACTAGATAGAAAATTTTCTCTAAAAATCTATGCTCTAATGTGCTCTGAGGATGTTCAAACATAGAAGCTCATCAAGAAATAATAAAGGGATCCATCCTCAAATTTCATGGTATATTAATATATTTAGACTTAAAAAGTCTTTATGGAACATAAATAAACAACACATCAACCTTACAAGATGTTTATAAAGAAGAGCAGGAAAAACTTGTTATCGACTCTTTGGTCATTATATAACCCAACACTTAATAACCTATTTAGATTCACTAAGTGCAAAATTTCCAGGAACAAAGCACCCTAAGAGTGTGATGCCTTAAATAAAAAAACCCTAAAAGGAAATGACAAATACTTTTAGAGGAGGTGTGTTTAATAAGGCTATAGAGTTAGCAAATTTGGGATCTCCGATAAAAATGAACACTAAGCAATGCTTTCATAATAAAAAAAAATGTAACAACATGTTATGTGAAATTTTGTTTTTTATTTGTTGTGATCGTTTTTACTTTTTTAGTAGTTGTTATAGACTATCCAATACATCTAAAATGATTTGGATAGTTTGAGTCTCTTAGAGGCTATAAAAGCCATTGGTTTAACTTCGGTCAACATTTCATGATTCGAGCACCAGATGGTGAGTTAACTAGTCCCATTAGTTCTATAAAATTGATTTTTGGTTAATGACAGGGCTGGTTCAATTTTGGAACCTTTATTTTGCATTTTGATCCTTATTTAAAAATCTAGCAAACAATCCCTAAATGTGTTTTCATGGGATAATTTGTTATAAATGGCATGTTTTCATGGAACTTTTGAAGATTAAAATAAGGAAAATGTGCAAATAATTAGGTATTTTTGTTACATGTGATGTGCTTTTGTGTTTATTTTTCATGAAAATAGAGTTCAGTGCCAAAACTGATCAAAAGGAATGAAAAAGAGATGTGAAGGCTTCTTATGAGCCCTACCTATAAGTTGTAGGTAGTATCTATGGTCCCATAGGTAGGCCATACAGGTTGATGAGCCAAGGTTCTATAAGTTGATTATGTCCTCTGTTTCCTACACCCCTACCTATGAGGTGTAGGTGCTACCTACAAACCACAGGTAGCCCTAGTAGGTGGGTGATCTGTAACGTGAAGATTCCTCTAATTTCCATGAGACTACTTATGCCTCATAAGTACTACCTACGTCCTATAGGTGGGGTTGTAGGTTGGTGCCAACTTAAGCTTCCTAATTTGTTTAGGATAGGTTTTCGGATGTGTCTATAAATAGCCAATGGATATTTTCTTATCAGTTTACACACTTGATACACTTTCTACATTATTTTGAGTTCTGAGATACATCATTGATCTTGGAATTATTTTTCTTGGTGTTTAGGGATTGATATTAATTTAAGATTTTGGGTTTTTATTATGTTATTTTTTGTAATTTCATTCGTATATTTTCATCAGTGAATTTTATATGTGTTCTTGTGATCATGGGTAGCTAAAACACATAACCAGCATTCTGGGAACCCTGATAGATTAACAAAGTCGAGGAAGTGCAAAGTCATTCTGATTGATGTTTTTGCATGTATTGGGATTTATTTTGCTTTGATTTCTTTCTTGATGGGTTGCAAATGTTAGGAACTCACCTGTATTCGGTTCCTACTCAAAAGAGAGGTAGAGATTAGGAAAAAAATTATAATATTAGTTTGAAGCTACCAACCTTAAACTAATTGACTTAAGATCGAGAGGAGATAGTTAATCTAAGATCCAAAATAAGGTTAATAACTGGACACTCTAAGACCTAGAAGAAATGAGTTAAATTCACTCAAACTAAGGCTGAGAGACGGTTAGGTTATATATAATTTGTTAGATTTTGCATTCAAGGTATTTAAATAATTTGACGAGCATGGTAAGTCTATGGAGTTATGAAGTTAGGGGAAATAAAATACTAGTGATCATCTCATATTGATAACAACCCTAATTTTCCAACATCAATACTGATTAATCTTATATTTACAAAACCCCTATTTACTTTCTGCACTTTCCAATTACATCAGTAAGCTACTGACATATTTTATACCTATTCCTTGTGGGATCGACCCCAACCTTGTTGAGCTCTATATTTGGCAAGCGACGACTTTATAGTTTCGAGGAGGTGTAATTTGGGTGACATCAAATTTTTGTTTTGTTGTCGAGGAGTACAATTATGAATTTATTGATTGAGTTTATGGAGGTTGTTGGTTTTATACTATTTTTAGGGTATACACCGTGTATGCCTAGTGCTCAAAGTCAAGGTAATCTGATGATTCCACTTGATCCTGAGATTGAATAAACCTTATAGGAAATTTATAAGATGGAGAGAGAAGAAGAGTATGAGTATTGAATTCATAATGATCTAGATGCATTGAATCCACTACCTTTGCATGGTTTTTAAGAAACTGCCACATAAATAGCTGCTCAATTAATTTCCAACAAAAATATGAGTTGGCACTTGCCCAATGTGCTAAAGAAAGTTCTACACATGAGAAAAAAGGTCATTGAGCCACACTTAACATACATAAACTTAGGAGGAACAAATTTCAACCACCTGCTTATCAATACTTGCCAGTTTATGATGATTTAGAAAAAGATTTAGGGTATGTTAAACTAATTGAGATAGGAGCTATCATTCATTTAGAGTTTCCCCATGGAAAAAAATTTGACATTAAGAGTGCAATGATTTAGTTGCTTAATCTGAAGAGTGTGTTTGCTGGTCTCCCTACTGATTATTTAAACATGTAAATTATAAACTTTGTTGGGATTTACAATTCATACAATTTGCCGGGGGTGAGTCAGTAAGCTCTATGACTCAGGTTGTTTCCATTCTCTCTTATATGTGAAGAAATGTAATGTTAGACGAGTTTCTACGTGGGTCCATCACTATTTGAAATAAGTTGAGAACATAATTCTGGACTAATTTTTCTCTCCCTCTATAATCCTGTAGTTGAGGATGAGATTTATAATTTTGATAGTTATAATTAGTGGAGCTGTACAATACATGCTTGAGGTTCATGTAAAAAATTATGAATGATCCAAATCATAGTATTTTAGGGAGGAACTTGCTGGAGATATTATATAGAGCCTTGAATGCAAACACCAATGATATGGCTGATACTATTATTGGTAGGGATTTCATAAGTCTTTATTAGAAGTAGGCTACAGAAATCTTAGACTTGATCAGTAAAACAAAATAAGGATTCCTACTCATGAGATAGTGGTTTAATCATTAGACCAAGTAAGGACTGAGATTGGGTCGCTTACTAAGAAGTTTGTAATTATGGGAATAGAAAAGGTTAGTGCAGTAGGCATTTGAGGTAAATCTTTTAGACATGATGAGTCTGATTCTAAGGAGGAAGGAAAGTACTTAGATCATGACATGGAGAGTTTCTTAGCCTAGGTCCAAGGATCTAATTAGGATACTTAGAACTCGAGGCAAGGGAATCAAGGTCAAAACTACTACAAAGATAAGTATACGGAAAAAATAGTGAGTGTAATGATGACTAGAGGAGAAAGGATGATTACAAGGAGAAAAGTGGTATCTATGTTCAAGCAAGGAACTATAATACTGACTATAGAATCGAAGTGTTGCTTGCTAAGATTGTCAAGGATTAATTGATCAAAGAGAGTTTTCTTAGAGATTAAGGTGGATATGTCAAGATTGAGCCATAAAGTACAGTCACATATTACCACAATTAGGCAGCTTGCAGATCAGTTTTGTCAGACATTAGCTACATTAATTCAACATCAATTGATTACTTTTTTGAGTAATACCATTTAAAATACAAAGAACGATAGTTGTTGCCTAGCTATCACCACCCGGAGTTGTAAGTCTACTATTGATCCACCTATGCCTGTGGGTGGTAAGGTAAGGAATGATACCATAGATGCTGATGATGCACCCAAAGCTCAAACTTTAAAGTTGGTGACTAATATGGGGACTTCATAGAAAGTAATGAGTGTAGAGAAATAAGCTAAATATGATAAAGAAAAGGGTAAAGAGGTCAAACCAGTATTGAAATCTATCCCATAACCTCTCCCACCATTTACTCAAAGTTTGAAGAAGATTGTAGAAGAAAGGAAATATAAAAATTTATGCCGACGTTAAAGAATTGTCTGTGATTATCCCTCTTATGGAAGATTTGGAGCAGATGCCTAGTCAGGTAAAGTTTATAAAGGATTTAATGACTAATAATGGATGGTGAGTTTTGAGCCCACTTATAATATGCACCTCTGTAGTGCTATTGCTTTTTAATCTTTGGTTGAGAAGAAGGAGGATCCTAGAGCTTTCAGTATTTCTTGCTTTATTAGGTCCTTAAATTTTGCATGAGCATTATATGACTTAGGAGATAATATTAATTTCATCCTGCTGGTTTTATACAAATAGTTGGCATTATGATCACTTAAGCTAAACTCTATAAGACTATTGATAGCTGACCGTACTGTGAAGAAGCAGGTTGGTATATTGTATGATGTATTGGTGAAGGTAACTTTGTTTATATTCCCTGCTAATTTTGTGATTCTCGACTGTGAGGTAGATTTTGACGTCCCTATCATCTTGGGAAGACCCTTCCTAGCCATAAGTTTGTCATTGGTTGACATGAAGATGTTATAGAAGAAATTCAAGATTAATGATGAACAAGTCACTTTTAATGGGGGTTAGTCGATAAGGCAGTCAAAATATATATGGGTGGTGTCTGTGATAGACACTATAGATAAAGATGCATTCATTGTACCTATTGAAGGAAGACTTGGTGTTGAGGGATTGATAATAATTATCATGAATTTTTGTAGTAACTTTATCGATGAGTATGATGAGATGGTGAATGAATTAATGGAAGAGGTTTTTATTCTTATGCACAAAAGAAGTTTGACCTTAATTTGAAGAACAGAAGAACCCCATTATCTCGACCATCTATCAATGAGACACCAATTTTGGAATTAAAGGCCCTCTCTCTTATTTGCATTATGTATTCTTAAAGGCCACCAGTACCTTGCCGATTATTATTGCAACAGATTTATTAAATTTATAGGATGAGGACTTGATTTGTTTTGTAGAGGTTTAAATGGTCCATTATTTGGACTATTTTGGATATTGTCGAGATTTCACCCAAAATTTACACTCATAAGATCCATCTTAAATCAGAGTGTTTACCTATCATGGAGCATTATGTTGTTTGAATCCATCTAATCAATGGTCGTGAAGAAGCAGATCATTAAGTAGTTAAACATAGGTGTGCTTTACCCTATTATAGACAACAAGTGGGTGAGCTCGGTTCAATGTGTGTTGAAAAAAGGGTGGGATCATTTGGTCCCTATTAAGAAAAATGAGTTAGTTTTCATGAGACCAGTCATGGGATTACAAGTTTTTATGGATTATCAAAAGCAGTAGAAGGATCACTTTCCTATGCCATTCATGGACCAGACTTTAGATCGTCTTATAGGTAAAGGTAGGTATTATATTCTTGATGTTTATTCAGGGTATAATTATATTTGTGTTGTCTCTGCGGACCAATTGAAAACCATTTTAACTTGTCCATATGATACATTTGCATTCAATATAATGCCTTTTCATCTTTGTAATGGCGTCACCACCTTTCAACATTGTATGATATCTATCTTTTTTGATATGGTAGAGAACACTATGGAGGTCTTCATGATGAGTTTGCTATTATGGGTGAGTCATTTGATGACTGTTGGGCTCACTTTGCTAATTCACTTCAAATATCGGAGGAGTTTAATGAGATTTTAAATTAGGAAAAGTGTCACTTTATGGTTAAAGATGGGATGTTTATTGGGCATAGAATTTTAAAGAAGGGGATAAAGGTCGATAGGGCTAAAATTGAGGTGATTGAAAAATTCCCTCAAATAATTTTTGTGAAAGGTATTAGGAGTTTCTTGGTTCATACAGTCTTTTATAGGTAGTTCATCTAGGAATTCTCTAATATTTCAAATCAATTGTGCAAGTTGTTAGAGAAAGAGGCGAAGTTAATGTTTTATGATTCTTGTCTCAAGGTTTTTGAGTGCCTAAAAGAGAGATTGATTTCTTCTCCTATGATTGTGTCTCTGTGTTGGTATCTTCTATTTAAGGTGATGTGTGACACTAGTGGTGTGCCCTAAGGATCTATCATAGGATAAATATTTGAGAAGATACTTATCCCATTTGTTATGCCGCCAAAGCACTCAACACCACACAGAAAAATTACATGATTACGGAACGGAAGTTGCTTATGGTGGTATTTCCATTTGAGAAGTTCTATTCCTTAGGATTGGTATCAAAGTTATTGTGCACACTGACCATTCAACTCTTAAGTGCTCATGGCAAAGAAAAATGCTAAAATAAGATTGATTTAGTTGGTACTATTGTTTTAAGAGTTTGACTTTGAGTTGAAAGACCAGAAAGGCACAAAAAATTAGGTTGCAGACCATCTATCTTTCATAGAAGATGAGGCCATTCTTAAATTAGGGGATGAGCTTGAGGTTGATGATACTTTTCTAGATGGGCGCATATTGGCAACATCAAAAGACTTAATCCCTTGGGTTTTTTGACTTTGCCAATTATTTGGCAAGTGACCTCATCCCAGATGACATGTCATTTCAGTAGCAAAAATTATTCATGGATTATGTATAAAAATTCTTTTTGGATGAGCCTTACTTATTTTAGGTGTGTGTGGATGGTATTGAAACACCCTGGGTTCAGGTCCTTAGAAAATTTCCTGGGTTTTGAGTCTTTTGCTGATCATACGCTTACCATTTAAGTCGTATGGTGCGGGTATGGGTCAAGTGACCCATCTCATATGTTGGATAATGTTGGGGTCCACTGGATACCTAGGGTATAAGTGGTGGGTACCACTCGTATGTTAGGGTACAATTTGGGTGAGGTAGTCGTACCCACCTATGAGAATACTTTTACAATTTAAGTTGGGGGTATTCTGGATATTTCCCCACTTAACCCATCATAAACCCATGATGTAAAACCTTATTGGGACTTTATTTACCCTATTATTCTAATCTTAAGAACTCAATAACTCTCTCAAATCTCTTTCAACTGCTTAGGTTATGCAAAGGCTAGGGTTTCCTTCAAGGTGGTAAATTAATGCTCTAAAGGGTTATTTCTCTCCGTCTTCTTCGTAATCTAAGGTATGTTACTCATCCCACATTGTTAGTTCAATTAAATACATGTTTAATGAATGGTTTTCATGGCATAATTATGATAGGGTATTGGGTTATGAATTATATATTGGGATTTTTGGTTATTAATCATTGATTTATGTTTTTCTATGTTTTTACTTATGGTTTTCATATTATAGTGGTGGTTTGAACATGTGGTTTCATGGGAGAGGTCAATTGGTACTTGGTTTTGGTTTTGGAAACAATATGTCTTCAATATGTTTGTTAAAATGTCTTGAAGAATGATTTTATTGCATAATTGGACTTTCATTGAAAACTTTGCATGGTATAACATGGAGATGGAACTTAAATTGGTTAAATGGTTTTAATGGATAAATGGTAAGGCCTTAGTGGGCATGGCTTTAATCTAAAACCTTATGGGGGTACACAAGAATCCCCTAAGTGAATCTAATAATGGAGCCTATAGGGTATATGGAAATCTCCTAGGTGATTGGCTAAGGACATTGCTTGGAAGCTATAGTAGGTATGAGATACCACTTTTTTTAGCCTTGTTTAATAATATATGGAATTGGTTATTTGGTTGTGTGCTAATGCTTTTAATTAGGCAATAAAGGTGTGTTTTGATAGCTAACTATGAAGGTGTGAGTCCAATGGACGGACACTGGAAACTCATGTTTGATGACTTGAGGATTGGTCATGGCTACGGGAGTCCCCTAAGTAATACTTGTATATATATATCATAGTGGGTGATGGGTACACAGGAATCCCTTTCCCTTATGATATCTATGGTACATACAGCTACATGCACTAAGGCCCGTTCAGGGGGTAACACTTGACCCATATATCCCATGTGTAGTTTGAGGATGGTTAAGATACACCAACCCTGGTTAATGGTTTTTAATGCATGCTAAACAAAATTCCCTTTCCCGACATGGATTATATGTATATGTGTGTGTATGGATGTGAATGCAGATGTTTATTTACTTTGATTTAAATATTGGCATTATTTTATCCTTATCCTGAGTGCATGTTAGTATTCACCCTCTGATCCATCTTCGGGCACAGTATCCGCATACTATATAGGAACTGGCTATACTACTCCTACTCAGTGATTGGATTCAGGGATAGCTTGTGTTGGGTTCAAGTGGTGAGCTTCCATACTCTGGAAGGCTCCATTTATGTTTGTAATACCCCATAAAATCCTAAGCTTCATTCATTCCTGTAAAAGCTAGTAATGGGTCCAAGACTTAGAAAAATTTAGCTAAGTGTTCATATTTAGAGTTATTTTAGCCTTTAAAAGTTGGCGATCCTTTTTCATGACCCTTATGGCCTTTAAATATAAATTTTTAGGTTAATCCAGGATCAGGAATGCAGTACGTGTTCTCGAACAAGTTTTGGATTTTTTGAACTTCATTTGAGGTATGTTTGAAGTCTTGAACCAATGGATCGACGTGATCTCGACGTGCCTCATTGCCCATCACTTCGACGAATATGTTCCTCCAGCTCCCAGTGCGAATTCCAGTTAACTGATGCAGACTTAATGTGGCGTGTTGGCCATCTCATTGATGCCAAAACCTTAATGCGTTGGTCTGCGCATCGCTAGTCCAGTTTTCAGTAATTAAAATCTGTATCTAGAGGGGTAAATAGGTCTTTTTCCATCTGATATCAGCCCCCAAAACATGTAATTAAGCTGTCCAAAAGGCAAAATTAACTCTTTTCTGTGGGATTTTTCAAGAACAAACCGTAGTTCATCACATTCAAGAATCCAAGTTCCAAGGAAATCCATCAATCTTTCAGAATTCAAGCTTTATGGTATGTCATGTATTCATCCAAGGGTTCCTTCCACCCTTAGAGTCCAAGAAACTCTTTTAAACTTTAAGTAAATTGATTTCACGATTTCCATGATTTGGATTCAAGTGTATTCATGATTATAATTTTAATTGGGTTTCTATTCCATGATTAAGTATGAGACTTATGTAAAAATAATTATTATGTATGTAGTATCATGTGAAAACCTGTTAAAGCCTTGAAATTATGATGCTCATGTGATGATTTGTACTATGCACATATACAATGCCTTCCAAGTGTTTGATGAGTTCTTCATGTGAATTTAATAGTGAGATTATATCATGTTAGCATATATACTAGTTTATACCTTTTAAGTGTTTGATGAAATGCCTCTATAGATGCATTATGAACAATTGTGCATTTCTATGCTATGCAAGGTCATGTGATGTTTTACTTTTTATGCTATCGAGTCCAGGGAGTATTTAATACCCAACAAATTAGCTGTTTACCTAGAGCCAGTATCAGTTACAGAATAATCTTAGTTATGTCAAGATCAGTAGTACTCTCAATCAGTTATAGAACTCAGGATAAACTTAGTAGACTCAGTATTAATCTAGCCCAATTTAGTATTCAGTTCAGACCTCAGTAAATTTAGTCAGTTAACAAAATTCAATAGTATTCTGTCAGTCAATAAAACTTAATGAATTAAGTTCAGTTCAGTTAGACAGTATAATTAATAACAATTCAGTCGAGCCTAGTATGAACTAGGAATCAGTTTAGTGTCTATACAGTTGAGAGTAGGATTCAGCACTGAGTAAACCCAGGGATGGGGGTACTCCTGCTAGCAGAGGGTTTGACCCTTATTAGGAATCGCTTAATTATAGAACTACGTAGCCAGTATAGGTTAATACACCTTCCTTCCAGATTAGAGTTGATACATCTCGTACGAATTTTCCTACAGCGAGGGTTGACGAAAGAGCTTCCTATCAGAGAGGGTTAAGTCACAGCTTTCTATCAGAGAGGGTTAACTCATATCTTGTCTTTACTCGTGGTACGGTACTGACACCCTTCCAACTGGGGTTACAGGTTGGACCCCAATCTATTCGAAAAGAGGCATATCAGTTAGATTATTACCTTTTCTCATCTCAATTTCAGTTCCAATCTCAGTATAGAACTCAGTTCAGTTCTACAGAATCAAGACTGTTAGATACAGTTATTCAGCTATCAGTAAACTTAGATATTAGTAAATCAGTAATTCAAAATTCAGTATCCAGTGTTATCATGACCTCAGTTACTGCTTACGTATTCATGCATGTACTCTCATTCAGTTATACTCATATTACTCAGTCAGTATTGTTCATGCATATGAACCTATGTATCTCAGCCTACCTTACTTTGCATACCAGTAAATTCAAAGTACTAACACATACCTTTCTTTTACACTATGATGTCTTATATTATAGGTTCAGATGTACGGGATCCTCATCATACTTAGCAGCCCTATCCAGCAGTAGTAGACTATTGGTGAGTCCTTATTATTTGAGGACATATTTATTATTCCAGTATTTTAGTACTTAGTTTACTTCAGTAGTCAGAGTTAGTTGGGTACTTGTCCCATCAACTCCCTATTCAGACAGTAGAGGCTTTTCAAACTAGAGTATTCATAGAAAGATGTTCAATTTGGATATTGATATACCATACTAAGTATTTATTTAGAGTTTTGAACCTTATGACAAGTTTTTTCCTAATTTCTGTATAACTACAGTATTATTTTCCAGTTATTACAGTAGGTACCAATCATGGTTAGCTTGTGGTCCCTCGGGATTATAAGCACCGTGTAGCATCCTGGGTATAGACTCGGGGCGTTACAATGTTATGGTATTGATTTTATACTTTGTTTTTTTCTATGGTTGGGGGCATGTCCCGACTAGATACTATTTTACTTTAGGATAGAGTCTTTAAGAGACTACTATAAGTTAGTATGGGTGGTGTTCGTGTTGGGGTCAGCCTTGGATTTATGATTGGTGTTTGAATTGCTGTTGGTATGGGTGGTGTTGGCATTGGTATTACGGCTGATAACAATTAAATATACTTGATTTAGGATTGTTCCATTTTATTATGTTATTTACATATATTCAAAATTCATGGCAGTTTCGGTCTGGTATTGGGGGTGGTCTCTAACCTCAATTTGGTTTGAGGAACTCAACACGACCAGGCCATGGTTTGAGTTATTTTAGATTGTTATCAAAGCTCTAGATTCATGGTCAATTAGGAGTCCATAAAGATATGTCTAGTAGAGTCTCTTTTAAGTGTGTGTAGTACGCCAAACTCATAAGGGAGAGGATACAAGGCATTTAGGGATGTTTTTATTCTTGTTTTCTATTTTCAAACTTCAAAATCTAATTCTTAGAATCTTCTCTATTTCCCATTTGTTCATTATTTAGATCATGCCTCGATGATCTGATGTGCACAAAAACTCCTCTGTCCCAATTGAGGACAATGTTAATGGGACACACTCTCCTCATTGGATCCATACTTGGTCTAGGGGTCCAGTTCTTGATCGTTCTAGAGTTTCACTAGTCTTCTCTAGTCCTTCTCAGAGTCCTCAGGCTGATTGGACGAATGTAGAGTTTTGTTAGTCTATTCATATGTTGGAATAGTTGGTAGCTACTTAGTATGAGCATGGTATTCTTGTAACTCCATCATCTAAGGCTACAAGGGTTGGTTAGTTCATGAGGTTGAACCCTTCGACCTTTATGATTGCTAATGTGGAGGAGGATTTTCAGTATTTTTTGGATGAGATGGAAAAGACTTTCATGTTATGTATTCTATGAATATGGTAGGGGTGTAGTTTGTAGCCTACTATCTAAAAGATGTGACATACCAATGGTATGAGGAGTGGGATCAGGCAAGGGATGACACTAACGAGTCATAATTGTAAGAGGATTTCTCTAATACATTTATGGACCATTTTTTTCCTTAGGAGTTTATATGTCTAGGTTTGTTGTATACATACAAAGGTGGAAGAGGAAAACAAAAAGTCGGCTGAGTTAAGTGAGAGACAGGTAAAGAAGTTTAGATTCTTTAAGAAGGATGGTGGCGTACAATAGAGTGACAAAGATTGTGGTAAGTGGCCCAAGAAGAAGTGGGGAAATTCTGGTCCTACTCGATGGCTAGTACTCCGCACCTAAGTCATTGAGTGAAAGATGTTTCTATGGTGGAAACAACTTTAGGGAACAGGGTGCCTAATCATAGGATACTGGGGCTTAGTTAGCTCTATAATGTCTTTCTTGTAGGTTCTGTGGTCGTCTACATTGGGGTTTCTGTGTTGAGGGAAGGGACAGGTGCTTTGGCTGTGTTCCGCTAGGACATATGCTTAAAAACTATCCTGATGGTATGGTTGCCTTTGGGGAAAATAAGGTTTTCGTTGGTTCATCTCTATCTCCAGCACCAAAGGGTGAACCAAAGTGTGTTGATACCAATCTAAACCATCTTCATGCACTCATTACCCTACAGGAGTCCGAGGTATCACTTAATGTCGTGACTTGTATATTGCAACTCTTTTCGAATGATGTGTATTGTTTACTTGATTTGGGGTCCTCTATCTCTTTTGTGACCCCATTTATGGTAGTGTATTTTAGTTTTGGTCCTGAGTGTATTTTAGACCTTTTTTATATTTCTACCCTGGTGGGTGACTCTGTAATTGCTAAAAGAGTCTATAGGGGGTATGTGGTATCTGTTGGTAGCAAAGAAACTTTGGTGGATTTGTATGAATTAGATATGGTGGTTTCAATGTTATTCTAGGGATGTATAGGTGGATTTGTATGAATTGGATCTGTAGGGTGTTTTTAAATTCTCTAATGAGTTGATTATCGAGTGAGAGGGTTGTTCCCTATCTCCTAAGGGGAACTTTATATCATATCTTTGAGCCTGAATATTAATCTCAATGGGGTGTCTCTATCATCTAGTCTGGATTAAAGATTCTAACTTGGAGAGTCCTTCTTTGCATTCGGTTCTGGTGGTGAATGAATTTCCTGAGGTCTTCCTGGATGACCTTCCTGGTGTTCCTCCGAATAGGGAAATTGAGTTTGGGATTGATCTTGTCCTGGGCACTCATCCAATTTCTATCCCCCTTATAGAATGGCTTTGGGTGAATTGTAGAAATTTAAGGAGAAATTAAAGGATCTTTGAGATAAGGGATTCATCCATCCTAGTGTGTCCCCCTGGGGTTCATCGGTGTTGTTCATGCGTAAGAAGGATGGTTCCCTTCAAATTTGTATTGATTACCGATAATTGAATTGGGTGAGGGAAAAGAATAAGTACTCTCTTCCAAGGATAGATGACTTGTTTGATCAGTTGCAGAGTGCTTTAATCCTTGGCTTTTCTTCATTGATTGTTTCAAGAATTTAATTTTTGCATTATTTATTTTATTTTTAATCTTCAAAATAATTCAAAATTATCTTTTCGGTTACTTTTGCATTAAATTAATCTAGATAGTGAACTAAAATTAAATCATAGACAAATCAAGTCTCTATGGGATTGATATTTGACTTTCTTCAAGGCCACTATATTACTTGGTAGACCACGTACACTTGTGTGTGCGCTTGGGCACTGTCAAGTTTTTTGCGCCATTGTCGGGGACTTTTATTTATCAATTATTTATTTTAGTTTTACTTTTAGATTTATTTGGTATTTTTATGCTTTGTCTAGTTTTTGTGATTTGCAGGAAATAGGTTTTCAAAGTAGAAAGCTGGCAAGGGATGACGACTTTGTTTAACCAAGCTCCAAACCTTTGCAACTTTACCATCAACGTAGGAGAGAAGAAATCCTTCTCCCCAGAATTCCAAAATTCCAAGAAGACCAAGAGAATCCTGCTCCTATGGCTGAACAACAAGCAACTGGTAGGAAGGTTAGGCACGTGGCAGTCCTACTTCCAACAAGCTTGACTTCTCTAATTCAAAGATCTACAGTTGGAGGGAATTTCGAGTTGAAATACAATATGGTGCAGCTTCTTATTAGCAGTGGACAGTTTGCAGGGCTTTCACATGAGGACCCACAAGTCCACTTGCAGACCTTCATTGAGCTTACAGATACATTCACTCCAACAGAGGTGACTTCAGATTATTGATAACGCTCAAACTACAGCTCTCGTAAGAGTGTAAGAGGTCGTTGTCAAATATAGAACCCAACTAGGTTGGGTGTCGAATCCCACAGGGCATACTTGGTCACTAAGTATACAACAATTAGTAGACTGTTGGTTGAAAATTCTACGGAAAAGGGGGGATTGGTTTTAGGCGTGAAATAATGTTAACAAAATAAAAACGGAATGCTTTGTTTTGTAAGATTTATTCAATGAGAATTATAAGTTAGGGTTATGTCCACCTTATGAGTTCTATGTATCTATTAACTATGAGTAATGCGGAATTCAGACACGCATGCACTTATAGAGATTCGTATTCTACTGGTAAATCCTACAGTCTCTCAACCATCCAGAATTATTTCACATTAACTCTCTTGAGCTTAAAGTGTATAACTAACGGTACAAACTCTTCAAGAGGTTAATCCAGTTACGGCACTAACGTATAAATAGGGGTTGGTAGCCCTATTTCCTTGTCCCACTCTCTTTTCCAGACATGTAACTTTTCTCTCGAACAAGTTAATGCTATACTGGCGTATTCTATATGTTTACAACCATAAGAATTCAATTAAGATGAAGAGAGTAATGATATAAGTAGCATACGTATCAAAAATTCACAAACTCATAGTAATAGATAGTATATCACAAGGCTTCCATAACCCTAATAGAGAAGTTTAGCTACTCATGATCACAACAGGAATCCACGAAGACATCATCATCATACCAAGATTATAGAAATGTCACGATGAAGATGGATTTGCATCAATATGAGATTGACGTGATTTCCTCTCTTGCCGTTTTTGTAGCGTGTTTTCTCTGTTGGTAACTTACAAAATCTGTAAACTGAATAATACTAAAGTGTCTAAATAAAACTAAAATCAAAAGTATGATAATGCTTGCTGAAAAATTCAGCAAATAGGGTTTTTATAATATCCTTGTCATATTCCTACTAGGTTACTGCTACACCCTTAAGTATGTAAAAATACTGTTTTTGCCCTGGACAGATTCTCCATGCATCATATTTAGTCCTCAAGCTTCCAAAAGTTGTCTTCCATCTTATGCGAAGTTTCCCTTTGCTACCGAAAGGTCCACAAAGTGCTGAAATCTTTATCATAAATACCTGAAAACATGCTAATCACATTGGTTAGCTCACTTACAGGAAAATGGACTAAAAGTGCAGGAATTATATATTTTGTCCTTAAAACTTAGCCTAAAATATGGGCAAATTATGGTGTTTAGGCGTGTAAATACGCCCAACATCAACACCCCACACTTAAAGATTTGTTCGTCCTCGAACAAAATATCACGTCCATGCAAACATCTACTTAGGATTTCACAGTAATAGCACAAAATATTCATCAAGACAGGCACGGGAATCATTAAAAAGAGTAGGTTCCTTGATTGCTACTAGAAAGAATTTAACCTCCAATATAGACTCGTGATGATGGTCAATTCGTATCCACAAATTAAGGTACAAAGAATCATACAAGACTACCCACAACTCATCAACCATGTGTGTCTCACACAAGATATCACCCATAATCACTCACAAGTATTGTATTTTTTTTAAAACATGGGTACAAGATTCTCCTTGCTCTCACTCTCACAAAGAATTCATATGTTGCTACTGATGACCATAGGCTTGCCCTTAGTGTAATTCTCTACTGATATCAAAATGCAAAGCTTAGGATCAAATAGGTCTTTTACAGGTTGTAATGTAGGCTAAGGGATAGGTAGGACTATTTTGGCCAGAAATAGTGACTATGTTCCCTAAGCACTTTAATCCACTACATTATGTCATTAACGCTATCTTTTAAACAATCCTGCTACCTTTCTTTCATCTACCACCCCTTTTCACCTATTTTGTTATTCAATTATAAGCACAACTATATTTTCTCTGGGTTTTTTTTTGATTTATTATTTTTTTCTCTCCTTTTTTTTATAACACACCACTATGATAGCCATTCTTTTTCACAATTATTTCAAGTACCAATACACTCTGATGCATCACTCTCACCCAATTTACTCTTATTTTGTCACATGACTTTACAATTTAAAGTGCTTAGGAATTTGGATCAAATTATGCTCTTGAAAAAATGGATCAGGCTACATATGAGGCTGTCAAAGAAAATGGCTAAAGGCTCAAAGGGGGTTCACTAGGATAATGTACACAGGTAGGTAAAAAGAAGGTAAACAATTACAGGCTGCCAAAGAAATGCCTAAATCATCTCCTAAACTCACACTCTTTATTTCGCTTTACACACACACTAGGCAAGTTCTAGCATCAGTCACAACACAGAATATACTACAACCTCACACACACAAGGCACATGGTCAACTTTATTGGGAGCAGTATAGACTCTTGACCCAATAGATGAATGAATTAAACCACATAATTATCATACAGTGAGTCACACTTGGAGCCTAAACGCCTCAATAGTAATGATTTTAGCACAAACTCTTGTCATAATACCATGTCGCCTATCAGAACAATTTCATGCACTTCATAAAATTTTTTGAAAATTTAACTACTAATATACTAACTACGACAAACATAAATAAATATAGGAAAAGAAGTACAACATACAAATACCAGCACCCCACACTTAGACGGGACACACTGCCCTCAGTGGAAAATAAATAAGGAAAACCTGGATCAATCAGACTCCTCCTCTATGTCTGGGGTCAACCCCCTCCATCGGAATCATCATCGGAGTCGTCGTCATCAGAGTTCTCCTCCACGTCTGAGTCTGGTATGCGGCGATCATCATCAGTTTGCACGTCATCATCAAGAGGTTCCTCGAAATAGTTGGCACGTCATCATCAAGAGGTTCCTCGAAATATACACCTACTCCACACATAGCCCTCGCATGCTCATTCATCGCGTAGTCATAATCCAACTGTTGGAGCTCTGCAGCAGTTGGAACACGATCCCCGCTCATTATGGTGAACCTCATCATGCCATATAAATGTCGGAAGAAGCTTTCGTCGCGAGCATGTCTTTCTGTAGTGGTCAGGTTGACGCCATGCATAGATTCAACATCTTTAACCTTTGTCAGATCAACCTTCTTCAGGGTTATGTGGAAGCTTATGATCTGCAGGTTCCTCTTAGATGTCCTCCTTCCTCAATATCGCAGTCAACAGATTGCCAAAGCTGAAGTGGGATCTCTTTTACAGCCTAGCCTTACGCATTGAAGATCGAATAATCGCCCCAATGTTGATGGGGATGTTCGTCATCAATGCGTACACCAAGCATACTCTATCACGTGTGATCTTTGTGTACTACATCCCTGGAATCAGGCAAGAGTTGACTATCCGCAACCATATCCGTGCTTCTCTGTTCAAGGAAGCATACGAGAAGGTATTGTGCCAACCGGTGTCTTTGTGTCGACTCCAACGTGCCATTGATCTTGTTCCACATAGTGTGTGTCTGATTTCCCTGTACGGAGGTCTTTGTTGAAGCTCCTTGAGCGGTGATGGATCAACAGATGGAAGACCCAGAAAAGTGTTGAAAAACTCCGCATTTAGTTGCAAGACTTGGCCCCTAATCTTCACCTCACTTCCGGTAGTCTTTGGGGACCAATTTGCATAGAATTCTCGCGTTAGATAAAGATTGTATTCTCCCATATCACGAAAAATAAAATCAAGATGTAAAACTGTTATTTTGACCAAAATGCGAGGTTCTTTCTTCTCTAGGCTTTCCTTTTGTATCAGCTCCACATGAACATACTTTTTCACTTTGTTGTTCCTGTACCACTCCTTTCCTTCCTCCTCTAGGACCCATTTTATCCCGAACATGCGGCGAGGTATTTGCAGCGAGGAGGATTCAGCTTGCTCTTTTCTTCCCCTTTTCTGTCCCTTCTGTAAGGTGGATGTTTTTTCTTTTCCTAGTTGACTTTTTGGTGCCATTGTACCTGAGATTAAAACAAAATCATGTTAGCTTATCTCGGAAGATTTGATCGACACACATAACAATAGTGGAACCACCCCACACTTAATTTTTTGGTACAAACTAATTAAGTGAACGCTATCGATTAGTCAGACTTCATTGACATACGTATAGGTGATATGTTCCAACAATACTTTTTAGCACAGTCATACTTTCATGTTGTCTTTAACTATCCTTTTAAACTCTATTTCGTGTAATCTTGACTATGCTTTCATGTTTGGCTTAATGCATCGTTTGAACAAAACTACTACATGGATATCGTATCAAGTTATGGCATAGAAATAATCACAACATCTCATGTTTATAGTCAACCATGATTTTCATCTCGATGAGCAAGGCATTCAACATTCAAGCTTTCGAGTTACAAGGTTATGAAAGTAGCTTGACCATGTCGATTCCACAAAAGTATGACAGTGTATCAAAATCAAATACAAGTTGAAAACAAGTCAAGAACACCCACACGTATTCTTTCACTCAACTAGATGTAGCAACACAAACCAACCATATTCAAATCACCAACATCACTTTAAGATCTAAAATACCATTATAAGCGTAGCATCGTAACACTTATGAAATATAAAAGAAGAACTTACTTGGTGATGTACTTGGAAGATGATCTTGCAAGGATGAATGAGCAAAAGGAAAAATTTTGAAAGATTTGGAGAGTAAAGGCGGAGCCTAGGTCTAGAAAACAATGTGATTTTGTCTTAAGGTTGGAGTTTTATTTATAGGACAAGGCGTGGGTCGGGTTTGACCCATTTAAAATCGGTTTAGGAGACCAAAGAGTAAGCATAGGCGGCGCCTAATGCTTTGCCTATGCTTGGCATAGGCGGCGCCTTTTGCAAAGCCTTGTTGGACATAGGCAGCGCCTATGATATGGCATTGTTGGGCATAGGCGGAGCCTATGCTATGGCATTCTAGATTAAGAGACCAAAGGCTTTGGCATAGGCGGCGCCTATGCTATGGCATTGTTGGGCATAGGCGGTGCCTATGCTATGGCATTGTAGATTCAGAGAGCTTAGGCCATAGCATAGGCCTTGCCTTGCTCGTTGCCTAGATTTACATAGGCCTTGCCTTGTTCATTGCCTAGATTTGCATAGGCAATGCCTAACCCATAGCCTTTGCTTCTTCATTCCTAACTTACCACCTTCGACATGAACCACTTCCAAATCAAAATTTAAGACCAATCTCCTTCTTTATACATCTTGCACCTACACTTACTGAAAAAACAACAAAAACGATTAGAACGATGGGTTGCCTCCCCCGAAGAGCCTTAGTTTTGGTCGTGGTTCGACTACAAAAACAAACTCCTAGTGAAACAAAACAATTAAAGACGATGGCACGACATAGTTACCTCGATTACTTAGACTTCATCAAGATAGATGATGGCCATGCATTTGATAGAGTCAAGAGGACCGATATATGGCTTCACTCTTTGGCCATTTACCTTAAAGACACCACCATTACTGTCTTCTAACTCTACTACTCCAGATGAGTAGACTTGGCTAATTTTGAACGGGCTAGACCATTTAGACTTCAACTTACCCGGAAATAGCTTCAGTCTGGAGTTGAAAAGAAGTACCATATCACTCTTCTGAAATTTTCGTTGGATAATCCGCCGATCATGAAACTTTTTCATCCGTTCCTTATAGAGGTCTGATCTTTCATACGCATGTAGATGGAATTCATCTATCTCATTGAGCTGCTCCAATCTCATATTAATAGCATAATCCCAATTCAAATTAAGCCATTTCAACACCCATAATTCTTTATGCTCGAGCTCAATGGGCAAGTGACAAGACTTCCCATAAACTAGTTGGTACGGGGACATGCCAATTGGTGTCATGAATGCGGTCCTATAAGCCCATAAGGCATCGTCCAGCTTTCGAGACCAATCTTTCCTATTAGCATTGACAGTCTTAGCAAGGATCAGCTTGACCTCTCGATTAGAAACCTCTACCTGCCCACTAGTTTGTGGGTGGTAAGGTGTGGCTACCTTATGCTGCCTGACCCCATATTTCACCAAATGGTTTTGAACAGCTTGCTGCAAAAGTGTGACCCCCATCACTTATGATGGTACGTGGTACCCCAAAACGAGAGAATATATTTTTCTTTAAGAATGCTACAACACGCTTACTTTCATTATCAGCCAGTGCTACAACTTCAACCCATTTGGATACATAATACAAAGGAACTAGGATATATGTCATCCCAAACGAACTCACAAATGGGCCCATAAAATCAATACCCCATACATCAAATAGTTCTACTTCAAGACTTTTAGACATGGGCATCTTATGGTGTTTCAAAATCGTACCTTGCCTCTAACACTGGTCACATCTCCTCACAAAATCATAAGCGTCCTTGAATAATGACGGCCAATAATAGCCGCTTTGCAAAACCTTCCTGGTTGTTCGCTCACCTATGTGATGACCCCCAACTTGGGAAGCATGGCTTGCTTCCAATATACTAGGAATTTCCACAAGAGATATGCATCGCCTAATAATACCATCCGAACATCGTCAAAACAAATATGGTTCATCCCAGAAGTAGTGTTTCACAAATGCATGAACTTTCTCTTTTGATGAAAAAAGAGATTTTCTGGCATCACATTACTTACCACGTAGTTTGGAAAGTCAGCGTACCATGGTAACTCTTCCACCATTATGGCTAGGATATCTTCGTTGGGAAATGCATCATTAATCTCAAGATCGGGCTGCGCTATGTGCTCATTCTCAATTCTAGATAGATGATCAGCTACTTGATTTTCACAACCTTTTCTATCTTTTACTTTGAAATCAAATTCTTGCAGCAATAACACCCATCAAATTAGCCTTAGCTTCGCATCTTTCTTTGCCATTAAATATCTCAGAGTTGCATGGTCTGTATGAACCACCACTTTGGTTCCCAACAAGTAAGCACGGAACTTTTCAAAAGCATAAACAACTGCTAGAAGCTCATATTCTGTGATAGTATAGTTCTTCTGGGCTCCGTTCAAGGCCTTGCTTGCATAATAGATTGGATGAAATAACTTTTCTCTTCTCTGACCAAGTACAACACCCAAAGCTACCCCGCTTGCATCACACATAACCTCAAACGGTAGAGACCAATTAGGTGCTATAATGATAGGGGCTTCAACTAACTTTCCTTTGAGGCATTCGAATACCTTCAAGAAATCTTCACCGAAGTCGAACTTTGCATCCTTTTCCAAAAGTTTGCATAATGGACTAGCAATCTTGGAGAAATCTTTAATAAACCTTCGATAAAAACCTACATGACCGAGAAAACTACGAACTCCCTTTACATAAATTGGAGGTGGTAGCTTATGGATAACTTCAATCTTAGCTCGATCGACCTCAATTCCTTTTTTCGAAACTTTGTGCCCAAGAACAATACCTTCCTTAACCATAAAATGGCACTTCTCCCAGTTTAGTACCAAGTTGAATTCAACACATCTTTGCAACGCCAGGCTTAGATTCGCCAAGAACAATTCAAATGACTCACCCATGACTGAAAAATCGTCCATGAACACCTCCAAGGTGTCTTCAACCATATCAGAAAAAATGGACATCATACAACGCTGAAAAGTGGCAGGTGCATTACATAGCCCAAATGGCATACGTTTGAAGGAAAACGTACCATATGGGCATGTAAATGTTGTCTTCTCTTGATCTTCGGGAGCAATACAAATCTGATTATATCCGGAATACCCATCTAAGAAACAAAACCATTCTTTCCCTGCCAATCGATCAAGCATTTGGTCCATGAATGGCATTGGGAAGTGATCCTTAAGTGTCCACGAATTTAGCTTTCGGTAGTCCATGCATACTCTCTACCCTGTGATAGGTCTGAGTGGGATTAGCTCATTCCTTTCGTTCACAACTACCGTCCTGCCCCCTTTCTTGGGCACACACTGTACCGGACTCACCCATTTATTATTGGAGATTGGATACACTACCCCTGCATCTAACCACTTAATAATTTCTTTCTTCACCACCTCTTGCATAGGTGGATTCAGACGCCTTTGATGCTCCATAGTGGGTATGCAATTTTCTTCAAAATGAATCTTATGCATACATATCCCAGGCGGGATACCAATAATATCAACGATAGTCCAACCGATGGCTCTCTTGTATCTCCTCAGAACAGAGATGAGAGCTGCAACTTGCTGCTCACCTAGATCAGCCGCCATAATAACCGGAAGTGTGTTTCCGCTTCACAAGAACGCATACTTTAGATGACTGGGCAGCTCCTTCAATTCTAACATTGGTGGCTCTTCAATGGATGGTTTAGCTGGTGGTGTAGGTCAATTTTTGAGATCAAGGTCCAGCTTCTTGGGAGCATGAGGATACAAACCGATTCTTGTAAGAGCACAAATAGTTTCTTTATAATCTTCAACATCCTCGCGCTTAATATTCATAAGCACAGTCACCAATGGGTCAACAATAAGTTATTTCTCTATAGATAATTCTTTCTCATCATCAAAATAAACATCAGCTATAGAGAACACATTCATCTCTTTGGGCTGCTTCATTGATTTGCATACATCAAAGCGGACCACTTCGTCATTCATCTAGAATACCAGCTCATTAGCTCTCAAATCAATAAGCACACTTCCTGTTGCAAGGAAAGGATGCCCCAAGATTATGGGAACTTCAGAGTCCACCTCACAATCTAAAATAACAAAATCTGCAGGAAAAATAAAGGATAAAACCTTCACCAATACATCATATAAGATACCAACAGGTCATTTTACCGACCTATCTGCCATTACGAGCCTCATATTGGTTGGTGTAGGATCACCCAACCCCAACTTCCTATAAATAGATAGTGGCATTAAATTGATGCTAGCTCCCAAATCGCATAATGCTTTAGCAAAATTCAATGATCCAACCGTGCAAGGAATAGTAAAAGCACCAGGATCTTCCTTCTTCTGAACTAGTGATCTGGTAGCGATTGCACTGCAATGATGAACATTATCTGTCAACTCATAACTTGCTACCCGCTTCTTTGTCAAAAGTTCCTTCATGAATTTGGTGCACCCTGGCATCTGCTCCAGCACCTCTACCAACGTAACGTTAATAGTCAACTGCTTCAACATAGTCATAAATTTATTGAACCTGGTATCATCAGCTTTCTTCATCAGTCTCTGAGGAAAAGGTGGTGGTGGAAGGGGAATAGTTTTATCCACTGATTCCATTGTATCTGGCTTCCGATAATCAATCTTTTCTGGCTGTAGACGTCTCGGGGTGACGTCATTAACACCCTCCTCAGCTTTTTTGGCTTCTTCTAGTTCTGCATTGATAATATTATCTAATATATCATCGACCACCTGCTTGCCTTTGGATAAATTTTCCAGCACCTTACCACTCCTGGTAGTAATAGCCATGCATGATCCATCATTCCTTGGATTTTGTATAGTGTCGATAGGTAGGGTGCCAGCTTTTCTTTGATTAAATACCACTGAAAGTAGACTCAATTGCTGCTCTAACTATTTTATTACAGTAGAATGCGAGTCAACCAATTAATTTATTGAAGACAAGTCGTTCTTCACCTCATTCACTCCTGTATTGTTTGCCTCCACTTCTTTCAACAGCTTGTCCATCATATCTTCCATTGACATTATCCCCGAACCAGACGTCGCGGCCTCACGATTTCCAAGAGGAACATACAAACCGCTCCTGTCAGTTTTATTCTTCTAACTCCCTTGATCACGGTCCTTGTTTCTAGATTTATCATAAAAGTTCCGACCTTGGTTTCCTTGGGCATTGCCTCGGAAACCCCCCTGATTATTCAAGCAGTTAGCTTCTTCCTCAGAATCAAACTCATCTCTTCCTTTTAATGCAACTGCTTTGACTTTTTTCGGTCTTCCCTGATAATAAGTGCTTGGTAAGAAGATCCATCTGTGTTTTCATGTGTGCCATATCTTGATCACGTTCCTCCTCTATTCTCCTTTGTTTTGCAGTCATGCCAATAGATACAGCAGAGCTTGCTACCTCAGAATCCCTGGTATGCCAAACTCTACTCTGCTTTGTTATACGATCTAGCATATCACTTGCCTGAATAAAAGTAAGGTCCATGAATGACCCTCCTGCAATATTATCAACCACTGGCTTAGTCACTGAATTCAAAGACCTGTATAATATCTCCATTAAGTGGACATTGGTCATATGATGATTTGGGCACCACATAAGCTTCTTCTTGAACTGCTCCCATGTTTCATGGAGTGCTTCAGTTGGAAGCTGTCAAAAATTGTTGATCTCATCTCTCAGCTGTGCTCTTTTGGATGGCGGAAAGAACCTTTCTAGGAAAGCGTCTTTCAATTGCCTCCAATTAGTAATAGAATCAGGAGTTAGTCCATTCAACCATAGAGTTGCCTCCCCAGATAGAGACAATGGAAATAAGCACAGCCAAATTGCATTCTGCCCAACTCCTGGATTGTCAAATGACTTGCATGTTGAGATAAAATTGATCAGATGCATATTCAGATCATCGCCTGCAAGTCCACCAAAATAGCCTTTTAAGCTGCAATAATTGAATCATGGTGCTAGTGATATTGAACTTGGCTCCAGGTGCCAAGGGTGGAGGAATAATAGCCCCTGTGGCACCAGCCCCTTCTAAATCATCATCATCATCATCAAAAGGAATCTGCACAGCTCGACGTTCAGGCCTGAATTTAGCTTGACGATCTCTCCTTTGCATAAGTGCTGCCACCTCATTCGTACGCCTAGGATTCAGTAACTCATCATCACCCAGGTCCTCATCATCAGGATTTGTTTCTCGCCCTGGGTTATCAATATTCTGTTGTTGCACTTGAGCAGATGCCAGTGCAGCTAATCTAGCCTGCTCCTGTTGAGCCGCCATTCTGTCAATGTCACGCTGTGCATCCATTCTGCCAATAAGTTGAGGTTCAGGATTTATAGGTAATAATGGTTGACCTGAACTTCGAGTGTTTGGCATGCACTGAACAAACCTAAATAAAACAAAGACAACAAATAAAAGTAAAATACAAGAATCTTTGACCAAAAGGTCTATTAACTATCACAAACTTAGTTGACAATCGTATTCCCCAGCAACGGCGCCAAAATTTGATAATGCTCAAACTACAGCTCTCGTAAGAGTGTAAGCGGTCGTTGTCAAAAATAGAACCCAACTGGGTTGGGTGTCGAATACCAAAGGGAATACTTGGTCACTAAGTATGCAACTATTAGTAGACAGTTGGTCGAAAATTCTACGGAAAAGGGGGGATTGGTTTTAGACGTGAAATAATGTTAACAAAATAAAAACGGAATGCTTTGTTTAGTATGATTTATTCAATGAGAATTATAAGTTAGGGTTATGTCCACCTTATGAGTTCTATGTATCTATTAACTATGAGTAATGCGGAATTCAGACATGCATGCACTTATAGAGATTCGTATTCTACTAGTAAATCCTAGTGTCTCTCGACCATCCAGAATTATTTCACTTTAACTCTCTCGAGATTAAAGTGTATAACTAACGGTACAAACTCTCCAAGAGGTTAATCCAGTTACAGCACTAATGTGTAAATAGGGGTTGGTAGCCCTATTTCCTTGTCCCACTCCCTTTTCAAGACATATAACTTTTCTCTCAAACAAGTTAATGCTATACTGGCGTATTCTATATGTTTGCAACTACAAGAATTCAATTAAGATGAAGATAGTAGTGATATAAGTAGCATACGTATCAAGAATTCACAAACTCATAGTAATAGATAGAATATCACAAGGCTTCCATAACCCTAACAGAGAAGTTTAGCTACTCATGATCACAACAGGAATCCACGAAGACATTATCATCATACCAAGATTATAGCAATGTCACGATGAAGATGGATTTGCGTCAATATGAGATTGACGTGATTTTCTGTCTTGCCATTTTTGTAGCGTGTTTTCTCTGTTGGTAACTTGCAGAATCTGTAAACTGAATAACACTAAAGTGTCTAAAGAAAAGTAAAATCAAAAGTATGATAATGCTTGCTGAAAAATTCAGCAAATAGAGTTTTTATAATATCCTTGTCATATTCCTACCAGGTTACTGCTACACCCTTAAGTATGTAAAAATACTGTTTTTTCCCTGGACAGATTCTCCATGCATCATATTTAGTCCTCAAGCTTCCAAAAGCTGCCTTCCATCTTATGCGAAGTTTCCCTTTGCTACCGAAAGGTCCATAAAGTGCTGAAATATTCATCATAAATACCTGAAAACATGCTAATCACATTGGTTAGCTCACTTATAGGAAAATGGACTAAAAGTGCAGGAATTATATATTTTGTCCTTAAAACTTAGCCTAAAATATGGGCAATTATGGTGTTTAGGCGTGTAAATACGCCCAACATCAATTATGTGAGGCTAAAACTCTTCCTTTATTCACTTATTGGGGAAGCTAAAAGGTAATTGAATTCAGAGCTGTCCAGTTCATTCACAACATAGGACGACTTTGCCAGAAGGTTCCTCATCAGATTCTTTCCATCAGGCAAGACTGCGAGACTTCGCAGTAAGATAGTGAGCTTAAAACAGAAGGCTGATGAAAATCTATATCATTCTTGGGAATGCTTCAAGGTCCTTTATTAGGATTGTCCACACCACTAACAGTCCAATAAGGTACTTTCTCACACTTTTGTAGAAGCTCTTGATCACAATATTCAGCTGCAGGTGGTCAAGCGTTGGAGCTAAATTATGATGACATATACACATTGCTAAACCGCATAGCACAAGGAAATCCAGAGTGGCATTCAGATTCTAGAAGTACTATAAAAAGAATTACGAGTGTGTTGGAGGTGGACCAATTCACTGCCCTATCATCTCAGGTTTCTGCATTTCAGAGTTTAATTAACACAACATTCAACAGCTTGAAGTTGGGAGCAACACAACCTACAACCACAGTCAATGTGATCCAACAAGTTGCAGGTTGGTATGAAGTATGCAGAAATAGTGGTCATACGGCTACTATGTGTGCTTCAAATATGGAATTTGTGATGTATGTAGGTAATGATCAAAGGCCAAATTATGGTAATTCCAATAACATGAAGTGGTAAACTCAGGAACCTAATCAGTAATAGAATGCCCTACAACGACAGTCCCAATTAAATCAGTCAATGAGCAATATGGAAGAGATGATGAAGTAACTCATAGCTGGGCAAGCACAATTAATTGCGGATCTGAACAGTCAAAGTATAGAAATAAAAGATTAGAATGTGACCAGAGATATTTAGAGTAACAGGTTGGGAAGATACAATAAGTATTAAATACCAGACCACAAGGTGGTTCGCCCGCTGATACAGAAAATCTAAAGCAAGTCATGGAAATCACCTTAAGAAGTGGTAAGAAGCTTGAAGGAGAACCTCCCAAGGCAAAAATGGAGGTTGATGCTGATATGGTGACCAAACAGGTTCCCGAAAAAGATTCTAAAAATTCAAATAAGTCTGAGTACTTGAAAGATAAAGTTGCTAAGCCAGAGATGAAGAAGACGCTGCCACTACTCTTCTCTCAAAAGTACATAAAAGTGGAGGAGGCTTTATTGTTCAAAAATTTCATTGATATATTTAAAGAGCTTCATATTAATTTACCTTTGCTAGATTTTCTGCAGAGTATGACTAAGTATACAAAGTACTTATGGGATGTGGTGAAAAAGAAGGTAAAGTTGTAAGATGTGGGAGCAATAACTCTCACTGAAAAGTGTAGTGCGGTGATGACATAGTAAATCCCTAAGAAAATAAAAGACCAAGGAAAGTTTGCTATCCCTATTTAAATTAGGGGAAAAGACATCCATGCATTGAGTGACTTAGCGGAAAGCATAAATTTAATGCCCCCATTATATTTTAGAAAATTAGGCTTTGGAGAGCCTAAAGAGACATGAGTGGTGATGCAGCTAGAAGACGAATCTATAACATATCCAGATGGAATCATTGGGGATGTACTCATTAAGGTTGGTAAATTTGTTATTCCTGCTCACTTTTTTATTCTTGATTTTGTCGCGGACGAACAACTACCGATTATTTTGGGGCATCCATTCTTAGCAACCAGAGGGGCTTTAATTGATGTTAGAGAAGGCACCCTCAAGATGAGGGTAGATGATGAAGAGGTAGTATTTGATGTTTATAAGGCCCCCATTAAAAATCCCTTATATAAAGATTTATATAAGATCAATATGTTTGAAAGGGATGAGTGTGGGGTGCCTAAGCCACTAAAGACCTCTTCAGAATACCTGATTGAGAGGCCTAAAATAAAACTACCAATTCCCAACATTTTCAAAGGTAGAAGAGGTTTGAAACGAATGAAAAAATGGATCCCTAAAGGGGGTAAAAGGGTGAAGGAATATGGTTGAGTTGAGTTGGATCATGCCACGAAACTAAATTAGGCGTTGTATGGGAGGCAACCTAAGTTAATTAGGTATGTTTTCCTTTTAGTTTGTTATTTTTTATTTCACGTAGTTTTTATTTTTTGTTAAGTCATAGGTTAATGGGAAGTCTGAGTACAATAATCTTGAGCTTGGAGCATGGCAAAGATTGAGTGTGGGGTCCAATGGATCTAATTTATGTGTGAAGATACTACTAGCTAGGCCTAGAGGCCTCAGGGAGTATTTCTATTTTTTTACTTTTAAATTCACTTTGGGGACAAAGTAGATTTTTAAGTGGGGGGTGGAAAAAATTTCAAAAGTTTTGCTCGATTGGCTAAATTTATTTTTAAAATTTTTTGTAAGAAATTCTTGTTGGTGCTATTTTTGATTACATGATTCAAGTGGGTTGATTTGAAAAAAACATGTTGAATTTTGTGAATTGCTATTTTTGAGTCTCTTAGGCTCAAGTTTGTCACTCTTGTATTTGTTCGCTTGAAGTTTGAGTTTATGCTATTGTTTGGTTGGGAGTCTATGATGATTCTATTGAGTTGAGCATATTCCAAGTGAGTGTGAGGAATTTTGTATATTCCTTATTGCATGTGATGTCTAGAACTTGCATGGTGTGTGTGTTATGCGAAATAAAGAATGTGGGTTTAGGAGTTGATTTAGGCATTTCTTTAATAACCTTGTTTTACCTTTTTTTTTACCTTCGTTAAAGTATTATCTTAGTTTAACCCCATTGAGCCTGTAGTCTTTTCTTTGGCAACCTCATTAGTAGCGTAATTCCTTCTTTGATACACCATAATTCAATCCAAAAAGCTCCTAAGTGCATTGATTAAAAAATTGAATTTAAGAAAGGAATCCGAGAAATTGAAGAAGAAAAAGAAGAAATTGATGCCCCAAGGTAATTGTGATTGGTGTATAGTTGATGTGTAGTGGATGGTTGTGATATAATATATGCTAAAAATATTTCCATGATTGTGGAAAAAAAGAGAAAAATTTATTCTTGTGGTATTAAACTATGCTTCCACCAAGTGCTTATGAAAATACTTAAAAGAGATGGGGCAAAATAAAAGAATAGGGTAGACAAAAATGGCATAATTTAGCTGTTTGAGATTGATTTTAAATGTATAATGTGGTGTATTAAAGCGCTTAGAGAGGATAGTCACTATTCCCAAATAGTTCCTACCCGTTCCTTAGACTACATTACAACCTGGAAAAGTCCTAATTGATCTTAAATTTTATATTTGACTATTAGTGGAGCATTACACTAAGGGCAAGACTATGGTTCATTGTATGTAACTTGTGAATTATTTGTGAGAGCGAGTGTAATTTGATTCAGGTACCCAATACGTTATAAATTACAATATTATGAGTGATTATGGGTAACTCTCTTGTTGTGAGGGGCACATGTTTGATGAATATGGGTGATTTGTATGATGTTCTTGATTGAGCAATATGCATGAGTTTGACACTTAGGTGAGTCAATTCTTGAGGTAAGGATGTTTTGGAGTAGTGTTCATGAGCTTTCAATTGTGTAAATAATGTAGATTATGTTGAAACTAGCATTTCGTGTAGTCATTGTAGTACTAGCTTGGATGTTTTTATTTTAGTAGAAGTGTAGCGTCGCCTCATCTCTTTATGCTTAGAGTAAAGATTTGTTCAAGGACGAACAAGAGTTTAAGTGTGGGTTGATGATCTGAGGTGATTTTATACACTTTGGTCTCATTATTCTAGCTTATTTTGCTTTGTTTTTAGAGAAATTTTAGTGCTTAATGTGTTCATATTGATATAAATAATCATTTAAGTGTCCAAGTGTGTGATTACAATGTTCAAAGTCTTTTTCAAACAAGTTTGTGCTTAATTTAGTAATTTAGAGTTCAACCCGAAAAACTAGTTTTACTAACTTGAGTTAGGTGTGTGTCTAGTTGATTTCGGTTGATTCTAATGTGTTTAATTTATTCCAAAAATTTTAATGTGTAATTTTATGTGGAATAACTTGTTTGTAATGTGCGAAATTTAATTTGATTAAGTCAAGAGTTAAAAAATAAGTGGAAGATCATCGCGAATTTGCCTTATCTTAGCTCTTGTTTTGATTTGCTGTTAAGAATATTGTGTGGTTTTGATCTTCAATATGTGGTATATGATATTGTAGAAGGCTTGCTGAACTAAATATGATGATATATTCATGATACAAAGGCTTGAAAATTTATTGAAAATACACTACCAAAGACATGGATAAAGAATAGAATGTTCAACAATTAACCAAAATTTTAAAAATAAATTTTAATGAGTCAACACAAAATTTATACGTCACATCAATGATCACACAATTTACACATCGAAGTATTTTTCAATGCTAATTCCAGTCCAACACGCTAACTCGACACGTCGCGGTGATGGTTCAACCACGGCAAAACATTCCTAAATTGGAAAGGCGGTTCGAGAGAATTATTTTAGACCACGTGCCAGTTTTTGTTTAATTCCCACAAATGTTAGAATAGGGATTTTATTAGTGGTGGACAGCTGGTCACACCTTTTGAGGGATGTAAACTTAGGAAAATAATATATATTATATTTGTAGACAATTCTTGGGAAGATATTTATTAACACTGGACATGCATATTAGAGATGACTGGCACTGTTTTTGGAGAAAAGCGAAGGCAGCTACACGGTTAATTAAGTTTTATTATTTTTATTTAGTCTTTAATTTTTTTATATCATGAAATTAAATATTTTGATCGTGATTATAAATATTATTGATCAAAAATTTTTTTTTTGGGGTTAAAAATCAAGAACATGAATACTATTATTTTGGATTAAATTAGTTAATTTTTTTTTTATCATATTTTATTGTTTGTTTATTATTGTTTTAATTATTTTATGGATTGATCACCCATAAAATACATAAATTATTTATCTTTTGGTCTCGAGAGAGGGAATAGGTAGATAGAACATAGGAATAAATAAAGTTTGGGTTCTTATTCTTTTATAAAATAAAGAATTAAACTTAGCATATAGGACATGGATGTACTTAGATCCTTACTTGATTCATACATACGATGATATCTTTAATTAACTTAATTGGATTATTACATTCCCCCTCAACGATGTAGTTGTAATATCCACATTAGGTAAAAGATTATAGGTTGGTAAACCATGATCATGCAATTAACCCTACGAATCAACAACCAAGATAAAAAAATTAACGGATGAGATTCAATAACATGGTATAATTGTTCAGAGTGCTTTAACCCTGGGCTTTTATCCATTGATTGTTCCAACAATTTAATTTTTGCATTATTTATTTTATTTTTAATTTATAAAATAATTTAAAATTCTCTTTGTGGTTACTTTTGCACTAAATTAATCTAGACGGTGAATTAAAATTAAATAGTTGGCAAATAAAGTCTCTATGGGATCGATATTTGGCTTTCTTGAAGGCCACTATATTACTTGGTAGAATACGTACACTTGCGTGTACGCTTGGGCGCTGTCATAAAGCTAATGTAGTTGTTCATGGTCTTAGTAGGTTATCCATGGAGAGTCTATTCCAGGTGGATGATAACGCTCAATCTACAGCTCTCGTAGGAGTGTAAAGCGGTCGTTAGCAAATATAGAACCCAACCTGGGTTGGGTGTCGATCCCACAGGGAATAGCTTGACCAACAAACAAGAAAAATTACTAAACTTTTGGTGCAAGTCTCGTAAGAGGGGGGATTCTTGTCGTGCAAGTAATTTAAATAAAGTATCAAAATAAAAGCTGAAAATAAAAAGAAAGAATATTACGTGAGTTGTAAACAATGAAAATTGAAGCGTTGGGGTTATGTCCACCTTCTGAGTTATACGTCTCTATTGGTTATGAGTGTGTAGAATTGTGACATGCATGTGCTTATAGGGAATTGTATTCGATGGTAAATCCAGGCGTCTTTCGACCCATTCGAGGATTATTTCACTTTAACTCTTTCGAGCTTAAAGAGTGTCTAACGGTACGAATTCTCCAAGAGGTTAGTCCAGTTACGGCACTAGCTTTTTAATAGGAAAGGGTGTCCTACTACCTTGACATTATCTCTTTGCCAGACAGATAACCTTTCTTTTAAACAAGTTAAATGTTATACTGGCGTTATTCTATGCGTCTGCAGCCACAAGAATTTGCATTAAGATGAAGAGAATAATGATATAAGCAGCATACGTGTCATGAACTCATAAACTCACAGTAATAGATAGTATCTCATACGGCTTCCATAACCCCAACAGAGAAGTTTAGTTACCCATGAATGCGAAGGAAATGACAATTTGCATTGTTGTTATTATACCACAAGATTAATGATTTTCGTGTAGCACAAGTGGTAGGCGTGAGGCATGAATTCCTTAGCAAAGTAACGTTTCTCTTGTTGCGGAACTTAAGAATTTAATAGATGAATAGAAAAAGAAAAATAGAATTAATGGGAAGATTAGAAGAGTTGTAATTGAGAAGTAGAATGTATCTCTCCACTAAGGGAGGATTGTTTCTCTCCACTAAGGGAGGAATGTATAAAAATCTCTAGCATGATAGGGTATTTATAATACCCATATCCTAATCCTACTAAGCTAATGAAATACTTAATCAAATCCTACAAAGCTAATGAAATACTTAACCCAATTGTACTAGGTTAATGTAACATTATCCAAATCCAAATAAACTAATGAAATACTTAACCCAATTGTACTAGGTTAATGTATTATTATCCTAATTCAAATAAGTTACTGCAAGTCCCCAAAGTCTTCAGAAATGCTGTTTTAGCCCGGGACAGATTTCCCATGCTTCACTTTTGGTCCTTTAGGTGTCCACTCTTACGTTCCTTCCTTCGTGAGCTTTCTTTGGCGTCAAGTAAGCCATAAAATGCTGATTTCTGCATCATTTATACCTGAAACTTTGCTAATCATGTTTGTTAGCTCACTTACAGGAAAAAGGACTAAAAGTGCATGAAATATATAATTTGTTCTCAAAACTAGGCTAAAATATGGGCAAAATATATTGATATAGGCGTGTAAATTCGCCTATCATCAACACCCCACACTTGAAGCTTTGTTCGTCCTCGAACAAAATATCATGTCCCTCTAAACATCAACTTAGGGTTTCACAGCAACAACACAAAACATTCGTCAAGACAAGCGCAACAATTATCAACAAAGAGTAGTTTTCCGATCATTAGTAGAAACCATTTAACCTCTAGCATAGACTCGTGATGGTGGTTAACTCATATTCAAAAGTCAAGGCACAAAGAATCATACACAACTATCCAAAACTCATCAACCATGTGTGTCTCACAATATATTACCCATAGTCTCTCACAAGTATAGCATATTTTTCAAACATGGGTATCAAAATATCCTTGCTCTCGCTCTCACAAAGAATTCGTATGCAGCAACTGATGACCATAGGCTTGCCCTTAGTGTAATACTCCACTAAATGTCAGAATGTTAAGATTAGGATCAAATAGGTCTTTTGATGGTTGTAATGTAGGCTAAGGGACGGGTAGGACTATTTTGGCCAGAAATAGTGACTAAGTTCCTAAGCACTTTAATACATCACATTGTATCATTGACATTTTTTTCTTTCAACTTTTCTTCTTTCTTTTATTCTACCACCCTTGTTCTCCTCTTTTGTTTTTCAATTTTAAGCATAACTCACTTTTCAAATTTCTTTTCCTTTTTATTTTCACAACATACCTCTTATACTAGCACTTTTCTTTTTTTTTTCATAACACATTCAAGCACCATTACAATTTAAAGCATCAAACTCACCCAATTTCCTCTTATGTTGTCACATGACTTTTTCACTTTAAAGTACTTAGGAATTTGGATCAAATTACGATCTTGAAAAAAATGGATTAGGCTTACACATGAGGTTGTCAAAGTAATAGGCTAAAGGCTCAAAAGGGTTTAACTAGGATGATATCCAAGGGTAGGTAAAACGAAGGTAAACATATGTAGGTTGCCAAATAACTGCCTAAATCATCTCCTAAACTTACACTCCTTATTTTCGCTTTGCATACATACCAGGCAAGTTCTAGCATCAGCCACAAACATAGAATATACTATTATCTCACACACACAAGGCACATGGTCGACTTGATTAGAAGTAATATAGACTCTCGACCCAACAAGTGAAGGATTTGAACCACACAATATCACATAATGAGTCACAACTAGAGCCTAAACGTCTCAACAGTCATAATTGTAGCACATACTCTTGTTATAATCTCATGCTGCCTATTAGAATAATTTCATGCGAAGCTACGTTAAAAAAAATTTAACTACTTAAAAAAACAAAAAAAACAAAAAACTAAGCAAACAAACATGAATGCAAATGTAAATGCGGATAGAGAAGTAAAGCATGCAAATACCAGCACCCCACACTTAGGTTGTTGGCACCAACTAGTGAAGTGAAAATGGTCGGTTACTCAGACTTCATCGACATACGTTTTAGGTGCTCTATTCCAACAATAAAATCAGTGAGTCATACTTCTTGTACTCTTGGCAATACTTGCATGTAAGATTATATCAGGAGGACTACATAGGGATTACATCAAGGTATAGTACCTATCAATAATCACAACCGCCTATGTCGGTAGGCAACTATAAGTCTTATTCCGATGAACAATTCATTCCAACATGTAAGTATTCAAGTGACAAGATTAGGCAATGTTAATGACTATAGCAATTCCGCAAGAGTATGACAATACATCAAAATCAAATTCAAGTTGGAAACAAGTTAAGAGCATCCTAACGTATATGTTCACTCACTTGGTTGTGTATCAGCAATTCAAACACATGAATATCACCAATGCTTCTTCAAGATATAGCAATTCATAATAGGCATAGTAACGTAGTACTTACAAAAAATGGATGAATAACAAAAGAGTACTTACGTGATTGAAGCCTTTGGAGATGTTCTTGTGAATTGGAAGAGCAAAAAGAGAAATTTTGAGATGATTTGGATGGATGTGCGGTGCCTTTGGGTCAATTTCTAATGTGGTTATGTTTCAAGACTAAGTACCCTTTATATAGGAAGAGAATGGGTCGGTTTTTGACCCATTTCCAAACGGTTTTGAAGACAAAAATACCATATATGCGGCGCATAATGCTCGGCATAGTCATGACATATGCGCCGCATAGTCTATGGCATTTTGAGACATATGCGCCGCATAGTGTACAACATATGAGATATTGAGACTTAATGCTATACCATAGGCGGAGCATAGTCAAAAGCACACTTAAGAATGGGTGGCGCATAGTGTATAGCACACTAGATTCCGAGACCTTAGGCTATAGGATAGGTTTTGCATTGTTCGTGGCCTAGTTTTACCTAGGCCTAGCCTTCCTCGATGCCTATTTTGGCATGAGCAATGCTCAATCCATAACCTTATGCATCCTTATACCTAACTTACCACCTTTTCCATCCAATACGTCCAAATCATCATGTGAAACCAATCTCCTCGTTGAATACATCTCGCACCTATATTTGCTCAAAACCAATGAAAACAATTAGTATGATGGGTTTCCTCCCACCAAGCTCCTTAGTTTTGGTCGTGGCACGACTCTTATTTTTGGATTTTCATTTATCAAGAACAAAACAAGTACTAGAACGAAAGAAAGACAAAACAATAAATGAAAAATGATAAACGATGGGTTGCCTCCCATCTACCGCCTTATTTATTGTCGTGGCACGACATAGTTACCTTGAGTACTCAGACTTCGTCGAGGTAAATGGTGGATTGTTTTCTGAAAGGATTTAGATGACAATGAGGCTTACCTGTGGGCATGCGATCTTTTTCGAGATGGCTCATACGTTTCTCTAGAGAGTCACCAATTATATCATCAATAGTCAAACCCATAGCTCTCTTGTATCTTTTCAGTGCAGAGATGAGAGCCTCTACGTGCTCTTCACTTAAATCATCTGCACTCTCTGGAAGTATTTTTCTACTTTCCAAGAACACATACCTTAGATAATCAGGGAGCTTTTGCGATTCTAGCATTGGTGGCTCGTCAATGGGAGTCTTCGCTGTTGGTTGATTCTTGAGATCACAATCCGATTGCTTAGGAGTATAAGACTCTATTTCTGTTAGATCACCCATAAGTTCTTCATAATCTTCATTATCCTCATGCTCAACATTCAGTGGCGCAGCAGACAATGGCTCAACAGTAGGCTGTTTCTCTATAGATAATGCTTTCATATCCTCTTGATTAACATCAGCTACAGATAACTCATTCATATCACTGGGCTGCTTCATGGCTTCGTATATATCAAACCGTACTACTTCATCATTAATTCGAAACAAAAGCTCATTATCTTTCATGTCAATAAGCATACTTTCGGTTGCAAGGAAAGGACGTCCCAGGATTATGGGAACTTCAGAATCCTCCTTACAATCCAGAATAACGAAGTCTGCAGGAAAGATGAATGAAGAAACTTTCACCAACACATCATTCAAGATACCCACGGGTATTTTTACCGACCTATCAGCCATCACGAGCCTCATATTGGTTGGTTTCGGATCGCCTAGCCCCAACTTCTTGTAGATGTATAGTGGCATCAAATTTATGCTAGCACCTAGATCGCACAATGCTTTGGCAAAATCCAACGATCCAATAGTGCAAGGAATAGTGAAAGCTCCGGGGTCGGCCTTCTTCTGAACTATCGATCGGGTAGCAACTGCACTACAATGATGAACATTATCCGTTACCTCATAACTTGATGCCCGCTTCTTTGTCAACAGGTCCTTCATAAATTTTGCATACCCAGGCATTTGTTCAAGTGCCTCCACCAATGGAACATTAATGGTCAGCTGCTTTAACATAGTCATGAATTTGCTGAACTTCGTGTCATCCTCCACCTTCTTCAATCTTTGGGGAAAAGGTGGTGGTGGGTATGGAAGTGTTCTTTCCACGGTTTTCTTCTCCTCTTGCTTCCGTTTTTCCACTTTTTCAGGTTGAACAGTGCTGGATGTGGCGTCCTTGACGTCAGGAGTGGGTGCTGCGGCATTTTCTCCTTTTGTGTTGTCATCCATGTCCACAACTTCGTCAACCACTTGCTTGCCTTTTTCTGAAGTTTCCAGCACCTTACCACTTCTGGTAGTGATGTCCATGCATGACCCGTCATTCCTGTGTTTGGCACAGTATCGCTAGGTAAAGTGCCGACCTTTCTTTGATTGAGTGCTGCTAAAAGTTGGCTCAATTGCTGCTCTATTTGCTTGATAGAAGTGGAATGTGAATCAACTAATTGCTTCATGGAGGATAAATCATTGATTAACTCTGTTACTCCCGCGCTCATTGCTTCCACTCCTTTCAATAATTTAGACATCATGTCTTCCATACTTCAAGAATTAGATGTGGTGGTGTCACGTCTACTAGGGGGAACGTACAAACCACTCTTTTCATTCTTGTTCTTCCAACTACCTTGGTCCTTGTTTCCATATTTGTCATAATAGTTCCGACCTTGGTTTCCTTGGGCATTCCCGCGGAAAGCCCCCTGATTGTTCAAGTAGTTGGCCTCATCTTCCGAATCAGATTCGTCTCTTCCTTTTGACGCAATAGCTTTTACTTTTTCGGTCTTTCTTGATAATAAATGCTTTGTAAGAAGATCCATTTATGTTTTCAAATGCGCCATATCTTGATCACGTTCTTCTTCTTTTCTTCTTTGGTCTGCAGTCATGCCAATAGATAAAGTGGGGCTTGCTACCTCAGAATCCCTGGTATGCCAAGCTCTACTTTGTTTCGTCATACGATCTAGCATATTGCTTGCTTGACCGAAGGTGAGGTACATGAAAGATCCTCCAGCTGCATTATCCACCACTGGTTTAGTTATTGAATTCAAGGCTCTATACAAGATCTCTATTAGGTGAACATTGGTCATGTGATGGTTTGGGCACCTCGCTAGCTTTGTCTTGAACCTCTCCCATGTTTCATGAAGAGCTTCAGTGGGAAGCTGACGAAAGTTGCTTATTTCATCTCTCAATTGCGCCCTCTTGGATGACGGAAAGAATCTTTCTAGGAAAGCGACTCTCAATTGCCTCCAATTTGTAATAGAATCAGGAGTTAGCCCATTCAACCATAGTGTTGCCTCCCTAGACAAAGACAATGGAAATAGACGTAATCGAATTGCATTCTGACCGACACCAGGATTGTCAAACGACTTGCATGTAGAAATAAAGTTGATGAGATGCATATTCGGATCATCGCCTGCTAGTCCACCAAATAATCCCTTGAGTTGCAATAACTGAATCATGGTGCTTGGGATGTTGAACTTGGATCCGGGTGCTAATGGTGGTGGAATAATGGCTCCTGTGGCACAAGCTTCGTCCAGATCGTCATCATCATCATCGAACGGTATTTGCATAGCTCGGCGTTCAGGCCTAAACTTAGCTTGACGATCTCTTCTCTGCATGGGTGCCGCCATCTCAATAGTATGTCGTGGGTTTAGTAGCTCCTCATCGCCCAGGTCTTCATCATCAGGATTTGTTGCATGGCCTGGGTTATCAATATTCTGTTGATGCACTTGAGCAGTTATCCTTTCAATTTCACGTTGTGCATCCATTGATGCACTGAACAAACCTGAATAAAACAAAAACAACAATTAAAAGTAAAAGTACGAGAATCTTTGACCAAAGGGTCTAGTAATTATCACAAACTTGATTGACACTCGTATTCCCCGGCAACGGCGCCAATTTTTGATAACGCTCAATCTACAGCTCTCGTAGGAGTGTAAAACGGTCGTTAGCAAATATAGAACCCAACCTGGGTTGGGTGTCGATCCCACAGGGAATAGCTTGGCCAACAAGTAAGAAAAATTACTAAACTTTTGGTGCAAGTCTCGTAAGAGGGGGGATTCTTGTCGTGCAAGTAATTTAAATAAAGTATCAAAATAAAAGCTGAAAATAAAAAGAAAGAATGTTACATGAGTTGTAAACAATGAGAATTGAAGCGTTGGGGTTATGTCCACCTTCTGAGTTATATGTCTCTATTGGCTATGAGTGTGTAGAATTGTGACATGCATGTGCTTATAGAGAATTGTATTTGACGGTAAATACAGGCGTCTTTCGACCTATTCGAGGATTATTTCACTTTAACTCTTTCGAGCTTAAAGAGTTTCTAACGGTACGAATTCTCCAAGAGGTTAGTCCAGTTACGACACTAGCTTTTTAATAGGAAAGGGTGTCCTACTACCTTGACATTATCACTTTTCCAGACAGATAACCTTTCTTTTGAACAAGTTAAATGTTATACTGGCGTTATTCTATGCGTTTGCAGCCACAAGAATTTGCATTAAGATGAAGAGAATAATGATATAAGTAGCATACGTGTCACGAACTCATAAATTCACAGCAATAGATAGTATCTCATACGGCTTCCATAACCCCAACAGAGAAGTTTAGTTACCCATGAATGCGAAGGAAATCACAATTTGCATTATTGTTATTATACCACAAGATTGATGATTTTCGTGTAGCACAAGTGGTAGGCGTGAGGCGTGAATTCCTTAGCAAAGTAACGTTTCTCTTGTTGCGCAAATTAAGAATTGAATAGATGAATAGAAGAAGAAAAATAGAATTAATGGGAAGATTAGAAGAGTTGTAATTGAGAAGTAGAATGTATCTCTCTACTAAGGGAGAATTGTTTCTCTCTACTAAGGGAGGAATGTATAAAAATCTCTAGCATGATAGGGTATTTATAATACCCATATCCTAATCCTACTAAGCTAATGAAATACTTAACCAAATCCTACTAAGCTAATGAAATACTTAACCCAATTGTACTAGGTTAATGTAACATTATCCAAATCCAAATAAACTAATGAAATACTTAACCCAATTGTACTATGTTAATGTATTATTATCCTAATCCAAATAAGTTACTGCAAGTCCCCAAAGTCTTCAGAAATGCTGTTTTAGCCTGGGACAGATTTCCCATGCATCACTTTTAGTCCTTTAGGCGTCCACTCTTACGTTCCTTCCTTCGTGAGCTTTCTTTGGCGTCAAGTAAGCCATAAAATGCTGATTTCTACATCATTTATACCTGAAACTTTGCTAATTATGTTTGTTAGCTCACTTACAGGAAAAAGGACTAAAAGTGCATGAAATATAAAATTTGTTCTCAAAACTAGGCTAAAATATGGGCAAAATATATTGATATAGGCGTGTAAATTCGCCTATCATCAGTGGATATGGAGAAGTGGGTGTTGGTGAAGGATATTCACTGTTTGGCTAACCTTAGTGTACGACTTTTGGACTCTGAGAATGGCGGTGTGTTCATTCATAACTATGTTGCGGAAATGTGTGGGTGGTTCTTCATTGGTTGTTCCCTTGAGGGATATTTGTATTTTAGTATTTTTGTCCTATGAGGAGATCTTGGTAAGGATCTTGTATTGGCATGTTCTACAGTTGCGAATGAAAGAGTTGTCTTCGGTTAAGGTTCTATCGAGAAACCAAATGTCCAAGAAAGCTCTGTGGGAAGACGAAGAGGACATAAAGTCCAAGTACCCACATTTTTTTCCCATTTTAGAAAACTTATGATGGAGGTATGTATCGATCTCCTTACCTCAATTTATGTCTTGATATACAATGGGTTAATGTAATATCCCCGTACTTCTACCTAGCTTCAAAATTATCCTAAATATGTTAAAGATTTCTTTAAAGGATGAATGCACTTTTATACATGTGAAATTTTCAATATTTTGATATTTTGTTGTGTGGGAAATTGAATAAGCTTTCCATCGATATCAAATTTGCCTAAATCCGTTATCGGCGTAGAAAGTTATGACCGAAATACAGAAAGCAGTCTGAACTACCCAGGTGTGACGGAAAGGGCCGTGCACCATCGATATAGTGATGTGTTGTCACCTAAACCGTCGTAGCCGAGGTAGTGAGTCGACCTTCTGGCCATGCATGGCAGAATGGTTGACGTACCGCCGAACTAGCGACGGACCGTCGCCCAAACCGTCGCAACTAAGGTAGAAAGATCACATTCTGGACTAGTATGACAGGAAGGTCGACGACCCATTGAACCAGTGACGGACCATGACCTAAGCCATCGCAGATCCTGTTCAGCAATTTAAAGCCATTTTTACAAGCGTGTTTGTGTTTTTTCCACCCATTTTAACACCTAATTATACCAGACCAGGGCTCATAACTTCGTTTTTCATCTACAACACCAAATTAGGGCTTCTCTCAAAAATCAATCCCCACGAATAAGATCCCAATCCTTCTTCAAGAAACTAAGAGATTCAAGTACTTCAAGTCCAAGAACTTCAAGAAACTTATAATAAAGGTATGTCAAGTGTTGATTCATGGGTCCCTTTCACCCATGAAGCTCAAGAATCTCTTTTCAAATTCCAAAGATTATTTATTTATGAATGTTCATTATTTATTTGAATTGAAATTCATGTAAATGTTGTTGTTGGCATTTGATTCATGTTTTAAATTACATGTTCCAATGATTGATCCTAGTATGTGATAATTTGCATAATATTAATGATGAACCATTCAAATTGCAAATTTATTTATCCAACCATGATAATTAGATGCATTAATGATGGTATAACCAAAGTATGCTCCCCATATGTTTGATTAAATGCCTATGGGAAGGGAAAAGTGCCATTATAGTATGATAGTATAAAATCCCCATTCATGTACAAGTTAATGTATGTCAAGTGTTTGATGAAATGTCTTAGTCAATGAATTATTGATATATGTGTAGTGATAACGCTAAATCTATAGCTCTCGTAAGAGTGTAAAGCGGTCGCTGTCAAATATAGAACCCAACTGGGTTGGGTATCGATCCCACAGGGAATAGCGTGGTCAACAAGTAAGCAACGATTACTAGACTTTTAGTGCAAGTCTCGTAAAAAGGGGGGATTGTAATGTGTAACCAAAATATTAAAGTAAAAACTGAAAATAGCAACGTAAAAAGAAAGAATGTTTAGTAGGTTGTAAAACAATGAGAATTGAGGAGTTGGGGTTATGTCCACCTTATGAGTTGTACGTCTCTATTGGCTATGAGTAATGCGGAATTCAGACATGTATGTGCTTATAGAGAATTGTATTCGATGGTAAATCCAGGCGTCTTTCGACCTATTCGAGGATTATTTCACTTTAACTCTTTCGAGCTTAAAGCATATCTAACGTTACAAATTCTCCAAGAGGTTAATCCAGTTACGGCACTAACTTTTTAATAGGGGATGGGACCCTACTACCTTGACATTATCTATTTTCCAGACATATAACTTTTCTTTCGAACAAGTTAATGCTATACTGGCGTTATTCTATGCGTCTGCAGCCACAAGAATTTGCATTAAGATGAAGAGAATAATGATATAAGCAGCACACTTGTTATGAATTCACAAACTCATAGCCTTAGAGCTTCCATAACCCCAACAGAGAAGTTTAGTTACCCATGAGTGCGAAAGAAATCACAATAGACATTATTGTTATACCACAATAAGGATTTCGTGTAGCAAAGTGTGGTAGGCGTTTAGGCGTGACTTTCTTTGCAAGTAACGTTTCTCCTATTGCGGAAATTAAGAATTGAATAGATGAAGAGAAAGTAATCAGAATTAATAAAAAGAATTGTTTTGATGGATGGATGGATGGTGGATGGATGGGAATTAATGGAATGGGGGAATTGTGTGGAATGTGAGGAATTGCGTGGAATGGTAGAAGAATGAATAAAAATCTCTAGCAAAATAGGGTATTTATAATACTCCTATCCTATTCCTACTAAGCTAATGCATTACTTAACCCAATCCTACTAGGTTAATGTATCATTATCCTAATCCTAATGAATTACTGTATTATTATCCTACTCCTAACAGGTTACTGCTGGTCCCCAAAGTCTTCAGAAATGCTGTTTTTGCCCGGGACAGGTTTTCCATGCATCACTTTTGGTCCTTGGCATCCAAGCTTTCCCTTCCTTCTTTTGTGAAGCTTTCTTTGGCGTCAAGTTATCCATAAAATGCTGAAATCTGCATCATTTATACCTGAAAACTTGCTAATCATGTTTGTTAGCTCACTTACAGGAAAAAGGACTAAAAGTGCATGAAATATATAATTTGTCCTCAAAACTTAGCTAAAATATGGGTAAAATATAGCACTATAGGCGTGTAAATTCGCCTATCATCAACACCCCACACTTAAAGCTTTGTTCATCCTCGAACAAACTATCATGTCCATCTAAACATCAACTTAGGGTTTCACAGTAACAACACAAAATATTCGTCAAGACAAGCACAACAATTATCAACAAAGAGTAGTTTTCCGATCATTAGTAGAAACAATTTAACCTCTAGCATAGACTCGTGATGGTGGTCAACTCATATTCAAAAGTTAAGGAACAAAGAATCATACACAACTATCCAAAACTCATCAACCATGTGTGTCTCATAATATATTACCCATAATCACTCATAAGTGTAGCATATTTTTCAAACATGGGTATAAAAGTATCCTTGCTCTCGCTCTCACAAAGAATTCATATGTTGCAACTGATGTCTATAGGCTTGCCCTTAGTGTAATGCTCCACTAAATGTCAGAATGCTAAGTTTAGGATCAAATAGGTCTTTTGATGGTTGTAATGTAGGCTAAGGGACGGGTAGGACTATTTTGGCCAGAAATAGTGACTATGTTCCTAAGCGCTTTAATACATCACATTATATCATTAACACTTTTCTTTCAAAAAACCTTTCTATGTTCTTTTATTCTACCACCCTTTTTCTCCTCTTTTGTTTTTCAATTTTGAACATAACTAACTTTTTAGTTTTCCTTTCCTTTTTCTTTTCATAACATACCTCTTATGATCGCACTTCTTTTTCATAACAAATTCAAGCACCAATGCATTCTAAAGCATCATACTCACCCAATTTCCTCTTATTTTGTCACATGACTTTACACTTTAAAGCACTTAGGAATTTCGATCAAATTATGGTCTTGAAAAAATGGATTAGGCTTACATATGATGCTGTAAAAGAAAATAGGCTAAAGGCTCAAAAGGGGTAACTAGGATGATGTCCATGGGTAGGTAAAAAGAAGGTAAACAAGTATAGGTTGCCAAAGAAATGCCTAAATCATCTCCTAGACTTGCACTCTTTATTTTCGCTTTACATACATACCAGGCAAGTTCTAGCATCAGCCACAAACATAGAATATACAATATCCTCACACACACAAGGCATATGGTCGACTTTATTGGGAGTAGCATAGACTCTTGACCCAACAGATAAAGTAATTGAACCATATAAATATCACATAGTGAGTCACAATTAGAGCCTAAACGTCTTAATAGTCATGATTTTAGCACAAGCTCTTGTTATAATCTCATGCTGCCTATTAGAATAATTTCATACGAAGTTAAGTAAAAATAAATTTAACTACTAAAAAAAAAAACAAAAATAAATAAGCAAATGCAGATAAAGAAGTATAGCAAGCAAGTACCAGCACCCCACACTTAGACGGGACACACTGCCCTCAGTGGAAAATAAATAAGAAGAACCTGGTTAGTCGGACTCATCCTCTATGTCTGGGGTCATACCCCCTTCATCGGAATCATCATCAGAGTCGTCATCCTCAGAAGTTTCTCATATTTACCCTACTTGTTTCCAAGAGTGCGTCGAGGTATTTGCAGCACGGAGGATTCACCTTTCTCTTTTTTTCCTCTTTTCTGGCCTCTTTGTGAAGTGGTTGCTTTTCTTATCGTTTGGTGCCATTGTACCTAAGAGCTCAATAGAGTCATGTTAGCATTATCTCGGTGGATATAATAAAAAACAGACAATAGTGGCAACACCCCACACTTAATTTGTTGACACAAACTCGATAAGTGAATGTTGTCGATTACTCAGACTTCATCGACATAAATTTAGGTGATATGTTCCAACAATATAATCAGTGCAGTCATACTTCTTGTAATCTTGGCAATACTTTCATGTTTGATATATCAAGACTACTACATAGAGATTGAATCAAGGTATAGCATCTAGAAATAATCACAACCTCACATGTTGGTAGTCAACCATAATTCTTATCTCGATGAACAAGTCATTCCAACATGTAAGTATGCAAGTGAAAAGATTATGCAATTTTAGTGACCATGTCAATTCCAAGAAAGTATGATAATGCATCAAAATCAAATTCAAGTTGGGAACAAGTTAAGATCATCCTTACGTATTCGTTTACTCACTTAGTTGTGTCACAAAAATTCAATCATATTCAAATCACCAATACTACTTGAAGATTTATCAATTCATAATATGCGTAGTAGTGTAGTACTTACGGAATATAAATGAAGAACAAAGAAGTACTTACTTGGTTGATGACCTTGGATGATGTTCTTGCAAAGTAAAAGAGCAAAAAAAAATTTTTTTTTTTGAGAGGATTTGGAGAGGTAGGCGGTGCTTATGCTAGGTTTGCAATGTGTTTTTGGTCTAAGACTAAGTCTCTTACTTATAGAACAAGCTTGGGTCGGGTTTTGACCCATTTAAAATATGATTTGGAGACTAAAAGTGACCATAGGCGGCGCCTTTAGCTTTGCCTATGCATGGTATAGGCGGCGCCTAATGCAAAGCATAAGCTAGCATAGGCGGCGCCTAGTGTAATGCATAAAGGGACCATAGGCGGCGCCTAGTGCATGGGATATGAGATACTGAGACCAAATGCTTTAGCATAGGCGGCGCCTATGCTATAGCATACCTGAGCATGGACGGCGCCTATGTCTTTGCACACTAGATTCCGAGACCTTAGGCTATAGTATAGGTTTTGCATTGTTCGTGGCCTAGTTTTACCTAGGCCTAGACTTGCTCAATGCCTATTTTGTCATGAGAAATGCTCAATCCATAGCCTTATGCATCTTTATTCCTAACTTACCACCTTTAGCATGCAATACGTCCAAATAAAAATTTGAAACCAATCTCCTCTTTGACACCTCTTGTACCTACACTTGCTCAAAGACAACAAAAACGATTAGAACAATGGGTTGCCTCCCATCAAGCGCCTTAGTTTTGGTCGTGGCTCGACTACAAAAACAAACAAAAAAAACAAAACGATTAAAAACCATGGGTTTCCTCCCATGTAGCACTTGATTTATTGTCGTGACACGACATAGTTACCTTGATTACTTAGACTTCATCGAGATAGATGGGGCATCGTTTTCTGAATGGATTCGTATGACGTTGATACTTACTTATAGGTATGCAATCTTCTTCGATATGACTCTTGTGCGTACATATCCCAGGAAGGATACCAATTATATCATCAATCTTCCTACCCATAGCTCTCTTGTACCTCATCAGAGCAGAGATGAGAGCCTCCACGTGCTGTTCACTTAAATCATCTGCCACACTTACCGGAAGTATACTTCCACTTTCCAAGAACACATACCTTAGATAATCGGGGAGCTCTTTTGATTCTAGCATTGGTGGCTCTTCGATGGAGTTCTTTGCTGTTGATGACGGTTGATTCGTAAGATCAAGGTCCGACTGTTTAGGAGTATGACAATAGGACCCTATTTCTGTTAAAGAACACGTAGTTTCTTCATAATCTTCATCATCCTCATGCTCAACATTCAGTAGCGCAGCAGACAATGGCTCAACAGTAAGCTGTTTCTTTACAGATAATGCTTTCTTATCCTCATAAGCTATGGAGAACACATCCATATCGCTGGGCTGCTTTATTGCTTTGCATATATTAAAGCGGACCACTTCATCATTCAACCAAAATAAAAGCTCATTAGCTCTCATGTCAATAAGCACACTTCCAGTTGTGAGGAAAGGACGTCCCAAGATTATGGGAACTTCAGAATCCACCTCACAATCCAGATTAACGAAGTCTGCAGGAAAGATGAATGAAGAAACCTTCACCAACACCTCATTTAAGATACCTACAGGTCATTTTACCGACCTATCAGCCATCATGAGCCTCATATTGGTTGGTGTCGGATCGCCTAACCCCAACTTCTTGTAGATGGGCTAGCTCCCAAATCGCACAATGCCTTAGAAAAATTCATAGATCCAACCGTGCAAGAAATAGTGAAAGCACCGGGGTCGGCCTTTTTCTGAACTAGTGATCGGGTAGCAATAGCGCTGCAATAATGAACAGTATCTTTCAACTCATAGCTTTCTGCCCGCTTTTTTGTCAAAAGGTCTTTTATAAATTTTGCATACCCAGGCATTTGTTCAAGTGCCTCCACCAATGGAACATTAATGGCCAGCTGATTTAACATCGTCATGAATTTGCTGAACCTTTTATCATCTGCCTGCTTCTTCAATCTTTGAGGAAACGATGGTGGTGGATATGGAATTGTTTTCTCCACGACTTTCTTCTCCTATTGCTTCCGAATTTTTGTAGTTTCAGGCTGCAACCTACTAGGGGTGACGTCATGGATGTCTTGGTCAGCTTCTATGGCGTCCTCATCTTCTTGGTTTTCGGCCACTTGCTTGCTTTGGGATGAATTTTCCAGCACCTTACCACTCCTGGTAGTAATAGCCATGCATGATCTATCGTTCCTTGGATTTTGCACAGTGTTGCTAGGTAAAGTGCCAGTCTTTCTTTGATTGAGTCCTGCTGAAAGTTGGCTAAATTGCTGCTCTATTTGTTTTATTGACGTAGAATGTGAGTCAACCAATTGCTTCATCGAGGACAAATCATGTATTACCTCCGTTACTCCCGCGTTGGTTGCCTCCACTCCTTTCAATAGTTTAGCCATCATGTATTCCATACTTTCAGTCCCAGATGCAGTGGCGTCACGTCTTCCTGGAGGAACGTACAGACCACTCCAGTCAGTCTTATCCTTCCAACTACCTTGATCACGGTCCTTGATTCCAGGTCTATCATAATAGTTCCGACCTTGGTTTCATTGGGCATTGCCTCGGAAAACTCCCTGATTATTCAAGTAGTTGGATTTTTCTTCAGAATCAGATTCTTCTCTTCTTTTTGACGCAATAGCTTTGACTTTTTCGGTCTTCCCTGATAATAGATGTTTTGTAAGAAGATCCATTTGTGTCTTCATGTGCGCCATATCTTGATCGCGTTCTTCTTCTTTTCTCCTTTGGTCTGCAGTCATGCCAATAGATAAAGTGGGGCTTGCTACCTCAGAATCCTTGGTATGCCAAACTCTACTTTGCTTCGTCATTCGATCTAGCATATTGCTTGCCTGACCAAAGGTGAGGTCCATGAATGATCCTCCAGCCGCATTATCAACCACTGGCTTAGTCATCGAATTCAAAGCTCTGTATAATATCTCCATCAAGCGGACATTGGTCATATGATGGTTTGGGCACCGCATAAGCTTCGAAACTCTCCCATTTTTCGTGGAGAGCTTTAGTGGGAAGCTATCAAAAATTGCTGATCTCATCTCTCAACTATGCTTTCTTGGATGACAGAAAGAATCTTTCTAGGAAATCATCTTTCAATTGCCTCCAATTAGTAATAGAATCAGGAGTCAGCCCATTCAACCATAGAGTTGCCTCCCCAAATAGAGACAATGGAAATAAGCGCAGTCGAATTGCATTCTGTCCAACGCCAGGATTGTCGAATGACTTGCATGTAGAAATAAAGTTGACTAGATGCATATTCGGATCATCACCCACAAGTCCACCGAATAATCCATTAAGCTGCAATAGTTGAATCATTGTGCTAGTGATATTGAACTTTGCTCCAGGTGCCAAGGGTGGCAGAATAATGGCTCCTGTGGAACCAGCTTCATAAAAATCGTCATCATCGTCATCAAAAGGAATCTGCACAGCTCGGTGATCTGGCCTCAATCGCGCTTGACGATCTCTCCTCTGCATGGGTGCCTCCATCTCAGTAGTACGTCGTGGGTTTAGTAGCTCCTCATTGCCCAGGTCCTCATCATCAGGATTTGTTGCACGACCTGGGTTATCAATATTCTGTTGATGCACTTGAGCAGTTATCCTTTCAATTTCACGTTGTGCATCCATTGATGCACTGAACAAACCTGAATAAAACAAAAATAACAACTAAAAGTAAAAGTACGAGAATCTTTGACCAAAGGGTCTAGTAACTATCACAAACTTAGTTGACAATCGTATTCCCCGGCAACAGCGCCAATTTTTGATAACGCTCAATCTACAGCTCTCGTAAGAGTGTAAAGTGGTCGCTGTCAAATATAGAACCCAACTGGGTTGGGTATCGATCCCACAGGGAATAGCTTGGTCAACAAGTAAACAACGATTACTAGACTTTTAGTGCAAGTCTCGTAAAAAGGGGGGATTATAATGTGTAACCAAAATATTAAAGTAAAAACTGAAAATAGCAACATAAAAAGAAAGAATGTTTAGTAGGTTGTAAAAAATGAGAATTGAGGAGTTGGGGTTATGTCCACCTTATGAGTTGTACGTCTCTATTGGGTATGAGTTATGCGGAATTCATACATATATGTGCTTATAGAGAATTGTATTCGATGGTAAATCCAGGCGTCTTTCGACCTATTCGAGGATTATTTCACTTTAACTCTTTTGAGCTTAAAGCGTATCTAACGGTACAAATTCTCCAAGAGGTTAATCCAGTTACGACACTAACTTTTTAATAGGGGATGGGACCCTACTACCTTGACATTATCTCTTTTCCAGACATATAACTTTTCTCTCGAACAAGTTAATGCTATACTGGCGTTATTCTATGCGTCTGCAACCACAAGAATTTGCATTAAGATGAAGAGAATAATGATATAAGCAACATACTTATTACGAATTCACAAACTTATAGCCTTAGATAGTATCTCATAAGGCTTCCATAACCCCAACAGGGAAGTTTAGTTACCCATGAGTGCGAAGGAAATCACAATAGACATTATTGTTACACCACAATAAGGATTTCGTGTAGCAAAGTGTGGTAGGCATTTAGGCATGACTTTCTTTGCATGTAACGTTTCTCCTGTTGCGGAAATTAAGAATTGAATAGATGAAGAGAAAGTAATCAGAATTAATAAAAAGAATTATTTTGATGGATGGATGGATGGTGGATGGATGGGAATTAATGGAATGGGGGAATTGTGTGGAATGTGAGGAATTGCGTGGAATGGTAGAAGAATGAATAAAAATCTCTAGCAAAATAGGGTATTTATAATACTCCTATCCTATTCCTACTAAGCTAATGCATTACTTAACCCAATCCTATTAGTTTAATGTATCATTATCCTAATTCTAATGAATTACTGCATTATTATCCTACTCCTAATAGGTTACTGCTGGTCCCCAAAGTCTTCAGAAATGCTGTTTTTGCCCTGGACAGGTATTCCATGCGTCACTTTTGGTCCTTGGCATCCAAGATTTCCCTTCTTTCGTGAAGCTTTCTTTGGCATCAAGTTATCCATAAAATGCTGAAATCTGCATCATTTATACCTGAAAATTTACTAATCATGTTCGTTAGCTCACTTACAGGAAAAAGGACTAAAAGTGAATGAAATATATAATTTGTCCTCAAAACTTAGCTAAAATATGGGTAAAATATACCACTATAGGCGTGTAAATTCGCCTATCAGCATGTAGCCATTGTTTTGCTTTCGAACTTGTGCCATGAATTTATTTTATGGTATCGAGTCCTGGGGGTATTTTTACCCAATAATTTAGCTATGTGCCAAGAGACAGCGTCAGTTTCATGCCAATCTTAGTCACATCTTGATTAGTAGAATTCAGTCAGTTACATGAGTCAGGAAAACTGAGTAATCTCATGAACTCATTCAGTTAAGGATTCAGTAACATTCCGCCAGTCCACGAAACTCAATGAACTTATTTCAATTCATATCAGTATAATTAGTTCAGTGTCTACTCATTTTGGGAGTAGGATTCATCATTAAGAGAACCCAAGGATGAGGGCATACACAGACATTAGAGGGTGTGACCCTTAGAATAAATCCTTGCATTCCAGAACTATATTGCCAGCATAGGTTGAGACATCAATACTGTCAATTGAGGGTTGATGAAGTGGATCAACACTGTTAGACTAAGGTCCCACTATTCTCCTATGGGGAAACTTCCAGATGAGGGTCACTAACATCTTGTTCTTATTAGCGGTGCGGTATTGACACCCTTCCAATTGGGGTTACAGATTGGACCCTTACTTAGCTATAATAGCTTATTAGAAGCATATTGGTTAGATATATTCTCCCATAGTTTCAATTATAGAATCAGGACTGTTAGATACATTCACTCTGTCTCAATAATAGAACTTAGATAGTTCTTCAGATATCAGGACTGTCAGATATAGTCATTCAGCACAGTATGGAACTCAGCTAGTTCCATCAGAATCTAGACTATCAGGTACAGTCACTCAGTAACAGTTATGCCAGTATTAGTAACTCATGTTATCAGTATTCAGACCCAGTAGTCAGTATTATCATGTATTCAACTTCAGTTATTTTTTAATACATATATTCTCACGTTCATGTTATACAGTCAGTTAGTATTATTCATGCATATGAAACCTTTGCATTTAGCTTGCCTCCCTTGTATACCAGTACATTTAATCGTATTGACACATTTGCGCTAAGGTGTTTTTATACCATTGGTTCAGAAGCACGAGCTCCAGAGCATCAGTAACATTCCAGTTTTAGTAGTCAGAGTCAGTAGTGAGTCCTCATCATTCGAGGATATTATTATTCGATTATTTCATTATTTTTTGTAGTTTAGAGTTAGTTGGGGACATGTCCCATGAACTCCACAGTTTTAAGACAGTTTAGAGTCTTTCAGACTATAGTATATTCAAATAGTTTATTTCAAATTTGGGTATTTCTATATCCCGTTCAGATATTATTTTATCAGACATGTTGCAATTTTGAACCTTATGGCCTTAAAGCTTATATTCTATATTTATATAGTTTATTATGCAGTGCTCAATTACATATATCAGTCATGGGTTAGCTTGTGGTCCTTAGGGATCATGGGCATCATGTAGTATTTTGGGTACCAGATTTGGGGTGTTACAAACTTGGTATTAGAGCCTAAGGTTCAATAATGTCTTAGTAAGTCTGAAAGCCGCATTTAGTAGAGTTTTGTGCATGGGTGTATTGAGCGCTACATTTATATAGAAGAGGTTATAAGATACTTTAGGAATAGTTTCCCTTCATTCAGTATTCATGTCGTACCAGTGAGCATGAGCTCAAATTTAACTCTCAGTCTAATTCATTTCTCCCTTTTCATTTACAGAACATGCCTCCTAAAATAAGAATGGAAATCAGCCAGCCTCTCAGCCCGTCCTAGCAGATCCCCTGGATGAACATGTTTCTCATGCGGAGTTCAAAGCTGCATTCACTACTTTTGCTTATTTAGTTACTACCCAGAACGAACGACCAACTATTGTTTTGTTCAACCCAGTGGACAATTTAGCTGCATCCAGGATTTGGGACTTCACATGAATAAATCCTCCATCCTTTACCGGTTTAAGTCAGACGAGGACCCTCAGGAATTTTTTGATCAGGTTCAGAAGGTTACAAATATCATGGGGGTCACTGCTTGTGAGAGTGCTGAGCGAGATGCGTATCAGTTGCAAGATGTGGCTCATACTTGGTTTAAAAAATGGAAAGTAGAGAGGGCTATAGATGCAGGGCCTATTGAGTGGGAGAAGTTTGCCACTGTCTTTCTTGATAGATTCTTTCCGCTAGAGCTGAGAGAGGCTAAGGTGTTAGAATATATTAACCTCAGGCAGGGAAACATAACAGTAAAAGAATATTCTATTAAGTTTACTCAACTAGATAGACATGCTTCTCATATGGTGGCAGAACGCAGGGCTAAGATGAGTAAGTTTGTTTCTGGGTTGAATGATAGTATGGTCAATGAGTGTAGATCTACAATGTCTATTAGTAAGATGGATATATCCAGGATTATTATCTATGCTCAACAGATAGAAGAGCAGAAGAGTAAGATGAGAGAGAAGTAGAATAAGAAAGCTAGTACAGGTAGCTTTAATTTCAACCAACCTAAGTCAGAAGGTGGAAATTGTTCTCAATTCTGCCCAAACTCATCCATTCTAGCTCATTCCTCAGCCATTGCTCTAGTTCCTAAGTTCAGGGATGGTAATAGAGATAGGGTGACAGGCTCTAAGTCTCAGGGCAGTATTAGCAGTGCCCGAACCAATCCATTTTATAAGACTTGTGGTAAAAATCACAAGGGTGTATGTAGAGCTAGTAGTGATGTGTGATTCAAATGTGGAAAGCCAGGCCATAGAGTTAGAGATTATCATCAGTCAGGTTATCAGGGTTGGCATAATATTTACTCAGCTCAGTACGGTCACCCGAATTAGCAACGTGCCTCTTCTAGTGCTACTAGTGGGCAATTCCTAAATAGACTCTATGCTCTCCAGTCTTGACAAGATCAGGAAAATTCTCTTGATGTGGTCACTGGTATGTTATAGATGTTTCACTTGCATGTTTACGCTTTGATAGATACAGGAGCTTCTTTGTGTTTTGTTACTCCCTATATATAGTAGATTTTAGAGTCAGTCCCAAAATTTTAGCAGAGCCCTTCTCAGTCTCTACCCCTGTGGGTAAAACTACTATATCCCGATAGATATACAGGAACTGTCTGATTATGGTATCTCAAAAAGCCACTTTAGTAGACTTAGTCAAATTAGAGATGACTAATTTTGATGTCTTTCTTGGCATGTATTGTCTTTATTCCTTCTATGCCATAAGTGACTGTAGAAATAGAGTCGTCCAGTTTTAGTTTTCGAATGAACCTGTCCTAGAGTGGAGAAGTAGTACTTCAATTTTTAGAGGTCAGCTTATTTCCTACCTTCAGACACGAAAACTGATATCTAAGGGATGTGTCTATTATCTTGTTTGAGTTATCGACACTAGTATAAAACTCCTAATTTTAATCAGTCCCAGTAGTGAATGAATATTCAGATGTCTTTCTCGAAGATCTTCCAGAAATTTCTCCCAAAAGGGAAATAGACTTCGGCATAGACCTTCTTCCAGAGACTCAACCTATATCTATTCTTCCATATAGAATGGCATCAGCAGAGCTCAGAGAATTTAAAGAACATTTAAAGGATCTCTTAGATAAGGGATTCAACAGACCCAACATATCTCTGTGGGGTGCACCAGTCTTATTCGTGCGAAAGAAAGATGGTTCTCTCAGAATATTCATTGATTATTATCATCTCAATAAAGTCTTGGTCAAGAACTTATATCCACTTCCTAGAATTGATGATTTGAATGACCAACCTTAGGGTGCTAGCTATTTCTCTATGATAGACCTTAGATCAAGCTATTTCATGTCCTTTGGTCTTACCAATTCCCCAGCAGCTTTTATTGACTTGATGAACCATATGTTCAAGCAATACTTGGACATGTTATTCATAGTCTTTATAGATGACATTATTGGCTATTCCCGCAGTGAGCGTGATTATGCAGACTATCTATGAATAGTATTACAGACTCTCAGAAATCATTAGTTATTCATCAAATTGATCTTCTAAACATCGAAGCAGTAAAAAATAGGCCGCGCCTTGTCTCTCCATCAACTATTAGGAGTTTCTTAGGTCTGGCTGGCTATTAAAGACGCTTTATAGAGGGATTTTATTCTATTGCATCCCCTATGTCCAGATTAACTCAGAAGAAAGTCAAGTTTCAGTGGTCAGACCCTTGCGAGAAGATTTTTCAAGAGTTGAAGGCTCGACTCACTTCAACTCCAGTTCCAATGTTACCAAATAGTTCAGATATATTTGTGGTGTATTGTGATCCATCTAGAGTAGGTTTGGGTTGTGTCCTCACGCAACATGGTAAGGTTATAGCTTACACCTCCAGGTAAATCAAGCCCCATGAGAAGAATTTTCCTACTCATAACCTTGAGTTAACAGCCATAGTTTTTTCCTTAAAGATTCCGAGGCATTACTTGTATGGTGTTTATGTAGATGTGTTCACAGATCATAAAAGCCTTCAGTACGTGTTCTCTAAAAAATATCTTAATCTCCGTCAGAGAAGGTGTTAGAGGTCCTAAAAGATTATGAGATGAGTGACCTTTATCATCCGTGCAAGGCCAATATAGTAGCCGACGCTCTCAGTAGACTATCTATGGGTTGTGTTGCTGATGTTGAAGATAGTAAGAAGAAGCTATCTTAAGAAGTTCATCAGCATTCCAGACTAGGTGTCTGCTTAGTCAATTTAGATGAGGGTAATATATAGGTTTAGAGTAGTTCTGAATCATCTCTAGTTTCTGAAGTTAAGGAAAAATAAAATAGAGATCCCAGTCTAGTCAAGCTGAAAGAGTCAGTCAAGGATCAGAATATAGAGGTTTTCTCCCAAGGGGGAGATAGTGTATTGCATTGTTAGGAATATATGTGTGTGCCAGGTGTAGATAAATTAAGGAAATGAATTCTTGCAGAAGTGCATGGTGTATGTTACTCTATTCATCTAGGGGCCACTATGATATACCATGAATTGCGGTAAATCTATTGGTGAAGTGGGATGACAGGAGATACTACATAGTTTATGCCTAAGTGCTCTACATGTCATTAGGTTAATGTTAAGCATCAGAAGCGTAATGGGTCCATGCAGGAGTTCAATATTCCTACTTAGAAGTGGGAAGAAGTGAACATGGATTTTGTGTTGGGCTTTCCTCGTACTCATCTTCAGCATGATTCAGTTTGCATCATTATAGATAGGATGACCCAATTAGCTTATTTCTTTCCAGTGCATACATCCTATTCAGCCAAGGATTATGCCAAACTCTATATCAGGGAGTTGGTTAGATTTCATGGTTTTCCATTGTCGATTGTCTCAGATAGAGGTACCCAGTTCACCTCTTATTTCTCGAAAGTATTCCAAAAAGGTCTTAGTACAACCTTTCACCCTCAGACAGTGGTCAAGCAAAAAGGACTATTCAAACCTTGGAATATATGCTAAGGGTGTGTTCAATTGATTTCAAGGATAGTTTGGAGGACCACTTGCCTTTGATTGAGTTTCAATAAAATAACAGTAATCATTCTAGTATTCAGATGCCTCCATTCGAAGATCTCTACGGTAGGAGATGCAGATCTCTAATCAGCTGGTTCGAAGTCCATGAGGCCGCAATAGTAGTGCCTGACTTGGTGTTGGATACCTTAGATAAAGCTTAGTTAATCAGAGAGAGGCTCAAGACAGCTCAGAGCCGCTAGAAATCATATGCAGATTTGTGCAGAAATAAGATGGGAGATTATGTGTACCTAAAAATCTCTCCCATGAAGGGAGTGAAGAGGTTTGGGAAGAAGGGAAAGCTCAGTCCTTGATTTGTCGGTCCCTTCAAAATTCACAGTCGCTTCATCAAAGTAGATTATCAACTCTAATTGCCTTCAGATCTTGCTTCAGTGCTCCAGTCTTTCATGTCTCCTTACTTAACAAGAGTAGAGGTGACCCAAAAATCATAGTCCCTATTGAGGGCGTAGACATCCAGAATAGTCTCTCTTTTGAGGAAATCCCAGTCGAAATCCTTCACTATTAGATTCGTAGACTGAGGAATAAAGAAGTCCCTCTAGTCAAAGTTCTTTGGTTGAATTAGTCCATTGAGGGAGCTACTTTGGAAGCAGAAGCAGATATGTGAACCAAGTATCCTTACCTCTTTTCTGCTAATTCAGACCTAGCCCAGGGTAATTGTTTTTCTTAAGTTCATTCAGCTTATAGTTCAAATTTCAGTTACAAACTATGCTCAGTTTTCGTTTCAAACTTGGTATCTTTACCCTATATGTTCAGTAACATGTTCATGAGTCAGTTTAGTCATGTATTCACGCATTAAATATGTATGATCAACTTATTTGTAATCTTAGTCATGTATTCATGTATCAACTCAGTCATAACACCATGCATCAGATATGCATGATCAGCATGAATCTAAGAAATGTAAGTCATGCAGTCATTTTTCAGTTGTTTATGTTTATTATGTACTTTAGCTTATCGTTTCTCCCATCTAAATCAGTCTCATTCGAGGAAGAATGTTCTCAAGGGGGAGAATTTGTAATATCCCGTACTTCTACCTAGCTTAAAAATTATCCCAAATATATTAAAGACTTGATTTAAAGGATGAATCTACTTTTATACATGTGGAATTTTCAAGGATGAATCCAAAAATATGTGGGAAATTGAATAAGCTTTCCATCGATACCAAATTCACCTAAATTTGGTGTCAGGGTAGAAAGTTATGACCAAAATACAAAAAGCAGTCTGAACTGCCTAGGTGCGATGGAAAGGGTTGACGGACCATCGAGCTAGAGACGGAATGTCACCCAAACCATCGCAACCCAGATATTAAGATTACATTCTGGCCTAGTTTGATGGGAAGGTCGATGGGCCAATAAGCTAGCAATGGATCGTTGCCCAAACCATCACAAATCCCATTCAGTAATTTAAAGCTATTTTTATAAGGGTGTTTGGGTCTTTTTCATCCTTTTTAACACCTATTATACCATACCAGGGCTCATAACTTCATTATTCATCTACAATACCAAATTAGGGTTTCTATCAAAGAACAATCACCAATAACGAGATTCCAACCCTTCTTCAATAAAAAAAGAGATTCAAACTTTTCAAGTCTAAGAACTTCAAGAAAGTCATATTCAAGGAATGTTAAGTGTTGATTCATGGGTCCTTTTCACCCCTGAAGCTCAAGAATCTCTCTTCAAATTCTAAAGATTTTACATTTATTAATGTTCATGATTTAGTTGAATTGAAATTCATGTGCATGTTGTTGTTCGGTTTTGATTAATCTTTTAAATTATATGTTACAATGATTGATCCTAGTATGTGATGATTTACATAATATTAATGATAAACCCTTCAAATTACAAATTTATTTATGCAACCATGATAATTAGATGCACTGATGATGGTATAACCAAAGTATACTCCCCATATGTTTTATTAAATGCCTATGTGAAGGAAAAAGTTCCATTATAGTATGATAGTATGAAATCCCCATTCATGTACAAGTTAATGCATGTCAAGTGTTTGATGAAATGTATTACTTAATGAACTCATTCCAGTTAATCTTAGTATAATCAGTTCAATGTTTACTCAGTTCAGGGTAGGATTCAGCATCGAGCGAACCCAAGGATGAGGGCACACACAGATACTAGCGGGTGTGACCCTTAGAAGAAATTCCTGCATTCCAGAACTTTATAGCCTACATAGGTTGGGACATAAAAACTGACAGTTGAGGGTTGATAAGGTTGATCAACACTGCCAGACGAGGGTCCCACCATTTTCCTTTGGGGAAACTGCCAGATGAGGGTCACTTAAACGTTGTTCTTACTAGTGGTGCGGTATTGACACCCTTCTAGTTGGGGTTATAGATTGGACCCTAACTTAGCTATAATAGCTTATTAGGGGCATGTTGGTAGCATGAATTCTCCTATAGTTTCAGTTACTTAATCAGGACTGTCAGATATAGTCACTCAGTCTCAGTAATAGAACTCAGATAGTTCTTTAGATATCTGGTCTGTCAGATACAGTCACTCAGCACAATACAGAACTCAGCTAGTTCCATTAAAATCTAGACTGTGAGATACAGTCACTCAGTAATAGTTATGTCAGTTATCAGTAACTCATATTATCAGTATTCAAACCTAGTAGTCAGTATTATCACATATGTAGTTTTAGTTACTTTTTCATGCAGGTATTCTCACGTTTATGTTATATAGTCAGTTAGTATTGTTCATGTATATGAACCCTTTCCTTTCAGCCTACCTCACTTGCATACCAGTACATTCAATCATACTGGCGTATTTGCGCTATGGTGGTTTTATACCATAGGTTTAGAAGCACGAGCTCCAAAGCATCAATAGCATTTCAGTTTCAACAGTCAGAGTCAGCAGTGAGTCCTCATCATTTGAGAATGTAATTATTTGATTATTTCATTCAGTAGTTTTGAGTTAGTTGGGGACTTGTCCCATCAACTCCACAGTTTTCAGACAGTTTAGAAGCTTTCAGACTACAATATGTTCATATTGTTTATTTCAAATTTGGATATTTCAATAGCCCATTTAGATATTGTTTTATCAGACATGTTAGAGTGTTGAACCTTATGGCCTTACAACTTGTATTCTATATTTATACAGTTTATTATGAAGTGCTCAGTTATATATATTAGTCATGGGTTAGCTTGTGGTCCTTTGGGGTTATGGGCACCGTGTTGCATTTCAGATACCAGATTTGGGGCGTTACAAACTTGGTATCAGAGGTTCAATAGTGTCTTAGTAAGTCTTAAAGCCATATCTAGTAGAGTCTTATGCATGGTTTTATTGAGTGCCACATTTATGTACACGAGGTTATAAGATGTTTTAGGAACAGTTTCCCTTCTTTCAGTATTCATGTCATGCCAGTGACCATAAGCTCAAATTTAACTCTCAGTCTAATCTGTTTCTCCCTTTTCGTTTACAAAAAATGCCTCCCAAAATAAGAAACAGAAATCAGTCAACCCCTCAGCCCGTCCAAGCAGATCTCTTGGACAAATATGTCTCTTATACCGAGTTCAGAGCTGTATTCACTACTCTTGCTAATTTAGTTGCTTCCCAGAATAAATGACCAGCTGTTATTTTGGCCAACCCAGTGGCTAATTTAGCTGCAACCATTATTCGGGACTTTACCCGAATGAATCCTCCATCCTTTACCGGGTTTAAGTCACAGTAAGACCCTCATGAATTCCTTGATCAGGTTCAGAGGGTTACAAATATCATTGGGGTCACTGCTTGTAAGAGTGCTGAGTTAGATGCTTATCAGTTGCAGCATGTGGCTCACACTTAGTTTAAACAGTGGAAAGTAGAGAGGGCTATAGATGCAGGGCTTATTGAGTGGGAGGAGTTTGCCACTGCCTTTCTTGATAGATTCTTTCACCTAGATCTAAGAGAGGCTAAGGTGTTAGAATATAACAATATCAGGAAGGACAAAATAACAGTGAAAGAGTATTCTCTTAAGTTTATTCAACTAACTAGATATGCTCCTCATGTTGTGGCAGACAACAGGGCTAAGATTAGTAAGTTTGTTTAGGGTCCGAATAATAGTGTGGTCAATGAGTGCAGATCTAGAATATTGATTAGTGAGATGGATATATCCAGGCTTATAATCCATGGTAAATAGATAGAAGAGCATAAGATTAAGATAAGAAATAAGCATAACAAGAAAGCTAGGATAGGTAGCTTTAATTTCAACCAACGTAAGTTGGAAGGTGGAAATCGTTCTAAATTTCACCCAAAGTCATCCGTTCTAGCTCTTTTCTCAGCCAGTGCTATAGTTCCTATGTTCAGGGATGGAATAGAGATAGGGCGCCAGGCTCTAAGTTTCAGTGTAGTGTTAGTAGTGCCCGAACCAATCTCGTTTGTTAGAATTGTGGTATGAATCACAAGGGTATTTGTAGAGTTTGTAGTGATGTGTGTTTTGGATGTGGCAAGCCAGGCCACAAAGTCAGAGATTTTCCTCAGTCAAGTTATCAAGGTCAGCATAACCATCCCTCCGCTTAGTCCATTCGCCCGAATCAGCAGGGTGCCTCTTTTAGTGCTACTAGTGGCCAACACCCAAATAGAATCTATGCTCTTCAGTACCGACAAAATTAGGAAAATTCTCCTAATGTGGTCATTAGTACATTATATATCTTTCACTTGTATGTTTATGCTTTGCTAGATCCATGTTCTTCTTTGTCTGTTGTTACTACCTCTATAGCAGTTGATTTCAGAGTCAGTCCCAAAATTCAAGTAGAGCCCATCTCAGTATCCACCGCCAGTGGGTAAAACTACTATTTCCTGATGGGTATACAGGAATTATCCGGTTATGGTATATTAGAAAGTCCCTTCAGCAGACTTACTCGAATTAGATATGACTGATTTTGATATCATTCTCGGCATGGATTGGATTTAATCTTGCTATGCCACAGCCGACTGTAAAAATAGAGAATGAACCTTTCCTAGAGTTGAGTGGTAGTACTTTAATTTTCAAAGGTCAACTTATTTCCTACCTTCAGACATAGAAAATAATATCTAAGGGATGTGTCTATCATCTTGATCGATTTATGGAAATTAGTTTCGAAACTCCCAATTTTAAGTTAGACCCAGTAGTGAATGAATTTTCAGATATCTTTCCCGAAGTCTTCCAGAAATTTCTCCCAAAAGGGAAATAGACTTTGGTATAAACTTTATTCTAGATACTTAGCCTATATCTATTCCGCCATACAAAATGGAACCAATAGAGCTCAGAGAATTAAAAGAACAGTTGAAGGATCACTTAGATAAGGGATTAATCAGACCCAATATGTCCCTGTGGGGTGCACCAGTCTTATTTATACGAAATAAAGATGGTTCTGTCAGGATGTGCATTGATTATCATCAACTCAATAAATCCACGATCAAGAACAAGTATCCACTTCCCATAATCAATGATTTTTTTGACCAACTTTAGGGTGCCAACTATTTCTCTTAGATAGACCTTAGATCAGGCTATTATTAACTCAGATTTAAAGAATTTGACATTCTAAATATAGCTTTTCAAACTCAGTATGGTCACTTCAAATTCTTAATCATGTCTTTTAGTCTTACTAATGCCCCGACCGCTTTTATTGACTTGATGAACCATGTGTTCAAGTAATACTTAGACATGTTCATTATAGTCTTTATAGATGACATTCTTGTCTATTTCCACAGCGAGCATGATCATGCAGACCATCTCAGAATAGTATTGTAGACATTCAGAAATCATGAGTTATTTTCCAAATTCAGTAAGTGCAAATTTTGGCTAAGGTTAGTAGCATTCCTGGGTCATATCATTTTCGGTGATGGAATTAGAGCTGATACGCTAAAGATTGAAGCAGTAAGAAATTGGCTGCGTCCTGGCAATCCATCAAATATCAGGAGTTTTTTTGGTTCTGGCTAACTATTACAATGGTTTGTAGAGGTACTTTCTTCTATTGCATCCCCTATATCGAGATTAACTAAGAAGAAAGTTAAGTTTCAGTGGTCAGACCCACGTGACAAGAGTTTTCAGGAGTTGAAGGCTCGACTCACTTTAGCTCCAGTTCTAGTATTACCAAATGGTTCAGATGGGTTTATGGTGTACTATGATTTATCTAGAGTGGGTTTGGGTTATGTCCTCATACAGTATGATAAGGTTATAGCTTATGCCTCAAGACAAATTAAGGCCTATGAGAACAATTATCCTACTCATAACGTTGAGTTAGAAGCCGTTGTTTTTGCTTTAAAGATTTGGAGGCATTACTTGTATGGTGTTTATGTAGATGTGTTCATAGATCATAAAAGCCTTCAGTACATGTGCTCTCAGAAAGATCTTAATCTCCGTCAGAAAAGGTGGTTAGAGCTCCTAAAAGATTATGACATGAGTTAACTTTGTCATCCGTGCAAGGCCAATGTAGTGGCCGATGCTCTCAGTAGACTATCTATGGTAGTGTTTCTTATGTTGAAGACAATAAGAAGAAGTTAGCTCAGGAAGTGTATCATCTTGTCAAACTAGGTGTCTGCTTAGTCAATTCAGTCGAGGGTAATATATGGGTTTAGAGTAGTTTCGAATTATCTCTAGTTTCCAAAGTTAAGGAAAAAGAAGATAGAGATCCCAGTCTAGTCAATTTAAAAGAGTCAGTAAAGGATCATAAAGTAGAGGTTTTCTCCCAAGGGGAAGATGGTGTATTCCATTGTTAGGATTGTCTGTGTGTGCTAGGTGTAGATTACTTAAGGTAACGAATTCTTGCAGAAGCGCATGGTGTGCGTTACTCAATTCATCCAGGGGACACTGAGATGTACTGTGGTTTACGAGAAATCTATTGGTGGAGTGGGATGAAAAGAGATATTGTAGAGTTTGTGGCTAAGTGCTCTATATGTCAGTAGGTTAAGGTTGAGCATCAGAAGCCTAGTGGGTCCTTGCAGGAGTTCAATATTCCTACTTAGAAGTAGGAAGAAGTGAACATAGATTTTTTGAGGGTTTTTTCTCGTACTCGTCATCAGCATGATTTAGTCTGCGTCATTATAGATAGGATGACCAATTCAGATCATTTCCTTCTAGTCCATACCTCCTATTCAATGAAGGATTATGCCAAACTCTATATCAAGTATTTGGTCAGATTGCATGGTGTTCCGTTGTCTATTGTCTCAGATAGTGGTACCCAATTCACCTTTTATTTCTAGAAAGCATTCCAAAAGGGACTTGGTACTCGAGTTTATCTCAGTACAAACTTTCACCCTCAGACAGATGGTCAAGCAGAAAGGACTATTCAGACCTATAAAAATATTCTAAGGGCATGCGCAATTGATTTCATGGGTATTTGGGATGACCACTTGCCTTTGATTGAGTTTCCATACAACAAAAACTATCATTTCAGTATTCAGATGGCTGCATTCGAAGCTCTCTATGGTAGGAGATGTATTCACCAATTGGTTGGTTCGAAGTCGGCGAGTCCATAGTAGTAGGGCCTAACTTGGTCTTCGATACATTAGAGAAAGTTCGGTTAATCAAAGAGAGGCTCAAGGCAGCTCAAAGCCAATAGTAATCATACGCAGATGTACACAGAAAGGATCTCAAGTTTGATATTGGTGATTATATGTACCTAAAAAACTCTACCATGAAGGGAGTGAAGAGTTTTAACAAGAAGGGAAAGCTTAGTCCTCGATATGTCGGTCCCTTAAAAATTATCAGTCGCTTCGGCGAAGTAGCATATGAGCTTGAATTGCCTTGAAATCTTGATTCAGTGCATCCAGCCTTTCATGTCTCCTTACTTAAGAAGTGAATAGGTGACCCAATAGTCGTAGTCTGTATTAAGGGCGTGGACATACAGAACTGTCTCTCTTATGAGGAAATCCCAGTCAAAATCCTTAACTATCAGATTCGTAGACTGAGGAACAAAAAAGTCCCTCTAGTCAAATTTCTTTGACGGAATCAGTCCTTTGAGGGAGCTACTTGGGAAGCATAAGCATATATGCGGACCAAGTATCCTCGCCTCTTTTTGGCTAATTCAAACCTAGCCCAAGGTAATAACATTTCTTAAGTTCATTATGGTTATGGTTTTAATTTCAGTTACAAACTACGTTTAGTTTTAGTTTCAAACTTGGTATATTTACCTTGTATGTTCAGTCGCATGTTTAGGAGTCAGTTCAGTCATGTATTTATGCATCAAATATGCATGATCAGCTTATTAGTACTCTCAGTCATGTATTCATGTATCAACTCAGTAATATAACCATGCATTAGATATGCATGATGAGCAAGAATCTCAGTAATGTCAGTCATATAGTCATGTTTCAATTGTTCATGTTCAGTATGTACTTTATCTTACCCTTTCTCCCATATAAATCAGTCTCATTTGAGGACAAATGTTCCTAAAGGGGAGATATTATAATAACCCATACTTCTACCTAGCTTAAAAATCATTCCAAATATGTTAAAGAGTTTCTTTAAAGGTTGAATCCACTTTTATACATGTGAAATTTTCAAGATTTTGATTTTTTTTGTGTGGGAAATTGAATAAGCTTTCCATTGATACCAAATTAGCCTAAATCCGGTATCGGGGTAGAAAGTTATGGCCAAAATATTGAAAGAAGTCTAAACCACCCAGGTGTGACGAAAAGGGCTGACGGACCATCGATCTAGCAATGGGCCATCGCCTAAACCATCACAGCGGAGGTAGTGAGCCGACCTTCTGGACAGGTGTAATGAAATGGCAGATGGACCGTCGCCCAAACCATCGCAACTCAGGTAGAAAGTTCACATTCGGCCTAGTACGACGGAAAGGTCGATGGGCCAATGAGCCTGCAACGGACCATTGCCCAGGCCCTCACAGATCTCGTTCAGCAATATAAAGCCATTTTTATTAGGGTGTTTGGGTTTTCACCACCCTTTTTAACACCTAATTATACCATACCGGGGCTCATAACTTCATTATTCATCTACAACACCAAATTAGGGTTTCTCTCAAAGATAAATCCCCAAAAATAAGATCCCAACCCTTCTTCAAGAAACCAAGAAATTCAAGTTCTTCAAATCTAAGTACTTTAAGAAACTCATAAACAAGGTATGTCAAGTGTTGATTCATGGGTCCCTTTCACCCATAAAGCTTAGTATTTCTTTTCAAATTCCAAAGATTTTGTATTTATGAATGTTCATAATTTAGTTGAATTGAAATTCATGTCCATGTTATTGTTTGGTTTTGATTCATCTTTTAAATTACATTTACAATGATTCATCCTAGTATGTGATGATTTACATAATATTAATGATAAACCCTTCAAAGTGCAAATTTGTTTATACAACCATGATAATTAGATGCATTGATGATGGTATAACCAAAGTATACTCCCCATATGTTTTATTAAATGCCTATGTGAAGGAAAAAGTTTTATTATAGTATGATAGTATGAAATCCCCATTCATGTACAAGTTAATGCATGTCAAGTGTTTGATGAAATGTCTTAGTCAATGAATTATGGATATATGTATAGCCATTGTTGTGCTTTGAAACTTGTTCCATGAATTTATTTTATGCTATCGAGTCTTGGGGTTATTTATACCAAATAATTTAGTTGTGTGCCTAGAGCCAGTGTCATTTTCATGATAATCTCAGTCAAACCATGATCAGTAGAATTCAATCAGTTACATGACTCAGGAAAACTCAGTAATCTTATGAACTCAGTCTGTTAATAGGATTCAGTAACATTCTGTTAGTCCACAAAACTTAATAAACTCAGTACATTTTGTATTAGCATAGTCAGTTCAGTGTTTACTCGGTTAGGAGTAGGATTCAGCATCGAATGAACCCAAAGAAGAGAGCACACACAAACAATAGAGGGTGTGATCCTTCAAAGAAATCCGTGCATTCCAAAACTATATAACCAGCATAGGTTGAGACATAAACATTGTCAGTTGAGGGTTGATGAGGTGGATCAATACTGCTAGATGAAGGTCCCACCGTTCTTATTTAGGGACACTGCCAAATGAGGGTCACTCATAACTTGTCCTTACTAGTGGTGCGGTATTGACACTCTCCAAATTAGGTTTACAGATTGGACCCCAATTTAGCTAAAATAGCTTATTAGGGGCATGTCGGTTAGATAAATTCTTCCATAGTTTTAGTTATAGAATCAGGTCTATCAGATTCAATCACTCAGTCTCAGTAATAGAACTCAGATATCAGGACTGTCAGATACAGTCACTCCACATAGTACGAAACTCAGCTAGTTCAACCGGAATCTAGACTGGCAGATACAGTCACTCAGCAATAGTTATGCCAGTTATAAGTAACTCATGTTATCAGTATTCAGAACCAGTATTCAGTATTATCACCTATTCCGTATCAATTACTTTTTCATGCACATATTCTCACGTTCATGTTATACAGTTAGTTAGTATTGATCATTCATATGAACCTTTTTTATCTAGCCTACCTCACTTGTATACCAGTACATTCAATCGTACTGATGCATTTGCACTATGGTGTTTTTATACCATAGGTTCAGAAGCACGAGCTCTAGAGCATCAGCAGTATTCCAGTTTTTACAGTCAGAGTCAGCAGCGAGTCCTCATCATTTGAGGATGTTATTATTTGATTATTTCATAATTTTTAGTAATTCAGAGTTAGTTGGGGATATGTACGATCAACTTCACAATTTTCAGACAGATTAGAGACTTTCAGACTATAGTATATTCAGATAGTTTATTTCAGATTTGGGTATTTCTACACTCAATTTAGATATTGTTTCATCAGACATGTTATAGTTTTGAACCTTATGGCCTTACAACTTATATTCCGCATTTATATAGTTTATTATGTAGTGCTTAGTTACACATATCCGTCATGGGTTAGCTTGTGGTCCTTCGGGGTCATAGGCACCATGTAGCATTTCGAGTACCAAATTTGGGGCATTACAGTTAAAGTCCCCAATGTTTTTAATTGATTTATGCCTTTTTTAGACAATGAGTTAAAGTCCCTAAGTTTTGTATTGATTTGTGACATCTTAGACCATGGGTTCAAGTTCATAGTCTTTGAGTTGAGCAAGTATCCTTGATAAGTTGGTGGGTTAAAGCCACTAAGTTGTGAAATGAGAAAGTGTTTATAAGTAAGAGGTCCAAGTCCCCAATCTTTGAAATTAACAAGTGTCATTGATAAATGATGGGTTTGAGTCGCAAGGTTAATGAATTAAAAAGGTTGTTTGATGATGATCATGATATATGTTGTGTTGTATCTATTTTTGTGCTTTGTCCTTACTTGTTTTGAAGGTTGTTTTGATGTGTTATAATTTTTTAACTTTTGTTTTTACTTTCCTTACCCATTATTCACGAAGGAATAATCCAACTGGTGGAGAATGGGAATACCTAGGTTTTGAACCATAAGAAGAATTTCTTCATTGGGTGCCTCTCAGCTGGGTACGATTAGGGGCATGAGTCATACCCCTTGGACATGAGTCATATCCTCTTTCCCTTTTTCTCTCATATCTTAGGCAGTGTGGTGAGGGTCACTCACTATCCTAGGTACCAGTGATCCCCCCCTAATTGTACCAAAGGGTAAGAGTCATACCCAGTAAGCCGTATAGACTTTGGACTTGAACTTTGAGTGGACTATTTTTCATACGATTGAAGCATGCAAGTTATGGTTTGAGTCGTACCCTTTGGATAGGACTTAAGGTTGTGTGGTCTTACCCTTAACAATGTAGGTGACCTAGGAGAAGCCTAGGGTACAATTCAGGGAACCACTCGTACCCTAGGGTATGATTTCCAAAGTGAGTCGTACCCTTGGATGGATCCATTTTCCATCTTTTAATTAAGGGCACTATGGTTATTTACTAAGCATAAAAACCTAAGTACCCACACTATATAATTTCTTGTAGCCTCCCAAACATCTACTTTGATGGATCAAACACCCTAGACACTCTCTCAAACTCATCTTAGAAGAATTGGAGGCTAGGGTTTCAAGTGTGATCTTTAAGAGGCAAAGTGAAGTCCAGACTCTTGGTGAATCAGGTTGTATAAGGCATGTAACTCTTCCCTTTGTTAAATAACTCTAAACCCTTGTATTTTAAACTTGGATTAGTAAGTTTACATGGTGACTTTGAAATCTAATGAAAGGGTTTTGTATCCTAATGATGAATAATATGGACTTTTACTTAGACTGGTGTTTATACATGTTATTGATGATGATTTACACATCTGGGTGCTTGTTGTATGTGCTATAAGATGTGAGCCTTGAGTAACTCTAATCTTGATGATTTCAACCATGAAAATGGCCTTGGCAAAGGGATGCACACAAGGTGTTTGTTTAAATATCTAAGTGAATTGTCTAGTGTTAGGTTGATGATGTTTTAAACTAGGGAAATGACCCAATAAGTATGAATAGTCTATAATTGATATTGTAAAGGTATTATGAGCCATTTTGGGTGAATTGATGACTTTGTTAGGTGATAGTTAACGAGGGGTTAAAGTCCCTAAACAGAAAAATGAACTTTAATGGTGTATTGAACTAAAGTATGGTATGAATGGGGTATAGGACTGATAATGAAATACGAATAGTTTGTGAGGGTTTTGATGATCATAAATTGAATTATATGATGAATTGATTTAATTCATTAGATTATTCAAATGATTGAGCAACAAAGGCTCCTATGAGGACCATGTGGTCAAGTATAGTGTTGAGTTGTATAAATAGGTCAAAGTCCTTGAGTGTGAATTGAATAGGTGATGATATATAGACAAAAGGGTTGGAGTACCTATGTCTAATAATGATAATTGTGATTGATTGAGGTTAAATTCCCTTTCCTAATGAAAGGGCTTGAGCTTAAAGTACCTTTCCTAATGAAATCATTTATGGTTAAAGTCCCTTGTCCATCGAGATCTCTTGAGGTTGAAGTTCCTTTCCAAATGAAATGGCATGAGGTTAGAGTCCCTTGCCTAAAGTTTGGGCATGCGGTTAGAGTCCCTTTCCTAAGTGAATGTGAATATGTTATTAGAGTCCCTTGTATTAATGGATGTGTATGTGGTTAGATTCCCTTGCTTAATGAGTGTATCATAATTAAAGTCCTTCTAAGTGAGATGTGAATATGGATGAAGTCCCATACCTAATGAGAATTGTTTAATCTAAATGTGGAAGGTCGGAGTCTTCCACCTCATATCTCATGATTAAGTGCTTTGAGAATGTTTCTATGACTTATTTACTTGTTAGCATGTGATATACCTATATGTGTATCTAAAGTCATAAATATGGTTGAATATGATATATATTGACTTGTAGATTATTGATGATGCTATTTTATCCTTATTCTTGACTAGCGCTCCAACCGCTAATCATCTTTGGACGGTATGTCCCAACGCAGCATAGGGTACGGATTATCATTTTCTTTTCCTACATAGTGACTAGGTGATCGAAGTGGTTCATGCATTGACTTAGCAGTGGTGAGCTTCCTTACTTCGGAAGATAATCCGTCTTGGTCTCTTATCTTCAGACTTAGTTTTATTTTTACTTGTTTTTGCTATTGTCGGGGGCTTATCCCGACATATACATTTCTAAACATCGGTTTGTATAGAGGAATTGTGGATTAATATGGACTTGAGTATAATGGTTAGTATGATAAATCCAATGATGTGCTTAAACATGTTTATGTTATGACTTCTAGCATTGTTTCTGCTATCTTATTATATAGTCAGGATTCACCCGACCCTTGTGATGGATGTGATGATGATTTATTTGGGTTATTGGGGTTACCTCCAGTTCATGTGGGCTTTAGGTGCCACTACGACATGGTCCAGTTTCGAGGAGTATCAACCACTGACTTGCCATCTCTACCACTATTCTGCTGGCCTCTAACTTGCTCAGAGTACCAGAACTTTTCACTCTGCCTTTCCCATATTTTGGATTGGACCTTCTTCTCCTCTTCTACCTATTACATATACACCATAAGCCTATAAATATCAATGTCTTTGTTCAACAAGGCTCCCTTGAACTCCAACACCATATCTCGAGACAAACCCAAAGAGAACTTCTTCATTCTATCCATCATAAAAGATATCAACTCTGGATCATAGTAAGACAACTAATAAAACTTTAAGTCATAGTCGTCATCCTGATTTGTTTCAAATGAAGAAACTCCTTAGATTTTGCCTTCCTCAACTCCCGAGGAAAGAAGTGATCAATAAAGGCATTAGAGAAGTCATCACACATAGCTGGCTTAACATCTTCACCCCTTAATTTATCCCACTCCTCATAACACTAATACACCACATCCTTCAACTAAAATGCTGTAAACCACTCCCTCAAAGTCAGAAGCAAGAATCACCCAAAAAATCTTTTCCATCTCATCTATAAACCCTTGAGGATCCTCCCCTACCTTTAAACTTGTGAAAGTCAGAGGACTCACCTCATGAACTGGCCAACCATTATGGCGTCAAAAAGAAGAAGTGGCAGAAGAAACATATTCATACTGGTGTGACTTAGATTCCACCAACTGAGTAAGCAAATGAATCAACTAGAAAAATTCAACATTAGACACATCACCCTAAGAAATTAGGGTAGAAGTACCATCAACCCAAAGAGCTCGGGGAGGACTAGTAGGGATCGGTGGAACTTCATGAGGGAAATTAAAAGTAGGGAAAATAGATCAAGTATGTACCCCATAAGAAGGAAGAGATTCATCAACGTTGTCCTCATGCAGGACAAAAGCGTTTCCACAAGCATCAGATCTTCAGGGAGGCATGATCTAAAAGGTAAAAAAATTGGAATTATAGGAGATTTCAATTTCCTAGACTTTAATCCCCGAAGTAGATCACAAGGAAGGCAAACATTCCTAAATTCTACGTAGTCTCTCCCTTATAAGTGTGATGCGCTACATACCCTTAAAACAGACTCTAATTGAAATGGATTTGTGGATACCCAATTAACCATGAACCTAAGGCTGTAATACCAAAGTTGTCATGACCCAAACTTGGGCCTGGCAGTGATGAGTATCTCAAGTTCACCGAGGATCAGAGATCACCACCTTTGCCTAGCCAAACAAAACACAGTACAATTAGAAGCAGATAAATTATAAAAATATAACAAGATAGACAAATATCTAACTCATGATGAATACTAGGATTTACAACAAAAATCACAATCCACAGTGTCCACAAAGACTCTAAATCGATCAAATTAACATAAGTTGGGACATACCCCCAATGATAGCCAAAATAATCTAATGGAAGTAGTTTAAGATATAAGTGAAACAAGACTTCAAAATGATAGCCATTTCGGAGAATGGAAGCTCACCACTTAAAAGATGATTGATGAAAACCTAGAAATCCTATCACTGCATAGGAAAAGTAAATGTGTCTCCAGTTCCTGTAGTGCATGGGGATACAATATCCAAAGAAAGTTTGCGGGTTGAATTCTAGCATTCAACTCTGGGAGGGATAAAATAATTCTAAGTAAAAACCATAGTAAAATACATATGAACACATAGTACATATATATATATATATAAAAAATGCTCAGATAGGTAACAAGGCTTAGCATGAATTTTATAACATTATCCAAGATTGTATAACTCTGCCATCATAATAGTAGCCACCGGCTATATGGGCCTCAACTCTAACCCCCTGGTTAGGCCCCATTACTTGTAGCCACACAAACTGGAGAATAATCATTTGTACATTTGAACCATAGGGACTTGAATACCGGGTCATATAATAAGGGCAACATGAATTCCCAATCATAAAGCAAGGGTGACTAAAACACCCTACTATTTAAACCCCCACACCGATAAATGCGGTTTCCATTATTGGTCCTTCAAGACCTCCCCTTTAACGTTTAGCAGCATAACCCCCTTAAATCCCAATTAAAACATTTAGCACATAACCCAGTAATTTAATCAAGGATTTATTCATTAAGATAATATCAAGTGGTATCTTTATACTGACTATAGATTCTGAGCAAATGTCATCATGAAAAATCAAATAGCTAATGGGAATCTAACCCACTAACTAATAGGAATCCTAACTATTTAGCCAACTGGGACTCTAACCCATCAGCTAATAGGACTTTAAAATATTTATCCATATGCGACTCGAACCTATTTTGAGAACTGGACTCCTAAGTTTTTATTCAAAATCAATCCATGCAAGCAAAGCCTTTAAGTTCCTTCATGTATCATTTGATCTTTCTGTAATTGCCATAACAAGAGTAGTTCAATATGCATATACTCATATTCAAAATAAATTTCACAAGATTGGGTTGAGGTCATACCAATTATAATATTCAAAACCATCAAATTGGGGAATTCATGACCCTCATTCCAATTAACCACACTCATGCACCTAATGAATCATTCATAAAATCCATGTGAAAATAATTTATTCATTAGTGCTCAAAAGCTCTAAACCTATAATTATAAACCATAATTTAATCACATGAGTAAGAATTAAAAATACTTGCTTTTTAAAAAATAAACTTTGGGGAAGATTAATATGCCTTATATATCAAGAATTACAGAGATAAATCAACCCTTGGACGCTTTAGCTGCCAATTCCTTTAAAACCCCAAATGTTCTTGACTTAGGTATTTGAGTGAGCTTGAGAGAGTTTATTTAATAGTTATGTGTTGAGAATAGGGTCCCCAACATGTTTTATGATCGTGGGTCTTATGTGGGGGAAGAGGTAAATGACAAGAATGCCCCTACTTAAGAGTATAGAAAAAAAATGCCCAGGCGTCATGGGTCAACTTACGATTTGTGACGTCTGGCTACAAGTTATCTCCATGACTCATTGTTTGATCAGTAGATCAAGGACCCCTTATTGTTAACTTGATAAGCCACATACTATGAATCATGACATATAATTACAACACGTAGGGTCCTAGTCGTTGTCGAGGTAGAAATGTCAGGCACCTTTATTTGTTTTTCTAAGAGAAGCACTATATGAATCTTTTAGATTCTTTATAAATCATTATGTCTAGTCGTACCCAGAACAGACACCTTGGTACCTCATTGTTCACCTTACAATTGGGGTTCTATGACCCGTAAGGTGAGCTTATAACTCATAAGGTAAGTCTTAGTCAGGGTAGTGAGTTTAACAACTCATAAATTTTCAAGGCCAAGATCTGGGGTGTTACACAAATTCCCTGGATTTTTTTACAACTATGTGCATTCAATTTTTATAGCTAGGGTTGTGGGAACCTTGACAGAATAACAAAGTAGAGAAAGTGCCAAGTTATTCTAGATCAATATTCTTGCATGTATTGTGATTTTCTTTAGTTTAATTGATTTCTTATCTGTGGACAATGTTAATAACCTACCTATATTTGATACTTACTTTAAAAGAGTGGTACAGATTAGGAAAAAAAATTACGAAGGTAATTTGCGACTCACTTCCCCATCTCATTATTTTGCCATCTCATTTAATAAAATTAAGACATACAAGGTTATAGTTAAACTGTGATCCAGGGAAAGAGTTAGTAACGTGATACTGTGAGACTCACAAGGTAAAGAGCGAGATTTAAAAATAAGTCCACAAAATAGTTAGTGATAACTAACTTTTCAGATTCTTCATGCAAGGTATTAGGATTGTCTGGTAGAGCATGATAAATATACAGAGTTATAAGCCGATGGAAACACAGTCCTAGTGTTTGTATCGTATTATTTATAACCAAAATCATCAAAAATCTGGTTACTTCCTATTGATTATAGCAAATCCCCCATTTCCTTTTTTGCACTGTCGGATGTTTTAACAAGTTTGAGAGATTGTTCTAGCCTATTCCTTGTGGGTTCGACCTCAAACTAGTTGTGTTACTATAATTTGAATTGACTGCTTTTTTCTTCATGGAGGTGTAGTTTTGGGCGACATCATTCTACTACATATTTTCCTGCAGTACATTCATATATTCTGGAAGTATCTACCTTTAGAGGTTCTTGAAATTTTGCTTTAGTTAAGTCTCGTAACATCTGTACATCAGTAAAACCTTTTGCATATGCTACAATTGATTTCCTCTCTTTATTCTATTTCATGATAATGCCCCCTATTCCTTTATTATAACTTTCAATTGGTTTCTCCAATATCTGTGACTGCATACAACAAGTTCTTCCTTCTGTAACATCTCTTTGCTTATGTTTTATTGTTAGTGTTCATCTTTGTTATTAAACTTTGCAAAAATATATTGTACTATTTCCTTTCAGTATGATCATCTCCAAAGCCATAACTCAGTATGTGGTATTTCCTTTCTTTGCATATTTCTAGTAAATCCTTTTGTAGTTGATAGATCAATTCCTTATCCTCTTGAACTTCTTTCTCTACTTGAGCTCTCTCACCCCACTTTGGATTATGAAAAAGCCTATTGAACCCAGCTCTATATAGATATACTTTGTTGTACCTCTTTGTTAATACTACTAGGATTCTGATTTTGCGTATGCTCCACCTCCTACTCATAATCTTGTAGGGATTTAAATTTATTATATCAATTCAATATTTCCCTAGCTGAGTTACCATCATCTCTATGTTTCTTCTTTGATGGGAAATGGATAGGTTTTTTGACTAGCCCCTTCCTTTTATAGGTGTTCTAATTTGTACAAGTGACCAAACATCAGGGTCATCAACCATATTACTACTGGATAGTGTTTTTGCTGGATATATATTGTTGAAGTTTCTAGAACCTTTTGAGGTATTAATAACATCTTTTTGCTCCACCATATTTTCATCTAAATTTCTATCTTCATGATTGCTTTTCCATAAGTTGGGATTTAGTTTTTTTGCTTGCATCTTCATTATGTCTTTGTAATCTACTTGTTTTACAATACTTTTGTAATGTATCATATTATATTTAAAATTAGTGATGCATTTTGTTCCAGTAGATACCTCTACGACGGCCATACATATGAACTTCAGTAAGTCCACAACAAGGTCCACTTGAACCTTGTCCCTAGCACAATCAAGACTATTTTTATGTATTGTAGCCATTTCCATTTTGTGAGGCTTACTAACAACAGATGATAATGAGACCAAGGACTTTTTCACAAAGTATATGGGTAATAGTTTGGAAAATATATCCAAATCACTAGGGGAAAGATATCCAAATCACTACTTGAGTTGTTGCTTCATTCACCTTAAAGTTTAAGTTATAAATGAGTGGTCTTATTAGGAAAGCAATACCTTGATTGTTATTAATGTAATGAATTATCTTAGACAGTATATTAACATAATCATCCACTAAGGCATATCTAATTAATATATGTCTACATCTCAGTAGACCAATCATACAATCACCCCTTTTGCCACATTGTGTTGGAAGAATCTTCCTCAGGTCGTCATGATTAGGCTATCCTTGCTAAAATTTGGCAATAATTGCATATTAAAGGAGTTTGATTTTGTTCATTCTTACAACCTCGCCATCTGTCCATTCCACTGTAGGCACACAATTAACATATTGAATAGCCTTTAGTAGGATAGGTTCTATATTATTAGGTAACACAAATTTAGTATCTACCAATTTTTCATTAAAGACCATGACATAATCCAATTGTTTATTATTCAATTCTAAGCCATTAGGAAGTGAAGAGGAAAAAGTTGGGGGTTTGAGATAGATACTTTCCAAGGGGAGGGAAAGATAAAAATTGGCCATCCATAGAAGATGGTTGGCCGTCAACCTAGTTGGATAATATAATTAGAAGGTAATTAGGGTTCCACTCTGTGTCTTGAGACTTTATATTTTTGAGGAGTAGATCATTATTCCCAATAAATAAAATCAATTATATGGAGTTGTTAGCTTTAATTCTAGAAAGTGAAGTTCGAAATTTGACTCCTGTATATATCTTGGCATAACTTTAGGGGCTAACTTAAAGTCCAAGGAAATTTAGAATAAGGATAGAGAAGTGTTAAAAGAAACTATCCAAGTTAAAGTCCTAATACCTATCTCCTAGAGGTAGAGACACACATATTAATTCTATGCTAGATACATTGCCCTCTTACATAATGAATTTATTTCCAATTTTAGCTTCTGTCATCAAAAGACTAGAAAACATTAGAAAATATTTTTATGGTAAGGTAATAAGGAGAAGAAAAGTTACCATTTAGTTTAAGGGAAAACCCTCAGGAGTCGTTTGGTTTGGAAACAAATTATGATTGAATTAGTTATGATGAGATAAGTTATACTACGATTAATTATGCTGAAATTATTTTTTATTGAGTGTTTGGTTTGTTGTATTCAAAGTAATATGCATGGTATTTATAGGAAAAAATTAAGTGATTACAAAAATACCCTCCATCTTATTTAACTCTTTTTAATATAATTTCTTTTCAAGCTTTCAATATTTATTCTACTTTCATTTTACTTAACTTAAGTTTTTTTTGTGTGCGCATTTTTATGATTATATCGTGTGTATTTTAAAAATAAAACTTTCATCTTATTTATCTTTAATTTTTTTAAGTGTACCTTTCCATGATTATGCTATGTGTTTTAAAAAAACTTACCACATATTATTTAGTTTGAAATAAAAACTTCAAACTTAAGTTTGTTAAAGTAATTAAAAGAGGATTTATTATTTATTTCATTTCATTTAAACACATATCACTCATATAAAATATTAAAATTTATTTTATATATACCATATCAATTTTCAAGTGATTAAAAAACTATTTAATTTAAAATATATAATTCAACAATGATGTTGATATTTTTATATGAGGTGGGTCAACGAAAGCGGACAATTAAAGATAATGATGGAATAAGAATTTTGAAGTTTACATTTAAATGTTTGATAAATTATTATATATTACTAATAAGTTTTTAATGTAAATATAAAATTTATGTCAAAATTATTAAGTATTTAACTCTTATTAAAATTCATAATTAAAATACTAGTATATATATATAGATGTGTGAAATGAAATCATAGGCTTTGTGGGTATTTTAGTCATTGTATAGTTTTATTACAAAGAAAAATAGTCTTGGAATTGTTATCCCACCAATTGGGTGGATAACTTATCCCAGGACTAATTATTAGTCCCGGAATAAGTTATCCCAAATATTTACAACCAAACGAGTGGTTCAAATTTTTATCCTGGAATTTTTTTTCGGGATTATTAACTTTAGTACCGCAAACCAAGTGGCCCCTACAGTGTGAAAGAAAGTAAGGGATTAGGAATCAGAGATTCGAAATTTCAAAATATGTCCTTAAAAATAAAATAGCTATAGAAATACACAAAAGAAGACCATCTGCTTTGTGGAACGGTCATCAAAGAAAAATATGAAGAAGAGGATAGGAGCATGACAAAGGAGAAACACCCTTAGTGGGTCAACCTATAGAAATCTATTAGAGGTTTTTGGCCATTGTTTATGAATAAATGTCGCTTTAAAATTGCAAATGGGAGAAGAACTGATTTTTTTAAAGTATACATGTCTTGGCACTGAAAAACTACAAGAGAAATTTCTCAACATTTACAACCTAGCGCTCCACCAACACATTATAGTAGCGGAGCAATAGGTGAATTATGGTTAGGACATTGTCCTTAAATGGGTACCTAATGATTATGAGTAAGGTAGGGTGATTTCTTTTACAATTTACTAGGAGGATGCAGTGTTTTACTGGAAGGGGTGGATACACTATGGTGGAATAGGCATCGTAGTGGTGTTTATTATAATGCCCTAAGTACCCCTTGGACCTCGTACAGTGCTTAGAACCGCAAGCATTTCCAAGGAAACCCATGATACTAGCATAATTTATTAACAACTAAAAAAATACATGAAACTGGAAATACCGAGCAGAAGTAATGTCATTAGCTGAACCTATGCAATACAATAATATGTAAAAACATTTACAACATTGGTTATACCAAAAGGAAACTAAAATAAAATACATCAACTTTGTCTGACTATCTGTGAATCCTCTATTACTACTAACTATGGGTAGATGGGACATAATCCCTAAATATCCCTACTAAATACAAATAAACCGAAATAAAATACTATAAATATAACTAGCTTGAGTCCTCAAATAAAGATAAATCATTACTTTCTGTCTGGAAGTTGGGAATTCCCTGGTCATGATTTTGTGAGCTACAATTGATACTTACATTATGAAACAATGTATCTACACAGATGTATATACGGTCAGTACTTATGAAATGTACTGAGTATATAGGGGGTGCAATAAGTAAAATTAATATGTATCATAAGATTAAAAACGTGCATGCTAAGTATATGTAGGATCACCATATTCATGTATAAAACTAATGGATGAAATATCATAGATCATAGGTAAAGTAAAAACTAGTAAAGTGAGTGAGTCATTACACTTAGTTTCTAACGCAATCATTTAATTGGGAGATTATCCTAATAAACATAAACAATGCGAGCAACATGGAGTCTGATATAAATGCCCCAAGGTATAAAGGTTTATAAAGGTGATCACCCATACATGTTCATTTGGAAAAGATAAATAATGACTATACATGTCTATTCGGGACAAGCTAAATAATGAATACCTACGGTGGTATGTAGTTTAGGGAATAGGGTACGTTAAAACCTCACTCCTTAGTGCTAGTTACTACTCATAAATCATACTAATGCTTGTAAATACATATAAAATTCCCCATAAAATAAGCATATGAGCTAATAAGTTTGAAAAAAACATAATATGCTTTTGTTTCTATTTCATAATCATATTTACATATGTGAATTTCATTCTGAACCTAAAATCATAAGTCTAAATTTCTTGTAAGCTAAGGAAATCATGATAAAATAATATACATTTACCAAAGTATGGTATTTTATGTCAAGAAAACTAAAATTCACTTTATGAGATAAACCATATGGTTTCTCTCTCTGTAATATTTCGTATTTCTACCTATCTTGAAATCATCCCAAGAATATTAGAAACTTACTTTGAAGTATGAACTATATTTTTACTTGTGGAATTTTTAAGATTTTTACTTTTTATCATATGAGAAATTGAATTAGCTTTCCAACGATACCAATTTCATCCAAATATGGTAGCGGAGTAAAAAGTTATAGATGTTTTACTCAGATCTGTCCAAATCGCTCAGGTGCGACGACCAGGTTAACAGACCGTCGCATCCAAGAAAGTGAGTCAACCTTCTTGATAAGGTACGACGAATAGGTTGACGTACCATCAAACTTGCGACGGATCGTCGCCTAAGCCGTCACTCTAAGGCAGTGAGTCTTTTTTTTTGTCCACGAATGATAGTCGAAATGACGGATCGTTGAGCCAGCGCAGACCATCGTACAAGCCATCACAGGTCCTGTTCAATGAATTTTAAGTCATTTTTAAAGCGTATTTGGGTCTTTTTTCACCTCTTTTAACCCCTAATTATATCAGACCAAGGCTCATAAGTTCATTATTCATTCACAATATCAAATTAGGGTTTTCTCTCAGAGATAATTCCCAAGAACAAGATCCAAATCGTTCTTTAGGAAACCAAGAATTTCAAGTTCTTCAAGTCCAAGAACTTCAAGAAACTCACAATCAAGGTATGTTATATGTTGATTCATGGGTCTCTTTCACCCATGAAGCTTAAGAATCTCTTTTCAAAATACAAGATTTGTATATTTATGAATGTTCATGATTTAAATAGAATTGAAATTCATGTTCATGATGTTGTGGGTATTTGATTCACTTTTTAAATTACATATTCCAATAATTGACCTTAGGATTTGGTGATTTACATAATAAACATGATAAAACCTTAAATTTACACATTGATTGATGTATCCATGATTATTAGATGTGTAGATGATTGTATAACCAAAGCATGCTCCCCATGTGTTCGATTAAAAGCCTATGTGAAGAAGAAGTGCCATACTAGTATGACAATATGAAATCCCCATTTATGTACAAGATTATGCATGCCAAGTGTTTGATGAAATGTCTTAGTCAATGTGTTATGGATATATGTGTTGCCATTGTGGTGCTTTAGAACTTCCACTTCATGAAATCTCCAACTTATTGTATTATGGATTATGATGTTGGTCATGTTTTCAAGAAAGACATGCTTTGTCAGTTTCGTTCTATCGAGTCCTAGGGGTACTTGTACCTGAAAATTTAGCTATGTGCCTAGAATCTATGTCGCATTTTCAAAATACTCTCAGTCAAGCCATGTTCATAGAAATTCAGTCAGTCATGTGACTCAGGAAAACTCAGTAATATTAGAAACCTCAGAAATTTAGTAATCTCAGTAGTATTTCGTTAGTCAACGGAATTGATTTAACTCAGTCCAGTCAGTCTAGTTAATCATGTATAGTGTCTATTCAGATGGGAGTAGAAATTAGCACCCGAAAAACCCAAGGATGGGAACCCACCTAATATGAGGGTGTGATTATTAGAAGCAATCTTTGCATTCTAGAACTACATAACCAGCATAGGTTGAGACATCATAGCTTGTTATATGAGGGCAGATGAGTTGGCTTAACCTGTTAGATGAAGGTTCCCACCGTTCTTACTACAGTTACATATTATAGGAGGGTTACTCATAGATTGTCCTTACCAGTGGAGCGGTATTGAGACCCTTCCAATTGGGGTTACAACCATAATGGCATATTAGGGGTATGCCGGTTAGATAACTACTTCTCATAGTTTCATACAGAATCAGGACTGTTAGATACAATCATTTAGAGATGGTAATAGAACTCAGATAGTTCTACAGACTTCAGGACTGTCAGATACAGTTAACTCAAAATAATATGAAACTCAACTATTTCTATCATATCTAAACAATTAGATATAGTCACTCAGTATCAGTTATTTTATCTATACTGTTATCAATATCTCATGTTATCAGTATTTAGGCTCAGTAATCATGTTGTCACAAACTCAGTTACAGTTATTATATATTCATGCATGCATTCTCATGTTCATGTTATTCAGCCAGTTAGTATAGTTCATGCATGTGAAACCTTTGAATTCAGCCTACCTCACATACATACCAGTACATTCCAGCGTATTAATGCATTTGCACTATGGTATTTTATACTATAGGTTCAGAAGCACGAGCTTCAGAGCTTCAGTAGTATTCCAGTTTTCACAGTCCGAATTACTAATGAGTCCTCATCCTTCGAGGACATGACCATTACTTTATTATCCTATTAATTAATTTATTAGTTGGAGTTAGTTGGGGACATGTCCCATCAGCTCCTTATTCAAATAGTTCAGTCAGTTAGAGGCTTTTCATACTATAGTATATTCAAACCGTTTATTTCAGTTGTTTTGGATATTTCATACCCCACCCATATGTTATGTTTTATCAGTTATGTTATAGTTTTGAACCTTACGGCCTTACAACCTTTATTTTCACATTTATACAGTATATTATGTAGTGTTCAGGTATATATATCAGTCATGGGTTAGCTTGTGGTTCCTTGGGGCCATGAGCACCGTGTAGCATTCTAGGTACCAGATTTGAGGCATTACACTCTCTCTCTAAACTAACATTCCTTTTCTCTCTATAACTAATGGTCCTTTCAACATCCCTTTTAATGGGACTAGGTTTTCTCTAGTATAGCAGACGCCAGTAGAGTAACAACACCTGTGATAGGTAGGTATTCTCTCTCTCTCTTTCTCCATTACTAGCCTCTATCCCTTGCTGGTGGAAGTAAGATCATAAGGGAACAACTTTCTTGTCTTTAATCTACTCAGGTGAAGTGGTTTGTCGGCCATCCGGGGTGAAGGTGGCCAACACAAAAAACAGGAGGGGGTTTCCAGTAGACCTTGTAACCCCATACAAAATTTGAGCCAACAATTTCACGATGATCTTCCAATGGATTTTCGGTGAAGGAATCCCAACGACCATTTTCTACCCTAGTTGGTCGGGTTCTAGTATAGCAGGCTAGAGTTAGGCAATTGATCTACATATCCCGGTGACTTCTATCTTTTAAACTTCATTGTTTCGTGCTTTTTTTGGTTTATTCACTGCCTATAAGTTGTGTGATATTTTTTTTCTGTTAATTGGGTTTCTAGTACCTTTTGTTCTTCAAATTTAGTTGTACTTTATGCTTTGCATGTACCTTTACTATTTTTGCTGTGTTGAACCTTTTTTATTTCAGTTGTTGAGTTATGGCTGGGGTGGTAAATAATGGCTTAGGGTCATGATCTGGAGTACTGGGAGTGAGGTTGGGGCCAGGTGTTGGGTTAAATTTGAGATACAGAGGGCGTGGTATTAGGAGAGGGGACTCGAGAGATGATAGGTTGAGGGTAGGGTCGTGGAACATAATGACCCTTCAGGGTAAGTCAAAAGAGCTAATAAAGATTCTTAAGAAGAGAAGGATCAATATTGAATGTGTCCAGGACACCAAATAGGTAGGTTCTAAGGCTAGAGATATGGATGGGTACAAGTTATGGTACTCAGGTAGTGGGAGGCACAGGAATAGAGTAGATATCTTTATGAAGAAAGAGCTTAAAGGGTAGGTAGTGGAAGTAATAGGGTTAGTGATAGAGTGATACACTATTAAGTTAGTCATTAGGGGGTTTTCGTTGTGCGTCTATAGTGCATACACACCTCAGGTAAGCCTGGACAATGAGAAGAAGAGGATATTTTGGGAGATTTTAGACAATATGGTATGAGGTGTGCCTAGCTCAGAGAAGATTTTCATAAGAGGGGACTTCAATGGGCACATCAGGTCTTTGATGTTAGGGTATGATAATATGCATGAAGGATTTGGTTTTGGGGTTAGGAATAAAGAGAGAGCTACTCTTTTGGATTTTGCCAGGGTCTTTGGGTTGGTGGTTGTGAATTCCAGCTTTCTGAAGAAGGAAGAGCATCTGGTTACTTGTTGGAGTAGGTTAGCTAAGATCCAGATTGAGTTTTTGCTGTTTGGAAAGGGGGATAGAGTTTTTTTGTAAGGATTTTACGTTTTTTCCTTATGAGAATCTTACAACCCAACATAATCTTCTGGTGATGGGTTTGGTTATTAAAAAGGGCAAGAAGAGGAGGGGTGGGGAAGGTTGGTCTAGATTTAGGTAGGGTGGTCTAACTTTGGGCAGTGCTTTAGAGATAGAGGCGAAGTTAGAGGGGATAGAGATATGAGAGTATAGGGGGGGACTTGGACAGTATATGGGATAGGGTCGCAGGTTGCATCAAGTAGACTGCGAGAGAGGTTTTGGGTATATCAAAGGGCTTGTCTGGCCGGCATCCGAGGGACTGGTGGTGGAATGAACAATTTAAGAAAAAGATGGAAACAAAAAAGGCGGCGTACGTTAAGTTAGTTTAGAGTAACTAAATTACTATTACTATGCCTTAGGCAATGCAATTTTTAACTTTCAAGCTTAACAACACTTCTCAAACTACTTTCTCAACCATACTCTTCCTCTTAAATACTACATTTGATTTAACTTATGACCTTCACATGGGTATATCTGGCTACTCCTACCAAAGTCTGTAATGAACTACATACTCTCACCATGTTCAAGCCTAACTAAAATACATAAGGTACTATACATAATACAATAATACTAGTCTAAACTACAAGATTTAATATCCTATCTTTTTTCGGATCCCTCATCTCATAGATAAGACTCCTTACTACTTTGTCACAACTCGAGCCTACCCGTAGTTGTAGCATGGTGCTTAAGGCCATAGGTGTCCCTAAGCTAACCCTCGATTTGCTATATGCTATGAGCACTAAATAAAATATTAATATAAGTATCATATACAAAAGTCAAACTGATAAAATTATGTCATGATGAAATACTGAAACAATACCCAATGTGTTTGAAGATGCTAATAAAAGTGAAAACAAGTTTTAAAATTTGAAAGCTTCTAAATCATGAGGAGTTGATGGGACAAATCCCCAACTAACTTTGACTAACTAAAATAAAAGAAATATTAAAAATAATTTTAAATAACTTATCCTCGATAGATGTGGACTGAGTACAACTGGTGATGGGTGGTACTGAATTGACTAAGGGCGATCGGTGAATTAAGCGTTCATACAAATATTATAAGACAACATAGCATAAAAGAGAGTATGTCGTCAGTACTTTGAATGTACTGGTTTTTGAGGTAGGGACTAACTTAAATACATATGGATACTAAACATGAATGCATGAATATGTAAAATGAATTCAAGACCAAGTAAAGAATGTACTAAAATAATCTGTGAAACTGACTGGATGAATAGCTGATAAAATGAACACTTGGTCATGCAAACTTGAGATGGTATAAAGGAAATAGTACACTGAAATTGTAGGACCTATCATGTAATTGTCATGCCTCAATTTGAGCTAATCGGGGTCCAACCTATAACTCAGTTGGAAGGATGGCAATACCTTGCCATGGGTACTAACACTGGTTATGTTGATCCTCTAATCTGATGTCCCTAAGGACTATATATTAGTCTCCTACTGGAGGGTGACCCTAAGAAAGTGTCAGTCCTCTACTAGGTGGTGACATCTCACAACCTACACTAATGACTTAGTTCTAGAACTTAGGGACTTCTACTAAAGTTCTCAGTCCTCTAATGGTGGGTGAGCCTTCATCCGTAGGTTCTCTCGATGCTAAATACTACTCCCAACTGAACTTACACTAGTACTAATTTAAGTTAACTGGCCTTATAGCTGTTAATTCCTCAACATGAATATGATAATCCGAATATGATGATAAAATTATGATTTGACTGACTTGAAACTTGAAAATCTAAAACATATGTAAACATAGAGGTATCGGGGGTTCATAAGCCACCAACACTAAACAACACTTTAGTATAATAATATCATCACAATATTGTAAGGAAATTCATGATTTGTAGACCCAAAACATAGAATATTTCATTAAGATGGTGAAATCCTTGATTATTAGTACTGGAATATGTTAAACTTATGAGGACAACAAGCTCACAGGGTTAATTTCATAACATGATAAATTCACATAGTATCAAATGAACAAGATATGGGCGACTAAGATTATAAATCATGTAAGAGTATAATTCACATGAGGAGAAAAATGTCATGGTTTTTATTCAAAACTATTAAGAGCAAATTGAGTAAATTTATACTTATCATTGAAATTTCATGAAAACAGGGAAAAAGGTTTTTATACTTTAAAACAAGGGATTTATTGGGACATAATTGGTGGGATAAATCCATTGATGAATATCCTATATACTTGAGTTTTTTGAATTCTTGAAGAAAACTTGGAATTAGGACCTTGGTTTGTGAATTTTTGGGAGAAACTTCTAATTTTTGTGTTCTTGGGAATGGGGAATGATTTTACATTATTTACTGATGAAGAATGGGGGCAAATAATGCCCCTCTTTAGTTTTAAAACGTCAATTGGATGTTTAGGAAGATGGGGAAAAGACCAAAATACCCTCTTGAGCCCTTCATGAAAAAGCAGGATTTCACAGCCCCCATGGCATGGAGGCAATCGCGGAGGCTAGCCTTCGTGAAATATTCTGCATTGCGGAGACTAACTTCCATGACACACTGTGTATCGTAGACAAATAGTCTTCAAGACACATGTAAATCATAAAGGCATTCTGCCTTCGTGGTTTAAAAACACCCTGAACCCCTTAAAAAAAATCCAAAACTCTCCCGGATGATCATTTTAACACCCATGAACATATTTAAACTCATAAATTAACATTTTGAACTTGGGAAGGACAAAAATAAAATGTTTGAAATCTTGGGGTCATAAAAGGCCATGCCACTTGTACTTTATCCAAATTAAATGGCTTTAGGAATTCTAAATATTGAAGGAATAGATGGAAACTCATCTATAATCTTGTGGGTATTACAATATCTCCCTCTTGGGATCATTTGTCCCCAAATGAGACTTTCTAATTTGAGATACTAAGGAGATTGAGATTATGTACTGAACACTTATTAGCTAAATCATGATTAAGTAACTGAATCTAAAACATAAGCATAGGCTAAACTAAATTCACAAATGCATTATGACATGAGGATGGTTGGATAGCTGAGATAGAAAGCAAGAGAATCAATTTAAGGGAAACCATTACATCAAGATAAATCTAAATTAGAGAAAATATAAGGTTACTTGGTTTGCATACCTTCTTTTGATTCCCAAGTATCTCCCTAAACAGACTGATTTGTCCATGGAATCTTAACCAAAAGAACTTCTTTATTCCTCAACCTATGGATTTGACGGTCAAGGATCTCAACTGGCAGTTCTTTATTGGAAAGTCTATCTTTTATATCTGCACTCTCTAATAGCACGACAAAAATTGGGTTGACAAAATATTTACTTAGTAAAAAGACATGGAATACAGTATGCAATGATGCAAACTCTATAGGCAACTCCAACTCATATGCTACCTTTCCAAAATAACTCAACATCCTATATGTACAACTAAGCAGGGACTGAGCTTCTATTTCTTATTAAATATCTTCACCCCTTTCATGGGTGAAATTTTCAAATAAACCAATTCACCAACATCAGATTCCAAATCTCTTCTTCTCACGTCAACATAGAATTTTTGTTGGCTCTAGGGTATCTTTAACCTTTCTTAAATCCACTAAAATTTATCCATCTTCTAACAAACTGAATCTAGCCCTATCAAAGTAGCCTCACCTAATTTAAACCAACCAAAAAGAGAGCCTTAAACGGATCCATCTTGAAACAAGAGTGATAGCTGTTGTTGTAGGTAAACTCAATCAAAGGTAAGTGGTCATCCTAACTACCCTTGAAGTTGATAACAAAAGTTTTAAACATATACTCTAAGTTTTGATTGTTCCTCTGTTCCTGACCGTATGTACGAGGATGGAAAGCTATGCTAAGATAAACTTCGGTACCAAGAACTTTCTGAAAAGCCTTCCAAAAATGCAAGGTAAATTGAGTACCTCTATCTGAAATAATTTCAATGAAACCCATATAACTTTACCAATTCCCTAAGATAGATTCATCATAATCCTGAACTGAATAGGAAGCATGAAATTGCAAGAAATGGGATGACTTGGTCATTTTATCCACAATGACCCAAATAAAATCATGCTAATGATTTATATGATGTAACCCATTACAAAATCCATGTTCACCACATCCTATATAAACATGGGGATGCTGTACTCTTGAAGCATACCAGTAGGCCATTGGTGCTCAGCCTTAACCTACTGACAATTAGAACAATTAGCCACAAATTCTGTAATATCTTTCTTCATACCATTCCACCAATAGCTTTCCTGCAGATCATGGTACATTATTGTGGCTCCCAAGATAATAGAATATCATGCACCATGTTCTTTTGCTAATATTTTTTTATCTCAAACCATCCACACTTGTAACATAAAATCTGCCATGAAAATGAAGCACACCATCTCCCACTTGGTAGAAAACCTCAATCTTCTGATCTTGAACTGACTTCTTCAACTTGACCAAGATAGGATTCCTATCTTTCTTTTATTTGACTTTAGCAACTAATGAGGATTTTGATCCATTCAAAACCTATATGCTACCTTTGGCTAAATCAACTAACCGAACACACAATCTAGTTAGATGATGAACCTGACAAACTAACTCTTTCTTATGTCAACATGAACCCCATAAAAGTATTCCCTCCAAATCTGTAAGGCAAAAACAACTACTACTAACTTAAGATAATAAGTTGGGTGATTATTCTCATGGTAATTAAGTTGTCTTGAGTCATATGATATGACCATGCCTCACTGCATTAACACACAACCAAGACCAACTCGTTAAGCATCACAATAAACTACAAACCTATCTAAACCCTCTAGTAGAGTCAATATTGTAACACAAGTGAGTCGAGTTTTCAAATCTTGAAAACTTTTATGGAAAGAATCTGACAACTAAAATTTGACTTTGATTTTGTTTAGTCGAGACATGGGGGAATCAATGAAAAAATCTATTAACAAACTATCTATAGTAACCGTCTAAACCCAAAAACTCGTGATATTTGATGGAGAAATAGTTCTCGACCAGTTACTCATTGCTTTGGTCTTTTGAGTATAAACTTGAATGCCATCACCGAATGTGATATGACAAGGGAAAGCTGCTAGTCTCAACTAGAATTTTCACTTGGTTAAGTTAGTGAAAAGTTGGTCATCCTTAAGGGTCTGCAATGTAATTCTCAAATGGTATCCATGATCATCTTTACTGTGATAATAGACGAGGATATCATCTATGAAGACTATGGCAAACATGTCTAAGTACTTATTAAACACACTTTTCATCAAGTCATTAAAAAATGTAGGAGAATTCATTAGTCCAAAAGTCATAAATAGAAATTCGAAGTGACTATATTGAGTTCTGAAGGCTATCCTTGGGATGTGACATTACCTAACTCTAAAATGATGATAGCTAGATATGAGGTCTATCTTAGAGAAATAGCTTGCACCCTGAAGTTGGTTGAACCAGTCATCAATATTGAGGAGAGGATATTTATTCTTGATTGTGAATTTGTTTATCTAATGGGATTCATGTACATTCTGAGGGAACATCTTTCTTTAACATGGAGTAAATTGGAGAACCCTATGGAGAAATAATAGGCCTAATGAAACCCTTATCTAAGAGATCTTTCTACAGTTCCTTCAATTCCTTAAGCTCCGCTGGAGACAATATGTACGGTGGAATTGAGATATATTTGGTATCTGGGAGGAGATCTATTTCAAAGTCAATTTCCCTCTCAGGTCGAACTCTGGGAAGATCTTCTGGGAATACTTCTGGAAAACATTCACTAGTGTAACTGATTCAAGACTCAAAGATTCAAAATTTGAGTCCTTTGCATGGATGATATGGTAAATATAATCCTTAGATATCATCTTTATTTCTTTAATAAGGAGAGAAATCAACCTATAGGCATTGAAGTACTATCCCTCTACTCTATAATCTGTTTTTTAGGAAAGTTGAACTGTACTATTTTGTTTCTACATTCAACTAATGCTTAGAACGAGTGGAGCCGATCCATGCTGAGAATGACATCAAAATTAGTCATCTCTAACTCTACAAGGTTAATTTAAGTAATTTTCTGAGACATTGTGATTGGAAAATTTTTATATACCCATCTGGCAACAATAGAACTATCCACTAGGGTAGATACTGAGAATGGTTCTAGTAAGATTTTTGAGATTGATGTAAAAGCTATTGCTATATAGGGAGTCACAATAGAAAGTGAAGCTCTGGGGTATAAAAATACAGAAACATGAAGATTAAATACCTATATGTACCCATAACCACATCAGAAGAACTCTTTGATTATGTCGAGTTTAGAGAGAATAAAGTGAATTTTGCAGCTGCCCATTGGTGGCACTGGAGATGGCATCCTACTGAGTTAGGTAACCTGCTTAAGATGATGAAAATTTAGACTGACTCTATTAACCAAAATCATTAACCTTCTGGTCAACCACCGGCAATTCCTAATCCTGTGGCCTGGTTTGTCACTGTCTACTTAACACTTTTCTTGATGATTCTTACTATATATCCAATAAAACAGATTGGTGTGACTACTATTCATACTACCTTAGGACATAGATCCTAGTGCTCTATCCCTATTGTCTCTTTGAATATAGGCACTGGCATACTAGTTGAAGATGGGGCTAGTGCTAAAGATTTATGGAAGAATTGAGAAATTCTCACCATCAGACCTTTGCTGTGAGAAATTAAAGCTATAAGTTCTAGCCCTCTTATTCTCCCTATCTCTTTGAGCTTCACCTCCAAAAGCAGTTGAGTATAGACCATTAATCTAGAAAGGTCCATAACCTTAACTAACATAGCTATTTTGTACTCCTTAACTACATTCTTTAAAATCTCAAACATAAACTTACTCCTTTTGGCACTAGAATTAGTCACCGTAGTTGGAGTATACCCCGCCAACTGGGAAACTTGATTGAGTACTCCTTCACACTCATTTTAACCTACTTTAGATATACAAACTCCTACACCTTGGCCTCCCTCAACTTGAGTGGAAAGAACCTATCAAGAAGACCGTAACAAATTTCTCCTACTCTATAGGCCCTGCCTCAACACCTCTATCCTCATTCCATTGCTTGAACCAAGGATGAGCCACTACTTGTAATTTGTAAGTAGCTAAATCAACACTCTTAGTAGAAGTAATACATATGATGTCTGCCACTTTTTGCACACCATCCAGAAACACATTCAGTGGTTCTTCCTAAACAAGTGGTGGTGTAGGCTGATCCTCGTTCCTTCATTTGTTATTTCTTCTAGGAGACATTTTTTGCAAATGGATAAATGATGAGTTAGAAAGAGGAATTCAATAGACAGCAGAATCCTTCGCATGACATGAATAGAGAAAAAGGGGAAACATTCCTAAAACATCTCATAGCCTCTTGCCTGTAGGTTTGGCGTGCTTCCCACCATGCATAAGACTTTACTCAATGCATATTTCAGACACCCTAGGACACTTTAAGAACGTTAGGATCTGACACCAAGCTTTGTAATGATCCGAGGATGCCTCCTAGTCATAACACGGTGCTTAAGGCCACAAGTGACCCTAATCTAACCTATGATCTAATACCTACTTTGAGCACCGAATAAAATAATAACATAATCCATGTATGCAAAAGTTAAACTAATAAAAAAATCTGTCAATATGAAATACCAAAACAATACCCAACGTGTTTAAAACTACTAATAAAATTGATAACATGTCTGAACATCAGAAAGCCACTAAAACATGAGGATTTGATGGGATGAAACCCTAACTAACTTTGACTAACTGAAATAAAGTAAATGCTGAAAATAACTAAAAATAAATTGTCCTAAATGGATGAGGACTCACCACAAATACTGCTGGGTTGTACAGAATAGACTAAGGGCGGTCGGGGAACTGAGCGTCTGAACCTAGGTTATAAGACAACATAGCGCAAAAGAGAGTATGCGGTCAGTAGTTTGAATATACTGATACATAGGATAGGGACTAATTGAAATATATATATGGATACTGATATGGATGCATGAACATATAAAGTGAATGTAAGACAAAGTAAAGAATATACGGGAACATGTTAAACATATGGGGACAAAATGCTCACATGGTTTATTTTATAACTTGATAAATTGACATGGTATCAACTGAACATGATATGGGTTACTGAGATTATAAATCATGTAAGAGTAAAATTCACATGGAGAAACACAATCTCATGTTTTTTATTAAAACCTACTAAGAGCAAATTGAGTAAATTCATACTTAATATTAGAATTTCATGTAAAGATAAAAAAGTGTTTTTATACTTGAAAACAAGGGATTCTCGGGACTCAATCGGTGGAAGAATCCTATGGATGAATATCCACATACCCGAGTTGCTTCAATCCTTGAAGAAAACCTGGAATTAGGATCTTGATTTGTGAATTCTTGGGAGAAACTTTCAATTCTTGTGTTCTTACGAATACAAAACAATTTTACATTGTTCATTGGTGAGGAATGGGACAAAAAATGGCCCTCTTGTGTTTTAAAATGTCAATTGGGAATCTAGGGAAAGGTGGTAGAGACCAAAATGCCCCTTGAACCATACATAAAAAAGCAGGATTTCACAGCCTCTATGGCACGAAGGCTATCGCTAAGGCTAGCCTCCATGACATAGCATGTATCGTAGAGACTAACCTCCATGAAATGTCATGTATTATGGAGGGCCACTCTTTGTGACACGTTCAAATCAGGGAGGCATTCTGTCTCCATGATCCAAAAACACCCAGAACCCCTACCAAAAATTCTGAAACTCTCTCGAATAACCCTTTTAATATCCTTGGAAATATTTCAACTCATAAAACAAAGTTTCAAACTCGGGAAGGCAAAAAATTAAAGTTCAAAATCTTTGGCTAGTAAAAGGACATATCGCTAATACTTAGTGTAAATTAAATTTCTTTAGGACTTCAAAACATTGGAAAAATATCTGTAAACTCGTCAAGAATCTTGTAGGGTATTACATACATTAACACTAACCACATATGAACTTCTAGATAACCAACCCATCTAGGAATTTTTTTTCCATATTCTCCAATACCTCTATCAATAATAGTTTTCACGAATTATCCCCAAAAAGGCACACCAACATCTTCAACTTACGATGAATATGCCAAAGCTTTGACTTGATCTTTATTTTCACTTATAGCCTTAGATAAAACAAGTATACACTATTTTTCCATTAAGGAACAACTACTCTCTCCCATCTAAACCCATGTTCATTTATTTTTTGTAGCCATTATCTAAACATAAGGATGGTCATTGAAGTGACAAAACATGAGGATCTAAATCATGAAATAATACTATATATAACTTTGACACTTGATTGAGTCCTGGAAAATAGATTATCATAGTCATGGATTCTTTAAAGTGATCTAAACTGAGGACATACATGACATAATGTGAATTCATTAGTCATTATGGGTATGCCATGAATTTGGGGAATTTAGAATAACATGAAATAGGTTCATACTTATTATAAGTTACTTAAGACTTGAATCAATAGATTCATGAGGGATGATTACAATCATGAAATGAAGCTATTATTTCTTTTACTAGAAACTAAGAATGAATATGAATATGCATAATGTTTTTAAGCACTGGTCACGGGCATGGCTCTATCATATAAAACATGGATAGGGTGCCATAATGACTAAAATCCAAGGTTTATGCTAGAGAAAGAATAAATCACTATCTCATCATAACTGTTATTGACATGCATCATAATCTAATTCACAAAACTTGATTTTGTTCTTCATTCTATCATCTCCTCCTTAGATTAAATATTACATTCCAAGCCTAGAGGACTATTACATATCCTCAAGATTGAGCCATAATTTCCTTACTCTAATGATCTACACTTGAATGCTCAACTCGCCTAGATAAACTATATTATGAAAATACTAACTTCATTCTTGTAAAATAATTTTATAGATAACACCCTTGACATTTTATGTCACCTAAATTATATCTCCTAAAAAGTATAACATGGTATCTTGTCAAATAAAGAACCAAACAAAGTTTGTGGTCAAACCCACATAGAATAAAATAAAAATTGGTCAGAAGATTGCTGATGTAACTAGAAAGTGTAGAAAGTAAATAGTTTTTTTTTTATAAGAATAGCAGTAATGGTAATAATTGCTGTTAAATAGGGTTGTTATAAGTATGAGATTATCACTAGGATTGTGTTTCTTATGACTTCTTAAATCTGAAGACTTATCATGCTCGTCTAACTATCTTCGTGCCTTGCATATGGAATGTAACAAGTTTGTATCACTTAACAATCTCTCAACCTTGTTTTAGGTGAATTTCAGCCATCTCCTATCAATCTCAGAGCATCGAATTACTTAATGATCATCTTGGATCCCAGATTAAATATATCCTCTCGGTCTTAAGTTAATTAGAAAAAGGTTGGTAGCTTCAAATTATTGTTGCTATTTTTTTTCAAAGTCTCAACTTCTGTCTCGAGTAAGTATAAAATAAAAGTAGGTTCTTAATGTCTACAGTCATCAAGAAAACAATAAATACAAAGAAAATCATAATTCATGCACAAACACCAATCAAGAATGACTTTACACTTTCTCTACTTGGTTAATCCACCAGGGTTCCCACAACCCTACTTATGGGTTTTAGTTGCTCATGATTTCAAAAATAATAAAGAATGAAAATCAAAATTTCAACTTTTGATCTAACCCTAAAAACCAAAAACAAGAATTCCAAAATAAAAAGTCCATCTTAGAACTAAAAATAATGTAATAAGTATGTAAAGTGCATAAATTAACAATAAAACATCAATGGGGTATTTATTGTTACATAAGAAAACCTATCCAAAACAAAGTACTAAAATATGGTCGGCACCAACCTACGATACCACTTATGGATTGTAAGTTGAACCTATGGGTCTTGGGTAGGTTCATAGGAATCAGAATATCCTGCATCTTTCAGATTACCTACCTACGAGGGGTACCTATGGGATCATAGGTACCATTTATGCCTCGTAGGTGGCCTTCGTAGAAATCAGAGCTGGAACCAACTTTTAGAATCTCAAGTCTGTGACCTAAGGGCCAATAAGTACTACCTACAACCTGTAGGGTAGGTATCGTAGGTAGCCTTCTACTCTCTTTCATTTCTTTTTGCTCCTTTTTTTACTCGAAACGTTGTTTTCCTATAGAACGAACATTAAAACACATCACATCTAACAAATTACCTATGTACTTGTATAATTTTCATATTTTAAGCAATAAAAGGTCCGTGAAACCATGGCGCATCAACAACCTTAACTTAGAATAATTTCACGTCCTCAGGCAACTAAAACAAACAACGATGACATGATGCTTAACTAAAACAAACCTACGGCACCTATAACAGTCAACTCAATTTTTCTCAACGTCCTTGCCCCCTCTATTTCCAAATTTTAAAAACCAATGCATAGATTCACGCAGCACAACAGTATGACACAAACAAATCAAGTAATTGCATTTTATAAACAAACAACCAAGTGTATATAAAATTTACTCTACTCGAATAGATAAGCAGTTACAAACATAACACATGTACCCGTATAAGAAAGAAGCCCTAAGTATCATAGTATCATCATGCATATCAATGCAATAGACTATATCAAGACCCTCATGCTCATAAAAGATGTTCTAAAAATTTGCATAGTATACTATAGGCTTGCCCGTTTTTTGTATACCTTACTTTTTTAAACAATTAGACTAGGATCACTTAGAACTTTGCTAGGCTTGTAATATAGGCTTGGAGGCAGGTATGATACATTTGGGATATGGTGACTCACCCTCCTTGGCACTACACTTATATTTTAGGATCCACTTCTGAACCATTCTTCTTTTATTTCTCTCTTTTCTACTTTATTAATTTTTTGAATTGGGTATGGCTTTCTTCTTGCTTTTATTTATTCACTTCTCTCCTTGATTTTTTCTCATTTTTTAATTATTCACTTTTTTCTCTCTTTTTTTTCCTTACCTACCATACCCACCTCTTCTTACTTTCTCTTTAATTCAACACTTTTCTATATATTCAATTTTAACTATGCACCCCTATGATAGCGACCCTCAACTTAGGTGATTTTCTTGAATTGAGGTGTACAGTGTCTAAGAAAGGACCAGGTCCAAAATAGGTTTATTGTAATCAAATAAAGATGAAAGTGTTAAATCAAGAAAATAGGTCACATAGGCTCAAAATTAGGATCAAGAGATACTTATTCATGTTTGAGGGATTGTTTAGGATATGAGTGGACTTATTCAAAAAGGCCAATGATCATTTCATAATCAACTACCCTACAATGTAGGAGAGACTAACCAACCAAGTTCTAGATTAAATGCAGAAAGAGAACTAGGTAAATGTTGCACACACACATATGGTACAGGGTTATACTATTAAATAATACATCTATAATACATGCAATTTTAAGCTTTTATTATATTATCCCTAATACTAATTCCATAACAAGATCTCACAATGTGCACACATATATTTACATCACACAGTTAACAACTTTTTAAAAGGGGTTTCCTTTTTCAAAACACTTAAAAACACAAAACAAAACATGTAAGTTGTACTCAAATTCTTTATTTTTCTTCTAATTAAACATAACAACACATAACACATATAACAACATAATCAAAAAATAAACATTCTGGTTCTAACTATGATAACATAACTGATAGGAAAAAAACACAACAACGAAGACTCTCGACTATGGTCACCCCTGCCCTCAATTAAAAGTTCATGAACTATCCCAGTGCATACTAAAAACAAAATAACACAAGGGCATAGGGATATACCTAGGATGCTCTAGACATCCAAAACTTACTTGCCCTCATATGGGGAATCACTTGGTTCATCACCAAGAGGAGATGGTGATGCATGACTAGAAGATGCACCTATGTCCATCTCAAAATGCCTCCACTCATCAATATAATGTTGAACAATTGACTCTATGGTAGCCTTTTTCAAGGCTCATAGATAGTTTTCATCTACTAACTCCTCCACCTGATGTCCACTGCTAGACCTAGCAGAAGGTACACATCATTCTTAACAAATAAATAAAAGACCATGTGAGGAGGTCTGGGTAATGGCTGTGTGAAAGAAGAAATCATCGGAGGGATGACTACGATGTGGCTTTTAGCTAATGAGTGCACCTATAATATTAATGGCTCCACCTTCTCAAGTAGGCCCAATAAATAAGGCTCTTGGACATCATAAAGTCATGAATTCATGTGGGCCTAAAAATGAACATATCTCTGCACTTATGTAACTCTCCTGTGAATCCCTCCATGGTGGTCACCAACCTGACCTTAACTCTAGACTCAACAACCTTTAATGTGGTCCAGACCTATGGGCTGATCTGACTAAATAGTGTTGCCAATTGGTTCTCTGTATGGGTGACGTGATCAACCATATCCTATAAAAACACTTGAGGAACACTAATACTAATAGAATATATTAGGTGGGGGGGACAAGTAGAAGTTGTGGATGGTGTTAAAGTAGAAGCCGAGGCGAGTGTTGAAGTGCTTGTAACCCCCTCACCGCCTATAGTATTCGTGGGCTATATGCTCTAACTACCCATATAAAAATAAATACTCATACTCAACCTCTTAACATGCTCGGCCAAAATAGAAGTCCCATCAAAATGGGTCATACCCAAAGAAGTAGGTGGTTGAGGTTGATACAGCACAATTGGTTGCCCGTATCCTTAATCATGCCAATATCTTACATGTGGGTCACCTAGACCCTTTGATCAATATCTATAATAGGCAACACTCCAGACGTATCCCATAGTTACTATACAAATCATGGGAAGGAAAGGGCAGAGAACTCGTTAGACGTTCTCTCATGGATCTTATCTCGAATCAACCTAGCAAAGTCGATATCATAACCATCTATCAAGTTGTTAAAAAATGTTGGTTTGTACTAAGTAAGCATGTGTCGTGACCCGAGGCTCCCCCTAGTCGTGATAATAGTGCATACGATCTTAAATTACCACAAGATAACCCTTGAGTTGGTACCTGCTGTGAGTACTGAATAAAATATGAACCTAACATATACATGGAAGATAAACTGAGAAAATACTATATATATAAATATTAAAATACAAAATACCAAATATTTGAAACAACTGATAAGAAGTGAAAGTAACTAACTGACTATCTAACTATTTTGTTTGAATCTCTGAAAGCCTCTAAATTGATTGAGGAGTTGATGGGATAGACCCCCAACTTACTCCGTCTGATTGAATGAAATGACATACTTAAATAGTTGAATATTAATAAAAATTCCTCGATGGATGAGGACTTACCAATACAACTACTATATTATACTAAGTTGTCTAACAATGATCGAGAAATTGTGTGTCCAAACCTAATATATAAGACAACATAGAGCAAAGAAGTGTATGCATTTAGTACTTTGAATATACTGCTTTATTAGATAAGGTTACGCTGATATACATGGGGTACTGTGTATATGAAATAACGACTACTTGAATAGAATGATATAACTGAACATGAATGCATAAAACTGTGTCACATGAGAATGCAAGACCAAGCATAAATCTGTAATCTAAAATAAGTCTGAAATATGAAAGACTGTATACTGTATAATTGAATAACTGAATGTCTTTACACTTGGTCAAGAAAGCTTGAACTAAAACTATATTGAATACTGTACTGAGACTGTAGGAGGTATCATCTAATGGACATTCTCCAATATGAGCCAATTAGGGTCCAAACTGTAACCCTAGTTGGAAGGGTGTTAGTACCGTGCCATATTTAATAACACTGGCCATGCAGATCATCTAATATGATGTCCGAAAGAGCTTGGGAGTTAGTCCTAAACTGGCGGGTGGCCCCTAAGAGTGTGTTAGTTGTAAACTGGTGGGTGATATCTTATAATCCTATGGTAGCTACATAGTTCTAGAACTTAGGAAGTGCTACTAAGTATCCGGTCCTAACTAACGGGTGATCCACCATCCTAGGATTTCTCAGTACCAAATCCTACTCAAAACTGATCTGACACTGGAACTGAACTGAACTAAAATCAATTGAATGTTGTTACATAACTTATATTGATCATCATAAATATGATTATTTGAGTATACAAATAAGATTGATAGATTAAATGTGTGAGTACTTGAATAGCTTAATTCATGTAAATCACATAGGTATCACGTGTTCATAATACACCAACACTGAAATGAATTAACCATAATGTCATATAAAAGATTTAAAACCATAGTAGGGGATCATTGTCAAAATCCAACACTTAGGCATTTCATCAAACATATGAGAGTCATGAACTTAAGCATGTGAAGGAATAAAGCATGTGAGAATTACATGATTACAAGACTAAAATCATAACTTGGGGATTTAAAGTGAATCTTTCAACATTCAAAACATGTAATGGTTCATTCCATTTGGAAACACTCATAAACATAAGTTGTAATTGAATCAACAATAGATTCGTCGAGATATTTCAACTTAAACACGAAAACTCATAATTTAAAATCAAAAAGGGCTTCTTAGACTCCATGGGTTAAAGAAACCCATAGATGAACATCACACATACCTCAAATCTCTAACTTGAAAGAGAAACACCAATATTGATATTTTCTTGTAGGTTTTTGAACTTAGGGAACTTGAATTCCTGATTTTTTAGGGATAAAGTAATTGAATTTGTGATCTTGGGGAAAAGGGGAGGGTTTTGGAGAAAAAAGACATATAATGCCCTAATTAATGTTCCTATTTGTTTTAGGGATGCATTGTGTTGAGGGTAAAAGACCTAATTTCCCCTCAACCATTTAAATTTTAAATAGAGAAGAACAAGCTTACCATGATACGGGCTTATCAAAGTCATTAAATTCCTCACCGTGATGCATTGAACATAAGAATGGGACTATTGCCGTGATGTGGACTTATCGCGGTGACTTGATAGATTCTTTATCCAAAATGATCCAAATCTCATTTGAAAAATCCGAAACTTCTCTGAGGAATGCTTATTACACCCCTAAACATGAATTAACTAAAAAATTAACACCTCGGGGTCGTGATGACCAACTTAAAAATTGTCAAAGTTATATGCCTTAAAAATGATTAAGTTCCCATTGAACTTTTACCACAAGAAATTAGTTTTTCCTTAGTAAATGAATCTAATAATCTACAATCTCAAATGGAACTTCTTTGAAAGAAAGGCTATCCTGAACACCCGTACTTTCTAAAGAAATAACAACAGTTGAATCATCAATACACTTCATTAATAGGAATCATGGAACGCCGGATGGGCTAATGCAAAATCTTCTTGCAGCTCTAGCTCATAAGCTAACTTCTCAAAATGGATCAAGATTCTACTACGGGCAACATAGTAGGGGTTGAGCTTCCCCTTCTTTCCATATCTCTTCACTTACTTCAAGAGTGAGATTTTCAAATAGAATTAGTCTCTAACATCATACTCAAGGTATCTCTTCCTCACACCTACATAAGATTTCTGGCAATTGGGTTGTCTCATCCTCTCTAAAATCAACTGAACTTTCTACATAGCCTCTATAATACCTAAGCTTTTTTCTTAGCTTGAAAATCATCTCAAGGATGTTAGAACTTACTTTGAAATAAGAATTCATTCTTATAAACATGTTATTTCCATAATTTTATTCCTATCACATGGGAAATTGACTAAGATTTCCATCGATATATAATTCGGCCGAATATGACACCCAAGAGAATAGTTAGGTCCTTTTTAGTAAGATAGTATTTGACCTGAGCCTTCAGCGCATCGCGGAGATAGCTCAAATGGTAATTGTTAATTTTTAGTATTTCTCCACAATACTGGAACGTCACACCAAACTTCCAGGTCCTAGACAAGGTGGCAATGCGATAGCTCCATGTCGCGCCACCATGCAATTTTCCATTTGTCAATTTCTAGTGGCACGATGCGATAACGCCGCATCGCACCAAGGGCCCAATTCAAGAAATTTTACTTAAAATTAAATTATGTGTCCAGGGTAAAAAGGGTCAGTTCCCCCCCTATATAATCTTCCAAACACGGGATTTAGACCTTAATCATCCAAAATATTTATGTTTTTCTCAAATACTCTCAAGAACTCAAGCTAGGGTTTTCATAGAAAGTCCAATTTCAAGAAGGTTTCACCATCAATCTTCACAAAATCACAAATTAAGGTATGCATAGTGTTCGTTCATGGACTCCTTTCATCCATGAAGTCCAAGAATCCCTTTTCTAAACTCAAGTTATGGATTTTCTATATGTTTTTATGTTTTGGCTGCTCATGTTCATGTTTGGTAGATGTGAAATTGGATTCTACTCCATTATTGTTGATAGTTTCTGTGTGGATTTAAATACTATAGCCATAGATTCATGCAACCCTAAGATTTAAACCCTTGAATGATGAAATTAGAATTGAATAATGATGTTTACATGTACCATGCCTGTCATATGTTTGATTAAATGCCTAGATGAAGAAATATTGGCTAACTAGAATGATATTATGAAATCCCTATGTATGTACAATATCATACCTATTACATGTTTGATTAAATGCTTCATTGAAGTTAGTATGTATTATGATGATAGTCAAGTCTTCAAGTAAATCATGCTATGTCAGTTTCCTTCTATCGAGTAATGAGGGTACTTCTACCCAAAATATTAGTTGTGTGCCTAGATCCATGTCATGTTTTCACAATACTCTTATTCAAGCTATAAACTCTTAGACTTCAGATAGTCTTATGACTCAGGAAAAATCTCCATGATCTCATCACTCAGTTAGTTATCAGATATCAGTAGTATTTCGTCAGCCATGGAAATTCAGTAACTCAGTCTATGCTTAGTTCAGTTTAGTAAATCATGTTCAGTGTCCATTCATATGGGAGTAGGAATTAGCACCGAGTGAACCCAAGGATGGGGA